>CP125974.1:496823734-498073734 GCA_030063025.1 Avena longiglumis | reverse complement strand
CGGAGGAGCTCGACGGAGGCGAGACAGACGGGCGGCCAGAATTTTTGTCAAGACGGCTTCTGGGCGCCAGCGGTTGAACGAAGTGTACTAGGAGATGCTCCAAAGAGGGGAGGTTGCTAGGTTGCATAGGAAGGCAGGAGGTGGAGTGTGTTGGCCGGAATCGCGAGAACGGTCCGAGACAGAGGAAGTGCTGGGCAAAATTCTCCTGGGGCGTGTCGAGGAGGGCGTCTGGGGAAACGGAAGAGGCTGGCGCTATGTGCTTGATCGCGGCGAGTTATGGTGGCCGTTAAGGCGTAATCAAGCCACGAATCAATAGCCTCAACGTTGGCGAAGGAGGAAGAACGGGTCGGGAGTGGGAAGGAGAACAAAGGAGTGGGGCCGCTAAGCTGGGAAAAGAGAGGAGGAGGTCCACTGCCAAGTGAGAGTGTGGGTTAGGTTTATGTGGAGAAAAGCGGTTCGGGGAGGAACAGGTGGGCTAGGTGGGCTGCTTTGGGTTAGTTGGGCCAGATTGGTGGGCATTTCTATTTTTTTCTGTCTAATTTTTTCTTTTCTATTTCTGATTTGTTATTTCAAACAATTATTCAAGCATTCAAATAATTCAACAATTCAAACAATCATTAAACTTTGAATTGTGTTTTTGGTTCTGTTCATCAACATAATCCAACACTCCAAAATAAAATAATATTTTAAATCTTTTAGGTTCCATTTATTAATTAAATAAAATGGACTATGGTTTATTAATAAAATAGGGTTTGGTTTAATTAATAAAATCCCCATTTGAAATCCAAATATTTTCAAAACCAAATCAATAGGTTTTATTTGAAAATATAAGATACTTGAAATACTTGTTTAAAATAAAATAACATTTTATTATAGGGTCCATTAATAATTAAATAAAATGGGCCTTAGTTATTAATTCAAATAGGATTTATTTTATTGAGATATTTATTTTGAAATCTAAAATAAAGCCAAAACACTTTAGTAGGTTTTATTAGAGAGTATAAAATACTTGAAAAACCTATTTAAAATAATTTAATAAGTTTTGATGTTTTAATTAAAATGGTAAAACCTTTTATTTGAATAAAATTTGGATATTAATTCCTTATTAATTTATTTAAACAAATCTTTGCTAATTTTATCTAAATAAAATGTTTTAATTCATAATCTTGGCCAAGGTTTTAATTTGGCTTTATAAAATAATCTTTGTTTATGAATTCACCTTTTCTTTTGAAAACTAAATCCTTTTATTTTAAAAGATCTAAAATAGTATTTTAAATATTTTTATTTTCCTTTAATAAAAGTTTATCTTTTTAAATCTCTTTAGGATCTATTTGATTCAAATGGGTTTGAAGTTCCAATTGAATTCAAAAGTTTCTTCTGGCTCTGAAAATCAAACAAAATTTTATTTTATTACCTTATTTTCACATTACAAGATTTGGAAAATCTTGGGATGTGACATACACATATACTTAAAATGATAAGAACTTGCTTGTGACTAAAGTTGAGTAGCATGAGGAACGGCCCTCGTACTCAAGGGGCATAAGATTTTCAACTTATTATTTTCAAGCATATAACTCATATTTGTCTCACTTTAACCTTAATCACCTCAAGATGCTTATGATGGGGGCAATGAGAGCTCAAAGCTAGTAAGTACCATAATTTTTGGAAGCTCTTTATGAAACTTGAAATCCCTACTTCCCTTTGTGAAGGGCCTTTATTTTTAATTTTTGTTGAGTCTCCATCTTCTATCTTTATGCACCAATTAAGAGAGCATAGTTTTCATTCTTGGTTCAATGTGCATTGTCCCAAAACTTATTGATTGATTCATAACTATGGTATTGCTTGTTCTTAAATTATTTGTATCTAGTCACCCTTATGAACTTTGATGGTGTCCTATGCATTTATGTTTTGCTATTCCATGAAGGACACGCTAAATACCACTCTTGCTATGTTTTCTATATGCGAAACAAACAAATGTCAATCAAAGCATTATTCATAGTCTTTTGTTTGTGTTGCCTTTCATGTTGCAACATAGTTTCTATGTCTTATTGTTAGAAATACATCTTTCATGCTCATGTTTAGAGTACTATTATCCCAGCTATCATTGCTTTGCAATATTTTGATCAAGATTGTGATGGTGCATGTCACCTCAAAAATTATTCTTTTTATCACTTACCTACTCGAGGACGAGCAGGAGTTAAGCTTGGGGATGCTTGATACGTCATAAACTTATCTATAATTTTTTATGCTCCATGCTTGTTTTGTACCAACTATCTTATGTTTTGTCTACACTTTGAGGCATTTTTATACATTTTCTAGAACTAACCTATTAACAAGATGCCGCAGTGCCAGTTGCCTATTTTTTGCTGTTTTTGGTTTCAAAAAAGCTAGTAAAGAAATATTCTCTGAATTGGACGGAACAAAAGCTGAAGTTCCGATTTTTTGAGACGCAATACGGTGCCCGAAGGAGAGATGAAGTGGATCCACGAGGTGGCCACACCTAGGGCTAGCGCGGGTCCACCCTAGGCCGCACCGCCCTATGGTGTGGGACCCTCGGGTGTCCACCGACCTTGCCCTTTCGCCTATATATACTCCTCCCCGAGACGAAAACCCTACCCAGATCAGAAATCGACGAAAAGTTCCGTAGCGCTGCCGCCACCAAAGAGGATATTCAGCGGATAGAAGTCTCTGTTCCGGCACCCTGCCGGGACGGGGAATTGCCCCGGGAGCCATCACCATCGACTCCACCGCCATATCCATCGTTGTTGCTGACTCCCATGATGAGGAGGGAGTAGTTCTCCCTCGAGGCTAAGGGCTCTACCGGTAGCTATGTGTTCATCTCTCTCTCTCTCTCTATGCGTGATCTTATTGTGATCATGAGCTTTGTAATATAGTTGAATAAGTAGATCTACTCTACTACTCAAGTGCTTTAATTATTGTAATCTCTGATTATCTCCATGTGTGTGAAGTTGACAGTGTGTATACCGTGTGGCACTTAGACTAAATATTACAGAAATACTTATCATGAGTTATATTTTGAGTTGGATGTTGATGTCTACGCACGCTTCTATTATTGTGGACAGTGTTGGGCCTCCAAGTGCAGAGGTTTATAGAACAGCAACAAGTTTCCCTTAAGTGGATCACCCAAGGTTTATCGAACTCAGGGAGGAAGTGGTCAAAGGTGTCCCTCCCAAGAAACCCTGCAATCAAGATACAAGAAGTCTCGTGTGTCCCCAACACACCCAATACACTTGTCAGGTGTATAGGTGCACTAGTTCGGTGAAGAGATAGTAAAATACAAGTAGTTTGGATGATTATAAGACAACGGTGCTAGAAAAGAGCTTGACGGGGAGGAAGAGACTAAAGGCAATCTGAAATAAAGATGGAAGCAAGCAAACATGTAGCAGGACTAGTTGTAAACGGTGTTTAAATGCTTAGAAACAATGCCTAGAGATCATACTTTCACTAGTGGACACTCTCATATAAATATCTTCTCTTCATTATTCTACTCTTAACTACTCTCTAGTTGGATAACTCTAATCCACGGTGGGGCTATAACAGCACACCTCAAAGTTCGCATTCCCCATCTAGATAACCCCACACTATCACCTTGAGCGCTAGATGGTTCCAACAAACACCACAATTTCATAGAGACAACCAACTCAAAATATAACTCATGATAAGTATTTTTGTAATCTTTAGCCTAAGTGCCACACGGTGTGCACACTGTCACTGATGCGGCTCAGATCATTGTAGATCTTCATTGGGAAACCCCAAGAGAAAGGTATGATGAGCACAACAGTAAGTCTTCCCTTAGTATGAAACCAAGGTTATCAAACCAGTAGGAGGAAGGAAACGACTCAAAGGTGTTGCTAACAACTTGGAACCTGCACAACACAAACTCAATACTTTGCCCCAATGAACAGTGAGGTTGTCAATCTCACTGGTTTGCTAAAAAAGGATTAAACATATGGTGTGGAAGGTAATGATTGCTTGCAGAAACTAAAAAGTAATAGTGGAAGATGTATCAATGGTAAAGACTGGATCGGGGTCCACAGTTCACTAGAGGTTTTCTCCTTAAGATAAATAACATAACATGTTGGGTAAACAAATTACAGCGGGGCAATTGACAGGACAAAGCAAGGCATAACAATGCAATACTAGACATTCAAGATCCCATGAGATTTGATTGGGCATTACAACAATATACATAGACCGCCATCCAAATGCATCTATGACTAGTAATCCATCTTCATGTTATCATATGAACCCCCTCCAGTATTAAGTTACAAGCAACGGATAACTGCTTTAAGCAATGTGTCTAAAGTAAAAAAATACAATTATTCCATGAACAAGAGATTGTTGTTTTCTCCCTAGTATAAATAGCACATCTACAACCTTAGAGATTTCTATCACTTCCCCAAAATCAATAGAGGCATGAACCAACTATCGAGCATAAATACTCCCTCTTGGAGTCACTAGCATCTACTTGGCCAAGATAGCTATTATAAACAGAGAGCATTCAAGATCTCAAACAACACAGACATGATAGAATCAATAAGATAGAATCATTAATCAATCTGACATAGTAATCTCAATATCCATCAGATCCCCACAAACACAACATGCATGATTACAAATAGATGATCTTGATCATGAACGGAGCTCACAAGATCTAAACATGATAGCACAAAGGAGGATAAACAACCATCTAACTACTGTATGGACCCATAGTACAAGGTGGAACTACTCACGCATCATACCGGAGGCTGGCATGGTGATGGAGAAGGCCTGCGGGATGATCTCTCCCCTCTGGTAGGGTGCCGGGAAGAGCTTCAGACCCCCCTGATCTAGGGACGATGGTGGCAGCGGCTACAGACTGCTTCGTGGAGATCTGATCAGGTTCTTAGGGTTTTGGCATCGGGGGGATTATATAGGCGAAGAGGCGAGGCAGGAGGGCGGCCAAGGGGCCCACACCCTGCCCAGGCGCGGCCCAGGGTGGGCTCGCACGTGGGGGGTGTCCACCCTGTGGCTCTCCTCCGGTCGCCTTTCCGTCTCTATGTTCATCTCGGTGAAATATTGACTTTGGCTTTTGTCCCGTCCAATTCTAATAATATTTCCTTACTAGATTTTCTGAAACCTAAAACAGCAAAAAACAGGCAACTAGCACTGTGGCATCTTGTTAATAGGTTAGTCCCAGAAAATGTATAAAAATACCTCAAAGTGTAGACAAATCATAGCAAAGTGGATACTAAACAAGCATGGAACATCAAAAATTATAGATACGTTTACGACGTATCAAGCATCCCCAAGCTTAACTCCTGCTCATCCTAGAGTAGGTAAGTGATAAAAAGAATGATCTTTGAGGTGACATGAACCATCATAATCAAGATCAAAACATTTGTAAGCATTGAAAGCTAGGATCAAAGTACTCTAAACATGAGCATGAAAGATGAAATTCTAACAATAAGACAAAGTAACTATGCTGCAACATGAAAGGATACAAACAAAGGTACATGAATGAATAACAATGCATTGAAAGACGTTTGTTTGTTTCACATATAGAAACATAGCATAGTCATAAATGCATAGGACACCTTCAAAGTTGATATGGGTGACTAGATACAAGTAGTTCAAGAACAATCAATATCAACAATATGAATCAATCTATAAGTTTTGGGACAATGCACATAGAACTAAGAATGGAAACTATTCTCTCTTAATTGGTGCCTAAAGATAGAAGGTGGAGACTCAACATAAAGGTGGAAGAAAGGCCCTTCAAAGGGAAGTAGGGATTTCAAGTTTCATAAAGAGCTTCCAAAAATTATGGTACTTGTTAGCTTTCAGCTCTCATTGCCCCTATCATAAGCATCTTGAAGTGATTAAGGTTAAAGTGAACAAAGTATGGAGTATATGCTTGACAAATCATAAGTTGGTAATCTCATGTCCCTTGAGTACGAGGGCCGCTCCTCATGCCACTCAAGTTTAGTTACCGGTAAGTTCTTGTCATAGTAAGTACATGTGTATCATAGAGAACCGTGATACGTCCAAAACGTATCTACTTCCCCGAACACTTTTGCTATTGTTTCTCCTCTAAACTTGTGTGATTTGGATACAACTAACACGAACTGGTGCTGTTTTCAGCAGAATTACCTTGGTGTATAGTTTTTGTGTAGAAAATCAACTATCAGGAACAATCCAGGAAAATATGCCAAAAATCCTATTTCATCAGAAGACTCATGGAGCTAGAGTACGAGACGGGGTGGGGCTCTAGGGGACTCTCACACCCCCTGGTCGTGCGGGCCAGGCCTGGCCACGCCAGGAGGGGGTGTGGCCACCCCAGACACCCCCTCGGCTTCCCTCTTCAAATATAAGTTGCCTTCTAACCTAAAAACCCAGGGGGGTTCGACGTTTTTCCAGAAAGAATTCCGATGCGCCGCCACCACCAGAAACTCCGTTCTGGCACCCTGCTAGGACGGGGAATTTGGAGAGGATCATCGCCATCACCAATGCCTCTCCATCAACCATCCATGTTTCCCTCATCCATGAGTGAGTAATCCCCCGATATAAGCTATGGGGATGGTAGGGATTGGATGAGTTCTATCATTTAATCGAACAAGATTGTTAGGGAATGGTGCCTAGTATCTCTATTTGTGCTATTTGACTTTGTTGCAACTTGTTGTGCTTAATGCTTGTTACTAGGGGCCGAGTGCCATGATCTCAGATCTGAACATGTTATTAATTCATTATGATAGTATTGTTTATGGTCTTATCTGCAAGTTGTGTACACATATTATTGTCCGGAACCAAAGGCCCCGAAGTGACAGAAATTGGGACAACCTGAGGGGATGAATGTGATATGAGGATCACGTGTGTTCACGGATTGTTAATGCTTTGCTCCGTTACTCTATTAAAAGGAGTGCCTTAATTGCCAGTAGATTCCCTTGATGCCCCGCTGCAATGGGGTGGCAGGACAAAATATGTTGTGCAAGTTCTCATTGCGAGCACGTATGACTATATTTGGGACACTTCCCTAGGATTGTTTAGTACTTTGATGATTTATATTATTTATCTGCAAATGACCTAGATCTTGAAGTTACTGTTTAGACTTGTCCATGCAACGCCCGTCCATCCATCCCTATGGCTACCGCGCTCATATCCTACTGTTTTCTACTACTGTTACTATTGCTCTTGTGTCACATCCCAAGATCTTCCAAATCTTGTAATGTGAAAAAAAAATAGATAATTGTTGAAACTTAGGGTGAGAAGAAACTTTTTGATTCCAATTGGAAACATCAAAACCTATTTTGGACAAATAAAATCCTAAAGGGATTCAAAAAGATAAATAATTAATAAATAAAGTTATAATAGTTGGAATCACTATTTTTGGATCTTTAGATAAAAAGATATGGTTTTTATAAGAAAAGGAAGAATTATAAATAAGGATTATTTTATAGAGCCAAATTAAATCTTGGCCAAGGTTTTGAAATAAAATATTTCTATTTGATAAGAAGAGTAAAGGTTTATTTAAATAAAATAATGAGGATTTATTAATATCCATTTTGATTAAAGTAAAGGTTTTTCCATTTTTAATAAACACTAAAACTTGTTAATTTAGTTTAAATAAGATTTTCGAGTGTTTTAGTTTTTAAATGAAACCTACTGAAAAGATTTTGATATTATTTAGAATTCACAAAGAGTTTTTAAAATAAAACCTATTTGAATTACTGACTATGGTCTATTTATTTAATTAATAATAGATCTTAAAAGAATAAAAGAATTATTTTATTTTTTATTTTGAAATATGTTGTTAAACAGAATAAAATTGCACCCAAAGTTTGGTGGTGATTTGAATTCAAATGGAGATTTAAAAATATCATTAAATCTTATCTAAATTAATACTAGAGCCTATTTTAAATAATTAAAAGACCCTAAATAGAATAAAAGATTTATTCTAAATTTGACTTCAGAATGAGGCAATAAACAGTGTTTGATTATTCACAAAATTTGGCAAAGGTTTGAATTCAAATGAGTGTTTGAATTGTTTAATCAAAATCAAAACAAAATTAAAGAAATGGAATAGGAAAAACATTCAGAACAAGAAAAAGGAAACAGAGCGACCCAGCCCAGCAAGACCCACTAAGGCCCAGCAAGCCCATCTTCCCACCCCACCCGCAGCGAATCGTTTTCACTCAAGTATTGACCCACGGCGTCGCTGACGACCAGGCCCCACCCCCTCTCTCTCGCTGCCAAACGGACCCCACCGCCACGCAAGCTTCTTCCTCGCCGCGACTTCTTCTCCCCCTCACCTCGCGACCGTTTTCTGCCATTTGATTCGGGGCGTAAATTCGTTTGAATGCGCGGTCAATCCTCCCCCTCGACCATGCTATCTTAAACACCCACACCTCATCTCTCTTTCCCCCAAAACACCAGCTCCTCTTTGCCCCCAGGCTGAGCGAATCGTGAGCTCGAGCCCTACTGCTCCGGCGAGCTTCTCCTGCCAAATTCCGACAACTCCGTCCACCCCTCCGCTCCCAGTACCTACTGGATTGCTCTCCATCTCCCTACGAACCACCCAGTGACACTAGCTCACTCGCGCGCGTGCCAGAACGTCGGCAACGTCTCCACCAGTGCGCCACCGATGACCCCCGCCAACTCCGTTGATCTCTAGAACTCGACTCCATGCGCGCCTCGACCAGTTAATCATGCCGTTTGGTTCGTCTGTGTCTTTTACATCTCCAGGTGCTCGCCAATCACTCGCGCGTGGCCTGCAGCCTCGCCTTCGACGACTCCCGAACATGCTGACGCCAGGAGCATCTTCGGCGAGGAATTGCCGCCGCATCCGTGCGCCCCCTGCCACCTCGAGAACACGTTGAGCATCGCCATGTTCTCCTGATCGTGGTGAGCCACTCCTCTTCCTCCCTCACTTCCTATTTCGTCGGCAACATCGCAGCCCGAGTGTCGCCGCCGCTCACCATTGCTCAGCACCGCCGGTTCCTGGTCGTGGTGTCGATAGCCGTTAGATGAAGATCGTAGGGATACAATATACCAATTAACTGAACCGTTACAGATAGATCTGTGCCGCACGATCGTCATTAGATCCAACGGCTCGCATCTGTCGATCCGCACGAAGCGGTACCGACGAATAGAATCGTGACGCGTGGCCTCTGATTGTTTTAAAAACCAGGAATTGTTCTATTAGATGTTCCAAATTGAAAAATTCTTAACTTTCAAACCACACGTCCAAATTTTGCAAACTTTATATCAATGGAATCAGCAAGACAAGCCCTATCTAACCATGCCCTTTGTTGAGTAAATTGCTTCTGTTAAATTGTTTGTTTTTGTAGAAACTTGTGTAGGAATATTTAGAATAAAAAATTGTTTTAAAATGATTTTTGAGATAAAATCTTTAGGAAATGGTTTGTTTTGAACCTACTGACCATAGGAATCAATTTGTGGTTTCAAAAATATATTTCATGAAGCAAAAGAATAAACTTTTGATTTAAACCATTTCTAGTCAAATAAAAATAATGTTTATTTATTAAAAATGCTTTTGGGAGAAAATCTTTGGAAAATGTTTTGGAATAAACTCTGTGACCCCAAGCACCAAGTTTTATGATTTAAAAATGTATTTGGTGAACCATATAAATATTGTTGCTTTTGCTAAAGGCATTTTCAACCACATAAAATATTGAATTTGTCTAAAAATGGTTTATAGGTAAAATATTTTACAAATAGTTTTGCCACTTGATAAAATGTCCAATAAGTGTTTTAGAATGTTTAAAACCAATTATAAACCACTTTTGTAAATCAAACAAAGTTTGGCATGCTTGCATGCATTGTTTTGTTTCTATTATTTTATGTGATGTTGCTTGAATGGTAGATTGAAATTGTGCCTTGCTTGATTGAATTGTAGTGATTTGAAGAGTGTGATTGTTGCAAGATCAAGGAGTGAACTTATACTTTCTACCAAAAAGGCAAGTGATGCTTCATACTTTGTCCCATTATTTTTCACTATGCATTAGTGATATTTCTAAGTAGGACTTGCATGGAATTTTTCTAAGTATAAACTATGCCATGGGAAATCCTAGTAGATGAAACCTTAGTAGAATTTCCTAAGTTAAGATTCATACTACTATCATGCTTATATTAGCTAGTAGAAAACAAGGGTGGAATATATATTCATACTATGGAATATTTCTAAGTCTATGGACTTGTGTTTTGTTTAATAAAACAACTAAGTGAATGAATCACCTGGGTGGAATGGAAGGAATGGTTTGTGTTGAGTGGTTCACAAGGCCCATTTCTATGGTTTACCTTTGTGTATCTCACTTGTGGATGGCCACCCAGGAACAAAGAGATTTGAGATGTCAAGTGTTGAGAAGCTTCAAGTGCAGCCACTTGGCATTATGGGCTCTGCCTGGATCATATAGGTTGCAATAACTTAGCCAAATGGACAGTTGGTGGTAGGGGTTTGATAGGTTGGAATGCGTCCATTCTGGTCTAAGGGAAGGCTTCTGAAAGATCTTGTCTTGGTGAAACCAAGTCTTGTGGGGAAAGTGCACCACCTCTGCAGAGTGTAAAATCTAAGTACTTAGCCATGTCCCTGGCAAAGGACAATTTGAGCATCAAGACATGGAAGCTATCAAGAATATCCTCATCCCAGTTTCTAAGTTAAAATCTTGTGGTTGAACAAGGGTTAAAGGATCATCAATTTATATTGGGAGATGCCTTGGGTGATTTTTGTCAAGCAAAAACTTAGTGTTTTCAAATGATAAGGAAAATTTATTTTGAGCAAAGCAAGCCTAAGCTGCACTTAGCCAAATGCATATAGATGATAGACTCCACTATACTACCATAGTATCACTTGCCAATACAATTCAAATGTATTGACCCTTGTGGCTGTAACTTATTATGTTGCAGGATGTTAGTGAGATGTGTTGATTAGGATTACAAGTCTACAACCAACATGTTTGCCTGTGGCACTTTGAAGATGAAGGACCCCATGCTATTGTTGTATTCTGCTGCATTGTAATGAGATAGCCAAATGAGCTATGTAAGATGTAATAAATTACTTTATTCCTGGTTATAAAGTTGTATTATGACCTTTGTTTCTTGATATTACATCTTAACTGTGGATGCTAGCTATTGATCCAGGGACTAGCATTGTAAACACAGGGATCTCTATCTTATTAAAGGTTGGGAACCTTACATCTTGTTTTACTGTTGTTGTTACTTTGCTATTGCTACTACAAAACTATTGCTACTCATAAACTACTGTGAGCAAGACTATTTCCAGGTGCAGCTGAATTGACAACTCACTTGTTAAGGCTTATAAGTATTCTTTGGCTCCCCTTGTGTTGAATCAATAAATTGGGTAATACTACCCGCGAAGACTGTTGCGACCCCCTATACTTGTGGGTCATCAAGACTATTTTCTGGTGCCCTTGTCGAGGAGTATATCTTTATTTGTAAGTTCATTTGGATCTATTATTGTTCACTAGTATTCCTTTCATCATGGGGAAGTCTCGTGATGGAAAATTTCCTATTTTACCATCCACTACAAGAAGAGGTACAGTCCTAAACACCTCTGCTGCTCTTGATTCATTGACTGTTATAAGTAAGCTTGTTACACCACCACCACATACTCATGCTACACACACTACTACTACTACTGCTAAATCTGAAACTGCTTTTGATACTCATGATGTTACTTCTTCTATGCTTGATTCTAGTGGTTCATTAGGTTCTTTACTATATGCTACTATGGCTAGACTAGGAAATACTAAAACTCCTAGTGAAGACACTATTACACCTGTTAGCTCACCTGAGTCTAGAGAGAGACATGATATTAATGATGGTTACATTGAGTTGACTGATGAATTTATTGAAGAGTGTCGAAACACACATGGTGATAGTGCTATTAGGAGTCTCCTTGAGAGACGTACCATTATACCTAAACTGTCTCCTGATGCTAAGTTTGCTACTTCTCCCATAGACATTAAAGATAAAGATTATGATTTTTCTCTTGATTTATCCTATATAGACATTGTTGAGAAAGAACCTTTTTGTGGTACTGAAATTGAGAGTGTTGTGGCACATATGAATGAGCTCTCCACTATGAGTGCCTTATTATTTGATGATTTTAAGATGCGCAAGTACTTTGTTACTAAGATCTTCCATTTTTTACTAAAAGGAGAAGCTAAAGCTTGGTTTAATAGATTACCTCCTGGATCCATTGATAGCCCTGATTTTTTGATTGCTTCTTTCTTCCAGAAATATTTTCCTCCTAGTGCTAGACATGCTGCTTTGCAGAAACTTTTTGATTTTAAACAGGGAGAAGAAGAGAAATTGCCTGAGTCATGGACAAGGTTTTGTGCCTTGATTCATGGACATCCTGGATGTCCATTACCTAAAAATGAGCTTCTTGGTATTTATTATAATGGACTAACTGATGATTCTAGGACATACCTAGATAGTTTTGCTGATTGTGTTTTCAGGAAAAGAACTCCTACAGATGCTGAAGAATTAATGGCTAAAATAAGCAAGAATTATGATGATTGGA
Organism: Avena longiglumis; assembly: GCA_030063025.1. Classification (NCBI taxonomy): domain Eukaryota; kingdom Viridiplantae; phylum Streptophyta; class Magnoliopsida; order Poales; family Poaceae; genus Avena; species Avena longiglumis. Next base: position 498,061,169 of record CP125974.1, on the reverse strand, counting down.
CTTCAACTAAGTTAATTACACCAGAGCCTACTACTCATGAAACAATTATGCCTGAACCAATTCCAACACCAACACCAAAGAAGAGGGGAATGATTGCATTAAATGATTAAGTGATGAAAGAAGCTAAGAAATTTCTTAAGGAGAAAGGTATTAGATCTGAAGATGTGAAGAATCTACCTCCTATAGAAGAATTATGTAAGCCAATTCCCAAATCATCCACTATTGAGGTACACTCTCTCCAACACTTTGATGAAGGTTATGTTCCTTATGGTAAGCCTCCTGATCAATGTTTAGAGGAACTTGATACTTTTATTTGTAAGCAAGGTAATTTTAATAAACAATTTCAAAATCATTTATTGGAAAACTCTAGAGCTATTAATGAGTTGAAATATATTGTGGAAAGAACTGCTAATGATGTTAAAATGCTTTGTAAACACTTTCAAATGGTTCAAACCCAAATTGATCAACTTGCTAAGGTACAAAAGGATATGCTAGTTAATGCTTCAGGAGATAAACATGCTTATGAAATTAGAACTAGGAGTGGTACAGCCACTCAAGATCCTTTATATCCTGAAGGACCCCCTAAAATAATTGAGCAGGATTCTCAACAAGTTGAAAATAATGGTAGTCCTCATAAGAGAAAGAAAAAGAAACACAAAATAGTTGAGGAACCACCTGAACCTGCTATAGATCCTAATAGTATATTTGTCTCTGATGCTGAAACTGAAAGTGGTGATAAAAATGATGCTCCTGATAAGGAAGAAGTTGAGGAAGAACCTGAGAAGCACACTAAGAACACTATGTACACTAAGGAAGATTTTATTGCTAATAAACATGGTAGAGAAAGAGAACCTTGGGTGCAGAAACCTATGACTTTTCCTAATAAGAAACACAAGTCAAAGGAGGAAGAACACTATAACAAGTTTTGTGAATGGATGAAACCTTTATTTTTGCAAATTACTTTGACTGATGCTATTAAGTTGCCTCCTTATTCAAAGTATATGAAGGATATTGTCTCTAATAAAACGAAGATTCCTAATGAGGAAATTTCTACTTTGCTTGCTAATTATTACTTCAATGGTAAGGTTTCAAAGAAACTTGGTGATCCAGGTATACCAACTATTCCTTGGTCTATTAAAAATAATTATGTTAGAACTGCTTTATGTGATTTGGGAGCTGGAGTTAGTGTTATGCCTTTTTCTCTCTACACGAGACTCCAGCTAGAAAATTTGATACCAACTGATATATCTTTGCAAATGGCTGATAAGTCAACTACTAGTCCTGTTGGTATATGTGAGGATGTTCCTGTTCAAGTGGCTCATAATTTCTTGGTTTTAACTGATTTTGTGTGCTTGAGATGCCCGAAGATGATAATATGTCTATTATTCTTGGGAGACCTTTTCTTAATGTTGTAGGTGATGTCATCAATTGTAATCAAGGAAAAGTAACTTTTAATATTAATGACAAAGAGCATACTGTCTATTTACCAAAGAAGATTGATAAGAGCTATGGCCTGAATTCCATTGAAAATATTGAAGGCATAAAAGTTGGAGAAATATATTGTCCCATTCCACAAGAAAATTTTGAAACTATTGTGATTGGGACTATTGCTATCAAGATTGAGGTAACATAATCATTTAGTGAAATGCAAAGTTTTGTTTCATATAAGATTGTTTTGGTAACAAGACTTGATCAACCTTGTTAAAAAGGGATTTTAATGAACAAAACAATGTTTTCACAGTGGTTATCCTTGCTCACTTTTATTTTTCTCCTTTCTTTCTCTCTTGTTGGTTTTAGTTTTGCTAGTTGTTTGCTTGTTAGAGTGTCTTAGAACTTCTGTAGTTTTGGTTTGCTTTTGCTTCTTCTAAAAGAATCTTTTTATGCGAGAAAATCAATTTTCATACCCTGAAAATTGGCCAAAAATAAAGTTTCCCGAAAAATTCCAGAAAATTCATATTAAAATTTTCCTCGAAAAAAGGGGCAAAGGGACATCTGGAGTGGCCTATGGGGACCCACCAGGACAACACATCCCCTGGTGGCGCGGTCAGCCCCAGTTGGCGCCTGGCCTAGGTGTGGCCCACCTATGGCCTTCCAAGATGCCTCCTTCCAGCCACTTCTTTCCCTCTCTCGAAAAACACCGGAAAACTTTCTCAAGCTCGAGTTCTTGTTGTTCTTGCTCCCGATTTTCGATCTCCTTGCTCAAACCATCTTTGTTGCTAATTTTTTGAGGGATTGTTCCTTGGTATGTGCCTCCTCCGCTTGTCCAAATAGATTTTTGATTGGTAGATTGTATCTTGAGTATTTTTCTGCTATAGGTGTGAGGTTGTGTGAACTTGCATGCTTGTTCTATGCTTAGAGATTTCATTTTGATGCATGTTTAGCAATCTAGCAAGTTCCTATAGTAGTTCCCCTTCATTTATTAAGTTGGAAATCACTTGGTTTGATGTTTGTCTAAAATTTTTAGAAAAGAAGATGAGTGCATACCAACTGAATCAACATGAGTTGATTGTACCTGAGCCAATGAAAGTGCATCATGAGGAGGAGGTTTTCTCTTCCATGTATCCATGCCCAGAATTTATGAAAGCCGCGGGGATCTTTCAGGATTTCCAAACTATGATTACTAATGCAGGGTTGGAACATTTTGTTGGAGAAGAACCTTATCAAAACGTTAAGCTAACCATGACTGTGGTGCAGGACTTTCGGTTTAATTGGTCCTCGTCTAATCCTCGCCACTTATGCTTTTATATGCTGAAATTTGCCAAGGTTGCGACTTTTCAAAGGAAAGTGGTAAAATTCGGAACATTCAGTTCCCATTCATTAGATATTTTGCCTATTTCATTACCAAGTGCGTGCTTGCTAGAAAGACTGCTAGAAAGTTATCTTCTTTTGATCTAGATTTTATCTCAACTGCTTTGAATAGGGATAGATTTTATAACCTAGGTGCTTTGATAGCTTACCGTCTTACCACCAACCGCGAGAAGGGTGGAATTTGTGGAGGTCTCATAGCCTCTCGTTTGTTAGCTTTTCATGGTCTAGAGCCGCACCATTCAGATTATCGGTTCCCCATAGAGAGACTTGATCTCAATTCCATGGTTCAACATAATTTTGTTTCTTCTTGGGCTACTTTGAGAGATTTACCTTATGAAGTATCTTTTGTTAAGCGTGGTTGGAGAGGGGGTAGGTATAAGAAAGTAGTTTATTTGCCTGCACCTGCTTTGTTTAATTTTGATAACAGGCAAGGGTGGTCACTCACGGAGGAAGAACTTGACACATACATGGCGGATATCTCTCAGCAAGAGGAGAATGTTGGAGAGGATGCCGAAGATGATTCGATTCAGCCCTCCAACATGGGAGAGTCTTCATACCAGCAGCCCTCCTATGGTTGGAGTGCGTCTTCTTCTTCATCACGAGGGCCTGATTATGATCATTCCTACGATGAACAGCATCTTCGGGTTACTACCCGCGCTATTGAGCCCCACTTAGGCAAAAAGCCTAAGGTTGGGGGGAGGTACACACACATCACACTCATTTATATATCATGTTTCGTCGGTTCTTTGTATATCCATGTTTTCGCTTTCTTTTAGGTTTTTGTTTCTTCTTTCCCAAAACACAAAAAGACCAAAAAAATCTTTGTTTCTCTTGGTTTGTTTTTTTTGCTTATTCTCTTTGGTTTGACTTAATAAAAATCCAAAAATATTTTGCTTTGCTTTGTGTGTTTGGTTTAAAAAATCAAAAACACACATAATATTTGTTGTTCTTTTTTGGTTTTGTGAAGTTCTTTGCAGGGTTCAGCGGTCCTGTTGGAGATATGCCCAAGAGGCAATAATAAAGTGGTTATTATCATATCTTCACACTTATGATAAATGTTTACATACCATGCTATAATTGTATTAACCGGAAACATTAATACTTGTGTGATTTGTAAACTAAAATAAGAGTCCCTAGTAAAGCCTCTTGTTAAACTAGCTTGTTGGTTAATATATGATCATGGTTTCCTGATCATGAACATAGAGATGTTATTAACAACAGGATCATATCATTAGGAGAATGATGTGATGGACATACTCCTATAGATAAGCGTAGCATAAAGATCAAGTCATTTAAATAGTTCAATTGCTATATGCTTTCTGATACATAGTAACCTAATTTCTTCGACCATGAGATCATGCATATCACCTTTACCGGATGGATGCTTTGATGACATCAAACACCACACCGTAACTGGGTGGCTATAAAGGTGGCATTGAGTGTTCGGAAAGTATTGGTTGAAACACATGGATCAAGAGTGGATTTGTCCATCCATATGATGATAGATATACTCTGGGCCCTCTGGTGGAATGTCATCCAATTAGCTTGCAAGCATGTGACTGGATCACAAGGGATCACATATCACGGAACGAAAAGAGTACTTATCGAACGAGGTTGAACTAGGTATGCAGAGATACCACGATCATAACCTCGGATAAGTAAACTATCGTGAGACAAAGGGACATTGGTATCGTATGTAAGTGGTTCATTCGATCGCAAAGTAATCGTAGAAATATGTGGGATCCATATGAATTTCCAGATTCCTCTATTGGTTATTGTTCGGAGAAGTGTCTCGATCATGTCCGCATAATTCACGAACCGTAGGGAGACACACTTAAGGATTCGACGTTGTTTGAGTAGTTATGGTATTATGAGAAAGAGACCGAATGTTGTTCGGAGTCTCGGATGGGATCCGGGATATCACGAGGTGATCCGGAATGGTACGGAGAATAAGATTCATATAAGGAAAGTCCCGTTTCGGAGTTCGGGAATGATTCCGGTGTTTTCATCGGGAATGTTCTAGAAGGGTTCGGATTGTCCGACACTCCGGGGGGGGGGGAGGGTACATTAATGTGTCATTGAATGATTGCATCATGTACTAAGTGTTCTTGCTGTTCCAAAAACATGAAAGTCAAATTGCCAGTTTGAAAGTCAAACGGCTAAAACAGGAAACTGTGGAAACACAGGAAACTGTGGGAAACAGGAAATTGTGGGAAACAAGCAAGAGGAGGCTGAAACCAACTTGGAGGAGCAGTTCCTCTCCTCCAAGCCGGCGCCCAGCCCTAGGCCGAGTTGGGGAGGGACTCCCTCCCTCCCTGGCGCGCCTAGCCCCTCCACCTATAAAAGGAGGGGCAGGGCTCCTCCTTGAGACACACAAGTTTCTACCTCTAATCTCAGGTTTAGAGCCGTTTGGTTTAGAGCTTCTAATTGCTTTAGCCTGCGGTTTAGAGCCTTCTAATTGGTGTGTCTAATCTCTATACCACTAATAGCCCTCTCTCATACTCCACCATACTCGCTCCGGCTTATGGCGAAGCCCTGCGGGATCTCCCCTCTACTTAGGTACCACGCTTTGCCGGAATCGCGAGGAGAGTGCTACAACCTCCGCTTCACTGGAACAAGGGAGAGGAATGTCTTCCGAAAATCGAACGTGTGACCGATCTGGAAGCGCCTGCCGAACGCAGTGGAAGGATCGTCTACACGATCTTGAGATCGGAAAGAGTACGACTACATCACCCACGAGAATCTGCTCGTTAAACACTTTGGAATCTTCGAGGGTAAGTTATTCCATCGACTCGTTGCTACAATCTAGTAGATAGATCTTGGCTTGTTTGTTTGTATGCGATAGAATTTTTTTGTTTTCCATGCTACGAACCCCTACAGTGGTATCAGAGCCGTGTCTATATGTAGATCTGTTGCACGAGTAGAACACAATGGTCATTGTGGGCGTTGATGCTTTTATTGTCGATTGCTTTTTGTGTACTTTGCATCTTGCGGTATGTTGGGATGAAGCGGCCTGGGCTAACCTTACATGACATCGTTCATGAGACTTGCTCCATGCCTAACATGCAACTTGTATTGCATAAGTGGCTTTGCGGGTGCCTGTTTCTCCTAGCATAGTTAAGATTCAATTTACAACGGGTGATTGATAATACTAGTATCAATGTTGTGGTTCTTGTTCATAAGTTAGAACGACACTTATTGAAAGACCCAAACCACGTAAAACATGCAAAGAAAATTAGAGGCGTCTAACTTTGTTTTGTGGGTGTCGTGATGTGATATGGCCATGATTGTGATTATATATGATGTATGCAATGTTCCTTATTGTAAGTTGGCAACCGGCAGAGCCATATGGTTGTCTTTAAATTGTTAAGACCCGCGTGTCTATTCAAAGTAGTTGTAATAGTTGAAGCCGTGGGCGACAACCATGGAGAAGCATCATTGACCTTGATGCAATGTCGGTGATGATGGAGATCATGTTCGTGCTAGAAGATGGAGATCGGAAGCACAAAGAAGAAAGGCCATATCATATCACATATTATGAATTGCATGTGATGTTAATCCTTTATGCATCTTGTATTGCTTGGTAGACGACGGTAGCATTATAAGATGATCCCTCATGCACATGAATTTCAAGTCATAAAGTGTTCACCCTTAGTTAGCACCGTTGCTAAAGCTTGTTGTTTCGAAGCACCACGTGATGATCGGGTGTGTTAGATTCTGCAAGTGTATACAACGTGAGCAAGCCAGATTTGCTCATGCAGAAACTAAGGTTTGATCTTGACGAGCCTAGCATGTACAGACATGGCCTCGTGAACACGGATTACGAAAGGTAGAGCATGAGTCATATAGTAGATATGATGAACATGTTGATTGTTCGCCATTGAAGCTATATCAACTCTCGTGATGATCGGTTTGATGTGGTGGATTTGGTTCGTGATCACTAAAACAATGTGAGGATATTGTTTTGAGTGGGAGTTCACCTAGATTAATTTAATTATTAATTAGAACTCAATTTATCATAAACTAAATCAAAGTGAATTTGCATAGTTGTTGTAGTCATTGGCATCCGTTTACCACCTGCGCTTAGTTATAATTGAGATGATAGAACTATAGAATTCTGGTTAGTTACTTTACTTAACTGGTATCGTATTGTTTTGAAGTGTTAATCTAAAGTTTAAAAGTCCTATTGCAAACTTTCAAGAAGTTCCTACTCCATGAAGTTTAATAATTAGTATTAAATCAAGAGTAACAATTCCAAGTGTTAGTATATAAGTATCATGTTTGTCTCCATGATTCTTGATATTCAAAGGATTCTCCTAATATCAAGGTTATCTAAGGATCTGAAAGAGTTGTTTCAGAAACCATGATTTGTGGAAGATATTGTGATATCTGAAACGAAGTTTTGGTTGCAACATGATAGAGTATAATATGGCTAAAGTCATGTTCTCATATTTGATGAGAATTTGCAAAAGGTTGGAGACACTAGTTGTCCTAAACCTCCAAAAAGTTTTTGGGAGAGCAACATTATACTCACGATTCACTGTTACAAGCTAATAGTAGCTTGATCATGGATAATTCCATGATAAGGGTGAATAATTGATGTAGGTAAAATATTTACTACACCAAGAGATTACTAAATAAAGGAATTTGAAAGAACACCAAACATTTGATGATGGTGATCTACTTCAAAGTGCAAGTCCAAAGACATTGGTATTTAACTATACAAGCTTTGGACTATGTGTCATATGAATGACTCCACTAATTGATGTTGATAGATTCTTTCAAATGTAAAAAGGAAATCCGAAAGAGAATCTCATAAGTATATGGCGTAAAAGAAAAGACTAGAATTGTTCGTTTAAGTATATAGATGATATACATGTTATGGCTATATTCTTTGCTTATTAAACAATGTGGTTCTTAAGTATTTGATACTGAATTTGTTGGTGTGAATCGTCATACGAAACAACACAATTCATGAACTACAATGGCCTAAGTAACTAGCAAAAGAATATGTGATGATGTTCATCGAGAACAAAATAAAGGGTTATTGTGTTGCTCGTTAAACATCAAAGCTTGCCTTCAAGATTTGTTTTATCAAGTATTATGAGAACAAAAGGGTTGTTCAAATAATTGCCGTGATCTATAAAAGATGGATGATTTGCAAATCTCGTTGGAGATATCACATCCATAAAACTAGTGCTAAAGATGTCGAAAGACAAATTGATTGAAAGATCACTTAGGAAGTGACATCGCCGTTTAAATTATATTGGAAAGAAAACATGAAGAAAATCCATATGGATGGAATTTTGGAGTCTATTTGATTTTGATCAAATGACGCTTGTGAAACTTTCCTAGAGATAATTTAAACTTCGTTCATAGGCCAAAAGGGAACGATAGACTAGCTTATTGGAACTTGTACATATTGTTGTATGAAGTCCATTATGTATAGTCAAGAGCGATGGATTTCAACTTCATGTGATTTCTCCGAAAAGTTGAGTGAATATATGAATATTTACTTAATAAGGATGAAGCGTGAAACATTTGAAAAGTTCAAGGACTTTCAAGATGAAGTGCAAAATCATTGTAACAAGAATATAAATAGTTTATGATAAGATCATAAAGGAAGATATTTGAGTTACAAGTTTAGCATAATACCTAAGATTTAAAGGAATCGTTCCGTGGATTTGCATTTTCCCGAAACACCATAAGAGTATGGAGCGTTCGAGATATGTAATTAAACCTTGTTTGACATGGTAAGATCGAAGGTGTAATTCATAAAACTGCCATTATATTTTAAAGATTAAAAGCTTTAGAGATTACCGTTTTTCCACTGAAAAGAGCTTCATCGTAATCCGTTGAAATGACACCATATAAGGTTATGGTTTGGGATAAAACCCAAGTTGTCCTTTCTTAAACATTGGTATGCTATGCATAAGAAAGATGTGTGCAACCAAAGTCGGATGAACCTGTCTTTGTATAAACTGTTAAGTATTCCTCCATAAACACCGGAGACAAAAGTGTTTGTTGCTTAGAACGTCAAGTTTCTTTGAGAAGGAATTTTTTCGTGAAAAGTTAAGTGGGAGGACAATAGAACTTCGATAAGGTTAAAAGAACCTTAGTTATATGTGCAGAGTTGCGCAGCGCCGAAAAGTGTTTCGGAGGCAGCAACAATGCTCATGGCTCACGTGCCTCAAAGGTTGTGGTCACGGAGATCTAAGTTCCTATTGAAACAAGTAGATCGGGTAAAACAATCAAATACCAAGATTTGAGGGTTGAATCATTATTTGAGAATAATGAACCGACTACATGCAAAGAAGCGATGATGGCCACGACTCCGTCAAATGGCTTGAAGCCATAAAATCCGTGATAGTTCCATACACGAGAAATCAAGTTTTGAACTTGAAGGACCCTCGAGAAAGGTGTAAGACCTTACAGTCGTGTTTGGATCTATAAAGAAATAGGCATGGATGTTTCGCATCTATGAAATAGTCGACATGTTGGGAAAGAGTTCACAACAATGTTCAAAGGTTGACTATGACAAGATCTGATCTTTCATAGTGATATTTAGTCTAGACGGATTAATGTAGCAACCACTACATATAATTTGTTATATGGTAGTTGAATAAACAAAACAAGTTCTTCTAATAGAATCGTTACCTAGGACATGTGCATAACACGGTCCATAGGGTTTTGTTAATTCAAAGGATGCTAAAAGCATATGCAAACTTCAATGGTTAAAGTGAGCATCGCGGAGTTGGAATCTTCACAATGATGAAATTGTTAAAAGAGTTTAAATTCATCAGAGACGATGAAGATGCTTGCATTTGCAAGAAATTAAGTGGGAGCGCTTAAGACATGTTTCTAATACATTATGTGGAAGACATATTGTTGATTGGAAATAATGTATCTTTTATTAACACATATTAAGAATTTCATCCCGATGAAAGACTTAGGCAAAACCCAAATATTTGGCATCAATAGACGCTAATATGGTTGTGCCAGAAGTACATAGACGAGATATTGAATGAGTTCAATATAGAAACTACAAGAAAGTTTCTTGTCGCACAGAAAGGATTGAAAGAGTTCAAATGTTGATGATATATTCAAGTGTATTGACATTTGGTAAAGTGAAACAAATAATCAAGTATAGATTGATACTTGATGTATGAAATCACAAAGAGTATTTATATCAATCATACTGTGATATGTACAAATCCAGATATGTCCTATGCTCTAAATGTTGTGAGCATATACCAGAATGATTCGTAAGATGATCATTGGACAATAGTAAGGATATTCTTATGGTATTTTGGAAGAACTAAGAGTATAATATTTGTAGAAGTGACAAATAGATGGTTAGTTCATTGTAAAAGTACTACATTGATACTAGTTTTGTCACAAAGTACAAATTAAGTTTATCTCAATCTAAACTAAAGGTGGCACAATATAATGGAAAGTGAGTTCCATAATGGATTTGGATGAGTTCCAAAGTTAAGACATTGTGACAGATAATACAACAAAAGGCTAAGTATATGACTGCTATTATAGCAGCAAAAGAGGGCATTTGTGTCAAGTAGTTTTTTATCAAACTAGGTGTAGTTCACAGAGGGATAATACTATGAATATTTATTGTGCGACAATATTATCAATGTCGGGGGGTTAACCACGGGTAGGTCAGAGACGGGGAAAAACAGAGGTACTGTCCCCGTCTGATTGCCGAGCTACGGCCTAGGTCGGCCGAATCATGTATATGTCGGCCGATGAACGGAGGCAAGAAGCTCACGTATAGGTATAAAGTGGTTACCTGGCCGAGTTAATGAGAAACTCAGCCGGGTTACACAAATGATCTTCATGCAGGTGAGGAACGAGCCGAATAACACAAGGTAAGGCCGAGTTATATGAAGCTTGCAGGAGAAGGAGAAGCCTAGGGTCAAACCATAGCTGCAGGCTAAAAGGAATCAAACAGGCCAAGCGCAAGAGACAAGGAGGCGCAGGGACGAGGGGCGTAAGGAGGTCACGGAGGTGACAAAGTCTTGGAGCCCGAGGCACGCAGAAGGGGCTGGAGCTTTGCCATTGGAAGGAGACAGGAAAGGAGGCCGAATTACATTTTGGGACAAGCATATTCTCGAATATGCTTGCCCGTCGACCTAAGGGCACCCAAGGCACCCTTTATAAGGGAGGTCTGGACCCCGAGGAAAGAGAGAGTCTTTGAGCAACGTTAGGTGGGAAATTCACGAGTACCCTGTAAACAGCTCTTGGAGCACTTGTAACACATCGAGAGAAATAAAGTTCATCACTTTGGCAGCTTGAGTGTAAAGACAGCTTGCATCTTCCTCCCCAGATCCCACTAGCATCCATTGGCCCCATACTTTAGCCTACCCATGGCATCCGCCGTGCCACCACCACGCAGTTGGCGCCATCGTGGGGCCAGTGCAAGCTGGAGTTGTGATCCGGACGGAAACTTCATCAACACCGCAACGCGTTGTTTCGGTGGTCGGAGAATTGGTCTCGTGACTATGTCGAGACAATGCAGGAGCTTCGTGGGGAAAACTCCCCGCAACGGGATCTTCATCGGCCCGGGCGAGCACAAGATCTACGTCGGCGCCGACGCTCCGACGCTTATCCTCACCGGTTGTTGTTGCGGGGAACCACCTCGAAGCGAGCTGTCCATCAGAGAACGTCGGCCAGCGCCGAGGTGATGGTCGCAGCAGGGCACAAGCGGAGCAAGATTGGCCGGTCAAGCAGAGCCCGCCGCATGTGCTGTGGTGGTATACCCAAGCAGATTACACGAAAACCGCTAAGGTAATTCTCCGGTGGCAAACCCGCCGAACTACATGACACCACCCCAAAGGCACCAAGAGTGAGAGGACCACCGGAGAGACCAGAGAACATTCTTCGCAACTATAGATAACTTAACTACACCTGTAGCGCCGATACTTGATCCGCAAATGCTCAGCAGAGTTGGAGGAAACCAGGCAAAAGTGCCGGTAGAGGCCCAAAAGTATCGACCAAGGGAATCCTTGAACAGACCACGAGAGAATATGCAAAAGCTAATAAGTTGATATCGCACCCGAGCGGTGGACGAACCGAGATTAAGAGGAAAGAACCTCATGAGTGATATTAACAAAGAGCATGAAGCTCATGAGCCGAATCGGGCGATTTGGGTTTGCCGAGGTATAGCACCCGGCGAAAACCTAAGAGCGCGAATGCAGCAAGATTGGAACTAGAAGGGTTAACAGGAGAAGCTCGCAGGCAGCAAGAAAGAGTGAATGAACCGTGCGCATCGCGAACCAGCAATGAGGAAATGCTCGAGCTAACCCGGCAAGACCAGGGGCCTCGCGAATGGTTCATTCGCGGGGCAAGACCGCTTATCTCAGCAGCATGATCTTCACCCGAAACAATGCAAGAAAAGAAAGAGCAAGAACTCGGGAAGAGGAACAAACAGATCGTTCCATATGACCCGCAATAGCTGGAAAGGCAAATGAGAACAGAGAAATGCAAGCCGAGGTAATAGCGGGAGAGAAACCACGGCCGTATGGAAAAGGACGGCGGTCGAGGTAATGGGGAGCACGCGTAAAAGAACCCGCGAGAGACAATCATGAAAACCAAGCTCCAAGTAAGGAGAGAAGTGCCGCTCCACCCGCCGAGACATGAGCCTCGAAGAAAGAGAAGTGAGGCCAGCTCGCTATAATCGATGAATGAAAGGTATAATGATGGATATTCCGAGGTAGAATACGCAAACCAGTGGGGACCATCACTATGGGATGCGTGATAGAATCTGCATGTAGATTTGCCAAATAATGATGCAAGAGTAAAATTGGATCAGTTATACCGGTCCGAGCTATTGGAAGAGCAAGGTCCACCAGTCCGCGTGTTTTGGACCACGGATCATGGGCGAACCACCGCACCAAATTTTCAGTTGGCGAGAGGCACAAAACGCATAATGGAAGCACCAAGCCACAAGACTGGTTAATTGATTATGCTACCGCGGTGAAGATAGCGGTGGCAACCTGAGATGGGTCAGCGGTATGTCCCGCAGATGTTGGAAGGACCAGCTGTGGTATGGTTGAATAATCAACCAGCAGCAAGATCAACGCTGGTTAGACTTCAAGAGATGTTTGTCGAACTTTACCAAAGACGCATAAGAGACCGAATAGACCACGAATCGCCATGTGCAAGCAGAGGCCGAATGAAACAGATAGAGAGTTTTAACTCGATGGTGTAACTTGAGAAACTCATGTGAAGGAGTTATTGAATCAAGCGATCGCTGGTTCGCGCAAGGCTGCCGTTACAGCGGTGTTGTCGCAACGCTTGCAGAGATATGCCAACCACACCAGCGTAAACTATCGTAATAGCGGACTCCTATGCTTTGGGTGACCCAACCCAACCGGAGTTAATGTCGGCAGATCATCGTGAGCAGCAAGACCAATACACGACAGAATTGGCCGGGTCATCTAGGCGCGATTTCAGAGGAAGAAGAAGAGAAGAGAGGCCGGATTATAGGTATAATTCGCCCAGTGTGGCTGTGGCCCAAGATCACCGAGTCACGAGTAACTCAACGCGTAAAAATGGACCTCAACAAGGGACCGCAAGAAATGATGGAAAGAGGCAATGGACCCCAGAGCAAAAGAAGCAATGGCAAGAGAAGTCAAGTATACATTTGAATCCATGTTGGATCAGCCGTAAATTTCACACATCAAACCCATCTAGACCAGCCAATCACACAACCCGCAATGTGCTTGGATGAAAATGCGATGGGTAACCCGCAGAGTTCAGCTCCCCATCGATGCAACAAAGCATCACCGCATTAATGGAGCAAATGCAAGAATCGATGTCGCCGCCTCCTCCGAGGTATGACAACTCGGATCGGAGGGATGCAGTGCATCAAGTAATGAACCAGGGGCAGGACGGAAGGATAAATCCGGCAAATGCTGGACGCAATGATTACAGGGAACATCACCAGTCTTACTGCGTGTTCACGTAACAGCAGGACAAACAGTGTGCGCCGACATATGGAAGTGAATGCGGTTGTACCAGCAGTACCAAGATACCAGCCATGGTCTGATCAGGATATAACTTGGAGCATAAAAGATCATCCCAGGATAATGCCGAGTCCAGGATCATACGCACTTGTGTTGGACCCGACATTTGTGGGACCAAGCATCAATGTGAAATTCTCAAAAGTTCTCATTGATAATGGAAGCAGTATTAACATCATGTACAAAGATACCATGCACAAGCTCGGCATATCACAGAATATGCTGCAGTCCACAAGGACAACTTTCCATGGGATAGTGCCAGGGCTTTCATGTGAGCCCATTGGTAAAGTGCGAGTGGACGTCTTATTCGCATAAGAGATAATCGCAGAGCGTAAAATTTGGAATTTGAGGTGGTTGATCCGGAAAGCTGTTATCATGTTTCACGGACGGCCAAGACCGCCAAATTCATGAGCAGTTGTCATATAGGTTATCTAAAGATGAAATTACCCGACCACAAGGGTGATAACAGGGGGATTACAAGAAGTCAATGGAGTGTGCCTCGCCGGGTCAAATTTGGCGAATCATTGGTCATAGCGAGAGAAAAGAAAAGGATTCAAGAGGTAGCAGCCCTCGACAAGACAGCTAAGCATGCAAGACCGGCCAACCCTCATGGCGGTTTCTTTTCAACCAACCAAAGAGACGAAGAAATTTCAGATTGATGAGCAATTCCCAGCGCCAGCCATTATTGGTGCAGGTCTTGACGCCAAATAGGAAGGCGAGCTCACCAACTTCCTCCGTGAGAATCGGGACATATTTGCATGGTCTACTCAAGATCCGCAAGGTGTGCCGAGGGAGTTGGCGAGCACTCTTTAAACGCCGTGCCAGAGCACGGCGGTGAAGCAACCTCCGCCGTCTTCGAAGACAGGAGAAAAGTGATAGGAGATGAGATAGCTCGCTTCGCCGCCGGTTTATCATGGAGGTGCTTTATCCGGATTGGTTATCAAATCCGTGCTAGTAGAAAAGAAGAAAGATGATCCTAATGTAGCCATTGTGTGGCGAATGTGTATCGACTACACTAACCTAAACAAGGCGTGTCCGAAAGATCCTTTTCCATTGCCTAGAATAGACCAAGTCATTGACTCGACCGGCCGTGTGAGTTGTTATCATTTGTAGACGATATTCGTTTCCACCAGATACCGCTAAATCTGGCCGATCAAATAAAGATTTATTACCCCGCACGGGCTTATTGTTATCGCACGATGCCATTCGGCCTGAGAAATGCGGGAGCAACGTATCAAAGGTGCATGCAAAAATGTTTACATGATCAGATAGGGAAAAATGTACAAGTATATGTGGATGATGTAGTCATCAAAACTAAGGAAAGCAGAACCCTGCTAGAAGATATACGGCAAACTTTCGCGAACCTGAGAAGGTTCCGAATGAAACTCAATCCGGAGAAATGCACGTTTGGCGTGCCGGCGGGAAAACTACTCGGGTTCCTTGTGTCCAGCCGAGGTATCGAGGCTAATCCGACGAAGATAAGAGCAATAGAAAAAATGGAGTTGCCGAGATGTTTGAATGATGTACAAAAATTCACGGGCTGCCTCGCCTCACTTAGTCGATTTGTATGTCGGCTAGGAGAAAAGGCACTGCCACTCTATCAGCTGATGAGAAAGTCGGACAAATTCGGCTGGACTCCCCAGGCCGACCTTGCGTTTCACGAGTTGAAAAAGATGCTAGTTACGGCACCCATTTTAGCTTCCCCATTATCAAAAGAACCTATGCTACTTTATATAGCAGCTACCAATCGAGTAGTTAGCACTGTGGTTGTAGTGGAACGACTTGAAGAGGGTAAGTCGGTTCAGAGGCCAGTATATTATCTAAGTGAAGTATTATCCACCTCAAAGCGTAATTATCCGCATTATCGAAGATGGCCTATGGAGTATATATGTCTAAAAAGCTTAAGCATTACTTTGAAGAGCATCCCATCGAGTAATATGTGAGGCACCCATAGCCATATATTGAACAACAAAGATGCAAGTGGCGAATAGCAAAATGGGCGATCGAGTTATCACCATATGCTCCGCAATTTGATAGGAGATGCAATCAAATCTGTGTCACGCCGACTTTCTCGTAGATTGGGCCGAGGTGCAATATGAGCCACCCTTGCAGATCCAAATTATCGGACAATGCACTTTGATGGTTCCAAACTAAGGAACGGTTTGGGCGCAGGAATAGTGCACCTCGCCTAAAAAAGATCAATTGAAGTATGTACTGCAAATACATTTTGCCGCGTCCAACAATGTAGATGAATATGAAGCACTAGTCCATGGATTAAAAGTGGCAAAAGAAATGGGAATACGCCGAATCCTATGCTACGGTGACTCGGATCTGGTAGTCAAACAAGTGTCGGGCACTTGGGACGCATTAGATGCTAATATGGCTTTATACAGATTCCATGTGCGTAAGATCGGATATTTTGAAGGATGTGAATTCCACCACATACCACGAAGCGTAAAATGACGCCGACATTGTCAAAATTAGGATCAACCCGGCAATCGATTCCGCCAGGTATAGCCCTGGAGCACCTCAGGAAACCGTCAATAAACCCATCACCAGAATCCGAATCAATCTTTATCCCAGAAAGTTCTGCAGAGAATCATACACCAATGGAGATAGATCCGCAGAAAGATTCGGAACCCCTAAAGAGGGGGACAGCCGAGGTAATAGCGATCATGGAAAGGGCCGAGGTATGTATGTCGGCAGAGAGCATGGAGATAGACAGTGAAATCACTGCAGAAAGAGCAACGCCGATATGGGCGCAACCCATATTTTCGTACCTAAAAGACGCAGTACTGCCGAGTGATGAAGTATTAGCCAGACAAACCGTCAGAAGAGCAAAAGCCTATACAATCATAAACAATGAGTTATATAAGAGAAGCGTAACGAACATATTGCAGAAATGCGTGAGTCCCGCAGAAGGTCAGGAGATCCTTCTAGATATACACCAAGGAGAATGTGGGCACCATGCCTCATCTCGCGCTTTAGTAGCCAAGGCATTCAGGCATGGATTTTACTGGCCAACGGCGTTAAAAGAGGCAGAAGAATTAGTCAAGAAGTGCAATGGGTGTCAGAGATATGCAACCAGAATACATATGCCGTCGGCCGAGTTAAAAACAATACCCATCACATGGCCATTTTCTGTATGGGGTTTAGACATGGTAGGACCTTTCAGGCCGGCAAGAGGAGGAATGACCCACATCTTGGTTATGGTGGACAAGTTCACGAAATGGATTGAAGTAAAACCAATCAAAAAATGTGATGGGCACACAAAGTTGAAGTTCCTCAAGGATATCATCTTGAGATACGGATACCCACATAGCATTATTACGGATAATGGCACGAACTTTGCGTATGAGCCTTCGCCAGATTTTGCCAAGAGAAGCACATAAGATCGGATGTTGCCTCGGTGGCACACCCAAAGATCCAACGGACAAGTTGAAAGATCTAATGGACTGGTGTTATCGTGAATAAAACCACGACTTGTTGAACCTTTGCAACGTCGGCAGGATGTTGGATCAAGAAATCCCAGCCGTTATGGAGCCTTCAACTACTCCGAATAGGTCAACAGGTTACACTCCATTTTTTCTGTATACGGGCAGAGCCGTACTCCCACGACATAATATATGACTCGCCAAGAGTCGCCAAGACACAACCTCTCGAAGAAAATGAAATAGCTCGGCAAGATGCCGTAGACCTTGGAAGAAGCCGAGAGTTGACATTATCACGATCGGCCATTTATCAATGTAACTTACGGTATCACAAAGAAAGTGAATCCAAGGGTATTCAAAGAAGGAGATTTAGTCCTCCCTGGTGCAACGCACCGGCATGCACAAATTATCACCCCATGGAAGGACCATTTATCGTAAGCAAAGCATTGCACAACGATGCATATTATCCGATTGATGCTCAATCCGGAGAGAAGGCAAGGCGCATAAAGCCGGTGAAGAAACGGTTACGCTCGAATGTGGCGTTACTCGCCATTTTACTCATAGGGTTGTATCTCAAGGTCAAAAACCAATGATGTATTTGAACCTCGCACCAGAGCAATAACTCGGGACAGCCGTAGGTTATATTTATTTCATATCATGTATTCAAACCTCGGCACCTGAGCGATTATCGGGACCGCCATATGTGATATTGTTTCATGTTTTGATATTTGAACCTCGCACCTGTGGCAATAGCTCGGGACTGCCATATGTGATGTTGTTTCATGTTTAATATTTGAAACCCGCACCCAGAAAGCTTACTCGGGACTGCCATATGTGATGGTCTTTCATGTTTGATATTAGAACCTCGGCACCCAGAGCAATTACTCGGGGACTGCCATATGTGATGTTCTTTCATGTTTGATATTAGAACCTCGGCACCCAGAGCAGTTACTCGGGGACTGCCATATGCAATGATTATTTGGTCTGACATGTTCAGACCTCGGCATCCAGAGCAATAGCTCGGGGACTGCCATATGGTATATCTATCTCTTTCGCGTTACATACTTGAACATTGGCGACCAGAGCAGTGACTCGGCGAAATGCCATATGTTGTGTTTCTCTCATGTTATGAATATGCATCCAGGTACCCAAAGTATTGACTCAGGGACTATCATACGATGTGACAAATTCGTAGACATGTAAACTTCGGCACTTAAGCCAGCGACTCGGAGACTACCGCATGATACATCAAGCCTATGCTAAACGCAGTCATATCCGAAACTTAATTTATAAAAGGAAGTTCCGCACGGTAAACGACGATCCAGCGATCGTTGCTTACCTCCACAACGGAGTAATTGTCTTATGTTGAAAAACAGGTCAACAACTTAGATATTCAGCGGCAATGCCTGAATAAGATCATCAAAATAACGGCAAAAATTGAACCCTAAAAGATGAAATTACGAGCCAACGAGGCAAGAATTCGGACAAGCATCCATTTAACCAAGAATCTCAACGACATATAGCAAAAGAGCCTCGAATCATACGAGTTGACAAATTTTTCGTCTACATTGTGCGCCCGGCATACCGGGGATAGCGAATAACCTAAGCGTTGTTCGTTGAAGGGGCAACCACTTGCTCAAAAAGGGCACTCAAGAAGGAGGGACTTCGAGGTCGCCGCCTCCGCCGACCTGTGTAACTTCGGTATCATGGGGTTTTTCAGAGCGCCAAGACGCTGTGGAATGCCCGGTGCCTTTGGAGGAAGATCGCATCGCCGCTGCTATCTGAGCTTGAGCTGGAGCTATCGGAGGTGGCCGAATCATCCTCACCTTCCCCGTGCTCAGCTGAATCATCACCCGAAGCACCTTCAGCTGCGACCTCCTGATCCGGATCTGGGAGAAAACTCGTCCCTTCATTCCAAGTGTGCACGTCGGCATACTCGACGAGCTGGAAAGCCCGAGCTGTCAAGAGCAACAAAGGTCGGATCTTCAACCCAGTGGAGCCAATGCAGATTCATCGTAATGTCAAGAGAGATGTCTTCATACCATGACATGATTACAGTAAGGGCCATGTCGGCACCAGCACGCGCAGCAGATTCCCTCCAAAGACTCAATCGCCTCTCAGATGCCTTCAGCCTGGTCACCAATAACTTGACCTCATCGATATCAGGAGACCCTGAGGTATTCGGCCAGAGTGCATGGTAAGCTTTGATAGCAGCCTCCACCAAGTCCCGACCCATGATTTTCATCGGACCAACTGCAGCACCAACGGCAACCAAGAAATCCTCCATCGAATATTCGAAGTCAACAAAGATCGTTCACCTCGATTTAACGCGAGGCAAGAACAGCTCTAGAACTCACGGGTATGGACTCGGGGAAGTGATCTGCGCAAAACATGAACATGTCAAAGGATAGCAGCGAAAGCAAAGAAAATTTCTAGCTCGGCCAAGCCAAATAACTTACGATGAATATAGCTCATCATTATCTGAAGGTCTTTGGCCCAAGCAGTTTTACTCTTCTCGAAACGAGCGAGTTCCTCGCTCAAACCACGAGTTTTAAGTTCGGCAGCTTCGAGGAGCTCTTTGCTCTTCTGTAAATCCAGAGTCAGCCGATTCTTCTCCTCGGCAAATTCTTGGTCAACCTTTTCTAGCTCGGATTTCTGAGAGAGCTTGAGTGTATTCACCTCGGATTTCGCATTTAGCTATCTCATCATCTTTCTCTTGTAGTTGCGCCGAGTGAACTGCGCTTTGTTCTAAAAAATGAAGCATCACGTCAGGCATGGGCATGCAATCTTGTTGCGACGCTGCCAAGTCTTGCAACTCGGCTTTGCCACAGCCCAACGCAATAAGGAAACTTAGTTTAGATACTAAAAGAAGAAGAAAGGAAGTAGAAAGGAAACTAACCTTCCAGGGTCTTGATCTTCTTTTCAAGGCGGATATTGAGGTTATTGATGTTACCTATTCAACAAGAGGTGAGCCGGCATTCCGCAGACGAGTATATGAGTAAGGAGAAAATGAGGAAAACGAATTATTGACTTACCGGCCTTTTTGGCCACGGGCAGAACTTTCTCGTACTTCTCTTCCAGCTTACGGTGCAAAAAGAGCAACCTCTGGAACTCGGCGGTCCGTCGGTCATGTGCAACCTAAGAAATGGAGCAAAATGATAAAACAAAAGTTCAAAGCTATAACAGGTCCGAATCAAGCAAAGCTTAATTCGGCTCTAGGTGGCTGGATATTCAAAGCTATACCAGATCCGAATCAAGTGAGACTTAATTCAGATCTAGGTGGCTGGATATTCAAAGCTATACCAGATCCGAATCAAGCAAAGCTTAATTCGGCTCTAGGTGGCTGGATATTCAAAGCTATACCAGATCCGAATCAAGTAGGACTTAATTCAGATCTAGGTGGCTGGATATTCAAAGCTATAACAGATCCGAATCAAGCAAAGCTTACTTCGGTTCTAGGTGGCTGGATATTCAAAGCTATACCAGATCCGAATCAAGTAAGACTTAATTCAGATCTAGGTGGCTGGATATTCAAAGCTATAACAGATCCGAATCAAGCAAAGCTTAATTCGGCTCTAGGTGGCTGGAAATTCAAAGCTAACCAGATCGTAATCAAGCAAGACTTAATTCAGATCTAGGTGGCTGGAGATTCAAAACTACGCCAGATCCGAGTCAAGAAGGACTTAACTCGGCTCTATGAGAATGGAAATTCAAAGCTACGTCAAAACTAAACAAACTATGAACTAGGTGGCCGAACTAATGAAACCTTAGAAATAAAAATACGTCAAACTTCCAAGCATACAACAAGTTATTTCCTTGCAAGTTTCGGGGACTAGAGAGTATGATAACATGTAGAAAATAATTTAAGACCCGGAGATAAAACAATTACCGATTCATCTTGTTCAGATTAATGATAAATCGGGCGGCTTGGTCAAGCGCCACGATGTCGAAAGTCGAAGGGTTGGTTGACTGGATTGCCCTCAAATTGATCAATGCATTCCGCTTATTGGCAAATTCAACCAGCGCCCAAGGTTGTTATCGCTAGTCGTCCGGTTAAAACTTTACCCCGGCAGGGTCCAACCACGACAACGCAGGACTCTTATGAAGAGCAAGTCGATCGCCAGGTGGCCGAGGTAATGCTGCCTTTAGCGATACAGCCTTTGCGCAGGCTCTGCAATACTTGGTTGAGAGGTGCCGCAAGACTTTTCCGAGAAGAGGTCTTGACGGCAATAACACGCTTTCTCCTTAGAAGAGGCACCGCAGGAAGTTGCGCCCGAGGTAGGGACGAATCCTTAGGATCAAGAGGCTAAGCTCGCAGAGGGCCTGGGTAGCGATCTTCTCGCAGAGGTCGGAGTGACCGAGGAACTGCCGAGTAGATGGAAGCTCAATTGTAACTGGGGCCCATAGAGGGCAGCTGGTTCAACGAAAACGCCGAGGGCCGGATCGGATCCATCAATGGGAGAGATCTCAGGGCATCACGACTAAGGCGAATTATCGGAGCAGGGGAGAAGCAGACGAATAGGACTAGGAACTCTCGTGTCATCCGGAGGAGGAGATGGCGTGAATCGGACGGCTAGTCATACTAGGACCGCCGGGTTTAATGCATGAGGAGCGCTACAAAATAAGAAAGAAGATTCGTTAGAATGAGAAATGTAAGAAGAGAACGAGAAATATAGGCAAAAGAACTTACCCAAGAACCCCGGCATAGTCTTGCGCCGGGAGGATTCGAGCGGATTTCTTTACTCGCTTAGGAACCGTGATCCGAGGCATCAAGGAGCCCCTGCTTCCCGAGGTAACGGGAGGCCGAGAAGCAATAGGTTCGGCGTCATGAACCTGGCCGGCCGGATTAGCTGGGAAAGCAGAAGCCGGAAATGCATAAGAAATAGGCATGGCGGCAACTACCTCAAGAATTTGGACCTCGTCCGAATCACCTTCCTCCTCCTGCGCTGAGGTTTTGCCGCGAGCTCGAGCGGGAGCGGGATCTGACTTAGGGACGAACTCCTCCGAGGCCGGCTCGCCAGTATCTTGGGTACTCCTATCTGCGGGCCAGGGGAGCTGCAGAACTTCGGCATCCTCGTCTTTCTGTTCGGCGAACCTCTGCATGACAAGGAGAGAAAATCATGAAAACCAGACTCTAAAAACTGAGGAAAAATAGAGTGATGAAGATTGGGCTTACCTCGGGAGGCAGATTGTCGCGGGTGAACGGTTTCAACCCCCAGGTCCAATCATCAGGCATCTCCGTCTTGAAAATAGCTCGAACGCTTATGATAAGATAGTTGTCCAACTCCACGGTCGAGACTCGGTTAGGGTCCAGGGACCACTCATGTAGCACACTGTGGGACCTTTGTTGAAGGGGCAGATCCGCTACTAATAAAAGTTGCCATCGTGTCCTCTCCGCATAACCCGCCCGAATCAACTCCTTCACCGAAGCTCAAGGCCTCGCCAGGCATGAGTCTTCTTCGGATTATAAAGCCAGTTCACTTTGGAAGGTGGGCCAATTGAGAATGGGGAGCCGAATCTTGTCTTCCTCTCGTTTGACGAGAAAACGACTTGTGCCATTTCTACACGACTCCAACCCGGTAACACGGGGAACACGGATTGCCTCCGAGGTGTGATGGATGCCGCCCACATTGGGTGAGCAACTTCGGAAGGATGCAGAGATTTATCGGGAACGACGTTGGAGCGAATCTGGAAGAATTTCACCAGACATGTACCGATGGCCACAGTCAAGTAACCCTCCAAGCTGAGATGAAAGCGAAAGAGAAGCTATGGCGTCATGGAAGATGATGCGTCAAGGTCAAGTAATCAAGAAATTCTCTAGCAAAATCGCTAAGAGGGAGACCAAAGCCGCGCGGCGGGACATGAAAACCACATATTCGCTTTCTTCTCGAGAACTGGAGAGGATTCGCCGGGTGACGACAGTGAAACCTCGGCAGGAACTGACGAGTTCGGAGGAGCCACTCAATCTCGCGGCGTAATCGAAGAGCTGCCACGATCCACGCCTGCCCGAGCCGCCATCGCCTCAACTAGAGCACCGAACGAACTAGACATAGGTCCGCCGGAGAGATCGCGGAGGAAAATCTGGCGGAGGAGAGCTTAGAGCTACAGGCCCCGTCGAGCTTAGCACGAAAACAATGGCGAAGAGGAGAAACCGTCGACGAGCGAAACAAAGTGCGGATCGATCTAGGGCGAGATGGCTGAGAGAACTCACCGGCGGGCCACACCAGAGAACGGGCAAGGAAAGGCCGAACGGCGGTAGAATCTCGCCATGAAACTCGGCTGGGAGCGGCATGAGCGACAAGGAGACACACAAAGTAAAGGAAGAAGGAGAGCAGACGCGAACGGTAATGGGAAAGATGAACCTGAGGGCGATTTCCCACTTTATAGACAAAGCAATGAACAAGGAGTGGGATCGTGGGTGTGGCGTTACCCGTGAGATCGTGGAGTAGCACGAACGCCGACGGTGAATGGAGCCACACGAGGCCATGTAAATGTAAAAGTTGTTACAATCCCAAGCGGAGCGGTTCACGAGGCGTCGTGGCGTGGCGCAACAGAGCTGTGGTTCATCGTAGCTTGTCAAGTATTATAAGAGGACCTAAAACTAGAAAAGCAATGATGGGGTGACACGAGGACTTAGCGTATGATGGAAGGAGCGAGAGAACCCTGGACGAGGCCGTAGTACGAAACAAGATTAAAAGAAGGTGTTGAAGTCGATATAACCCGCCAAAGTAATTGACAGGGCCACACCAGCCGGGACTAATGTCGGGGTTAACCACGGGTAGGTCAGAGACGGGGAAAAACAGAGGTACTGTCCCTGCCTGATTGCCGAGATACGGCCTAGGTCGGCCGAATCATGTATATGTCGGCCGCTGAGCGGAGGCAAGAAGCTCACGATAGGTATAAAGTGGTTACTGGCCGAGTTAATGAGAAACTCACCGGTTACACAAATGATCTTCATGCAGGTGAGGAACGAGCCGAATAACACAAGGTAAGGCCGAGTTATATGAAGCTTGCAGGAGAAGGAGAAGCCTAGGGTCAAACCATAGCTGCAGTTAAAAGGAATCAACAGGCCAAGCGCAAGAGACAAGGAGGCGCAGGGATGAGGGGCGTAAGGAGGTCACGGAGGTGACAAAGGCCGGAGCCCGAGGCACGCAGAGGGGGCCACTGAGCTTTGCCGTCATTGGAAGGGAGACAGGGAAAGGAGGCCGCCGAATTACCACTTTGGGACAAGCATATTCCTCGAATATGCTTGCCCCGTCAGCCCTAAGGGCACCCAAGGCACCCCTTTATAAGGGGAGGTCTGGACCCTGAGGGAAAGAGAGAGTCTTTTGAGAAACGTTAGGCTGGGGAAATTCACTGAGTACCCCTGTAAACAGCTCTTGGAGCACTTGTAACACATCGAGAGAGAAATAAAGTTCATCACTTTGGCAGCTTGAGTGTAAAGACAGTTGCAACTTCCCTCCCCAGATCCCACTAGCATCCATTGGCCCCATACTTTAGCCTACCCATGGCATCTGCCGTGCCACCACCACGACAATCAACATGCTTTAACCCCAAAGAGCTAAAGGTCACACCGAAAGACCAAATTTATACAAAGCCATCTCATTAGAGAATGAGTGATGCGTAGAGACGCAAAGACATGCAATTACACACGGACCTGGAAGTGTCAGATCCGGAGATCAGTTTACCACTAGCAATCGTGTACATACAACACCAGAAAGCCATAGGTGTTGAATACACAAAGGTTTGAAACTAGATTATTGACTCTAGTGCAAGTGGGAGACTGTTGGAGATATGCCCAAGAGGCAATAATAAAGTGGTTATTATCATATCTTCACACTTATGATAAATGTTTACATACCATGCTATAATTGTATTAATCGGAAACATTAATACTTGTGTGATTTGTAAACTAAAATAAGAGTCCCTAGTAAAGCCTCTTGTTAAACTAGCTTGTTGGTTAATATATGATCATGGTTTCCTGATCATGAACATAGAGATGTTATTAACAACAGGATCATATCATTAGGAGAATGATGTGATGGACATACTCCTATAGATAAGCGTAGCATAAAGATCAAGTCATTTAAATAGTTCAATTGCTATATGCTTTCTGATACATAGTAACCTAATTCCTTCGACCATGAGATCATGCATATCACCTTTACCGGATGGATGCTTTGATGAAATCAAACACCACACCGTAACTGGGTGGCTATAAAGGTAGCATTGAGTGTTCGGAAAGTATTGGTTGAAACACATGGATCAAGAGTGGGATTTGTCCATCCATATGACGGATAGATATACTCTAGGCCCTCTCGGTGGAATGTCATACAATTATCTTGCAAGCATGTGACTGGCTCACAAGGGATCACATATCACGGGAACGAGAAAAGAGTATTTCAGAACGAGGTTGAACTAGGTATGCAGAGATACTGACGATCATAACCTCGGATAAGTAAACTATCATGAGACAAAGGGAAATTGGTATCGTATGTAAGTGGTTCATTCAATCGCAAAGTAATCATAGAAATATGTGGGAGCCATATGAATTTCCAGATTCCTCTATTGGTTATTGTTCGGAGAAGTGTCTCGATCATGTCCGCATAATTCACGAACCGTAGGGAGACACACTTAAGGATTCGACGTTGTTTGAGTAGTTATGGTATTATGAGAAAGAGATCAATGTTGTTCGGAGTCTCGGATGGGATCCGGATATCACGAGGTGATCCGGAATGGTCCGAGAATAAGATTCATATAAGGAAAGTCCCGCTTTGAGTTCGGGAATGATTCCGGTGTTTTCATCGGGAATGTTCTAGAAGGGTTCGATTGTCCCAAGACTGGGGTACATGAATGTGTCATTGAATGATTGCATCATGTACTAAGTGTTCTTGCTGTTCCAAAAACATGAAAGTCAAATTGCCAGTTTGAAAGTCAAACGGCTAAAACAGGAAACCGTGGAAAACAGGAAACTGTGGGAAACAAGAAACTATGGGAAACAAGCAAGAGGAGGCTGAAACCAACTTGGAGGAGGAGTTCCTCTCCTCCAAGCCGACGCCCAGCCCTAGGCCGAGTTGGGGAGGGACTCCCTCCCTCCCTGGCGCGCCTAGCCCCTCCACCTATAAAAGGAGGGGCAGGGCTCCTCCTTGAGACACACAATTTTCTACCTCTAATCTCAGGTTTAGAGCCGTTTGGTTTAGAGCTTCTAATTGCTTTAGCCTGCGGTTTAAAGCCTTCTAATTGGTGTGTCTAATCTCTAGACCACTAATAGCCCTCTCTCATACTCCACCATACTCGCTCCGGCTTATGGCGAAGCCTCGGATCTCCCTCTACTTCAGGTACCGCCATTGTCTGCCGGAATCGCGAGGAGAGTGCTACAACCTCCGCTTCTTTGGAACAAGGAGAGGAAGGTCTTCGCCGAAAACCGAACGGTGACCGATCATGAAGCGCCGCCGAACGCATAGCCGAAGGATCGTCTCACGATCTTGAGATCGAAAGAGTACGACTACATCACCCACGAATCGCTCTCGTTAAACACTTTGGAATCTTCGAGGGTAAGTTATTCCATCGACTCGTTGCTACAATCTAGTAGATAGATCTTGGCTTGTTTGTTTGTATGCGATAGAAAATTTTTGTTTTCCATGCTACGAACCCCTACATGTCCTCAGTGGAGTTTGGTTTCATGTTATTATTCAATCCACACAAGTGGAGAGCAATAATGAAGATTAAGACAACTTGAGGTGTTGTAAGAGGCTGGTAACAAACTCTATTCGTTTCATTTTTGTACATATACCCATCATTGTGAGCATGCTTGGCCCGTTTATGTAAGGTGTATGTTATTTATGGATGCTTAGTAGTTCTTGCTCTCTTGTGATTAGCTCCAGCTCGCTAATAGTTTGTAGCATGTCATATGAATGTTTGCTTGCATTGTTCTATTCATAACTTGGTATGACACGGTGGTATCCTCCTATGAAATTTTCATGTGAATCGACTTGGCACATGCTCACGCATGCATATGACTGAACAATAGTCAGTAAGCTTCGATGATTTATTTTTCGTCGGAGTTCTTGTATCACTTTATGCCATAATTAATGCTATTTTGTTGCAAGCATGATTATGACAGTTATTGCTCTCTCGTTTGTCGCTTCCTCTCTATTGCTAGCCTTCACCTGCACTGAGTATGAGCTCTACTCGTGTTTCCTACTCCCCAAAACCTATATTGCCAAATGTCCACCATACCTACCTACTAGCATCATTTGCTATTTAGTGCATATTTATTATGCCTTGTTTTTTTCCAAATAAAATGTTTGCTTGTTTTGAGAAAGTTAGTTAGTAAAGCTCTCATGAACTTGATGGCACACTTTATTTTCTTGCACTTAATAAAACCTGAACCATTGTGACTGTCCATGAAAGCTATATGCTTGCAAATTATAGGCTGGGAGTTAGCAGAACCGTGTTGTCATGGGGAACGCTTTCAACATTGCACATGTACTTTGTACCCAGTTGATATCATGCTCTTTTGTTTATGGATATCGTCAGTGTGAAATAAAAGGGGAGCTTGTAAGTCATGAAGTTATATACATTGTGTTAGATAAACGCCTGGGCCGCTAGCCTAAGCCATGCCTAATCATGGTGGAAACTTGCAGCATAACCATAGTGAGCAATTTGTGAAGGATCCTCAATAAAAACCTACGCAAATAGCAAATAAAAAGATCGCTGAGATGCTCACTATATGCTTGCCTTGTCATTTTGATTATAGGATAGCTCCTGTATCATATGCAAGGGGTACCCCGTTGGCAGTTCTTTATGATACACATGTATTTACTATAACAAGTGTTGGAATTATGCCCTAGAGGCAATAATAAAGATGTTATTATTATAATTCTTGTTCATGATAAAGTTTATGTTCCATGCTAGAATTGTATTAAGCGGAAACTTTAATACTTGTGTGGTTTGTAAACAACACCGTGTCCCTAGTACGCCTCTATGGACTAGCTCATTGATCAATGATGGTTAAGGTTTCCTAACCATAGACATGAGTTGTCAATTGATAATGAGATCATATCATTGGGAGAATGATATGATGGACAGACCCAAACTAAGCAAAGCAATTAGATCGTTACATCGTGTTCATCTTTGCGAAGCTTTTCCTATGTCAAATATTGTATTCCTTAGACCATGAGATAATGCAACTCCACACCGGAAGAAAGCTTTGAGGTCATCAAACGTCATCCTATGAGAGGGTGATCATAAAGGTGTCTCGTGTGATCGGAAAGCATCTGTTGGGTTGTATGTATCGAGATGGAATTTGTCCCTCCCAAGTCGGAGAGATATACTTCGGGCCCACTCGGTAATCGATATCAACACCGCTTGCAAGAATGTGGTTAAGGAGTTAATCACAAAGTGATATCGGATTACGGAACGAGTAAAGTACTTGCTGTGAACGAGATTGAACTAGGTATGACGGTACCGACGATCGAATCTCGGGCAAGTAAAATATCGCGAGACGAAGGGAATATATATATGGGATTGATTGAACGGGCATCGTGGTTCATCCGATATGATCATCGATGAATGTGTGGAGTCAATATGGGTGCCTGCACTCGCTGTTGATTATTGATAGAAGATCATGTCTGATATTCTCGAACCCGCAGGTCACACACTTAACGATCTCGATGCTAGGATAGATTGGATAATTGGTTTATGAATTTTTGTTCGAGTCTCGGATGGGATCCGGATATCACGAGGTTCCGGAATGGTCCGGAGAATAAGATTCATATAAGGCAAGGTGCAGTTTTGGAGTTCGGAATTGTTCGGGTTAATCGGTATTGTACCGAAGCTTCTAGAACCTTCCGAAGGGGACCAACGTGGCCCCACCTTCCGGGAGGGGCATGGGCCTATGAGGGAGTGTCCTGCCGCATTGGGCCAGGGAACAAGGCCCCATAGGTCCCAGCCGATCCTAGATAAGTTTAAACTGCTTAAACTAGAGATAGGATTTCTAGATAAGGGAGAGTTTAAATCGCTTAAACTAGAGATAGGATTTCTAGATAAGGAGAGTTTAAATTGTTTAAACTAGAGATAGGCTTGGAGGAGGGCAAGGTCTGGCCGCCTCTATATATAGAGGGTGTGCGCCTCCCTACTACTAAAACACACCTTCCTCCAAGCCCTAGCAGCCTTGCTACCTTCCTCTCTCCTCCCGATCGCTTGTAGGCGAAGCCTGCAGCAGAAATTCTCCACCATATACACCACGCCGTGTTGTAGATCCAATCTATCTCTCCACCATACTCGCTGGTCCGAGGAAGGAGGAGACGCCGAGGTGCCGCACGTGTGCATCTCACGAGGCACCGCCACTTGTGGTGCTATATCGGATCGGATCGCGAGGAGGAGAAGCGAGTACTACATCACCCACGCTCCGATTTAACGCTCCGTGCGAATCTTCAAGGGTATGAAGATCTAATCCAATCTCTCTCGTTGTTTGCATCTCCTAGATTAGATCTTGCCTTTCCCTCTGTTCGCTCCGTAGAAAATTTTGATTTACTATGCCGCGAATCCCTTTAGTGGTATCAGAGCTAGATCTATGCGTAGATGTGATTCACAAGTAGAACGCAACATGGTTGTTGCGGGCGTTGATGTTTTCTGTTGCATGCCTCTTGTTTGTGTTCTTCTTATGACGCGGTATAGTGAGATTGAAGCGGTCCAGGCCAACCTTACGCGACGTCGTCATGAGACCGCCCGCACTTGACGTGTGGCTTGTACCACACATGCGGGGTGGATGCCGTTTCTCTCACTATAGTTGTCATGGGATTAACACCGAGTTTGGCAACCATAATATCACCGTTGTGGCTTTCCGTAGGTAAGAATCGTTTAGCATCTACTCCCATAAGCCACGTAAAACATGCAACAACAAAGTAGAGGCGTCTAACTTGTTTTTGCAGGAGTGTTTTCGTGATGTGGTATGGCCCAAGATGTGATGTGTATATTGTATGCGATGATCATGTTTTGTAATGTTTCACGACTTGCATGTCGATGAGTACACAACCGCAGGAGCCATATGGTTGTGTTTATAATTGTGTATGACCCATGAGTCAACTTCTTATACGCCATGTAATAGCTTTACTTTATCGCTAAGTAGTTAGCAATAGTTGTAGTTGCTATTCGTGGTGGAGGCAATCATGGTGGAATGATGGAGATCATGCCGAACGCACAAGATGGAGATCATTGCGCGAGGATTGGCTATACCATGTCACATAAAGTTATATGCATGTGATGTTTATCCCTTTATGTATCTTATCATGCTTAGATCGCGATGGTAGCATTATAAGATGATTCCTCACTTAAAGATCAAGATAAAAACTGTGTTCTCCCCAAGTATGCACCATTGCGAAAGTTCGTCGTGTCCAAGCATCACGTGATGATCGGGTGCTATAGACTCTACGCTCACATACAACGGGTGCAAGCCAGTTTTGCACACGCGGAAATACTTGGGTCTAACTTGACGAGCCTAGCATGTACAGACATGGCCTCGGAACACAAGAACCGAAAGGTTAAGCATGAGTCATATGAATGATATGATCGACACTTCGTTGTCCACCATTGAAACCACATCTCTTCTCGTGATGATCGGATTAGGTGTGGTGAATTTGGATCGTGTTCACTAAACAACTTGAGGGATGTTGAATTTAGTGGGAGTTCATCTAGTAATTTGATTAAGTTGAACTATTTATCATGAACATAGTCTAAATTGTACTTGCAAATACTATAGATCACATGGCCAAATCCAACTTCAACTTCAGCGTTTTTGCTGAGAAAGAAAAGCTTAGGAACAATGGGTCTAAATTTACCAATTGGTTCCGCAATCTAAGAATCATTCTGTCTGGCGGACAAAAGGACTATGTCCTTGGTAAAGCGTTAGGTGACCCTCGCAAATCGCTACCGATGAGAAAGCTGTCTATCAACAAGAAAGATGATTATGGTGTGATTAAGAGCACCATGTTGTTTGCTATGGAACCGGAGCTTCAAAATCGCTTTTGAAACCTATCTCGCCCTTTGAGATTCTCGAGGAGCCGAAACCATGTTTCGCACTCAAGCCCGCTCGAGAGATATGAGATCTCCGAGAAGTTCTTTAATCGCAAGATGGAGGAAGGAGTTCCGTTAGTGAGCACGCCATAAAGATGTCGGCTACACTCAACGCTTGAGCAACCGGAATGCACGATTCCGGAGGAGCTCAAGATTGACAGGTTCGCAATCACTCCTCCCAGCTACAAAAGTTTTGTAGTGACTCATAATCGATTGGTTCCATCGATCGATCACCGAGCTCTTCGCAAAGTCAAGGCTGCGGAAGTGGACATCAAGAAGGATAATCATGTGTTGATGGTCAACAAGCCCTCCTTTAAGAAAGGTAAGGAGCAAAGAAGCCCTTCAATAAGGGCGGCAAGCGCAATGCCTCGCCGAGAAGAAGCTCAGTCCGGTCCCAAGCCGACATCGAGTGCTTCTATTGCAAGGACAAGGGTCATCGAAGCGAATCGTC
Source organism: Avena longiglumis (assembly GCA_030063025.1). NCBI lineage: Eukaryota > Viridiplantae > Streptophyta > Magnoliopsida > Poales > Poaceae > Avena > Avena longiglumis. The sequence continues at coordinate 498,029,364 of CP125974.1, read as the reverse complement.
CAAGTACTTAGCGACAAGAAGGCTGGCACCATCAAAGGTATATTTGATATACATGTTATTGATGTTTTCCTTACTATCCCTCGTTGTAGTGCCCGGGTATTTGATACCGTTCGGTTGCTAATATTTGTAACTCAAACAGAGCTACGGAATAGACGGCGCTTATAGGGATGAGGTGACGATGCGCTGGCAACGGATCAAGAGTTGATGTGATGGCCGTCACGCCTCCTTAGTTTTACCTTCGGATTAGTTTTAAACCTTAATAAATGTTATTATGTGCCTGCGTTGAGCATGAACATTATTTCCGGATCATGTTTATTGCAAGACGGTTATTCATTTAAATCGGAGAATAATGGTTGTTCTATTTATATGAGTAACATCTTTTATGGTCATGCACCTCTTGTGAATGATTTAATTCTTCTAAATCTCGAAAGGGATGAAACACACATCCATAACATTGAGGCTAAGAGGTGCAAAGTAGATAGTGATAATACTACTTATTTGTGGCAATCGCTGCTCAGGTCATATTGGTGTAAAGCGCATGAAGAAACTCCATTCGATGGACTTTGGAGTCTCTTGATTTTGAATCATTTGACACATGCGAACCATGCCTCATGGGCAAGATGATCAAAACCCCGCTCCCAGATGATGGAGCGAGCAACGGACTTGTTGGAAATCATACAAACCGATGTATGCGACCGATGAGTGTTTCGACGCGGTGGATATCGCTATTTTCTCACTTTTACCGATGACTTAAGTAGATATGGGTATATCTATTTAATGAAACATAAATCTGAAATGTTTGAAAAGTTCAAAGAATTTCGAATGAAGTGGAGAACCATCGTAATGTAAAGATTAAGTTTCTACGATCCGATCGTGGAGGTGAATATTTGAGTTATGATTTTCTCACGCATCTTAAATCAAGTGGAATCATTTCACAACTCACGCTACCCGAACACCACACAAGCAATGGTGTGTCTGAACGCTTAATCGAACCCTATTAGATATGGTCCGATCAATGATGTCTCTTACCGATTTGCCGTTATCATTTTGGGGTTATGCATTAGAAACCGCTGCATTCACTTTAAATAGGGCTCCATCTAAATCCGCTGAGACGACACCGTATGAACTGTGGTTTGGTGCTAAACCTAAGTTGTCATTTCTTAAAGTTTGGGGATGCGAAGCTTACGCCAAGAAGTTGATGCCGACAAGCTCGAACCCAAAGCGGAGAAATGCGCCTTCATAGGATACCCTAAGGAAACTATTGGGTATACCTTCTATCACGTAACCGAAGGCAAAGTGTTTGTCGAAAGAACGGTTCCTTTCTTGAGAAGGAGTTTCTCTCGAAAGAAGTGAGTGGGAGGAAAGTAGAGCTTGACGAGGTTATTGAACCTTCTCTTGAATTGGAGAGTAGCGCAAGACCTGAAATTGTTCCAAAGGTCGCCGCACCAACAATAGAGGAAGCTAATGACAAGGATCATGAAGCTTGGACGATGTCGCCATCGAACGTCGCAGTCGACAAGGTCGCGTGCCCTCCCGAGTGGTACGGCAACCCTGTCTTGACCGCCTTGTTAGTAGAAGACGGTGAACCTACGAACTATGAGGAAGCGATGATGAGCCCAGACTGAGAAATGGCTAGAAGCCATGAAATCCAATTGGGATCCATGAGCGAAAACCAAGTATGGACTTTGGTGGACCCTCCTAGCGACCGAAAGGCCGTTGAGTGCAAATGGATCTTCAAGAAGAAAACGGACGCGATGGTAATGTTACCGCCTATAGCACGGCTTGTCGCAAAAGGTTTTCGACAAGTTCAAGGTGTTGACTACGATGAGACTTTCTCTCCGTAGCGATGTTTAAGTCCATTCGGATTTTATTAGCAATTGTTGCGTTTCATGATTATGAAATATGGCGATGGATGTCAAGATCGCTTTCCTCAATGGCAACATTGATGAAGAGTTGTATATGATGCAACCCAAGGTTTTGTCGCTCCTAAGGATGCTAGTAAAGTATGCAAACTTCTGCTCCATTTATGGATCAAGCAAGCATCTCGAGTTGGAACCTTCGCTTTGATCAAGTGATCAAGAGCTTTGGATTTGTTCCAAATTGCTACGAAGCTTGCATCTACAAGAAAGTGAGTGGGAGCTCGGTGACATTTCTGCATCGTATGTGGATGACATATTGATTATCGGAAATGACATCAACATGCTTAACGATGTGAAGAGTTATTTGAACAAGTGTTTTCAATGAAAGACCTAGGTGAAGTCGCTTATATATTGGGCATCAAAATCTATAGAGATAGACAAAGACGCCGATAGCTTTAAGCGAGTACATACCTTGACAAAGTTCAAAAGGTTCGTAATGGATAAGGCAAAGAAAGGTTCAAGGCCTATGTTGTCGTAAGATATTGAGCAAGGCTCTGTCCAGCTACGGTAAATGATAGGGAAGCTATGAGCAAAGTGCCTTATGCCTCGCCATAGGTTCCATCATGTATGCCATCTGTGTACTAGACCGATGTGTCCAATGCTCTTAGTTTGACGAAAGATATCAAAGTGATCCAGAGTGGAACATCGACAGCCGTGAAGAACATCCTAAAGTACCTAAATAGAACTAAAGAAATGTTCTTAGTCTATGGGGGTGATGAACAGCTTGTCGTAAAAGGTTACGTCGATGCTAGTTTCGATACCGACAAGGATGATTCTAAATCTCAGACAGGATACGTTTATATTTTGAATGGAGGAGCTGTGAGCTGGAGAAGCTGCAAGCAAAGCGTGATCGCGGGATCTATAGTAGAAGCGGAATACATGGCTGCTGGAGAAGCGTCAAGTGAAGGAGTTTGGATCAGAAACTTCATCACTGATCTTGGCGTGGTTCCAAGTGCATTGGACCCACTCGAGATATTGTGTGACAACACTGGCGCCATAGCACTCGCTAAGGAACCAATATATCATCCAAAGACCAAGCATATCAACCGCAAGTTTCATATAATCCGAGATTATATAGAAGATGGAGATATGAAGATTAGCAAAGTACATACGGATCTGAATGTCGCAGATCCATTGACTAAACCTCTTCCACGTGTAAAACATGATCAACACCTCAGTGCCATGGGTGTGAGATTGTTGCCAGATGTAAACTAGATTATTGACTCTAGTGCAAGTGGGAGACTGTTGGAATTATGCCCTAGAGGCAATAATAAAGATGTTATTATTATAATTCTTGTTCATGATAAAGTTTATGTTCCATGCTAGAATTGTATTAAGCGGAAACTTTAATACTTGTGTGGTTTGTAAACAACACCGTGTCCCTAGTACGCCTCTATGGACTAGCTCATTGATCAATGATGGTTAAGGTTTCCTAACCATAGACATGAGTTGTCAATTGATAATGAGATCATATCATTGGGAGAATGATATAATGGACAGACCCAAACTAAGCGAAGCAATTAGATCGTTTCATCGTGTTCATCTTTGCGAAGCTTTTCCTATGTCAAATATTGTATTCCTTAGACCATGAGATAATGCAACTCCCTTGTACCGGAAGAAACCTTTGAGGTCATCAAACGTCATCCTATGAGAGGGTGATCATAAAGGTGTCTCGTGTGATCGGAAAGTATCTGTTGGGTTGTATGTATCGAGATGGAATTTGTCCCTCCCAAGTCGGAGAGATATACTTCGGGCCCACTCGGTAATCGATATCAACACCGCTTGCAAGAATGTGGTTAAGGAGTTAATCACAAAGTGATATCGGATTACGGAACGAGTAAAGTACTTGCTGTGAACGAGATTGAACTAGGTATGACGCTACCGACGATCGAATCTCGGGCAAGTAAAATATCGCGAGACGAAGGGAATATATATATGGGATTGATTGAATCCTGGCATCGTGGTTCATCCGATATGATCATCGATGAATGTGTGGGAGTCAATATGGGTGCCTGCACCCGCTGATTATTGATAGAAGATCATGTCCAGATATTCTCGAACCCGCAGGGTCACACACTTAACGATCTCGATGCTAGGATAGATTGGATAATTGGTTTATGAATTTTTGTTCGAGTCTCGGATGGGATCCGGATATCACGAGAGGTTCCGGAATGGTCCGAGAATAAGATTCATATAAGGCAAAGGCAGTTTTTGGAGTTCGGAATTGTTCCGGGTTAATCGGTATTGTACCGGAAGCTTCTAGAACCTTCCAGAAGGGGACCAACGTGGCCCCACCTTCCGGGAGGGGGCATGGGCCTATGAGGGAGTGTCCTGGCCGCATTGGGCCAGGGGAACAAGGCCCCATAGGTCCCAGCCGATCCTAGATAAGTTTAAACTCGTTTAAACTAGAGATAGGATTTCTAGATAAGGGAGAGTTTAAATCGTTTAAACTAGAGATAGGATTTCTAGATAAGGGAGAGTTTAAATTGTTTAAACTAGAGATAGGCTTGGAGGAGGGGCAAGGTCTGGCCGCCCCCCTCTATATATAGAGGGGTGGTGCGCCCCCTCCCCCCTACTACTAAAACACACCTTCCTCCAAGCCCTAGCAGCCTTGCTACCTTCCTCTCTCCCTCCCAACTGTTTGTAGGCGAAGCCCTGCAGCAGAAATTCTCCACCATATACACCACGCCGTCGTGTTGTAGATCCAATCTATCTCTCCACCATACTCGCTGGTCCGAGGAAGGAGGAGACGTCGAGGTGCTGCACGTGTGCATCTCACGGAGGCACCGCCACTTGTGGTGCTAGATCGGATCGGATCGCGAGGAGAAGCGTACGACTACATCACCCACGCCCGATTTAACGCTCACAGCGAATCTTCAAGGGTATGAAGATCTAATCCAATCTCTCTCGTTGTTTGCATCTCCTAGATTAGATCTTGGCTTTCCCTCTGTTCGCTCCATAGAAAATTTTGATTTACTATGCCGCGAATCCCTTCAACAAGAACTTACCGATAACTAAAGTTGAGTAGCATTAGGAGCGACCCTCGTATTCAAGGGACATGAGATTTTGTCACATCCCAAAATTTTCCAAATTTTGTAATGTGAAAAATAAAGGTAACATCCCTAAAATCATGTTTTCAAATATTGCATATCATTCATGCATGCATATAATTTTGGGATCAAATTTCAAACTCATTTCAAGAAAACAGAAGCACTAAGTGCTATTATTTTATGTGAGCATGCATTGATCTAATACCACTCTTAAGTGAGAGTATAATTGTTTTAAACCAAGTTTTGTTTGCTCTCATGTTGTATTGGTTGAATGTTAGAATTTGGAGAAAAATTTACAAAACAAATATGGTTTTAAAACCATCTCCAAAACATGTTCAAATCAAGTGCTATGACACTGTTTATTTTGATTTTTCCAATAAGACCAAGCAAGTCCAATGAGACAGCAAGGTTTTATGTATAATTTTATGAAGTATATACTTTACAAAAATCCAGAAAAGGTTTGGATTTCAAATGCTTTTGAATTGTTTGAAATTGAATCCTGAAATTCATTCTAGAATAAGAAAAAGAATTGGAAAACCCAACTGGGCCTGGCGCCACCATTCCAGCCCAGCAAGTGAATCATCCCACCCGGGTCCTCCCTTCCCTCTGTTTTCTCACCCGCGCAGAACGCACCCCCTCCTCACTGACTACTAGGCCCCGTCCATGTCACCGTCATCTTCCCCAAATCATGCGAAGAACACGTCGCCGCTGGCCGTTGCTGGCGGTGATCGCGCGGCGTAATTGCCATTGAACCGCAGGCGTTTCCTGTCAAGCCCCCTGCCTACTTAACCCCCTCCCCTCTCCGCTCATTTCCCCTCACTCGGCACATCATTTCCGCCACCAGGCTGCCCACAATCTTGCTTGCACCGCCGCTGTACCGAGCAACTCCGGCGGGCGATTCCGGTAAACTCCGTCCGCCCCTCTTCTTCTGATTCAAACGAGCATGACCGCCACGTCCTCGTGCATCTGCCAACACCCCTGGTTTGCCTGATCGTGACCCAGGTCGCCGTCTTCGTTCACGCCCGCAACCACCAGAGCCGCCACTCAACTTCGGCGAGCAATAGCGGTATGAATCGAGCGCCCCTTGCCTTCTCCTTGAAACCATCTTGCTCACCGTGACCTTGCGCACCCCTTGATACTTTTCGTTCATGCTAGGGCGACGCGGAGCCTCGGCAACGTCGACGTCTGCAAGCATCCGACGCCGCACACAACTCCGACGAGCCCCAGCGACCACCTCTGCGCGCCCCTTCGCCAACGAAGACCACCTCGAGCATCAGCATCATCACGCGAACTCGGTGAGCTAAACCACGGCCTCTCTCGCTTCGTGTATCGCCGGCAACACCATCGCCCGAGCGCGCCGCCGCCAGCCACCGTCGCGCGCCGCCCATCTTAGGTCAAGCAATCGTGCGCTGTTAGATCTAGATCGGATGCGTGGATTTAGATCACTTAACAAAGGGGTACACGACAGATCTGGCCGTGCGATTTCATTTAGATCGTGCGGTCCGCGTTAGTCGATCCGCACGAATCGGTATCAACCAATCAGAACACGCCGCATGTCTGTAAGTTTGAGTTAAAATCAGAATTTAGATCTATTAGATGTTTAAACTTGTAAAATTCATAACTTTTGATTCCCACGTCCAAATTTGACAAATTTTATATCATTGGAATCAGGAGAGAAAATCCTTTCCATTTATGCAATGTGTTTAATGTTTTGCCTCTGTTAAAATGATTGTTTTTACAGAAACATTTGTAGGCATAATTTGTGTATATTAATTATTTGAAAAATGTTTTGTTGTTCAAATAAAGTTTAATTGGCAAGTTTTGAACTTGTTAAAGATTCAGTACTGTGCACTTGTCTTGTTTGGTGTAGAAAATCATCACGTGGCATTTTTCATGCATTCATATATTTTTGTTTGTATATATATTGTATGCGATTTGGTGCCATTATCTTATGTGTAGATTTTGGTGCAAATAGTGATTGTGATAGTGAGGATTGTTGCTACTCCCAAAATACCAAGGCAAGTGGTGCTTCATGATTTTATTCCTATGTTTTTCAACTATGCACTAGAAATATTTTGTATAGGACTTGCATGAATATTTTGATCTATATGCTATGCTTGGGAAATCCTAGTTGTTGTATAATTGCTAGAAATCTCTAAGTTAAAATACTTATAAATGCCATGCTTAGCCTAGCTAGTAGCAACCAAGGGTGGTTATATATTCATGCTATGATAAAATATTTCTAAGTCTTTGGACTTGTGTTTTTGCTTAATAAAAACAACTAAGTGAATGAAACACCTGGGTGGAATGGAAAGAATGGTTTATGTCGAGTGGTTACACAAGGCCCATTTCTATGGTTTACCTTGTTTATCTCACTTGTGGAAAGCCACCCAGGAACAAAGGGATTTGAGATGCCAAATGTTAAGAAGCTTCTAGTGCAGCCACATGGCAATATGGGCTCTGCCTGGATCACATAGGTTGCAACAACTTAGCCATTTGGACAGTTGGTGGTAGTGGGATGATAGGTTGGAACGCGTCCATTTGGTCTAAGGGAAGGCTTCTGAAAGGTCCTGTCTTGGTGAAAATCAAGTCTTGTGGGGAAACTGCACAACCTCTGCAGATGGAAGAATCTAAGTACTTAGCCATGTCCCTGGTATTGGACAACTTGAGCATCAAGACATGGAAGCTATCAAGAATCTACTCATCCCAATTTCTAAGTAAAACTTATGGTTGAACAAGGGTGAAGGTTCCCCAATTTCTATTGGTGGTTCCTTGGGAGAAATTTTGACAAAGAAAAACTTAGTGTTTTCAACTGATAGGTAAAACCTATTTTGAGCAAAGCAAGCCTAAGCTACACTTAGCCAAAAATGCATATAGTATCTAGTCTACTAAAATTCTACTAAGGTATCACTTGCCAATACTATTCCAATGTATTGACCCACTGTGGTTGTAACTTGTGATGTTGCAGGTTATTCTGATGATGGTTAGGGGTTATGAGTCTACACTCAACATGCTTGCCTATGGCACATGAAGATGAAGAATTATTTATCTTATTATATATTTGAACTCTTGTATTAGGCCCGTGGCCATGGAGTTTGTAAAATACTATGTTTGTCTCTAGAATGATATGTAATAATGACCTTTGTTTCTGTGTACTTCATATTAAACTATGGATGCTAGCATTGATCCAGGGACTAGCATTGCAATCACAGGGATACTTACCTTTATAAAGGGAGGGATCTTACAGATGGTATCAGAGCACTGTGTTGCCTGTAGGATTATGACCCTAGGATTGGAAACCACTAAGGAAAAAAATTCAACAATTCCACACTTGTCTTTTCTTCTCGTAAACTTTTCTAATCTTCTTTCTCATCTCTTTTTGTAGATGAACTCCATCAACGAAGCCGTGAGGAAGGGACCACTCATGACTATGACTTTGGAATGGGAGACAGAATTCCCCAAGGCTCTCAATGACCTCATGGTTGCCATGGGAATACATGGTGCAGCTGTGTACAAAGGTTTTCCTGTGATGGATGAAGGAGTTGAGTACTGGTGGGTGCAACTTCACTTGTATAAAAACAATGAAGACAACCACAAGGAATCAGGATTCTGCATGGTCACCAACTCAGTGATGCACACCACATTCTTTGATTCAGCAAAGGATGCAGCTTGGAAGGCCATCAAGGAACTTGGTGATAGAATCAAGTGCAGAATGCTCAACACTCAGAATGACCTTAGGGAAGAGAAGAAGCATACCCAGGAGTTAGAGGCTACCAACCAACATTTAAGGGAGGACATCATAGACTTAGCAATGGAGTCATGTGATCATGATCGACAGATTGCCTCTAGGGATGCCCTGTTAGCCAACATGGCAAGTGAGATGGGATTGTAACGTACTTCCACTACTAGGAAAATGGCTATAGGTAATCAGCACATCCGTGGCTCACATGGTTGAAGTGCCCCACGGCTAAAACAGGCGTGGCTCACCTATGGGCAGTGCCCTACTAATAACTAGAACAACCATGGCGCACATGACCATAGTGCGCCACAGATATGTGTGGGCCAGGGCCCTGTTGGCCGCATGCCAGACATCCGTAGCGCACATAGGATAGGTGCGCTACGGTTGTTAGTGTCATCCGTGGTGCACATGGAGTGGGTGCGCTACGCCTAAGAGCATGCCCCTCTCTACTGTGAAACGGCCAGACACATCCGTGGCACACTATGGCATGTGCGCCACGGATGTTACTACTCCATGTGGCGCACTAGGGCAGAGTGCGCTGCGGATGTGGCGATTTTTTTTTGACAGCTGCACTTTATGTGCACATGTGTGACCATCCACCACCCCACACTTCACTTTCCCCTTCTTCTTCCTCCTTAGATCTAGTCGGGATCTTCTCCTTCCCACCTCAGTTTCTCCACCCATTCACCATTTTTAGCATGTAGAACTTGCCTTGGATGTTACATAAGTAATAGAGGAAGGTCTCCGGTCTCTCATCTCCTTCTTCGGTCTCGCGCGCACCTCTCCTTTCCATCTTTCTCGCGATTGGTCTCTCATCTCGGTAAGTTGTCCATGTAAGGACGTGTTCATGTGTATATGGATGATATGCTCATATGTATGTAGATGATCGATGCTCATGATGTGTGTATGAGAGGATCGATCGATGGTCATATGTGTGTGTATATGGAGAGTATCGATGATGCTCATGCATGTGTGTATGGAGAGGATCGATGGTCATGTGTGTATGGAGAGGATAATGATATGCTCATGATATGTTGCCATTTGTTTTGCCAAAATGTTGATTCATTTCCATTTTGGCAAGACTTTGGCATTTCGCAAAGGTCCTAATTTTAGGATAGGTCATGCCGAAATTTTCTATCGACCATTGCATGCATGCATTCATTATGTGGTTCTAATAGACTTCTAATTGTACCGTGTACACCGTGCAGGCAAAAATGGTCCGCATAATGAGCGAAGGCATTGTGGCTAGATTTTTGAAATGTGCGACGGCCGACATGATACGAAATAACAATACGGATATAAGATGTCCGTGCAGAAGATGCAAACTCAACTAGGTGATCGACCAGTATTCCGGAATCTGAGCGCACTGCCCGCCATGGTTTCATGGATGGATACACTCGTTGGATAAGCGGCGACGAAGACGATGGAGACGGTGAAGGTGGCCAACATGATGATGATCATCATCACGAGAACGGGCGAGATTATGAAGAGTCTCCGGAGATGGTGAAGGTGCGAAGGCATCGGGATGATGATGATCTAGATGTCGGAGGAGCAGACGACGATGGAACAACGTCAGGCTGGGTGCGGGACCCTTATGTGCAAGAGCTGCTTCTCAAGCAGACGAGTAATGTCAGGGCTGCCGCTAGAGAGAAAGCCAAGCTTGCGCAACTTGAGAAAGACGCGGTTACTCCATTGTATGAAGGATGCAGGCCCAATGATACCCAGTTGAATGTAACACTCAAGGCTATGGAGATGAAGGCAAAACACAAATTGAGCGACGCAAGCTTCGACGATATGATGGCATTCTGGCACGATTGTCTCCCAGAGGGGAACACATGTCCAACTAGTATCGAGGACGCCAAGAAAATCGTCTGTACTCTCGATCTACCGCACGTTAGATATCACGTATGCATCAACGATTGCATCATTTATCGGGGCGAGGACACGGAGAAAACCACATGTCCGGTGTGCGGCGTGAGTCGATACAAGAAAGGGAAGAAAGCACCTCGAAAAGTGGTATGGTACTTTCCTATCACTCCTCGTCTGCAGCGCTATTTCGCGGACCCTAAGGAAGCAAAGCTCATGCGATGGCATGCGGAAAGGAAGAAGCCAGGAGATGATGATGATGACCCCGAAAAGGATGAGTCCGACGACCCTTCGATGCTAGCTGCTGAAAGCATTGGACCTCAATTCCCGTAATTCGTGGAGATTCGAGAACATCGCCTTGGTGCGAGCATCGATGGACTCAATCCGCTCGCAGCCGTAACAGCACGCACAGCACTTGGCCCGTGTTTGTATGGATGTACAACCTCCCTCCATGGTTGTGCATGAAGAAGAAGTACATACAAATGAGTATGCTAATTCAAGGGCCGAAACAACCTGGTACCGACATCAATCTGTATCTCGGGCTATTGAAAGAGGATCTAGCCACGTTATGGGAATCTGGAGCCAATACTTACGATGCCGTCGCACAAGATTATTTCACTATGGGAGCCGCGTTGGTCACTACGGTGCAAGACTATCTAGGTTTGGGTATATCTCGGGGCAGGTTATCCAAGGATTCTGCGCATGCGTTAGGTGCATGGATAACACAAGCTATCTCCAACTAGAGAAATATCCAGGGTCATCGAAAACTGTGTTCATGGCGCACCGGAGGTGGCTCGGCAAGAATGATCCATGGAGAAAACGTGGAGACCTGTTAGATGGCAAATCCGAGACCCGAGGAATCCCAGAGCGTAGGAGCAACGGAGAAGTGGAAGAGTTGCTGAAAAACTGGAAAGATTATCCTAAGCCTGGAAAGAAGCGAATGAGGCAGCAACAAGACAAGCCGCTGATGAAGGTATGGAAAACAAGGTCTGTTTTCTGGGAGTTGCCATATTGGAAGTTTCTCCGCACGCCTCATAGCCTCGACATCATGCATATCACGAAAACGCGTAGAGTCCGGTCACCACCATAATCAACATGCCGATAGGACGAAAGATGGTCCGAAAGCAAGGCACGACTGATATGCTTGGGTATCCGGAAGGATCTTCATGGAGGACGACTACTCCCGATGATCGTGAAGATGACGATGATCATGAGTCGGAGACGACACAAGGTCGTCGGAAGGGTAAAAGTTCAAGAAGAACGAATATTACGCCTCCTTCTTGCTTCACTCTAAGCCATGATGAGATCAAACAGTTTTTCAAGTGCCTTCTAGGAGTCAAATTTCCTTACGCCACGTGGGAAAGATAAGCGTATACCTACGAGGCGAAGCAGAGGTTCGGGCATGAAGTCTCACGACCGTGCGTGCTAATGACGCAGTACTTCCGGTCGCACTAAGAGGGATAATGGACGAGCACGTCTGCGGAAACGTTATTTGGCCTCTGCAAGTTTTTCACGTCATCTCTAGGAAGTCGATTGGCGTGAATCAGCTCGGAGGCTACAGGAGGAGATCGTGGTGATACTATGTGAGCTTGAGGTCTACTTCCCACCCGCATTCTTCGACATTATGGTGCATCCGCTGGTCCATGTCGTGGAGGACATCATACAACTGGGCCGATGTTCCTCCGCATGATGGCGTTCAAAGGATGAACGGACACATCAAAGGATACGTCAGCAATGTGTCCCGCCCAGATGGAAGCATAGCCAAGGGCTTTCGTCAAGAGTGCATCTCTTCGAAAGAATTATCTAGACATCGAGAACCCCGCGGTCTTCCCGTAACAGCACCTTGGCAAGCTCGACGATTTGGTCACCGAGAGGTCGTCACATATCGCATGCGACTTCGATTTCAAGCGCAGACTTTGATCGAGCAAACCTCGCTGCGCCACAGATTTAGAACTGGTCGATCCTTGGGCATGAAGCACAAAAGGTTAACGAAGAAGTACATGACCGGGCATACAGAGGACGCAGGAGAAATAATCAAAGAGCACAACTCAGATTTCACGCGTTGGTTTAGGCAGACGCTTCTTGATAATCTCCCGCGATCGCATTCTTCTGACACGGAAAAGATCATATTCACCTTGTCGCAGGGACCGATGCAAAACCTGGTGACCTATTAGGCGTATGATATCAACGGCTACACATTCTACACGGAGGAAAAGGACAACAAGTGTGATTATCAGAACTCAGGCGTAACGTCGGAATTCTACACCGATGACAACGTGAAGGAAAGATTCTATGGAAGAATCGAGGAGATCTGGGAGCTTGACTACTATGGAGAAAAGGTGTCGATGTTCCGTGTTAGATGGGCAAAGAGCATCGAAAGAGAAGACCGGTATTTCACAACCATGGTTATACCCGAAGCAGCCAAATCCAGCCGATATATGAGGCATTCTTTTCGAGTTATTTTTGTCTTTTTCGAGAATATGCCGATGATTGAAATGTCGTGGCACAATACATATGTGAATGTGCACCGATGGGATAGTTAGCCTTGTGATTTGCACAAGTCCAGGAATTGTGCATCCTACTTGGCTAACCGTTCCGTCGTAGCATATTCCTGTGTCCAACGACCTAGCTAGTTATATATGAGGCATTCTTTTCGAGCTACTTTGGTCTTTTTCGAGAATAATGCTGATGATTGAAATGTATTGGCACAATATATATGTGAATGTGCTACGACGGGACTGTAAGCCTTGTGTTATGCACAAGTCTAGATGTTGTGCATCCTACTTGGCTTACAGTTCCATCATAGCATATTCCTGTGTCCAACAACCTATGTATATATATATATGAGGCATTCTTTTCGAGTTACTTTGGTCTTTTTCGAGAATAATGCCGATGATTGAAATGTCGTGGCACACTATATATGTGAATGTGCTGCGATGGGATTGTCCGCCTTGTGCTATGCACAGGTCTAGGTATTGTGCATCCTACTTGGCGGAAGGTTCCATCGTAGCATATTCCTGTGTCGAACAACCTAGTTATATATGAGGCATGTTTTTTGAGTTTGGTCTTTTTGATTTAGGAGTACTTTCTATAAGTGTATCTTCATATGCGACTTTAATTATATATGTTTTTTCAATCATGGGTTAATTATTATTGTCAACTTATAGATGACGTGGTATGTCGTGTATAAGGGACGGGTTCCCGGAGTCTACGATGATTGGAAAGACTGCCGGAAACAGGTGCACCGTTTCAGCGGCAATAGCTACAAAGGGTACAACACTATGGTGGAGGCGGAAGCTAGATACACGCGCTATCTAGCGGCAGTTAGGACAAGGAACCGGAAGAAGACCTACACCTTCGTCGCGGCGGTGATCATGCTTATCTTCTTTGGTTGTTTATCCCGTGTTTGTGTCTAGCTAGTTTAGATGTCTAGGCGAGCTTCCGAGCTCTAACTTGTTCGATCAACACATGTATTCGCATGTCACCAACTACTTTGTAACTTGATCGAAACAATGTAACTTATACTATGTATTCATGTATGAGACTTATCTATATGTATTTGTTTCAATCTTGTTTTTCAAATTGTGTATTTATATATATAATTGTATATCTTGTATCTGTGTGTATATCTTCCTGTAATATTGTATATAATCTGTAATGTATATAATCTGGCTCGGAAATTAAAAAAAACAAAAAAACACCTATGGCGCATGTGACCTACCTTTTGTGGCGCACTACACCTAAAGCGCACCTCAGAAGCTTAGTGACGCACTGGGAAGTGCGCCACAGAAGATCCTACGCGTAGCGCACCTGCCCACATAGCCGTGGCGCACTAGCAGGTGCGCTACGCCTATCTCCACACAATCTGGCGCACTAGGCAGTGCGCCACGGCTAGGAGATAGCCAGAAGCAAGGCCGTGGCGCGCACGGGCTAGCGCCACAGATGCTCTTCAAAAGCGCCACTTAATGGCCATTTCCCTAGTAGTGTTCGTTAGTTGGACCACCACACTTTCATTTTATTTCCCAAATATTGTTTAAAATAAGTTAAACCTTGGATGCTTGTAATGGTTTTATGTATGCCATGACTTGTGTTTTGATTGTCAAAGATATGCATGTGATGCCTTGTCTTGTGATTTGTCTTTAATTGTTTTGATTCTAACTTTTTCTATCTTATAAGATAGATGCCTAACGTTACTATCAGCACGGCTGAAGAGTTCAAGGGAACTCGTTTTGGCACTCGACTTATTGAGCTCACTAGTCTGCTCAATCTTCCGCTTCCTAGCATCATGGTGCTTCCCCTCACCAAGTTTGAGAGGAAAGACCTTTGGGGCTTCAAGGTTAATCAGCCAGGACGCCAGACTGAGCCTACCATGGAGGCAATCATCTTCAAGTTCATGCATGATGACAGGGCGAGAGGCCTAGAGGTAGTCATGCAGGATTTACTTGCACGTCTGTTAGGGAGACACTCCCGGGAGATTAGAGGTACTCACTTCCACACCTTCGGTAGACGTGATGAGGATGGTGAGGCCATTGACTTCGAGGACACTGCTAGAGAGACGGTAGAGCCGATTCGTCTATACCTCCAGGACTTAGAGGTTCTTCTTAGGCACCTAGATATTGATAGGACCAATGTCATGCTTAGAAATGACGAGCTCCAGGTGAAGCTTCGTGATAAGGACAAGCTCTTCGCGGAGCAAGATGAGATAGTCAAGGAAATGGAGGCCAAGTTTGAGAGTCAAGATAGAAAGTTCAAGAGTCAAGAGAAAAGAGTCCAAGATAGGAATAAGAGGATTCGAGACATGACTGCAGAACTAGAAGCCAATGACTTTGAGCTCGAGCATCACCAGGTGGTGATTGAGAGTCTTCGTTCACAGAAGAGGGCTCTCAAAGCCAAAATAGAGACCTAGCTTGACCACCAATGTCGAGGAGTACAAGACCGCTATGGAGAATGCAGGTCTTACACTTGTTGATGAGGAGGTTGATGCAAAGGAGTAGTGATGACTACTCATTTACCGTTATTTACCATGCTTTTGATTATTGAGTCGCAATGACCATCCAACATGTGGATGGCTTGCTATTGGTGTGTTTATTTTCAGAACTTGTTGTTTATGTTGTTAAACTTTTGTTATTTTGATGCATGCTTGGTGATTGTTTATGTGATGTATTGTGCATGTTAAGCATATATGGGTATCTCATTCTTATCCTTATTGAAAACCACAGATGCCTCCCCGACGTGCCAATCCCAACCCTAACAACAACAATATCACCCCTGAGATGCAACAGATGATGACAGCTCAGACGCAACTGATGCGGATTATGACCACGTTCATACAGAATCAGAACAACAACAACAATCAGAATAACCCACCGGGTTTTGACATGCTTACCAGGTTCTTAAGACTGAGGCCAGCAAAGTTCTCAGGAACTACTGATCCTATGGTGGCCAATGATTGGCTACGCTCTGTGAACAAGGACTTGGTAACTGCTGCATCTTGATGAAGAGAAGGTCGATTTGCAAAGACACTTGTTGGAAGGACCAGCATCCACTTGGTGGGGTAACTTCCAGATCACCACTCCCATTGAGGATGTGACATGGGCTATCTTCGAAGATGGTTTCCGTACTGCTCACATCTCATCCGGAGTGATGAGTTTGAAGAAGAAGGAATTTCACAAATTGAAGCAGCGCCACCGCAGCGTGGGTGAATATATTGAGGAGTTCAACAATCTGGCGCGTTATGCACCAGATGAAGTTGACACTGATGCCAAGAGGAAGGAGAAGTTCCTTGAAGGATTGAACGATGAATTGAACCTGCAGTTAGCTGTGGCCTATGTCCCCACTTATCAATCTCTATGTGACAAGGCTTCCATCTTGGAGAGCAAGATGAAATAGGTTGAAAGCAAGAAGAGAAAACACTCTGACAAGCACAACTCGGGATCATCTCACAAGCGTTCCCATTATGATGATAGTGGGAATTCTGGATCCCACAAGCATGGAAAGTACAACAAACACCACAACCACAACCGTCATCATGACAACAAGCATTACCGTGGTCATGACAATGACAAGCACAAGAGTCACAAGAGTGGGTACAAGAACCACCACAATGGAAGTGGAAGTGGTAGTGGAAGCCAGCCTGTCAAGAAGGATCTTAGTCAGGTTGAATGTTTTAAGTGCAAGAAGATGGGGCATTATGCAAATGAGTGCCCAGAAAAGAAAGTTGAAGGACCCAACAAGCCCAACCCTTTCCAGAAGGGGCAAGTGAACCACATCAATGTGGAAGAAATCTATGAGGAACCTGATGCTTTTGCTGGTAAGTTCAAACTCAATTCTGTTCCAGCATTTGTTCTCTTTGATACTGGTGCATCTCATTCATTAATATCAAGAGAATTTGTTGAAAGAAATGAACTACCGGTAGAAAATATTTGGTGTCCTATAAAAGTAAGTTCTACTGGCGGAGAAATGATAGTGAACTCAGGATGTCATGATCTAGTCATAGAGTTTGGGAAGTATAAGTTTCCTGTTAATCTGATAATCCTAAACTCCCAAGGATTGGATATCATTTTGGGAATGGACTGGATGACTAAGCACAAGGGAGTGCTAGATTGTGCCAACCATACTGTCTCACTCACAACTCCAGAAAACAAAAGGATCAGATTTAAGACCAACTTTGAATCAAAAGGGAGTAAGCTAAATTCTCTTAAGGGGGTTAGCATAGAAAGTGTGCCAATTGTGAGTGAATATCCGGATGTGTTTCCGGAAGAATTACCAGGAATGCCACCAGATAGAGATGATGTGGAATTTCTTATTGACTTGCTACCAGGATCTAGACCAATAGCAAAGAGACCGTACAAGATGTTAGTTGATGAGTTGAAAGAACTCAAGAAACAACTTGGAGAACAGTTGCAGAAAGGATTTATTCAACCAAGTTCTTCATCCTGGGGAGCACCAGTTTTGTTTGTGGAAAAGAAGGATAGAAGTCAAAGGTTATGCATAGATTACCGTTCACTCAATGAGGTGACTATCAAGAACAAATACCCTTTTCCTAGAATCAATGACTTGTTTGATCAGCTAGAAGGAGCATGTGTGTTCTCAAAGATTGATCTTCGATCAGGTTATTTCCATCTCAAAATAAGGGAACAAGACATACCTAAGACAACTTTCACCACTAGGTAGGGATTGTATGAGTACACCGTGATGCCATTTGGTTTGACCAATGCACCAGCATACTTTATGAATATGATGAACAAGGTGTTCATGGAGTTCCTTGACAAGTTTGTTGTCGTTTTCATCAATGATATTTTGATCTACTCCAAGAACAAAGAAGAGCATGAAGGACATTTGTGTTTGATACTTGAGAAGCTTAGGGAGCATAAGTTGTATGCCAAATTCAGGAAGTGTGAGTTTTGGTTGAATGAAGTTGGATTTCTTGGACACATTGTGTCAGGAGATGGTGTAGCAGTTGATCCTGCTAAAGTTTCTGCTGTAACTGAATGGGAGTCCTAATTCAGTGAAAGAGGTTCGTAGTTTCCTTGGCTTGGCAGGATACTACAGAAGGTTCATTGAGAATTTCTCCAAGATAGCTAAGCCAATGACAGAGTTACTAAAGAAAGACAAGAAATTTGCTTGGTCTGAAGGATGTGAACTCAGTTTCCAAGAGTTGAAGAAGAGGCTAGTGACAGCACCAGTCTTATGTCTGCCAGATTTGGAGAAGGATTTCCAAGTGTATTGTGATGCATCTCATCATGGATTAGGTGCAGTACTTATGCAAGAAGGGAAAGTTGTGGCTTATGCCTCGAGACAACTCAAAACTCATGAGGTAAATTACCCTACTCATGATTTAGAGTTAGCCTCTGTTGTCCATGCACTCAAAACATGGAGACACTACCTTTTGGGAAAGCGATGTGAAGTGTTCACAGATCACAAAAGCTTGAAGTATATCTTCACCTAGAAAGAAATTAACATGATACAAAGAAGATGGCTAGAACTCATCAAGGACTATGACTTGAGTTTGCAATACCACCCCGGTAAAGCAAATGTTGTAGCGGATGCTCTAAGCCGTAAAGTTTTTGTGAATGGTCTTACAAAGGGAGAATTGCCAGATGATCTGTGTGCCCAATTTAGAGATCTCAGATTGGAGATTGTGCCTGAAGGACATCTCATGTCATTGGATGTTCAACCCACCTTGTTGGACAAAATCAAAGAAGCCCAAAATACAGATAAGGAAATTGAAGAGATTAAGGAAAAGATTGGCAAGGGAAAAGCCAAAGGGTTCCATGAAGATGAACATGGTACTTTATGGTATGGAAAACGTATCTGTGTTCCACAAGATCCGGAGCTTCGGAAACTGATTTTACAAGAAGCACATAACTCACCGTATTCCATTCATCCGGGTAACACCAAAATGTATATGGATATGAAAGAAAGATTTTGGTGGAATAATCTCAAGAAGGACATCGCCGAACATATTGTGTTGTGTGATGTATGTAGTAGAGTGAAAGAGTAACATCAGAAACCAGCAGGATTGTTACAACCACTACCTATTCCTGATTGGAAGTGGGACAAGATTGGCATGGATTTCATTACCGGATTGCCAAGGACCCGGTCAGGATATGATTCTATTTGGGTAGTAGTGGATCGCTTAACTAAAGTGGCTCATTTTATACCCGTGAAGACAACCTACACAAGTGCTAAGTTAGCCAAGATCTATATGAGTAGAATTGTATGTCTACATGGAGTACCCAAGAGTACTGTGTCTGATAGGGGAACTCAATTCACTTCTCATTTTTGGAGGCAACTACATGAGTCATTGGGAACGAGGTTGGAATTTAGCACTGCTTTTCATCCTCAGACTGATGGAAAACAGAAAGGACCAACCAGATTCTTGAAGATATGTTGAGGGCATGTGCCCTAGACTATGGAGCTAGTTGGGATGAAAGTCTGCCTTTCGCAGAATTCTCTTACAATAACAGCTATCAAGCCAGTATTGAGATGGCACCATTTGAATTTCTCTATGGGAGAAAGTGTACCACCCCATTGTTATGGAATGGTGTGGGATAAAGAAGTTTGTTCATACCAGAATTAATCAAAGAGGCTGAAGAGAAAGTCAAGCTAGTTAAGGAAAGATTGAAGATAGCACAGTCCCGACAAAAGAGCTACGCAGATCCTAAGCGTAGAGAAGTCACCTATGAAGTGGGTGAAAGAGCTTATCTTAGAGTGTCACCACTTCGTGGAGTGAAGAGATTTGGTGTCAAAGGAAAATTGGCCCCAAGATATGTTGGACCATTCAAAATTTTGAGTCGTAAAGGAGAAGTAGCTTATGAGATTGAATTGCCAGAATCATTGTCTGTAGTTCATAATGTGTTCCATGTGAGTCAGCTAAAGAAATGCCATCCAGAAATGGAAGAGACTTCCTTGAAGGATACTATACCATTGGAGGAAGTCCAATTGGAAAGTGATCTCACTAACGAGGAAAAACCTATCAAGATTCTTGAGACTGCAGAAAGAGTTACTTGGACTAAGACTATCAAATTCTGTAAATTTTAATGGAACCATCATTCCGAAGAAGCAACATGGGAAAGAGAAGATGATCTTCGGAAAGACCACCCTCACCTATTTGCTAGCCAACCCGAATCTCGAGGGCGAGATTCACCTTAAGGGGGTTAGATTTGTAACATCCCTAAAATCATGTTTTCAAAGATTGCATATCATTCATGCATGCATATCATTTAGGGATCAAATTTCAAACTCATTTCAAGAAAACAGAAGCACTAAGTGCTATTATTTTATGTGAGCATGCATTGATCTAATACCACTCTTAAGTGAGAGTATAATTGATTTAAACCAAGTTTTGTTTGCTCTCATGTTGTATTGGTTGAATGTTAGAGTTTGGATAAAAATTTACAAAACAAATATGGTTTTAAAACCATCTCCAAAACATGTTCAAATCAAGTGCTATGACACTGTTTATTTTGATTTTTCCAATAAGACCAAGCAAGTCCAATGAGACAGCAAGGTTTTATGTCTAATTTTATGAAGTATATACTTTACAAAAATCCAGAAAAGGTTTGGATTTCAAATTCTTTTAAATTGTTTAAAATTGAATCCTGAAATTCATTCTGGAAAAAGAAAAAGAATTGGAAAACCCAACTGGGCCTGGCGCCACCATTCCAGCCCAACAAGTGAATCAGCCCACCCGGGTCCTCCCTTCCCTCTGTTTTCTCACCCGCGCAGAACCCAGCCCCTCCTCACTTACTACTGGGCCCCGTCCACGTCACCGTCGTCTTCCCCAAATCACGCGAAGAACACGTCGCCGCTGGCCATTGCTGGCGTTGATCGCGCGGCGTAATTTCCATTGAACCGCAGGCGTTTCCTATCGAGCCCCCTACCTACTTAACCCCCTCCCCTCTCCGCTCATTTCCCCTCACTCGGCGCATCATTTCCGCCACCAGGCTGCCCACAATCTTGCTTGCACCGCTGCTGTACCGAGCAACTCCGGCGGGCAATTCCGGTAAACTCTGACAGCCCCTCTGCTTCTGATTCAAACAAGCGTGACCGCCACGTCCTCGTTCATCTTCTAACACCCCTGGTTTGCCTGCTCGTGACCCAGGTTGCCGTCTTCGTTCATGCCCGCAACCACCAGAGCCGCCGCACAACTCCGGTGAGCAATTGCGGTATGAATCGAGCGCCCCTTGCCTTCTCCTTGAAACCATCTTTCTCACCGTGACCTTTCGCACCCCCTGATACTTTTCGTTCATGCTAGGGCGACGCGGATCCTCGGCAACATCGACGTCTGTAAGCATCCGATGCCGCGCACAACTCCGACGAGCCCCAGCGACCACCTCTGCGCGCCTCTTCGCCAACGAAGACCACCTCGAGCATCAACATCGTCACGCGAACTCGGTGAGCTAAACCACGGCCTCTCTCGCTTCCTGTATCGCCGGCAACATCATCGCCCGAGCGCGCCGCCGCTAGCCACCGTCGCGCGCCGCCCATCTTAGGTCAAGCAATCGTGCACCGTTAGATCTAGATCGGATGCGTGGAATTAGATCACTTAACGAAGGGGTACGGGACAAATCTGGCCGTGCGATTTCATTTAGATCGTGCGGTCCATGTTAGTCGATCCGCACGAATCGGTATCAACCAATCAGAACACGCCGCCTGTCTGTAGGTTTGATTTAAAATCAGAATTTAGATCTATTAGATGTTTAAACTTGTAAAATTCATAACTTTTGATTCCCACGTACAAATTTGACAAATTTTATATCATTGGAATCAGGAGAGAAAATCCTTTCCATTTATGCAATGTGTTTAATGTTTTGCCTCTGTTAAAATGATTGTTTTTACAGAAACATTTGTAGGCATAATTTATGTATATTAATTATTTGAAAAATGTTTTGTTGTTCAAATAAAGTTTAATTGGAAATTTTTGAACTTGTTAAATAGTCAGTACTGTGCACTTGTCTTGTTTGGTGTAGAAAATCATCACATGGCATTTTGCATGCATTCATATATTTTTGTTTGTATATATATTGTATGTGATTTGGTGCCATTATTTTATGTGTAGATTTTGGTGCAAATAGTGATTGTGAGGATTGTTTCTACTCCCCAAACTACCAAGGCAAGTGGTGCTTCATGATTTTATTCCTATGTTTTTCAACTATGCACTAGAAATATTTTGTATAGGACTTGCATGAATATTTTGATCTATATGCTATGCTTGGGAAATCCTAGTAGTTGTAGAATTGCTAGAAATCTCTAAGTTAAAATACTTATCAATGCCATGCTTAGCCTAGCTAGTAGCAACCAAGGGTGGTTATATATTCATGCTATGAGAAAATATTTCTAAGTCTTTGGACTTGTGTTTTTGCTTAATAAAAACAACTAAGTGAATGAAACACCTGGGTGGAATGGAAAGAATGGTTTGTGTTGAGTGGTTACACAAGGCCCATTTCTATGTTTCACCTTGTGTATCTCACTTGTGGAAAGCCACCCAGGAACAAAGGGATTTGAGATGCCAAATGTTAAGAAGCTTCTAGTGCAGCCACATGGCAATATGGGATCTGCCTGGATCACATAGGTTCCAATAACTTAGCCATTTGGACAGTTGGTGGTAGGATCTTACAGATGGTACTTCATCTTAAACTGTGGATGTTAGCATTGATCCAGGGACTAGCATTGCAATCACAGGAATCCTTACCTTTATAAAGGGAGGGATATTACAATAAATAAACAAAATAAATAATTGTTGAAATTTAGGGTGAAAAGAAACTTTTTGTTTCTAAATGGAAACTTAAAACCCCATCTTTAACAAACTTTGGTTAATGTTTGAACCCAACTAAATTGAAATCAAGTGAAATGCATTCTTCTTAAATGCATCTGGAAATTTAAACACTTGTAAATAAACCCAAACCCTAAAAACCCTAATGGAAGAAAAACATTTCCAAGTTATCTCTAAGCCTATGGTTTTGGATCCATATAAAAATTGGTCAAACAAACATTTGAAAATGATCAAGAATGACAAATAGAAATATTATAAAACCATATGAATTGGTTTCACTTAATATGGAGCCATAGATAAAGTCTTATGAATTTAATAAGATAAGGAAATTGAATTTCCAAAGCTAATAAAGCACCTATCTAGAAATCCATACCAAATGGTGAGCAAATAATCCTAAAGAGATTTCAAAGGATAAACAAATACTAAATAAAATTATACAAATTGGAATCACCAAGTTTAAACTTATAAATAAAAAGATATGGATTTTATAAAGGAAGAAATATTAAATGAGGAATATTTAAAGACCAAATTAAACCTTGGCCTAATCCATAAGCAATGGAATGAATATAATCCAAATACAAATAAAATAAAAGGATAAAGAATTTTTCCAAATAAAATAAAATGGCATTAACCAAATTCTATTTCTATTTGAATAAAGACAAATCCCTAATAAGAATGATTATTTAAATCAGGGAAAAATAATTAGAATTTACCCAAGTGGAATAAAAGTTATTTAACTAACTTAAATGAAATAAAAGAATCATTTAAATAAAGTTATATGGAATTAAAATCATATTTTATTTCATTGGAATAAAAACAAATACCCAATTTAAAATATTAATAAATCATATTAAAAATATTCCAAATAATTCAAGGTGAATTATTTGACACCCTAATAAGTAAATAAAACCTACTGAATAGGTTTGGTAAAAATATGGATTTCAAATAAAGTTTTAAAACACATTAAAACCTATTTGAATTAAAAACAAATGTCTATTTATAAAATAAATAAAAGACCCAAAAAAATAAAAGATTTATTCTAAATTTGACTTTAGAATGTATTAATAAACAGTATAAGAATATACACAAAGTTTGGTTGAAATTTGAATTCAAATAGTTGTTTGAAATGATTAAACAAAATAAAAAATAATAAAAGAAATGAAAAAAGAAAAATAAACAGGAAAAGGAAAAAAATAAACAAAGCAACCTGCTCAGCAAGCCCAGCCCGCTGGCCCAGCATCAGCCCACTCCCCCTCTCTCTACGCGCAAAACGTTTTCCACCAACAGTTGAACCCACTCAGCCGCTGACTACCTGGACCCACTCCTCCTTTCTCTCTCTCGCTGACAACAACGCCCCACCCGTCAGGTTTCTTCCTCACCCCGCGACGACCGCGCCGGCCGTTTCCTGCCATTGATGCCGCTGTTGAATTCGCTTCATTGCCTCGCCTTAATCTCGCCACGAACACGCTCCCTTAAATGCTTCCCTCTTCTCCCTCTTTCCCCTCAGTCGACGCCTCCCAGGAGCCCCTAGGCTGGAAGAATTTCTACACGCACCCCCACTGTTCCGACGACCTTCTCCGGTTGATTCCGGCCACTCCTCGCCGTGCCTTCCTCCCTAGACCACATGAGACTGTTCCCCATCAACCGCTGCATCTCCCAGTAGCCTCGGTTTGCCCGCTCTTGACCCACAGCGTCGGCAACGACGACAACCGAGCATCGCCACCGTCTGCTCCAACTCCGGCGGCATCTACTCTCTGTGATGCTCACATGCTCGCAATTCTCATGCGAACCTAACGGGACTTCCCTCTTTCCTTAGCCTGCCTCCAAACCTCATCTCCGTCGTCGACAGAGCGTACCCGATGACGATGCAAACTCCGGCGAAGGATTGACAACGACCCCGTGTGCCCCCTGCTCTCCCACGACCACCTCCAGCATCCCCACTCCACGGCGAACCCAGTAAGCCCTTCCCTCTCTCCCTTGCTTCCTGGTTGCGCCGGGACGCCACTGGCAGAGCGCCTCCGCCGCGCACCACCGTCAAGCGCCGCCAGACTTTGATCAATCACCTGTGAACCGTTAGATCATCATCCAGTGGCTTAGATAGAACAACTAATTGAAGGGGTACGTAGCCTTCTGGGCTGTGCGATTTACATTAGATCCAACGATCCTCAGTGCTTGATCCGAACGAAGCGGTACCAGCCTATCAGAACAAGACACGTGGCCTAGTCTGTTTTAATAAAAACCAGAAATGATCTATTAGATGTTCAAGTTTGTAAAATTCATAACTTTTGATCCACACGTCCAAATATTTCAAATTTTATATCAATGGAATCAGCATACCAAGTACTATCCAACCATGCACTTTGTTTAGTGAATTGCTTCTGGCAAAATGGTTGTTTTTGCAGAAAATTGTGTAAGCATATTTTGAATATAAAATTCATTCTAAAATTATTTTTGTGATAAAATCTTTTTCAAATGGTTTGTTTTGAACCTAGTGACCATATAAACCAACTTGTGGTTTCAAAGACATATTTTGTGAGGCAAAAGAATAAATATTTGAATTAAAGCATTTCTAGCCAAATAAAAATGTTGTTTATATGTTAAAAATACTTTTTGGAGAAAAACCTTTGGGAAATGATTTGGATTAAATTCTCTGACCCTAAACACAAAGTTTTATGATTTAAAAATATATTTGGTGAACTCTATAAAAATTATTGCTTTGCTAAAGGCATTTTCAACAACATCAAATATTGATTTGGTTTAAAAATGGTTTATAGGTAAAATCATTTGCAAATGGTTTTGCCACATTTATAAAATGACCAATAGGTGTTTTAGAATGCTTATAACCTATTATAAACCAATTTTTTAAATAAAACAATCTTTGGCATGCTTGCATGCTTTGTTTTCTTTCTATTACTTTATGTGATGAATTGCTTGAATGGTAGATTGAATTTTTGCTTGCTTGATTGAATTGTAGTGGAATTTGAAGAGTGTGATCATTGCAAGATCAAGGAATAAACTTACATTCTCTACCAAAAAGTCAAGTGATGCTTCATACTTTTGTCCCATTATTTTCACTATGCATTAGTGATATTTCTAAGTAGGACTTGCATGGAATTTTTGCTAAGTATAAACTATGCCATGGGAAATCCTAGCAGATGAAACCTTAGTAGAAATTTCCTAAGTTAAGAATCCTACTACTATCATTCTTATCTTAGCTAGTAGAAAACAAGGGTGGATTATATTCATGCTATGGAATATTTCTAAGTCAAGGACTTGTGATTTGTTTAATAAAACAACTAAGTGAATGAAACACCTGGGTGGAATGGAAAGAATGGTTTGTGTTGAGTGGTTATGCAAGTCCAGTATGCTGGGGAAAAACTTGGGCATCACCAAGTCCAGTATGCTGGGGAAAACTTGGTATCTCACTTGTGGAATGCCACCCAGGAACAAAGATATTTGAGATGTCAAATGTTGAGAAGCTTCAAGTGCAGCCACATGGCATTATGGGCTCTGCATGGATCATATAGGTTGCAATAACTTAGCCAAATGGATAGTTGGTGGTAGGGGTTTGATAGGTTGGAGCGCATCCATTATGGTCTAAGGGAAGGCTTCTGAAAGATCTTGTCTTGGTGAAACCAAGTCTTGTGGGGAAAGTGCACCACCTCTGCAGAGTGTAAAATCTAAGTACTTAGCCATGTCCCTGGCAAAGGATAATTTGAGCATCAAGACATGGAAGCTATCAAGAATCTCCTTAGGTGAAGGTTCACCAATTTCTATTGGTGGTTCCTTGGGTGATTTTGACAAACAAAAACTTAGTGTTTTCAAATGATAAGAAAATCTATTTCAGCAAAGCAAGCCTAAGATCCACTTAGCCAAATGCATATAGATGATAGTTACCACTATTCTACCATAGTATCACTTGCCAATACAATTCAAATGTATTGACCCATGTGGCTGTAACTTATTATGTTGCAGGTTTGTTTGATGTTACTGAAGTGTGTTGATTAGGATTACAAGTCTACAACCAACATGATTGCATGTGGCACTTTGAAGATGAAGGACACCTTGCTATAGTTATTTCTGCTGCATTGTAATGAGATAGCCAAATGAGCTATGTAAGATGTAATGAATTATTTTATTCCTGGTTATAAAATTGTATTATGACTTTTGTTTCTTGATATTACATCTTAACTGTGGATGCTAGCTATTGATCTAGGGACTAGCATTGTAAACACAAGGATCTCTACCTGATTAAAGGTTGGGACCTCTACAAATTTCTAGTTTATGGTGTGTCAAGCATATAACTCATATTGGACCTCACTTTCACCTTAGTCATCTAAAGATGCCTATGACAGGGGCAATGAGAGGTCAAAGCTAACGAGTACATTACTTTCAGCATTTGGAAGCCTTTTAAGCTTTTCAAAAACCTTTTCACTTCCTTGTTGAGTCACCACTTATACTATGAGCACCTTCTTGAGAGCATAGTTGTCATTCTTAGTGTAATATGCTTGTCTCAAAACTTGGTTAATTATGTCATGACTTTGATGCTTGTATCTTTGATATCTTTACTTCTAGTCTTCACTTGAACTTCAGAGGTGCCTTAGCATTTATGTTGTGCTCTACAAACAAAGGCAAGCGAGATACCACTCTTTCATACCTTCTTATCAGCATTGCAATGTTGCTTATGTTTATGTTTCATGCTACTTATTATTATTGAGTTGGAATCTCTTCATAGATTGCAATGACTATTGAGTAGACTTAGTTGCATACTCCTTATTATGAATTGTCTAAGCATCTACTCATGTGCTGAGAATATTTACATCATATGAAGCAAATGTGTTCGTGAAAGTTATTTCATCGCACTCAGTTTTCAACTGAATTGCTTGAGGACAAGCAATAAGCTAAGCTTGGGGGGAGTTGATACGTCCAAAACGTATCTACTTTCCTGAACACTTTGGCTATTGTTTCTCCTCTACACTTGTGTGATTTGGATACAACTAACACGGACTGACGCTGTTTTCAGCAAAATTACCTTGGTGTCTAGTTTTTGTGCAGAAAATAAACTATCAGGAAAAATCCGGGAAAATATGCCAAAAATCATATTTCACCAGAAGACTCACGGAGCCAGAATACGAGACGGAGTGGGTCTCTAGGGGGGCTCACACCCCCTGGCCGCGCGGGCCAGGCCTGGCCGCGCCAGGAGGGGTGTTGCCACCCCAGGCACCCCCTTGGCCTCCCTCTTCGCCTATAAGTTTCCTTCTGACCTAAAAACTCAGGGTGGTCGAAGTTTTTCCATAAAGAGTTCCGCTGCGCCGCCACCACCAGAAACTGTGATTTGGAACCAGAAACTCTGTTCTGGCACCCTGCCGGGATGGGGAATTTGGAGAGGATCATCGCCATCATCATCATAACGCCTCTCCATCAACCATCCATGTTTCCCTCATCCATGAGTGAGTAATCCCCCGTTGTAGGCTATGGGGATGGTAGGGATTGGATGAGTTCTATCATGTAATGGAATAAGATTGTTAGGGCATGGTGCCTAGTATCTCTATTTGTGCTATTTGACTTTGTTGCAACTTGTTGTGCTTAATGCTTGTCACTAGGGCCTAAGTGCCATGATCTCAGATCTGAACATGTTATTGATTCATTATTAAAGTATTGTTTATGGTCTTATCTGCAAGTTGTGTACACATATTATTGTCCAGAACCAAAGGCCCCGAAGTGACAGAAATAGGGACAACCTGAGAGGATGGTTGTGATATGAGGATCGCGTGTGTTCACAGAGTGTTAATGCTTTGCTCTGGTGCTCTATTAAAAGGAGTGCCTTAATTGCTAGTAGATTCCCTTGAGGCCCCGCTGCAACGGGCTGGCAGGACAAAAGATGTTGTGCAAGTTCTCATTGCGAGCACGTATGACTATATTTGTGGACAAAAGATGTTGTGCAAGTTCTCATTCGTGTTCACCCTTGTTCAACCACAATTTGAGCATCAAGACATGGAAGCTATCAAGAATATCCTCATCCAAATTTATAAGTTAAAAAATTGTGGTTGAACAAGGGTTCAAGGATCACCAATTTCTATTGGGAGATGCCTTGGGTGATTTTTGTCAAGCAAAGTTTAGTGTTTTCAAATGATAAGGAAAATCTATTTTGAGCAAAGCAAGCCTAAGCTCCACTTAGCCAAATGCATATAGATGATAGACTCCACTATACTACCATAGTTTCACTTGCCAATACAATTCAAATGTATTGACCCTTGTGGCTGTAACTTGTTATGTTGCAGGTTTGTTTGATATTAGTGAAGTGTGTTGGAATAGGATTACAAGTCTACAACCAACATGTTTGCCTGTGGCACTTTGAAGATGAAGGACTCCATGTTATTGTTATATTCTACTGCATTGTAATAAGATAGCCAAATGAGCTATGTAAGATGTAATAAATTATTTTATTCCTGGCTATAAAGTTGTATTATGACCTTTGTTTCTTGATATTACATCTTAACTGTGGATTCTAGCTATTGATCCAGGGACTAGCATTGTAAACACTGGGATCTCTATCTTATTAAAGGTTGGTAACCTTACAGATGGTATCATAGCACTGTGTTTCCTGTAGGATTGTAACCCTAGGATTGCACAAAACCCCTTAGAAAAATAGGATTTGTATTTGTTCTAAAACTTATTTACAAACAATCTTGTAAACTCTTTCCTCAACCTTTTTGGTTTTGATTCTACATCTCTTCTATTTCAACTTGATGGACAAAACCTCAAACCATGAGCAAAGACTTCCACATGAGCAAAGACTTCAACATGAGCAAAGGACTTCACCAACTCAAATGACTTCAACTTTATTTTCACCAAGGACTTCAACTTGGACATCACTAAGGACTACAAGTGAGACAAGAAATATTACTCAAGACTTGAAGACTAAGGAAACACAACTTAGAAGGAACCATCATCACCTTTGAAGATTTATGACCAAGATGCAAGAATTTTTCCAAGGAAACCATGATCTCATTCAAGAAGAAACACCTAAGAAGAATGGGATGATCTCAAGTGAACCATATAGTTGGACCACCATACTAATGGTTAGTTTAAACACACCAACTTATGTGGTGTAGCAAAAAATATTTTTGTTACCTAAAAATGTGCTTGAAACTTGTTGTTTGAGTGGAATGTTTGATTGTGATTGCTTGCGCATTGTTTGTGTGAATTGTTGTGTGTGATTAGACTTCTTCCCTAGAAATCTTTTGCCTATTCTAATCCCAATCCAACCCAAACAGATGACTACTCCAAGGAACTCCAACATCAAGAATGGTGACAACAACCAAGAGGTCAACATGAGAGAACAACTACTAGAAAACCAAACCCATTTGAATCAGATGACAACTCAGTTTTTAGCCAACAACAATGAGTTAGACCCAACCATGCAAAAGTTTTTGGGAATTCAATCCCAATTGTTGCAAGTGATGACCACTCAAATGATCAACATGGGAAACAACCCTTCCCAAGGAGTCTATGATAACAAGGATGTCAAGGATGATATGCTAGAAGGAACCTAATCTTGCAATATTTGTTGAGACATGGATCACACTTCCAAAGAGCATGAAGATCAATGCCCCAATTGTGAAGAGAAACATCCAACTAATCAATGCTTCACATCTCAAGCTACTTGTTTCCTATGTGAAGGAAATAATCATGTCCCTATCCAATGCCCCATCTATTCCATAGTTCAACAAAGGAAACAAGGTGGAGTGCAACAACAGATTGCAGACTTCCATGAGAGAACAACTTCTACCAAGAAGGGTGAAGACAAAGGAAAATCTCAGCTTGCACCTCCATGCAACATGACTCAATTTGATGGACCAAAGAGGATACATATGTATTATCCAAGGAAAAGATCAAGGAGACCAGGAAACTTTCCCACCTTTGAGATAAGATATGAAGAGCATGAACTAGAAGCACTCCTAGATTTGGAGAAACCCAAGAAGAAGAAGGACAAAAGTCAAGTGCAGTGGTGCCATTGCAAAGAGATGGGACACTATGCCAATGAATGTCCATAGAAGAAGAAGAAATATAAGGAGATTAACCAAGTGTGGTGCAACAACTGCAAAGAGCTAGGCCATTATGTGTCAACCTGTCCATAGAAGATACGTGAAGAACTCAATCTTGTCACATGTTACAATTGTGGTAATCAAGGACATTATGCAAGCAATTGTCCAGAAAAGATGAAGCACAAGATAAATGCTATGAAGGGTCTCAGCCTTGTCACATGTTTCAAGTGTGGAAACAAAGGACACTACGCAGATGTTTGCCCAGAGAGGTTTCAACAAGATCCCAAGCAAGCCAAGAAGTAATCTAGTTGGAAAAATTTTAAGGGTGGTAGTACCCTAGTTGCTTTGAGCCAACTTGTAACCCCTATCTTTCCCAAATCTCGGGACGAGATTTATTTTAAGGGTGGTAGCCTGTCACATCCCAAATATTCCAAATTTTGTAATGTGAAAAATAAATAATTGCTGAAATTTAGGGTGAAAAGAAACTTTTTGGAAACTTAAAATCCCATCTTGAACAATATTTGGTTAATGTTTGAATCTAACTAAATTCAAATCAAGTGAAATGCATTCTTCATAATTGCATCTGGAAATTTAAACACTTGAGAAATAAACCAAAACCCTAAAACCCTAATGGAATAAAATCATTTCCAAGTTATCTCTAAGCCTATGGATTTGATCCATATAAAATTGGTCAAACAAACAATTCGAAATGATCAAGAACGATAAAAAGAAATATTAAAAAAACCATATGAATTGGTTTCACTTAAATTGGAGCCATAAATAAAATCTTATGAATTCAATAAGATAAAGGAATTGAATTTCCAAAGCCAATAAAGCACCTATCTAGAAATCCATAACAAATGGTGAGTAAATAATCCTAAAGAGATTTAAAAAGATAAACAAATATTAAATAAGATTTTACAAATTGAAATCACCAAGTTTGGATCTATAAATAAAAAGATATGGATTTTATAAGGTAAAGAAAGAAATATTAAATGAGGAATATTTAAAGACCAAATTAAATATTGTCCTAATCCATAAGAAAATGGAATAAATATAATACAAATCCAAATAAAATAAAACGATAAAGAAATTTTCCAAATAACAATAAAATGGCATTAACCAAATTCTATTTGAATAAAGACAAATCTCTAACAAGAATGATTATTTAAATCATGAGAAAATAGTATTTTGAAATTACCCAAGTGGTTAAAAGTTATTGAATTAACTCAAATGAAATAAAAGAATCATCTAAAATAAAGTTTTATGGAATTAAACCCATATTTAATTTCATTGGAATAAAGGCAAATATCCAATTTAAATGATTACTAAATCATATTAAAAATATTCCAAATAATTCAAATTGAATTATTTGACACCCTAATAAATGAATAAAACTTACTGAAAAGGGTTTTGTAAAAAATGAAATCAAATAAGGACTAAAAATATATTTGATATTAATTGAATTTAAAGCAAGGGCTTTGTTTTAAATAAATAAAAGACCCTAAAAAGAATAAATGAATTATTCTAAATTTAACTTCAGAATATATTAATAATCAGTATTTGAATGCACACAAAGTTTGGTTGAAAGTTTGAAATCAAATTGTTGTTTGGATTGATTAAACAAAATCAAAACAGAATAAAAGAATTGGAAAAAGAACAATAAACAGGAGAATAAAAAATAAAACAGAGCCAGCCCAACCCAGCTAGCCCACCAAGCCCAACATCAGCCCACTCCCACTCTCCCCGCGGAAAATGCTTCGCACCAGAGGAACGACCCACTCACTCGCTGACTGCCTGGACCCACCACACCTCTCTCTTTCTCGCTGTCAAGCAGACCCCACCGCCAGCTCCCCTTCGTTCTCACCCGCCGCTGACCTCGCCCTCTACTGTTTCTGCCGGCGTTGATTGCGAATGAATTGGCATAAACGCGTGAGTTAATTCCTCCCCTGACCTGGCCTTCTTAACCGCCTCGTCCCCCTCTCCATTTCCCCTCAGACACCCTTTCCCCTCCGCCACCAGGCTGCCTCGAATCGACCTTGCACTGTCGCGGCCTCCGACGAACTCCGACATCGATTCTGGCCATCCCCCACCA
Source organism: Avena longiglumis (assembly GCA_030063025.1). Lineage (NCBI taxonomy): Eukaryota > Viridiplantae > Streptophyta > Magnoliopsida > Poales > Poaceae > Avena > Avena longiglumis. Next base: position 497,996,370 of record CP125974.1, on the reverse strand, counting down.
TGCCTCGCCCCCTCGACCACACTAGCATGCTCCCCATCCCCTGACGCTTCTCTCTGCACCCTCGGTTTGCCCGCGCTTGACCCACAACTTCGGCAAAAACGACAGCTGAGCATCGCCGCCGTCTGCCTCGACTCCGGCGAGTCCTCCTGGTAAGAACAGACCCCCTCTTTCCCTCATTTTGATGCACACATGTATGTGACTCACGTACGAAGCTAACCGCACCCTCTGTTTGCTCTCTCGTGCTCCGTAGCGTTGCCCTCGACGACGACTGACCGCACCCGACGCAGACATGAACTCCGGCGAGCAATTGTGTTCTTCCTCGTGCGCCCCTTGCCTCCTCGCGACCACGTTGAGCATCAGCATGCCACGATGACCTCGGTGAGCCTTTACTCTACCCCTTTTTGTGTCATGTATCGCCGGCTCCGCCGTAGCCAGAGCGCGCGCCGCCACCGCCAGCGCCGCCAACCTTTGGTCGAAGGCGTGTGAGCGTTAGATCCTTATCCTGTGGCGTAGACAGAACAAATTAAACGAAAGGGTATGGGAGCATCTGTGCCATGCGATTCGCATTAGATCCAACGCACCAGAGAGGTCGATCCAACCGAACCGGTATCAGCCAGTAGCAAGCAGCCACGTGGCCAGACTGTTTTAAATAAAAACCACAATGATCTATTAGATGTTCAATTTTGTAAAATCTATAACTTTTGATACACACGTCCAAATTTTGCAAACTTTATATAAATGGAATCAGCAAGACAAGTACTTTCTAACCATGCACTTTTTTTTTAGTAAATTGCTTCTGTTAAATTGGTTGTTTTTGCAGAAACTTGTGTAGGCTTATTTAGAATATAAAATTCATTCTAAAATTGTTTTTGTGATAAAATCTTTGGCAAATGGATTGTTTTGAACCTACTAACCATCTAAACCAACTTGTGGTTTCAAAAACATATTTTGTGAAGCAAAAGAATAAATCTTTGAGTTAGAACATTTCTAGTCAAATAAAATTAATGTTTTTATATTAAAAATGATTTTGGGAGGAAAACCTTTGGGAAATGTTTTGATTTAAAATCTCTGACCCCGAACACCAAGTTTTAGAATTAAAAATGTATTTGGAGAACCCTATAAAGATTGTTGCTTTGCTAAAGGCATTTTCAACCACATAAAATATTGATTTGGTTTAAAAATGATTTATAAGTAAAATCTTTTGCAAATGATTTTGCCACTTATATAAAATGACCAATATGTGTTTTCAAATGTTTATAACCCATTACAAACCACTTTTTCAAATAAAATCATCTTTAGCATGCTTGCATGCATTGTTTTGTTTCTAGTATTTTATGTGATGTTTGCTTGAATGGTGGATTGAAATTGTGCCTTGCTTGATTGAATTGTAGTGATTTGAAGAGTGTGAATATTGAAAGGTCAAGGAGTGGACTTATATTCTCTACCAAAAAGGCAAGTGATGCTTCATACTTTTGTCCCATTATTTTCACTATGCAATAATGATATTTCTAAGTAAGACTTGCATGGAATTTTTGCTAAGTATAAACTATGCCATGGGAAATCCTAGTAGATGAAACCTTAGTAGAATTTGTCCTAAGTTAAGATTCCTACTACTATCATGCTTAGCTTAGCTTAGCTAGTAGAAAACAAGGGTGGAATATATTCATGCTATGGAATATTTCTAAGTCAAGGACTTGTGTTTTGTTTAATAAAACAACTAAGTGAATGAATCACCTGGATGGAATGGAAGGAATGGTTTGTGTTGAGTGGTTACACAAGGCCCATTTCTATGGTTTACCTTGTGTATCTCACTTGTGGATGGCCACCCAGGAGCAAAGAGATTTGAGATGTCAAATGTTGAGAAGCTTCAAGTGTAGCCACTTGGCATTATGGGCTCTTCCTGGATCATATAGGTTGCAATAACTTAGCCAAATGGACAGTTGGTGGTAGGGGATGATAGTTTGGAACACGTCCATTCTGGTCTAAGGGAAGGCTTCTGAAAGATCTTGTCTTGGTGAAACCAAGTCTTGTGGGGAAAGTGCACCACCTTTGCAGAGTGTAAAATCTAAGCACTTAGCCATGTCCCTGGCAAAGGACAATTTGAGCATCAAGACATGGAAGCTATCAAGAATCTCCTTATCCAAATTTCTAAGTTAAAAACTTGTGGTTGAACAAGGGTTGAAGGATCACGAATTTCTGTTGCGAGATGCCTTGGGTGATTTTTGTCAAGCAAAGTTTAGTATTTTCAAATGATAAGGAAAATCTATTTTGAGCAAAGCAAGCCTAAGCCCCACTTAGCCAAATGCATATAGATGATAGACTCCACTATACTACCATAGTATCACTTGCCAATACAATTCAAATGTATTGACCCTTGTGGCTGTAACTTGTTATGTTGCAGGTTTGTTTGATATTAGTGAAGTGTGTTGGAATAGGATTAAAAGTCTACAACCAACATGTTTGCCTGTGGCACTTTGAAGATGAAGGACTCCATGCTATTGTTATATTCTGTTGCGTTGTAATAAGATAGCCAAATGAGCTATGTAAGATGTAATAAATTATTTTATTCCTGGCTATAAAGTTGTATTATGATCTTTGTTTCTTGATATTACATCTTAACTGTGGATGCTAACTATTGATCTAGGGACTAGCATTGTAAACACAGGGATCTCTACCTTATTAAAGGTTGGGAACCTTACATTAAAACAATATACATAGACCGCCATCCAACTGCATCTCTGACTAGTAATCCACCTTCAGGTTATCATCGGAACCCCCTCCAGTATTAAGTTACAAGCAACGGATAACTATTTTAAGCAATGTGTGTAAAGTAAACAATACAATTGTATCATGAACAAGAGATTGTTATTTTCTCCCTAGTAGCAAAAACACATCTACAACCTTAGAGATTTCTGTCACTTCCCAGGTTCAATAGAGGCATGAACCCACTATCGAGCATAAATACTCCCTCTTGGAGTCACTAGCATCTACTTGGCCAAGATAGCTATTAGAAATGGAGAGCATGCAATATATCAAACAACACAGACATGATAGAATCAATAATATAGAATCATTAATCAATCTGACATAGTAATCTCAATATCCATCGGATCCCCGCAAACACAACATGCATGATTACAAATAGATGATCTTGATCATGAACGGAGCTCACAAGATCTAAACATGATAGCACAAAGGAGGAGAAACAACCATCTAGCTACTGTATGGACCCATAGTCCAAGGTGGAACTACTCACGCATCATACCGGAGGCTGGCATGGTGATGGAGAAGGCCTCCGGGATGATCTCTCCCCTCCGACAGGGTGCCGGTAAGAGCTTCAGACCCCCCTGATCTAGGGACGATGGTGGCGGTGGCTATAGACTGTTTCGTGGAGATATGATCAGTTTCTTAGGGTTTTAGCATCGGGGGGATTATATAGGCGAAGAGGCGAGGCAGGAGGGCGGCCAGAGGGCCCACACCCTACCAAGGAGCGGCCTAGGGTGGGCCCGCGTGTGTGGGGTGTGGCCACCCTGTGGCTCCCCACCGGTTTCCCTTCGGTCTCTGTGTTCGTCTCGGTGAAATATTGACTTTGGCTTTTGTCCCGTCCAATTCCGAGAATATTTCCTTACTAGCTTTTCTGAAACCAAAAACAGCAGAAAACAGGAAAATGGCACTATGGCATCTTGTTAATAGGTTAGTCCCAGAAAATGTATAAGAATACTTCAAAGTGTAGACAAAGCATAGCAAAGTGGATACTAAACAAGCATGGAACATAAAAAATATAGATACGTTTACGACGTATTAGTCTCCTTCACACACGTGGGGATAACCGGAGATTAATTAAAGCACTTGCATAGCAGAGTAGATCTACTAGATTACAAAGCTCATGACCACAATAAGGTCACGCATAGAGAGAAATATGAACACATAGCTACCGGTAGAGCCCTTAGCCTTGAGGGAGAACTACTCCCTCATCATCATGGGATTTAGCAACGGCGATGGAGATGGTGGTGGAGATCGATGGAGATGAAGCTGAAAGAACATGTTGGGCCCCCATGTGTGGTTTTGGTAATTATTGACAATCTTTATGTACTAATGTGTGTATTAAGTTGTACTTGTAGGAATTGTCCATTGGCATTGCTTGGAGCATGTGTTGACTTCAAGATAGATGAAATGAGAAGAAGGTGTGTTGTGCAAGCTCAAAATGCGCCATCTATAGAAGATCTCATGTTTGATGCTTGCCATCCTCGGTGATCATGGATCGATGATGAGGAATCAAGAAAGGTGTCCATCTTGAGAAGGACAAGATCGTCTACATCGATCTCAAGTGGATTGCTCAAGGCAAAGGTATAATATTGATAGGTTTTCCCTTTTGTCGGTCTCATGTTTGTTGGGAGACCAGGTTTAGGATAGATAACCGTACTATCAAGAGGGGCTCTCGAATGAGTAACTCGGTCACATCGTTCGGAGAGAGATCAAACCTTTGCATACTTGCATCATCATATTTGGTTGTTATTTGGTCTTATCCATGTGAGGATATAGAGCTTGTGGTAATCTCCATAACAAGCTCTAGTCCATCAAAAACGGATTTCCCTTTTATATCTTATTGCGTTTTGATCTTGGAGGTTTTACCGGTTTGTATTTTAGAGATAGGTAAAACCTTCCATTATTTGGTTCTTACTCATGTGAGTATTTAGAGCTTGTTTTAATCTCCATGACAAGCTCTCGTTCATCGAAAACGGATTTCATATGCATTTTCTATTACGTTTTTTATGTTGGAGGTTTTATCGGTTCATCTTTTTGATAGAGGTTAAACCTTTCGTCATTTGGATATATCCTCCCTTGCTGGACTATAATGTTTCTTTGCATTATCTTTTAGATCTTGTTGTCCTCTTCGAAACGAGCCCAAGATCATCAAAATCGGAGTCCGGATGCAAAAGTTATGGCCGTTTCAGGATGACGTAGTACGGACTGTGGTCCGGTAGTACCGGAGGTCCGGTAGTACCGCCCCGTAGTACCGGTCATTACTGAAAAAGGTGCTTTTGGCGACCTGGGATCCCCAGGGATTGTTCGGTAGTACCGTGAATGTCCGGTAGTACCAGGATTCGCGTTTTTTTGGCTTCAACGATTGGATTTTCGGGGAACCTATTTAAGGGGCCTTCTTCCCCAATGGTTCCCTAACCATTCTTGCAAGTTTTCCCCTCCATTGTTGACCTTCTTGAGCTTGCTTTCTCTCAATTCCTCCAAAAATTCTTGCATATTCTTGAGGGATTTGAAAGAGGAGATCTAGATCTACAATCCCACCAATCAATCTCTCCTCTAAGTGAGGGGAACATATTGGGATCTAGATCTTGGAGTCTTTTGTGGATTTCCTCCATTGTTTTTCCTCTCTTATTCCCCCATAAGATTTTGTAGCTTTGGTGGAATTTGGGAGAGAGATATTTGAGCACCTTTGTGGTGTTCTTGCCATTTGCATTTGGTGCATCGGTTTGAGTTCTCTTTGGAGGATTTGATTTGAGTTACTCATTGGAGCTTGTCCCTCTTGGGTTCTTGGAACCCTAGACGGTTTGTGGCCTTGGTGGCATTTGTTGGGAGCCTCCAATTAAGTTGTGGAGTTGTGCCCCAACCTTGTGAGAGGTTCCAGTTGCCACCGACAAGTGCACCGATAGTGGAAGCGTGGATCGATCCCATTGGGGTGAGATTCACCGGAGAATAAGGGAGGCCTTTTTGTGGCGTTGGTGGTTTGATACCACCCCCTCTCCAAACGAGACGTACTCCATGTTGGGAGGAACTCGGTAAAATATCGGTGTCCCCGCGTGCCTCGGTTATCTCTATACCCGAGCTCTTTACTTATGCACTCTACATTGTGATAGCCTTCGTGCTTGAAGTACTATATATCTTGCTATCACTTTGTTGCTTGTATTGCTTAGCATAAGTTGTTGGTGCACATAGGTGAACCTTAGTTGTTCTAGGTTGTGCTTAACAAAGTAAACACTAGTTTTATTCTGCCTTTGTTGAGCCACTCTAGGAAAAGTTTTAATCGCCTATTCACCCCCCCTCTAGGCGACATCCGTATCCTTTCAGAAGCAATTCCCCATCCTGGCAGGGTGCCGGAACAAAGGCTTCTGTCCCCCAAATCTCCTCTTCGGTGGGGGCGGCGTTACGAACCTTTTTGTGGATTTCTGCCCCCGATAGGGTTTACGTCCCGAGGAGACGTTTATGTAGGCGAAAGGGCAAGGTTGGTGGAGCCTCGAGGGGCCCACACTAGGGGCTGGCGCGGCCAGGTGGGACCCGCGCCACACCTAGGTGTGGTCGCCTCATTGCGCCTCCTCGTCTCTCCTCTGGACTTTGTGTAAGCTCCGGGAAAATATTGACTTTGGATTTTTTCCCGTCCAATTCCGAGAATATTTCTTTTCTAGCTTTTCTGAAACCAAAAACAGCAGAAAACGGGCAACTGGCACTGCGGCATCTTGTTAATAGGTTAGTCCCAGAAAATGTATAGAAATACCTGAAAGTGTAGACAAAACATAACAAAGTTGATACTAAACAAGCATGGAACATCAAAAATTATAGATACATTTACAATGTATCAAGCATCCCCAAGCTTAACTCCTGCTCATCCTCAAGTAGGTAAGTGATAAAAATAATGAGTTTTGAGGTGACATGCACCATCACAATCCTGATCAAACCATTTGCAAAAGCATTGAAAGCTGGGATCAAAGTACTCTAAACATGAGCATGAAAGATGAAGTTTTAACAATAATACATAGTAACTATGCTGCAACATGAAAGGATACAAACAAAGCTCATGAATAACAATGCATTGAAAGACGTTTGTTTGTTTCACATATAGAAAACATAGCATAGTGTTATTCAGCTTGTCCCTCATGGAGTAGCAAAACATAAATGCATAGGACACCTCCAAAGTCCATAAGTTTGACCAGATACAAATAGTTCAAGAACAAGCAATATCAACATTATGAAACAATCAATAAGTTTTGGGACAATGCACATATAACTAAGAATGACAACTATGCTCTCTTAATTGGTGCCTAAGGATAGAAGGTGGAGACTCAATATAAAAGTGGGAAGAAAGACCCTTCACAGGGAAGCAGTGATTTCTAATTTCATAAAGAGCTTCCAAAAATTATGGTACTTGTTAGCTTTCAGCTCCCATTGCCCCTATCATAAGCATCTTGAAGTGATTAAGGTTAAAGTGAACAAAGTATGGAGTATATGCTTGAAAAATCATAAGTTGGAAATCTCATGTCCCTTGAGTACGAGGGTCGTTCCTCATGCTACTCAACTTTAGTTACAAGCAAGTTCTTATCATTGTAAGTATATGTGTATCATAGAGAACCGCCAACGGGGTACCCCTTGCCCCATGACATAGGAGCTATACCATATCAAAATGACAAGGCAACATACAGTGAGAATCTCAGCGATCCTTTTATTTACCATGAGCATGGTGCATATATTTTTTCCTCTTTTTTCTATTTTTTCTGAGGATGCTTCAAGGATTGCTCACTATGGTGATGCTACAAGTTTCCACCATGATTAGGCATGGCTTAGGCTTGCGGCTCAGGCGTATCTCTAACACATATACATAAATCCATGAAATTACAAGCTCCCCTTTTATTTCATGCCGATAAATTACCGATAAGCGATATCCTTAACATTGCAGACATCCATAAACAAAAGAGCATGATATCAACTAGGTAGATATTTACAGGTGTTAAAGGCGTTCCCCGTGATAGCACGGTTCTGCTAATTCCCAACTTATAAGTGCAAGCATATACAACATAGATGACACAATGGTTCAAGTTTATTAGGGTAAGAAAAATAAAGTGTGCCATCAAGTTTGTGAGAGCTTTAATCACTAATTTTCACATAACAAGTTTAATTTGGAAGATGGATAAAACAAGAATATACTTGGAATGGTGTAACACACCACGCATTGGATTTTATAGTGGACTCTTTGGAATAACTTGGTTTCTTGGGAGTTGGATGCATGAGTAGAGCTTACTCAATACAAGTGGAGGCTAGCAAAAGACTGGGAGCAACCAACTAAAAGAGCAATAATGGCCATAATCATGCAGAGCGATAAAACATTATTAATCAAAGCATAAACTGATATCACAAATCAAAAACTACATGATCATAGAGGCTAATGTCACTAGTTCACAGTCATAACATGGTGTAAGCATGTGCCAAGTCAACCCAAATAAAGCATCAAAGGAGAATACCACAATATTATGCTTTTGTATGCTAAAACAACACATGATTGTTTCTAGGCACATTAAGCAATCTCAATTGTTTGGAACAAGTCATTCTACAACAATAATCACTAAGCATAAGGTCAAAGCATCATCTAGCATGACATGATAAAGTCTAAGCCACAGTCAAAACAAGCTCCCTTTTGTACCACTATCAGCATGAAACTTTCTACTCTTTTCCAACACCAATCAACTTATTTGAAATAACTCACAAAGATAATAATCAATAAAGATAAGTAATCTTGTCTCAGAAATCCTCAAAGAAGAACTAAAAATATCTAAGCATAAAACATAACAAAACTAAGGCTAAACATAGTGCTAGCAAAAGCGAACACTCACAAAACAATAAGAATGAAAACTAGAGTGTTCTAAACAATGAAAATGGAGCGTGTCTCTACAAAAGAAGTTTCCTAGGATCCAAACAACTTATTGCAGCAAACAAAGCAAAGGAAAACTAAAAACAAAAACAAAGACGCTCCAAGAACAACTCAATAGTACATGAAACAATAAAAATGAAGTGTCTAGAAAGGGACCTGAGATTTTTATTGATGAAAAAGGAGATGCCTTGGGAATCCCCAAGCTTTGACGCTTGTACCTCTTGAATATTTATTCGGGTGACATGGGGCGACATACCAAAGCTTGACCTTTTGTCCATTCTTCATCTCATCACATCATTCTTCCCCTACACTTGAAAATTCCCTTCATACAAAACTTCACACAATTCTTCATTAGCAACATTAGTGTATTCAAGATAATAAGCCTTTGGGTTTAGTTTCAACTCAAATAAAACTTACATTAAAATATAATCCACTGTATCAGTTCCTTTTAAAAGCTAAAGTGATCGAGGAGAACTCAAAAGAAATCGATAAGAGGCAAATGCAAATAATGGCAGAAATGTGTCAAAACAGACCAGCAGGTAAAAAACCGATTTTTCGAAGACCTTCTGTTGCTCAAATCAAAAAGTGTTGAACTAAAGGAAGATAGATAACAATATGCGGCATAATCTCAGAAAATTACAGCTCAATACGACATACAAGGATTTTTCACGAATTTTTACAGTGAAGCACATAAATCTGTTTCGGGACAAAAGAAAAACCTACCGAAATTTGGGTTATCTCCCAATAGTACTTTTTTTAACGCATTTAAGTTAGGCTTGATAGTTTGAGAAGATGCTCACATAAGAAATATGAATTGAAGTAAAAGAGAGCATCAAAAAGCAAATTCAAAACACATTTAAGTCTAACCCACTTCCTATAAAAAATAATCTTGTAAAGAAACAAGTCATGAAAGCACAAAGAAACAAGCATAGGAAAGCAAAACAAGTGCAACTTCATAATTTTCAACAATAAGAGGGGAAACTTAATATTGTTGAGATGCATAAAACCATGTTTCCCTCTCTCATCATAACTTTCAGTAGCAACATGAATAAAATTAACAATATAAGTATCACATAAAACATTCGTATCATGAGCCACATGCATAAAATAATTATTACTCTCCACATAAGCATAGTCATTCTTATTAATTGTAGTGGGAGAAATTCAAAAAAATAGCTATCATTATTATTCTAATCACCATAATCATCAAATATAGGAGGAATATTGTAATCATAATTAATTTTCTCCTCAATAGTAGGTGGACTGAAAATATCATACTCATCATTGTAATCATCATATATTGGAGGTATAGTATCATCAAATAAAATTTTCTCCTCTAAAGCTGGGGAACTAAAAAGATCATTTTCATAAAAACTAGCTTCCCCCAGCTTAGATGTTTCCATAGCATTAGCAATAATGGTGTTCAAAGAATTCATACTAATAACATTGCTATTAGCATGCAAATAAATTTCCATAGGTTTTTTAATTTTCTCTTCAAACACTTCATGTTCTAACTTAAGATAAATAGTATAAAGCTCTCTAAAAATTTTGTTGTTTTCCATTAAGCCTAACTAGTGAAAATAAAAACAAGAAACAAAAAGATATAATTCCAGAATCTAAAGGAAATAACTTCGAGCACTCACACACCAGCAACAATACTAGAAGATAGCTTAGTAGCCAGAGGATGTAAGTACTTTTTACCTTACCTCCCCAGCAACGGCGCCAGAAAAGATCTTGATGTCTACGCACGCTTCTATTCTTGTAGACAGTGTTGGGCCTCCAAGTGCAGAGGTTTGTAGAACAGCAGCAAGTTTCCCTTAAGTGGATCATCCAAGGTTTATCGAACTCAGGGAGGAAGTGGTCAAAGGTATCCCTCTCCAGCAACCCTGCAATCAAGATACAAGAAGTCTCTTGTGTCCCCAACACACCCAATACACTTTTCAGGTGTATAGGTGTACTATTTCGGCGAACAGATAGTAAACTACATGTAGTATGGAACATAACAAAGTTGATACTAAACATAAAAAGGTATAAAAATACCTCAAAGTGTAGACAAAACATAACAAAGTTGATACTAAACAAGCATGGAACATCAAAAATTATAGATACGTTTACGATGTATCAGATGTCTTTATGAAATGGTGGTGTTTGTTGGAACCATCTAGTGCTCAAGGTGATAGTGTGGGGTTACCTATATGGGGAATGCGAACTTTAAGGAGAGCTTTTGTAGCCCTACTGTGGATTGGAGTTATCCAACCAGAGAGTAGTTCAGAGTAGTAATGAAGAGAAGATATTTATACGAGAGTGTCCACTAGTGAAAGTATGATCCCTAGGCCTTGTTTCTAAGCATAGAAACACCGTTTACAATCAGTCATGTTACATGTTTGCTTGCTGACATTGTTATTTCAGATTGCAATTACCATTTATAATCATCTATATTATTTGTATTTCACTATCTCTTCGCCGAACTAGTGCACCTATACACCTGACAAGTGTATTGGGTGTGTTGGGGACACAAGAGACTTCTTGTATCTTGATTGCAGGGTTGCTTGAGAGGGATACCTTTGACCTCTTCCTCCCTGAGTTCGATAAACCTTGGGTGATCCACTTAAGAGAAACCTGCTGCTATTCTACAAACCTCTGCACTTCGAGGCCCAACACTGTCTATAGGAATAGAAGCGTGCGTAGACATCAATGGGGTAGTCGCAAACGACGAGGGGGCCATGGTGGGAGAGGCAGCCGAACTCGCGTCAAAGCGGATGTGCGCGGTAGGATAGGCAGCCACGGCAGGCTGTCGAGCACGCGTGGCAGACTGCCAAGCACCCACGACAGGCTGCCGCACACCATAGTAGAGCCCGTGGCAGAGCTTCCTGTGGCTGGAACGGTGGACGGCGTCGAGAACATCGGTTGCTCAACCTGCAAAAAATCATAAGTGTGCAGGAAAGGAGTAGGAGACATGGCTAACGCAGTGGTGGCAAAGGGAAAGACAGACTCGTCGAATACAACATGGAGAGAGATGATGATATTTTGGGTGGAACGATCAAGGTAGCGATAGCCTTGTTGGGATGGATACCCTAAAAACACACAGGACACGGAGCGAGTCGCAAGCTTGTGCGGTGAAACGGCAGTGGTGTTGGGTATCAAAGACATCCGAAGACCCTAAGACCAGCATACGCAGGGTCGACGCCATGAAGAGCTCGAAAAGGCACACGGTCCGAGATTTCCTTGGAAGGCAGCCGATTATGCAATAATACGGCTGTATGAAGAGCCTCAGCCCAAAAGCGTGGCGGCATACTTACTTGAATTGGAAGTGTGCGAGTAATGTCATTGAGGATGCGAATAATCCTTGGCTTTACCGTTCTGTTGTGAGGTATATGGACATGAAAAGCGGAGTGCTATTCCATGGAGTTGGGCAAAAGAGTGGAGGAGGAAATTATCGAACTCACGACCATTGTCACACTGAATAGCTTGCAAGTTTGCATGGAACTGAATACGGTCTAAGGCGTGAAGGTATGATATGTGCGAGAAACCATATGACTTAGCACCGATACATCCAAAATAAGGATGGCAATTTTACCCATGGGTGTAGGTACCCGCGGGTACCGTACCCGCATGGGTAGGGTATGAGCACAATTTTATACCCATGGGCAATACCCATACCCTACCCGTTAATTCACGGGTACGGGCATGGGTATAGACTTGTACCCATGGGTATACCCATATCCTATCCGTTTAAACTGACATGTCAAACTTATCTATAGAGTTCGAACCTATGCGGCCAAGAAGCCTAGGGACGAGTATGAGATTGCGACTTCTAAACTTTAATTTGATACTTTCATTTACTCGTCTACTATTAGTAAGTAGAGTTTATTTTCTTTTTTCAAATATGTTATTCCTGAAAATAAATTTTTTGAATAACCTGTATACTATTGGATATACCCGACGGGTACCCAATGGGTACGGGTACCTGCCGGATATGGGTATGGGTAAAGTTTTATACTCGTGGGTATGGGTATGGTAAGATTTTGTACCCATTGGCTACACGGGTATGGGTATGATATTGCTCTGCCCTGCCATACCCTACCCATTGCCATCCTTAGTCCAAAACGTATCTACTTTCACAAACACTTTTGCTATAGTTTCTCCTCTAATTTGTGTGATTTTGATACAACTAACACGGACTGACGTTGTTTTCAGCAGAATTGCTTTGGTGTCTAGTTTTTTTGCAGAAAATCAACTTCCAGGAAAAATCCCGAAAAATATCGCAAAACTCCTATTTTACCAGAAGACTCATGGAGCCAGAAGACGGGACGGAGAAGGGCCACGAGGGGCCCACACCCCTGGCCGCGCAGGACAGGCTAGGCTGCGCCTGGGGGTGGTGAGGCCACCTCGGGCACCCCCTCGGTCTCCCCCTTCTCCTACATAAGGCCTTCTGACCTAAAAACAGAGGAGGGTTTGACGTTTTTTTCAGAGAGAGTTCCACTGCGCCGTCACCACCAGAAACCGCGATTCGAAACCAGAAACTCCATTCTGGCACCCTGCCGGGACAGAGAATTGGAGGAGATCATCGCCATCATCATCACCGATGCCTCTCCATCAACCATTCATGTTTCCCCCATCCATGAGTGAGTAATCCCCCGCTGTAGGCTATGTGGATGGTAGGGATTGGATGAGATCTATCAGAAATTGGGACAAAAGATTGTGCAAGTTCTCATCGCGGGCACGTATGACTATATATGGAACACACGCCTATGATTGTTTAGTACTTGGATGTTTTATATTATTTATCTGCAAATGCCCTAGATCTTGATATTACATGAATAGTCTTGTCCATGCAACGCCCGTCCATCCAACCCTATGCCTACCGCACTCAAATCCTGCTGTTTGCTACTATTGTTACTACTGCCTTTATTTTACTGCTACTGTTACTTTGCTATTGCTACTACAAAACATTGAGCAAGACTATTTCCAGGTGCAGCTGAATTGACAACTCGGTTGTTAAGGCCTATAAGTATTCTTTGGCTCCCCTTGTGTCGAATCAATAAATTGGGTTATACTACCCTCAAAGACTGTTACGATCCCCTATACTTGTGGGTCATCAAGCACGTAGAGGATAAACCCAGGCATACTGAGAGAAATCGTCGAGGCAAACAAGATAATACTTCAAGCCAAAAATAATCTTAACTGGTGATGTCCACAAATCACAGTGAATAATTTGAAATGGAGAATGTGTTACACGATTAGTAGAAGAAAAAGGAAGACAAACATGGTGACCTAATTGACAAGCATGACACAAACTAGATTTATTCTTATCCCTAGAAATAACTGAAGAGCGAGCTAAAGACTCCACGACGGGTCGTCGAGGGTGTCTAAGCCGCCGGTACCATAGAGCGGGATCTACGACGAGGAAGGCATGTGGGCGACTGGTGGAGGAGGTGCGGACAGGATAGAGAGCTCCGTGGCTATTGCATCTCAAAATCTCGTTCCTGGTTTGAAGATCCTTCATAAAAACCCAATAGGGTCAAATTCGACAGAAACACGATTATCAATGGTGAACTAATGAATTGATAGAAGATTTTTAACTATGTTAGGAGCAACTAAAACATTACGAAGATGAAGGGGACGCTCGGAGGTGGAAATAGGAAAACGTGCATGTCCAGTAGCAGTGATCTGAAAAGTGGAGCCATTACCGGCAATAACAGCACGAGGAGAAGAGGTAGGGGAGACATGGAGGTGATCATACCGGGGTTGGCCGCGAAGTGAAAGGAGGCGCCAGTGTCCATTATCCATTCAGTGGGTGCTTGTAAGCCCATCGTCTGGAACTGGTGCATGAGCACGGGCTGATCCCACGAGGCGGTTAACAGAGCCGGTGATGATGGTGCTGGTGACGAAGGAGCGGCGCCGTAACCAGAAGTAGGGGCGGGGGCGTGTAGCCGTATCCATAGGAGGAGTGCGGCACGCTATAGGGCCCCTACGCGTAGAAGGCATGTGGCAAGGGCACCGGACATGGCACGTAGCTGCGTGCCCACCCGTAGGGCCACATCTAGATTGCGTCGTTCCATGGGAGTTGGAGCGTGGGCCAGGTTGGCGAAGCGATGGCCGGTGGTGCAACAGGGTCCTGGTTCTGAATGATAGCTCCCTCCTTGGCATCCTCAACCCCAGCGTTCTTCTTCTTGCGGCGGTTGTCGTTGCCTTTTCCAGGGTTGGCGCCGTCAACGACGAGAGCCGTGTTGGAGCTGCAGGCTCGGTGATTTTTGTGCTTCATATCTTGGAGTGCGAGGAGAGAACGACACATCTCGATGGTGATCTCAGAATGAGGGAGATCAAGTCAGCCTCGTGCTCGTACTGCTCGGAGAGGCCGTTGAGGCAGTGGATCACCAGCTTGGAATCTTCTTTCGGTGCTCTGAGATCTTCTAGACCATCGGCGAGGGCCTTGATCTTATTTAGGTACTCGGTCATGGAATGTTCGCCCATCTTGATCTCGCCGAGCTCGGTGGAGAGGTGGAGCTGGCGATTTATCTTATGGTCGTTGATGCTTGTCCATAGATCGACGGCAAGAGGATTTTCACCCGGCGTCATGACGACGTCGAGGAGGCCGAGGGATACGGATCCGTAGAGCCACAAGATCACCGTGGCATCCAACAAGGACCACTCCAGAGTTGGATCAATTAGAGCGGGCGTGTCGACGTGGTCGAGCAGCGCGTACTTGCGGAGGGCGGCACAAAAGAAGGTGTGCCATTGGCGATGAACGTCAGCGTCGAGGGCCAGATCGATTGGTAGTTTCCCCTTGATGGATTAGAGGCCGACGACTTGGGCATGTAGGGAGGTGAGCGAGAATGCCCCTGTGCTGGAGGAGGGACGGTGGCGAGGGCCAGCTTGGCCTTGGCGTCGGCGGCCTCACCAGCCTCACGATCTTCCTTCTCCTTCGCGGCCTGCGCGGCCCGTGTAGCATCGTCGCCCATGGCTCCAAGAGAAGCGGCACGGCGAGAAGGGGGGAGGTTGGTGGTTTGTAGATCAGCGGCGACGGCGGCGGAATCAGGCGTCGACGCGGTCCGGCTAGGGTTTTGCATCTGATACCATCTAAGATAGGGGAAACCACATGTAGTGGTGCCTTGTATTGCTCATTATATAGGAGGAATACAAGGGGAGTCCTAGTCTCATACAACACGGACATATATAAAAGGAATACACAATATAACTGTATACCTATGCAAACACGATATGGTCACATATTCTAACAAATTAGCCACAAATGTATCATGACATGAATCAAAGATAAGCATATGGTTCAAGGGGGAAGGTACCACTAGCAAATCAAACAAATCATGGCACAAGTCAATCAAAGCAAAGCAATTATAGGACCCGTCGACTTAAACAACAAGGTTGAAAAATATACCAACACTTCAAAACAACCAAGAGATGAAGAGTTCATAGTCCAAGAGCCAGGAGATGTTGGATCATATACAAGTACGCAAAAACCAACACTTGCTCGTGACGAGGTGCTGATAGTTTAAAACAACCATATCACTCGAGTGATCAATATTCCCAAACCACTTTATGGTTTACATTGGCTAGACTATATATTGTAGGAATCCAACTATCAAACCGTGCATAGGCTCATCTCAAACTTGTTTCCTGCATCATCTTATTATTCATTATAAGAAATTAGTTTGTTCACCTTCTTCACGTTCAATTCAAAACGTAAGTTAGATCTCCAGACACGACAAATGACAATATAGCTTGACCAATAGTCCAATACCAAACTTTGTTCCTTTATCTTGACCAATATCACCATATATGTGGTGTTATCTCTCGGTTGTTACCGAGAGATTAAAATTGGTTATTACTGAAATGTATAATTGGAGTATATATATATTAATTATGCCTCGGCTCAAAAGTGAACCCTCGACTTTCTTACCTTTGAATGATACACGATCAATTTTGTATCGCAACAAAAATTTCGTTAGGAAATAACTAGTTCGTCGGGTGAGTTGTTTCCGATGTCAGCACGGGCTCAGATTAGACTTTTCCAGATAATACCGACAACTGGTTTCCCTGGCAGTTCAAGTTCGAGTCGGGCCGGGAGAGTTTAGCCTAATATAAATAGCCCCATCCCCGCACAGATCAAAGCATCCACGCCGGCCGCAAAGCAGCTCAAGAGCAAAAGTAATAAGTAGAGGAAAGAAGAATCAAAAGAGCGCGCGAGGATCAATCGCGTGGAAGTTTTCTGATCTCAGGATGGGGCAAGCGAATTCGTTACCAAACAATCGCGCTGACCGTTATCACACCATCGCCGCCGACGCAGCGGCGGCGGCGGACAGGAGGAGCCAGGTCTTATTATGGAGGGACAAGCTGAGGAAGCCATGCGGCAACGAATTGGCACCGGCGACCTACCGCGAGCTGAAGCTCGACGAGATCCGCACGAGCGACGCGCTGAGGCTGCAGCTGGCGGCGCTCGGCGCCACGACGCCGTCGTGCGTCTGCGCGGGCAAGGTGCCCAAGAAACAGGCCAGGATCAAGAACGGCCGCTTCACTTTCAACGCCGACAGCTCCGGCAGCAGGCACATCGCCGAGATCTTCACGGACCACGAGCTCGACGGCTTGGTCGCCGACGGGGACAACAAATCCGCCCGAGCGAGGGAGATGCCGGTGTTCGACGGGAAGGGGCGGCGGTACGAGTTCCAGTTCGTGTACTCTGAGCGCGAGTTCTACCGTCTCGGCGGCCCCGGACCGGAGTTCGAGCGCTTCATGGTGGACAACAACGTCGTGCGCGACGTCGTGGAGCTGGGCAAGAAGATGACCATGCGGATCTTCGCGTTCCGCTCGCCGAAGCTGTTACGGAAGGGCAAGGGTTTCCACGACCACCCGGACGGGGCGCTAGGGATGGTCGTGCTCTTCTCCGAGGATGAAGACACGGACTCGGACTGGATTGAGCTGGATGACGATGGCATGACGATAAACGAGTTGCTTGAAAAATATCCGGCGGAACCAGAAGGCTACGAGTTAATTAGAGTTTGCTGATGATGTGTTGTTTGTTTGGAACAAGTCATGCTTATGCCTCGACTTGTAGATTTATGTGGTGGATTAACATTCCTCTTCAGCGAATGTTATTGAATTGCATGCACTAGCCAACGCAACCAACAGTCCGAACTAATGTGCTCTGATACCACTCTGTAACACCCTCAGAATCGGCCCTATAGAAACGATTCAAAGGTGCCCACCAGGCACTTTCGTGCGGGTGGAAAACGAAGTAATAACATTGCACAACAATCCTCGATGGGACCCACAGAACAGATATATATATACAACACGACTCCATGAGTCAAGAATACAGATATACAGTACAAAGATCCAAATCACCTTGAGAACGATATAGCGTCCAGCTACGGACAAGATGCAAATGGGGCTAAGAGCCCTGAAGAATAACCAATGGCGTCCATAACCCTGCCCAGGCCAAGCCGGAAGGGTAACCCTGCTAACGGCGTCGATCTCAAAACCTGCTTAAACAAAAGGGGTGCCGACAAAGGGCAAAGGAAAAGAAGGAGCGTCAGTACTGAGGCCAGTACACGGCGAGGCTAGAATTCGGCGGTCCTCGCCTACATAGGTATGGTGGACTGAGCGGCAGCGGCAGCATGCACTAAACAACCTATAGAGACTCGATACAACTGGCGGTTATCAGAGAGGGATAAGAATGACCTATCCGGATCCAACCTGAAGCTAACACCAAACAAACCCATCCTGGTGTTTCCCCCTCGAGACCAAACGAGGAAGTCAACCGAGGAACTCACACAGTTGGCAGTTTTATTTATTCAGTTATCGTTGCAGCAATTACTAGTCAGGTATAGATAATCATCCTGATAAAATAAGCAGTGGGTCATTTTAGTTAACCATTCCGTTGTAGTTGCAACACTTGCTAATCAGATACAATTAGCATGAGATAACCCAAAAACCCAGCAGTTGTTGGTACTTTTATTCAGCCATTCCGTTATAGTTGCAATACTTACTAGTCAGATACAATTGTCGCAAGCGACAACCAAACAAGCAATTGTGGGCAGTATTAATTAGCCATTCCATTATAGTGAAGCTGATTACTAGTCATTATAAAGTCAAATTTATAGCAATAAACTTTAGTTATGCCTGTCTATGGTCGAGATACTGTGCTCCAAGTCGTCCATAACCGCGGACATGGCTTTCAGAAAGTTTTACCCGGCCGGGGTGCACCAATAGCAACACACGCTCGATCAACCTCGGAAAAACCAAATCAAAACCCAACGAGGCTTTCACGACTAAGCAATCACAGGATTCAGAAATATTTCAGGGGGCCACCCCATTGAGTAGACCCGCAACGAAGTAAGCAAGCTCCGAGACAGACTCAAGGTTTGCGTCAATGGCTGTAAACGACTGGGAACCCGAAAGTGTGGCTGGGCTTGTCGATACCGCGAAAACATTCCGCTTACCTAAACAGTACAGTGTGCTCCTCGCACAATCGTAAATACAGAAGTAGCATGGCATAAGTACAGGATAGTAAAATAAAACCTCAAACTAGTTTGTGGCCCCAAGAAATAAGACTGAATCAAGCTCTGGCTCAGGGGGGTCCCATATACCTCCCGGATGTGGATAGCGCGATAAATCAAGGAACAGGTATCAAGTACTCGGGGTCCTACAGGACACAAGTGGGCGTTCGGAAACCAAATATTAGCTATCACCCGCCGATGCCTCTGCTTACTTCAATTTTAGTTGTTAAACAGGAATTAAAGTGAACGATAAGTAAAACCATGATCATCTCCAACATCAAACAGGCGGCAATACATCAACAACTGTGGCACTGAATGACACGCAACAGCACTTGAGCAAGCGACTACGACGCGCAAGTCCAACTATCTACCAAACAACAGGTAATAGGATGTGTCCAAGGCAATATAGGGCTGCACGGTATATCACAGGTACGGAAACTAAAGCATCGCAACACAGATAGCAATAGATCAACAGGAGGGAATAAATACTATAAAAGTAAGATAGGTAGAAAGGGGGAGATGCTCGCCTGAAAACATTGTCGAAGGTTCAACCGAATATCGGGGCGAAGCTCACATCAACTCAACGGCCTTATCCGCGAAGAAGCAAACGCTAGAATAAACACCGGATGCACTATTTAATACAACGGCAGAAGATCGGCATGATGCATGTATGATGCATGACATGGCAAAAATGCGATGTGATTAGGTCATGTTAAGCGGAACCGGGGTCCCGACATTACTTAGATGGTTCAAGTTGTTTAGCTACCCCGCAATTTAAATGTTGTTTAACAAGGCAAAATATATCACCGGTTTGCTACACAAGTTTAAATGAGGCCAATATGAGACTAGATTTGCCCGCATATGGGCCCCATATTTAATTATTAGGTGAATCGGCATAAGGCCCCCAAACCACATGATTATGCATGCGAGTATGACAATGTAATTATGCAACAAGTTGTTATTATATTATAAAATAGGGTTCTCGGATAAGAGGTTCACACATTAGGGTTCGGCGATCTTGGGGTTCCGGGGTTCGGGGTAGGTCGCAGGGCTCAGGGTTCGACGGAGCGTTCTCGGACTCCGAGATCGTTCTCGGATATCGGGGGTAGTTCTTGTCGCGTCCGTGTCTTCGGTTCATGTTGTCGGTCTTGTCGTTACGAAGATCTTGGCGTTCCGGGAGGGAGGACTTGGTCTGGCGTCGGGGCAGCGGATTCGCCCTGGGTCGGTGCCGTTCTTGTCGTCGCGACGATCTTGTCGGGTTCGCGGGTCGGGTCTGACTTGGCGTCCGGGGTGCAGAACTTGGTGTCCGGGCGGAGTACTTGTCGCACCGGGGTCTCGGTGTCCTCGGATCCGATTGAAGAACTTGGCGGGTCGGGTTCGGTCTTCGGGATCCGGGCCCGACGAGATTCGGTCTTGGCATCCGTGAAGGAGAACATGAAGTCGATACCGGGGTTCGCACTTTGGTTCCGGGTTGGCGAACTTGTCGTTTCGAGGGGTTCCTCCGAGTCCGTGTTGACGACCTTGGCGACACGGTGGTCGTTTTTGGGCCGGTACCGTGGTCTTTGAAAGATCTTGCCGTACACGTCGAAGAACTCGGATGCGGTTCGGGTGTCGGTGGAGCACTTGATGTTCCACGTAGAAGACCTTCGGGTTCGACGGGGTTCGGTCTTGGCGTTATCGTGAGTTCTCGGCGTGGTTCTCTCGGCTACTCGTGGGTACCGAAAACAGGTCGAAGATCTTGTCAACGGAGGGCTTGCCGAACACTATTTGGGCTTACGTGGAGGGACACTTGAGCGACCTCGCTGGCACCTTCTACTAGGCCTACACCTGCAGAAACAAAACAGGCAGAGGCAACCGCCGATGGGCCTGCACGGGCAAGATGCTCGCCAGTCCGAACTGATGAAAAGGGCAAAGCAATATATTTCAACACTCACTCTACGTCTTTCGCCCTTTGGCCTATGGTGACACATGTTTGGGCAGCCGCAATATTTGTTTTTAATATTTTGCGTTGGTCAGGATTTGATCCTAGGACCTCCTGCTCTGATACCACATTGAATTACATGCACTAGCCAATGCAACCAACAGTCCGAACTGATGAAAAGGGCAAAGCAACATATTTCAACAAATGTTACCTGGGCTTTGTTGAATTGTAATACTAATGCTTTTTTATTTCATATTTTATACTCCCTCCGACCCAAAACATATAACTTAGGTTTTTTAAAATTTGGATGAGTCTATATACTAAATAGTGTCACTACGGAAAAATGTTTGCTGCCGTCGACCCATCTCTTTGCCGTGTGCCAAAAGGCCCGGAAACACAGCAAAGATAATCTTTGCCGTGTGTAAACCAAGAGAAACACGACAAAGAAGAGGTGCACGGGAAACTGCAGAAAAAGAACACGGCAAATAAATAAACACGACAATGGACAGACGAGAACACACGGCAAAGAAAATAATCACGGCAAAGTCATTAAAGACACACGGCAAAGATATATTCACGGCAAAGAAGTGGGCCCTGTGGCCTCGCAGGGTCACCCGGCGGTAGGAACTGACGGCAGAATCTTTGTCGTGTGCCCTCGCCGTCAGGTACACGGCAACATTTTTTCATCTTTTTCTTTTCTTTAATTAGCAAGGCTTTTATTACATATATATTAGGTGATATTATTTCATAGGATCATGAGCACACACATATGATCATGGGTTATTGTGGTCTTGATCACTATATACATGCACCCCCTTATACGGTCCGGTTTCACCGAAACAGGGAGATTCCCCTTTATACAGGTCCAGAACCTTCGCTTCTAGGTTAGAGCGCATGTATGCGAGGGAGGACACATGCAAGCACCAACCTTGCACCACACTCACACACATATGCTAGGGACACATGCAAGTTTTCATCTGATTCCGACGTTCTCGTGGTCTTCCTCTGGCGAAACCCTGATCCGCGGGCCTCAGATCGTCTACCCCCCTAGACATTTTTCTGATGGGGGTAGCCTGTGGCATCCCGCAAAACCACTACTAGAAAATCGCGTTGATTTTTTGCATTGCATCATCATGACCGCATGCTCATGTCATCATGCCAAATTGCATTTGAGCATCGTCGTCATCTTGCATTTGCTTGCATAAAACTATTGCGGAAAAACCTGTTTGTGTTTTCTAAACGCCCCGTCTTTATTCAAACGCAAACCTGGGTCTCCGGATTATTTTGTTTTGTCTGCTATCGGATTGCAAAAGCCCTGTTTGAAATATATAAAACCTTTAATTATTTTTAGTGGGGCAGTCGAACGGGCCGATTCGACCCGAACGACCACCCCCAGAATAAACGGTCCATCTAAACCAGCCCCATCTAAATCCTATTTACACCCAGATCTATCCTACCCACCAACCGCAGCTCGCCACCTCACCCCTCCCCCATTCTTCCTACCCACCCCGCCACCTCATCAATCCCCCATCCCCTCTCTCTCTCTTTTCTCACCCCATTCCCACCTACCCATCTCTCTCCTCTCTCCCTTACAGGTTGGACCCACCCCAACCCACTCTCCCACCTCACAAGCCACCCACCACTCAACCCCTGGCCCCACGCCCGACCCCACCACCCTGGCCCCGCGCGGCCCACCTCTCTCCCTCCCCCCACCTTCTCCCTCCTCTAGCCCAAGGTCCGCGCTCTCTCCTCTCGCGCCCCTCCTCCCTCTCGTGGCCGGGACCGCACCCTCGCCAGCGACACCGCCCCTCGCCTTACCCGCCATGGCCTGCCGCGTCCCCTCTCTCCTCACCCTCGCTCCCGCCTCGCTTCTTCCTCCGCTCCGGCACCGCGCCCGCCACCGCCGGCTGCCCCACCGGCCTCCCTCGCGTCCTCAACCGCCTCGCCGGAGCCGCCTCTGCTCGCCTCCCGCCCGTCTCCGGGCCGCCTGACCGCCTCGCCGAGCATGGCCCGGCCTGGCCCGACTCGCCCGGCTTCATCCGCTCCCCCCGCCGCCGCTGCATCTCCTCTCCTCCGCCGCCGGCGCGCCCCTCCGCGCCGCCACGGTAGCCCTCTTGAGCATGCCACCGCGTCCCGAGCTTCCTCGGCGCCGCCTCCGGTCTCCTCGCCCGTCGCTCGGCCCCATCAAGGTCCCTTGATGCAAGTAAGACCACGCCTTGTTTGTTGTGAGGTTCCCTCAGACGTGATGATGCTTCCCAAGTCCGGAGTCGAGGACCCATGTGACTCCAAGTTCCCCTACGACAAGATCTTCCGAAGGCCCCAACAATCAAAGCAAGATCGTCATCGAAAGTGGAGTCGTGAACCCCAAGATCGCCGTCCCCGACCCAAAGGTGTCAAGATCCCGAGCCTCTGAAGAGCGATCCGACAACGAACCCGCCGGAACCTCAAGATCTTCCTCGCGGCGTCCGAAGACCCGAACCCTGTCGAACCCCTCTCGGTGAACGCCAAGATCGCCTCACGGACGCCATGACCTCCTTCAAGGATCCGATGGCCGAGACCCTGAAGACCGATCTAGAGCGCCAAGGCCTTCACATGGAGTCGGCAAGATCATCCGGAAACACCAAGATCAGCTGCGCGGCCCTGTGGCATCCCGCAAAACCACTACTAGAAAATCGCGTTGATTTTGTGCATTGCATCATCATGACCGCATGCTCATGTCATCATGCCACATTGCATTTGAGCATCGTCATCATCTTGCATTTGCTTGCATAAAACTATTTGCGGAAAAACATATTTGTGTTTCTAAGCGCCCCGTTCTTATTCAAACGCAAACACCGGGTCACCGGATTATTTTTGTTTGTCTGCTATCGGTTTGGAAACGGTGCATTTAAAATAAATAAAATTTTGAATTATTTTTAGTGGGGGCAGTCGAACGGGCCGATTCAACCCGAACGACCACCCCCAGAAATAAAATCGGTCCACCCCAAAATCCCTAGTCTACCCAACCTATTCTACCCAGCCCCTCTCCACCTCACCCCCTCCAATCCCTGTTCGCCACGTCACCCTGCCCCTTCCCTCTAGCCAACCCCAACCCGCCACATCAGCCTCCCCTCTCTCTCCCTGGGACCCCCCAAAGACACACCTCCACACCACACACACACCCACCAACCCCACCAACCAGCAGCCTCTCACACTTTGTGGCCTACCCGGGCCCATGTGACCATGCCCCCCCACCGTCTTCTTCCTCCTGGCCTCTTCTCTCTCCCGAAGCGCCTCCTCTCCGCGGCCCGCTCCCTCGGCGCTCACCCCTCCTCCTCCGCTTCCGCCCTGCCGCTCGCTCCCTCTCTCTATCCCTTGCAATGGCCTTCGCTGGCCAGCTGCTGCATTCCCCCTCCGCTCTACTCTCCCCGACCCTCTGCCTCCACCGGCGACCCCCCCCTCGCCACCGCCTCCCCCGCTCGGCCTCCCTCTTTCCCCGACCTCGCGACCCGCCACCGCCCCAGCGGCTCTCCACCGCAGCCCCTGCAACAACCTCGCGAGCACCGCCGGCTGCCCGCGCCCTTCTTCCTCGCCCCGAACTCGCGCTCGCTCCGCCCTTCTCCCTCGCCGCAGAGCCGCTGCGCAGCCCACGGTCCCGCGCCCGGCGCCCCGCGCAGCTTCCCCCTACCGCGGCCTCGGCCTCGCCGCTCCCGCGCCGGCGACCCCTCCTCCCCGCCGCGCCCTTCCTCCGCGGAGCCCGCCTCCAGCCCGGTGTCCCTGTCCTCGTCGCCTGCGTCGACTCCTACGAGCCCGTTGCCGCCATCACACGCAGGTCTTCGACGTCGTCTGCAAGCCGCGCTACTACGAACGCCATCACCTCTGCCCTCTAGCCAGTGCCAAACTCCGGCCGTAGTACGGCTCATGCGACCTCGATGTGACCTACCGAAGCCAAGTAGGCCAAGTACACAAGGGGCAAGATTGCATGAAGCACGACAAGATCTTCTGCCCGGAACTCGTGGAACCGACTCCGTTTCATGTCCTTCACCAACCATCAAAGTTGGAACCCAAGTACTCCGACACGGAACCCCCGGAAGACCCCGGTGTCGAGCCCCAAGTTCGCCTCTAATGATCAATATGGAACCCCAAGATCTCCATCGTATGTGTCGTGTCCAAGACCAGGGCGATGACAAGATCTACCGATGACCGAGAACCCGGACGCCAAGATCGCCACCGGATACGCCAAGCACTTCGCCGCGGAACGCCAAGGTCTTCATCCCGAACGCCAAGACCGACAACATGGCCCGACCACCGCGGATGCGACAAGATCTACTTCTGTGTCCGAGACCGATCCCGTCGAACCATGAACCCTGAGACCGACCCCGAACCCCGGAACCAAGATCGCCGCACCCTAATGTGTGAACCCCTTCCCGAAACTCTATTTTATAACATAATACAACTTGTCGCATAATAATTGTTCATGCATGCATCCTTGTCTGTGGTTTGGGGGCCTTATGCCGATTCACCTAATAATTAAATATGGGGCCCATATGCGGGCAAATCTAGTCTCATATTGGCCTTATTTAAATTTGTGTAGCGAACCGGTAACTTATTTTGCCATGTTAAAACAACATTTAAATTGCAGGGTAGCTAATTCACTTGAACCGTTTAATTAATTGTCGGGACCCCGGTTCCGCTTAATCTGGCCTAATTGCATCGCACTTCTGTCATGTCATACATCATACATGCATCATGCCGATCTTCTGCCGTTGTATTAAATATTGCATCCGGTGTTTCTTCTAGTGTTTTGCTTCTTCGCGGATAAGGCCGTTGAGTTGATGTGAGCTTCGCCCCGAACTTCGGTTGAACCTTCGACAATGTTTTCAGGCGAGCATCTCCCCCTTTCTACCTATCTTACTTTTGTAGTATTTATTCCCTCCTGTTGATCTACTGCTATCTGTGTTGCGATGCTCTAGTTTTTCGTGCCCGTGATATCCCCTGCAGCCTTATATTGCCTTGGACACACCCTATTCCCTGTTGTTTGGTAGATAGATGGACTTGCGCGTCTTAGTCGCTTGCTCAAGTGTTGTTGCGTGTCGTCAAGTGCCACAGTTGTTGGTGTATTGTCGCATGTTGATGTTGGAGACGATCATGGCTTTACTTATCATTCACTTTAATTACTGTTTAACAACTAAAATTGAAGTAAGTAAGCAGAGGCATCGGTGGGTGATAGATAATATTTGTTTTCCGACCGCCCACTTGTGTCCCGTAGGACCCCGAGTACTTGATACTTGTTCCTTGTTTTATCGCGCTATCCACATCCGGGAGGATTATGGGACCCCCCTGAGCCAGAGCTTGATTCATTCTTATTTCTTGGGGCCACAAACTAGTTTGAGGTTTTATTTACTATCCTGTACTTATGCCATGCTACTGCTTTATTTACGATTGTGCGAGGAGCACACTGTACTGTTTAGGTAAGCGGAATGTTTTCGTGGTATCGACAAGCCCAGTCACATTTTCGGGTTCCCAGTCGTTTACAGTCATTGACGCAAACCTTGAGTCCATCTCGAGCTAGCTTACTTCGTTGGTCTACTCAATGGGGTGGCCCCCTGAAATATTTATGAATCCTGTGATTGCTTTGTCGTGAAGGCCTCGTTGGGTTTTGATTTGGTTTTTCCGAGGTTGATCGAGTGTGTGTTGCTATTTGTGCACCCCGGCCGGGTTAAAACTTTCTGAAAGCCGTGTCATGATTATGGACGACTTGGAGCACAGTATCTCGAACATAGACAACTATAACTAAAGTAGTGCTATAAATTTGACTTTATAATGACTAGTAATCAGCTTCACTATAATGGAATGGCTAAATAATACTGCCCACAATTTCTTGTTTGGAGTGTCGCTTGCGACCATTGTACCTGACTAGTAAGTATTGCAACTACAACGGAATGGCTAAATAAAAGTACCAACAACTGCTGGGTTTTGGGTTATCTCATGCTATCTATATCTGATTAGTAAGAGTTGTAACTATAACGGAATGGTTAACTAAAATGGCCCACTGCTTATTTTATCAGGATGACTATTTATACTTGACTAGTAATTGCTGCAACGATAACTGAATAAATAAAAATGCCAACGGTGTGAGTTCCTCGGTTGACTTCCTCGATTGGTCTCGAGGGGGAAACGCCAGGATGGGTTTGTTTGATGGTAGAATCAGGTTGGTTCCGAATAGGTCTTTCTTACCCCCCCCCTCCGATAGCCTTGATTGTCCGAGTCTCTATAGGTTGTTTAGTGCATCTTTGCTGCGCTTGATCCACCATACCTATGTAGGCGAGGACCATGAATTCTAGCCTCGCTGTCTTGGCCTCGATCGGCGCTCCTCTTTTCCTTTGCCCTTTGTCGGCACCCTTTTGTTTAAGCAGGTTTTGAGATCGGCGTCGTTAGAGGTTACCCTTCCGGCTTGGCACAGGGGTTATGGACGCCATTGGTTATTCTTCAGGGCTCTTAGCCCCATTTGCATCTTGTCCGTAGCGGGACGCTCTATCGTTTTCAAGGTGATTTGGATCTTTGTATATTACATCTGTATTCTTGACTCTTGGAGTCGTGTTGTATATATATCTGTTCTGTGGGTCCCATCGAGGACTGTTGTGTAACGTTATTACTTCGTATTCCACCTGCACGAAAGTGCCTGGTGGGCACCTTTGAATCGTTTCTATGCGGGTTTGGCGGGTTTCGCTAAAACTTGCATAGGTCCGATTCTGAGGGTGTTACAGAGTGGTATCAGAGCCCAGCAGTTGCGATACCCCACAAGTCCAGCCTGTAGGATAACCTAGCTAACGGCCGAAGTAGAGTGTCGAAACTATTTTTGCAAAATCGGTTGGATAGTTCCGATTAGGTCTGAATTTACTCCTTACCCCTCTGCTATTCTCCTCGTACCTCTACGTGTTTTGGATCCGCTCTCTTCTCTCTCTTCGAGTCCAGGATTTCTCGTGGTTGGGTTCCGTCGTACCTTCAGGGTTTCACTTCCTCCTTTGATAACGGTGTTTTACCATCCGGTTTTCATGCTGCCTGAGGAATCCGTCTGCTGTGGTACCATTCTTTGTTCCTTGTTTGCGTTTTCCGGTGTTTTCCGACGCGACGACATCAGCCACGCCAGGTCCGATGCAGAGTCTGCATCACTCCTTTGTTCCTGAACCTCGCTTGTCGAGATCTTCCGTCTGATTCCGAGAATGGTTGCACTCTTTTCTACTGATTGTGCAGAGTAATAGTTTGGGTGCGTGATGGATTGGCCCCCATGCCGACTACCCCTTCTATTCGCTTTTGCACATTGCAGTGGATGAGAATGCATCGGTTCCCTCTTTCCATCGAAGCTAGAGGTGGCTTTATTTGTGGATACCTCTACCTTCGCCCTTTTTGTTCCCGGAGTGTTCTCTCGACGATCACGGACAACAACCTCTTGTTAGTGGTGTCGCGAGGATCTACACGACGCGAGAAGATTCAGATCGCCGCCCTTCTTCCCGGTACCATGAGGCGGATCTCGAGGGCGAGATCCCTTGTTAGTGGTGTCGAATTGTGGCATCCCGCAAAACCACTACTAGAAAATCGCGTTGATTTTGTGCATTGCATCATCATGACCGCATGCTCATGTCATCATGCCACATTGCATTTGAGCATCGTCATCATCTTGCATTTTCTTGCATAAAACTATTTGCGGAAAAACCTGTTTGTGTTTTCTAAGCGCCCCGTTCTTATTCAAACGCAAACACCGGGTCATCTGATTATTTTTGTTTGTCTGCTATCGGTTTGCAAACGGTGCATTTAAAATAAATAAAATTTTGAATTATTTTTAGTGGGGGCAGTCGAACGGGCCGATTCAACCCGAACGACCACCCCCAGAAATAAAATCGGTCCACCCCAAAATCCCTAGTCTACCCAACCTATTCTACCCAGCCCCTCTCCACCTCACCCCCTCCAATCCCTGGTCGCCACGTCACCCTGCCCCTTCCCTCTAGCCAACCCCAACCCGCCACATCAGCCCCCTCTCTCTCCCTGGGACCCACCCCCAGCACACACCCTCCACACCACACACACAACACCCCACCAACCCCCACCAACCAGCAGCCTCTCACCCGCCTGTGGCCTACCCCGGGCCCCACCCCGCGCGACCGCTGCCCCCCACCCGTCTTCTTCCTCCCTGGCCCTCTTCTCTCTTCCAGCGCCTCCTCCGCCCGCCCGCTCGCCCGCCGCGCTCACCCACCTCCCTCCTCCGCTCGCCTCGCCCGCCGCTCCGCTCCCTCTCTCTCCCCGCCCGCCGCAGCGAGCTCGCCGGCCGCTGCCGCGTTCCCCCTCCCGCTCCACTCTCCGCCCCGACCCCGTCTCCCCGTCCTCTTCCTCCCTCTGCCTCCACCGGCGACCCCCCCTCGCCACCGCCTCCCCCGCTCGGCCTCCCTCTTTCCCCGGCCTCGCGACCCGCCACCGCCCCAGCGGCTCTCCACCGCAGCCCCTGCAACAACCTCGCGAGCACCGCCGGCTGCCCGCGCCCTTCTTCCTCGCCCCGACCTCGCTCCGCTTCTCTCGCTGCAGCTGCAGCCCACGGTCAGCGCGCCGCCGGCTTCCCCGACATGCGGCCTCGCCTCGCTGGCCATGACCCCTCCTCCCCGCCGCGCCCTTCCTCCGCGGAGCCCGCCACCAGCCCGGTGTCCCTGTCCTCGTCGCCTGCGTCGACGCCTACGAGCCCGTCGTCGTCCATCACACGCAGGTCTTCAACGTCGTCTGCAAGCCGCGCTACTACGGACGCCATCACCTCTGCCCTCTAGCCAGTGCCAAACTCCGGCCGTAGTACGGCTCATGCGACCTCGATGTGACCTACCGAAGCCAAGTAGGCCAAGTACACAAGGGGCAAGATCGCGTGAAGCACGACAAGATCTTCTGCCCGGAACTCGTGGAACCGACTCCGTTTCATGTCCTTCACCAACCGTCAAAGTTGGAACCTAAGTACTCCGACACGGAACCCCCGGAAGACCCCGGTGTCGAGCCCCAAGTTCGCCTCTAATGATCAAGATGGTACCCCAAGATCTCCATCTTATGTGTCGTGTCCAAGACCAGGGTGATGACAAGATCTACCGATGACCGAGAACCCGGACGCCAAGATCGCCACCGGATACGCCAAGCACTTCGTCGCGGAACGCCAAGGTCTTCATCCCGAACGCCAAGACCGACAACATGGCCCGACTACCGCGGATGCGACAAGATCTACTTCTGTGTCCGAGACCGATCCCGTCGAACCCTGAACCCTAAGACCGACCCCGAACCCCGGAACCAAGATCGCCGCACCCTAATGTTTGAACCCCTTCCCGAAACTCTATTTTATAACATAATATAACTTGTCGCATAATAATTGTTCATGCATGCATCCTTGTCTGTGGTTTGGGGGCCTTATGCCGATTCACCTAATAATTAAATATGGGGCCCATATGCGGGCAAATCTAGTCTCATATTGGCCTTATTTAAATTTGTGTAGCGAACGGGTAACTTATTTTGCCATGTTAAAACAACATTTAAATAGCAGGGTAGCTAATTCACTTGAACCGTTTAATTAATTGTCGGGACCCCGGTTCCGCTTAATCTGGCCTAATTGCATCGCACTTCTGCCATGTCATACATCATACATGCATCATGCCGATCTTCTGCCGTTGTATTAAATATTGCATCCGGTGTTTCTTCTAGTGTTTTGCTTCTTCGCGGATAAGGCCGTTGAGTTGATGTGAGCTTCGCCCCGAACTTCGGTTGAACCTTCGACAATGTTTTCAGGCGAGCATCTCCCCCTTTCTACCTATCTTACTTTTGTAGTATTTATTCCCTCATGTTGATCTACTGCTATCTGTGTTGCGATGCTCTAGTTTTTCGTGCCCGTGATATCCCCTGCAGCCTTATATTGCCTTGGACACACCCTATTCCCTGTTGTTTGGTAGATATATGGACTTGCGCGTCTTAGTCGCTTGCTCAAGTGCTGTTGCGTGTCGTCAATTGCCACAGTTGTTGGTGTATTGTCGCATGTTGATGTTGGAGACGATCATGGCTTTACTTATCGTTCACTTTAATTAATGTTTAACAACTAAAATTGAAGTAAGTAAGCAGAGGCATCGGTGGGTGATAGATAATATTTGTTTTCCGACCGCCCACTTGTGTCCCGTAGGACCCCGAGTACTTGATACCTGTTCCTTGTTTTATCGCGCTATCCACATCCGGGAGGATTATGGGACCCCCCTGAGCCAGAGCTTGATTCATTCTTATTTCTTGGGGCCACAAACTAGTTTGAGGTTTTATTTACTATCCTGTACTTATGCCATGCTACTGCTTTATTTACGATTGTGCGAGGAGCACACTGTACTGTTTAGGTAAGCGGAATGTTTTCGCGGTATCGACAAGCCCAGCCACACTTTCGGGTTCCCAGTCGTTTACAGCCATTGACGCAAACCTTGAGTCCGTCTCGGAGCTAGCTTACTTCGTTGCGGGTCTACTCAATGGGGTGGCCCCCTGAAATATTTATGAATCCTGTGATTGCTTTGTCGTGAAGGCCTCGTTGGGTTTTGATTTGGTTTTTCCGAGGTTGATATTTGTGCACCCCGGCCGGGTTAAAACTTTCTGAAAGCCGTGTCCGCGGTTATGGACGACTTGGAGCACAGTATCTCGAACATAGACAATTATAACTAAAGTAGTGCTATAAATTTGACTTTATAATGACTAGTAATCAGCTTCACTATAATGGAATGGCTAAATAATACTGCCCACAATTGCTTGTTTGGAGTGTCGCTTGCGACCATTGTACCTGACTAGTAAGTATTGCAACTACAACGGAATGGCTAAATAAAACTACCAACAACTGCTGGGTTTTGGGTTATCTCATGCTATCTATATCTGATTAGTAAGAGTTGTAACTATAATGGAATGGTTAACTAAAATGGCCCACTGCTTATTTTATCAGGATGACTATCTATACTTGACTAGTAATTGCTGCAACGATAACTGAATAAATAAAAATGCCAACGGTGTGAGTTCCTCGGTTGACTTCCTCGAGTGGTCTCGAGGGGGAAACGCCAGGATGGGTTTGTTTGATGGTAGAATCAGGTTAGTTCCGAATAGGTCTTTCTTACCCCCCCCCTCTGATAGCCGCCAGTTGTACCGAGTCTCTATAGGTTGTTTAGTGCATGCTGCCGCTGCCGCTTCAGTCCACCATACCTATGTAGGCGAGGACCGCCGAATTCTAGCCTCGCCGTGTACTGGCCTCAGTACTGACGCTCCTCTTTTTCCTTTGCCCTTTGTCGGCACCCCTTTTGTTTAAGAAGGTTTTGAGATCGACGTCGTTAGCAGGGTTACCCTTCCGGCTTGGCCTGGGCAGGGTTATGGACGCCATTGGTTATTCTTCAGGGCTCTTAGCCCCATTTGCATCTTGTCCGTAGCGGGACGCTCTAGCGTTTTCAAGGTGATTTGGATCTTTGTATATTACATCTGTATTCTTGACTCTTGGAGTCGTGTTGTATATATATCTGTTCTGTGGGTCCCATCGAGGACTGTTGTGTAATGTTATTACTTCGTATTCCACCCGCACGAAAGTGCCTGGTGGGCACCTTTGAATCGTTTCTATGCGGGTTTGGCGGGTTTCGCTAAAACTTGCATAGGTCCGATTCTGAGGGTGTTACAGGCCCCGACAAGTTCGGCACCATCCAGGACGAGACCGATGCGCCCCGACGTCATGCCAAGTTCGTCTAACCGTACGCCAAGATCTACTCTGCCATCCGAGAACGATCCCGGAGTCCGAGAACGATCCCGTCGAACCCTGAACCCTGAGACCGGGCCCCGAACCCCCGGAACCCCAAGATCGCCGAACCCTAATGTGTGAACCCCCTTCCCGAAAACCCTATTTTATAATATAATAAACTTGTTGCATATTGAATTGTCATACTCGCATGCATATTATCATGTGGTTTGGGGGCCTTATGCCGATTCACCTTATAATTAAATATGGGGCCCATATGCGGGCAACTCTAGTCTCATATTGGCCTCATTTAAATTTGTGTAGCGAACCGGTAACTTATCTTGCCCTGTTAATACAACATTTAATTTGCGGGGTTGATAAATAACTTGAACCGTTTAATTAATTGTCGGAACCCCGGTTCCGCTTAATATGGCCTAATTGCATTGCACCTTGCCATGTCATACATCATACATGCATCATGCCCGATCTTTTGCCGTAGTATTAAATAGTGCATCCGGTGTTTATTCTAGTGTTTTGCTTCTTCACGGATAAGGCCGTTGAGTTGATGTGAGCTTCCTTCCGATCTTCGGATGAACCCTTCGGCAATGTTTTCAGGCGAGCATCTCCCCCTTTCTACCTATCTTACTTTTATAGTATTTATTCCCTCATGTTGATCTATTGCTATCTGTGTTGTGATGCTCTAGTTTTTCGTACCCGTGATATCCCTCGCAGCCTTATATTGCCTTGGACACATCCTATTACCTGTTGTTTGGTAGATAGATGGACTTGCGCGTCGTAGTCGCTTGCTCAAGTGCTGTTGCGTGTCGTCAAGTGCCACAGTTGTTGGTGTATTGCCGCATGTTTGTTGTTGGAGATGATCATGGCTTTATTTATCGATCACTTTAATTCCTGTTTAACAACTAAAATTGAAGTAGGTAAGCAGAGGCACAGGTGGGCAATAGATGTTATTTGGTTGTTAACCGTCCACTTGTGTCCCGTAGGACCCCGAGTACTTGATACCTGTTCCTTGTTTTATCGCGCTATCCACATCCGGGAGGATTATGGGACCCACCTGAGCCAGAGCTTGATTCATTCTTATTTCTTGGGGCCACAAACTAGTTTGAGGTTTTATTTACTATCATGTACTTATGCCATGCTTTACTGCTTTATTTACGTTTGTGCGACGAGCACACTGTACTATTTAGGTAAGCGGAGTGTTTTCGCGGTATCGACAAGCCCAGTTTTGGGTTCCCGATCGTTCTGACCATTGTCGCAAAACCTTGAGTCCGTCGAGTCAGCTAACTTCGCTATGGGTCTACTCAATGGGTGGCCCCTGAAATAATTCTGAATCCTGTGATTGCTTTGTCGTGAAGGCCTCGTTGGGTTTTGATTTGGTTTTCCGAGGTTGATCGAGTGTGTTGCTATTGGTGCACCCGGCGTTAAAACTTTCTGAAAGCCGTGTCCGCGGTTATGGACGACTTGGAGCACAGTATCTCGATCATAGACAACTATAACTAAAGTAGTGCTATAAATTTGACTTTATAATGACTAGTAATCAGCTTCACTATAATGGAATGGCTAAATAATACTGTCCACAATTGCTTGTTTGGATTGTCGCTTGCGACCATTGTACCGGACTAGTAAGTATTGCAACTACAACGGAATGGTTAAATAAAAGTACCAACAACTGCTGGGTTTTGGGTTATCTCATGCTAATTGAATCTGATTAGTAAGTGTTGCAACTATAACGGAATGGTTCACTAAGATGGCCCACTGCTTATTTTATCAGGATGATTATCTATACCTGACTAGTAAATGCTGCAACGATAACTGAATAAACAAAGCGCCAACGGTGTGAGTTCCTCGGTTGACTTCCTCGTTTGGTCTCGAGGGGGAAATACCAGGATGGGATTGTTTGGTGTTAGATTCAGGTTGGATCCGTATAGCTCTTTCTTACCCCTCTCTGATAGCCGCCAGTTGTATCGAGTCTCTATAGGTTGTTCAGTGCATGCTGCCGCTGCCGCTTCAGTCCACCATACCTATGTAGGCGAGGACCGCCGAATTCTAGCCTCGCCGTGTCGGCCTCGATCGACGCTCCTCTTTTTCCTTTGCCCTTTGTCGGCACCCTTTTGTTTTAGCGGTTTTGAGATCGGCGTCGTTAGGTGGTTACCCTTCCGCTTGGCCTGGGCAGGTTATGGATGCCATTGGTTATTCTTCGGGCTCTTAGCCCCATTTGCATCTTGTCCGTAGTCGACGCTCCATCTTTCAAGGTGATTTGGATCTTTGTCAGTATATCTGTATTCTTGACTCATGGAGTCGTGTTGTATATATATCATTCTATGGGTCCCATCGAGGACTGTTGTGTAATGTTATTACTTCGCTTTTCCACCATACGAAAGTGCTGGTGGGCACCTTTGAATCGTTTCTATGCGGGTTTGGCGGGTTTCGCTAAAACTTGCATAGGTCCGATTCTGAGGGTGTTACAGAGTGGTATCAGAGCTCAGCAGTTGCGATACCCCACAAGTCCAGCCTGTAGGATAACCTAGCTAACGGCCGAAGTAGAGTGTCAAAACTATTTTTGCAAAATCGGTTGGATAGTTCTGGTTAGGTCTGCTTTTACTCCTTACCCCTCTGCTATTCTCCTCTTATCTCTACGCGTTTTGAATCCGCTCTCTTCTCTTTCTTCGAGTCCAGGAATTCTCGTGGTTGGGTTTCCATCGTACCTTCAGGGTTTCGCTTCCTCCTCTGATAACGGTATTCTACCATCTAGTCTTCATGCTATCTGATTGATCCTTTATCCGTGGTGCCATTCTTTGTTCTTTGTTTGTGCATTCCGGTGTTTTCCGACGCGACGACATCATCTACGCCAGATCCGATGCAGAGTCTGCATCACTCCTTTGTTTCCGAACCTCGATTGTCGAGATCTTCAGTCTAATTCCGAGAGTTGGTTGCATAATTCGCCTATTCGTGTGCAGAGTAATGGTTTGGGTGCGCGATGGACTGATCACCATCCGACTACTCTTATCATTCGCTCTTGTACATCGAAGCAGTGGGTCCAGCAATTTTACTCCGTCCACGGAAGTTAGGGGTGGCTTTATTTATTGATACCTCTACCTTCGACCTTTTGTTTCCGGAGTGTTCTCTCGACGATCACGGACAACGACCTCTTGTTAGTGGTGTCGTGAGGATCTACACGAAGTGACAAGACACAGACCGCCGACCTTCTTCCCGGTACCATGAGGCGGATCTCGAGGGCGAGATCCATTGTTAGTGGTGTCGAATTGTGGCATCCCGCAAAACCACTACTAGAAAATCGCGTTGATTTTTTACATTGCATCATCATGACCGCATGCTCATGTCATCATGCCACATTGCATTTGAGCATCGTCTTCATCTTGCATTTGCTTGCATAAAACTATTGCGGAAAAACCTGTTTGTGTTTTCTAAACGCCCTGTCTTTATTCAAACGCAAACCCGGGTCTCCAGATTATTTTGTTTTGTCTGCTATCGGATTGCAAAAGCCCTGTTTGAAATATATAAAACCTTTAATTATTTTTAGTGGGGCAGTCGAACGGGCCGATTCGACCCGAACGACCACCCCCAGAATAAATGGTCCATCTAAACCAGCCCCATCTAAATCCTATTTACACCCAGATCTATCCTACCCACCAACCGCAGCTCGCCACCTCACCCCTCCCCCATTCTTCCTACCCACCCCGCCACCTCATCAATCCCCATCCCCTCTCTCTCTCTTTTCTCACCCCATTCCCACCTACCCATCTCTCTCCTCTCTCCCTTACAGGTTGGACCCACCCCAACCCACAGCCACTCCCACCTCACAAGCCACCCACCACTCAACCCCTGGCCCCACGCCCGACCCCACCACCCTGGCCCCGCGCGGCCCACCTCTCTCCCTCCCCCCACCTTCTCCCTCCTCTAGCCTGGCCCGCCCGCTCTCTCCCTGCCTCTCACGCCTCCTCCCTCTCCGCGGACCGCCTCGCCCGGCGACCCAGACGCCGCCTCGCCTCACCTCCAGTTGCCGTCCCCTCCCTCTCACCGCTCGCTCCGCCGCCTCGCTTATTCCTCCTCCGCGCCCGCCACCGGCTGCCCACCGGCCTCGCGTCCTCACCCGCCTCGCGGGAGCCGCCGCTGCCTCCGCCCGTCTTCGCCCGCCATGACCGCCTCGCCGAGCACGGCCCGGCCTGGTCCGACCGCCGCCGCCCGCTTCATCCGCTCCCCCGCCACTGCATCTCCTTCTCTGCGCAAGGCTTTCTCCCAGCGCCGCCACCGGCGGGCCCCTCTGCGAGCATGCCACCGTGCCGTCCCCGAGCTTCCTCGAGCGCCGCCTCCCCGTCGGTCTCCTCGCCGCCCCCGTCGCTCGGCCCCATCAAGGTCCCGCGAGCGAGTCTGCACCACGTCGGCTTCTGCCTTGTTTGTTGTGAGGTTCCCTCAGACGTGATGATGCTTCCCAAGTCCGGAGTCGAGGACCCATGTGACTCCAAGTTCCCCTACGACAAGATCTTCCGAAGGCCCCAACAATCAAAGCAAGATCGTCATCGAAAGTGGAGTCGCGAACCCCAAGATCGCCGTCCCCGACCCAAAGGTGTCGAGATCCCGAGCCTCCGAAGACCGATCCGACAACGAACCCGCCGGAACCTCAAGATCTTCGTCGCGGCGTCCGAAGACCCGAACCCTGTCGAACCCCTCTCGGTGAACGCCAAGATCGCCTCACGGACGCCATGAACTCCTTCAAGGATCCGATGGCCGAGACCCTGAAGACCGATCTAGAGCGCCAAGGCCTTCACATGGAGTCGGCAAGATCATCCGGAAACACCAAGATCAGCTGCGCGGCCCCGACAAGTTCGGCACCATCCAGGGCGAGACCGATGCGCCCCGACGTCACGCCAAGTTCGTCTAACCGAACGCCAAGATCTACTCTGCCATCCGAGAACGATCCCGGAGTCCGAGAACGATCCCGTCGAACCCTGAACCCTGAGACCGGGCCCCGAACCCCCGGAACCCCAAGATCGCCGAACCCTAATGTGTGAACCCCCTTCCCGAAAACCCTATTTTATAATATAATAAACTTGTTGCATATTGAATTGTCATACTCGCATGCATATTATCATGTGGTTTGGGGGCCTTATGCCGATTCACCTTATAATTAAATATGGGACCCATATGCGGGCAACTCTAGTCTCATATTGGCCTCATTTAAATTTGTGTAGCGAACCGGTAACTTATCTTGCCCTGTTAATACAACATTTAATTTGCGGGGTAGATAAATAACTTGAACCGTTTAATTAATTGTCGGAACCCCGGTTCCGCTTAATATGGCCTAATAGCATTGCACCTTGCCATGTCATACATCATACATGCATCATGCCCGATCTTTTGTCATAGTTTTAAATAGTGCATCCGGTGTTTATTCTAGTGTTTTGCTTCTTCGCGGATAAGGCCGTTGAGTTGATGTGAGCTTCTCCCCGATCTTCGGATGAACCCTTCGGCAATGTTTTCAGGCGAGCATCTCCCCCTTTCTACCTATCTTACTTTTATAGTATTTATTCCCTCATGTTGATCTATTTCTATCTGTGTTGCGATGCTCTAGTTTTTCGTACCCGTGATATCCCTCGCAGCCTTATATTGCCTTGGACACATCTGTGGCATCCCGCAAAACCACTACTAGAAAATCGCGTTGTTTTTGTTGCATCATCATCATATCATGCCCATGTCATCATGCCATCTTGCATTTGAGCATCATATAAAACCCCTTCTTGTTTGGTTCTTATCTCATGTGCATTATTAATTATAGTTGCCTCTTGATATTGTATTTGGATCTTGTTATATTGTTAAATGCCCAAGTTGATTTGGGGGCATATCTCTTATTAACTCCACCACCTTTCTTTCACCACCTTATAATTCCACCATCCAACTAAATATGAGCTTGGCATTTATGGGTTTACTTCTAGCTCATGTGGGTTGGGATGGATCCATTTCTTTTCCACATGTTCTCATCTTGGAATCATTTTGTTTT
Source organism: Avena longiglumis (assembly GCA_030063025.1). Lineage (NCBI taxonomy): Eukaryota > Viridiplantae > Streptophyta > Magnoliopsida > Poales > Poaceae > Avena > Avena longiglumis. The sequence continues at coordinate 497,957,520 of CP125974.1, read as the reverse complement.
CACATTATTGATGCATGAGAGCCACATGGCCACCTTTGCATGCCTTGTGAGTGGGACCCTTTCTCCCTAGCTTCCACATGGGTGTTGTTGGGGTTATCATCATGTGGGGATATTTTGGGGGCTTATTAAATATCTAGTGGCATATACACACTAGCAAGTCCCAAATATATTCCAATGTGATCATCTCCTCATACCCCACTTGGAATTCTTTCTATTTTTTTCTCTTGCTTGGGCCTTATTCCACACTTTGGAATGCATGAGAAAATGCCAGGTAATTAATCTTGTTTTCACAAAGATAAATATGGTAATATATAATTATGCATGGCCCATGCAAGAACCTCTTTAGCTTGGCATTGATTTTATTTGGATTTTACAATGGATCATCTCTCTCCACCCCTTAGGCTTGGTCTTGTTTGATCATTGCCAGACCTCATCACCTTTTTCCCTTTGCTCTAGTCTTGGATCTTGATGGGGTTTTGTTTGGTGCATGGTCGGTTCTTGCCAAAATAAACCTAGCAACTATCTTCCCCCTCTCTAGACCAAACCCTAATCCACCCCTCTCTCTCTGATCCTCTATCCTAGCTCTCTAACACCTACCCCTTACCCCATGTCCCATCTTGGTTAAAACCCTAAGTTGCACCTAATCTATCTAAACCCTAGCTAACTTGTTCCTCCCTCTCTCACCTAAACCTACCACTCCCCAAGTGCCCCTCTCTCTCGAGCTCCCCTTCCCTCTAGCGTGCAGGCCCCACCCCAGCTATCTACCCTCCTATCTAACCCTAGCTCAACCCTCTAGCTCTCTCCTCCTCTCTCAGCCACAAGCTCCTACCAACCCGACCCACCTCCTGCTCGACCTGGTCCTACCCCGAGCTCCCCTTACCCTACCCCACCTGGCAGCCTCCTCCCTCCCCAAGTGTCGCTCGACCCATGCACGTGAGGAGAGAAAGGTGGCCGAGCCGACCTGCCCCTCCCCCACGCAAGCCCCCACCTTCCCCTCTCCTTCTTATCCTCTCCCTTCGTCTCTGGCCGTCCCCAGATCTGCCCAGGGGCTCTGCCTCGCTTTTCCCCCTCTGCCCCCTCTTTCTCCACCGCAGCGCACCCCGACGCCGGCCACACCGTCGATCTCGCCAGCACACACGAACCAGGATGCGGGCGCGGAGTTGCGGGTGTCGAGGAAGCTTCGGAGGACGTCCGCGTCGCCCCCGTGCTCAGCCGCGAGGAGGAGCCCAGAGCCTGCGTCGTGCCGCCCGCCCGACAAACCCTAGCGCCAGTGCATCTGCCTCACCGTCGATCGCGACCGCCCCGACCTATTCCGACCACACCAACACCACCCCGGTAAGCCCCTGACCCCCCTGGACATGCTCTGGCCCCGCCTCGTTTCCTGCCGGCGGCGATCGTTTCGCCGAGCACACCGCGTGCACCGGCGAGCGTGCGGCCTCCCTCCCTCCTCGGCCAAGAAACCCCAACCAACCCGATGGTTGCCGCATTGGCGTCGCTGTCATGGATCGAGCCCGGCGCGCCCCTGTTTTTCCTCTGTCGCGCGGTGTTCGTTTTTCAGTTCGTCAGGCGACAGAGAAGATCCACAGTAGAGTGTGCTTTTCGCAGATAACCCCCTGGCCCCCTTTTTCCTCAACCCGCGCTCCCCTACACCCCACTGTCAGTCTCTGTGTGCATTTTATAAAAAGGGTCCCCTAGTTTTGTTTAATTAACCCGCGGTCCCCCTCCCTCTCAGCCGCTGGCGTGTGGGTCAGTATGTGCCTGGCCCCACATGTCTGTGACTAGGGCTAGGCTGGCCTGAGTGTTAAAACGTTTTTCAGACTCTCTTTAAATTCAAAACTAACTAAATTTAATTCAAATTCAAATTTCAATTCAGTTTTAAATAACTTTTCATTTATAAATCCAAATAATGCAAATGTTATATGTTTCTGAACCAGAAAAATGTGAGGATTTCAAATATGCTATTCAAATTTCCTTTTGCCCATTTAAAATTCCAAGTTGAGTTAAATTACAACAAATACCACTGGAACTTAAATAATTAATAACTTTTGATTTATAATTCCAAATTTAACAAATGATATGTCTAAAATGATCAGTTCGACGAGAGCTTTCTGCTTATGATATCCATGTTATCCTTTGCATCATGCATTAAGAGCATTTTATAATCAGTATTGTTTATGCAAGGTAAACATGATAAATAAAAGTGGGAACTAAATGTTTAGTATTAATAGTGCCTCACGAATGTCGTACCATCAATGTGTTTTGCCCCGAATCCCTTTTCGACATAGTTGCATCATTAGCTTGCCATGTCATACATCATATCATGATCATGCTGATTCTTCCACATTAGTTGTAATTACTGCATTGTTTGTTCCTTTTAGTGTTTTGCTTCTTCCCGGATAGGACGATGAGATGTTGTGAGCTTCGCCCCGATCTTCGGTTGAACCTTCGGCAATGTTTTCAGGCGAGCATCTACCCCTTTCTACCTATCTTACTTTTATAGTCTTTATTCCCTCCTGTTGATCTATTGCTATCTGTGTTGCGATGCTTTAGTTTCCGTACCTGTGATATACCGTGCAGCCCTATATTGCCTTGGACACATCCTATTACCTGTTGTTTGGTAGATAGTTGGACTTGCGTGTTGTAGTCGCTTGCTCAAGTGCTGTTGTGTGTCGTCATATGCCACAGTTGTTGATGTATTGCCGCATGTTGATGTTGGAGATGATCATAGTTTTACTTATCGTCCACTTTAATTCCTGTTTAACAACTAAAATTGAAGTAAGCAGAGGCATCGGTGGGTGATAGAGAATATTTGGTTTCCGAACGCCCACTTGTGTCCCGTAGGACCCCGAGTACTTGATACATGTTCCTTGTTTTATCGCGCTATCCACATCCGGGAGGTATATGGGACCCCCCTGAGCCAGAGCTTGATTCAGTCTTATTTCTTGGGGCCACAAACTAGTTTGAGGTTTTATTTACTATCCTGTACTTATGCCATGCTACTTATGTCTTTATTGTCAGGAGCACCTTGCATCTTGTTAGGATCGGGACACGTTACGGTGTCGACAAGCCCAGCCACTTTCGGGTTCCCGATCGCTCACTAGTCCACCCAAACCCCGAGTCCGTCTCGAGCTTGCTTACGTTGCGGGTGTACTCAAGGGTGGCCCTGAAATATTTCTGAATCCTGTGATTGTTCAGTCGTGAAAGCCTCGTTGGGTTTTGATTTGGTTTTTCCGAGGTTGATCGAGCGTGTGTTGCTATTGGTGCACCCCGGCCGGGTAAAACTTTCTGAAAGCCGTGTCCGCGGATATGGACGACTTGGAGCACAGTATCTCGACCATAGACAAGCATAACTAAAGTTTATTGCTATAAATTTGACTTTATAATGACTAGTAATCAGCTTCACTATAACGGAATTACTAAATAATACTGCCCACAATTGCTTGTTTGGATTGTCGCTTGCGACCTTTGTACCTGACTAGTAAGTATTGCAACTACAACGGAATGGCTGAATAAAAGTACCAACAACTGCTGGGTTTTTGGGTTATCTCATGCTAAATGTATCTGATTAGTAAGTGTTGTAACTATAACGGAATGGTTAACTAAAATTGCCCACTGCTTACTTTATCAGAATGATTATCTAAACCTGACTAGTCATTGCTGCAATGATAACTGAATAAATAAAACTGCCAACTGTGTGAGTTCCTCGGTTGACTTCCTCGATTGGTCTCGAGGGGGAAGCACCAGGACGGGTTTGTTTGGTGTTAGCTTCAGGTTGGATCCGGATAGGCCATTCTCATCCCTCTCTGGTAACCGCCAGTTGTATCGAGTCTCTATAGGTTGTTTAGTGCATGCTGCCGCTGCCGCTTCAGTCCACCATACCTATGTAGGCGAGGACCGCCGAATTCTAGTCTCGGTGTCGCCTCGATCTTGGCTCCTCTTTTCCTTTGCCCTTTGTCGGCACCCTTTTGTTTAAGCAGGTTTTGAGATCGGCGTTGTTAGCGGTTACCCTTCCGCTTGGCTCGGGGTTATGGGCCATTGGTTATTCTTGAGGCTCTTAGCCCCATTTGCATCTTGTCCGTAGTCGGACGCTCTATCATTTTTCAAGGTGATTTGGATCTTTGTACCTTATATGTATTCTTGACTCATGGAGTCATTTGTTATATATATATCTACGTTCTCAGGTCCCATCGAGGACTGTTGTGTAATGTTATTACTTGCTTTTCCACCCGGAAGTGCTGGTGGCACCTTTGAATCGTTTCTATGCGGGTTTGGCGGATTTCGCTAAAACTTGCATAGGTCCGAGGGTGTTACAGAGTGGTATCAGAGCTCAGCAGTTGCGATACCCCACAAGTCCAGCCTGTAGGATAACCTAGCTAACGGCCGAAGTAGAGTGTCAAAACTATTTTTGCAAAATCGGTTGGATAGTTCTGATTAGGTCTGATTTACTCCTTACCCATCTGCTGCTCTCCTCTCACCTCTGCGTGTTTTGAATCCGCTCTCTTCTCTCTCTTCGAGTCCAGGATTTCTCGTGGTTGGGTTCCGTCGTACCTTCAGGGTTTCGCTTCCTTCCTTGACAACGGTGTTCTACCATCCGGACTTCATGCTATCTGAGTGATCCTTTATCTGTGGAACCATTCTTTATTCCTTGTTTGTGCCTTCCGGTGTTTTCCGACGCGACGACATCCTCTATGCCAGATCCGATGCAGAGTCTGCATCACTCCGTTGTTCCGAACCTCGCTTGTCGAGATCTTCAGTCTGATTCCGAGAGTTGGTTGCATAATCCGCCTATTCGTGTGCAGAGTAATGGTTTGGGTGCGCGATGGACTGATCACCATCCGACTACTCTTATCATTCGCTCTCGTACATCGAATCAGTGGATCCAGCAGTTTTACTCCTTCCACGGAAGTTAGAGGTGGCTTTATTTCTTGATGCCTCTACCTTCGACCTTTTGTTTTCCGGAGTGTTCTCTCGGCGATCACGGACAACGACCTATTGTTAGTGGTGTCGCGAGGATCTGCACGAAGCGAGAAGATGCAGTTCGCCGACCTTCCTTCCGGTACCATGAGGCGGATCTCGAGGGCGAGATCCATTGTTAGTGGTGTCGAATTGTGGCATCCCGCAAAACCACTACTAGAAAATCGCGTTGTTTTTGTTGCATCATCATCATATCATGCCCATGTCATCATGCCATCTTGCATTTGAGCATCATATAAAACCCCTTCTTGTTTGGTTCTTATCTCATGTGCATTATTAATTGTAGTTGCCTCTTGATATTGTATTTGGATCTTGTTATATTGTTAAATGCCCAAGTTGATTTGGGGGCATATCTCTTATTAACTCCACCACCTTTCTTTCACCACCTTATAATTCCACCATCCAACTAAATATGAGCTTGGCATTTATGGGTTTACTTCTAGCTCATGTGGGTTGGGATGGATCCATTTCTTTTCCACATGTTCTCATCTTGGCATCATTTTGTTTTCACATTATTGATGCATGAGAGCCACATGGCCACCTTTGCATGCCTTGTGAGTGGGACCCTTTCTCCCTAGCTTCCACATGGGTGTTGTTGGGGTTATCATCATGTGGGGATATTTTGGGGGCTTATTAAATATCTAGTGGCATATACACACTAGCAAGTCCCAAATATATTCCAATGTGATCATCTCCTCATACCCCACTTGGAATTCTTTCTATTTTTTTCTCTTGCTTGGGCCTTATTCCACACTTTGGAATGCATGAGAAAATGCCAGGTAATTAATCTTGTTTTCACAAAGATAAATATGGTAATATATAATTATGCATGGCCCATGCAAGAACCTCTTTAGCTTGGCATTGATTTTATTTGGATTTTACAATGGATCATCTCTCTCCACCCCTTAGGCTTGGTCTTGTTTGATCATTGCCAGACCTCATCACCTTTTTCCCTTTGCTCTAGTCTTGGATCTTGATGGGGTTTTGTTTGGTGCATGGTCGGTTCTTGCCAAAATAAACCTAGCAACTATCTTCCCCCTCTCTAGACCAAACCCTAATCCACCCCTCTCTCTCTGATCCTCTATCCTAGCTCTCTCTAACACCTACCCCTTACCCCATGTCCCATCTTGGTTAAAACCCTAAGTTGCACCTAATCTATCTAAACCCTAGCTAACTTGTTCCTCCCTCTCTCACCTAAACCTACCACTCCCCAAGTGCCCCTCTCTCTCGAGCTCCCCTTCCCTCTAGCGTGCAGGCCCCACCCCAGCTATCTACCCTCCTATCTAACCCTAGCTCAACCCTCTAGCTCTCTCCTCCTCTCTCAGCCACAAGCTCCTACCAACCCGACCCACCTCCTGCTCGACCTGGTCCTACCCCGAGCTCCCCTTACCCTACCCCACCTGGCAGCCTCCTCCCTCCCCAAGTGTCGCTCGACCCATGCACGTGAGGAGAGAAAGGTGGCCGAGCCGACCTGCCCCTCCCCCACGCAAGCCCCCACCTTCCCCTCTCCTTCTTATCCTCTCCCTTCGTCTCTGGCCGTCCCCAGATCTGCCCAGGGGCTCTGCCTCGCTTTTCCCCCTCTCTTTCTCCACATGGCGCACCCGGCCACACCGTCGATCTCGCCAGCACACACGAACCAGGAGGCGGGCGCGGAGTTGCGGGTGTCGAGGAAGCTTCGGAGGACGTCCGCGTCGCCCGTGCTTTCGCGAGGAGGAGGAGCCCAGAGCCTGCGTCGGCGCCGCCCGACAAACCCTAAGCGCCCGTCGTCGCCTCCCGTCGATCGCGACCGCCCCGACCTGTTCCGACCACACCAACACCACCGCGGTAAGCCCCTGACCCCCCTGGACATGCTCTGGCCCCGCCTCGTTTCCTGCCGGCGGCGATCGTTTCGCCGAGCACACCGCGTGCTGCGGCGTCGCTGCCAGACCGTATCTGCGCGCGAGAACCTTTTCTAGCCGCTTCCTCCCTCCCACAAGAAACCCCAAACCAGCCCGATGGTTGCGCCCCGGCGCGTCATGATCGCGGGATCGAACTGGCGCCCCTTTTTCCTACATCGCGCGGTGTTCGTTTTCGATTCGTCGGCGAGAGAAGATCCATGAGAGTGTGCTTTTCGCAGATAACCCCCGCCCTTTTTCCTCAACCCGCTCCCCCTACACCCCAATCGGTCTCTGTGCATTTTATAAAAAGGGTCCCTAGTTTTGTTTAATTAACCCATGGTCCCCTCCTCTCGGCCTGGCGTGTGGGTCGATATGTGCTGGCCCCACATGTCTGTGACTAGGGCTAGGCTGGCCTGAGTGTTAAAACGTTTTTCAGACTCTCTTTAAATTCAAAACTAACTAAATTTAATTCAAATTCAAATTTCAATTCAGTTTTAAATAACTTTTCATTTATAAATCCAAATAATGCAAATGTTATATGTTTCTGAACCAGAAAAATGTGAGGATTTCAAATATGCTATTCGAATTTCCTTTTGCCCATTTAAAATTCCAAGTTGAGTTAAATTACAACAAATGCAACTGGAACTTAAATAATTAATAACTTTTGATTTATAATTCCAAATTTAACAAATGATATGTCTAAAATGATCAGTTCGACGAGACCTTTCTACTTATGATATCCATGTTATCATTTGCATCGTGCATTAAGAGCATTTTATAATCAGTATTGTTTATGCAAGGTAAACATGATAAATAAAAGTGGGAACTAAATGTTTAGTATTAATAGTGCCTCACGAATGTCGTACCATCAATGTGTTTTGCCCCGAATCCCTTTCCGACGTAGTTGCATCATTAGCTTGCCATGTCATACATCATATCATGATCATGCTGATTCTTCCGCATTAGTTGTAATTGCTGCATTGTTTGTTCCTTTTAGTGTTTTGCTTCTTCCCGGATAGGACGATGAGATGTTGTGAGCTTCGCCCCGATCTTCGGTTGAACCTTCGGCAATGTTTTCAGGCGAGCATCTCCCCCTTTCTACCTATCTTACTTTTATAGTCTTTATTCCCTCCTGTTGATCTATTGCTATCTGTGTTGCGATGCTTTAGTTTCCGTACCTGTGATATACCGTGCAGCCCTATATTGCCTTGGACACATCCTATTACCTGTTGTTTGGTAGATAGATGGACTTGCGTGTTGTAATCGCTTGCTCAAGTGCTGTTGTGTGTCGTCATATGCCACAGTTGTTGATGTATTGCCGCATGTTGATGTTGGAGATGATCATAGTTTTACTTATCGTCCACTTTAATTCCTGTTTAACAACTAAAATTGAAGTAAGCAGAGGCATCGGTGGGTGATAGAGAATATTTGGTTTCCGAACGCCCACTTGTGTCCCGTAGGACCCCGAGTACTTGATACTTGTTCCTTGTTTTATCGCGCTATCCACATCCGGGAGGTATATGGGACCCCCGAGCGAGCTTGATTGATCTTATTTCTTGGGGCCACAAACTAGTTTGAGGTTTTATTTACTATCCTGTACTTATGCCATGCTACTTATGTATTTACGATTGTGCGAGGAGCACACTGTACTGTTTAGGATCGGGACACGTTTACGCGGTGTCGACAAGCCCAGCCACACTTTCGGGTTCCCAGTCGCTCACAGCCGTCCACCCAAACCTTGAGTCCGTCTCGGAGCTTGCTTGCCGTTCGGGTGTACTCCAAGGGGTGGCCCCCTGAAATATTTCTGAATCCTGTGATTGTTCAGTCGTGAAAGCCTCGTTGGGTTTTGATTTGGTTTTTCCGAGGTTGATCGAGCGTGTGTTGCTATTGGTGCATCCCGGTCGGGTAAAACTTTCTGAAAGCCGTGTCTGCGGATATGGACGACTTGGAGCACAGTATCTCGACCATAGACAAGCATAACTAAAGTTTATTGCTATAAATTTGACTTTATAATGACTAGTAATCAGCTTCACTATAACGGAATGACTAAATAATACTGCCCACAATTGCTTGTTTGGATTGTCGCTTGCGACCTTTGTACCTGACTAGTAAGTATTGCAACTACAACGGAATGGCTGAATAAAAGTACCAACAACTGCTGGGTTTTTGGGTTATCTCATGCTAAATGTATCTGATTAGTAAGTGCTGTAACTATAACGGAATGGTTAACTAAAATTGCCCACTGCTTACTTTATCAGAATGATTATCTAAACCTGACTAGTAATTGCTGCAACGATAACTGAATAAATAAAACTGCCAACTGTGTGAGTTCCTCGGTTGACTTCCTCGATTGGTCTCGAGGGGGAAGCACCAGGACGGGTTTGTTTGGTGTTAGCTTCAGGTTGGATCCGGATAGACCATTCTCATCCCTCTCTGGTAACCGTCAGTTGTTTCGAGTCTCTATAGGTTGTTTAGTGCATGCTGCCGCTGCCGCTTCAGTCCACCATACCTATGTAGGCGAGGACCGCCGAATTCTAGTCTCGCCGTGTACTGGCCTCAGTACTGACGCTCCTCTTTTTCCTTTGCCCTTTGTCGGCACCCCTCTTGTTTAAGCAGGTTTTGAGATCGACGTCGTTAGCAGGGTTACCCTTCCGGCTTGGCCTGGACAGGGTTATGGACGCCATTGGTTATTCTTCAGGGCTCTTAGCCCCATTTGCATCTTGTCCGTAGTCGGACGCTCTATCATTTTTTCAAGGTGATTTGGATCTTTGTACCTTATATCTGTATTCTTGACTCATGGAGTCGCTGTTATATATATATATCTGTTCTGTGGGTCCCATCGAGGACTGTTGTGTAATGTTATTACTTCGTTTTCCACCCGCACGGAAGTGCCTGGTGGGCACCTTTGAATCGTTTCTATGCGGGTTTGGCGGATTTCGTTAAAACTTGCATAGGTCCGATTCTGAGGGTGTTACAACATCCTATTACCTGTTGTTTGGTAGATAGATGGACTTGCACGTCGTAGTCGCTTGCTCAAGTGCTATTGCGTGTCGTCAACTTCCACAGTTGTTGGTGTATTACCGCATGTTTGTTGTTGGAGATGATCATGGCTTTATTTATCGATCACTTTAATTCCTGTTTAACAACTAAAATTGAAGTAGGTAAGCAGAGGCACAGGTGGGCAATAGATGTTATTTGGTTGTTAACCGTCCACTTGTGTCCCGTAGGACCCCGAGTACTTGATACCTGTTCCTTGTTTTATCGCGCTATCCACATACGGGAGGATTATGGGACCCCCCCTGAGCCAGAGCTTGATTCAGTCTTATTTCTTGGGGCCACAAACTACTTTGAGGTTTTATTTACTATCCTGTACTTATGCCATGCTTTACTGCTTTATTTACGTTTGTGCGAGGAGCACACTGTACTGTTTAGGTAAGCGGAGTGTTTTCGCGGTATCGACAAGCCCAGTTTTGGGTTCCCATCGTTACTGACCATTGTCGCAAACCTTGAGTCCGTCTGAGTCATCTAACCGCTATGGGTCTACTCAATGGGGTGGCCCCCTGAAATAATTCTGAATCCTGTGATTGCTTTGTCGTGAAGGCCTCGTTGGGTTTTGATTTGGTTTTTCCGAGGTTGATCGAGTGTGTGTTGCTATTGGTGCACCCCGGCCGGTTAAAACTTTCTGAAAGCCGTGTCCGCGGTTATGGACGACTTGGAGCACAGTATCTCGATCACAGACAACTATAACTAAAGTAGTGCTATAAATTTGACTTTATAATGACTAGTAATCAGCTTCACTATAATGGAATGGCTAAATAATACTGCCCACAATTGCTTGTTTGGATTGTCGCTTGCGACCATTGTACCGGACTAGTAAGTATTGCAACTACAACGGAATGGTTAAATAAAAGTACCAACAACTGCTAGGTTTTGGGTTATCTCATGCTAATTGAATCTGATTAGTAAGTGTTGCAACTATAACGGAATGGTTCACTAAGATGGCCCACTGCTTATTTTATCAGGATGATTATCTATACCTGACTAGTAAATGCTGCAACGATAACTGAATAAACAAAACTGCCAACGGTGTGAGTTCCTCGGTTGACTTCCTCGTTTGGTCTCGAGGGGGAAATACCAGGATGGGATTGTTTGGTGTTAGATTCAGGTTGGATCCGTATAGCTCTTTCTTACCCCTCTCTGATAGCCGCCAGTTGTATCGAGTCTCTATAGGTTGTTCAGTGCATGCTGCCGCTGCCGCTTCAGTCCACCATACCTATGTAGGCGAGGACCGCCGAATTCTAGCCTCGCTGTATCGGCCTCGTCTTGGCTCCTCTTTTTCCTTTGCCCTTTTGTCGGCACCCTTTTGTTTTAGCAGGTTTTGAGATCGGCGTCGTTAGCAGGGTTACCCTTCCGGCTTGGCACAGGCAGGTTATGGACGCCATTGGTTATTCTTCAGGGCTCTTAGCCCCATTTGCATCTTGTCCGTAGTCGGACGCTCCATCTTTTCAAGGTGATTTGGATCTTTGTACTGTATATCTGTATTCTTGACTCATGGAGTCGTGTTGTATATATATCTGTTCTGTGGGTCCCATCGAGGACTGTTGTGTAATGTTATTACTTCGTTTTCCACCCGCACGAAAGTGCCTGGTGGGCACCTTTGAATCGTTTCTATGCGGGTTTGGCGGGTTTCGCTAAAACTTGCATAGGTCCGATTCTGAGGGTGTTACATAGCCCGGCGTAGCTCTCTCTTGTTTTGTGTTTGATTATGTCATGGGATGATGTAAAACCATGTTGGTTCACAAGTTGGGGCACTATCCTACCCGATTTCACAGGAACAGGGAGATTCCCCCTTATACAGGTCCAGAACCTTCGCTTCTAGGTTAGAGCGCATGCATGCGACGGGGAACACATGCAAGCACATATACCAACCTTGCACCACACTCACACACATATGCTAGGGACACATGCAAGTTTTCATCTGATTCCGACGTTCTTGTGGTCTTCCTTCAGCGAAACCCTGATCTCCGGGCCTCGGATCGTCTACCCCCCTATACATTCTTCTGATGGGGGTAGCCCGGCGTAGCTCTCTCTTGTTTTGTGTTTGATTATGTCATGGGATGATGTAAAACCATGTTGGTTCACAAGTTGGGGCACTATCCTACCCGGTTTCATCGGAACAGGGAGATTCCCTCTTATACAGGTCCAGAACCTTCGCTTCTAGGTTAGAGCGCATGCATGATCAACACGGCAAAGGTTGAGGCACACGGAAAGAAAGAGGACACGGCAAAGAGAAGGCACACGGTAAAGAACAAATACACGGTAAAGAGTCATCACACACGGCAAAGGAGGAACACGACAAAGATGTGTCGGCTCCGTCATACGGACGGAACAGTCAAGTACTTTACTTTGCCGTGTCAATGCAGTAAACACATGGCAAAGGCTCTGCCGTGTTCCGGGCGCAAAGACACACGGCAAAGGGCCTTTGCTGTGGCTATCATTGTCGTGTGCATACACACGGTAAAGGCTTCGCCGTGTTCCGAGGGGCCTTTGCCGTGTCTTTTTCACAAACGGCAAAGAGCATGCGTGCCGTAGTGTGTCTAGATTTATTTAAATTTTGACAAATTTGGGACAACTATTTGAGACGGAGGAAGTACCTTAATAAAATAAGCAAAACCTTTATCTTATCAGCTTGTTAACAAATGCAATGGTCTCTACTCTCTTACTAGGTTGGTTTTTGTCGGTCGTGTGAGTCCCTCTAAAAATAATCGATTGAATCAGTGTTGGACCCATATACAAAGCGCCAGTTTAGTAGTCTTGTACTCCTTCCTTCATCCCGACAATCCTGCCTCTGGGCTCCGGCCCCTAGGACTACGATCCCCCAAACCGCCGCCTCTCCTAATTTTGGCCCTGCCATGGCGGCGTGCCTCCTGGTTGTCGGCGACCTACTCCTACTAGGCCTCTCCTCGCCCATGTCCGGCTCCCTGAGGCGGCCCCCTCATCTTGATCCCGGCCCACCCATGGCGGAACCCCGCCGCTGAAGCTGCTCTACATTGTCATTCTTGGCAGGCGATTTTCATGTGCTATCCGGCAGACGACGGTCGTACCCTGGCCACGTGTTTCAGAGCACTCTCCAGCTCATGGGCTGCAAGGATACGCACGCCTTCAAGGTCTACTCCTCTCTCTTGTTGTCTCTCTATGCAGGGCCCATCTCTGTGATCTTGATCCCACCAATGAAGGTCGATGTGGATCTGAGTATTTTTTTCGATCGGATCTGATAGGCTCAAGTTATTCTTGGGTTAGTTGACATGGTTAGGCGTGCCTAGATTGTGTTTCGCGGTAGTCTGATTTACATAGATATAGGATTTTTCTCTTATACTGTACTACATACGAGAGAATCGTAATGACTGCCGACGTGGGACATGCGAGGTTGGGATCGAGGACGTATAGGCCTTACTGACTATGCATCATGAGCCAAACTGCCGTCTGGTCGTTGTTCATGAACACATTCAGGCATAAGGATTTGGTTAGGGTCAGGTCCCTATATATATAACAAAATTGGTCGGTGCGAGATCTTTGTTTCATATTTGAAAATAAAACATGAAGATTAAGATTTGGTCCATCTCTGTCTGCTTCTTAGATATAGACTGTTAGCTATTAATTTATTTTGCTGCTTGGAAAGGCAATTTATTTGAAACCAACAATTTCACTTCTTGGACACTGATATGTATACAAAGAATTATCAGGATGATATCAAAGATTACTAGCAAACCGTGCCCATGTGTGCTAGATTTTACATAAAATTGTGTTTTGGACCAAAAGAAAGAACTTACCAAAGGCTTCAAGTTGTCACTTCTGGAGTTTCGGAACCAAAGTGATATCTGTACACAAGGGACAAATTTTGTATGTTGTTCAAAAGATTTATTGTCTTTCCTGTTGGGAAGTTAGGACCAAGAGTCTATACATAGATATTCAGATAAAGTACTGCATTAGCTGAATTAATAACCCTGGCCGCTCATCGTCCTCGATGTTTCCCTGCGCGGTATCGACGTCCATGGTGCTACCCAAGGCAATAGCTCACGCGCTATCTTGATTCTACATCCTAACGTTTTGTAGTGTCTCTGTTTTCCTTCATCCAGCTCAATTATTGGTAGCAGTTTTGCTGGTATACAGAATCTCGTCCAGGTAATACAAGAATTGTACTATGAATTTATAGTGATGATGTATTTCTTAACACTCATTGTGTGGAATTAGTCTACTTCAATCGGTTATGTGAAATGCTCCATTGTAATCGGTGGTTTAACTCTTTTTCCGGTGATTAGTACATGACACGTTTGCTGCAGTATTTGACAGCTTTGGCTTGGTCAAAAATAGATGGTGCATGGAGCACAAATTGAGGCAATAGATCTCAAGACATCCTGGAAAAATAGTTTGAAAAAACAAAACAACTAGACTGGAGTGCATATCAGAAGGAAAACTAAATTGATATCATAGGAACTCATAGTATTCAGAGATATAGATAATAGGAATACAGCTAGGGGGAGGTATAGAGACAATGGCTTTGTCAAAAAAGTACAAGGGACACATGTTGTTTGTGCTATAAAACCACGTTTAAATAATGGTTTATCTTATTGTTAGTTCGTGCTATCTTGGTCAATGTCATCAGCGTCGAAACCTATACGCATGTGGTGTCACATTAAAATGTTCATATTAACTCGTAACAAGAGGATCGAAGATTGGTATACTTATCTTTATGGGCATACATGAGCACTCCTTGTCTAGGAGGTTGCCGCAGTTGGCATTCTCATCCATAATACCGCTAAGGAAGGCCTACAAAATATGCATAAACGGAAGAAAAAAATAGCTCAAGACTTTTGGCAAGTGGTGAGATCTTTGACACACGAAAACAACATGCTTTTGTTAAAAATAGCTCAAGACTTTTGGAAAGTGGTGAGACCTTTGACACACGAAAACAACATACTTCTGTTCTTGTTTGGACACACGAAAATAACATATTTTTGTTTTTATTTGGACTACTCGATGAACACGGCTGTTAATGCATGTTCTATAGCAACACACGGGCACTTTATCTATACTATTATTTTGGTTGAGGCGGTTTCCGTTGCACGAGATTTTCGTCCGTCAGCTCTCTCGCGGTCCGTTTGGCGCGTGTGTGGTGAGAGATTGTTTGAGAAATTAAACCCGTAGCAACGCATGGGCATTTTTAAAATTATGATTGGAGATTAGTTTTGTGTCCGAAGTTACTGCAGAAGACATCAGTAGTGTTTTAAGAAGTGTTGTTTGTAACAAGTCATACCTGCCCACGACTTGGAGTAGTATTAGGGATGAACCTTGTGATGACGTTAAGTAATCAATAAAGCACCGAGTTTCTCCACACAAAAAAAAATAGGAGCCGTGGAGGCATGAAGTTGGGGTCCACTTATCAGGCTCCCAGCTCCACGAGTCACGAGCCATGGTTCCAAAACAACAAGGTGAGCTCAGTTTTTTTCTTTTGAGATGAAGGTGAACTCAGTTGGGTAAATCCCAACTTCCAAGTCACCACAAACTAGAATTTGAGTTCACGATTCTATAGAGCTGAGAAACATAATAATGTTCATAAAATTAGACCACGTATTTACATACCCTATTTCAACCGCTTGTGCAGATGTTTAACCTAACCACACAACTTTTAGCAATGCTATACATACAACAGGAATCATCCGATGGTAAACCACCAGACTCATATTACCGTAAGTATGTTGGCCAGAACATGGAATCCCATCGTGAGACTAGTTGTTCGAGGCATGCGAGGTCGCGAAGGGGGCAGTGATTGGCTTGGACCAACTACTGGGCCCCACATCATGGAATTGTGGACGGAAAAGTACGCCCGGTTGTGCAACAAGGAGTTGATCTCTCGTGGGTAAAGTAACGCACCTCTGCAGAGTGTAAGAATTGTAACTTGTTACTCCATGTTCTGGGAAGGAGCTACGAACGCGGCAGGAAAGGAACTCCCTGAAAGTTCTGGTCAACCTGTGAGGACTGATGGTCATAGATTTTCATAATAAAATCAATCTTTGAAGAAAGATTTACAAAAACTGCATAGTACCAAGGACTTATAGTCCGAGGTGGTAGTTAGAGCATCAAACTTCCCACCTTGCATATAATGAACTTGTTGGATAACGTTGTTACTCATCCTTTTTTTTTTATTCCTTGCTTAGACTCTGAGGATCCCGAAGACGTGCCAATGTATGCAACTGAATATCAAGAAGATGTGTTCTACGAGGAGTCTGACCTGTCAGGAGGTGTTGAAGGAGTGGATTACGAAATCCTTTATGGTGTTGATGATAACGAGTTCAAATAAGTATCCTAGTTAGTAGTAACCAACGGAGCCGAGCAGCATGAACTCTATAGAATAAGCTGCTGAGCTCAACTCCTAGTTGGAGTTGCTACTTTTAAATTCCGCTGAAACACTTTATAGTTTGGTTTGTAAGTTGAAATCTTTTGAAGTCTTAAACTTCTGGTATTGTAATCTATACCTAATAATAAAAGACGAAGTGTTTCTTCTGGTCCAACATTTTTTTAGATTTTTTTACCCTCCCACTAATATAATAATTACCCTTATCGCCATCGGTAATAAATTGTAACCATACACATGGATATGGGCCAATTCACGCCACCCGCCTGGACAACAGCCTACGAACCGGACCTGAATTACCACCTCGGTAGACCGAAGGATGCAGTCTCCTCTGAATAGTACCACCTCGGTATTTTACACTAAATTTCATCAATTTATATACTTTTGTAGATTGGCTGTCAACAAGCCAAGCAAGGAGCTCCATAAGATTGAATGGGAAAACAACGTTGCTGACTTACAGCGTAAGGGTTGGCTTGTGGGGGCGTCGGGACCTGAATTGAAAATCAAAGAGGCAAGAAATAGGAACAGCAGCACAGGGGGCCTCTTGGCCGGAGGCGAGCTAGGAGCGCTGAGGCGACCGAAGAGCTCCATGAGCGACGCTTTATCCTGAAGGTAGGACCGGAAGAGGGATGGAGTCAGGGCTGAGAAGAGGGGAGAGAGAGTGTCGCCTGGATCGTCTC
Source organism: Avena longiglumis (assembly GCA_030063025.1). NCBI lineage: Eukaryota > Viridiplantae > Streptophyta > Magnoliopsida > Poales > Poaceae > Avena > Avena longiglumis. The sequence continues at coordinate 497,940,577 of CP125974.1, read as the reverse complement.
CGGATCGGGAGAGAAAAGTGGGGCGAGCTGTGTGTGCTGGCGGCGCAAGCGGCGGGAGGAAGAGGAGTCTCGAGCAGGATACGAGGTTAGAGGGTCGTCGCGTCTCGTGTGACTGGGCCTAGCTTGGCTTGGACGAACTTGGCTGGCCCGTCTGTGTTTGGTTGTTTTCTTGCTGCGTGTACCCATATATTTTATTTTGAGAAATCGATGGACTAATTGATTCGTTACTCCAAGTTTTTGTTTAGTCTCACCTAGATTCATTACTCTAAATCTTACCGGTTTATATACGTTTGCAAGATTCATAGTGTGTCAACAAACAGAATCGAGAATCAACAAGGTGAGGAAAAAAAGCACAAGTAATTCTAGAAAGGATGGGAGAGATGATTGCCGGACGCAAATCACTTATATATTGACAACATCACATGCACGGTCTAAAAATTTCAATTATTAGTTACAACTAAGCTAACAATCTTGTTTTATCAAATTTTATTTTGACGGGGTGTGGATCTTTAAAACTTGGGAAAACATGTCAACCATCAACGCATTGCTATAACTGATGTGTGAGCCGATTGGCATGAGCAGCCATGGTCGTTTTTTATGATTCTTGCATCTTACCTGATTTAATAAACAAAGAAGACGGGAGAGTAGAAGACACTGAGCAATGTTTGTCTCGAGGATGAAAACTGCACAAACGGTCTGATTCAGCGTTGCAAGTCTAGATAAAGAGGTAGATAAAGTGCCCTAAAAAATCAAATCGATCTGGTCGATAAAAAAAACGTCCAACCAAAAACACGAAATAACGAGCCTCGATGGGCATAGAGTCCATATGTCAAAACTATACATAGGTCCTCGCACCATCGAGGGAGCTACCTCCAGAAAACAACGACCCTCTATGTGTCCACCTTGGCACGCATCCATCCAGCAATGTCTGGTCCAAATCAAAATAAAGAGAGGAACAATTAACTAGGTCTCCACTCTCCAGCCCTATATATATTTGTTCATGCCATCCTTGATCAGCTCTCATCCCATTGTATTTAGAGCGAGATGAATCAATTAGGTCTCTAACCCTAGACAACTCTCTCTACCTCTCCCGAGATCTCGTCTACCTTGATTATTCTCGCCTCTTGACACACATACACAATTGGAGTATGACCTGGACGCCGACTCAGCTACGAGGCCAAACTGCAGGCGATAGAATCCATCTGAGGAATCGATCTATCGAAGATATTATTTAGCGTCGGCAAACCTGGAGCTCGCCTGATTTGTGTGCTCGAAGAAGCAGTTTCGCCGATTATTCAAGTTGTAGGTGGGAACGTTGAACATCTCTGCTCCAGTCCATGGACATGTGCTTCCGCAACTGAGGCGACAGGGACTACGCGTCGCCGGTCGGCTAGACGTTCGATGAGTGTTTCAGTCTCTAGTATACAGTCGTCCTGGTTTCAATCAACACGCGCATACGACTTCTATGTGAAATCATGGTAGTTATTCCCTACAAATTCATGTAAATTGGTATGATATTATAGGTGAAGCTTTAGCCTATGTGAAGGGGCTTGAGATTTCTATTAATCAAGGGCCAGGGCGGACCACTGTCTTGGAGACTAATTGCCTTGAGCTCATAAATATGTTGTACATGTGTGATAAGCGCATGTCGGATATCATAATATCATGGGATCCTTGCGTAGAATTAATCAAGCTATGGATTTCACACGGTTATTGCCGGTTTGCTCAGGTTTACCAGATGTATACCATGAAGAGCATCTTAATTCTATGCTTGACAGCGCATTGCTATTAGTAGTCTTTTTTTAATTTATTGTTGAAAATTGTTTTCTTCATATCTATAGTCTGTGAACAAGAGGTGGAATAGAATTATAAAAGAGCCAATGAGAACTTTATAACTTTTTTGACATTGGTCTTGGTCTCTTCCGGTGCAACGCACGGACAGTTTGCTAGTAATAATAATGTATGAATCTTTATAATATGGATCGTAATGTTTCTGTTGTATCACTCTAAGCGATGTAATATTTACAGAACGGTGTACTGTGAATGTCATGTCAACGACTATAGTGTACTACACATGCAGTGATATGCTGGGTCACCGCAAGTACTCCCTCCATTCCGGATTATAGAACTAATACATACTTTAAAAAAATAGTTTAACTATAAATTTAATCAATATTATATAAATTATATGTTATAAAAATTATACCATTAAAAACGTATTTTGAATTTGAATCTAATGATATAATTTTTGTTAAATATAGTTTATAGTATTTTATTGATCAAATTTACGGTTAAACTATTTTCTTGAAATAAGTATTTGACTTATAAACCGGAATAGAGGTAGTATTAGGGATGAACTTTGTGATGACGTTAAGTAATCAATAAAGCCCCAAGTTTCTCAAAAAAAAAAAATAGGAGCCGTGAAGGCATGAAGTTGGGGTCCACTTATCAGCCTCCCAGCTCCACGAGTGAGCCATGGTTCCAAAACGACAAGGTGAGCTCAGTTTTTTTCTTTTGAGATGAAGGTGAACCCAGTTGGGTAAATCCCAACTTCCAAGTCACCACAAACTAGAATTTGAGTTCACGATTCTATAGAGCTGAGAAACATAATAATGTTCATAAAATTAGACCACGTATTTACATACCCTATTTCAACCGCTTGTGCAGATGTTTAACCTAACCACACAACTTTTAGCAATGCTATACATACAACAGGAATCATCCGATGGTAAACCACCAGACTCATATTACCGTAAGTATGTTGGCCAGAACATGGAATCCCATCGTGAGACTAGTTGTGCAGAAATCATACAGTTCTATCGTACGTTATGCAAGGAGCAAACAGGCCAATGCCAACGTTTTTAATGAAAATATATCAAGCTTGCAGTGCAGAATCACAGATTGAAACCATGCAGAAATCATACAGTTCTATCGTACACTATGCAAGGAGTACTAAAAACACATTGCAGAATGATTACGACGAACATCAACTACAGACATGTCATAATTAGCATTGCCCCAGTCATACAAGTGCAGCAATTGCAAGTGCAATCTTTCAGGTCAATAATAAGTTCCATAAACAAGAAAGCACATTTGACCAAGAAAATATCCAGGGCTTTCTCAATACAGGTTTCGGAGTTCACTGCCCCTTGCTTAGCCTCAAACAAGATATCCTCCAGAAGTGCTTGCTCATGCTGCATCTGGCGGTGAACCACCGGGAACTAACTGTCAAGAAACAAAAAGCACAATATGTCAGCTTTAGCTATTAGCCTACTCATCTTAGCACAATCAGTTCATGTTATTCCAATGTAAATTCTTACGATGGCTATGTTGTTTCCATTAAGGAGGATCTGGTCAAGTTTCGTTATGCGCCGACCCTCAGCAGTATACTCACTGCAAAACAATAAGAGAACAATCAAACCAAGAATATTAGAATAAAATTTAAGAAGATAGTCCTCGGCAAAATATCAGATCACAAAAAAAAATTAAATGTAGCAGCTACAGCATGAATTTCCATGCAGAAAATAATACTGCCCCCATCCCCAATCTATACACTAAAATGTTTCTAGATACATACGAATCTAGACAAATCTGTGACATCTAATTCAGAACAGAGGAAGTATGACATTATGTACACCTCTCAACATCTTTGGTGAACTAGTTTGACATCAATTGAAGTTGAAAATCAACTGCATTATCCGTCTAAGGATTCAAATTCATGGAGAACTACTGCCAGCATCTCCGAAAACCTTCAATATTTCAGACAATATGCAAAAATAATAAAATCCGTTTTCTACAAGTACACAACTCCCTCCCAGCCTTCTTCTACTGGCAGTTTCTCTCCATTATACATTCTATCAACAAATGATGATGCAAATTTTGCTGTAATAAATTGCAATTTATTAACACTAGAAAAATGAATATCTCTGTTGTTAGAATGCATCTGGAAGCTTTTCAATGGGGATGAAAAAAAACCTTTGCAAAAAATTACTTACAGCAACTATCTTACTCGGGGAGACTCTATTTTGATGAATGACTATGGGATCACAGTTTTGGAATGGGCAGCAGAAAGTGAAACAGTGGTTTCCATGGGCAGGTATTCATACTGTGGGGATGGGAACAGAACCAGATTCTGGCATGGTGTTTGTGTAGGGAGTGCGCCGCCGAAAGTGTGTGTTCCTGGTCTTTTTTGGGCTGCTATAAAACCTGATGCTTCAGTTGCCAAGAATTATGATTTGGATAGTGCCTCACGGGATGTGGGTTTTAAGAGAACTTTTGAGAGGGAAGAGATGAAGGTTTTGATGGATATGCTTGAACCGGTGTTCTTATCTGATCAGATAAATACAGTGAGATGGGCCTTTGAGAAAAAAGGAGATTATACTGCTAAATCTATGTTTAGATAGCTTTCCTATGAGGGAGTATCAGATACTCAACTTCAGAAAATTTGGAAACTGAAAATTCATTTAAAGATAACGATTTTTTTGTGGCAAGTGGTTCAGCACAAGTTACCTACCAGAGAGCAAATTTTGATTAGACACGGACCTACAGATGGAAAATGTCCTCTATGATGAAGTTGAATCAATTGATCATATGTTTTACCTTTGTCCTGTTGCTAGCTTCGTTTGGACTGTGATTACGGAGTCGGTCGGATGGCCTGATGTCCCATACTCTGTTTTGGATCTTATTTCAACTGCTCGGCATGATCAGAAAAACAACTTTGAACTTATCTAGGTTGGAGCTGCGTCGATCATGTGGTCTATGGGGGCTTAACGGAGATGTAGCTCGGCCTGAAGGATCGTGTAGACATATAGGGTCACGGAGAGGAACAGTGATTAGCTTGGATCACCTACTAGGCCCCACATCATGGAATTGTGGACGGAAAAGTATGCCAGGTTGTGCATTAAGGAGTTGATCTCTCATAGGTAAAGCAACGCACCTCTGTAGAGTGTAGGAACTGTAACTTGTTACTCCCTGTTTTGGGAAGGAACTGCGAACACGGTAGGAAAGGAACTCCATGAAGTTCTGGTTAACCTATGAAGGTTGATGGGCATAGTTTTTTATATTAAAATCAATCTTTGAAGAAATGTTTACAAAAAGTGCATAGTGCCAAGGACTGGTAGTCCGAGGTGGTAGATAGTGCATAAAACTTCCGCCCTTGCATATAATGAACTTGTTGGGTAATGCTGTTACTCACTCTTTCCTTCGATGCCCTTCTTAGATTTTGAGGAGCCGGAAGACATTCTGATGTACGCAGCTGAAGGACAAGAGGATGTGTACTACGAGGAACCAGATCTGTCCGGAGGAGTGGAAGGGGTGTACTATGCGATACAATATGGAGTGGAGGGCAACGAGTCTGAGTAGTTTCCTTAGTTAGTAGTAAACCAATTGAGCCGAGCAGCATAAACTTTATATAATAAGTTGTTAAGCTCAATTCGGGGCATGAGTTTGAAGCTTTAATCTTCCACTGAAACTATTTAAGTTCGGTTTGTAACTTTGAATCACTTGAAGTACTGAACTTCTGGTATTGTAATAATAATGAAGTGTGTAAGTTTGTAATATGGACCCATAATGTTTCTGTTGTACCACTCTGATGGATGTGATATTTATAGAACGGTGTTCTCTAGATGTCATGTCAACGGCTATAGTGTACTACACATGCACTGGTATGCTGGGTCACCGAACTAAGCAGCACTAGACAATCCGGTGTCGTGGTATTACCGACGAGTACGCCATGGAGGGGTCCTCACAATGCGTGTTTAGAGACGTGGGGTAAGGAGGACGGTTGACAGGTAAGAGGTAACACAACTTACCCAGGTTTAGATCCTAGGACGGTGGCGGAATCCTACTCCTGCTATAAATCACTATAATGGCAATACACCGAGTTACAGGGATCGGTTCGCTGTGCGAGGTATGAGTTGAGTTATCTAGGTTGTCGTGCCCTAAAGGCTCCCATAGGTCCGTTTTATATAGTCGCCAGGGCCTAAGGTTACAGGAAAAGTCCTAGACGGGCAGGTTACAGAGTCCTACACAGTATACAATCAGTCTAACGTGTCTTGCACTCCAAGGCTTCGGGTACGTCGGTGACTCCTCCATAGCCTTCCTTTATCCGGCATGGGCCTCCCTTCTGGATTCATCTAACTGGGTCGCCCAACAGGACATGGGCCATGCTACCAACTGTGGGCCAACCGGGTTATCCGGATAGGAGACATGCTATGAGGATACCCATATAGCATATCCCCAACAGTAGCGCCCGGAGAACTCTGAGATCTTGCGCCGTCTTGCCTCTTCAGGGTGAATGCTCCGTCTAGATTGATGTCGGCAAATCATCAAGAAATATCTTGTAGTCCTCCCAAGAACCCTGCAATATTCTTCGTCTTCAACTTGTAAGTCGGAGAAATGCTTGAATATTCCATCGTACTCTTCTCGTAGCCGGACTGGATCCGTCCATGCCGGAATATTCCGATGTGATGGTTCACCTGCCCGTGTCAGCTAGAGCAACGTAGACCATAGGTCAGCGACGCCTCGTAACTCACACATGCAGAGAACACAATCATTTCCGTTTTTCCCGCGCGAAGGATACGAATCGTTGACGGCGGCGATTGGGAACGTGGCGAAATTTCCACGCACGTGCACGCACGCGCTGTCCACGCAGCAACTATTCGATCACTCTGCATGAATCTTGACGCCGAGGGTTATAAATTACAGCTGCGGTGGATTTTTACTTTTCACCTCATTCTCCTCCTGCATCATCGTCTTCCTCATGCGAGCATCTCCCGAGCCCTCCGCGCGTACGCGAAAAACCCCAATCCTCCCAATCTTCCTTGTCACCTCCTCTTCCATCCTAATGGCGAGCAGTAGCTCTAACCCATCCATGGCGGCAGCGACCGAGGCTGCGGCGAAGCCGACGAGTGTCGTCTATGTGCCCCCAGAGGGTCTGGTGCTGCCAAAGTCCGCGGTGGTGGAATCCACCGGCGGAGACCATAACCCAGCGGCGCTATAGCTGCTGGAGGAAGAAGGCGAATCCCATAAGGGGGATTGGCATGGCTCTGATATAACCAACAACGATATCAAAGAGTTGCTCGTCGAAGGCTACCTCCCTGCGACGAAGGTGCTTGTCTAGCGGGCAGCGCTAGCCGGCAAGGCCACCCCTTCTCCCTAAGCCGGAGAGAAGGTGTACCTCAAAGAACAATTGGTACATGGTGTCTACCTCCCCATCTTCGACTTCTTCCTTGCTGTCCTCAAACATTACCGGGTTCAACCTCAAAACCTTTCCCCCAATAGCATCCTCGCGCTTAGCAACTACGTGGAGCTTTGTGAGGGTTACCTAGGGATTAAGACTAGGTTAGACATGTTCATCTACTTCTTTACCGTCAAGAGGGAAGTCGGAGCGAGCAAGGATGAGCTCAGGAACTGCGAAACGATTAGTTTTATGATCCGGCCTGGCTGGCGGTTCCCCGACATCGTCGGCCATAAATCTTGCAAGAACTGGCAGCGGTCGTACTTCTACGGCCCAGATATCCCTCTGGCTGACCGAGAATAGACGTACTCGGACTTCGTCGATGAGGCCGCCACTGAAGCCCCGACATGGAGATCCCAGGCCACCCTTCCCTCCGACAACGACGCTTCCCGCGCCATAAGGCAGATAGAGTGGTTCATAGAGACGGGTCTGACCGGTTTGGACCTAGAAATGTGCTGGTTCATCAGGGGGATCCAGACTCTGCAACACCGCATGAAGCTGATGCATGAATATACCAAGGATAGGAAGGATAGCCTTCGCATCTCCATGGACAACTTCTCAAGTGACTCCGTCAAGCTCCGCCTCAAGGACATTTTCAAGGTGAAGGAAAGGAAGCGTGGCTTCACCATCACCTACGACATGTTCGAGGAGGGCAAGTGCCCAGAGGTACCTATTTATTTTCCGTGTATGACATATACTCCAGTTCTTCTGTCTAGCCATTATCGTCTCATCTAACACTTTGGGATTTCACTTAACAGCTCAAAAGTCTAGAGGAGGATAGCATGGCTATCCAAATCTACGACTCCAAGATGAAGGAAGTCACCGTCATGTCCGGCGACAATTTTCTGTTGGTGCTAAAGTGGAAGAGCTCCACCTCTGACGCTGCCAACGGAGGTAAGAAGAAGACGGAGGGTGGAGCCTCCAAGAAGACTACCGCCGCCCTGGAGGCGGAGAAAAGAAAGATTACCGGGATCTCTTTTACCAAAGCACCCACTATTGTGTAAGACTCTTTTCCTCCGACATTGTCCATTGCTCATCTTATTCCTATACTTATACTTTTGCAAATTTCAGGTAGAAGGCCAGTATCAGTTTGAAGAAGACCTCCAAAACATCGGGGGCTTCTAAAAACATTAGAGACATGCTGCATCGTGATGTGTCTCACCAAGCATCTACCGAAATCGCCCATGTCACTCCTAGAGCCCAGCCTGCTACCGCTCCGACAAGCTCTCCAGCTAAGGATGCATCTGGACCTTCCGCCATGGAAGTGGACTCAGCTGCCTCCGCGGATCTCGTCGTTGCCGGCGAACAGGTGACGCAAGAAAGCACCGCAACCAAAATGGTTGAAGCTCCGGCTAAGGATGCCATCGGTAGCGGTAAGGCGATGGTGGTATGTGGAATGTCTGTCGAAGGCGGCGCCTCTGTACCTAGGATAACCATAGAGCTTCCAAAGATAGTCTACCCGGCGCTTACGCCGAGTAGCTCAACTCTGGCTCCTGGTGCGGCTCCAACATCTCCGACCTGTGGTCTTGAGGAGCTTCTCCGACAAGCGGATATCTTGCGAGGAAATAGCCTTTCCTTCAGCAAGTTATTTGCCGAGAGCGCTACCAATCTCAAGATCATCGCTCTTGTAAGTTTTATTTACCTTTTGCATTTCATATGAGTACCCCACTGTAGCCCCCGAGGATTTAGACGGAAAACCATAGGTCTTTGCATCTGAATGCTCTAAGAGTGACTAAGCTAGAAAACTTCTCACTGTAGCCCCCAAGTATGTAGTTTGAATGAATTATTCTGACTAGATACTTTTAGAGTAGCATACGCAGTGTTTGTAAAATTCAATACTGTAGCCCCCAATCCTCTAGTTGAAACTGAATTAGTTTCGACTAGATGCTTAAAGAAAGACTAAGCATATTGCTGAGCTAAAAACTCATACTGTAATCCCCAAGATTCTAGTTGAAACAGAATTAGTTCCGACTAGATGCTTAAAGAAAGACTAAGCATATTTGCCAAGTTTAAAAACTCTCACTGTAGCCCCCAAGCCTCTAGGTGGATACTTATCTGGCTAGATGCTCTAAGAAACTAAGTGAATCTGATCTTATTTCCACAGAATGAGAATGCTCAAAGAGGCGTCGCCAACGAGAAATTCCACAAGACGCGCGTAGAGCTGGAGGCCGAAAAGTGTAAAACTACCTTCTTGAAGGAACAAATCACCAAGAGCAAGAGTCTGTTTTTACTTTCGTTTTCGTACTTCGACTTGGTCTTGTGTCGTCACTCTTTGACTACTCACTGTGTAATGTTCTTTCTCTGACTTGCAGTAACCATCGCCAAGGCCAAGGACATTGTTGAGCAATCCAAGCACATTCAGTTGCTGGATAGCGAAAACAAGATCCTTAAGCAGGAGAGGACTGATACCTTGAAGATGCACGAGGAGTCCATGGCAGCGTTGCAGGAGTACGCAAATACTGAGATCAACCGCTTGAAGGAGGAGATTGAGATGCTGAAAGAGTAGAAGAAAGCTGTCAATGAACATAATCAGCGCAATCTTGATGCATACAAGATCCTCCGACGAGAACGGGATTCCATGGCGAAGACGCTCCAGCGAGCCGAGGCGAGCATCTTTGGTAAGTGATTCTCCGTCTTGGGCATCTGTAAGCCAGGTACTTTGAATTTTGTGTTACTGAACTCATGTGATCATTTGTCGGGAATGCAGCTCCTATTGGTTTAACCAAGTCGCCTCCTCCGCCAAAGGAATGCATGGTCCTCGCCGGCAACTTCATCATCACCGCCGTCAAGCAAGCCAAGGAGATCGCCAAGCCCCTAAATATCAATATCAAGGTGGTGGACTCCGTGATGAAGTACTCGGAGATCTTGCGTCAAGCCCCCGAGCGTATCGTAAGCTGGAAAGCTTCATGTATCCAGGCTAACGCAAGGATTTCTCTGGCGATTGTCAAGGCACACTATGAAAATGCCGACCTCGACATGGTGACCTCAGGTCTTCCCGACGTAGACGATGAAGGCCAGAAGATTGACCACAAGGCTATCTTGGCATCGCTCACGGGTCTTGACACCAGGGTTGCCGAGTAGGTCAATCCCAACGTCTTCGTGCCACTCGAAGTTATTGACGGTGACCACCAGAGCTCCTCCGATTCCCTCAGGACCACCGACTTCGAAGATGATGACTCTCCTGCTGCCGACGATGCTGCCTCGAAGTCTCCTGCACTAGAGGAATAAAAAACACTTTGTAATATTTGTTTCCTCTAGTTTGGTGTTATGCGGAAAAACTACTATGTTAACTTAAGGAGGAAAAACAATAGTTGTAATTTCCTGCTACTCAAGTACTGGTTCCAGCATGTACATATTTTTTAAGCAAGTGTTGGCTTATCCATTACTCTGGTTCTTATGCCTGACCTTTCATGAGTCAGAAGACTCGTAGTCAGAACCATGCGCTTAGGTGATGATGCCCAATGGCACCGTCAAAAACCTAAGCATAAAATCGCTGACAACAAGTTCCGAAAGTCACTACTCCAGAATCCACATAGAATCAACAAAGAATGTGTAGACCAGAAAACTTAAGCTAACGCCTTTAGGCGGAATTTTCAAAAGTGCAAATGCAAAACTTGCACATAAAGGTTTTATACGATCCAAAAATGAACACTAAAGGAGGTAAAAGACTCAGAGATATGTGTGCACCAGAGAGCTTTATTTTATTGATCATATAAGAGATACATAGTAGATAAAAAATATACTAAGTGTAAAAAGGACGTAGCTGTGATATGTCCATGGCCGATCAAGCTCCGGGTATTCATCATCCGGGTCACTTCTCTTACGCTTATGATCTTCGCTGGGTCTATCCTCAAGTTCACGATTATTAACGAGGTAGTAAGACCCATTGAGTAGCGCCTTGCTTATGATAAACGGTCCTTCCCATGGCGGGGATAATTTGTGTGGCTTCTTCTGCTTAAGTCGGAGCACCAGATCTCCCTGTTTAAACGAGTGATGCCGAACGCGGCGACTATGGTAGCTGCGTAGCTTCTGCTGGTAGATGGCGGATCTTTGGCATGCCAAAACACGCTCTCCCTCGCGAAGGTCCACATCTAGGCGTCTGGATTCTTCAGCGTCATCTTCGTCGTAGGCGACAACTCTTGGTGAATCGTGAAGGATGTCGGAAGGCAAGATGGCTTTTACTCCATATACCATGAAGTAAGGGGTGTAGCCGGTGGATCTGTTGGGTGTAGTTCGTAAACTCCACAGCACAGATGGTAATTCCTCCGCCTAGGCTCCAGCTGCTCTATGTAGCGGTGTCTCAAGACGTGACTTGATTCCCTGCAGAATTAATCCATTGGCTCGCTCAACTTGCCCATTGGGCTGTGGGTGTGCCACAGACGCTAGGTCAAGTTGGATGCCCTTGTCCCAAAAATAAGCTTCCACTTCTCCGAGTGACAAGTTGCTTCCGTTGTCGGTGATAATGCTATGTGGGAGACCAAATCTCACCACTAGATCTCAGACAAACCTAAGGGCAGTTGCCCCATCAAGATTTCTAATGGGTTTAGCTTCTATCCATTTGGTGAATTTGCCAACTGCTACTAGCAGATACGTAAACCCACATGGTGCAGTCTGTAATGGACCAACCATGTCTAGCCCCCAGACTACAAACGGCTAAGTTATTGGTATTATTCGCAATTCTTCAGATGGAACATGGGTTTGTCGGGCATAATACTGGCATCCCGTGCAAGTCTCACCCAGCTTGTCGGCGTCCGCCTTCATGGTCAGCCGGTAGAATCCTTGCTGGAAGGCTTTGGAGACAAACGATCGAGGAGCGGCGTGATGCCCTCAATCTCCGACATGGATCTCATGAAGGATGTCAATACCTTCTTGCTGGGAAACATACTTAAGGTATACGCCAGTGGTGCTTATTTTGTAGAGCTGTCCATTGATTATGGTATAGCCCTTTGCTCTATGTACTATTTGCCGTCTTTCAACAACGTCGTCGGGCAAAGTTCCGTGTACGAGATATTCCATGAACGGTTGTGTCTAAGCCGAAGGGACCTTTGTCACTATGTGAATGAAAGAGTCAACTCTATCTGGGTTGTCGATGTCCGCTTCCTTCACGGATGGTGTCCGAAGATGCTCCAGAAAAACGCCTGGCGGAATTCGTTTACGCCCTGATCCAAGCTTAGACAATAGATCAGCCACCTCGTTTTGCTCCCTAGGTACATACTTGACTTCGTAGCCCAAGAAGCTCTTGGCTATCTCGTACACTTCGTCTCGATATGCCGCGATCATAGGGTTCTGCGTTCTGTGCCGACCACTGTTTGGGCAACCAAGTCGGAATCTCCACAGCAAACTATGCGCTTGATGACAATATCCTTGGCTACATGTAGTCCGTGAATGAGTGCTTCATATTCCGCCATGTTGTTTGTAGCCTCGAAGTGGATCTGCAGAACGAAGTGTAGCTTATCCCCAGTTGGTGACTGTAATAGTACACCATCCCCCGAGCCATTGAGTAGCTTTGATCCGTCAAAGTGCATCACCCAGTATTCTGGCTCCAGCATAGGGGTAGCATCTGGCATCTCCGTCCAATCTACAATAAAATCCGCCAAGATCTGTGATTTGATAGCATCACGTCTTTTATAGGTGATCTCGAAGGAGGCAAGTTCAATGCCCCACTTCGTGACCCTTCCTATAGCGTTGTTGTTGTTGATGATGTCGGACAGTGGAGCTTTGCTCACTGCTGTGTTAGGGTGCTCCTGGAAGTAGTGCCTTAGCTTCCGAGAAGCAAGGAACACTCCATAAGATATCTTCTGGTAGTGCGGGTAACGCTACTTGGATTCCGTCAAGACCTCGCTTACATAGTAAACTGGTCGTTGAACTCCGTACTCATAGTCTGGCTCTTTCCGCTCTACCACGACGATGATGTTGATTACCCGGTTAGTGGCCGCCATGTAAATTAACATAGGCTCCATAGGCTCGGGTGCTGCAAGGATAGGCGCCGAGGATATTATCTCCTTCAGCTACTTCAATGCTGCATCTGCTTCGTCCGTCAATATAAATTTATCCGCCTTCTTTAGCAACTTGTATATTGGCAGAGCCTTCTCTCCAAGTCGGCTGACGAACTGACTAACCGCTGCGATGCAGCCTGTTAGCCGTTGTATGTCCTTCAGGCATGTCGGATGGTTTATGTTTAGGATGGCTTTGATCTTCTCCGGGTTCACCTCGATTCCACGCTGGGAAATGATTAAGCCCAACAATTTTCTGGCTGGAACCCCGAAGACGCACTTCTTAGGGTTAAGCATCATGTTGTATTTCCGGAGATTATCAAAGGTTTATTTTAAGTCGGAGATTAAGTCGTTTGACTTTTTAGACATCACCGCTATATCGTCCACATAAGCATGAACGTTCCGACCAATTTGATCGTGTAGGCAACGCTGCATTGTCCGCTAGTACGTAGCACCTGCGTTTTTCAGCCCAAAGGGCATCATGCCATAGCAAAACATGTCATAAGGTGTGTTGAACGAAGTGGCCAATTGGTCCGACTTCCTCATTTTAATCTGGTGGTATCCTGAGTATGCATCAAGAAAACACAAAAGCTCCGAGCGAGCCGTCGAGTCAATGACTTGGTCAATGTGAGGCAAAGCAAACGGATCTTTGGGACACGCTTTGTTCAAGCCGGTGTAATCAACGCACATTCTTAATTCTTTGGTTCCATTTTTGGGGACAAGTACAGGATTGGCCACCCATCGGGTGTGAAGGACTTCTCAGATAAAACTAGCCTTAAGTAACCTAGCTATCTCCTTGCCTATGGCGCGTCTCTTCTCGTCTCTGAAGCGTCGTAGAGGTTGTTTCACCGGTTTGCATTTTGGATCAATATTCAAACTGTGCTCGGCAAGTTCCCTAGGTACACCCTTCATGTCGGCAGGTTGCCAGGAGAAGATGTCCCTATTCTCATGGAGGAACTCGACGAGCGTGCTTTCCTATTTGGGATCCAGGTTTGTCCCAATGGTGGTGATCTTGGAGGCATCGCCTACCACAAGTTCCACCGGCTTGGTTTCAATGGCGGCCTTGAATGCTAGGGCGGAGTCAGAAATCTTCTTCTTCGACGCCGGCATCTCCGTGGCATCGACCTTGCTCTAGATCTCCTTGAATTCTTCGCTGTAGAGGACAGCTTCTGCAAAGGCTGCTTCTCCAATCTCGCAGTCCCTTGCTTTAGTAAAACTTCCGGATACGGTGATGACACCGTTTGGTCCGGGTATCTTGAGCTTGTTGTAGACGAAGCATGTCTTGGACATGAAGGCGTGGAATATGTCGCGTCCGAATATGACGTGGTACATGCTTTTTAAGGGGACCACCTCAAAGGTCATGCGTTCTTGGCGGTAATTATTAACATCGCCAAAAGCGACCTGAAGTGTGATGCACCCAAGGGACCGAGTCTCCCGACCAGGAACTATGCCGTGGAAGATGGTCCGCCTTAGGTTAGCCTCCATCAAGTTCATCTTGTGCAGCGTATCCAGGTACATGACGTTGATGCTGCTTCCACCATCCACCATACACTTGGTGAACTCATTATTGACAATCAGGGGGTTGATGACCATGGCGTACTGGTTCTCCCTATGGATGAGGTATGGGTGATCCTTCCTGTCCCAAGTAATTGGAATCTCCGACCAGCGTAGCTGCTGGGGAACTGGGGGTAGAGTGGCCATCAGTATCCTCATAGAGGTTTTCTGTTGTCGGACAGTGGGGTGCCAAGGAAAGTGTGGAAAACGGCCGCCTTCTTTTAGAAGGGGTTCTTGCCCTTGCCATCGCCCTTGGCGGCGTGCTTGGGGTCAACATCCTCGTCCATGTCACTTGAATCCTTGGACTCCTCATCCTTCTTCTTCCCTTTTCCCTTGCCCCGCGGTCTGTTCTTCTGACTTCGCTTGTAGCCGGACTCCGGGTCCTCCTTGAGATCGTTGACGAACTTGCAATGGCGATTGGTGTGAGTGGCTTTGCCATTGGCATCGAGGTGTACAAGGCATGGCATGTCACGGTATTCCTCGTATGTCTAGAGAACACGGAGCGCTCCCGGGGTAGTTTCACTACCGCGCTGCTACCCACGACCAGCCCCCCGTCCTTGGCCACGCTGTCCGCCATCACCGCATCCTGCAAACGTCATAGCGACCATGTCGGAGGTTTTTTCTTCTAGAGGGCTCTTTCGCTTTATGCTGTTGTTCCTCCTAGATTGAGTTGGAACGGCCGTTGCCGGCAGGGAGCCGCGAGCATCGTCGTTGGTAGCCGCGAACTCACTAGCCAGCTGGATCATCTGACTGAGATCTAGCCGGCGATTGTCCTGCAAGCGCTTCAGCTTGTGTCGGAGCAACGTACCTTTCTCCAACCCATCGATGAAGGTGGCCATGGCGGTCTGAGCGTGCACTCCTGCGCAGGAATTCTTCATATCTAGCCAGCAAGAGAGGTAGGCGCGAGATGACTCGTCTTTCTCCTGCACGCACCGCTGTAGATCGCCAACGGTATAGGGACGATTATACGTACCCTCGAAGTTCTTGGTGAATGCTTCTTTCATGTCCAACCATTTGCAGATGGATATCTTCGGCAAGTCATCAATACATTGTCAGGCCGTATCCGCCAGCATCAGGGGGAGGTACTTGACGGCGACGTTGGGGTTACCCCAGGCGATTTCCACCGCGTTTCCGTAGTCCTGCAATCACATAGCTGGCTTGGTGGTTCTGTCATAGGGCTTGATGGTCTTGTCAATCCAGAAACCCTTGGGGTAAGTTGCGGTCCGTGTTACAGGTCCAAAGCAATGTGGTCCCAAGTATTGTCCTTCCCGGGCCTCGTGAATCTTGTCCAAGCGTGAACGTGTGTCGTATAGCTCCAGGATTGCTTTTTCTTCTTGCCGTCAGGGGAAGGGCTGCGTGAACTACGCGGGCCTCCTCCGCCATGGTGGCTGCTAGGGGGCGACGGAGGCGGAGGTGGCAGTGGGTTGGCCTTCTTGTTGTTACCCTCGTGCGAAGCCTCGCGCTTGTCGCGGTTGCTTGTCGGACACGGAGGGTCATGGCGCAACCTACTCATGTGTCCTTGGTTGCGCTCTCCATCATGACGGGTCTGCTCCACGTTGTCGCCGATGATGATGCCACTCTGCCTTGGCGGAGGCATATCCGTGCGGTGGTGACCCTTGGGGTCTTCGCGATGTCGGGGAGATCGGGGCGATGGAGATGGGCGATGAGGATGAGCGTTACCTCCATGGTTGGAGGATATGGGGATAGCATCCTTCCTATTGCGTGCACCCCTTCGTCTTCGTTCTGATGAACCCGTCTAGGACCCGACATCATGAGGAGATCGGTCCCTTGGAGGATTGTGCTGGCTAGACCAGCAATATGCTGGGTCAGACTCGAGCCTCTGAGAGGTGGCCTTTTCCTGCTGTTTCACCGCCTTGGCCACGAGATCATAGACCTGCTCCACCGCTACGGGTGATCTATCCTGCTCCAGAATCACCTGCCTGCCCTCACTGTCAATGTATGGCTTGGCCTGTGCCAGCTTCGAGGGAGCCCATCCTAGGTTTCGCCGTACACCACATTGATGATGCGAGTCGGAGATTTCTTAGCCTTCTGCTGCTTGAGCAGAGTCTTTTACTCGGCCTCCATTGCTCTAGCTTTCTCTATTGACTTCTGCGCGTTGCCCAGATCTCGATATAGCTGTGCGCCATGCTCCGCGATGGCCTGCGCTTCCTCCAGGAGCTGCTGGCGCTTCTCGTCAAGCTGGACGACGCTCCGTATATGGTCCACGGTCATGGTTTCGACAAGCAAGTTGCCGTACATCACTCTATCAGCTGGAGTAACTTGGGCAGCATCAAGCGTAGATGCTGGAGGCGGCAGGTTTGCGGTGTTGTTGTTACTCGGACCAGTATTGAGTTCATGTGGCTGTTGCGCTGGATTAGGCGGAGGGGGCATGACCTTTGCGCGATCGTTGTCGGCAGCAACAAGTGGTCCCTTCCCTTTGTACAACGCTTTAGACGGAGCTTGTCCGGGTTGGTCTTCGTCCATCACGGTCCCAATGGCGATGAACACCTCTCGGGACGCGATGGCGTTGTTGGCCTGCTCGTCGCGTTGAAAATCCTCATCCATCTCCTGCATAGCTGAGTCTACCTCCTCCAGGCTGAAATCTATCTCCTCCGAGTCAGCGCTGGTGTTGGTGTAGAACGCTTGAAGCACGGAGTCGGAGGGTGCCGAGGCTTCCTCGATGATGGGCGGTGGTGGTGCGACAGCAACAACGATGTCTGGAGGTGGTGGTGCAGCTGCAGTGATGACGACCGGAGGCGGTGGCTGCGGTGGCTGAGGGCACCATCAAGGAGTGCGAGCGCTGTCTGAGCTGCCTCCTCGGCCTCCGCGTAGTTGTTGACGGTGTTCACCATGCTTTCGAAGGTGAGGCGTCCTGAATCCTGCTGTCGCCTTATCGTATATTGGAGAAGCGTACCTTGGCCCAGTCCTTCCACAAAGTGATACATGGCATCATCATTGGGGTAATGTGCCAGGTCGGCCCGTATACGGAGCCACCTGGAAAGGTAATCGCGGGGGTTTTCATCCTCTCTCTGCTTGCAATGCGCCAGATCGAAGATGGTTACCACTCCGATGAACTTGGATCTCTGCTGTCCAGACGCATGGGCGAAGCCGGCGGACTTGCAGCGATCTTCCACCATTATATCTTGCACAGGGGCGGTTTGGGTGGGCCTTGAATTTTTCTGATCTCTGCCGGCAAACTCTGAAGAGAGATCCGACATCGATCCTTCCGCGAACGTATCCTGCCCGTAGGTGGTCCGTGTGGGTCTTGATGCTCCTCAGACTTCCAGGGAACTAGTGCTCGAGTTGGTTTTGCCGATGAAGACGTGGATGTCTCTGATGGGGACGATCGAGCACCGAGTAGGGTTCGTCTTCGCCGGGATCCAGAACTCGTCAGGAGGGACGATCGTAACGTTGCCGGAGAAGAGAATGCGACCAATGGCTACGGTTTTGCCGATTCTCGTGAAGAGCTTGGACCTCGCCCACTGTAGAGCCTGAAGCGCCTCTTCCCCAACGGTGGGCGCCAACTGTCGTGGTATTGCCGACAAGTACGCCATGGAGGGGTCCTCACAGTGCGTGTTTAGAGACGTGGGGTAAGGCGGATGGTTGACAGGTACGAGGTAGCACAGCTTACCCAGGTTCAGATCCCATGACAGAGGCGGAATCCTACCCCTGCTATAAATCGCTATAATGGAAATACGCCGAGTTACAGGGATCGGTTCGTTGTTCGAGGTATGAGTTGAGTTATCTAGGCTGTCGTGCCCTAAAGACTCCCATATGTCTGGCTTATATAGTCGCCAGGGCCTAGGGTTACAGGGAAATTCCTAGCCAGGCAGGTTATAGAGTCCTACACAGTATACAATCAGTCTAACGTGTCTTGCACTCCAAGGCTCCGGGTACATCGGTGACTCCTCCATATCCTTCCTTTATCCGTCATGGGCCTCCCTTCTGGATCCATCTAACTAGGCCTCCCAGCAGGCCATGGGCCATGCTACCAACTATGGGCCACCCGGGTTATCCGGATAGGAGACATGCTATGAGGATACCCATATATCATGTCCCCAACATCCGGTAAGTGGAGAATGATGTTCCTCCTGGCTAGAGATTTCTGCATGATCAACTTGTTGAGGGTTCTCAGCTTGTCTTTGGCTTGGGTCATTATTCTCCTCAATAGTAGGAGCTTGTTGATGTTGTGAAGATGAGGGCTCCACTTGAGTAGAGCATAGTTCTTCTCGATCCTCCACAAGGGGTTCCTCAACGGGGCAGATGAATCCCGCACCCATTCTTCTTATGGAATCTTGAGTCATTTCATCATCTACATCACAAACATCAACACGCCCCCCTTGGGGACCATCATATTCTTCAAAAACCACACTACAAGATTCTATGACAACTCCAGAGAGTTTATCATAGATTCTATAAGTGTGGGATTCGAGACCATAGTCAACAAAAATACCCTCTAAAGCTTTGGAATCAAATTTGGACAAACGAACACCTTTTATGAGATAGAAACACTTACAACAAAACACCCAGAAGTATGAAACGTTGGGCTTTTTACCGGTAAGTATTTCATATGGAGTGTTGATCAATTCTTTGCGGAGGTACAACAGATTTGATGCATGACTTGCGGTGGAGATTGCTTCAGCCCAAAAGTTGTAAGGGGATTTAAACTTTGCCAACATGGACCTAGCCATATCAATTAGAGTTCGATTCTTCCTCTTAGCTACACCATTTTGTTGAGGGGTATATGCAGCGGAATATTGGTGTTTTATCCCCTCATCACTAAGAAATCCATTCAAGGTGTAGTTCTTGAACTCGGTGCCGTTGTTACTCCTTATTACCAACACAAGGACATTGTATTGACGTTGAACCATGTTGATAAAGTCGATGAAGTTTTCTTGGGTCTCACTTTTCAACTTGAAGAAGTATACCCATGTGTATCTTGAGTAGTCATCAACAATCACCAAACAATATTTCTTCCCACCAAGACTTGCATGAGATGCAGGACCAAAGAGATCCACATGAAGGAGCTCCAGGATCCTCTTGGACTTGATGAAGTTATTTGGCTTGTGGGGAGAATCATGCATCTTTCTTTCAACACAAGCCCTGCACACACGATCTTTGGCAAAACAAACAATTCCTTTTAGTCCAACAATATGTCCACCCTTTTGGAGACTTTGAAAAGTTCTCATGTTGACATGGGCTAGAAGGAGATTCCATAGCCAACCCACATCGGTCTTTCTGAATAAGCACATCACACTTGTAGTGGTTTTCCCCCGAAAAGTCCACCGCATACAAGTCATTTTTGACGTACCCAACAAAAGCGACCTTTAGAGACTTGCTCCACAAGTGGACCACAATATAATTATCAATAAATACGACAAATCCCATCTTTCCAAGAGCACAGACTGAAATTAAATTAGATCCAAGGGTCTCAACAAGCATGATGTCCACGAGTGTAATATCGTGAGTAGCCACAACCTTGACAAAACCCAATACCATAGACTTTGACTTGTCAGCATATGTCACGATTATTTAATCATCTGGTCTCATCTCCTTGACAATAGCTTTGCTTCCAGTCATATGACTTGTGCATGCACTATCAAGCACCCACTTTGACCCTCCGGAAGCATAGTTCTACAAGAGATCAAACTAGTTTTTAGGTACCCATTTTTCAATGGGTCCTCTTGTTAGCAACAAGGGTCTTGGGAATCAAAATGGACCAAGCAATATAACCATCAAATGGGCCAACATATTGTGTATACACATCACCATAATAATCATGCATTAAGACATAGTGAGGGTTAGCACTTCCAGCAAAGTCATCATGTGACATAGTTTTGCCACACGTGGTCTTACTACCCACACTGGCCTTGTCTTTTGCTTGTGTGGGCATGGCCTTCTTCTTCTTGGCTTTGGAAACAAATCCAATGCCCCCTTTCTCATTGTTTGAACTTTTTTTACTCAAAAGATCATCAATATACTTGTTTCCTTTGGGAAAGGTGGCATTAGCAAGATCCCCTTCAACCTAGCATTTTCTTCAATGGTGTTTGTACTACGAGAGGGAATGAAAATACTTGGTGAGGCAATATTAGTCAATTGAGTTTGAAGTTTTTCACGAGACTTTGTGAGCAACAAGAGTTCACTCTCCAAGACCTTGTGAGCCTTGTCAAGCTTCCTAAAGTCCTCGACAAGTTTGTCATGAACAACACCAAACTCAACCTTATCCTTTTTAGCCTTTTTATACTTAGCAATGTCATGATCATGTTCCTTGATGAGCTTATTAATAATTTTATCATTTGTCTCATTGAGGCCTTCAAGTTTTATTTCAAGATACATCCTAGTCTCTTGCTCTTCTTCTAGAGCATTATTTAGAGTCTCCACCTCAATCATATGCTCTCTCCCTAGTTTACATCTCTCATCAAGAAGCTCTTGTGTATGAGAAATTTGACTCAAGAGGTTCACAAAATACTTCTTGTGCTCCGCTTGCAAGTTAGTCATAAACACATCAAAAGCAACTAATTCCTCTTTGACCTCAAGAGATATATCCTCATCAAGTTCATCATCAATCATAGAGGAGGGGTGGGAGGATGATAATACCTCTGATCATCTTGCCACTCGGCAAGTGACATTCTTGTTAGAGATATTCTCATTTGGAGAGTCGAAGAGTGAGAAAGTGGAGGTAGAAGTAGTGGCAAGAGCAGCCACACCATTTGATGTTTCCTATTCTTCATCTTCATCATCGGAGGAGTATTCTTCATGTGTTATCAAAAAAATCTCACCCGACTTCTTGTTGGCGGGATTCTTCTTGATGAAGGGTTTCTTGAAGGGAGCCTTGGAGTTTTTCTTTAACACTAGTTTACCCCCATGATCTTTTATTTTCTCATAGGGACAGCCGGCAACAAAGTAATAGCGGTCACCATAGTTGAAGTAAGTTCTTAATTTTGAGCCATTGTCTCTTCTCCTATTTGGGATTCTTCTTCTTTGCATTTCCATCTTGGCCTTAGCGGGGTATTTCCAAAAGTTCCTTGCATAGAAGTCCATATATTCACCATGAGCAACCTTGACATCTTCGGGATGGCTCAAAGATAAGCCTTCATCACTTCCTTCTTCATCCACATACTCCACAACTTTAGCTTTTATGGCAAGGTTGACACCATTGTTCATTCCAAGGGCTCGAGAACGAGCATCTTTGGCATTCTTGGCAGCAACCTTGAAATAGGCCATATCTTGCATAACTTCATTGAAGGTCATGAGGTGGTAGTTGTGTCTTCCTTGGATACTCTTCAAGTCGGTGGGCTAGAAAGCATGAGTGCACACACATATTTTCTTTTTATCCCAACATCATCCACATGTGAGGTACCAACATTCCTAAAGGTGGTGGCAGTGGAGCCTTCGATACATGTCTTCATGATCTTCACCATAATTCATATAGAAGCCTTCGGCTTCATTGCTGCATCATAATGGTTTCTTCTCATGCTCTCATTTCCAACATATAACTTAGTGAGAGCATCCTAAGCTTCCTTGGCGGTGTTGAGGTGTTCTGTGTGAGGGAATCTTTTTGTCCCCAAACCTTTTTGAATCATGTGCAAAGCGGTGGCATTGAGTTGACTATTGACAACTTATCTTCTTGTCAAGTTGGTTGGATCCACAATTCTGAGTCCTTCTTCAATGATATTCCACAATTCAATGCAAGAGCTGCGCACATGAGATATCATTAATGATTTCCATTGAGCAAAGGAATGTTCAGCTAGCTTAGGTGGTTCACCCCTATTGTTTATATGTGGGTGAGGGATTTGAGGATCGGGAGAGTACCAAGCAGGAACCTTATGGTGCTCATCCTTCCCAACATCCCTTTTGGTGGATGGATTAATGTTGTCAGGATCATCCCCACCACCACAACCGTGGGTGATGCCAAAGCGTTCACTTTTGGAAGTGTGGATGGTTCCTCTAGAGGAGGAGGAGGTGAGGCCATTTTCTTCTTAACAAATTGCTCAACTAAGTCATGCAACTGTTTCATTTTGTTGCCTAGGGAGGAGCCCAAGCTTGATTCCAATTTCTAGAGATCCTACATGGACACCGTGTTACTAGTCTCACTCCCTTCTCCTCCATCATGGCTACCCATATACTCTTAGGCGGTAAAGCCTGAATAAAGATATGAGGATCTGATACCAATTGAAAGGATTATATCGACACCTATAGGGGGTGAATAGGTGCTACTTCAAATTTTACTCTTTTTCAAGTTATGTTTGACACAGAACGTCAATAACGTCAATTCTCTAGATTATGCAACTACGGTGAATTTACCTATATGTCAACCTAGCACAAACACTAAGCAAGAACAAGATAAGTACAGTGCCGTAAAGGATAGAAGTAACCAAAGTGGAGCACGCAGAGACACAAGGATTTGTTTCCCGCTGTTCCTTCCTTTTGAAGGGAAGTACGTCTGCGTTTGAAGAGGGGCTGGTTTCAAACCACCAACGCCACGAGAGGCCTCCCTTGTTCTCCGATGAACCTCACCCCAAAGGGTTCGATTCACCTCTTCCACTATATCGTCAACCTTCGAGGTGGAAGACAGCACCTTTACAATAAGTTCGAGGCACACATCCACAACTGAATTGGAGGCTCCCGAATGCAAGCAAGTTGTCACACATCAAATACGAGCTTGTAAGAACCAAATCAAGAACTAGGGTTAATGAAACACTAGAGCAAGGGTCCCTCAAGAGAATAAAGGGGAAATGAAGATCTCTCTTGGTGAAGCTATAGATCAAGGCATCCTCCTTCGATTCTCCAAAGATCAATGACTTTGGATGGTTGGATGAAGAGATCTTGGTAATTTAGTGGCTCAAATGGTGGGGCACTTCTATTCTGGAACAAGCAGCTGGAGGAAGGGGATGAAGTCCCCTATTTATAGCCCCACAGCTTGTGAAGCGTTTTTTGACCGTTGGTGAAAGTTCCACACCGAAGACTCTGGTCTGTAGACTGGAGACTCCGGCCAATCTCCGGTCCAACTCCGGACCACCATACAGAATGTCCCAGGCAGGTAGAGAAGCCCACTCTGGAGATTTTTCAGAGACTCCGGTCTCGAGCACACCGAAGACTCTGGTGTTTACACACCGGAGACTTCTGTCTGGGAGGATGCACTGGAGAATCCGGTCTGGCTCCGGTCCCATGCATATTTCTGGATCCCCCTCCGGGGACTTTAGGGAAAACTCCAAACCACACCAGAGACTCCGGTGTTTGCACACCGAAGACTCCGGTCTGGAATTCCCATAAAATTACAGTTGCTTGCATGGACATTTCCATAGGGCCAAGGACTTTTCATTATATCATCTTGTAGACATTAGCACACTGTAAAATAATCTACAAGTTATTAACAAACACCAAAACTGATTAAGACAATAAATGTCCTTTCAACGACCTCCTGTCATGAGCTGATCCTGCGCACTACCTCTGCTCGCTAGATTGCTCCCCGCTGCATCTCATTGCCGCCTGCACTCGCACGCGCCGCGCTGCCTGGCCACCGGGCCGCCATCTCCACACGTCGCACCGCCATAGCCCACCCCCATGTTGCAGCCACTCGCCGCCATGCCTCCAGGTCACCGTCGCACGCGCTGCCACCCACTCCCTCACACGCCGCCTTCCCTCCCAACTCTGACAAGGTCTTATCCCAGGCCTGCGGTACGGCCGATGCCGGAGCACAGGGGCGAGCAAGGAGGCCATGGATGGGGCGGAGGTGCTGCTACGGTGAGATGATGGTTGTTCTATTGTTGCAATGGTGATGCTACAGACAGGTGTCGTTGTTGCTATGAAAGGTAGGAAGAGTTACTACCGAAGACGGTCGGAGTTGCTATCGGACGGTGCCCGGTAGTGCTATGGACGGCGGGCAGCATTGCTACCAGCCGCAGCGCCGGTTGCTACAAGTGGCGGTGCCGACCGCTAGGATAGGCATGCAGTGTTGCTACGAAAAGCCTGAGCCGGCACTACGAGCGGCTGCGCCAGGTGCTACCTTGGGTGAAGCAAGAACTTATTTTCCTATATGCTTGTATTTGTTCTGCTATGTATTCATTTTGTTTTTGCTACATTAATGTTCTCTATATGTTACACTGTTTCCCGTACAAATTTTGGCTATGAATTTCGACGATGTCTGCGACAAAGTCGTCTTTACTATTAAAGGACAAGTTTTTTGCTACAACCGTTTTATAGTTTTGCGACAATTGCGTAAAAATTTTGCTACAAAGTCTCCAGCAAGGTCTTCCGACGAAAGTCTCCGGCGATACCTACGGTGAAATCGGTTTTGCTATATTATGACTCTTATTTGCTACAAAGTGTCCGGCAAGATCTAGTCTTATTTCTATTTTCTAAATTAAATCCTTTTTGCTATATCTATTAAATACGGGACAACAAAAACAGAGATTATGTAGCAAAAACGGGATGAATTATTCCGGGACGCCTAGTACGGCCCTTTCCGATATCAGCACGGGCTCAAATTAAACTTTTCCCGATACTGACAACTGGTTTCCCTACCAATTCAAGTTCGAGTCGGGCCGGAAGAGTTTAGCCTAATAAAATAGCCCCATCCCCGCACAGATCAAAGCATCCACGCCGCAAAGCAACTCAAGAGCAAAAGTACTAAGTACAGGAAAGAGGAATCAAAGAGCGCGCGAGGATCAATCGCGTGGAAGTTTTCTGATCTCAGGATGGGGCAAGCGAATTCGTTACCAAACAATCGCGCTTACCGTTATCATACCATCGCCGCTGACGCAGCGGCGGCGGTGGACAGGAGGAGCCAGGCCTTATGGAGGGACAAGCTGAGGAAGCCATGCGGCAACGAATTGGCGCCGGCGATCTACCGCGAACTGAAGCTCGACGAGATCTGCACGAGCGACGCGCTGATGTTACAGCTGGCGGCGCTCGGCGCCACGACGCCGTCGTGCGTCTGCGCGGGCAAGGTGCCCAAGAAACAGGCCAGGATCAAGAACGGGCGCTTCACTTTCAACGCCGAGAGCTCCGGCAGCAGGCACATCGCCGAGATCTTCACGGACCACGAGCTCGACGGCCTGGTCGCCGACGGGGACAACGACAAATCCCGAGCGAGGGAGATGCCGGTGTTCGACGGGCAGGGGCGGCGGTACGAGTTCCAGTTCGTGTACTCTGAGCGCGAGTTCTACCGTCTCGGCGGCCCCGGACCGGAGTTCGAGCGCTTCATGGTGGAAAACAACGTCGTGCGCGACGTCGTGGAGCTGGGCAAGAAGATGACCATGCGGATCTTCGCGTTCCGCTCGCCGAAGCTGTTAGGGAAGGGCAAGGGTTTCCACGACCATCCGGACGGGGCGCTCGGGATGGTCGTGCTCTTCTCCGAGGATGAAGACACGGACTCGGACTGGATTGAGCTGGATGACGATGACATGACGATAAACGAGCTGCTTGAAAAATATCCGGCGGAACCAGAAGGCTACGAGTTAATTAGAGTTTGCTGATGATGTGTTGTTTGTTTATAACGAGTCATGCTTATGCCCCGACTTGTAGATTTATGTGGTGGATTAACATTACTTTCTTGCAAAAGTTAGTTCAAATTTGTTGAATTGTAATACTAGTAATGCCATTTTTATTTAAATATGCAAAAAAAATATCTTATCAGCTTGTAACAAATACAATGCTCTATTCTCTTACTAGGTGATGTGGCACTGTGCCACGGCATGCTCGTGATGAGAAAATACCGTCTAATCAGTTAAAAGTACGGTTGGAGCACTAGTGCAGAGCCCCCCTCTTTAACTCCGGTTGGGAGGGCCCTCTAACAGCGGTTCCCCAACCGCTGTTGAGGGTTCGGTGTTAGAGGGGGGTCCTTTAACACCGGTTCTTATACGAACCGGTGTTAAAGGGTGGCGCACGTGGGGCTGCTGCAGGCCTCAGCCCCCCCCCCCCCTTTAACACCGGTTCGTATCTGGAATCGGTGTTAAAGGATCTTCTGCCGCGGCAGAGATTTAGGCCGTTTTCTGCCGGCGAACTCTGCGCGGCAGAAAACTGCCTAAATCTGCGCAGACTCTGCCCGTTCTGGGCGTATTTCTGCGGGGGGGGGGGAGCGAGGGGAATCGATCGGGAGCGGTATACTTATAAATCGTCATCGGTACATACAGTACATGAATAATTAAGCAACTATTATTATACACAAACATCGTCGGCACATACATCGTCATCGCACATACATCGTTATCGTTCATTTTGGTGGATATCTAAAGAGTTCTCCGCCGGTGTGACGACCTCATCAAGTATGAACCGCCAATTCCTCTTGAATGGCTCGTATGCGTTCAAATGGTAGGAGTTGGTCCGCATCCGTTCGATCTGAATATATATGAAGAATGGGCCGTCAATATATATATAAGAATAAAACTCAACACAATTGATGGTAATAAAATAATGTTGTGGACTTTGTTTACTTACTCTAAGTTGTTCTAGTGCGGCTTGGCCTGTCGCACATATCGTGTTACGAATGAATTCGCAAACATAGTACCCACATAAGTTATTGACGTGTCCCTGATGCGCGCACTTTACGAGAATAGAGAGTTCAATCAAAATAATAATCAATAAAGCATGATATAATGGAATTGGAAGCTAGCTAGTATTACTTACATTTTGGTCTACAAATTTTAGTTCTTCTGACCATTCACCCACGGCCCTGCCCGTGAACATTTTACAAACCCTGTCCGACAAAGAAAATGGATAAAGGAGTAATTAATTACTTATTGTCACGAAAGTTGCCGATCTAGTGCGATAATATGATTGAAATTACCTCTGGAGCATCTCTCTAAAGTCTGCCCATAGATCTTTTTCTTTTCGTAACGAGTCCATGACAAGGACTTTTCCTGAGTCGGGTTGAATGACTAGCAGAATAAAGTGGAACCTACGCACGCATAAATCATCATCAATTACACTTAACATCGAGTAAGCCGAAACAAAATGTGTACAAGAGAGAGGGTAACAGTGCTCACGAGAAGTTGTAAGGCAATAGTATTTCCCTTTTGGTTTGTTGTCTCAGTAAAGACTTTAGCAAGTAATCTTCTGTTTGCCCGGGTTTGTCTCTTACCACTTCTTTATGAACTCTATTTGGGTCAACGAACCCAATGTCAAAAGGGCCTCCTTTCATGCATTCCATAACCTTTTTCCTGCATAATAGTATATACATATATGGTGAGCATATATATATATACATGCAATTAATGAAGTGAATGAGATGAGATAAAATTACGAAATAGTACTTACACACAATAAAGGCTGATGGCAGATTTGTCGAGTTCCTTCTGATTGAATAGAAAATGCAAGTCTTGAATGTTGAAGTCGATCGCGTCGTCTCCGCACAAGAAAATTTGATCTCTTATATGCGCCGTGATCCATTCTTCTTTTCTCGTCTTGCAGAAATGAAGGTACCACTTGTGCAATTTTCGCATCTTTGTTGGTAGATTCTTGAGCTCCTCTTTCTTGACTAGATTCTTCCCATACTTCCATGGCTGTATGGGGTTGACATCGCATTTGGGCAAGTTGTCTCCCATGACGTTCAAGTATGCAATGTAAGTCATCCCCATCTCATTGGCCTTTCTTTGTAGCTCTGCCTCGTAATCATCTACGGGAGGAGCGTCCCGTTTGTCAAATATTTGGAGCGGGGCGCATGATTGGTTTTCCTGCTCTCCGAGCATGGGAACTGTTTTCTGGGGTGCCTCACGACTGCTACTTTCAGTCTCCCTACGGCGCCTTTCATCCGCCTTCAAAATCTGGCGCTCGTAGTCCGACACAAGTGGGGTTTCAGGTTTCAAAATATTTTTGTAAAACTTCTCCACCACCGCCGGATCTATTTTCTCCTTTGGCTCGGCCCGTCTAGGTGCAAAGAATTTCTTGACATGTTCTTCCGAGATCCTATTGGTCTCCTCGTCGCTGCGATTCCACGGTAAAACCGGCAATGGCTTGGCGGAAGGCTGCATGACGTAGTTTTTTGAACTCTTTGGCGTACGGTTTCCTGCGGATTTCTTCGTGGCAGTGCTACTGATGCTCCTCGTGGCAGTGCTCTTCCGCTTACGCTGAGGAGATGGATGAAGCACCGGAGATGGCTGACGGGCCGGAGATGGCTGCCGCGCAGGAGATGGCTGATGGGCCGGAGATGGCTACCGCGCCGGAGATGGCTGCCGCACAGGAGATAGCTGAAGCTCGGGCTGGCAGCATGGAGGCGGGGGTGCCAGTGACCTCCAATTTGGAAGCACAATGTGTTCCTTCTTCCAAAGAATGGTTGTTTTCACTGCAAATTTGAGTTGAGTTTCCCCTTCACCTGTAGCATGGTCAAGCTGTGCTTCCTCATATTCCTTCACAACCTCATCCACCCCGACAATAGCATAGCCATCTGGAATCGGTCGGCAGTGGTAAGTTCCACCAGCTACAGGAGGTAAAGCATAGCCGACAGCCACCTTAATGGATAAGCCCATTAATCTCACATGCAGCTCAGCGTGTTCGCTCTCCGTGATCTCATCCACGGGGTATCGAGGACCCGTCATTTCAAGCGTGGGCTGCACGTTCTCCGTGGAAGCCACACTGCTTTTCCGCGCAGAGTCTGGGCCGCGGGCAGCTTCCAATGCAGGCTCTTCGTGCCGCTGAGATGGGCCGGTAGCTTGATGGCTCTATTGTGCATTCACTTGCGCCTGCAGTGCCGCAAGTGCATGTTCTATCTGTTTCATCCGCTCAGACGCTCTTTTTCTTTTACGCGCGCCATCTGTAAGAGTCGCTCGATCGGCAAACCCATCCTTCCATGTCATAACCCCCGTGCCTCGTGCATGTCGAGTGTTCTTTTTACCGATGGCGGCGTGTGAGCTGGTCATTCTCTCTGTCGGGATGGAAGGTCGGCGGATGTTTCCTCGTATGCCGTGATGAGTTCGGTGTGGGTTTGGCAAGGATGGTTGGGAAGATACACAATCACATTTACGGGTCCAACCTTGCCCGATTCCGTAGAACCAAGTCTTTGCACGTAGGTCCCACCCATCTGCAGGGTGTGATCCCTCTCTCGTGAGGCCTCTCAGCTTTCTCCCACTTAGGCCTCTCGAGATATGTAGCCACGACCCCATCCTCTGGTGATATTCCTTCTTGAGGCATTAAGCGTATTGGTTTCGACCTCTTTTAGCTATAGCACTTTTTATATGTCTCAAATTCGGCGGTGAGGTCTTATCTTCGCATAATATCGTCTTGAAATCTGAGTCTCATGAGCTTTGACAAATTTGTTCAATTTTGTCTTCGATTCTTGAAAGCCTCAGCCATCTTCTTTAGAGTCCACTCTTTGACCTTTTTCTTTATAACCGGGTTGTTTTCATCCTCCTCTGGCGGAAGGGTGAAATTTACCAACAACGAATTCCAAAGTGTTTCTTTGGATCTGTCATCGACAAAGGTACCGTCGCCCTTCTTTGGCTTATTCCAATATTCAATTATGATTGGGATTTGGTCCCTAACAAGAACTCCAGCCTGACGTATAAATTTGTCTGCGGCCTTCTTGGGCTCCATCGGCCTGCCATCAACACGGACTGCTTCGATCGTGAACTTTGCACGATCTTTCAACCGCTGGCTCGCGCCTCGCTTGCTCTTTTTCGTAGAAGAAGATGGTTGCTGGCTGGTCGATCCAGAGGGCTAAAAGAAGAAAGAAGCGTTAATTAATACATGTAGAAGAAGATTGTTGGTGGAAGTCAGCTGAGGCTTAATCAATGCATATACCTCGCCGGACTTTGTAACCATTAAATTGCGTTCACCGGAGTCTTCATCTTCTCCATGACTAGTACTTGAGCTGTCGTCGTCATGTCCCTCCAAGTTCAGATATTGTGAGGTGTCCTCATCAATAATGTTCTCCATTATTTCTTCTTCTTCAAGGTTTCTACTAAGTGGATCCATAGTTTCTAAAACAATAATATTATCTAGAGTGCTAGCGGCGGGCTCGTCGGGCGGCGGGCGGCGTCGGCGTTTAGGCGTGGCCTATGAGCTCCGAAGCGGCGGCGGTGCTAGCGGCGGGCTCGTCGGGCGGCGGGCAGCGTCGGCATTTAGGCGTGGCCTATGAGCTCCGAAGCGGCGGCGGCGAGACGCTCCTGCACGGGGAAGAGAGCGAGGTGGTCAGTTAGGGTTTAGGCGTGGCCTATTATAATATCTTTGCTATCAGCTATTTTATATTGTTCCGAGGTGTCGGCTTTTAGGCGTCGGCGTTTAGACGTGGCAGAGCGACAACGGCGTGGCGCAGCAACGCAAAGGCGCGGCGGCGTGGCGAGCAGCCCGGTATTGCCCCTTTAACACCGGTTCATAGAAGAACCGGTGTTAAAGCCCCTTTTCGGGATCAACAAAAGCCCTCGTTTCCACTAGTGCTCGTAGGTAGTACTACACAGTTGTCGTCTGTAACACCTCAGTTTTAGATAAACATTATTTAGGGTTTGTTTGTGCATCATGTTTAAATTGTGCATTAAAGAACATAATGAAAAACTCTAAACCCTACTCTCTCCCTCTATTTGAAATCAATTCAAAATGACACACGACCACTGAGCCGAGCACACTATGGGTAACGACAGGGTTGGTGCTCTTTTTATCTTGGCCTATCGTGTAAAATGTATTCCCATTTATCTCGTACCCTTGGAAAGTACATACAGTCGAAGACGGTGTCCTGGCCAACAAGTACAGCTGATCCCCAACAGTGGTGTTATTCGTGAGAAGTCTTTGCGACCAGCCAAAACTCGCCATGTGTTCACTTATAATCCATTCATCGTTGCCCCGGGTGTTTGAGGCGTATTAAATTCTTGTGTTCATTGATATACGGGCAACCAAGATAGATCTTTGTAAAACCGTGTAGTGCTTGATTGAGAGAATGCCCGTCCTACATATCATTGCTTTACATCCTAGGGTGCCTTTTCCACGATCTCCCCTCATGTCGTGATTACGGAACACCAATCGCCTTAAGGTCAGGAATAAAATCAACACGAACTCAATGACCTCCTCTGTTACATAGCCCTTGGAGATGCTTCCTTCGGCCTATACGGTTATGAACATATTTCTTTAAGACTCCCATGTACCTCTCAAAGGGAACATATTGTGTAGAAATACAGGACCGAATGGCAATCTCTTCTACTAGGTGAACCGAGATGCGTCATAATATTGAAGAAGGATGGTGGGAACACCAACTCAAAGCGACAAGACATTGGACCACATCTGTTTGTAACCTGGTAGGCTTTACGGATCGATTACCTTACGAGATATTGCATTGAGGAATGCACATAGCTTCACAATGGGTACTCGAACATTTTCGGTAGAAGCCCCTCAATGCAATCGGAAGCAATTGTGTCATAATCACGTGGCATCATGATACTTCAGGTTTTGGAATTTTTTCTCGCCATATTTATTATTCCCTTTATATTCGACGAGAAGCGACGGGACCTTGATCTGCTCGGGCATTCAAAAAGATTTCCTTCTCGCTTTGGTAAGAGCGTAGGCGGGGAGTTAAGTGGCATCGTTTACCCTTCTCGTTCTCGGGATGCATAGGATCTTGAGGGCTTGAGGCGTTGCTGGTGCTGCTGTGCTTCCGGTGTATCTTTTGTCTTCCCATACACTCCTAGAAAGCCTAGCAGGTTCACGCAAACATTCTTCGTCACGTGCATCACGTCGATTGAAGAGAGGACCTCTAAGACTTTCCAATAGGGTAGGTCCCAAAATATAGATTGCTTCTTCCACATGGGCGCGTGTCCGGCATCGTCATTCGGAACAGATAGACTGCCAGGACCTTTTCCAAAGATTACTTCTAGGTCCTTGACCATACCAAATACCTCCTCACCGGTACGGAGGACAGGCTTCCTCCGGGGTTCTTCCAGACGTTTGAAATGCTTGCCTTTCTTTCTTACTGGATGCAGGTTCGGAAGAAATCGGCGATACCCTAGGTACACAACCTTCTTATATTTATCCAAACATACACTTTTAGTATCATCTAAACAGTGTGTGCATGCATTGTATCCCTTGTTTGTCTGTCCTGAAATGTTACTAAGAGCAGTCCAATCATTGATGGTTACGAAAAGCAATGCTCGTAGGTCAAATGGCTCCCCTTTGTGCTCATCCCACATACGTACACCTGGTTTGGCCCACAGCTGTAAAAGTTCTTCAACTAATGGCCTTAGGTACACATCAATGTCGTTGCCGGGTTGCCTCGGGCCTTGGATGAGCACTGACATCATAATGAACTTCCTCTTCATACACAACCAAGGAGGAAGGTTATAGATACATAGGGTCACATGCCAAGTGCTGTGACTGCAGCTCTGCTCACCAAAAGGATTCATGCCGTCTGTACTTAGACCAAACCTTAAGTTCCTTGCGTCACGTGCGAAGTCCGGGTACTCTCGCTCGACTTTTCTCCACTGTGACCCATCAGCGGGGTGTCTCAACATCGCGTCTTTCTTACGGTCTTCCATGTGCCATCGCAACAACTTGGCATGATCTTTATTTCTGAAGAGACGTTTTAACCGTGGTATTATAGGAGCATACCACATAACCTTGGCGGGAACCTTCTTCCTAGGGGCCTCGCCCTCAACATCGCCAGGATCGTCGTCGATCTTATACGGAGTGCGGTGCATACCGGCATGCATCCAAATTCGTACTTCTCACTGCGGTAGAGGATGCAGTCATTAATGCAGCATGTATCTTCGCACGTCTAATCCTAGAGGGCAGACAACCTTCTTTGCTTGGTATGTACTGTCGGGCAACTCATTATTTTTGGAAGAAGATTCTTCATTTTTACCAACAACTTTGAAAATGCGCTTTCACCCACCATTCTCTGCCTTCCATTGCAAATCGATGTGGCACCTAGCTTTTTGTGGCCATCTTCGCAAGTTGGATACAACAATGTTTTGTGATCCTTTAACATCTGCTCCAGCTTCTCCTTCTCCTTTTCAGTTTCACATTCTTCCTTTGCATCAGTAATGGCCCGACCAAGATCGTCATCAGCGGGCCCATCTGCTCCCTCTTGATCTTCATTATCTACCTCCGTTGCATTATCATCATATTCAGGATACATATTATGATAGTTTTCATCATCCTCTTGTTCTTCGTTGTCTTCCATCACAACCCCTTTTTCTCCATGCTTGGTCCAACAATTATAGCTGGGCATGAAACCGGATCGAAGCAGGTGGGCGTGAATGGTTCTGGTATTTGAGTAGTCTTTCTTGTTCTGACAGTGAACACACGGACAGCACATAAAACCATTGTGACCACGGTTTGCATTAGCCACAACGATGAAATTTTGGAGGCCGTTAATGTACTCGAAGTGCGGTCACCGTACATCCATTGCCGATTCATCTGCATTAATATGTAGTATATATCAAAAAATAATAGGGAGATGACCATTTATATATATAGTACATCAATGACACATGAAACTATAGTTGCCGACCTCGACCGAGACGGAAAGAGCAACAAGAAAGCTTATTTTGAGCTCTCGGGCATTTCACCGAACACCTCTAGTGCATATGAAAAAAACACAAACTAGCACTCTTCACACCCTCTTGCTAGGCTCCAAAATGTGAAAGAATGGAAGAGTGGGGTGTGTGTGGGCTGGGGTGGTGTCTTATATAGCCCCCCCCCTTTAACACCGGTTCGTGCCACGAACCGGTGTTAAAGGGGGGGGTGCGCGGGCCACTGGTGCAGGGACCTTTAACACCGGTTCGTGCCACGAACCGGTGTTAAAGGGGGGCTCCTTTAATGCCGCAGAGGCCACGCTGGTACGGCCCCCCCTTTAACACCGGTTCGTAGAAGAACCGGTGTTAAAGCCCATTTTCGGGATCAACCAAAGCCCTCGTTTCCACTAGTGGAGATTAGTAGTGTTTTTTTCTAGATATACGAAGTGTTGTTTGTAACGAGTCATGCCTGCCCATGACTTGTACTAGATTTGCTTGGTAGATTAACATTACTTTCTCGAAAATGTTAGTCCAGATTTGTTGAGTTGTAATGTTTTTCTTCAATTTCATAGTCATGCCTGCCACGACTTGTACTAGATTTGCTTGGTGGAATAACATTACTTTCTCGCAAATGTAGTCCAGCTTTGTTGAATTGTAATGTTTATTTCAATTTCATATTTTATTTAAGGTAAAAAAATGCAATCTTTATGTTATCGGCTTTTCACGAATTCAATGATCTCTTACGTGTAGCCGCTGCAAATTGGCGAAAACTATAGGTTAGGTGGATCTTACCGTTAAGTGTCGGCCCTCCGAACTATAACCGTTGCAAGACATTCCGAGGAAAACTGAACAAGAATATATAGCGGACTAAATTTTGTAAGAAAGCACTTGGAGAATAAACGATAACTTTGACAATATCCGTTGGAACCAGAAGGCAAAGACAACGGAGTGGATTGAGCTAGTACATGATGATAAACGAGATATTTGAGCATATCCCTCGCCCATCGGAATAGCGGCTGCAAAATGTTACTTTGAAGCTGTGACAAGTCATGCTACGAATTGTAGATTTATTTGCTAATTTTATTTTATTTCTCACAAATGTTACTTCGAAGTTGTTGTTCTTTAATATTTTAGTTGAGATCACACATCGAATCTTTAATGTCGTCGGCAAAAACAATTTTCTACTACGTATTATATACATGTTGGCAATTCAAATTAGCTCCTCACAAATAATGCAAATTCAAAAAAAAAGGTTAATGAGGCACATCAATTCCATACTACTAACTGGTCCATCTCAGTTTGCTGCTCCTAAGAAATAGGATCGGGGGCGAACCCATCTTCACCACCGCCGCATGTCCTTGTCTCCTCTATTGGCCGTTCCGGCCACGGGAGGGGGTAGGGACCCCGGTGCTTCGGCTCCGGTTGTAGTTAGGGTAGGCCTAGTGCTGGGGCGCTGCTTAGATGGAGGAAACAACGCCACGTAGGAATAATTTGTCCCTATTTTCCCTCCATCTTGACGCCACTCCAACTGATGGCATCGTGGGGCAGGTGGCCCGGTCATCTCGTCGATCTTTGGATCTGGTGAGATTCGTGTCTAGTGGTCGGTGGTCGGCACTCTCGCGGGTAAAAGTCGTTTTGGCTGTTGTAGTTGTGTTTGATGTCTTGCAGTTGGATGCGTGGATGACGGCAGGCGGTGGCGTTCCTCTTCTTCAACTGCAGCGGATGAAGTTGACGGCGTTGGGGTCTGGAGACCACGGGAAAGATCCCAGGCTGACGTGTCACAAAGTCTCGGTTTCATTGCTTGCGAAGGCCCGGTTCATCGGCTTGAAACGTTGTATGCAAAAGTGGTCTCCCAAATCTTGGTATGGCGGTGGTTCGTCTCTTTTACTTCTTGCGGGGTTTTTTGTGCAAAGTCATATGACACGCTTGATTGTCTCATGGTGATCATATGTGTAATCTCTTGTGGCATCAATTAGGAGCCGTGAAGGCACGAAGTTCGGGTCATGAGGCATGGTTTTATATCAACCATATAGAAACGACAAGGTGAGCTTGGTTTTATTTTTCTTTCGAGATGAAGATGAGCTCAGTCGGGTAAATCGCACTTGGGTTCCAACTTCCAAGTCTCCAAAAACTAGACTGGAACCGAGAAACATAAGGTCCATAAATTTAGACCACCTATTTACATAACCTATTTCAACCGCTTGTACAGATGTTTAACCACACAACTTTTAGCAATGCTATACATACGATAGAAATAGCTTTAGCATAGAAATCGTCCGATGGTAAACGATCAGACTCATTACAATCAGCAAATATGTTGGCCAGAACATGGAATCCCATCGTGAGCCTAGTTGTGCAGAAATCATACAGTTCTATCATACGTCATGCAAGGAGAAAACAAGCCAATACCACGTTTTTAATGAAAATATATCAAACTTGCAGTGCAGAATCACAGATTGACACCATTCTGAATTCAATTACTACTAAAAACACATTGCAGAATGATTACGACGAACATCAACTACAGACATGTCATAATTAGCATTGCCCGAGTCATACAAGTGCAGCAATTGCAGGTGCAATCTTTCAGGTCAGTAAGTTCCATAAAGAAGAAAGCACATTTGACCAAGAAAAATATCCAGCACTTTCTCAATACATGATTCAGAGTTCACTGCTCCTTGTTTAGCCTCAAACAGGATGTCCTCCAGAAGTGCTAGCTCATGCTGCATCTGGCGGTGAACCACCGGGAACTCAAGGAACAAAAAGGGCAATGTTAGCTTTAGCTATTAGCCTACTCATCTTAACAGTCAGTTAATGCTATTCCAATGCAAATTCTTACGATGGCTATGTTCTGCCATTAAGGAGGATCTGGTCAAATTTCGTTATGCGCCGACCCTCAGCAGTATACTCACTGCAAAACAATCAGAGAATAATTAAACCAAGAATATTAGACTACAATTTCTGGACCTTGGCTTGATGCTGCACGCCTCCTCCGCCACGGACATCGTCGCCTACTCCGATGCCGACTGGGTCAGCTGCCCTGACACCCGTCGATCTACTTTCGGTTATTGTGTCTACCTTGGACCATCGCTCATCTCTTGGTCATCCAAGCGGCAGCCCACCGTCTCACGCTCCAGTGCCGAGGCTGAATACAGGGTTGTCGCCAATGTCGTGGCTGAGTGCTCATGGCTCCGTCAACTTGTCGCCAATGTCGTGGCTGAGTGCTCATGGCTCCGTCAACTTCTTCTCGAGCTCTCATGTCCTGTGGACAAGGCCACCGTTGTGTATTGCGACAATGTCTTCATTTCTACCTCTCCAGCTCTCCTCCAACCCCGTCCATCATCGCCGGACCAAGCATATCGAGCTCGACATTCACTCTTTTCGTGAACAAGTGGCACTAGGGCGTATACGTGTCCTTCACGTCCCTACTTCCCAGCAGTTCGTGGATATCATGACCAAGGAACTACTTACGGCATCCTTTGAGGAGTTTCGGTCCAGTCTTTGCGTCGGTTCAGGTGACGCTGCGACTGCGGCGGGGGAGGAGGGGGGGATATTGTATGCACGCGTGTACTCTGTATATTTACATATGCCCCCCTCCTCTTTGTGTAGTCGAGGACATGGCGGCCCCACCTTATACACTATATATATGCATGCCTTTGCACCTGATCAATACATCGTGCAACACAATCATTCTACACATTCCCGCGTCAACTTTACACGACACATTAGTGTTGAGCTTCACCCGTTGAGTTCTCTGCATATTCTATATATGTCGAATTGATTGGTCTTTGAAGATGTATACATGCGTGCGTGCGTGCGTGGGAGCGTGCGTGTGTGTGTCTCTGTGAGTTTGGATTTGGAAATCTAGATTGATGTGATTAATACGTGCTCTTTTTTCTGTGCGTTGCTATCTCTGATTGATTCATGCTTTATCATTTGTAACATGATCACCACTATATTGAGAGAGAGAGAGAATCCACGAACCCATGTCCATTGCATCCATAAGAGTAAAACCTTCGGCTTGTCTTCTTGCATTATAGAGGAGTACGTGGCCATTTGCGAGCTTTCTTACATTTCCTACCTTGTTGCATTTTACTTACAAGTAGTAAATCAATTTCATTGTTTCTTTAATTTGTTTAGTGTATACTCCCTCCGTTTAGAAATATAAGATGTTTTAGGTTTGTGAATGAGATGTATCTAGTCCAAGGTTTTGGTTTCCGGTACGAAAAAATCCCGAGGGTGGTCAGGATTTCCGGTTACCGCGGTTACCGAGAAATCCCGACCGGTTACCGGACGAATTTAAATTTCAAAATTCGAATTCAAAGTCCTCGGTATGACCATTTACATCTTTTTTTTGTTAAAATTCATAAAATTCATACAATTCAAATAAATTTGGGATTTTTTGTCCGGTAAACCGATTTCCCGAGGGTGGTCGGGATATCCAGTTACCGACCGATAACCAGATTTCCCGACCGGTAACCAAAACCTTGATCTAGACACCTTTTAGTGTCTAGATTCGTTTGAACCTATACACTAAAAGGTGTCTAGATACATCTTATTCACAAACCTAAAACATCTTATATTTCTAAACGGAGGGAGTAGATAGCTAAAATTGTGACACAGCCAAGTTTGAGGAGTAAATAGCACCGGAGGTCATAGAACTTGTCCCTCACGTGTACTTAAGTCACACAACTTATAAAATAGACTAACCGGTCACACAAGTTGTCAAACGCGTACACTGCAGGTTACAAACCGCTTAACCGGCCGTTTTAAAAAAAACTTGTCACGTGAGCATGCCTCGTAAGGTTAATAAGGATTTCTAACAAAAACGTTAATATGGACTGAAATGTATGTAAAACCCCCCTTTAAAAGTTAATATGTCGCTGGTCCGCCGCTCGCGTCCTCCATTGACGCGCACAACACGAACAGGAACGAGCAGTATCAGATCGATTCGATCGACGTGAATCCTTACGTGAACTTTTTTTTTGACTTTGCGTAATTAACATGATCTAATCCAAAAAATACAATTTCAACTGAACCCGGCCAGATAAACATGAGGGAGGTTTTGTAAAATTGTAAGTGCCATGCTGACCGAACACGACACACACGTGATGCGTTGTGTTAAAAACCGTTATGTTTTTTTGAGAAACTAAAAACCGTTATGTTTTTTTGAGAATGTGACATGCGGTGCATGTATTTGACAACTTGTATGATTGATTAGTCTATTTTACAAGATGTGTGACTTAATTGTACGCGGAGGACAAGTTATATGACCTCCGGTGCTATTTACTCAAGTTTGAGAGAATAAGTATCTTTGCCTTCTTCCTTCCTGGGTTTGATACCTTATAGTTCCACATTGGAAGATGCTACAGCTATCCTCTGCACTTGGAGTTATCAAATACATAAAGAGCATCATGGGCAGCACAAAAGGAGGCTTTGATGCCATATGAGCAGTAGATAAGTTTTGATACTCTCACAAGTCTAGCCCCGATCACATGATGTAGTCATGACCAAACTTGCCAAATCAGCGGCACAAAAGGAGGCTTGATACCCTGCTAAGCCAAGATCTCCCCATTGAGAGCAACGTGTGGTTGTGCTTTCTAAGTTCAATTCGGTGGCACTGTGTAACCCTTGGTCACGAATACTTTCAGTATATTGCGGTTGTATTCGGTATCCATCTTCCATTGCACCACAATGCCACTTTTTCTTCACCGGCGTCTTTAGTCGCCCCTGCGGGCGACGGAGACACTCCCCTCCGACCCTCAACCCCGCTCCCCTCCTCCTGCTGTCGTCGTCGGGGCAAAGCTCGCGGGTGGTGCTGGTCGCAACGGGTGTACCTCTTCCCTGCTCTTGAGGGTCCTCGTGGGACCAGATCTTCAGGCGGCGGCGCGTTTAGTAGGCGGTGCTCGAGGCGGGCGGCGATCATGGCAGCTTGGCGGCGACGATGTGCTGTGGGCCGGCGCGGCTGGCTACGGCAGTTGCTAGGGGCGGCACGGCTTGCTGTGGTTAGAGCCGCTGCAACCCAGATCTAGGCCCATTTGGGCTCGATGGGATAGCCGTACTTCGACCTCTGGGCTCAGTTGTGGCTGTCCTGGACTCCTCTGGGAGGCACACTACAAGAAATGTGTCAAACTATGACCTTTTGGTAGTGACTATGTCAAAAATCGTCATAAATTTATGACGACTCCGGACCAGATGGTCATGAGCTGTTTGGAAGGGTCGAAACTTAGCAAAATTATGACGATATTTCTCCAAAACGTCGTAATTTCATAAGATAAAATCGTCATAGTGTTAACAAAGATAAGATATAAGAGGAAGGCAATACCAGCCGTTGGATGTAAACATGATAGACGGTTGAGATTGTGATATGTGGAACACCAGCAGTGGATCGATGAACTGGCACACCACCGATCGAATGACCTGGCAACATGCGCGACAAGAACCCAAATCCAGCGAACCCCACCCTCCTGGCCACCCATCACCACATTCTCTCCTCCCCCGCCGCCCCTCCCCAACCTCCGGCCGCCGGCCTAGATCCTAGCCAGTTCTGGCCACTCACTGCCCCGTCGACCACCTCCCCCGAATCCCCTCCTCCACCTCCCTCCATTCCACCGCGTGGAACCACCAAACCCCTAGTCCGACTGAAACCCTAGCCCAGGCCCCAGATCTGCAGATAGGAGAAGGAGGTTCGCGACGCTCGATGCTACCGTCGACGGTGACGCCGCCTCCATCGAGGAGGACCTACGACTCGCCTTTAGGGACTCCAACCGGTGGCCGGGCCCCTGGATCCTCTGCAGCACCATTCTCCCTTCGCCCTCATGCCCCTCCTCTGTTTCCCCGCCACTTTCCAGGGAGCCGCCGTCCATCAAGGGAACCTGTACCTTCCAGATGCGCCGCCACCGCCCCAACCTGCCGCCTCCCCTCCTCCACCTCCCTCCCTGCCTCGACGGACTAGCCACGTGGGATGGAACTAGTAGCAGCGGCCGTCGCTGGACGATGGAGACATGGGTGGGCGTGGGTGGCCTGCGATGTAGACGGAGGCGTGGGTGTGCGGCATGGTTGTGGATGGTGGCCGGGCCTCCGTGATTCTGCGCCACACGAAGCAGCAGTAGCGGCACGACGCACCTGGCCGCCGACGGTCTTGCGGGCGTCATCAGCAAGACCTACACTGTGATGCTCGCTCGCCTCACCATCCTTTGCCAGGTACAGAGCCTCTCGATTTTTCACAAGGTTCCTTTGATTGTATCTGACCGGAGTAGCAATGTCCACAAAAATCATCAGGTCATACCCTCATGGAAAATTCCCTTTGCAACAGTCAAAGAGAATTCATGTTATAGGATTCAGTTAGACATGACATCTCAATTATATGTCTTTTTTATTCCTATGCGTTTTCTATCCTATGAATCAAAGGAGCCCAATGGGAAATGTGATACTGCTCGATTTGTATTGCATAATAAACCAATTTTGTCAGTCAGTGCAATTTACAGTGTATAATGATGGGCCATAGTGCAAATATTTATGTGTGTGCTTCTCTGTGATAGTTACAGGCTCAAAATTAGTGACAACTACTTAGGTGTTGCATCGATAGAATGAAGGTAGTCAGTAAATTGCCTGTATGTTTGTTCTATGCATATTAATCACGGGTGTTCTGTGGTACGCTTGTTTTCAAACTTTGAATCTTGCAGGCTTTAGCTTGGACTGTTATCTGAAATTTTGTTTCGATTGTTATCTGAATTTTGGTGTCGAACTTCATTCATTGGAATCTGTAGCTACCTCGAGTCTGAACCTTAGCATCGGTGTCAAAGGACCGGTCATGGTCTGAGATCAACACAGGTTCATAATCACAATTTAGAAATTTGACATTTGTTCTCTGTGATGGTTGCACCTTACAGGCTAATAACCGGTGAAAACAGTTTAAGCTATTTGAATGTGATATTCTCCACTATTCATCTTTGTGGTTATGAGAACTCTTCTACAGGATGATATGAAACAATTAGACCATAGAGATCTATTTGTTCTTTGATGTCTATTACATTGAGCTTTTAAACTGATGCTAAGCATGTCATCCCTGTATTGTTCTGCTCTTTTGTTTTTAGAGATGCTTGGGGTAGTTTTCTGTGTTGTATGATCTCTAGTTAAATGGTGGTTACATGTGAAATCATTTACAGCTGAGCCTATGTTGTTGCAAGGAGATTTTACTTAGATGCTACATCATTGAAGTATCTTAAACAGAACTTCTGAAGTATTTTAAATAGAACTTCACAATCATGATTGGTTAATTACCCTTTTGAGAACTCTTGACTAATGGACTATAATTATCCTTGAACTAATCTAGCAAGTTCTTAGTTACCTTTCATTTGGATGATTGCATTTTTTGCAGTATCTCGACATTTATCTTACATGAGACTCGAGTTGATAGTTTAAGGATGCCTTCTAGTTTGGATTTCGAAATTCTTAGGTAGACATTTGTGTATATTACAGACTGATTTGGTTTGTGGAAATTTAATTACCTTGTCTGTTATCAAAACAATTCTATCTTATACATAATCTATCTGACCATGTTCCATTTCTGCTATAATCTGTTTGACTATGTTAATTTTAAATATATTTTCTCATTAATTGATTTTACATGAAGGAAACATTGTCTTGGCGAGTTCGGCAACCCTGAAGTGGAGTTTAATAAGGGCATAGATAATATGGTGCAATATTTCGTGAGGAACCTAAGAAGAACTTGAACCTGTGAAGGATAGCGGGGATATTAAAAGTGAGGAAGTGTGTTGCTCTAGGAGGGAATGCTGGATTGATTCTTTTGATGACCTGGTTCTTGGATTTTTTCACGAGGTGATATGCCGGATGCTGTCGTGGGTGCAGAGCGAGAGCTGCGGCGGGCTGAACATGTTCCTCAACAGCTCCGCGGCGGCGGACGGGCGGTCACTGTCCTGCCTGTGCCTGGTGATCCTCCACTTGAACCGCAAGCTCCTGAAGCCCATCGACCATGTCCGCATGATGTAGCTCGGCCTCCCCATCGCCTGCGGCGTCTTCCTACCGTCTCAAGTCCTTCATCTGCTTCAGGTCAAGTACTCACTAGTACTACTTCTGAATTCGGCACCGATAGATTGGATTTGTATACTACTCATCACACATACATGATTAATATATTCTAGAATATATCTATGTGCTGTACTAGTACTATAGCTAGTATCATGTTTAAGAGTATGTCATCAGAAAATAGTTACCCACTTATAATAGCTAGTGTGCTTTCTTTTTGAAATATCTAGCGTGCGTGCTGCTGGTGTAGTGATGCTAGTGTAGTGCTGCCTTTTGAAATAACCATTAGAATCATGTAAGGGCTATGGTGTAATGCTGCTGGATGAGTAATATTCCTAATATATGTTGAATGGTTTGTTTATATTACTGTATTTTGAACAGCCTGGACACATGTTCTTATAGTTCCCTGAATGTTTCTTATACATATTTGAGATGGTGTTGCTCATGGTGTTTGAGAATACCTAATTGCCTTTTTGTTGGACTACTTGTGTTTGACTTCTTATGCTTGCACAAGTAGTAATTGTTGATGTAGATGATACAACTGATCTTTTGCACAACACATAAGTTGAGTGTATACTGGCTGAGCAGGTAAGCTTAACCTTCTAATGCATGTATCTTGAGGTACCAGAGATGTTCTAAAAGAATGTAATACTGTCCATTTACTGTTATATTCTCTCATTCATGATTTAATGGAAAGCTGCATCTTGAATATATTTTCGCTCTTTTTTATAATTGTTGGCACATATTACCTTATTGAATATATCATCTCTTTTACAAGATACAGTACATGCTGAATAAGTTCTAGAAAGAGTAAGCCTAAAGAACTTCCAGGAAGAGGAAGTGTGAAGAAGTTCAAGGAAGAGGAAGCCTGAAGAAGTTCTTATTCTTTCTATAAACGTTTTTTGTATTCTGGTAGCTCCACTTATGTGAACTATGTAGAACTGTGTATGATTGTAATGTGCCGATCTTATCTGAAATATTATTCCTGAATGTGTTATGTGCTCTGTTTGAATCAAAATAATTTCATATATTCTGTTGGTCTTGATTAAATTGTTAGCTTTTAATTACTGAAAACATGTACACTGTCAAGTGGGACCCTATAAATTGTGGAAGACCTGGTGTGACCGGCCCAAAATAAGAAGGCCCAAAGTAAAATTCTGTCCAAATAAAAGGTCAACACAAAGAAACAAAAAAATGCCAGAATGATGGGCTTGGCCCATGTAACTAACCAGATTCGATGAGAAAATCAATTCAGAATAGTTGGGCCGAGCCCATGTGAAACTCAGAAATGGACTGGGCTAATTTTGATTTAAGACGATTTAATTTCGTCATAATTTTGCCACGTAGGATCGGACACCGTAGGATCTGACTTGGCCATGCTACATGGCCCGTGACGATATTGGATCGTCATAGA
This sequence comes from Avena longiglumis, assembly GCA_030063025.1. Taxonomy (NCBI): domain Eukaryota; kingdom Viridiplantae; phylum Streptophyta; class Magnoliopsida; order Poales; family Poaceae; genus Avena; species Avena longiglumis. Next base: position 497,895,898 of record CP125974.1, on the reverse strand, counting down.
TGTTATAATGATCCAATATCGTCATAGACGGTTATGACGATTTTATCAAAAACGACGTTATAGTTCATTTGCGACGCCCAGCTTTCGACGATCTCAAAATCGTCATAAAATCGTCATAAACAGACTACTATGACGATTCTGTGACGAAAATGGAGGGTCATATATTGCCAGATTCCTTGTAGTGGCAGCGGTGTAGCACTCACCCCCTGGACGAGTTGATCCGCTCGAGAGGGACGTCTCGGCGGTGGTTCACATAGGTCGGCGCTGCTCCAACGCGTTACAAGTGGTTGCGGGGCGGCGGGTGCTGCCAGTTGGTGGTATAGGCGGCGGGGACCTCGATCTAAGCTAGGACGGGTTGGGCCGGGTCTTGTTGTGCCGTCTCTGGTTGGACTGAGGTAGAGATTCACGAAGAGGGTGGCGGCACTGATGCCACGTCTACTGCAGCAAGGCGGTGGGAGCTTCACGGGATTTGCCCGGCTGGGCCTAGGGTGCTGAACATGAGGGTAACAGCGGTAGGCCTATGTTCTGCAGTGTTGTGGCGAGGACTTTACGGACCCCACTTGGGTTCGGCCGGGCCTCCGTCCTGGTGTGTCCTTGCTACCGTGTCCGACTGACATCCGCCTTTAGCGGTGGAGGATGCGCTCTAGATGGCTCTGCAGCTGCCACCCCCCGGCAGTGGCCAGGTCTTCTCTTATCGTTGCATCCGATCGGCTACCGTCTTTGGCCGTGGAGGTTATTCCCTCCCACGGGGTTGCTGTACTTCCTCCCCTTGCTACGGTTCTCTCCTTTCGGTCCGGCCGGCCTCGCAATGTTTGCCACGGGGCGACGGTGGTGGTGCGTCAAGGCCGTGGTGGTGCATGTTGGTGGACGACAAGCTTAGTGGAGCGTTTTGGACTGTCCGGGTGGTGAGTTCTGGGGGTCGGGAGAAATCCCTGTCGGTGTTTCCAGCACTGACACAGTGACGTCTGCGAGCGTCACCTTCCCTGTACAGGGCGTCAGGTGTTGTCACGCATCGAGAGCGACTCCGATAGAATGAAAAGCCACCACATGTATATAGACCAGGAGGCCTATAAATAGACGGCATAAACTAGTACAGTGGATACCGAGAAGATCAAAACAACATTTTATTACAAGTTTCTTTACATTTACAAAGGAATACAACTAGATTCTCTAATTTGCTTCCCGCCCATCGATCCAGCTTGCTCCTTAGATGATGACATCTTGTGCTGCGCAACTCTAATAAAAACATTGGGGTACAAGGGTGAGTACAAAAAGTACTCAGCAAACTAATCATACACACAATCATATAAATTGTAAAATAGACTTTGCTTTTCAAAAACAGGTGAATGAACTTGGTAAGCAGATTAAAAACTCATGATACCACACATGAAAGTAAGCACTCCCAAACCCGGGAGTCAAAGGGTTAATATTAACGCTTTTACACTCTGCAAAGGGGTACTCCGACGTTAATAACCTCGACTAGAACCACACAGGCCTCTAGAAGAACAGGGCACTTTTACCCACTAAAACTCGAACACCTGAATTTACTTATGTCGATCGCTCCTACGAATCCATCACCGACATGTTCCATTTTAGGGTCGTCTCTAGCGGAGAACTCAGCCAGTCCCATACCTGGACTGTGACTGGTACAATATATCTTTGTAGCACCAAGTTTTATTTGCAAATAACACATATATTAGATTTCACGGTGTTCTCCAAAACCATATCTTTGCTAAATGCCTGGTCGTATCGGTGGCTCCAGCGGATCCATCGCCGCATACCAACATCGGCGCATTAACCACAAATATGACAACAAGATTCACATTGCTCAATTTAAACACTAGAGATTAGCTAAATTACCATAATAAAAAGGCAGATATTATTTATCTCAAATTAATAATTGCCTAAATTTCCAAGTTATCACATCCTACCCACCTTATTAGAATTTTGTCCTCCAAATTCAAAACCAAAACAAACTTATCCTTTTTATTAAACAAGCAAACAAGATTTTAATATATCAAACCCTAGTAAAAAGATTATATCATGCAAATAAACAATAAACCTAACAATACATCTAAAAATTACGAGGGATTCATAGCAATAAAACATGCATCTAGGTTAGTTGCAAAACTTAAATAACGTCATACCCAAAATTTTCCCGTGGTCCTAAACCTAAAGCTCTGATACCACTTTAACTGTCACGCCCCGAGACTGGCCCCGGTAGAATGACAACTGCCACGTGTATATAGACCAGGAGGCATATATACCTATAAGGCCAAAAACAGACGGCATAAGCCGGTACAGTGGATATCGAGAAGCTCAAAAAAAAATTTTATTACAGGTTTCTTTACATTTACAAAGGAATACAACTAGATTCTCCAATTCGCTTCCCGCCCACCGATCCATCTTACTCCTCAGATGACGACATCTTCTGCTGCGGAACTCTAATAAAAACATTGAGGTGCAAGGGTGAGTACAAAATGTACTCATCAAACTAATCATAGACACAATCATATAAATTGTAAAATAGACTTTGCTTTTCAAATACAGGTGAATAAACTTGGTAAGCAGATTAAAAACGCATGGTGCCGCACATGAAAGTAAGCATTCCCAAACCCGAAAGTCACAAGGGTTAATATTAACGCTTTTACACTATGCAGAGGGGTACTCCGACGTCGACAGCCACGACTAGAACCACACGGGCCTCTAGAAGAGCAGGGCCCTTTTACCCACTAAAATTCGAACACCTGAATTACTTATGTCAATCGCTCCTACGGATCCATCACCGACATGTTCTGCTTTAGGGCCGTATCTAGCGGAGAACTCAGCCAGTCTCATACTTATACTGTGACTTGTACAATACGATTACCTTCGTAGCACCAAGTTTTATTTACAAGAAACACATATATTAGTTTTCGCGGTGTTCTCCATAACCATATCTCTGCTAAATGCCCGGTCGTATCGATGGCTCCAGCGGATCCATCACCGCATACCGACACCAGTGCATTAACCACAAATATACCATCAAGATTTACATACCTCAATTTAAACACTACTCCCTCCGTTTCAGGGCTTAAGGCGCAACACGTTTTTCAAAGCAAAGTTTAACCGAAAGAATTGAGCAACAAAATCTTGATTATATTGTATATAATTAGTACCATTGGATTCGTATTAAAAAATACTTTCTAGTGATACTAGTTTTATACCAAAACTCTTTACGTATTTAGAGTAATTCTTGGTCAAAGAAAAAATGCAAAACGAGGACGCCTTAAGCCCTGAAACAGAGGGAGTAGAGATTAGCTAAATTACCATAATAAAAAGGAGATATTATTTATCTCAAATTAATTAACTGCCTAAATTTACGGGTTATCACAGGTGTACTCCCTCCCACTCCCCTCCGTGTACCGGGAGAAATCCTAGGAGCTACCGGGGCAGCAGCGTCGTCGTCGCACCCCTTCTGACGAGGTTTGATCTCGTTAATGCCCATTGTTATGGACTTGGGTTTTGGAGAAGATGGGGATGCTGGAGATCGCGCAACGATTAGCAAACAAGCAATACGGGACATGAGGTTTACCAAGGTTCAGGCCCCCGGAGGGAAAACCCTACTCCTGCTTTTCTGCTCTTGATTACGGCGAAACCGGTGATTACAGGGGTGCGCAGATGCAATCTGGCGTGGAGGTGCGTATGCGAAAGTATGAGAGAGAGAGATCTAGGTCGTGCCCTCCTGGCCTTTATATAGACTTAGGCAGGTCCCAGGCACAGATCTAGTCGGTTAAAGGTTCTAGGGTTTACCCCTTTGAATTTTCTATCTATTCTAGTCTTTCTTTCCAAGGATCCGAAGGCGTCATAGGCCTCGGCCACCCGAAAGTCTTCATGGGCCAGCGTATATTTGCCGTGGGCCTTCCTTGGGCTGGACCAGGTATCTTTGAGATCGTGTACCATGAGGTATAACCATGTCGATGGCCAGAGTGTTCAGTCGAATCATAGATTCGGCTAAGGACTCTTCAATCCTTCAGTGCAACTCTGGCTTTCAAGAGAATGTGTAGGGATTGTTGATACGTGTGCCTGACTCTCCCGACGGATCAGGGTCAGTTAAATGTCTTAGGACAAAACAATACGATCTTCTTTAGGTTCGAGTCCCTCGACTCGAACCCGGAACATATGCTGGCGTAATTCGACTCAGGCCGCGGAGGATTTACAGGAGTGGAATTCCAGTGAATTTAATTGATGTACCCAACGCGTCCGTTGGGATTTTTCATCGCGCCTGTTGGCACGGGTTTATACTAGCAGAACGCAGTCATGTGCGTTACCAGGCCATCAGATGATATCTGTAGGTCTTATCTTTGCGTCGCAGACACATCATCCGAATTTTATCACCGCGGAGGTGTTTCGGGTAGCCAAGGAGAATGCTACTCACTTAGCGTTTAGTTGGGGCAGAGTTGCAGAAAAGTTTTTGCATACTGAACCGAAGGATCGCAGTCGAAATTTTATAGGGTTCGCTCAAGAGTTTCGCGGCATAGTAAATCAAAAATTTCTACGGATGCGAACAGAGGGAAAGCCAAGATCTAATCTAGGATATGCAATCAAGGAGAGAGATTGGATTAGATCTTCATACCCTTGAAGATTCGCCTGTGAGCGTTAAATCGGAACGTGGGTGATGTAGTCGTACTCGCTTCTCCTCCTCGCGATCCGATTCGATCTAGCACCACAAGTGGCGGTGCCTCCGTGAGATGCACACGTGCATCACCTCGACGTCTCCTCCTTCCTCGGACCAGCAAGTATTGTGGAGAGATAGATTGGATCTACAACACAACGGCGTGGTGTATATGGTGGAGAATTTCTGCAGCAGGGCTTCGCCTACAAACAGTCGGGAGGGAGAGAGGAAGGGCAGCAGGGCAACTAGGGTTTGGAGGCAAGGTGTAGGGGGGAGGGGCGCACCAGCCCTCTATATATAGAGGGGGGGCGGCCAGCCCTTGCCCCTCCTCCAAGCCTTGGGCCGGCGGCCAAGGGAGGGAGAAGTGGGGGGCAAGGACTCTCCCCCTTCTAGAAACCCTATCTCTAGTTTAAACGAGTTTAAATTCTCTAGGATCGGCTGGGCCCTATGGGGCCTTGTGCCCCTGGCCCAATGCGGCAGGACACTCCCTCATAGGCCCATGCCCCCTCCCGGACGGTGGGGCCACGTTGGTCCCCTTCCGAAAGGTTCTAGAAGCTTAGGTACAATACCGATTAACCGAACAATTCGAACTCCAAAAACTGCTTTGCCTTATATGAATCTTATTCTAGGACCACTCCGGAACCTCTCGTGATGTCCGGATCCCATTGGAGACTCGAACAAAAACTCATAAAACAATTATCCAATCTATCCTAGCGTCGAGACACGTTAAGTGTGTGACCCTGGTTCGAGAATATGCGACATGATCTTCTATCAATAATCAACAGGGTGCAGGCACCCATATTGAGTCCACACATTCATCGATGATCATATCGGATGAACCACGATGCCGAGATTCAATCAATCCCATATATATATTCCCTTCGTCTCACGATATTTTACTTGCGAGATTCGATCGTCGATGCGTCATACCTAGTTCAATCTCGTTCACAGCAAGTACTTTACTCGTTCCGTAATCCGATATCACTTTGTGATTAACTCCTTAACCACATGCTTGCAAGCGATGTTGATATCGATTACCGAGTGGGCCCGAAGTATATCTCTCCGACTTGGGAGGGACAAATTCCATCTCGATACATGCAACCCAACAGATACTTTCCGATCACCTGAGAGACACCTTTATGATCACCCTCTCATAGGATGACGTTTGATGACCTCAAAGCTTTCTTCCGATCCAGGGAGTTGTATTATCTCATGGTCTAAGGAATACAATATTTGACATAGGAAAAGCTTCGCAAAGATGAACACGATGATACGATCTAATTGCTTCGCTTAGTTTGGGTCTATCCATCATATCATTCTCCAATGATATGATCTCATTATCAATTGACAACTCATGTCTATGGTTAGGAAACCTTAACCATCATTGATCAATGAGCTAGTCCATAGAGGCGTACTAGGAACACGGTGTTGTTCACAAACCACACAAGTATTAAAGTTTCCGCTTAATACAATTCTAGCATGGAATATAAACTTTATCATGAACAAGAATTATAATAATAACATCTTTATTATTGCCTCTAGGGCATAATTCCAATAGTCTCCCACTTGCACTAGAGTCAATAATCTAGTTTACATTTGGCAACAATCTCACACCCATGGCACTGAGGTGCTGATCATGTTTTGCACGTGGAAGAGGTTTAGTCAATGGATCTGCGACATTCAGATCTGTATGTACTTTGCTAATCTTCAGATCTCCATCTGCAATATAATCTCGGATTATATGAAACTTGCGGTTGATATGCTTGTTCTTTGGATGATATCTTGGTTCCTTAGCGAGTGTTATGGCGCCAGTGTTGTCACACAATATCTCTAGTGGGTCTAATACACTTGGAACCACACCAAGCTCAGTGATGAAGTTTCTGATCCAAACTCCTTCACTTGACTCTTCTGCAGCAGCCATGTATTCCGCTTCCACTGTAGATCCCGCGATCACGCTTTGCTTGCAGCTTCTCCAGCTCACAGCTCCTCCATTCAAAATATAAACGTATCACGCGAGATTTGGAATCATCCTTGTCGGTGTCAAAACTAGCGTCGACGTAACCTTTTACGACAAGCTGTTCATCACCCCCATAGACTAAGAACATTTCTTTAGTCCTATTTAGGTACTTTAGGATGTTCTTCACGGCTGTCCAGTGTTCCACTCCTGGATCACTTTGATATTTGCTCGTTAAACTAAGAGCATTGGACACATCCGGTCTAGTACACAGCATGGCATACATGATGGAACCTATGGCCGAGGCATAAGGCACCTTGCTCATAGCTTCCCTATCATTTACCGTAGCTAGACACTGAGCCTTGCTCAATATCTTACCTGACAACATAGGCACTGAACCTTTCTTTGCCTTATCCATTCTGAACCTTTTCAGAACTTTGTCTAGATATGTACTCTGGCTTAAAGCTATCAGGCGTCTTTGTCTATCTCTATAGATTTTGATGCCCAATATATAAGCAGCTTCACCTAGGTCTTTCATTGAAAAACATTTGTTCAAACAACTCTTCACATCATTAAGCATGTTGATGTCATTTCCAATAATCAATATGTCATCCACATATAGTACCAGAAACGTCACCGAGCTCCCACTCACTTTCTTGTAGATGCAAGCTTCGTAGCAATTTGGAACAAATCCAAAGCTCTTGATCACTTGATCAAAGCGAAGGTTCCAACTCCGAGATGCTTGCTTGATCCATAAATGGAACGTGAAGTTTGCATACTTTATCGGCATCCTTAGGATCGACAAAACCTTGGGTTGCATCATATACAACTCTTCATCAATGTTGCCATTGAGGAGCAGTCTTGACATCCATTTGCCATATTTCATAATCTGAAACGCAGCAATTGCTAATAAAATCCGAATGGACTTAAACATCGCTACGGGAGAGAAAGTCTCATCGTAGTCAACACCTTGAACTTGTCGAAAACCTTTTGCGACAAGCCACCTTTATAGAGTAACATTGCCATCCGTCCGTTTTCTTCTTGAATATCCATTTGCACTCAACGGACTTTCGGTCGCTAGGAGGGTCCACAAAGTCCATACTTGGTTTTCGCTCATGGATCCCAATTGGTTCAAGGCTTCGGCCATTTCTCGTAGTGGGCTCATCATCGCTTCCTCATAGTTCGTAGGTTCACTTTGTCTTCTACTAACAAGGCAGTCAAGACAGGGTTCGTACCACTCGGAGGAGCACGCGACCTTGTCGACTGCGACGTTCGATGACATCGTCCAAAGCTTCATGATCCTTGTCATTAGCTTCCTCTATTGTTGGTGACCTTTGGAACAATTTCAGGTCTTGCGCTACTCTCCAATTCAAGAGAAGGTTCAATAACCTCATCAAGCTCTACTTTCCTCCCACTCACTTCTTTCGAGAGAAACTCCTTCTCAAGAAAGGAACCGTTCTTCGACAAACACTTTGCCTTGGTTACGTGATAGAAGGTATACCCAATAGTTTCCTTAGGGTATCCTATGAAGGCGCATTTCTCGCTTTGGGTTCGAGCTTGTCGGCATCAACTTCTTGACGTAAGCTTCACATCCCCAAACTTTAAGAAAGCGACAACTTAGGTTTAGCACCAAACCACAGTTCATACGGTGTCGTTTCAGCGGATTTAGATGGAGCCCTATTTAAAGTGAATGCAGCGGTTTCTAATGCATAACCCCAAAATGATAACGAAAAATCGAAGAGACAACATTGATCGGACCATATCTAATAGGGTTCGATTAAGTGATCAGACACACCATTGTCTTTGTGGTGTTCGGGTGGCGTGACTTGTGAAACGATTCCACTTGCTTTAAGATGCGTGAGAAAATCATAACTTAAATATTCACCTCCACGATCGGATCGTAGAAACTTAATCTTTACATTATGATGGTTCTCCACTTCATTACGAAATTCCTTGAACTTTTCAAATGTTTCAGATTTATGTTTCATTAAATAGATATACCCATATCTACTTAAGTCATCGGTAAAAGTGAGGAAATAGCGATATCCACTGCGCGTCGAAACACTCATCGGTCCACATACATCGGTATGTATGATTTCCAACAAGTCCGTTGCTCGCTCCATCATCCGGAGAAGCGGGTTTTGATCATCTTGCCCATGAGGCATGGTTCGCATGTGTCAAATGATTCAAAATCAAGAGACTCCAAAAGTCCATCGAATGGAGTTTCTTCATCGCTTTACACCAATATGACCTAGGCAGGATTGCCACAAATAAGTAGTATTATCACTATCTACTTTGCATCTCTTAGCCTCAATGTTATGGATGTGTGTTTCATCCCTTTCGAGATTTAGAAGAAATAAACCATTCACAAGAGGTGCATGACCATAAAAGATGTTACTCATATAAATAGAACAACCATTATTCTCCGATTTAAATGAATAACCGTCTTGCAATAAACACGATCCAGAAATAATGTTCATGCTCAACGTAGGCACATAATAACATTTATTAAGGTTTAAAACTAATCCTGAAGGTAAAACTAAGGAGAGCGTGCGACGGACATCACATCAACTCTTGATCCGTTGCCAGCGCGCGTCACCTCATCCCTCGCAAGTCGCCGTCTATTCCGTAGCTCTGTTTGAGTTACAAATATTAGCAAGCGAACCGGTATCAAATACCGGGCACTACAACGAGGGCTAGTAAGAAAACATCAATAACATGTATATCAAATATCCCTTTGATGGTGCCAGCCTTTTTGTCGCTAAGTACTTGGACGATTAAGCTTCGATGACCCTTGTCCTTGCAATAGAAGCACTCGATGTCGGCTTAGGACCGGACTTGAGCTTCTTCTCGGCGAGGCGGTCACGCCGCCCTTCTTGAAGGTCTTCTTTGCTCCTTACCTTTCTTAAAGGAGGGCTTGTTGACCATCAACACATGATTATCCTTCTTGATGTCCACCTCCGACCTTGACTTTGCGAAGAGCTCGGTGATCGTATCGATGGAGCCAATCGATTATGAGTCACTACAAAACTTTTGTAGGCTGGGAGGAGTGATTGCGAGAACCTGTCAATCTTGAGCTCCTCGGAATCGTGCATTCCGGTTGCTCAAGCGTTGAGTGTAGCCCGTCATCTTTATGGCGTGCTCACTAACTCCTTCCTCCATCTTGCGATTAAAGAACTTCTCGGAGATCTCATATCTCTCGAGCGGTCTGAGTCGAAACATGGTTTCAGCTCCTCGAGAATCTCAAAGGGCGGATACTCTTCAAAGCGATTTTGAAGTTCGGTTCCATAGCAAACAACATGGTGCTCTTAATCACACCATAATCATCTTTGTGCGTCGATAGACAACTTTCTCATCGGTAGCGATTCTTGCAGGGGTCACCTAACGCTTTCCCAAGGACATAGTCCTTTTGTCCGCCAGACAGAATGATTCTTAGATTGCGGAACCAATTGGTGAAGTTAGACCCATTGTTTCTAAGCTTTTCCTTCTCAGCAAAAACGTTGAAGTTGAAGTTGGACTTGGCCATGTGATCTACAGTATTTGCAAGTACAATTTAGACTATGTTCATGATAAATAGTTCAACTTAATCAAATTACTAGATGAACTCCCACTAAATTCAACATCCCTCAAGTTGTTTAGTGAACACGATCCAAATTCACCACACCTAATCCGATCATCACGAGAAGAGATGTGGTTTCAATGGTGGACAACAAAGTGTCGATCATATCATTCATATGACTCATGCTTAACCTTTCGGTTCTTGTGTTCCGAGGCCATGTCTATACATGCTAGGCTCGTCAAGCTAGACCCAAGTATTTCTGCGTGTGCAAAACTGGCTTGCACCCATTGTATGTGAGCGTAGAGTCTATAGCACCCGATCATCACGTGATGCTTGGACACGACGAACTTTCGCAACGGTGCATACTTGGTGAGAACACAATTTTTATCTTGATCTTTAAGTGAGGAATCATCTTATAATGCTACCGTCGCGATCTAAGCATAATAAGATACATAAAAGGATAAACATCACATGCATATAACTTTATGTGACATGGTATAGCCAATCTTCGCGCAATGATCTCCATCTTGTGCATTCCGGCATGATCTCCATCACTCCACCATGATTGCCTCCACCACGAATAGCAACTACAACTATTGCTAACTACTTAGCGATAAAGTAAAGCTATTACATGGCGTATAAGAAGTTGACTCGCAGGTCATACACAATTATAAAGACAACCATATGGCTCCTGCCGGTTGTGTACTCATCGACATGCAAGTCGTTAAACATTACAAAACATGATCATCGCATACAATATACACATCACATCTTGGGCCATACCATATCACAGAAAACACTCCCTGCAAAAACAAGTTAGACGCCTCTACTTTGTTGTTGCATGTTTTACGTGGCTTATGGGAGTAGATGCTAAACGATTCTTACCTACGGAAAGCCACAGCGGTGATATTATGGTTGCCAAACTCGGTGTTAATCCCATGACAACTATAGTGAGAGCCGACATCCACCGGCCGCATGTGTGGTACAAGCCACACGTCAAGCGGAGCGGTCTCACTGAGCGTCGCGTAAGGTTGGCACGACCGCTTCAATCTCACTATCCCGCGTCATAAGAAGAACACAAACAAGAGGCTTGCAACAGAAAACATCAACGCCCGCAACAACCATGTTGCGTTCTACTCGTGAAACACATCTATGCATAGATCTAGCTCTGATACCACTGAAGAGTTTCGTGGCATAGTAAATCAAAAATTTCTACGGATGCGAACAGAGGGAAAGCCAAGATCTAATCTAGGAGATGAAATCAACGAGAGAGATTGGATTAGATCTTCATACCCTTGAAGATTCGCACAGTGAGCGTTAAATCGGAGCGTGGGTGATGTAGTCGTGCGCTTCTCCTCCTCGCGATCCGATCCGATCTAGCACCACAAGTGGCGGTGCCTCCGTGAGATGCACTGCGTGCAGCACCTCGGCGTCTCCTCCTTCCTCGGACCAGCAAGTATGGTGGAGAGATAGATTGGATCTACAACACGGCGTGGTGTATGGTGGAGAATTTCTGCGGCGGGCTTCGCCTACAAGCAGTCGGGAGGAGAGAGGAGCGGCGGGGCAACTAGTGTTTGGAGGCAAGGTGTAGGGGAGGCACCAGCCCTATATATAGAGGGGGCTGGCCCTCCTCCAAGCCTTGGGCCGGCGGCCAAGGGAGGGAGAAGTGGGAGGCAAGGACTCTCCCCCTTCTAGAAACCCTATCTCTAGTTTAAACGAGTTTAAACTCTCTAGGATCGGCTGGGCCCTATGGGGCCTTGTGCCCCTGGCCCAATGCGGCCAGGACACTCCCTCATAGGCCCATGCCCCCTCCCGAAAGGTGGGGCCACGTTGGTCCCCTTCCGGAAGGCTCTAGAAGCTTCCGGTACAATACCGATTAACCCGGAACAATTCCGAACTCCAAAAACTGCACTGCCTTATATGAATCTTATTCTCCGGACCACTCCGGAACCTCTTGTGATGTCCCGGATCCCATCCGAGACTCCGAACTAAAACTCATAAACCAATTATCCAATCTATCCTAGCGTCGAGACACGTTAAGTGTGTGACCCTGCGGGTTCGAGAATATGCAGACATGATCTTCTATCAATAATCAACAGCGGGGTCTGGGCACCCATATTGACTCCCACACATTCATAGATGATCATATCGGATGAAACACGATGACAGGATTCAATCAATCCCATATATATATTCCCTTCGTCTCGCGATATTTTACTTGCCCGAGATTCGATCGTCGGTACCGTCATACCTAGTTCAATCTCGTTCATAGCAAGTACTTTACTCGTTCCGTAATCCGATATCACTTTGTGATTAACTCCTTAACCACATGCTTGCAAGCGATGTTGATATCGATTACCGAATGGGCCCGAAGTATATATCTCCGACTTGGGAGGGAAAAATTCCATCTCGATACATGCAACCCAACAGATACTTTCCGATCACCTGAGAGACACCTTTATGATCACCCTCTCATAGGATGACGTTTGATGACCTCAAAGCTTTCTTCCGATACCAGGGAGTTGTATTATCTCATGGTCTAAGGAATACAATATTTGACATAGGAAAAGCTTCGCAAAGATGAACACGATGATACGATCTAATTGCTTCGCTTAGTTTGGGTCTGTCCATCATTTCATTCTCCAATGATATGATCTCATTATCAATTGACAACTCATGTCTATGGTTAGGAAACCTTAACCATCATTGATCAATGAGCTAGTCCATAGAGGCGTACTAGGGACACGGTGTTGTGTTCACAAACCACACAAGTATTAAAGTTTCCGCTTAATACAATTCTAGCATGGAATATAAACTTTATCATGAACAAGAATTATAATAATAACATCTTTATTATTGCCTCTAGGGCATAATTCCAACATGCGCGACCAGCGCTCCCTATGGGAGTAGCCCCCGAGTGTCTGTTCGAGTCGTAGACTCGAGCGGAGACTTTAATTCAGCCGTTGTTCAGTGTCAGGTCCGTAGGACACAAAATTTTTCGGATGCTTAAATCCATACTCCCTATGGGAGTAGCCCTCGAGTCCGTAGTGGAGTTGTAGACTCAACGTAGGACTCGAAGAAACAGTTCAATGTTGTAACGTGTTGTTCATTTTTTGGGTGCGCGGACAGCACTCCTGATAGGAGTAGCCCCCGAGTAATTGGTCGAATCGTAGATTCGAGTGAGTACTCTTAGCTTTGAAGCCGAAGAAATTTTGGCTATTGCTAGTATAGCTTTTGATGACGTCAGTGCTGACGATCGATGACCTCAAGCGTCTGCTGCGCCAGAGATGACTTGACTGGACGAACATGGGTCCCACTTTCTGACCTTGAATTAACCGGTCACACGCGGCGTGGAGATAATTATGGCATCGCCTCGATTTCCTCTCGTGGTGGACGGCGTGTTAGCGACGGTTCGTTGCGATGCTGACACGTGTATGGCCAGATTCTGTCGTTGGCGTTAGGTCTTCTCGATGGACGCTTGTCGTGCATCGTCTTCATCTTTATAATCATTGGCGAAAAACATTAGTCTGATTTCACCGCAGCCATTCTTGTTTCACTGCTCCCTTGTTCGCTGAGAGTTCTTGCTGCGCGCTGGAATATCCTCGGACATTTCCTTCTTCCATCCTACGTCCTCGCCGCCGGTGCCGCCGTACAGCAATGGGAAAACCAAAGAAGTCCTCCTCTGCAGTTGGTACCAGTGCTGCTGGAGGGAACAAGAGTGCCGCCGCTACCCGTGTCACCGATGGTGGATGGCGGCGATCGGAGACGCGGGAGAGTGATCTCCGCAAGCTTCGTGAGCGGGGCTTGATCCCGCAGGATAGGGAGGCCGTAAAACTCCCAGGCAACGAGGTAATCCCCCATCCCCCCGCTGGGTTTTGGGTTATGTTCCTTGCCTTTGTTATTCGCGGATTTTCCTTCCCAGACCACGACTTCCTTCATGGACTACTTTTTCTTTATGGTGTCCAATTGCATCATCTTTGCCCCAATTCTCTTCTTCACATTGCTTGTTTTATCACTTTCTGCGAGTGCTGGCTCGGTATAGAGCCGCACTTTGGCCTCTTCCGGAAACTCTATTCCGTGAAGAGGAAATCTGGTTAGGATGGTGTTTATCCCATTGGGGGTTGCATCATCTCCCTCAAACCCAATCTTCTTTTCTTTTCTTTTTCCATGTCCGAATCTGTCCAGTACTGGCGGAGGCGATGGTTTTATATCCGCGACTTCACAGTGGCTGGGCAGGACTTTGGTCTTGCTCCTTTCGACCCCTCCCAAAATATCGAGCCAAAGAGGTCCTGGAAAAACCAAATCTTGGATGGCGAGATAGCGGAGATAGAGGCTCTCTATCGTCGAGTGGAGGATATCTAGTTGATTCTGGAGAAGGAAGTGAACGGTGTGGATACCATACGCACTTTTCTTGAGCGTCGAGTGCAGCCACTCCAGGCTAGGGCGCACCCGATGTTCCTTTATGCTGGCACCGTGATACGACTAGGGTTTCAGCTAAGAAATTCTCCTAGGGAGATCTCGACAGGGCCCTTCATTCGTTGCTGAAGTTCAAGGCTGGAGAGGATATCCCGGGAAGTTGCTGACTTCTCCGTTTTCTGCTTCGCTTCCTGTTCCGCAGGTGTAGATCCATGCGCGTAGCGCTATTTTCGACTGCATTGTATTTGCACTTGTTTGCTAACAAATTTTCTTCTCTTGTGCAGGACTTCAAAGTGCCGGGCATGTCGCCTCCATTACCCGAAGTATTTCCGGATGCTCCAGATAATGAGGTGGTGGATTCCATGTCCGAGCTGCCATCGACGCGATCTCCGGCTGAAGAGGCTAACGAGTCGAGCGAGGACCACACTCGCAAGCGGACACGGAGCTCCAGCGAGTCTTCGGATGCCTCGACTCCTCCGACTCCTAGGAATCCGTTGTGTCTTGAACGTCACAGTGATGGTCATGGAGGCTCTTCCTCTCCAATTCATGTCGTTCATGTGCGGGCTGTGGCACCGCACCCGTTGGTGAAGCGGAAGAAGGAAGAAAAGAAGGAAGAGAAGAAAGAGGAGAAGAAAGTCCGGAGGACCCCTCCTGTCTTCAACCTGAGCGAGCTTGACTCGTAAATTTCTTTAGTCGTGCACTGCTTTTCCTTGCCTGTTTACTTTGTACTTGTGCTAATTTGTCCTTGTGCAGCCACTCCTTCAACGACTCCTCCAGTGATGGTGCTCGGGAGATGATGGGGGAGTCGAAAATCGCGTTTCCTCCTCCTCAGACGGTGGCTACCTCTGAAGGCGCTGCTCCAGACCCTTCTCCGCAGGAGGTTCAGGTGGTTGCGCCTCAGAAGGCTGCAAGCGGACCTTCGGAGTCGCCATCGGATCATGTGAGTAGTTCTGCTTCCTGCCACGGGGGAAGCCCCCGAGCATCTTTGAAGGAGTTTTGTTGTTTGTTCTTCCTTCGGGTCTCGGGGGAGCCCCCGAGCGTTTTCGTGTGTGTATTTTGCTTCTGCTCTTTCTTTTGGGCGTAGCCCCCGAGTCCTTCTCTTGACTAGTAGGTCTTTTTCCTGCAGCCTTTTGTGCAGGATGCCAAACGACTGGTGCAGCAGCACCTGGCGCTGGAGGCCAGCCTTAAACAGCTTCAAGGTACTTTTATGGCTTGATGTTTGCTTATTCTTGTATTCTTGTCCTTTTATTCGATGTTTGTATTATTTGAATGCTGAGGAGCACAACACCTCCCTTCGTGAGATTGATGCTCTCAAAAAGAGCCTCGGTCAAGCGGAGAAGAAGGCCGAGGTCGCCGTTGGTGCGAAGGAGCGCCTCGAGCTGGAGCTGGCCACTGCGACCGAGGCTAAGGAGCGCCTGTAGCGGGAGGCCACGGACCGCGAGGAGCAGCTTGCCACCGCCACGGCTTCGCACGAGAGAGAGGTGGACGGCAAGCTTATGGCGGCTGCCAAGGCTATTTCGGGTGAGTATCTTCGCCGTCCTCTTTTGATTTCCTTGTCTTTCTTTTGCGACGCTGTTGTTCATTCTTCTTCCTTGTTGTTTTAGATGCCGCAGGCATCGAGTTTGATCGCGGTGCTCTGGAGCACGGGAGTGCTCTGGATGATGCTGCTGCGGCGGTTGAAGATCACTGCGGCACCATTGTCAACTCGCTTGCCAAGGCCAAGGAGGTCCTTGGGCGCTTCTACAAGGATCTTGTCCCCAAGGGCGCGGCCCTTGATGTTGTCGATGCTCTGGTGGAGGCGCTGTCAGCCGAAGCACCTGCGGCGTATAAGCGCAAGCAGAAAGACATCGGTGCATCTGTCGGGCTGGCAATGGCCTTGGCGGCTGGAGCGGAGCTGGACCTTCCCCAGGTCACTTCCCGGATGCCGACGACTGCTGATGGATCCGAGGTAGCCTTCGCTACCTATTACGCTTTCATTGTAAGCGTTATGAGCGAACTGATTGATCTGTTGGCGATGCGCTTCTACGGCAGCGAAGCCAAGCGAGGCAATCCGGCTCGAGGCTACTCGGTGCCGCGTCTTAAGTATTAGGCTGTAGGATAGTTGTAGTCTCTTTTGTTGTAATTATTTTGATGAACAAATCCTTATGCCACGTGGCTTTTGATGAACTTAATGAATTTGTTGAGTTATGTGCTCCTTTCACGTGTGTTCATGTCTTTGCCTTTACGTTGATCTTGGGTCCTTGGTCTTGATCCGTTGACACCTACTGCTGTAGCTGCGGCCATCCTTGGATGATTTGTCGCAGCTTGCATTTCTTCGAGACCGTGTTCGTAGTCTCGAGAAAGAGTTGCTTGGGGTGCGTGGCCATGCTGATGTTTGGAAGTCCAAGGCGGATCGCGGTGCTACCAGAGAGGAGTACTTGATGGCGGAATTGCTTTGATTATCCAAGCAGCTTTAGTGTTAGTTTTTCGAGCTGTTGCCCATTTCTTCGGATGTGCCTGCTAGCATTTCATCTTACTTTTGTGCAAGTATTGCAGGTGCTAACCTTGCTCCAAGGGAGGAGAAGGAGCGTGTTGCTATTCGGGTCAATTGCTTGACTCAACAGGACATGGAAGCCGGCGGGTTCTTTTGAATGGATCATGACCGTGGTGTGGTCCTTGCGACGGTGCAAGATCGCGTTCACCAAGTATCGCGGGTGCTTCGTCAGGTGCAGAATTCACTCGCGTCGGTTCTGCATGTGATGTTTCCGCTGGATGCTGCACCTTCAACCTTCTCTGGTCTTCAGTCGAAGATTCGGAACATGCATCATGTCAAGGAATTGGTGAGGCAGCAGCTCGTCACAGGGGTGAAGGCTGCGCTGTCCCTTGTTAGGCTGCATCATCCTTATGTGGATCTGTCCGCTGTGGCGGCTGGGCCGCCACTTCGTTTGGATGGTGGTGTGTGGGATATGCGTCCGCATTATGCTGCTGTAAGGCAGTATGCCGAAGAGATCGTAGATCTGTTTGAGCAGCGTGCTCAGGTTATTCTTCAGAGTAGGTAGTACATGTAAAATAGATATATGTAAATTTTGTATATATTTGACTGGGCGTGTTTTGCCCTTTGTTATAAAGGTTTGGTTGTTGTTTGAGCACGTAGTGCTTTGTTCGCATACGTGTCCTTTTCGTTATCCTGACATGGTCAGCTACTCAGGTGTACACGTGTTATCCTCAGCCGATGAAATCGTGAGGTGGGGGGAGCACCCGAGTGCGTTTGTAGCATGGAGTAAAAGTGCGAATAGGAAACAAAATTTTGGGGCGAGACACTTAGCTTTATTTATATCGTAATGGAGGAGGTACATTGTTCGGCTGAGTAGCCTTATCTGAATAGCCTTATTGAAAGTAAAGGGGTAGGTAGATAGGGGTATAATCTTCGCAGCTGTGCGACGTTCCATGGGTTGGAGTATGCGACTCTAGACTCCACGTGCTTGAGGCGATAGGCGCCACCTGGGATGACTTCGGTGACGATGTAGGGTCCTTCCCATGGCGACTCGAATTTCTTCGGTCGCTCTTGCTTGAGTCGCAATACGAGGTCTCCTTTGACGAAGGACCTTGGGCGCAGCCATCGGCTGTGGTAGTTGCGGAGACTCAGCTGGTACACCGCTGATCGAGCTGCTGCTATGTCTCGTGCTTCGTCGAGTGTGTCGACGGCGTCTTCGAGTGCAGCCGTGGACTCGGCTTCGCTATAAGCAACGACCCGGGGGGCCTGATGGCGTACTTCGGCTCGTAGCACGGCTTCGGCTCCGTGCACCAGGAAGAACGTCGTGTAGCCGGTGGAGCTTTTTGGCGTAGTACGCAGGCTCCATAGGACGGAGGGCAGCTCTTTCGTCTAGGCTCCGGTGAGTCGCTCTAGTGGGCTCATGAGGCGCTTCTTGATGCCAACGCCGATTAGGCCGTTGGCCTTTTCCACCTGCCCGTTTGTTTGCGGGTGCGCCAAAGAGGCGTATGTGATGTTGATTCCGAGGCCTTCGCAGAAATCTTGGAATTCTTTGGAGATGAAGTTCGATCCATTGTCGGTGATGATGCTATGCGGCGCGAACACATGAGATAATGGATTCAAAGAACTTGACGGCAGTCTTTCCCTTTTGTTTAGTGACCGGCATGGCTTCGATCCACTTGGTGAATTTGTCGACTGCGACCCGGAGGTAGACGTGCCCTCCTTTCGAGGACTTTGGTAGTTTTCCGATCATGTCGAGGCCCCATTGGGCGAAAGGCCAGGCCAAGGGTATGGGCCTGAGCTCTGATCCGGGTGCGTGTGGTTTGTCGGCGAAACTTTGGCACCCTTTGCATCTTCGGACGATGTCTTTTGCATCGTTCATGGCCGTTGGCCAGTAGAATCCATCTCGTAGAGCTTTGGCGACAAGGGAGCGACTGCCTGCGTGATGGCCGCAGATGCCCTCATGGATGTCTTGAAGTATGGTTTTCCCGTCACCGATGGTGACGCATCTTTGTAGTACACCCGAAATGTTGCGCTTGTACAGCTCGCCATTGATGATGGTGAAGGCTTTTGACCAGCGAGATATGCGCCGGGCATCTGTCGGGCTATCAGGTAGTTCTCCGTTTATCAAGTACTTGAGGTATGGCCGTGTCCGGGTTTCTTCAACTGCCATGACCTGCATCAGGTTGACCACGGCGACCTCTGTGTCCAGTTTTTCGGGTCCTTCATGACCATCGGGTAGCGTAGCCCCCGAGTGTTCTCCTTCTTCGGGTGATCCCTTGGGGAATTTCTGCTTGATGGATGGCACGCAGATCTGTTCGAGGAACACACCTGGTGGCACCCTTGCGCAGGTGGAGCCGATGTTGGCGAGTCTTTCGGCCTCCTCGTTGCTTTCTCTTCCAATGTGCCGAAGCTTGCAGCCATCGAATTCTCCTTCGAGTGAGTTGTAGAGTGCGGGGTACGCGATCATGTTTTCGGCGTGTGCGTCGCACTCATTCATCGTCTGTTGGACGCCGAGGTTGGAGTCACCGTAGATGACCAGGCGCATTGCACCGCAGATCTTTGCCATCCTCATGACGTGGATGAGGGCTTCGTATTCGGCCTCGTTGTTGGAATCTCGGAATTTCATCCGAAGGACGTACTTCATCTTGTCACCCTGCGGGGAGGTCAGTATGACCCCGGATCCTGCTCCAGCTTCGCGCTTGGAGATGTCGAAGTGCATCGTCCATGACTGCGACATTCCTGGGGTGTCTGGCAGCTGCAGCTCCATCCAGTGTACAAGG
This sequence comes from Avena longiglumis, assembly GCA_030063025.1. NCBI lineage: Eukaryota > Viridiplantae > Streptophyta > Magnoliopsida > Poales > Poaceae > Avena > Avena longiglumis. The sequence goes on along the minus strand of CP125974.1, from coordinate 497,876,062 downwards.
AAGTCCGGGAGGACCTGAGACTTGATTTCGAGTCGCTTCTCGTAGACGATGTCTAGGGGTGACAGCTCGATGCCCCACAGGGCCACGCGTCATGTGGCCTCCGGGTTGTTTAGGATGTTGTTCAGGGGTGCTTTGTTGACGACCATCACCTGGTGCTCCTGGAAGTAATGGCTCAACCGACGCGCCGTCATGAACACGCCGTAGGCGAGTTTCTAGTAGTGAGGGTACCTCTGCTTTGTTGGCGTCAATACCTCACTGAGGTAGTAGATTGGGCGTTGGACCCCATGGGTCTTACCTTCTTCGGGTCGCTCGACTACCAGCACGGTGCTTACCACCTAGTGTGTGGCTATGTACAACAGTAGGGGCTCACGCTCCTTTGGCGTAACCAAGACGGGCGAGGTGGAGAGCAGGCGCTTCAGATCTTTGAATGCGTCGTCCGCTTCGGGTGTCCACTTGAATTTGTCTGCCTTGCGTAGTAGCTGGTAGAATGGCAGGGCTTTCTCGCCCATACGGCTGATGAACCTGCTCAATGCAGCTATTCGCCCTGCGAGCTGCTGGACACCCTTGAGATTATTCGGTTTCTCCATGGCCATTATGGCCCGTATTTTCTTCGGGTTAGCCTCGATCCCCCACTGGGAGATGAAGTAGCCAAGCAGTTGACCCGATGGGACGCCAAAGGCGCACTTTTCGGGGTTGAGCTTGATCCTGTAGTGGTCGAGATTATCAAACGTCTCGGGGAGATCGTCGATGAGTGTTCTCGCCTCCCTGGTTTTGATGACTATGTCGTCGACATAGACTTGGACATTGCGACCGATCTAGTCCTTCAAGCATGCCTGCATGCACCGCTGGTACGTGGCACCTGCGTTCTTTAGCCCAAAAGGTATTGTGTTGTAGCAGAACACTCCGAACGGCGTGATGAACGCCGTTTTCTCTTGGTCTTCGACCTTGAGTCGAATCTGGTTGTAGCCTGAGTAGGCATCGAGGAAGGAGAGTTTCTCGCATCCTGCAGTCGAATCGATGATCTGGTCGATCCGAGGAAGAGGGAAGTGATCCTTTGGGCAATGCTTGTTCAGCGACGTGAAGTCCACGCACATCTATAGGATGTCCGTGTCCTTTTTGGGGACCATCACTGTATTGGCGAGCCACTCGCTTTCTTTAATCTCTCTGATGAAGTCTGCAGCGAGTAGTCTGTTGATTTCCATCCCGATGGCTTCGGCCCGTGGTTCGAACAGCCTCCGGATGGACTGCTTGACGGGCTTGGTGTCGGAAAGACGTTTAGTGCGTGCTCGGCGAATTCCCTGGGAACTCCTGGCATGTCCCCAGGACACCAGGCGAAGATTTCCCAGCGCTCATGGAGGAATTCGACGAGCGCGCTTTCCTATGCAGGGCTGAGATTGTTAGCGATCAGCGTCGTCTTGGAGGCGTCCGTCGGGTGGCCTTCTTTGTGTTGACGGTGGAGTCAAAAGACATATTAGGTGCGTTTTGTCGTGCGACTGGGGGTGCCCCGTTGTCCGTCACCTCGCGGAGCCTTACGAGCTCCTCCTGCATGCCGAATGACTAGGAGGTTCTGTTGAAGTCCCTGTCGCAGTGGTCCGATCGGGTGAAGCTCCCGTGGACCGTGATGACGCCCCTGGGTCCTGGCATCTTGTGTAGCAGGTATGCGTAGTGTGGTACAACCAAGAACCTTGCAAATGCTACACGCCCGAGGATGGCGTGGTATTGTGATGGCCAGTCCACCACTTCGAATTCGAGCCGCTCGCATCGAAAGTTGTCCGGCTTGCCGAAGATGACGTCGAGCCATATTTTTCCTAGGGGGAATATGCCTTTTCCTGGGACGATGTCGTGGAACGTTGTGTCTGATTGTTCCAGGCTACATAGCGGGATCCGCATTGCTGCTAGAGTGCTTGCGAACATCAGGTTGATACCGCTGCCACCGTCCATAAAGCCACGGCTCATCTCAAAACCTCCGATCTGCGCCTCCAGCACCAGGGCAGCATGACCTGGGCAAGGGATCTGGCAAGGGTGATCCGAACGGCTGAACGTGATGCAGGACTCCGATCCGCTGAGGTACTCAGGGATGGCGGGTGGAGTTGTCATGGCCAGGTTGATCTGACGGGTGATTTTCTTCTGCACCCTATTCGTGGGGCGCCCCTTCTGGATCATCAGTTCTCCTTTCCGCGGGGGATACCCGTGCCCAGCGCTGTTCTGTGCTGGTGCGACCGGTTGGTTCGGGCCTCCTATGGGTGGCGGCGGAAGAGCTCCATGCGCTATCTCTCCTGGTGCGGGTGCGTTCCCAAATCAAGGGGGTGGAGCTTGCTGCCTTATCTGAACCATGCTTTCGCTGAGCTTTTGGAACTCGCGGCAGTCCTTGAGCATGTGTCTTGCTTTCTTCTTACCATCCTGCTTGTCGATGTAGAAGTTGATGGTGCATGGACCCGACAGTTTTTCGTATGCCGAGGGTCTGTCGTCGCGGCCGCGGCGCTGCCACGACTACGTTGGGAGTCCTCCATCTCGAAAGTTTCCTCCATGGTATCTGCCGCTGTTGCGGTTGGCGTCGCTGCGGCGATCGGTGTAGCCGGCCGTGACCATGTCGGGTCCATCGCGATCGTCGTAGATGCGCGGTCTCCTTTTTTTTACGGCACTCCCGTCGTCGGCCGTAATCGTCCTCTTCCTCCGATTGTGCCCGGTGGATGGAATCTTCGTCGTCGGCCCACCTGTTGGCGATGTCCATGAGGTGGTCGAGTGTCTTGGGCTTGACGCGCCCAAGTTCCTCCTTGAAGTCCTGGCGCTTGACGCCGTCCTTGAAGGCGTCGATGGCCCTTTCTTCGGAGATGTGCACCGCGGAGTTCTTGGTGTTGGACCAGCGCAGTATATACGAGCGAATGGATTCGCCCGTTCGTTGAGTACAGGCTCGCAATTCCTCGATCGAGGCGGGCCTCTTGCTAGTCCCTTTGAATTTTTGGATGAAACTGTAAGCCAGCTCCTCCCATCTTCAGATGGATCCTGAAGATAGGCTGCTAAGCCAGATCCGGGCTGCGCCTGTCAGCTGCAGCTGAAGGCATTGCATGGCAGTTTCCTTGTTTCCACCGTGTAGCTTGACGGATGACAGGTGGTCGCTGAGCCACGCCTTGGGGTCCTGTGTGCCATCGAACTTCGGAGTATCCGAAGGAAGCTTGAAATTTCACGGCATCCATGTCCATCGGATAGATCTGCTGAAGCACCGGGCTTCGCAGAGTTCTCCTTCGTCTTCGTCCATCTCGGATTCAGACGAGCATGCGCGCTTGGCTCGCGCTTTGTCGATTTTGCGTTGTGTTAGCGCGCCTCTGGCGTCATAATCGCGGATGCGATGACGTGAGATCTTGTGCCTTCTAGAAAGGTCATGGTCCTCTTCTTCGGATGAAGGAGTGGGGCTGCGATCGAACCTGACTGTAGCTTTCTTTTTCGGCTCCGTAGGAGCTTCTTGATGGAGCATAGCTCCGACGAGTCCGAGAACGGTGAGTGCGGACTTGTGCATGGCTCTTTTTGGGTCCCCCTCCGGAGGTGGGTGGGACGCGAGGTACGCGGTGGCTGCCATGATCGCAGGTTGCGGCGTCTTCGGGATGATGTTGCCGTCGGCATCCATCTCCATGAAGGATGCGTGGAGGGTTCGGGTCACCTAACGGCGCTCCTTGGGGTCCATGTTCTCCGTCCGGGAGCGGTTTTTGTTGCCATGGTTGCCGATCGAGCTAGAGCCGATGCCCATGGCAGAGAGCGCAGCTCGTCGCGTGCTGGACTCCGAGGCTGCTTGTTTGCGTTTGTCAAGCACCTCTTGCATCTTGACCTTCTTCTTGTGCTCCTCGATCAGGAGCAAATGGTATGCCATCAGCAGGTCCCGTGATGCGTCTGCAGGCAAGACCGTGCTGCCCGCCACGGCGGCGCGTGCCTGGGCCCATCCTTCTTTGCTAAGGCCGATGACATGGCCGGTGTTATCCCCTTCGGGTGGGGGACTGGCTTCTTCTGTTCCCGCCGTTTTGGTCCTGCGGGTTAGGTGGCGGGTTGGGCGCTTGTTGATCCACGTCGCTCTGGATGACTACGGCGCATTTGTCGTGGGAATTGTCACGGCAGATGCTGCAATCGGCAGCGAGTAGTAGAACGAGGGGCAAGGGCGGCCAGCCATCTGCGGTGCGAGATGAGGGCAAAGACACAGGGTTTTACCTGAGTTACGCCCCGGAGGGTAAAGACCTACTCGCTAGATTGTATTATGGAGGTGTTACAATGGGCGAGGCTCGGCTAGGCGGCGAGTCGCTTGGTGTATGAGGAACGTCTCTCTACTCACCCCATAGGGAGGTTTATATAGGCTCACATCCCTAGGGTTTACATATCTCTACCGATTGATTTAAAGCCTCAATAGCCGTTTAACCTTACCCGGTAGGCCTATCTACTACTTTGGGCCTTGACTTCGATCGCTCGGCTCTGGTGGCTTGATCCACTCGATTCTGCAGGCCACTCGCCGGGTCTTGGGCGATCGGAAGCGTCCTTGGGGGTATACCCCAGGCATATCCCCATCGATAGTCCCGAGGCCGTCGTCGATTAGGCATCGGTGGCTCTGGCGATCGAGTATCGACTTGAGTAGGCACCGGTCGAATCGTCGGGCTCCTATAAAGGACAACCCGGTGATCCAGTCGCAGCCTTGGGCGGCGGTCAGTCGGCGAACACTTGTCTTAGTGATTGGGTCGTGAGCCGTGGCCGTGAGTTGGACCGTCGGTGGTCAAACTAGCCGTTGGGGTAATCCAACGGTAACTTTCGGTAATCACCGCGTGGTAGCTCACGATTTGGCGGGTAACTCCGCTATATAAGGAATGGCGCAATCGTAGATCCAACTCCTCACCACTTCTTCCGAAAGTGCGCATTTTCTTTCCTTCGCTCCGCGAACGGTCGACCAATTCTCCGATCTCCAACCAATCTCGGCCATGGCCCTTTCCACCGTGGGGTAGGTCCAAGTGCACAAGCACAGCTGGCCTCCTTCGAGGAGGCCGGGATCCTGCGAGCATTTGTTGGCGTATCCCGACGCCGAGAAACGACCCCAAACCCGCGAGAGAGGGAATTCGTCTGTTTCACCAGTCATCTCGAGCGGGGGCTAGGGTTTCCTACGTCCCTATTCTTCCGGCGCTTCTGCGCCTACTACGGGATCCAGCCTTCAGATCTAGGTCCCCATAGCATCGAGCAGCTCGCCATCTTCGTGGCGTTCTGCGAATGCTACTTGGGTTGCCGGCCCTACTTCCCCTTGTGGCAAGATCTGTTCCATGGACGGATCAGCCGCGAGGAGGCAGGCGGCCCAATGCTGGCCGCGGGCGACTTGACGTTTCAGCTCAAGTCCAAAGCTTCTTTCTTTGATCTGATGCTACCCGCCAAGGCAGCGAGCGACTGGAAGAAGTCGTGGTTCTATGTGGCCGAGGAGACCCCGGAGGGCGAGGTGGCGATCCCGCGGTACTCCGCTAGTCGCTCCGAGCCGCGCAATCTCCAAGTCGGAAAGCTCCCCGGCGACCAGCAGATGGTCGTCGACGAGATGCTCCATACCATCCGTGGTCTGAAAAAGAAGGGCCTTCAAACGATAAACTTGTACAATTGCTGGCTCGGGCGGCGGCTCGTTCCACTCGCCCACCGCGACCACTACATGTACCAAGACGGGCGGGGAGACTCGGCGAAGGCTGTCTCGGCAGTGGAAGCTGGAGGATTATCTCGGCGTTGAAGAAGATTACCGGCGGTGTACACGGATGCGCAGGCTGGGGTCGCCCCTATACCGCAAGCGTCCGGCCCAACGAGTCCGAAGAGGTCGCCCGCTGGTCCGAAGACCGCGCAACGACAGCCGAGATCGAGGCAAGCGAAGTCTCGAATGTCATGGCGATGACGAGCTCGAGAGACCACCTCGCGCCGTCAAGCCACCCCGTCAAAGAAGAAGAGGAAGGAAAGGGAGGCGAGGGCGCCCCCGAAAAAGAAGACGAGGCCGTCGAAGTCGGCCTCACCGTCGCACTCGGCGAGCAGCTCAGACGCTCCCAGCCCAGCCGTCGACGGCGCCCACCAGCGACAACCGTGCTGGACGCGGCGACCGTGGAAGTGCCGCTGGCTTCAATGCCTCCACCATTCGCCCCAGTCTCTGGGCTGGGGGAGGCTCCGGCCGCGGCGGCTTCGCCTCGCAAGGAGGCTCCGGCTGCGGCAGCTTCGCCTCGCAAGGAGGCTCCGGCTGAGGACGTTCCGGAGGCGCTAGCTGCGGCCTCAACAACGAAGAAGCCGTCCGTGTCTTGGGCACGCGACGTCCTGGAGTTGGGTCTCACTCGCCGTCTGGGCCCTGAGCTGGAGAAACCGGCCGGCCTCCGTACATGACTGCGTTTCATCCCAGTCGCCAAGTGAGTTCGCTCACCTTTCCTTATTTTTCATAACTATTTCGATTGTTTTTGTTGATTCGATTTATGTGCAGGACCGGGGTGAAGAGGATGGGTCACCCGACCGTGGCCAAGGTGCCCTCCGCCGCTAGCGAGGAAGATCCTTCCCGCAAGAGGAAGGCGGACGAGGTCGTCGCCTCGGCCGATGGCGGTAAGAAGGCCAAGGGCGACGACACCATCACTATCTCACGGCGATCTGATGCACCAGCCGGGCCCGTGATGGAAGCAGCCGCGTCTACGAAGGAGGGTGCTTGCTTGCCTGGAACGGCGGAGGCGACCTCTCTCGGAGCAGGTACCTCTATCGCTACCTTCCCGCGCTTCGTGACCAAGGCGACCACGGCGAGTGGGCCTGCACCCTCGAGCCACGCTCCTGGGACCGCCGACGCTTAAGTCGACCAACATCGCGGGCACACGCCGGCACTTCTCGCATCCGTGGACGCGGTACAACTCCACAGCATGCTTGGCGCGGCCATCCAGGTACATCCAGTCCACGAGGATCAGGTCGGTGCTTTGCAGCGGCCTGATTCTTATAATTTCACATCTTTTTGTTTGTCGACAGGTCCAGTGCGCGACGCTAAATTTTAGCGGGTGGGCACTTAGGAATTTTGATCGCGGTCCCGAGTGCGCTTTCGCTGAATTTCAGCGGGTGGGCACTTAGGAATTTGATTTGACTAACCCTTTTTGGTGATGTGCGGTGCAGCTTGAGTCAGTGAACCGATTGGCACAAACAGCGCGGAGAAGGAGCTGGCCATCGTCAGAGGCAAACAAAGGGCTTCAGCTGTTGCCGCGAAGGCAGGGAAGCTCGCCGAGGCTTGTCCCGGCTGGTGGCGGCGCATTCGCTTTGAGTTCGGTGAACAGCGGATCGCCGACCTCGGCCGAACTGCGAGGCGAGAGAAGAAGCGAGCTCGGCGGGCGAAGCTAAGGCCACCATTGCGGCCGTGAAGAGGATCGCAAGGTGTCGGAAGTCCTTATTGCTGGGCTTGGGCGACCACCCGTCGCAGGTGCTTCATCACGGATTCGCCCGTTGCTTGGTGAGTGCATCTCCCTTTCTAATAGTTGTGGTTTTGTGGTGTCCGTCGTACTTATCATTGTCTTACGCTGCGGTCGCATCATTGATAGCGAGGAAGAGGCGAGCTCGCTCGGCGAGGCAGTGCGTAAGCATGCTCGTCGATTCGGCGACGTTGTCGGCGGCGATGCATCCGTGCCTACCTCAAGAAATATCGCCCAGGTGATTCCCAGCGACCTCGTTGAGGTGTGGAAGTATTTGGAGAAGGCGCCCGCGGTCGTTGAGTTCATGACGCGGTCGGCGTTTCGGCGTGGAGCGTCGACGGCACTGAGCCTTGGACTCGCCCACTTCCCCGAAGATGTCGACATTGACGATGTGACGAGTGGGTATCCATCGTCGACTGGCGCGGTGGAGCTGTCCGAGGTCCTCAAGTTGTAAGAATGTGCCGCCACGTACTCGGAACGTGTTTGGGCAATGGGCGACCTCCTGCCGTACCAGGAGACGGTTGTCGCGCCAAACGACCCCGAGCCGCCGCATCGTGACTTCAAGGTCGAGCAGCCTTTTCGCGCGGCGATGGCGGGTGAACTGACGACGTATCCATCAAACCCGTACACGGCGTTCATCCGCAGTCGCCGGGATGCTGGCGAGTCGTCATCGAAGCCTGCAGAGTAGGGTAGTTTGCCTTGTGGCGTTAACAGCAGTTCTGCCACGCGGGCATATTTTGTAACATGAAACAATGCAACATGTGATTGAATGAGACGTCGTGTCTATTTTGATATTTGTTTGTGTGCTTTTTGATTGATTTTGGATGAGTCCCCAAGCGCGTCCGCCCTTTTGTGGGGTTTACCTCGTATATGATGTGTGTGTTGTTATCATGTGTTTTGTTGATTTGGTCGACTCGCCCGAGCTCGGAGAGCCAGTCGCAAGGCGACTCCCTTGAGTGCTCTATACTTTACCGTTTTCCCTTGCGCGACGAGGTCGGGTGGCGAGTCCCGGCGTGGTACTTGGTTGTTCTAGTCGCGACTCGAGGGTGGTTGAGGATTTAGCGTTGGTGTGGTAGCGTCGCTCTGCCTGGCCGTTGGGTCGATCGCGTGGCGAGTCTGGGCATGCTCTCTTACTTGAGTTTTCACGGCGCTCGCGAACTGGTCTTCATCCCGGCGTGGTACTTAGCCGTTCGAGTCGCTATGCCGAGGATGCGGAGGACCAAGGTCTGTGAGAAGCGAGAGTTGTCTTGGCTCGTAGAACCCGGTCGAGCTAGGCGACTCCAGTGGGGCTCCGGGTTGGCGTTTTTCGTGGACGATGCAAGACCTGAAGTGACTCAGTGCTCTTACACCGCACTACTTAGCCGTGCCGATCGCTGTACCAAAGGTTGACTTCTGCATTTAGCATAACGATGTTTTTACGAGTGCGAGTGGCATAAGTCATGGAGAGTAGGCGCAATTTGCGGTAACCATTTCTTTTTATTTCATAGCGACTGGAGAGTACATGTGTGGGGTTCTATGAGTAGAACTTCCGGAGGAGGTTTACATTCCATGGTCGCTTGACGTCGAGTTCGTCGTCCCCGCGAATGTCGATGAGGTAGTAGGCGTCGTTGCCGAGTACGCGCCCGATAGCGAATGGGCCTTCCCACGGAGGGGAGAGCTTGTGCATGCCCTTCTTGTCCTGGATGAGGCGTAACACCAGGTCGCCTTCCTGGAAGGTGCGAGCTTTCACCCGCCGACTGTGGTAGCGGCGGAGTCCTTGCTGGTAGATGGAGGTGCGTGACCGAGCGAGGTCGCGTGCTTCGTCGAGTTGGTCGATCCCGTCTTGGCGGGCAAGCTCGTTTGCAGCCTCCGTGTAGTGGACTACCCGCGGCGAGTCGTGTTCGAGGTTGGTGGGCATGACTGCCTCGGCTCCGTAGACCATGAAGAAGGGAGTGAATCCCGTCGATCTGTTGACTGAGGTGCGGATCCCCCATATGACAGAGGGCAACTCCTCGACCTAGCACCCGGCGGTGCGCTCGAGTGGTACTTGTAGTCGCGGCTTCAGGCCGTGCAGGATGCTTTGGTTGGCCCGTTCTGCCTGGCCGTTGGACTCCGGGTGGGCGACTGACGCGAGGTCGAGCTGGATATGGTGCTCTTCGCAGAATTCGGCCATGGCTCCCTTGGCGAAGTTGGTGCCGTTGTCCGTGATGATGTTGTTGGGGAACCCGTAGCGATATATGAGCTCGCGTAAGAATTTAGTGGCGGTCTTCCCGTGGCATTTTCGGACTGGCTTGGCCTCCACCCACTTCGTGAATTTGTCGACAGCGACTAGCAGGTGGGTGTAGCCAGAGGGGGCCTTCTTGAAGGGGCCTACCATGTCCATGCCCCACACAGCGAATGGCCAGGTGATGGGGATTGTTTTGGCGCCGAGCTTGCGATGCGTCTAATTGGCGTGCGGCACCGGCATCGCTGGACGATGTCGACAGCGTCGGCGTGTGCGGTGGGCCAGTAGAAGCCGTGTCGCATAGCCTTGGCAACCAGGGAGCGAGCGGCGGCGTGGTGGCCGCAGTCACCTGAGTGAATGTCGTGGAGGATTTTGTGTCCTTCAGCTGGTTGGACGCAGCGTTGGAACACGCCGGTGACGCTACGCTTGTGGAGCTCGTCGTCGATGATAGTGTAGGACTTGCATCGACGGGCGATCATTCGAGCATCTGTCTCGTCTGCTGGTAGGGTGCCGGCTTCCAGGTAGGCGATGTAGGGCTTGGTCCAGTCGTCTGGCTCGTTGACGAGTGCGACCAAGGCTGCCTCTGGTTGTAGTGGGACCCCAATGTCGATCTCCCTTGGGGGAGGCGGTAATGTAATGTCGAGGAAAACGGCGGAGGCGTGAGTCGAGCCGACCGATGCGAGAGTGCGTCGGCTTCCTCATTTTTCGCTATCGATCCACTCGGCGAGTAGCCGGTGAAGTGGCCGCCAACTTGTCCACCGCTTGGCGATGCCGCCATGGTAGGGGAGGCGTCGCAGTGCGGCGACTTGCCCTGCGACGAGGTCGGAATCTCCGTAGCAGCGGAGGCGATTGACGTTCATCTCCTTGGCGGCTCGCATGCCGTGGAGTAGGGCCTCGTATTCAGCCATGTTGTTGGTGCAGGGCGTGAAGTCGAGGCAGAGGATGTAGCGGAGCTTGTCGCCTTTTGGTGAAGTCAACACTATCCTGCGCTGCACCGTCTGCGTTCTTGGAGCCGTCAGTCACGAGCTCCAGATGTGGAGGTACGGCAGCTTCTCTGGCTGCTGGGCCTCCTCCCAATCGGCGATGAAGTCTGCCAGTGCCTGTGACTTGATCGCCTTTCGTGGCTCGTATTTGATGTTGTGGCCCACTTGGCGACTCGCCCGGTCGCCTCGCGATTGCGGATGATGTCTTGCAGTGGTGCTGAGGAGACGACCGTGATCGGGTGCGCCTGGAAGTAGTGCGGCAGGCGCCGCTGAGCCCGGAAGACCGCATACTAGCTTTTGGTACTACGGGTACCGCTGGCGCGATTTGGTGAGGACCTCACTGATGTAGTACACCGGCCGCTGAACCGGGCGCTCCTTTCCTTCCTCTGGTCGCTCGACGACCATCACGGCACGGCGGCGCTCGGACGCCTTGACGTAAACCAGCATGGGTTCTTTGTCGTGGGGCGGTAGTGGTGCGGCGAGTAGCACCTTTTTGAGGTCGCAGAGCGCGTCGTCCGCCTCCTTGTCCCACTGGAAGGTGGGGTTCTTGCGCATCAGGCGGTATAGGGGCATCGCCTTTTTGCCCAGGCGGGGGATGAAGTGACTGAGAGCCGCTACTCGCCCGGCCAGCTTCTGGACGTCGCGCAGGCACTCGGGTTTGCCGAGCCGGGTGATCGTGTCGATATTTGTGGGGTTCGCCTCGATCCCTCGTTTGGAGACGACGTACCCCGGTAGTTGTCCGGCGGGTACACCGAAGGTGCACTTTCCTGGGTTGAGCTTGATCTTGTACCTTCGCAGGTTGGCGAAAGTTTCCGCCAGGTCGGTGAGTAGGTCGCCTTGGCGAGCGGACTTCACGACCACGTCGTCGATGTAGACGTGGATGTTGCGGCCAATTTGGCTCGCGAGGCATTCTTGCATGCACTGCTGGTAGGTCGCCCCGGCGTTCTTGAGGCCGAAGGTCATGGCGGTGTAGCAGAAGGCTCTGAATGGCGTGATGAACGCCGTCTTCTCCTCGTCTTCGACAGCCATTTTGATCTGGTTGTACCCAGAGTAGGCGTCGAGGAAACATAGCGACTCCGAGCCCGCGGTTGAATCGATTATCTGGTCGATCCGCGGGAGGACGAACTGCTCCTTTGGGCAGGCACTGTTCAGGTTTGTGTAGTCGATACACATTCTCCAGGTCCCGTTTTTCTTCTCGACCAGGACTGGGTTTGCCAGCCACTTGGAGTACTTGATTGGCCGGATGAAGCCGGCAGCGAGTAGACGCTGCACTTCCTCGGCGATTGCTCGACGGCGTTCTTCATTGAAGGGCCGCAGCGACTGCTTGACAGGTCGCACTTTGGGGTCGGCGTTTAGCTTGTGCTCAGCGAGCTCCCTAGGGACACCGGGCATGTCAGAGGGTTTCCATGCGAAGATGTCCCTGTTCTCACGGAGGAACTCGATGAGCGCGCCTTCCTACGCTGGGCTCATGCCCGTCCCGATCGTCACCATCTGGCTGGAGTCTCCTGGTACCAGCTCGACGGTGCGCGTGTTCGTCGTGGCCTCAAAGGTTGAGGTGCCTGCACCCTCTAAGTTGGGCTTCTTGAGTATGGTGGGGTCGTCGTTGTTGACCCCGCTCGCGTACTTGGCGAGCTCGTCGGCGTGGTTGGTCTCCGCCATGATGACGGCGTCGGCGAGCTCGGCTCCTTTGGCCTCGCACTCGGCGGCCATGTCGGGGTCGCCGTTGATGGTGATGACGCCGCACGGCCCGGGGAGCTTCATTGCGTTGTACGCGTAGTGGGGCGCTGCCATGAATTTAGCGAACACCTAGCGCCCCAGGACGCAGTGTTAGGGGCTGTCGAAGGGCACCATCTCGAAGATGATCCGCTCGGTGCGGAAGTTTGCCGGTGTGCCGAAGGTGACTGGCAGCGTGACCTTGCCGATCGGGTACGCCTTCCGACCGGGACGATGCCGTGGAATGTGGTGTGGGTCGTCTCGATCATCGACTGCGGGAGCCGCAGCCACCTGAAGGTGTCGAGGTAGAGGATGTTGATGGAGCTGCCACCGTCCATCAGTGTCTTGGGGAGCCAGTAGTCGCCGACCTTGGTCTTGACCACCAAGGCGACTCGTCCTGGATACTCGATGCGCGGCGAGTGGTCTTGGCGGCTCCAAGTGATGGGCTGCTCCGACCAGTTCAGGAACTGGGGAACGTCTATTTGGGCCACCGCGTTGACGGCGACGGCGCGGGCGATGACCTTCTTCTCGCGCTTCGTGTTGAAGCATGTGAAGGTGTGGAGCGAGCCGGCTACTTTGCCGAATTTTCCTCCGTTTGGCGTGTCGTTGTCGGGGTCCTCCTGCGCTCGCCGTGCCTTCTCGATTTCCCTGAGGGTGTGGCAGTCGGCGGTGGTGTGCGTTGCGGGCTTTCCTTCCCTGCTATGGAACGCACATGGTTGGTTAAGGAGGGCCGCGGGGTCGAACCTTGGCTTGTTCTTGTAGTTGCCGCCGTCGCGGCGTTGCCCTACGTCGCGGCGTTGCCCTCCGTCGCGGTGGAAGCTTTTGGGCTCGCGCTGCGCGTGCCCGGCGTTGGCGACGAAGTCGACTCGCCCGTCACTGCGGCGTTTGCCAGTGAGGCGAGTGCCGCTGTAGCGTAGGTCGGTTCGTCGTCCGCCGTCGTTGCCGCCCGTGCGGCGTTGACCTCCTGACTCGTCGTCAGTTTCCTGGTTTGGATCTTCCTCGGCGTACCGTTTGGCGATCTCGAGGAGGTCGGGGATGTTGTCGAGTGTGCGGAAGTGTCGCTTGAGCTTGGCGACTAGGGGCTCGTAGCGGCACGAGGTCTTGAAGCAATGGATCGCGGTGTCCGGGTGGATGCCGACCACGTTGTACCAAAGCTCTTGCCACCGTTGGACCCAGATTGGTCGACTCATGGGTCCCGGGACGCCGTTCAGGTCCTCAATAGTGGTGGCGCGGGTGTAGGAGCACTCGAAGTGCCTGACGAAGGCGTTGCGCATTTCCTCCTGTGAGTCGATCATCACGGGAAGAGTGTTGATCCACTGCCTGCACGTCCCCTCCATCATCAGGGGGAGGTAACGGGCGGCGAGCAGGTCAGTGTGACCCGTGATCCCCATCTCCATGAGGTATGTGTCGAGCCACACGGCGGGGTCGTACGAGGAGTCGTACTTTTCTATTTCTTTTGGCGCCTTGAAGTTTGGCAGATACTTCTCGCCTCGGATCATTGGTCCGAAGCACTTTGGCCCGAGTCGGCTGAGCGACCCCATGGGCTCGCCGTCGCGGCGATTGGTTAGGGTATGTCGCAGGTCGTCGGGCTGGCGTGCGCGCCAGGTTTGGTTGTTGATGATGTGGGTGCGGGCGTCGATGGGTTGCCCGTTGGCGGCGACAAGGTTGGTTGCCGGCCTGGGGTCGTTGGTGGAGAGTGCCGCGTTAGCAGGTCGGTATTGGAGCTGCGGTGGCTCTGGTGGCGGGCAGTTGAGGGTGTTTGCCGCCGCTGGGCGGCCGCTGGAGGCCTCTCTGCTTCCCGAGGAACGCGAGTATACTCGACCTGCCGAGTCGGCGCCCACTCTTTTCTGCTCGACGGCCTTCACGAGCAGGGCCCTGACGTATTGGATCTGTAGGGCGCCGTCGCCGGTGGCTGTGATCTTTGTCTCGGCCTGCCACGAGGTTGTCCATTGGGGTGGAGAATAGTGGGAGGCCGTTTGCGCCTCGCTCCGTGAGGAGACTACTATCCGGCTGGTCACAGGAGGTGCGGTTGGATGGAGGTGGGCGCCCTTTGTTGATCTGGCGGGGCGCTTCCTCCTGGTGGCGCGTTCTCGCAGATCGCGCGCTCGGCCACGCGGGCCGGGTCGTTTTCGTCGTCGAAGTTCAGGGCGCGCCCCTGAACGGTGGGGTTCAGGCGTGACCTGATCCGATGCTGGTGGTAGCGTGATAGCTCCTGCGTCACACCTTTCGGCGAAATTTTTCGCGCTCGGCTTGCTCTTTGCGTACCGCCTCCGCCAGTTTCAGGCGGAGTTCCTCGACCTCCGTTGCCGTGGCGTTAGGAGGGATTGGGGTCGAGAACGGGTCCTCCGGCGGATCGGTGCTGGTCGCCATGTAGGTCGCGGTGTGGCGACCGGTTCCGTCGTGGGGGTCGCCGGAGTTCTCCGATCCGGAGTCGAACTCAAAGATCCCGAGGATGGAGGGATCCTCGAAGTCTCCCGCGTTGGAGACCTGGGCGATGGAGCCCATGGACGAAGCCGCGGTGATGGATCCGGCGAGTGACGCCGGGGTCGCCGAGTCGGCGTCGTCGGTGAGGGCCGCATCCTCTGCGGCCGCTGAATTCCCGACCACGTTGCTGTGGGCCGAGTTGTACTCGGAGGCGAGGCGATGGATCGTGCGGATCTGGCTCTCGGAGAGCCGATCGCGCGGCGGCAACTCGCAGATGCGAGCCGAATCCTCCGAGACGATGACGTCGGTGAGACCGACGAAGAGGCTGATCGTGCCAATCGGCAGGATCACTGTCGCGTGACGGGTCGCGCCCGGGACGTAGCTGCTCGGCAAGATTTGGAGCATCTCGCCGATCGCTATCATGCGGCGGTGGCACCGTCTCATTGATGGGCAGATTGGATCTCGTCGCAGAACACCGGCCGGACGGCCAGGCCCCAGTGGGCGCCAGCCGTGGGAATTGTCACGACGAATCTGCAATCGGCGAGTAGTAGAACGAGGAAAGGGGCCAGCCATCTGCGGTGCGAGATGAGGGCAAAGACACAGGTTTTACCCAGGTTCGGCCCCCCGGAGGGTAAAGACCTACTCCTGCTAGATTGTATTATGGAGGTGTTACAATGGGCGAGCTCGGCGGCTAGGCGGCGAGTCGCTTGGGTGTATGAGGGAACGTCTCTCTACTCACCCCATAGGGAGGTTTATATAGGCTCACATCCCCTAGGGTTTACATATCTCTACCGATTCGGTTAAAGCCTCAATAGCCGTTTAACCTTACCCGACTGGGCCTATCTACTCGCCTGGGCCTTCAGCTTCCAGTCGCTCAGCTCCTGGCTGGGCTTCGATCCACTCGCCGTTCTGCAGGCCCACTCGCCGGGTCTTGGGCCAGTCGGAAACGTCCTGCTGGGTATACCCCGGTAGGCATATCCCCATTAGCATTGGTAGCGCTCATAGATTGGTCCCCTGCTGCCGCAGCTTTCGGATCCGGAACCATAGGTCCCTTCATCCGATGGAGGATCGCACCGATCGGAGTTGCAGCTGCTGCTGTCGTAGGACTCATCTGTTGATGATGATGTGCGTAGCACAGGGTGTGGGGCCCATGAAGCGGGCCTGATTGATGGTAGGGGCACCCGCTCTGGGAGGCGGAGGGTGCCAGTTTGCCCCACCTGGAAGCAGAAGCTCCCGAACAGGATCTCGAGTCCATCGCCTACGGGCTCGAAGTCCTTCATGGTGGCCGGTGAGTGGGCGGTGAAGTCGAAAGCGCCAAAGAGGAGGTGAATCTCCGTCGCTGCGGAGTTATATATCACTCGGGTTGGGATCGTCACGATCGCACAATCAGCGTCCCCAGTTCCCACAGAGGCGCCAATTGACGAGGTTTGATCTCGTCAATGCCCATTGTTATGGACTTGGGTTTTGGAGAAGATGGGGATGCTAGAGATCGCGGAACGGTTAGCAAACAAGCAATACGGGACACGAGGTTTACCCAAGTTCAGGCCCCCGGAGGAAAAACCCTACTCCTGCTTGTCTGCTCTTGATTACGGCAAAACCGGTGATTACAGGGGTGCGCAGATGCAATCTGGCGTGGAGGTGCGTATGCGAAAGTATGAGAGAGAGAGAGATCTAGGTTGTGCCCTCCTGACCTTTATATAGACTTAGGCAGGTCCCAGGAACAGATCTAGTCGGTTACAGGTTCTAGGGTTTACCCCTTTGAATTTCCTATCTATTCTATTCTTGCTTTCCAAGGATCCGAAGGCGTCATGGGCCTCGGCCACCCGAAAGTCTTCATGGGCTGGCGTATATTTGCCGTGGGCCTTCCTTGGGCTGGACCAGGTATGCTGAGATCGTGTACTCGCGGGGTATAACCATGTCACCTTCTTGAAGGCGCTGCTTGGTACATGGCTATTCGAAGGCATATGAGTGTGGTGGGAATTCTTGGGAGGGCACGACAGTTATGAGCCATCATCGCTTTTGTCGATCCAGCATTGTCGACATTCTTTTCTCGTTTCTCTTGTTTTTCTTTTTGGGATTTGTTCTACTGTATGTCCTAGAAGTGGTATCGTGTTTGTACCAGTTATGTTATATTAATATCGCGGGGCGAAAGCCTGATTCGAGGAGTTAGACTTGGATTATTTTCTAGAAGTCACCCACCTAAAGAAACAAATATTCCTTATACTCCCTCCATTTACAAAAAAAAGTGATTCGGATTTTTCTACATTCGCATATATATACACTAAAATGTGTCTAGATATATTTGAATATAGACAATGGAAGTTACTTAATTATTTTTGGATGGATGGAGTATTTTTTTAACGGTAAAGGGCCCGAAGGCCCTGGAACCTGCTTAATTAAAAGTTGTGGGTACAATTAGAAAGAAACCCCTAAAGAGAGGGGCCATATAGAAAAGAGACATCACTCTTGCAGAAAGGACCCTAACAAAAAATAGGAAACGCGATTAGGTCCTTGCCCTTTTCTACCGCATCCGGTCATCGTCGACGCCCTGGAGCCCGCATCGTTGTCGGGGAACTTGCCACTTGGGGCGATGCCGACTTTGGACCACACGCACAGGGGGACAATTTGCTTTCGCCTCTCGCGGAAGATTAAGCTCGGCTTCATCCGAGCGGAGATGTGGTCCTTCTGGCCACAGATAACGATGGCGCATCCTCGCCAACGTTGATGCAGAAGCGGAGTCGCAGCTTCGTGTTTTGCAGCACCAGGATACTGCAGGCTTGGCGTAGCAACAGGTCGGCTCCAATCCGCGCCACCACGGTCGGCCGGAGAAGAGTGGCGAGCACCCGAAGCAAACTTATGCAGGCCAAGACAACTGACCTTATGGTTGGGGCCTCCAGAGTCCAGCCGCCCGCCGAATCTGGCTCCGGCCGAGGGAGCACTGCAATGGATCGGATTAGCTCCAGATGATAACAGCTCCGGCCATAAAAACTGCACATCAAGCACCCCGACCGCCTCACGAATCCAGCAGCCACCGGTACGGCCTCCTCTCCCCCTCGCCACCGAGGCCGGCTAGGAAGAAAAGAACTACCCGCAGCTATCAGATCAAGAGGCAAAAACACTTTATTCTGGTGGCCTCCATCCGCGACGGCAGCATCAGCAAGCTCCAACCACTGGAGGTTGCCAATCCACCGCGGGGACAGCCAGCCGACGCCGTGCAGGAGCCGCCAAAGAGGGCCTTGGCTCGGCCAGAAACGGAAGGGAAGAGAATTTATTTTGGCCACTTTTTGTGTCACGGCAACATTTTGGGCACTTTTTGTGCCGCGACAGAGAATTCATTTTGTATTTTTTTCCATTTATTGTTTTCCTTTTTATTTTGTGTTTTGCACTCACCAATAAAGGAACAATTATATTACACAACATCATCATGAATATAGAGATCGAAGTGTCGAAAATATTACATTCGGTACACGAGTTTTATGCATATATATACAAAATATTCTATTTTTAAGGTCCCTATTTCCTTATATAGAACTCGCAATAGTATTTTCCTTTTGGTTTTAGTACCTCTTTATTTAAGAATCCGCCAATTTCTCCTAAATTGCTCGCACATGATCCTTTGACAGAAGACCGTCCCGCGGTAGTTTGATCTGATTTAAAAAGGAGTCAACATATATGAATGAAACTAAACACAATTGATGGTAATAAAAACCGTGAATATTGTTTATGTACGTGAAGTTGCTCTAAATTTCTGTCCTTCTCACAGCACGTCTGACGAATAAACTCGTAAATATAGTATCCACATAAATTATTTCCGGGCCCCTGCGTCAGACACTTTATGAGAACAGAGTTTAAGCAAAATAATAATCAAGTATAATAATGATATCGAAACTAGAATCAAAGAGATGTGCGGATCTAGCCAGTAGTACCTACAACTAGTGGTTGAAATGCGAGCTCCTCTTTTCATTCACCCTTAGCCTTCTTGGTGAACCGTTTCTAAGCGTTGTCAGGCAAAGAAAACGAATAAAAGGAGTTATTAATTACTTAATATAAGGAAATTTACGAAATTTGTCCATATAGTGCCATAATGGTTGAAAATTACCGCTGGAGCATCATCTGTATATCCACCCACTGCTCAATGGGTTTATGTTTCGAGTCCATGACTTGTACTAGCCCTTTGTCAGGTTGAATGATTAGCAAAATATAGTAAAAACTGCGCACGCATAAGTCATCAATTATACACTTAACATTGAGTAAGTGAAATAGAATATGTACAAGACAATAATACTCACTCGAAGTTGTAAGGAAATAGTACTTTCATTCTGGTTTCTTAAAACCTTAACGCCTGTACAATATTATCCTCTATTCCTTGGGTCTGTCTTTGAGATTACGTTTATAAACAAAATATGGGTCAATGAACTCAATATCATAGATGCGTCCTCTTTTGCATTCGAGAATATTCATTTTGCATATATGGTGAGTATAATTATACATACAATAAACAATGTGAGTTAGCTAGAGACTTAATTACAAAAATAGTACTTACAGACAATAGGCACCGACGATCGATTTGTCGATGGCATCTTGATTGAATAACTGAAATAGTTCATCAAATTCAATCATTACCACGACATATCCTTTCCTGTAATGCTCTTTTCTAACTACCAGCATTATCTAGTTTGTCCCATCCTTTGAGGTATCCATGTACCAGTTATGCAATCTTCGTATTTTTATTGGTAGATTCTTGACCTCCTCAGGTTTGACGAGAGGCTTCCTGTATCGGTATTTGTATGATACATCAGCCTTGGAAAAGTACTTTAACTGGGCTAAGTACTGAGGAATAGTCATACATTGAGCAGCGGTCGCTTCTCCGTACAGTTCAACGATCTCCGGATCATACTGCTCTTCAACCGCATATTTTCTCGACTCCACATTGGTATGATAAATCACCTTGAGTGGGGGCACGATTTTTTTTTATTCTCCAAGTTGGGGAACTAATTTCCCGCCTGTACTACTACTCTTCGACCGTTTCTTTGCCGCATGTGTCTTGAGAATAGAGCGCTCATAGTCCGATGACAGCCTTGGCTCGGGTTGGTGAAGGGTATTCGGTATTTTTTGCAGTCGGGCTCTATCTTCTTCAGTGCTGGGGAACTCCAGCTCTTTCGGGCGCTTTAGTTTACCAAAAAACTCTATCGTTTGCTCCTTTGCGATCACCACAGTCTCCTCTGGAGTATAGTCGTAAGGTCTCTTGGGAGAAACCTTTGGTACTTTTGGTAGGGGCTCATGTTGACTTCTCGGTGATCGGTTACCACTCCGCAGAGTAGCGGTGGTACTCTTACGCCTTTTGTGCTAAGCCATAGTGGGTTGAAACGGCTGACGCGGCGGTGAAGACGACTGCGTTGGAGACAGTTGACGCGACAGTGATGGCTACGCTGGAGACAGGTGAGGTGGCGGCGAGGATGGAGTGCTATGAGAAATCGATGGCCTTGGCGTCCGATTTGGAAGCACGATGTATTCCTTTCACCATAGAATGGTGCTATTTTTGGCTTCTTCCAGTTCAATCACATCCCCTTCACCTGCAGGGTAGTCAAGCTTCAACTGGTAAAATTTGTGCATAACTTCATCCACCTCGACAACAGCGTAGCCCTGTGGAACCGAATGACAATGGTAAGTTGGTTCAGGTCCAATTGGTAAGGCATAGCCGACCGCTACCTTTATTGTTATGTTCACAACTTTCACATGTAGCTCAGAATGTGTCATCTCCATGATTCATCCATTGGGTAGCCAAGAGGAGCCATCGTCGGTGCATCATCATCATCATCATCCGGGACCTCTGTGGAAGCCATGTTGTTTTTCTGATTATCAGATAGGCCGATAGCATCCAATGCAGGTTCTACCATGTGCTGCTGAGATGGGCCGGTAGTACCTTGATGGCTAAGTGCGTCAATTTGATCTTGTTGCTGCTTTAATTGTTCTTATATGTTATGCATCCGCTCTACCTGAATCATTGCTTCAATGTCCTCCTTTTCCTTTCTCCTCTTACGTCTTCTATCAGGATATTTCTTCCTATCTACAGGAAACCCAATTTTCCATGGTTTGGAGCCTATTGTGCCTCGTGTTCGTCCTGTGTGTTCCTCATTCCCAAGGGAGAGTGTGAGCTCGTCATTCTATCTATCGGAAATGAACCTCTCATGTTCAACAACCTTTACTGCATTTCTAATGTCTTCGATGGGTATGCGATTTTCTTATGTCTTTTGTTATATATGCACTTTCCTACAGAGTCCAACGTGCTCCCATGCCCGTAATACCAATTCTTTACCCGTTTGAGCCAATTGGCTGTCTCTGGAGTGAACCCTTTAGCACGCAAGTCATACTCAAGTTTCTTCCACTTAGGCATGCCAGCCATGTAGCCACCTTGCCCAATAGTATGGTGATACTTCTTGTTAGCAGCATTTTTCTTATCCATTTCAGACCTTTCTAAGCTACCTCTGATTTCTTGTAGTTCACAAACTCATACCAGTGGTCTTTTATCTTCTCATACACTACCTTAAAATCTGGAGTATTCTTTTTACAATAAAGTCTAGGTGCAATCTTTTCTTCCAGTTGGTGAATTGCTAGGCCATCTTATTAAGATCTCACTCCTTGACCTTGGCCTTTATGGAATCGGCATGTTGCTGGGCCTCCTCATCTGAATTCTCCGCATTTGGGTCCACCTCTACCGTCGGTAGGGTGAAATTAATCATGATCCTCCTTCAAAGTAAATCTTTGGCTTTGTCGCCGACATATTTAACTCTCGCCTCCTTTGGCTTATGCCATTCTTGAACGGTGATCGGAATGAAGTCCCTCACAATAAATCCGCATTGCGCTAAAATAAGTCCCTAACAATAACTTTGCATTGTTTGTAACGAGTCATGCTCATGCCTCGACTTGTAGATTTATGTGGTGGATTAACATTCCTCTTCAGCAAATGTTACCTCGGCTTTGTTGAATTGTAATACTAATGCTTTTTTATTTCATATTTTATACTCCCTCTGACCCAAATAGATATCTTAGGTTTTTAAAAAATTGGATGAATCTATATACTAAATAGTGTCTAGATTCGACGGAGGGAGTACCTTAGTAAAATAAGCAAAACCTTTATCTTATCAGCTTGTAATAAATGCAATGGTCTCTACTCTCTTACTAGGTGGTGTGGCGCTGCGTCACGAAAACACTATCTAATTAGTTAAAATTATGATTGGAGATTAGTTTTGTTGTCTGAAGTTACTATCAGTAGTGTTTTTTCTAGATATAAGAAGTGTTGTTTGTAACAAGTCATACATGCCCACGACTTGGAGTACTGTAACATCCCAACATTTAGGAACCAACGAAGGGTAGATTTAGTAATTTGAGATATTGCATGCATTCATATGTGAAAAATGTGGGTAAATTTTTTGCCAAATAAAAACCTAAAGTGATCAAAGTTTCTTTCATACTTTGAGATTAGGTATAGTCTTGAAGGATGATTGTTATAGACTTTGATATGATCTTTGTGGACTTATGTGTTTTGGGAAATGAAATTTGAATTTAAAACTTGAGTGTTTGAATTATAATTCAAAAGGATTTTGAATGATGTTTGAGTATTTTATTTAATTTAAGAGTTAACAAATAATAACTCAAACTTTAAATGAAAGAATAAAATCAATAAAATAAATATTCCAAAACTTCATACAATAATGAGTTACAAAATGTAACTTATGGAAATGAGCAACAATCTTTACAATAATAATTAAATAGAAGAATAATATTTCTTTATTGAATAATAGTATAATCTTTATTACAAAAGAATAAAAATAAAGAGTACAAAAGAATAAATTAAAGATTACAATTGAATATGAGAGTTATTACAAGTGACTATTCTATAAAGAATAATAAAAATCTAAACTATAGTCTTGATCTTCAAATCTGATACCTGCAAAATAAACAGAAACTTAAAAAAGAAATAAAGTTAGGATTAGAATTATTTTACTCTCAGATTTGACAGTGAAGTGCACTGTTCACTTTTTCATCATTGAGTAATTTAAGGGGCAAGTTTCACCAATATGAAAGAATATATCTTTCATAATTTTAAGCCATAAGTCAAATAAACAGCAAGGAGGGGAAAGTTTCACCAGCCAGGTAAAATGTAACCTGATAACAGTAACTCTCAAATTCAGAACATATCCACAACTGTGCAGCAGGCACACAGGCAGCACACACACCAAACTGCATGGTGTGTGCTGTCAACACCACAACAATAGCACAATCAAACAAAACCATCAACACAGCCGTGGGAAGCCAATCCCCACACCATTCCATTGTTCTTACACACCAAGCACAGCAGCCACCAGCTAAACCAAGCCAAAGCCAAGATAGATCACACCAACCAAAACCCTGGATCACATCACCAAAATGGTGACATGAGGAGGGGGTAGATCAGGTGGATAGTAAGGACAATATCAAGCCACCAGGAATAGGAAGTGAAGGGCTAGATCAAGGACAAGCCAGGAGCTGGAAATACCAGGTGAGCACCAGATCAAGCTACCACAAGATCAACCACTAGCAACCCCAACATCAAATAAGTGTGGTGAGTAAAATAGACCATCACATGATCTATATGTCTAAGATTAGACAAGCATTCATGATCTTTCTATTACTCAAATTCTCAGAAAGCACCCAAGTGGGGTGAATCCATCACTGAAGTTTTTAAACACTAAAAGCAATTAGAAAAGTATAAGGATCCAACTAGATCTCGGAACAACATCACTGACCTAGCTATCAAGCTATATTTCAATTCAAGAATAAATATAGCCAAGATTTAAACTTCTAGGCACATCTCTTCAACTAGAGTAGCACCTTATAATTTAATCTTATGGATCTATATAAGTGATCAAGCCTACCATCATTTTTCCCAAACTTTGATTAAAGAAACAGTAGCTGGTATCACTACCATAACCCATCCATATGAATCAACAAGATAAAGGCTTAATCCCTAAACCTCATACCAACATCATGGGTCTTAGGGATTTAAGAAAAGAAGTTTCTACTTATCTTTAATGCCAAACTCATTTTAAGCTTGAACAAGACCAAACCAAGTAATAGAATCTAATCTTGTGTGCCATACAAGGATGGTGTCACAAGAACAGTTCTAAACTAAGCAGGTTAAGCATCCAATCTTCACAAATACAATCAACAAACAATAAATCATTTTCCTGACATCACAGGAATCATAATCAGGAAAATCCATATGTATATCTTCACTGTTTGAAACCGTTTGATCTCAAGTTACATATGAATTCTTAAGCGAACAGTACTAATACAGTGACTTCATCACACAAATCTCACTGTCATTAACCAAGTAATGACAGCGGTGAGTTAATAAAACCACTAGATTTCCCAAGTATTTCTTCTAGAGCAACTTTAACATCTGAATCATCTAAAATTTAATCCATAGAATCATCTGATAAACCACTAGCATCACCACAGCTAACCATTAGCAATAATCCATAGCAAGTCACACTCAACAGATTCAAGGATCATCAATACATGATCCAATTCCTCAAATATCTAATCCATAGAGGGATTTGAACCCTAAGTAGAACAAACCATTTTAATCAGGACAGGACAGTAACCAGGAAGGTCACTACCAACATCTAGCATAAGATGGCCTAGCACAGAGAGCACGAGAGAGAGAGGAACTACTTACCAAAGGTCCTCGCTGTAGATTAGAAGAGGAAGCAGAGGAGGCCGACGACCACGGCGGCACGAGGACACCCCCAAGGGGGAGTTGTGACCCATACAACGCCACGACAGCGACCATAGCCATGCCTGGGGAGAGGAGCATCACCACGGCGCACGACAGCAGCGGTGGCATCAGCACCAACGCCAACCCCAAACCCTAGGGTTCGGAACGGCATCAATCTGGCCGCAGGAGGACTCCAGGTCCAAATCCAATTGGACAGGAGGGTAGAGCGGGGCCGACAACCTCATCCTGCACCACGGCGGCGGCCAGGAAGGTCCACGGCGGCGCGAATCGCCGGCGACAGCATCGCTGACCACGGGGTCGGGGAAGAAGAAGGAGAGAGATGAGACCGAGAGAGAGAGAGTGTTGGGCTGGGTTGGGACAATACCCCTTCGGGGTATTGTTTTGACTATGTCCTATTGGGACACAATGGCCCAATAAACCCAAACAATAAACCTAATAAACACAAGGTCCTGTGGATGTCATGTCAACAACTATAGTGTACTACACATGCAGTGGTATGCTGGGTCACCGCAGTTAGTATCAGAGCAAATTGCTTTGACCTTAAGTTGGAAACCTAGTAAGGGTATTACCTGTAGGAGAGTGTAGCAACGATAAAGAATTCTCTAAAAGAAATATAATGGGTATTCAAATGAGAATATTCCATTATATGTTTTAGTGCGATAGTTCTTTGTTATGATGCAATATATTATTGGTTACTAATAAAAACTGTTTTCTTGATATACAGAGCTATGGCACCAAAGTTTCCAAAACGGACTTTGGTAAGGAAATAGGAGACTCTTGATGATTATCAAGGATCATTCATAGATCAACTTCGTCAACTTTTAAAGATTTTTAGTTGTCCAACTAGAATTCCAGTGAATACTATAACTTACCATGATGGCCGGATGTTATCCAAGTATCGTGTGAGTATCCAACTTCCAGAGGAGCTTGGATTATATCACGATCTACCTATCGGTGAGGGTAGAAGTCATTTAGCAGCTTATCATGTTGCTGTTGTGGAGGCGATAGCTAATATCCGGGAGCATAAAGCCAAGGAGTTAGAAGGTAGCACATTTTCTGTGATACCTCATGATTCTATAGACTCGGAGCCTACACCGGATCATCTTACTTTGGTTAAGAAGCATCCTAAGTTAGCTTCCAAGTTTATGGATAGATACCGAACACTCGTTGCGTCTTTTTATAAGACACATCAAGTGATTGTCTAAGATAAAAATGACATGTTAGAGGATCTAACTGATCCGGAAAGGAGGAAGCAGTTAGCAATCCAGTTGGAAAAGGAAGCAAGTAGTAGTTCAACACCTATCTTTAAGGATATACCTATAGATCCTGAATCTTTTATAACATATCCTTATTCACCAAGTCCTGAACCTATACATGATCCTACTATGGATACGAGGGATGCAGTACCACGGGGTTTAGAGGATGGTTTTGACTCAGAACTTCCTATTGAGAATTCTGATGGTTGGAGAAGGGGATCATATGAAGGATCTCATGAACACCAGATGTCCACAGATGGTTCTGACAGAAATGTTGGACAATCTAGTTGGATGGGTGCAAGAATTAACCCTAGTAATAGTATTAGAAATGCCATGTCGATAGACAATCAGGATGAAGAAGAAGATCCTGAGGAGGGAGTGTTTGAATCATCAACATCTTCTCAAAACCCAGGGAATATACATTATCCATTGTTTAACTATCTTGCCCAAAGGAGCACCTAGGGATCAGCAGGATCTGCGTATCCTATTGACAAATCAAGGAATGAAGCTCAGGAGATGCAGGCAGGAGATAATGTTGAATATGTTTCTGAAGACTTTTCAGCTAAGCTGGAGGGAGTCAATGCGCTCAGGTTGAGTAATGACTCAAGTCCTGACACTTCAGATACTGAGTATGTTCCCTCTGGAAGGCCATTTGTTTCACAAACTATGCGACGAACGACACGTCATCACGGTTGGACTTCAGGCATGTATGATGAGCGTAGTTACTACTATAAGTAGGCAACTATTTAGTGAAGGGTTTCGCAACATAGTAAATCAAAAAAATTCTACGGATGCGAACAAGAAATCCAAGATCTAATCTAGGAGATGCAATCAACGAGAGAGATAGATGAGATCTTCATACCCTTGAAGAAATCGCACAGCAGAAACGTTCAACAGAACATGGGTGATGTAGTCGAACTAGCCTTCTCCTCCTCGCGATCCGATCCGATCCAACGCCGCAAGTGGCGACGCCTCCGAGAGATGCACACGTACGGTGCCGCGACGTCTCCTCCTTCCTTGGTCCAGCAAGTGGGGTGGAGAGATGGATTGGATATACAACACGACGGCGTGATGCTATGGTGGAGAGTTTCTGCGGCAGGGCTTCTCCTACGCGCAGTCAGGAGAAAGAGAGGTGGAGGGGCAGCAGGACGGCGGCTAGGGTTGGAGGCGTGGGAGGGGGAGGGTGCTCCCCTGCACACCTTATATAGGGGGCTGGCTGGCCCCTTGGCCCCTCCTCCAAGCCCTAGGGCGGCGGCCCCAAGGGTCGGAGTGGGGGGCAAGTTTCCCCCTTCCTTCTAGAATATCCCTTTAGGGTTTCCCCTAGGGTTTGTCCGGCTGGGACTTTGGGGCCTTGTGCCCCTGGCCCAAAGCGGCCAGGGCACTTCCCCTTAGGCCCACGCAGACCTCCGACAAGTGGGACCATGTTTGTCCCAATCCAGAACCTTCTAGAACCTTCCGTTATAATACCGATAAACTCCGAAACGATTTCGAAATCCAAAAACTGCTTTCCTTTATATGAATCTTATTATACGGACCATTCCAGAACCTCTCGTGATGTCCTGGATCTCATTCGAGACTCCGAACAAAAACTCATAAACCAATTATCCATTCTATCCTAGCATCGATGCACGTTAAGTGTGTGACCCTACGGGTTCGAGAATATGCAGACATGATCTTCTATCAATAATAAATAGAAGGATCTGGAAACCCATATTGACTCCCACATATTCATCGATGATCATATCGGATGAACCACGATTCCAGGATTCAATTAATCCCATATATGTATTCCCTTCGTCACGCGATATTTTACTTGCCCGAGATCCGGTCGTTGGTATCGACATACCTAGTTCAATCTCGTTCACAGCAAGTACTTTACTCGTTCCGTAATCCGATATCACTTTGTGATTAACTCCTTAACCATGTGCTTGCAAGCGGTGTTGATATCGATTACCAAGTGGGCCCAAAGTATATATCTCCGACTCGGGAGGGACAAATTCCATCTCGATACATACAACCCAACAAGTACTATCCGATCACCTGAGAGACACCTTTATTATCACCCTCACATAGGATGACGTTTGATGACCTCAAAGCTTTCTTCCGATACCAGGGAGTTGTATTATCTCATGGTCTAAGGAATACAATACTTGACATAAGAAAAAGCTTCGCAAAGATGAACACGATGACACGATCTAATTGCTCTGCTTAATTTGGGTATGTCCATCATATCATTCTCCTAATGACATGATCTCATTATTAATCGACAACTCATGTCTATGGTTAGGAAACCTTTAACCATCATTAATCAATGAGCTAGTCCATAGAGGCATACTAGGTACACGGTGTTGTTCATAAACCACACAAGTATCAAAGTTTCCGCTTAATACAATTCTAGCATGGAATATAAACTTTATCATGAACAAGAATTATAACAATAACATCTTTATTATTGCCTTTAGGGCATAATTCCAACAGTCTCCCACTTGCACTAGAGTCAATAATCTAGTTTACATCTGGCAACAATCTAACACCCATGGCATTAAGGTGTTGATCATGTTTTGCTCGTGGAAGAGGTTTAGTCAATGGATCTGCGACATTCATATCCGTGTGTACTTTGCTAATCTTCAGATCTCCATCTGCTATATAATATCGAATTATATGAAAACGGCGGTTGATGTGCTTGGTCTTTGGATGATATCTTGGTTCCTTAGCCAGTTCTATGGCACCAGTGTTGTCGCACAATATATCCAGTGGGTCCAAGGCACTTGGAACCACACCAAGCTCAGTGATGAAGTTCCTGATCCAAACTCCTTCACTTGACGCTTCTGAAGAAGCCATGTATTCCGCTTCCATTGTAGATCCCGCGATCAGGCTTTGCTTGCAGCTTCTCCAGCTCACAGCTCCTCCATTCAAAATATAAACGTATCCTGTCTGAGATCTAGAATCATCCAGGTCGGTGTCGAAACTAGCATCGACGTAACCTTTTACGACGAGCTGCTCATCACCTCCATAGAAAAGAACATTTCTTTAGTCCTATTTAAATACTTTAGGATGTTCTTTACGGTTGTCCAGTGTTCCACTCCTGGATCACTTTGGTATCTGATCGTCAAACTAAGAGCATTGGACACATCTGGTCTAGTACATAGCATGGCATACATGATATAACCTATGGCCGAGGCATAAGGCACTTTGCTCATAGTATCTCTATCTGTTACCATAGCTGGACACTGAGCCTTGCTCAATATCTTACCTGACAACATGGGCAATGAACCTTTCTTTGCTTTATCCATTCTGAACCTTTTCAGAACTTTGTCTAGATATGTACTTTGGCTTAAAGATATTAGGCGTCTTTGTCTATCTCTATAGATTTTGATGCCTAATATATAAGCAGCTTCTCCTAGGTCTTTCATTGAGAAACATTTATTCAAATAACTCTTCACATCGTTAAGCATACCAATGTCATCTCCAATAATCAATATGTCATCCACATATAGTACTAAAAATGTCACCGAGCTCCCACTCACTTTCTTGTAGATACACGCTTCGTAGCAATTTGGAACAAATCCAAAACTCTTGATCACTTGATCAAAACGAAGGTTCCAACTCCGAGATGCTTGCTTTAGTCCATAAATGCAACGCTAAAGTTTGCACACCTTATCAGCATCCTTAGGATCGACAAAACCTTCGGGCTGCATCATATATAACTCTTCATCAATGTTCCCATTGAGGAACGCAGTCTTGACATCCATCTGCAATATTTCATAATCATGAAACGCAGCAATTGCTAATAAAATCCGAATGGACTTAAACATTGCTACGGGAGAGAAAGTCTCATCGTAGTCAACACCTTGAACTTGCCGAAACCCTTTTGCGACAAGTCGAGCTTTATAGACAGTAACATTACCATCCTCGTATGTTTTCTTCTTGAAAATCCATTTGCACTCAACGGCCTTACGGTTGCTAGGAGGGTCCACCAAAGTCCATACTTGGTTTTCGCTCATGGATCCCAATTCGGATTTCATAGCCTCTAGCCATTTCTCAGAGTCCGGGCTCATCATTGCTTCCTCATAATTCGCAGGTTCACTGTTGTCTAACAACAAGACGGTTGAGACAGGGTTGTCATACCATCCAGGAGTGGCACGTGACCTTGTCGACCTACGAAGTTCAGTAGTAGCATCGTTCGAAGTTTCATGATCCTCGTCATTAGCTTCCTCCCTTGTTGGTGCAGACGGCACTGGAACAATTTCAGGTGCTGCGCTACTCTCCAACTCGAGAGAAGGTTCAATAACCTCGTCTAGCTCTACCTTCCACCCACTCACTTCTTTCGAGAGAAACTCCTTCTCAAGAAAGGATTTGTTCTTTGCGACAAATACTTTGCCTTCGGATCTGTGGTAGAAGGTATACCCAATCGTTTCCTTAGGGTATCCTATGAAGACGCATTTCTCCGCTTTGGGTTCGAGCTTGTCCGGCATCAACTTCTTGACGTAAGCTTCGCATCCCCAAACTTTAATAAACGACAACTTAGGTTTAGCACCAAACCACAGTTCATGCGGTGTCGTCTCAACGGATTTAGATGGTGCCCTATTTAAAGTGAATGCAGCGGTTTCTAATGCATAACCCCAAAATGATAACGGCAAATCTGTAAGAGACATCATTGATCGCACCATATCGAATAGAGTACGATTCCGGCGTTCAGACACACCATTGCGCTATGGTGTTCCGGGTGGCGTGAGTTGCGAAACGATTCCGCTTGCTTTAAGATGCGTGAGAAAATCATAACTCAAATATTCACCTCCACGATCGGATCGTAGAAATTTAATTTTCCTGTTATGATGGTTTTCCACTTCGTTTTGAAATTCCTTGAACTTTTCAAACGTTTCATATTTATGTTTCATTAAATAGATATACCCATATCTACTTAAGTCATCAGTACAAGTTAGAAAATAGTGATATCCATCGCGCGTCGAAACACTCATTGGTCTACATACATCGGTATGTATGATTTCCAATAAGTTCGTTGCTCGCTCCATTATTCCGGAGAACGGGGTTTTGATCATCTTGCCCATGAGGCATGGCTCGCACGTGTCAAATGATTCAAAATCAAGAGACTCCAAAATTCCATCAGAATGGAGTTTCTTCATGCGTTTTACACCAATATGACCTAGACGGCAGTGCCACAAATAAGTTGGATTATCACTATCTACTTTGCATCTCTTAGCCTCAATGTTATGGATGTGCGTTTCATTGCTTTCGAGATTCGGAAGAAATAAACCATTCACAATAGGTGCATGACCATAAAAGATGTTATTCATGTAAATAGAACAACCATTATTCTCCGATTTAAATGAATAACCGTCTTGCAATAAACACGATCCAGATATAATGTTCATGCTCAACGCATGCACATAATAACACTTATTAAGGTTTAAAACTAATCCCGAAGGTAAAACTAAGGAGAGCGTGCTGACGGCCATCACATCAACTTTTGATCCATTGACAACGAGTATCGTCACCTCATCCCTTGCTAGCCGCCATCTATTCCGTAGATCCTGTTTCGAGTTACAAATATTCGCAACTGAACCAGTATCAAATACCCAGGCGCTACAACGAGCGCTAGTAAGGTAAACATCAATAACATGTATATCAAATATACCCTTAATGGTGCCAGCCTTCTTGTCCGCTAAGTACTTCGGATAGTTGCGCTTCCAGTTACCCTTGTCCTTGCAATAGAAGCACTTAGTGTCCGGCTTAGGTCCAGACTTGAGCTTCTTGTCAGCAGGGGCAACGCGCTTGTCGCTGCCTTTCTTGAAGGATTTCTTTGCGCCCATACCTTTCTTAAAGCTAGGGGTATTGTTGACCATAAACACATGATTATCTTTCTTGATATCCACCTCTGCAGCTTTCAGCTTAGCGAAGAGCTCAGTGATCGTATTAGTGGAACCAATTTGATTGTGACTGACTACAAAACCTTTGTAGCTGGGAGGGACTGATTGCAGAACTCTGTCAATCTTGAGCTCTTCTGGAATCTTGCAGTCCAGTTGCTCAAGACGTTGAGTATAGCCCGACATCTTAATGGAGTGCTCACTAACGGAACTCCCTTCCTCCATCTTGCAGTTAAAGAACTTCTCAGAGATCTCATATCTCTCAGAACGGCCTGAGTCTGAAACATGGTTTTCAGTTCCTCGAGTATCTAAAAGGGCCCGGCGAACTCCTCAAAACGATTTTTAAGGTCCGGTTCCATAGCAAACAACATGGTACTCTTAATCACTCCATAATCATCTTTGCGCGACTGATAAATAGCTTTTTCATCAGTCGGCGCTTCAGTAGCAGGGGCGTCACCTAGCGCTTTCTCTAGTACATAGTCCTTTTGACCGCCAGCGAGAATGATTCTTAGATTGCAGAACCAGTTGGTGAAGTTAGACCCATTGTTCTTAAGCTTTTCTTTTTTAGTAAAAACGTTGAAGCTGAAGTTGGACTTAGCCATTTGATCTACAAAATTTGCAAATACAATTTAGACTATGTTCATGATAACTAGTTCAACTTAATCAAATTACTAGATGAACTCCCACTAAATTCAACATCCCTCAAGTTGTTTAGTGAACATGATCCAAATTCACCACACCTAATCCGATCTTCACTAGAAGAGATGTGGTTTCAATGGTGGAGAACAAAGTGTCGATCATATCATTCATATGACTCATGCTTAACCTTTCAGTTCGTGTGTTCCGAGGCCATGTCTGTACATGCTAGGCTCGTCAAGTCAAACCCAAGTATTTCCGCATGTGCAAAACTGGCTTGCACCCGTTGTATGTGAACGTAGAGTTTATAGCACCCGATCATCACGAGGTGCTTGAACACGACGAACTTTCGCAATGGTGCATACATGGGGAGAACACAATTTTATCTTGATCTTTAGGTGAGGAATCATCTTATAATGCTACCGTCGCGATCTAAGCATGATAAGATACATAAAAGGATAAACATCAAATGCATATAATTTTATGTGACATGGTATAGCCAATCTCCGCGCAATGATCTCCATATTGTGCGTGCCAGCATGATCTCCATCACTGTAACATCCCTAAAATCATGTTTCAAAACTCATGCATATCATCCATGCATCCATGATCATTTAGGGTTCCATTTTCAAAACCATTTCAAAAAAAGGAGCAATGTTGTTCATTATTTTAGGTGAGTGTGTTCTAGCCTTAGTGCTACTTTATAATGAGAAGAGTACTTGTTTTGTTCAGTAGTGTTTTGAATTCAAACTTAAGTACTATCCAAAGCTTGAGCAAAGTTTCAAAATAAAGTATGAAATAAAACCAAATTTATTCCTATTTTTATATCTCATAAAGACTTGGTTTTATTTTATTTTTCAAATGACCCAAG
This sequence comes from Avena longiglumis, assembly GCA_030063025.1. NCBI lineage: Eukaryota > Viridiplantae > Streptophyta > Magnoliopsida > Poales > Poaceae > Avena > Avena longiglumis. Next base: position 497,842,901 of record CP125974.1, on the reverse strand, counting down.
TATGTTTGAGTAAACAGAAGTGTTTGACACTTATTTGAGTACAAAGTTCACTGTATAAAAACATAGAGAAGATTTGAATTCAAACTTAACTGAATTGGAGTTTGAAAATCATTCCTAGAAAATCAAACATAAAAAGAAAAGGAGTAAAGAGGAAAAAATAAGCAAACAACTAATCTGGCCCAACCCAGCCCAACTCGGCCCAGCTAGCCCAGCAAATCCCTCCCGTGAATCGTTTTTCTTTACTCGCACCCGCACCCACAGAGTCACTGACCGCCTGGACCCATCCCCTCTTCCTTTCTCTCGCTGACAACCGTGGCCCACATGGCAGTTGTCGTCTCCACCCCCCAGCGACCAGTTCATCCCCAAATTATGCCGGGTGTTTCCTGTTTAATTCGCGGCTTCAATTCACGTTCAATGCCTGAGTAAATCACGTCCCGGTCCTCGCCTACTTAAGCACCATGCCGCCCTCCTCCTTTTCCCCCAAACCACACCTCACCGGAGCCACCAGGCTGCTCAAATTTCTCTCTGGACGCCCTCTTCTTCGACGAGTTCGTCGTCGAATTCCGGTGAGCACAACGCTCCCCTCTGCCTATGGTTCATACTGGCTTGTTCTACATCTCCGTGCGCACCTACTAACACTCTCCGTTTGCTCGCGCATGATCTGTAGCCTCGGCAGCGTCAACGACTGAGCTCCGCCACCCTCTGCTCGAACTCCGGCGACCGTTCCCCGTAAGTCCCAGCCTCCCCTCTTCCTATGTTTGATACGCATGAGATCCCCAGTGGCCTGCGCATCTAACGACACCCTTCTCTCGTCTTAGCGTGGCCCAGAACATCGACTCCGTCGCCAACAGAGAACACCGTCGCCAGGGACTTCTCCGACGAGCAATCTGCGACGACTCCGAGCGCCCCTTCGCCAACCGAGCACACGTTGAGCATCTCCTCGTCACGGTGATTCTGGTGAGCATCCTCCCACCTCCCCGCGCGACCTAGTTTGCCGGCTCCGCCGCTGACAGAGCGCGTCGCCGCCTGTCGCCGCCGCCAGCGCCGCCACTTGTTGGTCAGATGATGAGAACCATGTGATGTAGATCGAACGATTACGATAGAACATAGACGAAGGGGTAAGTAGCGATCTGTGCCGCACGATTTAGTTAGATCTAACGATGCACAAGCACGATCCGATGCGAAGCAGTACCAGCCAACCAGAGACTGCCGCATGGCATGTTCTTTGATTTAAATTTCTGAATTAGATCTATTAGATGTTTAAACTTGTTTAAATCATAACTTTTGAATGCCACGTCCAAATTTGACAAATTTTATATCAATGGAATCAAGAGAGAAAATCCTTTCCATCTATGAAATGTGTTTAGTGTTTTGCCTCTATTAAAATGGTTGTTTTTAAAGAAACATGTGTAGGCCTATTTTGTGTATAAAAATTATTTGGGAAATGTTTTAATGTTCAAATAAAGTTTGTTCGGCAAGTTTTGAACTTGTTTATGAATCAGTACTGTGCACTTGTATTGTTTGGTGTAGAAAAATCATCACATGGCATTATGCATGCATCCATATATTTTTGCTTGTATTTATTATGTATGTGATTTTGGTGTTATTATTTTATGTGTAGATTTTGGTGCAAATAGTGATTGTGATTGTGAGGATTGTAGCTACTCTCCAAACTACCAAGGCAAGTGGTGCTTCATGATTTTATTCCTAAGTTTTTCAACTTTGCATTAGAAATATTTTGCTAGTCTTGCATGGTTATTTTTGATCTATATTCTATGCTTGGGAAATCCTAGTAGTTGTAGAATTGCTAGAAATATTTATGAGTCTTATCAATGCCATGCTTATCCTAGCTAGTAGCAACCAAGGGTGGTTATATACATGCTATGAATAAATATTTCTAAGTCTTTGGACTATGTTTTTGCTTAATAAAACAACTAAGTAAACGAAACACCTGGGTGGAATGGAAAGAATGGGTTATGTTGAGTGGTTACACAAGGCCCATTTCCATGGTTTACCTTGTGTATCTCACTTTTGGAAAGCCACCAAGGAACAAAGGGATCTAAGATGCCATATGTTAAGAAGCTTCTAGTGCAGCCACTTGGCAATATGGGCTCTGCCTGGATCACATAGGTTGCAATAACCTAGCCATTTGGACAGTTGGTGGTAGTGGGATGATAGGTTGGAACGCGTCCATTTGGTCTAAGGGAAGGCTTCTGAAAGGTCCTGTCTTGGTGAAAATTAAGTCTTGTGGGGAAAGTGCACAACCTCTGCAGATGGAAGAATCTAAGTACTTAGCCATGTCCCTGGTATTGGACAACTTGAGCATCAAGACATGGAAGCTATCAAGAATCTCCTCATCCCAATTTCTAAGTAAAATTTTGTGGTTGAACAAGGGTGAAGGACCCCAATGTCTATTGGTGGTTCCTTGGGAAAGATTTTATCAAAGAAAAACTTAGTGATTTTAACTAATAGGCAAAACCTATTTTGAGCAAAGAAAGCCTAAGCTACACTTAGCCAAAATGCATATAGTGTTTAGTCCACCAATATTCTACTAAGGTATCACTTGCCAATACTATTCCAATGTATTGACCCACTGTGGCTATAACTTGTGATGTTGCAGGATATTCTGATGATGATTAGGAGTCATGAGTCTACACTCAACATGCTTGAATGTGGCACATGAAGATGAAGACTGATTTATCTTATTATATATTTGAACTCTTGTATTAGGCCTGTGGCCATGGAGTTGTAAAAGACTATGTTTGTCTCTGGTATGATATGTAATAATGACCTTTGTTTCTGTGTACTTCATCTTAAACTGTGGATGCTAGCATTGATCCAGGGACTAGCATTGCAATCAAAGGGATCCTTTACTTTACAAAGGAGGGATCTTACAATCACTCCACCATGATTGCCTCCACCACGAATAGCAACTACAACTATTGCTAACTACTTAGCGATAAAGTAAAGCTATTACATGGCGTATAAGAAGTTGACACACAGGCCATACACAATTATAAAGACAACCATATGGCTCCTGCCGGTTGTGTACTCATCGACATGCAAGTCGTGAAATATTACAAAACATGATCATTGCATACAACATATACATCACATCTTGGGCCATACCATATCACAGAAACACTCCCTGCAAAAACAAGTTAGACGCCTCTACTTTGTTGTTGCATGTTTTACGTGGCTTATGGGAGTAACAAGCTAACAACGATTCTTACCTACGGAAAGCCACAACGGTGATATTATGGTTGCCAACATCCGGTGTAAATCCCATGACAACTATAGTGAGAGAAACTGGCATCCACCAGCCGCATGTGTGGAACAAGCCACACGTCAAGTGCGGAGCCGGTCTCGCGAACGAGGTCGCGTAAAGTTGGCCTGGACCGCTTCGATCTCACTATACCGCGTCATAAGAAGTACAAAAACAAGAGGCTTGCAACAGAAAACATCAACGCCCGCAACAAGCATGTTGCGTTCTACTCGTGAAACACATCTACGCATAGATCTAGCTCTGATACCACTGAAGGGTTTCGCAGCATAGTAAATCAAAAAAAATCTATGGATGCGAACGGGAAAGCCAAGATCTAATCTAGGAGATGCAAACAACGAGGGGGAATCGATGAGATCTTCATACCCTTGAAGATTTGCACAGCGGAACGTTCAACGGAACGTGGTTGATGTAGTCGTACTAGCTTCTCCTCCTCGCGATCCGATCCGATCCAACACCGCAAGTGGCGATGCCTCCGAGAGATGCACATGTACGGCACCTCGACGTCTCCTCCTTCCTCGGTCCAGAAAGTGGGGTGGAGATATAGATTGGATCTACAACATGACTACGTGGTGCAAAGGTGGAGAGTTTCTGCGGCAGGGCTTCGCCTACGCGCAGTCGGGAGAGAGAGAGATCTGGAGGGCAGCAGTATGGCGGCTAGGGTTGAAGGAGTGGGGGGAGGGCTGGGCCCCTGCCCTCTATATATAGGGGGATGGACGGCCCCCTTGGCCCCTCCTCCAAGCCCTAGGGCGGCGGCCCCAAGGGTTGGAGTGGGGGGGCAAGTTTTCCCCCTCCTTCTAGAAGGTTTCCCTATGGTTTCCCTAGGGTTTTGGCCTGCTGGGACTATGGGGCCTTGTGCCCCTGGCCCAATGCGGCCAGGGCACTCCCTCGTAGGCCCACGCCCCCTCCCGAGAAGTGGGTCCACGTTGGTACCACTCCGGAATGTTCTAGAAGCTTCCGGTACAATACCGAACAATCCGAAACAATTCCGAAATCCAAAAACTGCTTTCCCTTATATGAATCTTATTCTCCGGACCATTCCAGAACCTCTCGTGATGCCCTGGATCTCATCCAAGACCCCGAACAAAAACTCATAAACCAATTATCCATTCTATCCTAGCGTCGAGACACGTTAAGTGTGTGACCCTACGGGTTTGAGAATATGCAGACATGATCTTCTATCAATAATCAACAGCGGGGTCTGGAAACCCATATTGACTCCCGCATACTCATCGATGATCATATCGGATGAACCATGATGACAGGATTCAATTAATCCCATATATATATTCCCTTCGTCACGCGATATTTTACTTGCCCGAGATTCGATCGTCGGTATCGGCATACCTAGTTCAATCTCGTTCACAGCAAGTACTTTACTCGTTCCGTAATCCGATATCACTTTGTGATTAACTCCTTAACCACGTGCTTGCAAGCGGTGTTGATATCGATTACCGAGTGGGCCCGAAGTATATCTCTCCGACTTGGGAGGGACAAATCCCATCTCGATACATACAACCCAACAAGTACTTTCCAATCACCTGAGAGACACCTTTATGATCACCCTCTCATAGGATGACGTTTGATGACATCAAAGCTTTCTTCCGATACCAGGGAGTTGCATTATCTCATGGTCTAAGGAATACAATATTTGACATAAGAAAAAGCTTTGCAAAGATGAACACGATGACACGATCTAATTGCTCTGCTTGATTTGGGTATGTCCATCATATCATTCTCCCAATGATATGATCTCATTATTAATCGACAACTCATGTCTATGGTTAGGAAACCGTAACCATCATTAATCAATGAGCTAGTCCATAGAGGCGTACTAGGGACACGGTGTTGTTCATAAACCACACAAGTATTAAAGTTTCCGCTTAATACAATTCTAGCATGGAATATAAACTTTATCATGAACAAGAATTATAATAATAACATCTTTATTATTGCCTCTAGGGCATAATTCCAACAATTATGTATAATATGTGAAATGCATATTTGGATTTTCTTTGGATCTTCACTGTGTGACTAGTTCTGTGCGTAAAGTCGAGCTCAGAACACATGTGCATGATGTAATTATGAATATTTGCTTTATGTTGCGGGACTAGAGGGTCATGGATACGGGGGTAGAAACCGAAGCTGAACAGCAGCAGATGGAACATGAGGCCAAGGAGAAGGCCGATGCAGATGCAGTAAGTCAGGGAGCATTACCACCACCACCTCCAATGATGTTGTTAATGGAGCAGAACTTTATAAAGTGTATGCAAATGATGCAAGAGACCCATAACAAGTTCATGGAGGAGTTGCTGGGACGAGAAAATCAGAGGGCACCTGAAGGTGGAGGAGTGATTTTATCTGATTTCCAGAATGCAAGACCGTTACCTTTTGCATCAGCTCCTGAACCAATGGATGCAGAAGATTGGCTAGCGAATCTGAAGAAAGTCAAGACTGTAGGTTGCAATGATGAGGAGAAATTGAGGTATGCAACTCATCTTCTGACTAGACCTGCAGCATCATGGTGGGAGAATCAGTTGGCCATGCAACAACTAGTGAAAGAGCATTTCCTATACCTAGTGATTTTGGTGTTTTATAACAACATACATATCAGATTAATTATTTGCCAAGTGTATCGCAGGTGCATTGAAAAAGGTTTTGCAATGGTTAAACAACAGTCCAATACCGCTTTTTGCTACCGAACGCGGCAGTAGGTTTTGACTAGTTGTCAAAAAGCCACTGCCGAGCTAGATACTAAAAAGCGGTAGTACCGCATTTTAGTACCTAGCGCGATAGAAGCTTTTTGACCACTTGTCATAAGCTACTGCCCGCTCCGGTATTAGTACCTAGCGCGGCAGAGGCTTTTTCCAACCTATAAAAGGCCACTGCTCGCCCCGATACTAAAATGCGGTAGTACTGCATTTTAGTACCTAGCGTGGCAGTAGCCTTTTGTATGTTGGCAAAAGCCACTGGATGCCTAGGTACCAAAATGCGGTGGTACCGCATTTTCGTACCTGGTATGACAGAGAGTTTTTCGACCATGTTGCAGATACCATTGCCTGTTCGGTAGTACCGGTTCCCATAAGTGGTACTACCGCTTTACGGTAGAACCACATTGTGGTACCGCTGTGGCCAGGGCATATGAATTTTGAAAGTTGCTCTTCCGGTACCAGGTCCGGTAGTACCGGAGTTTTCCGGTAGTACCGCTTAAGCTTCCGGTACTACCGCTGAATTAAAGGCTCCAACGGCCAGATTTCTTGGAGGGGTATAAATACCCCTCCACCTACCTTGGGACAAAGTGCTCATCCACATTAAATTCAAGACCACCATTGGAGCCACCAAATCTTAAAGATCTCCTCAATACACCACCCAAAGTCTTTGATCTTTGGGGAATCGAAGGAGGAGGCCCCGATCTACTACTTCACCAAAAGAGATCTTAATTTCCCCCTCATTTCATTGAGGGCCCCTTTGCTCTAGTGTTTTCTTGAAAACTCTAGTTCTAGATTTTGTTCTTACAAGCTTGTATTTGATTGTCTTGACAGCTTTCTTGTATTTGGGAGCCTCCAATTCAGTTGTGGATGTGTGCCCCAAACTTGTAAAGGTGCCGGCTTCCACCTTGAAGATTGCCGATATAGTGGAAGGCGGATCGAGCCCGTTGGGGTGAGATTCATCGGAGAACAAGGGAGGCCTCTCGTGGCGTTGGTGGTTTGAAACCACCCCCTCTCCAAAGGTAGACGTACTTCCCTTCATAAGGAAGGAACTATGGGAAACAAATCCTTGTGTCTCTGCGTCCACTCATTTGGTTACTTATATCCTTTACCGCACTTTACTTACTTGTTCTTGCCTTGTGTTGTGTTAGCTTGTGCATGGTTGACATATAGGTAAATTCACCTTAGTTTCATAATCTAGAGAATTTACCTTTCTTGTCAAACCCTAATTTGAAAAGGAAGAAAAATTGAAGTAGAACCTATTCACCCCTCCCCCTCTAGGTGCCCATACGATCCTTTCAATTTGTATCAGAGCCTCGGCTCTTTATTTGGGCTTTACCGCCTAAGAGAATATGGGTAGCCCATAAGGGGAAGGTGATGGTGAGCATACTACGGTGACCATGGAAGATCTCAAAAACTTGGAAACAAGATTGAGCTCTTCCTTGGTCAACGAAGTCAAGAAGATGCTTGAGCAACTTCTTAAAGACAAAGATGGCTCATCATCCCTTTCTCCTCAAGGGGATCCTCCATCCGTTTTACCTAAAGGGGATACTCCCATATCTCCCGAGGATAGAATGGTTAGGGGTAAACAAGACAACACTAATTCCTCCACACAAAATGATGGTGGGAAGGGTGAGCACCGTGATTCATGGTACTCTCCCTACCCTCCAATCCCTCACCCTCATGTATACAATAGAGGTGACCCACCTAAGCTTGAAGAATCCGCTACCTTTGCTCAATGGCAATCACTAATGAGAACTCATATGCGCAGCTCTTGCATTGAACTATGGAACATCATCGAGCATGTACTCTTTATTAGGGATCCAAACAACCTGACAAGAAGAGAGGTTGTGAATAGTCAACTCAATGCCACTGCTTTGCATATGATTCAACAAGGATTGGGGACAAAGGATTATCCACACATTGAGCACTTTAGCATTGCCAAGGAAGCTTGGGATGCCCTCACTGTATTATTTGTTGGAAATGAGAGTATGAGGAGGAACCGATATGATGCTCTAAGAAATGAAGCCGAAGGCTTCTACAAGAAAGAAGGTGAAGACATGTACCGAAGGCTCAAGACCACCGCCACCGCTTTTAGAAATGTGGGTGCCTCACATGTGGATGATGCATGGATAAAAAGGAAATATGTGAGTGCACTCATGCCTTTTGAGCCCACCAACTTGAAGAGCTTACAAGGAAGACAAAACTACCATCTCATGACCTCAAATGAAGTTATGCAAGATATGGCCACCTTCAAAGTTGCCGCCAAGAATGCCAAAGATTCTCGTGCCCTTGGTATGAGCAGCATTGTCAATGTTGCTTTGAAGGCCAAAATTGTGGACCATGGGGATGAAGATGATAGTGATGAAGGGCTCTCCATGGACCACCCTGATGAAGTCAAGATTGCTCACAGTTAATATATGGCCTTCTATGCAAAGAACTTTTGGAAGAACCCTGCCAAGGCCAAGATGGAAATGCAAAGAAAAAGCAACCCAAATGGTAAAAGAGAAAATACAACTAGATTGCGAACTTGCTTCAATTGTGGTGACCGCTATCACTTTGTGGCAAGTTGCCCCTATGAGAAGAGAGAAGATCATGGGGGTAAGCTTGTGTTGAAGAAGACTCTCAAAGCACTGTACAAGAAACCCTTCATCAAGAAGAATCCCATCAACAAGAAGTCGGGAGAAATTGTCTTGATCACTCATGAAGAATACTCCTCCGACAATGAAGATTATGTAGAAGAGGAAGAGGAAATGTCTAATGGTGTGGCGGCTCTAGCTACTACCTCTACTCCGATATTCTCTCTCTTCGATTCTCCAAATGAGAATTCTCCCATCAAGAACGTCACTTGCCTTATGGCAAGGGGAACGGAGGTATCATCATCATCTCACTCCACTCCCTTAGCTAATGATGAAACTGATGATGAGATGTCTCTTGATGTTAAAAAGGAATTAATTGCTTTTGATGAGTTCATGACTAACCTACAAGGGGATGCTAAGATACATTTTGGTAACATCCTAGATCAACTTTCTCACACATAAGAGCTCCTAGATATAAGATGTAAACTTGGGCATGAACACATGATTGAACTAGAGGCTCTAAACAATGCTCTAGAAGAAGAACAAGAGACTAGGTTGTCTCTTGAATTAAAACTTGAAGGGCTTGATGAGGCAAACAATATTATTGTTAACAAACTCATCAAAGAGCGTGATCATGCTATTGCTAAATACAAAAGGGCTAAAAAAGGACAAGGTTGAGTTTGGTGTGGTTCATGAAAAACTTGCCGAGGACTTTAGTTTGCTTAACAAGGCTCACAAGGCTTTGAAAAGTGAACTCTTCTCACTCACAAAGTCCCATGAAACGCTTCAAACTCAATTGTCCAATATTCCTTCACCTAGTAACTTCATTCCATCTAGTAGTACAACTATTCTTGAAGAGAATGCTAGGTTGAAGGGGGAGCTTGCTAAGGCCACATTTCCACAAGGCAACAAGTCCATTGATGATCTTTTGAGTAAGCAACGGTCAAGTGGTGAAAAATGGGGCATTGGTTTTGTCTCCAATGCTAATAAGAAGAAGAACAACAAGAAGAAGAAGGCCAAGCCCACACAAGAAACTAACAAGGCCATTGTGGATAGTAAGACCACAAGTGGTAAAACTATGTCTCATGATGACTTTGCGGGAAGTGCTAACCCTCACTATGTTCTAATGCGTGATTATTATGGTGATGTGTATGCATAATATGTTGGCCCGTATGATGGTTATATTGCTTGGTCCATTTGGGTTCCCAAGACCCTTGTTGGTAACAAAAGAGGACCCATTGAAAAATGGGTACCTAAAAAATTATCTTGATCTTTTGTAGACATATGCTTCCGGAGGGTCAAAGTGGGTACTTGATAGTGGTTGCACAAGTCATATGACCGGAATCTCGTCTATTGTCAAGGACTTAAAGCCAAATTATGATCAAATCACCGTGACATATGCCGACAAGTCAAAGTCTAAGGTAATGGGTTTCGGCAAGGTTGTGGTTTCTCACGACATTACACTAGTGAATGTCATGCTTGTTGAGACCCTTGGATACAATTTACTTTTAGTCCGTTCTCTTGGAAAGATGGGTTTTGCCGTCTTTGTTGATGATGATATTGTGGTCCTCATGTGGAGCAAGTCTCTCAAGGTCGCTTTCGTTGGGTACGTCGAACATGAATTGTATGTGGTGGACTTTTCGGGGCAAGCCACTATAAGTGCGATGTGCTTATTCGTAAAGGCCGATGTGGGTTGGTTATGGCATCGCCGACTAGCCCATGTCAATATGAGAACTTTGCAAAGTATCCACAAGGAGGGACATATTGTTGGACTAAAAGAAAATAATTCCTTTGCCAAAGATCATGTTTGTGGGTCATGTGTTCTAGGGAAGATGCATGATGCACCTCACAATCCTAAGAACCGCATCAAGTCCACCAAGATCTTGGACCTCCTCCATGTGGACCTCTTTGGTCCTCCATCTCATGCAAGTCTTGGTGGGAAGAAATATCGCTTGGTGATTGTTGATGACTTTTCAAGGTACTCATGGGTATATTTCTTCATGTTGAAGAGTGAGACCCAAAAGACATTCATCGACTTCATCAACATGGTCCAACGTCAATACAATATTCCCGTATTGATCATAAGAAGTGACAACGGCATAGAGTTCAAGAACTACACCTTGAATGATTTTCTTAGTGATGAGGGGATTAAACATCAATATTCTGCTGCATACACCCCCCAACAAAATGGTGTGACCGAAAGGAAGAACCGGACTCTTATTGAGATGGCTAGGACCATGTTGGCAGAGTTTAAGTCTTCATATAACTTTTGGGCCAAAGCCATCTCCACCGCCTATCATGCTTCAAACTGGCTCTACCTCCACAAAGAAATCAACAAGACTCCATATGAAATACTTACCGGTAACAAGCCCAACATATCTTACTTTCGGGTGTTCGGTTGTAAGTGTTTATATCTCATAAAAGGTGTTTGTTTGTCCAAATTCGAGTCTAAAGCATTAGAGGGTATTTTTGTTGGCTATGGTCTCGAATCTCACACTTATAGAATCTATGATAAGCTCTCTGGAGCCGTCATAGAATCTTGTGGTGTGACCTTCGAAGAATATGATGGTCCCCAAGGGGGGCGTGTTGATGCTTGTGATGCAGATGATGAAATGCCTCAGGATGCCATAGGAAGAATGGGTGTGGGATATATCCGCCCCATTGAGGAACCCCTTATGGCGGATCGAGAAGAACTATGCTCCACTCAAGTGGATCCCTCATCTTCACAACATCAACAAGCTCCATCCACTGAGGAGGACAATGACTCAAGCCAAAGACAAGATGTAGACCCTCAACACGATGATCATAGTGACGACTCTAGTCAAGGGGAGCTTGATTATTTTGCCCGGGTGTCAAGTGGTGCCAAGGCAATTGCTCAAGGAAGATCCGTACAAACTGCTTTGAAACAAGCTCAAATTGATGCTAGAAGAGCACTTGATCATGACCAAGGTCAATCTTTGCCTCTAGATGAAGAGAATGATTCCAATGATGATCAAGGTCAAGTTAATGGTGAAGACGAGGATCAAAATGATGAAGAGGGTCCCCCAAGAAACAACACGGAGATCCACGCTTGTCGCGAAGCTAGAAAGGAAAGAATGTTGGAATTAAGAGACCACTCTCTACAAAATGTAGTTGGTGATCTAAGGAAAGGTATTTCCACAAGAGCACAATTGAAGAGGTTCAGTGAACATCAAGCACACATCTCCATGATTGAACCAAAGAAAGTGTGGGAAGCTCTTGAAGATTCTGATTGGTTAGAAGCTATGCACAAAGAACTCAACAACTTTGAGAGAAACAAAGTATGGAAGTTAGTAGAGAAGCCAAAGGATTGCCGCAATGTTATTGGAACAAAGTGGATATTCAAGAACAAGCAAGATGAGCATGGAATCATAGTAAGAAACAAGGCTAGATTGGTTGCACAAAGTTTCTCTCAAATTGAAGGCATTGACTATGGAGAGACATATGCACCCGTGGCTCGCCTTGAGTCCATCCGTATCCTTCTTGCTTATGCGGCACATCATAACTTTAAGTTGCAACAAATGGATGTAGAAAGTGCATTTCTTTATGGCCCATTAAATGAATTGGTATATGTTAAGCAACCCCCGGGATTTGAGGACCCCAACTTCCCAAACCATGTCTACAAACTTGATAAGGCGCTCTATGGGCTCAAGCAAGCCCCACGCACGTGGTATGAGCACCTTAGAGAGTTATTGTTTGACCGTGGATTTGAGGTTGGGAAAATCAATCCCACTCTTTTTACTAAGAAAGTCAATGGGGAGCTTTTTGTATGCCAAATATATGTTGATGATATCATCTTTGGCTCTTCTAACAAAGCTTTTAATGATGAATTCTCAAAGCTTATGACTAGTAGGTTTCGGATGTCTTTGATGGGGGAGTTGAGAGTATTTCTTGGTTTTGAGATCAAGCAAGTTAGAGGAGGGACATTCTTCAATCAAGCCAAGTATACTCAAGATATGCTCAAGAGATTCAATATGCAAGATTTAAGTGGAGCTCCTACTCCCATAGATACAAAGACTCGTCTAGAACAAAATCCAAATGGTAAAGATGTGGATCAAAAGGTATACCGGTCTATGATTGGTTCTTTGCTTTACCTTTGTGCATCTAGACCCGATATTGTGTTGAGTTTAGGTGTGTGTGCAATATATCAAGCGGCTCCTAAGGAAAGCCATTTAATGGCGGTCAAGAGAATCTTTCGATATTTAGTTCATACCCCATTTTATGGTCTTTGGTATCCTCGAGGCTCAACATTTGCTCTTTGTGGATACACAGATTCGGATTGGGCAGGGAATAAGGATGATAGAAAATCAACATCCAGGGCTTGCCAATTCCTTGGTAGGTCCTTGGTATGTTGGTCTTCCAAGAAGCAAAATTGTATATCTCTCTCCACCGCCGAAGCCGAGTATGTGGAAGTTGCTAGTGCTTGCACCCAATTGCTATGGATGAGGCAAACTTTAAAGGAATACTGTGTCCATTGTGACAAAGTGCCTCTTCCATGTGACAATGAAAGTGCCATCAAGATTGCCTACAACCCGGTGGATCACACAAGGACAAAGCATATTGAGATTCGCCATCACTTCATTAGAGATCATGTTGCTCGAGGTGATATTGATTATCATATGTATCAACCAAAGATCAACTTGCCGATATCTTCACGAAGCCACTTGATGAAGCAAGGTTTTTCTACTTGAGGAATGAACTAAATGTCGTAGATTCAAGGAGCTTGACTTGATTTTCTTGCATTCTCACCTATGTTTCAACTCATATTTGGTTTAGGTGTAGGCATGGATATAGGGGGAGTGCGGTCCTAATTGATTGGACCATCCCTCCCCCCATTATGCCCAAAGCAATCAAAATCATTCATCTTAATATCATTTAGTGATATGTGAGCTTAATGATGAGTTTCGGTAATGGACCCAAGATATATCTTCGTGGTGCCAAGCAGAGTATACTCATATATGGTGGCTTAGGCCACCGCCCCCGTCTCATTTGAGAGGTTTGTTCTTACTCGTGTTTGTCATCCTCTAGTTGGTTTTGTTCTTCTGGTCGTGCACTCACATTTGTCTATTCATACGTTTTTAGTAATTTTGTGTGCATTGGCCCATATCAGTGTGACTCTCTAAACCCAAGCCATTCTTATCCCTCGACAAAACTCATCTACTCTGCACAAGAACCACCACTTTATGTATCCTGGCTCTCTGTTCTGGTGGTTACGGTACTACCGGTGCTAACTAGCGGTACTATCGCCAAATGGTACTACCGTAAAAGGCTAGCGATACTACCGCTTATGGATCAGTTTCCAGGGTCTTGTCTGGAAACTTCCCAGGTGTGGTACTACCGGTAGCTTTCTACTGTACTACCACCTAGCGATACTACCGCTCGTGGCTCCGGTACTACCGCTCTGCGTTTCGGTTAAGATTGGAGACGTGGGAGAGGCACCTCTCAGTGCCTCATTAGTCCCCCATCTCCACTCCTCACCACCGCCGCCGCTGGAGCCCCGCCCCCTTCTCCTTTTCCCGGATCCACACCGGATCCGGCCTCCTCGCGGGCTCCTCCTCATTCTCCACCGCCATGGACACCGGTACTACCGCCTCCTCTTCTTCTCACTTTTTTTCTCCATTGAATCTAGGGTGACTTTGATTCTTGGCTAAAACACGTATTCTTGAGGTTGTACAATGTGCTATCTACAAGATCTACTTCTTAGACCGATGGAATTCCTGTTTACATCAATTTTACTGCCTGTACATTGATCTATGTCTCAGATCTCAGATGTGGTCACCGGCGGTAGTACTGGAATCTTTTTCCGATTATCATTGGTATACTACTGTGCAGATCCGACTACTACCGCATGACAGCAATTTTTTTTAAACCAAGAGTTTCATCATCTGTTTGTATCGGGTTCTTGTGCCCTTACCCCTATGCTATCTCTCTCGTTATTTCACAGGTGCAGGGGTTCCTGGGGATCTCGCAAACGCTCCAAAGCTCACCATGAGATTGAGGACTATGAGTCAGAGTCAGAGACTGAGTCAGAAGAGGAGATCATGCCTCGACCTAGCACCTGTCTGAAACTGCAAACAACTCGTGGTCGTCGGGGTGGGGGAGGGCAAGCAAAGTGTTGGTCGTGGTAAGGCTCCTCCACCTCCTCCTCCCTCCGGTCCTCGCAAGAGCCACAGTTCAGGGCCATCTGGGCCAAAGCTGTTATCTGATTTGTCTCAGACAGAATTTCATGAACTGTGGACTGTCAATCCATATGTGGATGCTTGCTCTCAAGCTCGGCAAGGTAGCCTCTTCTATACGGATTTCCAGGAGCGGGTGTTCCATGAGATACTCATGAAAGATGACAAACTTGTGGTCCCTCAAAAGTGGATCGAGATGAATCATGTGAGGAAGAACCTGCAATACTTTGGTGAAGCTCTTGATATTTGCACCAACATTGGCTTGCTTCCCATTATGGGGTTCCAGTGCAACTATGACCCAATGCTCATTACTCAGTTCTATGCAACAGTTAACTTTGCCAAGAATCAGACTCGGACACTCATCTGGATGACCGAGGGTGTTGTCAAGCAAGCAACTTTGGCTGAGTTCGCAGCTATTCTCGGGTACTAAGACCATGGAAAGGACACTCCCGTTGGCTTTCGGTGCCACAACAATGATCGCCCCATGAAGAAGGATGCTCTTGCACCACTGTACATTGCGGGGGCGCGGTATCCCTGGAAATATCAAAGGGCTTCTACCTACATATGACATCTTGCATCACATTTTCCGTGAGACTGTCGCCCCCCTAGCCGGGAATGTTGATGAGATACATGCCTTCGTGGTGGATATCATGCTCGCCACCTTTCACCACCATGACTCCGGCCAACCTATGGATGTGATGGATGTTATTTGGAATGAAATGGTATGTGCCACTTTTCAAAGGAGGGTGACTCCTTTTGCTCTGTATATCATGGCTCTCATTATTAGAAAGTGCCACGTGATTGCTCGTGACATGCCTTCTCTTCGCTGTATCACTCACCGCCACAAGAATCTGCTAATCAAGACCCATCTCCAACCACGCAATGTCGATGGTCATATTGTTGATGAGGATGGGAACCCTGTTGTGGAGAGATCCGGTGATGTTGATGATGCCCAGAAGGATGCTGACTTTGTGGTCTCACGTCGCAAGCCTGCTCAGCCATCTTGGGCCAAGAGGATTGAGGCCAAACTCAAGAAGGTATTCTGCTTCCAAGTGGACAATCAGAAACGCATGTACGAGGCCCATGTCTATGCCAAGAAGTCATGTGTTCGTCAGAAGGAAATGATGGAGGCTCAAGGTTTGACCGTCTCCAAGGGCTCCGAGAACAACGTTACCCCAGAAGACCAATGGATCTCCAAGCACAGCCACTGGGATGATGATGCCACCTCCTCCTTCCGTGCCCCGCCAACTCATGATGATGCATGGGATGATGATGATGATGACGAGTGATCTCCAGGATGTTAGTGTTGCTCTTTGTAAGATCCCTCCTTTGTAAAGGAAAAGGATCCATGTGATTGCAATGCTAGTCCCTGGATCATTGCTAGCATCCACAGTTTAAGATGAAGTACACAGATACAAAGGTCATTTATTACATCCATTCCAGAGATAAAACATAGTCTTTTACAACTCAAGGCCACAGGCCTAATACAAGAGTTTTGGAATAAGTAAATAAACATAAGTCTTCATCTTCATGTGCCACAGGCAAGCATGTTGAGTGTAGAATCATGACACCTAATCATCATCGGAGTAACCTGCAACATCACAAGTTACAACCACAGTGGGTCAATAATTTGGAATAGTATTGGCAAGTGATACCTTAGTAAATTTTAAGTGGACTATATTACTATATGCATTTTGGCTAAGTGTAGTTGGCTTGCTTTGCTCAAAATAGGTTTTTCCTATTAGTTGAAATCACTAAGTTTTCTTTGTCAAAAACTTTCCTAAGAACCACCAATAGACATTGGGGTCCTTCACCCTTGTTCACCCACAAGTTTTTACTTAGAAGTTGGAGTGATGAGATTCTTGATAGCTTCCATGTCTTGATGCTCAAGTTGTCCATTGCCATGGACTTGGCTAAGTACTTAGATTTTCCATCTGCAGAGGTTGTGCACTTTCCCACTGACTTGGTTTCCCAAGACAGGACCTTTCAGAAGCCTTTCCTTAGACCAAATGGACGCGCTCCAACCTATCATTCCCACTACCACCAACTGTCCAAATGGCTAAGTTCTAGCAACTTATGTGATCCAGGCAAAGCCCATATTGCCAAGTGGCTGCACTATAAGCTTCTCAACACTTGGCCTCTAAAATCCCTTTGTGCCTGAGTGGCATACCACAAGTGAGATACACAAGGTAAACCATGTCCATGGGCCTTGCGTAACCACTCAACCAAAAAAACCACCATTCAAGTCCCATTCCACCCAGGAGGTTCATTGACTTAGTTGTTTTATTAGGAAAAGCATAAGCCCCAAGACTTAGAAATATTTTCATCATAGCATGTAGATATTTTACCAACCCTTGTTTGCTACTAGCTAGGCTAAGCATGTCATAGTATCTTATCTTAGGAAATTTCCTAGCAATTCTATAATTCTATAACTACTTGGGATTTCCCAACATAGAATTTGGCAAAAAAAACAACATGCAAGACTTAGCAAAATATTTATAATGCTTGTAAAAAATATAGGGATGGAAATATTAATGAAGTACCACTTGCCTTGGTAATGGGGAGAGTAGCACTCTTCACAATCACAATCACTAGCACCAAAATCTACACAAAGATTATAACCACAATCACATACAATTCATATACAAACAAAAATATGTATGCATGCATGCAAGAATGCTAAGTGATGTTTTTAAAGTCCAACCAAGCAAGTGCAAGATACTGAAACACAACTAAGTCAAAAAATTGCCAATCCAAGTTTATTTTGCTCTAAAACAGAATCCTAAACAAATCATATACTCAATATAGTCCTAAATAAGTTTCTGCATAAAAAGTCATTTTAACAGAAACTTTTTACTAAACACATTGCATAAACAGAAAGAGCTTGTCTCCCTGATTCCAACGACATAAAATTTGCAAAAATCTAACATGGAAATCAAAAGTTATAGCCATTTCAAAATTGCATCTAAATCTGTTTTCAAATTTTGTTTTAATTCAAACCCTAGCCACGCGTCGTGCTCTGATTCGTCGGTACCGCTTCGCGTGGATCGACTAGCATGGACCGTCAGATCTAACTAAACGCGCATGGCTCAGATTGTCACTTACCCCTTCGATGTAGATCTAATCTGGAGCGCCGGATCGAGATCCTACGGTTGCTGAGCGTGTGACCAAGGACGGGCGGCGCAAATGGTTGCTGGCGGCAGCGGCGCTACTAGCAGCGATGGTCCAGCGAATACAGGAAGGGCTGGGGTGTGTGGCATGGCTTACCAGACTCGCACGGTCACGAGGAAGCTCAACGTGGTCTTTGCTTGGACAGGGGCGCACGGCAGGGGCTGCTGGAGCTCCTCGGAGTCGCGCACGGCGTCGGGAGGTTGCAGACGATGTGGTTGCCGAGGTTTCGCGTCGCCCTAGCACACACCAGAGGGATTAGGAGACGAGCAAGATGAAGGCGAACAACCTAGTATGCAAGAGGGGGCAAGGGGCGCTCGGGACTTACCACAATTGGTCACCGGAGTTGGGCGGCGGCTCAGTCAGTTGCGGGCTTGAACGGGGACGGTGTCCTGGGTCACGAGCAGGCATGCGACTAGTGTCAGAAGATGTACGAGATCATGTTGAGCATCATCGTTTGAACCAGAGAGAGGGGGGCGATCGAGGCTCACCGGAATCGGTCGCCGGAGGTCGTCGGTGCTGCGGGGTCTCGAGGTCAAATGCGCGCAGCCTGGTGGCGGAGTGAGCGAGGAGAGTGGGGGGAAATGACCGCGGCGGCAAGGGGTTTAAGTAGGCTGAAACGGGGCGAGGATCACGCGATGAATCAATGGAATTTAAGCGAGTTTAATCGCGGCGTCACTGCACGGTGGTAACGGCGGAGCGGCGTCTGCGCGCGAGAAACTGGGGAGGACGACGCTGACGTGGAGAGGTCCCGCTCGTCAGCGAAATAAGTAGAGCGGGAGTGGGGTCTGGGTGTCAGCGACTCGTTGGGTGTGTCCGCGCGTGCGAGAGAGAGGGAGGTGGCCCGGGTGGGCTAGTTGGGCCGTGTCTGCTGCTGGGCTAGATTACGAACGCCTGGCCTTTTTCTTTTCTTTTACCCTTTTCTTTTTCTGTTTTGATTTTCAGAAATGGTTTTCAAATGATTTCAAGTCTCATTTCAATTCAAATAAATTTGAGATTTTTGCAGTGTGCAATGGTCTCAAATATAGGCCTAAACCATGTGGTTTCTTTGCAAAGGCTTGGTCACTTTTTGGGGAAACAGAATAACAGGAGCTTTGCATTGATTTGCAAATGTTTGAAAATGGTTTTTGAACTATTTCCATTTTGTAAAATTTGGTTCAAATCTCCACACTCAATCCATTCAACAAAGGAGACAAACAATCTAGGTTTAAGACATTCAAACTCTCAAATGGGGGTGGCCTTTTGATTTAAGTTTGCTCACATAAAATAATAGCACTATGTGCTTCTGTTTTTCTGAAGAAGAGTTTGAAATTGATCTCAGTTCTATATGCATGCATGAATGATATGCAAACTTTGAAATCATGATTTTAGGGATGTTACAAATCTAACCCCCTTAAGGTGAATCTCGCCCTCGAGATTCGGATTGGCTAGCAAATAGGTGAGGGTGGTCTTTCCGAAGATCATCTTCTCTTTCCCATGTTGCTTCGTCTTCGGAATGATGATTCCACTGTACTTTGCAGAACTTGATAGTCTTTGTCCTTGTGACTCTTTCTGCAGTCTCAAGAACCTTGATAGGTTTCTCCTCATATGTGAGATAACTTTCTAGTTGAACCTTGTCGTGGTGGTATCACGGCATATGCCATGGGTAGGCTAAAGTTGGGGCCGATGGACGTGGAGGAATCCGGGGAGGGATGATACATTGTATTTCTCTTTATACATACGAGTGCGGTCTTCACTGCATCATCCCTCCCCGGATTCCTCCACGTCCATCGGCCCCAACTTTAGCCTACCCATGGCATATGCCGTGATACCACCACGACATTTGGCGCCCACCGTGGGGCCTTCTAGTGGCGTTGGTTGGGTTTCCATCCGGACGGGAGCATCTTCATCAACTTCTTCCTCATAGGGCTCATTCAGCTTCAACAAAGTCAACAGAGAATAACTCAAGCTTACTATAAGACTCAGCAAGTCAACAGAGAACAAGTCTGACTCATCAAAGCTGGTAAGACTCAGCAGGAAGGATTCAAGCACTACTCCAAGATTATTGTAAGTACCAAGTAACTCAGCAAGGCAGGTATGACCTAGCAAAACTCACCCAAACACTTCTCCAAGTATGCTGTAAGTGCCAAGTAACTCAGCCACCTACACTCAATCCTTCATCCCAGGGAGAGAATAACTCAACCCGGGGACTAGTCAACTAATCTGTAGAGTCACCTTTAGATTAAGAGAGCATTATATTGATTTGGATCTGTACTCCATCCAGCTTATATGTTAACTCGGCCAAAGGTTGAATCATCTTATTTGTGATTCAGATAGATTTTGAGTCAATTAGTTTATGTTTTGGATTACCCGTTAACTCAGCTCACCAGCCAGCATTCCTGTTAACTCAGCCATAAGTTGAATCATCTTACTTGTTGATTCAAATATAACTTGAAGTCAATTTGTTTATGCTTTGAATTAATTCTTAACTCAGCTCAGTAAGTTGTCTCTAATTCGGACTAACATTTGATTCAGCTTGCCAGGGTACTTTATAATTCGGATTGGTATTCAGACTCGGCGTACTAATTGTGTCTCTAATTCAGGCCGAAGCTTTATTCAGTTCACCAGATTGCCAGGTTATGTTATGACTCGAATGGATATCTCACCATCTTGCCAGATTATCCCATATCTCGATAAATATTGGTCAGCTTATCATATCACGAACCTATATCTCATATCTACGTCTCGAATCAGATCTCTCAGCGGTTAGCCCTATTATCATGTCCCAAAGCTTAATCTTGGATCTATATCTCGAATCTATATCAAAGGCAAATTATCGTCATCACGCCAAGACAAGCTATATCGTGGCGAATAGATAACTCAGATTTGAGTTGAGTTAACTCGGATTGGAGCCAGATGACTCATCCTTAAGACATAAAGTCAATTTTGAGTAAAGTAACTCAGATTTGAGTTGAGTTAACTCGGATTTGAATCATATAACTCGGATTGGAGCCAGAAGACTCATCCTTAAGACATAAAGTCAATTTTGAGTAAAGTAACTCAGATTTGAGTTGAGTTAACTCGGATTTAAGTTGAGTTAACTCGGATTGGAGCCAGATGACTCATCCTTAAGACATAAAGTCAATGTTGAGTAAAGTAACTCAGATTTGAGTTGAGTTAACTCGGATTTGAATCATATAACTCGGATTGGAGCCAGAAGACTCATCCTTAAGACATAAAGTCAATTTTGAGTAAAGTAACGCAGATTTGAGTTGAGTTAACTCGGATTTAAGTTGAGTTAACTCGGATTGGAGCCAGATGACTCATCCTTAAGACATAAAGTCAATTTTGAGTAAAGTAACTCAGATTTGAGTTGAGTTAACTCGGATTTGAATCATATAACTCGGATTGGAGCCAGAAGACTCATCCTTAAGACATAAAGTCAATTTTGAGTAAAGTAACTCAGATTTGAGTTGAGTTAACTCGGATTTAAGTTGAGTTAACTCGGATTGGAGCCAGATGACTCATCCTTAAGACATAAAGTCAATTTTGAGTAAAGTAACTCAGATTTGAGTTGAGTTAACTCGGATTTGAATCATATAACTCGGATTGGAGCCAGATGACTCATCCTAAGACATAAAGTCAATTTTGGAGTAAGGTAACTCGGATTTGGGTTGAGTTAACTCGGGTTTGAGTCATATAACTCGGATTTGGAAACAGATGACTCGGATCATATCTTACCCAAAGGGGTTATGACCAGTGCCCATGAAGGCCAGAAGTCCAGAAACTTACCCAAAGGGGTTATGACCAGTGCCCATGAAGGCCAGAGGTCCAGAAACTTACCCAAAGGGGTTATGACCAGTGCCCATGAAGGCCAGAGGTCCAGAAACTTACCCAAAGGGGTTATGACCAGTGCCCATGATGGCCAGAAGTCCTGAAACTTACCCAAAGGGGTTATGACCAGAGCCCATGATGGCCAGAAGTCCTGAAACTTACCCAAAGGGGTTATGACCAGTGCCCATGAAGGCCAGAGGTCCAGAAACTTACCCAAAGGGGTTATGACCAGTGCCCATGAAGGCCAGAGGTCCAGAAACTTACCCAAAGGGGTTATGACCAGTGCCCATGAAGGCCAGAGGTCCAGAAACTTACCCAAAGGGGTTATGACCAGTGCCCATGAAAGCCAGAAGTCTAGAAACTTATCCAAAGAGGTTATAACCAGTGCCCAATAAGGCCAGAAGTCAAGAACTTACCCAAAAGGGTTAAGAGCAATGTCAAAGAAGACCAGAAGTCTAAAACTTTCCCAAAAGGGTTGTATGAAAAAGAAGTATATTACCAAGAGGTTATAAGTCGGAAGACAACTCTGGGAATATTTAATATAAAGCCTATGCACGACTCTACGAGTCCCACATAGCCTCGGGGACTAATGTCGGGGGTGTACCCCCAGGTACCCCAGAGTTGGTGAATTAAGGTACATATGTAGGAAAACGATCTTAGATATGAGTACAAAAGATAAACAGAAAAAGATAAAGGGAAAAAGAGGACCTAGGCCGAATTACATATATCTCGGCCTGCTTACATCCTTTCTCCTAGGCCAAACAACACTAACGGGCCGAATTAGTCCCTAATTCGGCCCACTGTCCGAGATACCACCAAACTCCCTCCGTTCCCGCCAGATGCTGCCAAACCACCGCCGGGTAAGCAGGGAACCTCGACGAACCTCCCCTGGCGCCACGCGAGTCGTCCTCCCGCCGACGTCATCGAGGCCCCTGGCGTCTTCTCCCCCGGGTGGACCGACCAAAGCCAGATTCGGCCCACCCCAGGCTTCTAGCATCTCGCTGCCACACTCTGCACCCGGGTGGGCTGACGCCGACCTCACCTCAGCCGGCCCACCACGGGGTCTTCAACCGCGCCCGTCTCCAATCATCGACTCGACGCCAACGAGCCAAATCACCCCGGGCGGGCCGACATTGGTGAAGTCGGCCCACCACGGGTAAATCAGCACCACGCCCACGTTGTCCTTCACAGGCGGGCCAACAGAAGCAACGCCGGCCCATGGCGGGTCCCCTGACTCGGCCTGGCCATAGAGGTCAACCCGGCTGGGCCGAACTGGAGGTAGCCCGGCTGGGCCACGCAGTAGCTCGGCTGGGCCTTGTCCTTTTGCAATTAGGACCAGGCCGAATCAACTAAGGAGTAGGCCGAATTACTGCTACGTCCGGGGCACCTAGGCCAAGTTATTTCACCCCGTATGACCTTTTGTTTGTCTCCAGATATGTTCCTGATCTTCACAGGACACGCCATCGGATCAAGACAAGACCGACAAGTATTGTGCCAGTCTTGGGAGCCCACCTGCTCAGACTGGCACATGATGTATGGAATATGCCAATGGCATCTAGCAAGATGCTGAGGAATATGCCATGGCATCTCCAAAGATGCCAAGGCATATGCTGAGCATCTAAGAAGATGCTAGGAATATGCCGCTTAGATACCAATCGTGGGGAACAAGACTAGTCCTGGCTCCCTTTATAAGGAGCACCGGGGATCGCTCGAGGAGGCCCCGGAGGCTCCTCCCTCTCCGCTCACTAGGAGCTCTCCTTCTTCCTCTTCCTCCACTCTCATAGAGAGATCTAGATAGAAGGATAGGAGATACAGCTCCAGGAGCATGATTGTAGCCACAAGCATGGCAAGATTATATGAGATTAGATGTATAGAAGGAGGTGTTATCCCCACTGATAGCTTCAATCCAATATACATTGTATTTCTCTTTATACATACGAGTGCGGTCTTCACTGCATCATCCCTCCCCGGATTCCTCCACGTCCATCGGCCCCAACTTTAGCCTACCCATGGCATATGCCGTGATACCACCACGACAAACCTCCTCCAAAGGTATAGTATCCTTCAAAGAAGTTTCTTCCATTTCTGGGTGAAATTTCTTAAGCTGACTCACATGAAACACATTATGGACTGCTGACAAAGATTCTGGCAGTTCAATTTCATAAGCAAATTCTCCTTTGCGACTTAGAATTTTGAATGGCCCAACATATCTTGGTGCCAACTTCCCTTTGACTCCGAATCTTTTCACTCCACGAAGTGGTGATACTCTGAGATAAGCTCTATCACCAACTTCGTATGTAACTTCTCTACGCTTAGGATCTGCGTAGCTTTTCTGTCGGGACTGTGCTATCTTCAACCTGTCCTTAACCAATTTGACCTTCTCTTCGGCTTCTTTGATAAGATCTGGCCCGAATAAACTTCTTTCTCCCACACCATTCCATAACAATGGGGTGGTACACTTTCTTCTGTAGAGAAAATCAAACGGTGCCATCTCAATGCTGGCTTGATAGCTGTTGTTATAAGAAAATTCTGCATAAGGCAGACTTTCATCCCAACTTTCTCCATAGTCTAGGGCACATTCCCTCAGCATGTCTTCCAGAATTTGATTTGTCATTTCCGTTTGTCCATCGGTTTGAGGATGAAAAGCAGTACTGAATTCCAACCTCGTTCCCAATGACTCATGTAACTGTCTCCAAAAATGGGGAGTGAATTGAGTTCCCCTATCAGACACAATACTCTTGGGCACACCATGTAGACATACAATTCTACTCATGTAGATTTTGGCTAACTTGGCACTTGTATAAGTTGTCTTCACGGGTATGAAATGAGCCACTTTAGTTAAGCGATCCACTACTACCCATATGGAATCATATCCTGATCTGGTCCTTGGTAATCCGGTAATGAAATCCATACCAATCTTGTCCCACTTCCAATTAGGAATAGGTAGTGGTTGAAGCAAACCTGTTGGTTTCTGATGCTCCGCTTTTACCCTACTACACACATCACACAAAGCAATATGTTCGGCGATGTCCTTCTTGAGATTGTTCCACCAAAATCTTTCTTTCATGTCCATGTACATTTTGGTGTTACTCGGATGAATAGAATACGGAGAGTTGTGTGCTTCCTGCAAAATCATTTTCCGTAACTCCGGATCTTGTGGAACACAGATACGTTTCCCATGCCATAAAGTACCCTGTTCATCTTCATGGAAATTTTTAGCTTTCCCTTGGCCAATCTTTTCCTTAATCTCTTCAATTTCCTTATCAGTTTCCTGAGCTTCCCGAATCTTGTCCAACAAAGTGGGTTGAACATCTAAAGTAATGAGATGTCCTTCAGGCATAATCTCCAATCTGAGTTCTCTAAATTGGGTACACAAATCATCTGGCAATTCTCCTTTGGTAAGGCCATTTACAAATACCTTACGACTTAGAGCATCTGCTACAACATTTGCTTTACCGGGGTAGTATTGCAAACTTAAGTCATAGTCCTTGATAAGCTCTAACCATCTTCTTTGTCTCATATTGATTTCCTTTTGGGTGAAGATATACTTCAAACTCTTGTGATCGGTGAACACTTCACAACGCTTTCCCAAAAGGTAGTGCCTCCATGTTTTGAGTGCATGGACGACAGAGGCTAACTCCAAATCATGAGTAGGATAGTTCACCTCATGAGTTTTGAGTTGTCTCGAGGCATAAGCCACAACTTTACCGTCTTGCATAAGTAAGGCACCCAAACCTTGATGAGACGCATCACAATATACATGGAAATCCTTTTCCAAATCTGGCAGACATAGAACTGGTGATGTCACAAGTCTCTTCTTCAACTCCTGAAAGCTGACTTCACAACCTTCAGACCAAGCAACTTCTTGTCTTTCTTTAATAATTCAGTCATTGGCTTAGCAACCTTTGAGAAATTTTCAATGAACCTTCTGTAGTAACCTGCTAAGCCAAGGAAACTGCGAACTTCCTTGACGTTCTTGGGAGATTCCCATTCAGTTACAGCTGAAACCTTAGCAGGATCAACTGCTACACCATCCTTTGTCATAACATGACCAAGAAAACCAACTTCCTCTAACCAGAACTCTGTTGCCTGCCAAAACTCACCGGCGGGCAGCGACGAGCAACACGAAGAGCCGGGAGGCTCCCAGAACTGCTGGTGGGCCCTGGTCCCTCGGGCGACGGCCCGCAAAACTCCGGCACACGTCCTGGCTTGGTTCGAGGGCGTGCCACCTGACCTATACCTGGTCAGGAAGGTGATGGATTGCTCCGATTGGTTTCCTGCATGGTAAACAAGTATACGTAAAATTCGAGCCGTGATCGGCTCCCAGGTTTCCCTGTGAATCGGCTTCTAGAGCCGATTATCCCATGGTTCTACATTAGATTGTTATGATAACATGGGGTTTTGCTTGATCAATATAAGTTAAATCGATCTACGACAGTTTAACGTTTTCACCACGTAACTGGAACGTCCTACACGTAATTGAGCCTGGTATGTTCAAAAGATGAAGAATACCAATCCTAGAGGAGGCCTAATAACCAACGTAACATCAATTACCGGAACAACTTCTCTAGAACGAATAAGCCACGTCCTTACGTACTACTAGATCGTTCAACCCGTTTGTAAGGCCTGATTACATAGATATTAAACTAAACCTTGGAGAACAAGGCACAACTATAACAGATCAAATCGACTTAAATAAAGATCAAGCAAGATGCCACCCTTACACCCGGGAAAAGGTGTAAAGGCGGCGAGATAGCTAGAGGCAGCAAAACTAAACAATCATAGTGAAAAGTACTGTTGCTAACCTACACAAATCTATGATAATAGTACTACTCGCCATCAACAAGGCTTCAGTACGAGTAATACCAAACAACGCATAAGTAAATACTGCCTAGATCGCAAGATGCGATCTAGGCAGCATGGCACTTACCCGAGAAAAACCCTAGAAACAAGGGGTGGCGATGCGCCGAGATTGTGTTTGTTGTGAACGTGATTGTCCTCCTTTTCTCAATAACCTTAGGTACATATTTATAGTCCGGAGACTCTCTACTTTTGGAATAACTCTACAACTCTATCTTTACCTAAACTGAAACGGAACCTAAACTAACACGAGACCTACTAGGATACAAGATACACGGGCAATTTAGCCCAAATCCACGCACTAGGCCGATCCAACAATACGTTGAATATACGCATCTTCCAAGCCCATCTTGATCACGACCCATCTCCTTCTTTGGCCAAAATATGGCGATAACACATGCCCCCCTGGTTTTGGCAATGATAATTCCAAAACCACTCTGTGTTTTTTTCTCTTCTCCTCTTTTTTTTTTGTATCGGGCTGCGTGTTGACAGAATGCGTGGCAGAACAGGATCGTCACGCTACCCCTTCATCATGATGCCCTGTCTTCTCAACTCCTCCGCAGTGCATGATTTGACGATTTTGGCAGCACAATCTGGGAAACCGCTATGGCATTGAACCGTCTCTCCACTATTCCCCTTATTTAAATTCGTCTGAGCAGTTCGCAGTCCCCATCTTCTCCCAGTAGCCAGAAAACCCTTCTTCCTCCGCCGGAAAAACCCTGTTTCTTCGCCATGGCCTCCTCTGCTTCCTCTGGTCTGTCCTCCCACGCCTCCAACAGCATCAGTGACCGAGAGCCGACGCCAGAACACCCGCCCACGGCGGCGTACAGTACTTTCGCCCCACGATGGTGGGACGAAAGGGACTGGGATTTCGCCGTCTGGTCGGAGGACGATGCGTCCCTGACTGACGGCGAAGAGAGCCTACAGTTCCTCGTTGACGGGGAACTGGAGGCGAAGAGCAGTGACGACGCCTGGTCGTGGGACGGCGTCGAGTCCTCCGACGAGGAGGAAGAATCGGAGGAAGACACCTCCTCCGACGAGTATCCGCCGACGAAGCGCTTCCGCGCCGGGTCCAGCGAAGACACCGAAGATGACGACGAGGACGAGGAGGCCCCTGCTGGTTTCTTCAACAGCAGCAGCGAAGACGACGCCGGCAGCAGCGCTGAAGACAGCGAACAAGACGGCGGCGACGACAGCGGCGACGATCTCGGCCTTTAGATTAGGAACCAGTATTAGTAGTAGTAGTAGTAGCAGGCTCCCTTTTGTAATCAATCATCCTTTTGTAATCAATCATCTTTCGAATGAATGAGAATCTGTTTCTCAAAGATTGCCTTTGTTCGCCCCTAATTTTGCCGATAGCCACAATAGGTCGATGCTCCAGAAGCCGATAGCAACGTATCGGCTTTCACCTTGTTACGTTCGTACAGTCAACCAAGATACAACTCAAAGAGCCGATGCACATCGGCTTTCCCGAAATCGTTGACAAGGTCAAACTCAGTCGCATATTTTAGGCAAACCTAAACGGCCACTTCTTAGTTTCAAACGGTAACCTGCGACTCACTTCAAAAAGGGCGACCTAGATCCCCAACTGCCCACCGACCAGATCGAGCTCACAGCAACAAGAACCCTCAATCCTCAATCTGCACAGATCCATCTCCGCCGGCAAACCAGATGGCAGAATCGTCCAACACCAATCCAGAGGTCTCCGGTCTGAAGGTACGCTTACCCCTCGTAGTCTGAACGCAATGTTAGAACTTGATGGCGAACTCCTGAATTAATGCCTTTATTCCACCATTAAATTTGCTAGGTTTCAGACATCCTGCTGCCGCATCCTTCTCTCCCAAATTCTCTCTGTCTTGGCCCTCGTACAGATTCTAGCCCTGCCCATCTGATTTCTTGCGAAGCAAATAGAATCCCCTTCGTAAGCCAAGATCTAGATCTGAACTCTTGGGCCGACTGCTTGCGAGCCTGGCCTAATCCCCCTGAACACTGGGTCTCCTGGTTCAGTAGAGTAGCTAGAGCTTATCAATCCCAATGGGAAACTACAGGGATAGCCGATGCCTTGCACTTATCATTGTCTCCTCTTGAAAAACATGAGAACCTTCTGAAAACCATCGGCTACTTCTGGTCTGACGCTCTGAACTGCTTTATGTTCGGTCATGGCCCTATGTCACCAACCTTGTTAGACGTGGTGATGATTACTGGCCTGGATGTTACATCACCCAGCCCCTCTGCTTTCAAACTGACCAAAGTCCCCTACAAACTGTCTTCCAAAACAGACTGTACAAGTTGGGGTGCTTATCTCCAACGCCATATGAAAACAAAGGGCCCTGTCTCAGAGAAAGAACATACAGCCTTCCTCAACTTCTGGCTGGAGCATTTCATATTCTGTGGCCCTTCCCTTGCTCCAACCAAAAACTATCTCTCCTTAGCCCATGAACTGGCCAAAGGTACTCAACTTGGCCTCGGCAAATTGTTTCTTGGAGAAGTCTATCGATACCTCCAATTGATGTCTGTCAAGCTGTTCTCAGGCATAGCAATCAAAACAGGTGGTCCTTGGTGGTTCATTCAGTTATGGGCTCAGCTGTACTTCCAAAACCACATCCCAGACTTCCCCCTTCTAGCGAGTTGTACCTTTCCCGATGTTAAAGGGAAGCAGATCCGATGCACTAGTTATGGCCAAGCTTTGTACAGGCTGCCAGGCAGCAAATTATCCCCTCAGGAAGCATCCAAGTGGTTCAGCACTTTCTTCCAGGGCCTGGACAACCCTACCTTCTTCCCTTATATGGAGGAATCGGAACATTTTGAAAATCCACTCTCCTTCAGGCTGGACAATTTTGCCGATGACACTAGCACTCGGCAGCTCTTTTCCACCGTGATTCGTCCCTGTTTCCTTCCAGTTGGCATGAGTACGTCCAACAGGATAATCAAACCTGGGTATGAATTCTACCAGCCAGTCTTAGTGGCCCGCCAATTCGGCCTTGGACAAGTAGCTCCCCATCTCTTTCTCCATCATCTTACGGAGTGCAGAGCCGACCTGCCTGATCCTCTCACCAGTCAGAGGTGTTACTCCTTCTTTGATGCTCTGACCATCCCTATTCCAAATGACCTCACCTTCGCTTTGTCAACTGACGGCTTTGGAGACTGGTGGTCGATGTGGAAGACTCACGTCTTCAGGAGAGCCCTGGGACCGTTGCTGAAATAGCTCGATGCTGACTATGACATCCCCGTGGACCAGGTACCACTACTTGCAAATTTTCTTGATGCAGCCTGCAATTGATCCTTTTATTAATCCACTCTTTCTCTTTGCAGCAACGAGATGGCCCTGAGCCTACCACAGCGATGGCTCCCCCTTCGAGTTCTTCCTGCCAGCTCCTGTGGTTCTTTTCTGCAAAGACTCGCCACCTCTGAAAAAGGTCATTATGCAGAAACAGCCGATAACCCCACAATCGGCTTCCAAGAAACCAGCAGCTCCTAAGTCAGCAGCCCCTCGAGTTCCAACTAAAACCAGAACAATGGTGAGGAAGGTAGCTGCTAGGAAGACTTTGAGACGCCGGAGCCCTTCTCCAGACAGCTCGCATGTAAGCTAATTCAGGCCTTGGTCGATCCTGATTATTCTTCCATTCTTGCAGACATGCTCGCGATTACTGATTCTCCTCCTTTACAGGCTTCCGTCGAAGAGACCTCCAGTGAGGATGCCCAGACCAATCGAGGAGAACTAGGCCCAACGGATTCTGAGAGGACTATCACACCAAACCAGCCAGATTCACCACCATCGGCTTCTAGGAAAAGGTCGACTCCTGAATCTGCTGCCCCCCGAGCGTCAGTCGAGGCGGGGCCAACTGCGGGTCCCAAGAGAACTTGCAAAGGACTACAAGATTCTTCGTCGAGTCAGGAGGTTTCGAAAATCACCACCCTTTTTGTCTGCCGATTTATCGTTATTTACATCGGCTAAGAACATCTTTCATGCAGACGCCCGACATTTCCAGTGGGAAAGCCGGGGCAGTGCCGACGCCGGATCTGGGAATCCTCGAAGGTGCAGATGAAACGGCTACTACTCTGGCCAAGCCTCCAGCAACCACACACAAACCGATGGTCTCCTCATCGGCTATCCCCTCGATCTTAGGAGAGGTACGTTTAGGTTCTTTCGGCTCATCCTTACACGTTTGGATGCATACTGACGCTTTTCTGGCTGCCAGAGTTGTGATCTTTCAGGTTTGCTGTCGTTCGACCCCGAATCCATCGAACCAACTCCCTCTGTTGCCCACGTTGAACCACAAGCCAGGGTTGCTCTACCTCAATTCCAGCGTCTTAAAACCTTGCTGTCCTCCCCGATCGAGGAGTTGATCGAGGGTTCTGAGGAAGCGAAGAGCGTTCTTGCCGAAATTCAGGACCATCTTCCAGTAGCATTGCAATTGAAGCTTTGGTCAGTTGCAAATCTTTCTTTCTTCGGGCCACGGGTGAAGTTAGCCCGTGAAAGGATCAATCTGCGCCACGCCCAACTTCCGCTGAAAGCCGCTATTGCAGACAGATGTCAGCAGCTTAACGAGAAAAAGGCGTCTCTGGATGCTAAAACTGACACCTCCGTCGATCACGAGCGCGCATCCTTAAAAAAGGAGCTGGAAGATCTTGAGGAGAAGGTCCGGGTGACTAAACAGCTCATCCGCGACAAGGAAGAATCCATCGCCCGTTCCCAAGACGAGGCGGCAGGCCTCAAAGCTCAACTGAAGACCGATCTGGCAGACATACGTGCCCTGAGCAAGCAGCTAGTGATGGGTAAGGATGAAGATGACGAAGCCGAGATCGCCGAGGTGGATCGTTTCCGTGCTGACGCCCTCCACGCCTTCGAGGCATTTCTTCAGTAGCTTGTATGTGTAAACTGGCATCTGTTTGTAACATGTGTGAATCTCCAAAGTCGATGACCGTGCATCGGCTATACATTTTGTTTTTTTTTTGTTCGGCCGATTCCATGTATCGGCCTCCACATTTTACTGTCCAACATCTCACGTGCTTTTTACCTGGCTGATTTCGTGTATCGGCCCCCATGTTTTACTGTCCATCATCCCACATGCTTGGGAAATATTTCTTGAGATGTTGACCGTTGACCGCCACTGGGAATTTTACGCCATCCAGCTGCTCGAGCATGTATGTGTTTCCTCTTAAAACTTGATCGACCTGCGCCCGTGCCAATTTGGAGACCATTTACCATATGTTGCATCCTTAGTCCCCAATGGCAACACAGCTTCCCATACTAGATCACCAACGTGGAACTCCTTTGGCCTCACTTTCTTGTTATATGCACGAGCTACCTTGACCTTGTTTTCTTTGATTTTCTCCAGTGACCACAGCCTGAGCTCGGTTAAATCCTCCACACTGTCACTCATCAGGGTTGCGTATTCTTCAGTCGTTAGATCGTCCTGAAAAGTGACCCGTCTTGACCCAGCCGTAATTTCCCAAGGCAATACGGCTTCTTGTCCATATACTAGATGGTATGGCGAGGTTTTTATTGCTCCATGGCATGACATGCGATAAGCCCATAACGCCTCTGACAAAACCTCGTGCCAACGCCTAGGGTGCTCATCGACTTTTCTCTTGATCAGTTTGATGAGGCTCTGGTTGGATGCTTCGGCTTGCCCATTTGCTTGAGCATAGTATGGAGATGATCTAATCAGCTTGATCCCCGTGTCCTCACAGAACTTTCTAAACTCGTGAGAAATGAAGACCGAACCTCCATCGGTCGTGATAGTTTGGGGAATCCCGAATCTATGGATGACATGTTCTTTCACAAAATTGATAACATCCTTCGAGTTTACTGACTTCATCGGGACAGCTTCCACCCACTTAGTGAAATAATCAGTGATGGCCAAAATCCACATGTGGCCTTTGCTTGATGGAGGATTGATTTTTCCGATCATGTCCATGCCCCAACCTCGGAATGGCCAAGGCTTGATGATGGGGTTCATTGCTGACGCGGGTACCATCTGAATTTTCCCAAACCTCTGGCATGCTTGACACCCTTTGTAGTACTTGAAACAGTCCTCAAGCATGGTGGGCCAATAAAACCCTGATCGCCTGATCAACCATTTCATCTTATGAGCCGATTGGTGAGTTCCACAGGCGCCTTCGTGTACCTCGTGTAGGAGCCGATTGGCCTCGGCTGTCCCCAGGCATTTGAGCAATAGTCCTTCCAGAGTCTGTAAACATGTCATCCCCAATAAGCACGCACTTCATGGCCTTGTATCTTATCCGTTTAGGTGCCCCAGAATCCTTCAAGTAATTGAAGATATCGGCTCTCCGATCGTCGCCTTCAGGAATGCACGAACATCGGCTCCTCGCTACATCCTTGTAGCTCAAGCCATTGTGCAAGATCATTTGCCTCAGATTCTGCGACCGTGGGATCCAGGTGAAGTTTATGTACCGGAACTGCGCCATCAGCTCACGGCAGTGCAACCATAATGGGAAGAGGGACTCGCTCTCACACTTGTACTCCTCCGTGAGTTGGGAAATCACCAACTTGTAGTCTCCAAAAACTTCTACTGCTTCTGCTCCGGCTTCGAGGAGTAACTCCATTCCTTTGCCTATCGCCTCGTACTCGGCTACATTGTTGGTGCAAGAGGTAGACAATCTGATGGAGAAGGAAAATGTTGCCCCCCGGGGCGACACGAGTAAAATGCCGATGCCGCAGCCATCGTCACAAACTGATCCGTCGAAAAACATAGCCCACGCCTGCCAAAACTCACCGGCGGGCAGCGACGAGCAACACGAAGAGCCGGGAGGCTCCCAGAACTGCTTTTGCGGGTTGATACCGGATGTCAAACTCTGATAATGCAAACATCCATTTGCCCAGTCGGCCTTTTAACATAGGAGCCGACAGCATGTGCTTTATGACGTCTGATTTGCATATGATGATGATCTGCGATAGCAAGATGTGGCGCAGCTTAGTGCGGTGAAAGCGCAGAGAGCACAACTTATCGATATCGGGATACCTTGTTTCGCGTCCATCATCCTACGCTTATGTAAAATACGACTCGCTCAGCCCATCATAAACTTGCACCACCGAGGCGATGGATGTCGACTCTCGACAAGTAAATGTAGAACGGTCCGTCCGGTGGGTGGAACCAACATGGCGGCTTTGTCGATATTCTTTGATCTCGTCAAGGCTCGTTGTTGTTCGCCCAGCGGAATTCCTCGTCAGATTTGATTTTTACTAGTCCCATGAACGGCTCTATCCTTCCTGACAGATTAGAGATGAATCTTCTGACGAAGTTGATCTTGCCGATGAGGGACTGCAGTTCTTTCTTCGTGGTGGGTGGCTTCATTGTTCGCACTGCCTCCTGACTTTTCAGGCCGATTTCAATTCCGCGTTCATGGACCAAAAAACCCAAGAACTGACCGGCCGTCACCCCGAAGGCACACTTCTTTGGATTCATCCGTAGCCCGAATTTTCTTGTTCGGTCCAGGACGTGTTGCAGATCGTCCAGGTGTCCGTGCACTGAAGCAGACTTGACCACCACGTCGTCGATGTAAATCTCCACCAGTTTGCCGATCAGATCATGGAAAATGTAGTTCATGGCTCTTTGGTACGTGGCACCAGCATTTTTCAGTCCAAACGTCATGACCACGTATTCAAACAACCCCACCGAGCCTGGGACTCTGAATGCGGTCTTGTGTATGTCTTCTGGAGCCATAAAAATTTGGTTGTAACCGGCATTGCCATCCATGAAGCTCAAGATCTTATGACCAGCCGCTGCGTTGATTAACGTTTACGCCGGCATCGGATACTCATCCTTCGGGGTAGCTCTGTTGAGATCCCGAAAATCTATTGCCACCCGCCAACGGCCATCCTTCTTCTCTACAGGTACGATACTAGAAATCCACTCAGCATACCTGCATGGCCTGATCAACTTGGCTGTCAACATTTTCTCAACCTCCTTCTTGACTTCTTCCAGAATTTCGGCCTTCATCTGTCGTGCTCATTCTGAAATGGCCGAAATCCTTTTTTAAGAGGGAGTCGATGCTCAATGATGCTCCTGTCTAACCCAGGCATTTCTGTGTAGTCCCAGGCGAAGCAGTCTGGATATTTTTTCAACAGGGCTATCATAGGATCCCGCAGACTTGGATCCAATTTTTTGCTGATAAAAGTTGGTCGTGGCTTATCCCCAGGACCAATGTCGATTTCTTCTAGTTCATCAGCAGATGTAAATCCATACCCTAGCTTTCCGTCACCTGTCAAATCGATGCTAAGCACAGGGCAAACAGTAGGTGAGGTTAACAAAAATAATTTGGGCCGATTGCCTGAATCGGCCCCCTTTTCGCTTGCATTAGTCAAGGACGGTTTACACCTTATTGTTTTACAGTGGCAGAGCATCTCTCTGCTACGACTACCTGAGATGCTTGTCGTATGATAGCTGCTTTTTATTTTTTGTGGCCGATCGCGAGGATCGGCCGTACCACGACGTGGGCTTTTCTACTCTGTAAGGCGATGGATAAGACCAGCCTCACCCGCTTTTTGTAGCTTCACCACGCTCACAGCCGTCTAGACGATTCGGAGATCGGCTCTTGGTCTTCGCTTCCAGACGTTCATGCCAGCTATGGAGATCTCGATAGAATCATCTGCGTGGATGACCTCCACTTCATCTCCGTCCCCTGGATCGTGCATCGGTGCATTGTGGACGGAATGCAGATTAGCGTGAATCCAATCCCTTCCTAGCAAGACGGTGTAAGTGCTTTTCTGTCCACGACGAAGAATGATGTGGGGATGGTTTTTCGCACGGTCGGATCTACGTTGACGCCTGCGTTTCAAGTCGACCGTTGAAGTCGCTTAACGTGACGTTGGTGCTGATCAAATCTGCGTGCGTCCCAAACACCGTAGCATGGAGTATGGCATGATATTGATGCCGCTCGGTGTCCACCAACATCTTGCCGACAGTTGCCCATTGATGTAACCCGTGAGGTACAGGCTTTCGGATGTTTGTAACCCTTCTCACGTGGCTTCTCAAAGATAACGGCCGTGGACCGATCAACCGTGCATTGGTAGCTCATTGGTTCTTGGCGCGCAGAATTCTGACGGGAGTACGAACACCATGTTTGTGCCAGCCGATGTCTGTGCATCGGCTTTTGCTGGTTTGGGGCGCCATTCCTTCCTTCCCGGGCGATCTTCCGTTTCCAAAGTCTTCTTAATTTTGACGGCCAGATCGGGCCGTGCTTTCTTTAAAGCGTGGAGATACTGCGCTTCAGCTTCCTCCAAGTTACGCAGCCGCTGCACTCTACGCTTTTGGGTATGTCTGAGTCCGTCGGGACACCACCTTGGACGGTGATACCTGTCTTCGTCTTTGTCATCCTTTGACTTCTCGAGGTCTTCTGCTCGAGCGGACTCCTATGCGGCTCACGGGGTGGAAGAGGCCCTAGCCGTTTGAATACTGACACTGGCCTCGTGTCCTCCTTCTGCTGACCGCATTCCGGGCAGTTGTCGACTGTGGGCAATCGGCTCATTCCCGCGTCCCAGCAATACTTGAAGAAAGGACAATCCCAATGCTTGTCTGCGCCTTCCTTTTCTTTAGACGGTCCCCTAGCAAGGTGCTCATATCTTTCGTCGTCTCCATTGCGCCGGCGACGTTGGTCATACTGACGCTCATACTTGTTAAGGAGATGCGTGGAATGTGGCTTCTGATATCGCACTCTCCTCACTTGTTCCTCTGTTAAGTACCGCCTGTCATTGTGGCTGGGCCGGTCGCGTGGACTAGCCTCCTCTCTTTCTTTGCCCCGAGAGCGACTACCTTCCTGCTTGTACGTGTCATGGTGGTACCCAGACCCTGCCATATTAACGCCGAACGAGAAATCCAGCTGACGCCTCGCGGAGCGACTGAGTTCTACCATGTTGACGCCGGGAAATGGGTTTGTGTCCACTTTCATGGCGAACTGCCCAAGGATCAGACGGCCTTGTTCTATCGCCATTTGGATTTGGCGGCGAAGCTCTTTGCACTCATTGGTGGTGTGGGTGAACGAATGATGCCACTTGCAGTATGGTCTCCCGTTCATTTCCTGAGCCGTAGGGATTTTGTGGCCTTCGGGTAACCTCAGCTGCTTCTCTTTTAGCAGTAAATCGAATATCTGCTCGGCTTTGCTCACATCGAAGTCGAACCCTTTTGCAGGCCCTTGCTGTTTCACCCATTTGCAGGATACAGGATCGCCTCGAGCCCATTCGGCCACTTCCTGGTCTTGTGTAGGATCATCTTCTTCTGCATCGACCAGGCCTATCGGACGTTTGAATTTGTCTTGGTACAACTCAGGGTGGCGCTGTTCATACATCGTCAGTTTCTGGGCCATGTGCGCCAATGAGTTGTACTCCACTTGGAAAGCCAGATCCTTGATGGGTGCTAAGAGACCCAGCACTGCCATCTCGACTGCTTCCTTCTCAGTTAAACGAGCTGAGTAACATCGGTTCTTGACGGTCCTGAAGCGCTGGATGTACTCGGCTACGGTTTCTCCTCGTTTCTGCCGCACCTGAGCCAGGTCTGCAATGCCAGCCTCAGTAGCCTCTGAATGGTACTGGATGTGGAACTGTTCTTCCAGTTTCTTCCAGGTATGAATTGAATCAGGTGGCACCGAGGTGTACCACCCAAAGGCTGGTCCTGTCAGAGATTGCGCAAAAAATCTTACGCGCATCTGATCCGATGCCGAAATCATGCCTAGTTGTGCCAGGTATCGGCTTATGCTCGATCGAGCTTGACCTTGACCGGCTGAACCTTGAGAACTCGGGGAGCTTATACTTGGGTGGCAGCGGAATCGATCAAACTTCGTTGGGTACGGCTTTGAATAGCCGATTGTCCTTCTCTTTGGCACGGCGAACTGGTCCCTCAGGATGGTACCGATTTTCTCCACTGTTTGAGCTGTAGGGGCTAGATTCTCATGACTTGTTCCAGTGGCATACTTGGCTAGCCACGCCTGTTTGTCAGCGTCCATCCCAGACATCGCTGCTCCAGACACGCCTGCCCCTGCAGATCCTGCCCCAGGAACTCCTGCCGCAGAAACTCCTGCGGTTGCAATCTGTTTGGTGCGTGTCAGGTTATTGCAGTCCGGCACGTAGGCGCATATATACCCGTGTGGGATTTCCTTAGGTGGCTCAAACAGGAATTGGCAATCGCCTGGGTCGCCTCCAGCCTTGTAGACGACATAAGCCGCTGCTCCTGGCGGCTCCGGAGCTGCAAGTGTGAATGGCAGCTGTGGCCTGGTGCAGGCGGTCTTTCTCCTGGTGAGTCCCCAGAGTAGGCCCTGTCGGAGAATACTGATGTTTCATGATCTCCTGAACTACGCGAACCGCGACCCGTTCGAAAGCGTTCACCAAGCTCTCCGAGTGGCGGTGCAGAGAATGAGCCACCATGTAGTTGACTTCCTGTCATAGAGCTCTGGTGCGCTCTTCCGAAGGAACAGAAAGATCTACCTCATCGAGGGCACCCTCGGGGGAGAACCCCCTCCACTTGATGCCATGCTTACGGGTCCTCTCAAAAGAGCCGATGAGGTCTTCTTCGAAGAGAGCTTTGATCTCGTCATACTTGGCCTTGTGCTCGTCAGGTAGATCGTCGTAAGTGACTGGTCTGTTCTCCATCGCAGCGTCGGATGTTGATGTAGACGTTGTTGAAAGTCCCACCGGGCGTGCCAGAATGTGTTGCCTGCCAAAACTCACCGGCGGGCAGCGACGAGCAACACGAAGAGCCGGGAGGCTCCTTAATCGCTGGTGGGCTCGGTCCCTCGGCGACGGCCGCAAAACTCCGCACACGCCCGGCTTGGTTCGAGATGCCACGACCTATACCTGGTCGAAGGTGATGGATTGCTCGATTGGTTTCGCATGGTAAACAAGTATCGTAAAATTCGAGCCGTGATCGGCTCTGTGTTTCTCGTGAATCGGCTTCTAGAGCCGATTATCCCATGGTTCTACATTAGATTGTTATGATAACATGGGGTTTTGCTTGATCAATACAAGTTAAATCGATCTACGGCTTTAACGTTTTCACCACGAATCGAACGTCCTACACGTAATTGAGCCTGGTATGTACAAAAGATGAAGAATACCAATCCTAGAGGAGGCCTAATAACCAACGAACGTCAATTACGGAACAACTTCTCTAGAACGAATAAGCCACCTTACGCATTACCGGATCGCTCAACCCGCTTGTAAGGCCTGATTACGTAGATATTAAACTAAACCTTGGAGAACAAGGCACAACTATAATGATCAAATCGACTTAAATAAAGATCAAGCAAGATGCCACCCTTACACCCGGAAAAGGTGTAAAGGCGAGATAGCTAGAGGCAGAAACTAAACAATCATAGCGAAAAGTACTGTTGCTAACCTACACAAATCTATGATAATAGTACTACTCGCCATCAACAAGGCTTCAGTACGAGTAATACCAAACAACGCATAAGTAAATACTGCCTAGATCGCAAGATGCGATCTAGGCAGCATGGCACTTACCCGAGAAAAACCCTAGAAACAAGGGGTGGCGATGCGCCGAGATTGTGTTTGTTGTGAACGTGATTGTCCTCCTTTTCTCAATAACCTTAGGTACATATTTATAGTCCGGAGACTCTCTACTTTTGGAATAACTCTACAACTCTATCTTTACCTAAACTGAAACGGAACCTAAACTAACACGAGACCTACTAGGATACAAGATACACGGGCAATTTAGCCCAAATCCACACACTAGGCCGATCCAACAATACGTTGAATATACGCATCTTCCAAGCCCATCTTGATCACGGCCCATCTCCTTCTTTGGCCAAAATATGGCGATAACAAACTCACACTTGCTGAATTTGGCATAAAGTTTATGTTCTCTTAACTTCTCAAGTATCAAACGCAAATGCCCTTCGTGTTCTTCTTTGCTCTTGGAGTAGACTAAGATGTCATCGATGAAAACGACAACAAACTTGTCAAGAAATTCCATGAACACCTTGTTCATCATATTCATGAAGTATGCTGGAGCATTTGTCAAGCCAAAAGGCATTACGGTATACTCATACAATCCATACCTTGTGGTGAATGCTGTTTTAGGTATGTCTTGTTCTCTTATCTTAAGCTGAAGATAACCTGACCTTAGATCAATCTTTGAAAACACACATGCTCCTTCAAGCTGATCAAATAAGTCATTGATTCTAGGCAAAGGATATTTGTTCTTGATAGTTACCTCGTTGAGTGAACGGTAATCTATGCATAACCTTTGACTTCTGTCTTTCTTCTCCACAAACAAGACTGGGGCTCCCCAGGATGAAGAACTGGGTTGAATAAATCCTTTCTGTAACTGTTCTCCTAGTTGCTTCTTGAGCTCTTTCATTTCATCCACTGACATTTTATATGGCCTTTTTGCTATTGGTCCAGAACCTGGTACCAAATCTATCAGAAACTCCACATCCCTATCTGGTGGCATTCCTGGCAACTCTTCCGGAAACACATCCGGATACTCACTCACAATTGGCACATTGTCCATGCTAACCCCCTTAAGAGAATTTAGCTTACTTCCTTTGGATTCAAAGTTTGACTTGAATTTAATCCTTTTTCTTTCTGGGGTTGTGAGTGCAACAGTACGATTAGCACAATCCAGTACTCCTTCATACTTAGCCATCCAATCCATTCCCAATATTACGTCCAGTCCTTGGGAATCTAGGATTATCAGACTCACTGGAAACTCATGTTTTCCAAATTCTATTACTAGATCCCGGCATCCAAGCCTTACTATCATTTCTCCACCCGGAGAACTAAATTTTATTGGACACCCAATATTTTTAGATGGAAACCCATTTCTATCAACAAATACTTTTGATATGAATGAATGCGATGCTCCAGTATCAAAAAGAACAAATGCTGGAATAGAATTGAGTCTGAACTTACCAAAGAATGCCAGCTCCTCATAGTCCTCCTCCACACTGATGTGGTTCACCTGTCCTTTCTGGAAATGATTGGGCTTGACAGGTCCTTCAACTTTCTTTTCGGGGCACTCATTTGCATAGTGTCCCATCTTCTTGCATTTGAAGCACTCAACCTGACTGATGTCTCTCTTAGTAGGCTGACTTCCACTCCCACTACCATTACCACTGTGGTGGTTCTTATGTCTACTCTTGTGGTTCTTGTATTTGTCATTGTCATGACTGCGATGATGCTTGTTGTCATGACGGTTGTGGTTGTGGTGCTTGTTGAATTTCCCATGCTTGTGGGATCCTGAGCTTCCACTGTCATCATAGTGAGATCGTTTGTGAGACGACCCCGAGTTGTGCTTGTCGGAGTGCTTTCTCTTTCTACTCTCGACTTGCTTCATTTTGTTCTCCAATATAGCAGCCTTGTCACAGAGCGACTGATAAGTGGGAACATATGCCACAGCCAGCTGCAGATTCAGCTCATCATTCAAGCCTTCCAGAAATTTTTCCTTTCTCTTGGCATCTATGTCAACCTCATCTGGTGCATAACGCCGATTTGTTGAACTCTTCAATGTATTCACCACGCGCTATGGCTACCGCTCAGATTGTGGAACTCCTTCTTTTTCAGGCTCATTATTCCTGATGAGATATGAGTAGTGCAAAAGCCATCCTCAAAGATAGCCCAAGTCACCTCATCTATAGGAGTGGTGATTTGGAAGTTGTCCCACCAAGTGGCGGCAGGCCCTTCCAGATGTCTTAAATCGACCTTTTCAAAGATCCGTAAATTTCACGGTTACTAAGTCCTTGTTTACAGAGCGTAGCCAATCGTTGGCCACCATGGGATCAGTTGTCCCTGAGAACTTAGCTGGCCTCAATCGCAGAAATCTGGTGAGCATATCAAATCCCGGAGGGTTGTTGTTGTTATTGTTATTGGGGTTGTTATTGTTGTTTTGGTTCTGAATGAATGTTGTCATCATCTGCATGAGCTGTGTTTGAGCATTCATCATTTGCTGCATTTCTGGAGTGATGTTGTTGTTGTTGGGGTTGGGGTTTGCGCGACGGGGAGGCATCTGTGGTTTGTTCAAATAGAGATAAGAATGAGACACCCATAGATGTTTTTATGCACATTACATAACATAAGCAAACACAAGCACGCAACAAAAGATAAAAGTTCAACAACCAGATAACAAGTTCTCAAAGTAAAACACACAAGTGGCAAGCCATCCACATGTCAAATGGTCCAATAACAAGTTCACAATAACAAGTACGGCAATAAAAGATAAACGAGTAGTCAAGTATACTCATCAGCATCAATCTCCTCCTCGACAAAGGTAAGACCTGCATTCTCCATCGCGGTCTTGTTCTCCTCAATAGTAGTGGTCAAGGACTCA
This sequence comes from Avena longiglumis, assembly GCA_030063025.1. NCBI lineage: Eukaryota > Viridiplantae > Streptophyta > Magnoliopsida > Poales > Poaceae > Avena > Avena longiglumis. The sequence goes on along the minus strand of CP125974.1, from coordinate 497,800,991 downwards.
ATCTTGGCCTTGAGAGCCCTCTTCTGGGAACGAAGCCTCTCTATCACCATCTGCTGCTGCTCTAGATCGAAGTCCTTGGACTTTAGTTCTTCAGTCATGTCCCGGATCTTCTTGTTCCTATCCTGGACACGTTTCTCCTGACTCTTGAACTTCCGGTCCTGGGTCTCGAACTTCGCCTCCATTTCCTTGACTATCTCGTCCTGCTGTGCGAAAAGCTTGTCCTTCTCGCGAAGCTGCACCTGGAGCTCGTCATTACTGAGCATGACATTGGTCATGTCCGTGTCCACGTGCCTAATGAGAGACTCTAAGTCCTGGAGATACAGACGTATCGACTCTGTTGCGTCCCTCGAGTCCTCCTCGAAGTCGATGGACTCTCCATCCTCATCACGTCTTCCGAAGACGTGGAAGTGGGTGCCTCTAACCTGTCGGGAGTGCCGGCCTAGCAGACGTCCTATCAGGTCCTGCATGACTACCTCCATGCCTATCTCCCTGTCATCGTGCATAGGCTTGAAGACGATGGCCTCTATAGTAGGCTCTGTCTGGCGTCCGGGCTGGTTCACCTTGAAGCCCCAGAGGTCCTTCCTCTCGAACTTGGTGAGTGGATGCACCATGATGGTGGGAAGAGGGAGATTGAGCAAAGTGGTAAGCTCAATGATATGAGGACCAAAGTGGGTAACCTGGAACTCCTCAACAGTGCTGATGGTAATAGGCATCTATTTATAAGATAGAAAAGTTAGAACAACACAATTTAAAATAAAACAAAGACAAACATCTCATACATATCCTTGGAACACAATTTCACACAAGTCATGCATACATGAATCCATTACATCAACCAAGGTCCAAACTTATTTAAGGTATCATTTTGGAAAATAAGGTGATAGGTGGTGGTCCAACTAACGAAGTACGTTTACAATCCTATCTCACTGGATCTGTTGGCTAACACAATGTTCCTAGAGGCAATCAGTCTATCTTGCTCACATGATTCCATCACTAAGTCTATAATATCTCCTCTTAAGGTTTGGTTGGTGGCTTCCAACTCTTGGGTATGTTCCTTCTCTTTCTCTAAGTCTTTTTGGAGGTTGAGCATTCTGCACTTGACTCTAGCACTAAGTTCTTTGATAGTCCTCCAAGTCGCTTCTCTTGTCGACTCAAAGAATGTGGTATGCACCAGTGTTGGTGTACATGCAGAATCCTTTTCTTTGTGGTTGTCTTCCTTGTTTTTGTACAAGTGAAGTTGCACCCACTAGTACTCAACTCCTTCATCCATCACTGGAAAGCCTTTGTACACAGCTGCACCATGTATTTCCATTGCCACCATGAGGTCCTTGAGAATTTTGGGAAACTCAGTCTCACACTCCAAGGTCATGGTCATGAGTGGTCCTTTCTTTACGGCTTCGTTGATGGAGTTCATCTACAAATAGAGATGAGAAAGAGAAGATTAGAAAAGTTTACGAGAAGAATAGACAAGTGTAGAAGTAGTTGAAATTTTTTCCTTAGTGGTTTCCAATCCTAGGGTCATAATCCTACAGGCGACACAGTGCTCTGATACCATCTGTAAGATCCCTCCTTTGTAAAGGAAAAGGATCCCTGTGATTGCAATGCTAGTCCCTGGATCATTGCTAGCATCCACAGTGTAAGATGAAGTACACAGATACAAAGGTCATTTATTACATCCATTCCAGAGATAAAACATAGTCTTTTACAACTCAAGGCCACAGGCCTAATACAAGAGTTTTGGAATAAGTAAATAAACATAAGTCTTCATCTTCATGTGCCACAGGCAAGCATGTTGAGTGTAGACTCATGACACCTAATCATCATCGGAGTAACCTGCAACATCACAAGTTACAGCCACAGTGGGTCAATACTTTGGAATAGTATTGGCAAGTGATACCTTAGTAAATTTTAAGTGGACTATATTACTATATGCATTTTGGCTAAGTGTAGTTGGCTTGCTTTGCTCAAAATAGGTTTTTCCTATTAGTTGAAATCACTAAGTTTTCTTTGTCAAAAACTTTCCCAAGAACCACCAATAGACATTGGGGTCCTTCACCCTTGTTCACCCACAAGTTTTTACTTAGAAGTTGGAGTGATGAGATTCTTGATTGCTTCCATGTCTTGATGCTCAAGTTGTCCATTGCCATGGACTTGGCTAAGTACTTAGATTTTCCATCTGCAGAGGTTGTGCACTTTCCCCACCAGACTTGGTTTCCCAAGACAGGACCTTTCAGAAGCCTTTCCTTAGACCAAATGGACGCGCTCCAACATATCATTCCCACTACCACCAACTGTCCAAATGGCTAAGTTCTAGCAACTTATGTGATCCAGGCAAAGCCCATATTGCCAAGTGGCTGCACTATAAGCTTCTCAACACTTGGCCTCTAAAATCCCTTTGTGCCTGAGTGGCATACCACAAGTGAGATACACAAGGTAAACCATGTCCATGGGCCTTGTGTAACCACTCAACCAAAAAAACCACCATTCAAGTCCCATTCCACCCAGGAGGTTCATTGACTTAGTTGTTTTATTAGGAAAAGCATAAGCCCCAAGACTTAGAAATATTTTCATCATAGCATGTAGAAATTTTACCAACCCTTGTTTGCTACTAGCTAGGCTAAGCATGGCATAGTATCTTATCTTAGGAAATTTCCTAGCAATTCTATAATTCTACAACTACTTGGGATTTCCCAACATAGCATTTGGCAAAAAAAACAACATGCAAGACTTAGCAAAATATTTCTAATGCTTGTACAAAATATAGGGATGGAAATATTCATGAAGTACCACTTGCCTTGGTAATGGGGAGAGTAGCACTCTTCACAATCACAATCACTAGCACCAAAATCTACACAAAGATTATAACCACAATCACATACAATTCATATACAAACAAAAATATGTATGCATGCATGCAAGAATGCTAAGTGATGTTTTTAAAGTCCAACCAAGCAAGTGCAAGATACTGAAACACAACTAAGTCAAAAAATTGCCAATCCAAGTTTATTTTGCTCTAAAACAGAATCCTAAACAAATCCTATACTCAATATAGTCCTAAACAAGTTTCTGCATAAAAAGTCATTTTAACAGAAACTTTTTACTAAAAACATTGCATAAACAGAAAGAGCTTGTCTCCCTGATTCCAACGACATAAAATTTGCAAAAATCTAACGTGGAAATCAAAAGTTATAGCCATTTCAAAATTGGATCTAAATCTGTTTTCATATTCTGTTTTAATTCAAACCCTAGCCACGCGTCATGCTCTGATTCGTCGGTACCGCTTCGCGTGGATCGACTAGCGTGGACCGTCAGATCTAACTAAACGCGCACGGCTCAGATTGTCACTTACCCCTTCAATGCAGATCTAATCTGGAGCGCCGGATCTAGATCCTACGGTTGCTGAGCGTGTGACCAAGGACGGGCGGTGCAAATGGTTGCTGGTGGCGGCGGCGCTACTGGCGGCGATGGTCCGGCGAATACAGGAAGGGCTGGGGTGTGTGGCATGGCTTACCAGACTCGCACGGTCACGAGGAAGCTCAATGTGGTCTTTGCTTGGCAGGGGCGCACGGCAGGGGCTGCTGGAGCTCGTCGGAGTCGCGCACGGCGTCGGGAGGTTGCAAACGATGTGGTTGCCAAGGTTTCGCGTCGCCCTAGCACACACCAGAGGGATTAGGAGACGCGCAAGATGAAGGCGAACAACCTAGTATGCAAGAGGGGGCAAGGGGCGCTCGGGACTTACCACAATTGGTCACTGGAGTTGGGCGGCTCGATCGATTCGGGCTTGAACGGGGATGGTGTCCTGGGTCGCGAGCAGGCATGCGACTAGTGTCAGAAGATGTACGAGATCATGCTGAGCATCATCGTTTGAACCAGAGAGAGGGGGCGGTCGAGGCTCACCGGAATCGGTCGCCGGAGGTCGTCGGTGCTGCGGGGTCTCGAGGTCAAATGCGCGCAGCCTGGTGGCGGAGTGAGCGAGGAGAGTGGGGGGAAATGACTGTGGCGGCGAGGGGTTTAAGTAGGCTAAAGTGGGGCAAGGATCACGCGCTGAATCAATGGAATTTAAGTGAGTTTAATCGCGGCGTCACTGCACGGTGGTAACGGCGGAGCGGCGTCTGCGCGCGAGAAACTAGGGAGGACGACGCTGACGTGGAGAGGGCCCGCTCGTCAGCGAAATAAGTAGAGGGGGAGTGGGGTCTGGGTGTCAGCGACTCGTTGGGTGTGTCCGCGCGTGCGAGAGAGAGGGAGGTGGCCCGGGTGGGCTAGTTGGGCCGTGTCTGCTGCTGGGCTAGATTAGGAACGCCTGGCCTTTTTCTTTTCTTTTACCCTTTTCTTTTTCTGTTTTGATTTTCAGAAATGGTTTTCAAATGATTTCAAGTCTCATTTGAATTCAAATAAATTTGAGATTTTTGCAGTGTGCAATGGTCTCAAATATAGGCCTAAACCATGTGGTTTCTTTGCAAAGGCTTGGTCACTTTTTGGGGAAACAAAATAACAGGATCTTTGCATTGATTTGCAAATGTTTGAAAAATGGTTTTTGAACTATTTCCATTTTGTAAAATTTGGTTCAAATTTCCACACTCAATCCATTCAACAAAGGAGACAAACAATCTTGGTTTAAGACCTTCAAACTCTCAAATGGGGGTGGCCTTTTGATTTAAGTTTGCTCACATAAAATAATAGCACTATGTGCTTCTGTTTTTCTGAAAAAGAGTTTGAAATTGATCTCAATTCTATATGCATGCATGAATGATATGCAAACTTTGAAATCATGATTTTAGGGATGTTACACTCTTGTCCCTTTTTGGCGTCTTGATGCCAAAGGGGGAGAAGTTGCACATTAGGTATGCGGGAGTTGCGAGGGAAAAGTCACAAGCTCGTTCTTGCCATTGAGTTTTATTCGCTTGTGAACTTTATTTGCTTGCCACTTAGTATGTGTGAACTAACTATTTGTGCTATGTATGGTGAGACTATGTGGTTATCGTATGGATCCATCTTGTGTGTAATATGGCTACTCTCATTTGGATCCATCTTATGTGGTGTATGTGACGACCTTCCCTACCCCTAATCAATATTGTTCATCACATGTGATTTAGCAAATGTATGTGCTCTATGTGCGACTTCTACTCCTAGGTAGTTTATTAGATAGATTGGGGCTTGATTCTACATATCTAGGGGGATCCCCATCTCTATCTTGTCATCATTGGATTACCCTGCAAAATGTGTGTTGTCATCAAACACCAAAAAGGGGGATATTGAAAGAGCATTTCCTATCCCTAGTGATTTTGGTGTTTTATAAAAACACACATATTGGACTAATTATTTTCCAAGTGTATCGCAGGTGCATTGAAAAAGGTTTTGCAATGGTTAAGCAACAGTCCAAAACTGTCTTCTTGGCGCGGTACAAAAAAGCGATAGTACCGCTTTTTGCTACCGGACGCGGCAGGTTTTGACTAGTTGTCAAAAAGCCACTGTCGGCTAGCGCGACAGAAGCTTTTTGACCACTTGTCAAAAGCTAATTCCCGCTCCGGTACTAATATGCGGTAGTACCACATTTTAGTACCTAGCGCGGCAGAGGCTTTTTCCAACCTATAAAAGTCCACTACACGCCCCAGTACTAAAATACGGTAGTACCGCATTTTAGTACCTAGCGTGGCATTAGCCTTGTGTATGTTGGCAAAAGCAACTGGCTGCCTAGGTACCAAAATGCGGTGGTACCGCATTTTGGTACCTGGCGTGATAGAGAGTTTTTCGACCATGTTGCAGATACCATTGCTCGTCCGGTAGTACCGGTTCCCATAAGCGGTACTACCGCTTTACGATAGCACCACATTGTGGTACCGCTGTGGCAAGGGCATATGAATTTTGAAAGTTGCTCTTCCGGTACCAGGTCCGGTAGTACTAGAGTTTTCGGTAGTACCGCTTAAGCTTTTGGTACTACCGCTGCATTAAAGGCTCCAATGGCCAGATTTCTTGGAGGGGTATAAATACCCCTCCACCTACCTTGGGACAAAGTGCTCATCCACATTAAAGTCAAGACCACCATTGGAGCCACCAAATCTTCAAGATCTCATCAATCCACCACCCAAAGTCTTTGATCTTTGGGGAATCGAAGGAGGAGGCCCCAATCTAATACTTCACCAAAAGAGATCTTCATTCCCCCTCATTTAATTGAGGGCCCCTTTGCTCTAGTGTTTTCTTGAAAACTCTAGTTCTAGATTTGGTTCTTACAAGCTTGTCTTTGATTGTCTTGACAGCTTGCTTGTATTTGGGAGCCTCCAATTCAGTTGTGGATGTGTGCCCCAAACTTGTAAAGGTCCGTCTTCCACCTTGAAGGTTGCCGATAAAGTGAAAGGTGGATCGATCCCGTTGGGGTGAGATTCATCGGAGAACAAGGGAGGCCTCTCGTGGCGTTGGTGGTTTGAAACCACCCCCTCTCCAAACTTAGACGTACTTCCCTTCAAAAGGAAGGAACTACGGGAAACAAATCATTGTGTCTCCACGTCCACTCCTTTGGTTACTTCTATCCTTTACCGCACTTTACTTACTTGTTCTTGCCTTGTGTTGTGTTAGCTTGTGCATGGTTGACATATAGGTAAATTCACCTTAGTTGCATAATCTAGAGAATTTACCTTTCTTGTCAAACCCTAATTTGAAAAAGAAGAAAATTTGAAGTAGCACCTATTCACCCCCCCTCTAGGTGCCCATACGATCCTTTCAACCAGGAAGGGAGCTCACCTGGGAGGAGTTCAAGCAGAGATTCCGTGAATATCATGTTCTGGAAAGTGTTATGGAGTTCAAGCGGAGAGAATTTGAGGAGGTTCAGCAAGGATATACTAGTGTCATGAAGTATATTCGGGAGTTTAGTCAACTGTCTCGTTATGCTGAGGAGGATGTTAACACGGAAGAGAAGCGGAAGAAATGTTTCCTGCGTGGGTTAAATCCATTTGTGAAAATGCAGCTAAGGTTAGCTAATAAGCAAACTTATCAGCAGTTGTTGGATGCAGCCATTACTTTCGAAGATGACTACAAGAATGTCCAAGAGGATAGGAGGAAGACTGCCAAGAAGGAAACCAAGAGAATTCAGGCAAGTAAACCTAAACCCAATCTGGAGTTCAAACCTCGGAACAAGAACTATGGTAACAATAACAATAACAAGGTCAGTGGTGGAAATCAACCCAATCCTAGAAGGAATGTTATTTGTAATGACTGTGGAATTCCAGGGCATTTCCAGAGGGAATGCAAGAAGCTTGTAGTGATCTGTTACGGTTGTGGTCAGAAGGGGCATATCAAGCCCGATTGTCCGAGCAAACCACCAGGAGGTTGGCCTACCAAGGGAGGAGTAAAAGCCAGTGGAGGAAATGGACAGCCCAATCGAGGAGGAAATAATGTCAAGAACAACAATGGAAGAGGAACAGACCTACCGGGAAGCTGAATTGCGCAACCCTAGAGGAGGTGGATAATTCGGAGCATGCAGTGATAGGTACGCTCAATATCCTTACCAATCTCGGAAAAGTTCTATTTGATACTAGTGCAACTATTTCATTCATTTCTGAGGAATTCTGTGATAAGTTCGGGATTAGAAGGGCAACGTTAGAAAACCCTATGACCATAGTGACGGCAGGGGGAAATGTGATTGTACGCCACATTAAACAAGATTAGGTTATATCGATCTGTGGTTGTACATACTTTGCAGACCTTTATGTGATTCCTTTAAAGGGAATTGTAGTAGTGATGTGGATCGACTGGATGATGGACCACGGGGATCAGATAAATTGTGAGGAGAAAACTATCTCAATTAAAACTCCAAGTGGAGCAAGGATAGTTTACCAAGAAGATAAGCACAGTCATATCATGGTGGATCTGCAGTTGAACTCGATGAAAGAGGTCAAATTGGAAGATATTCCTATAGTAAATGAATTTCAAGATGTTTTTCCAGCAGAGCTACCGGGAATGCCACCAGATCGGGAGATAGAGTTCACTATTGATCTAATTCCTGGTACAACACCAATAGCTCAAGCACCATATAGGATGTGACCCAAAGAGTTAAAAGAACTCAAAGAGCAAATTGATGAGTTAGCCAGAAAAGGATTTATTCAATAAAGTGTATCTCCATGGGGAACACCAGTAATCTTTGTGGATAAGAGGGATGGTGGAAGAAGGATGTGTGGAGATTATATAAATCTGAACAACGTTACTATCAAGAATAAGTATCCTCTACCAAGGATTCAAGATTTGTTTGATCAAGTGAAAGGAGCCGGAGTATTTTCAAAGATCGACTTAAGATCTGGATACCATCAAATAAAAATCAAACCTAAAGATGTTCCAAAGACAGCATTTGTCTCAAGATATGGACACCATGAATACCTGGTTGTACCATTTGGTTTGACCAATGCACCAGCAATATTCATGAATTTGATGAAAAAATCTTCATGCCATATTTGGATAAGTTCGTCATAGTCTTTATTGATGATATTCGGATATATTCCAAGGATAAGGAAGAGCATGCTGATCATTTGAGAATAGCATTGCAGACTTTAAGGGAACATAAACTTTATTCTAAGTTCAGTAAGTGTGAATTTTGGCTAGATGAGGTAGAATTCCTCGGCCATGTGAGCAGTAAAGATGGAATTGCTGTAAATCCATCTAAAGTTCAGTCAGTACTAGAGTGGACCGCACCAACCAATGTGAAGCAAATTCGAGGTTTCTTAGGAATGGCTGGTTATTTCCGGAGATTCATTGAAGGTTTCTCCAAAATAGCTGGACCAATGACCAAATTGCTAAGAAAGAATACACCATTCAATTGGGATGAGAAGTGTGAAGCAAGTTTTCAGGAGTTGAAGACTAGGTTAACCACTGCTCCAATCTTGGCAGTTTCTGAAACAAGGAAGGACTTCATAGTATACTGTGATGCATCTAAAGAAGGTTTGGGTTGTGTGTTAATGCAAGATCGGAAAGTAATTGCTTATGGTTCAAGACAACTGAAACCACATGAAGTCAACTATCCAACTCATGATATAGAGTTAGCAGCAGTGGTTTTTGCCCTAAAAGGATGGAGGCATTTTCTTTACGGAGCCAGATGTGAGTTATACACTGACCATAAAAGTCTTAAATATTCTTCACTCAAAAGGAGTTGAATATGAGACAAAAGCGTTGGTTGGAACTGATCAAAGATTATGATTTAACAATCAACTATACTCCAGGGAAAGCAAGTGTTGTAGCTGATGCTTTAAGCAGAAAGAGTGCACACATTCAGCCTAGCAATCAGGAGCTACCAAAAGAGTTACAAATGGACTTGGAAAGATTGGAGCTTCAATTCATTAGAACAGAGGTTCTTGGAGGATTAGATACTATGCAGGTAGTTGCAGAGCAGGACAGTGATCTTAAGCACGAAATTTTTAGACATCAAGCAGAAGATCCTTTCATTGCTGAGGAAATTCGGAGGATATCTCAAGGGCAAAAATTAGTTTTTTGCCTTGGATATTATGAGTCTTTATGGTTTCAAAACCTCCTTTGTGTTCCAGATGTGACTGAGATTCGTGATGTCATACTCAGAGAAGCACATGAAACACCATATTCTATACATCCAGGAAGTACTAAGATGTATATGGATTTGAAAGAACTATTCTGGTGGAATAACATGAAAAGGGACATTGCTAAATATGTATCAGAATGCCATACTTTCCAAAGGGTGAAAGCTGAACATCAAAGTCCAGCAGGACTTGACATGGTTATACCCCGCGGGTATACGATCTCAGCATACCTAGTCCAGCCCAAGGAAGGCCCGCGGTGAATATACGTCGGCCCATGAAGACTTTCGGGTGGCCAAGGCCCATGAAGCCTTCGGATCCTTGGAGAGCAAGACAATAGTTGATAGGAAATTCAAAGGGGTAAACCCTAAAACCTGTAACCGACTCGATCTGTGTCTAGGACCTGCCTATCTCTATATAAAGGCCAAGAGGGCACGGCGAGGAGGCTCTCTGACAATCTCTCGAACACCACCGCATACACACCTCCACGCCAGATTGCTTCTGCGCACCCCTGTAACCTTCAGTTCCATCATAATCAGAGCAGACAAGCAGGAGTAGGGTTTTCCCTCCGGGGGCCTGAACCTGGGTAAACCTCGTGTCTCCGTGTTGCTTGTTTGCTAACCGTTCCGCGATCTCCAGCATCCCCATCTTCTCCAAAACCCAAGTCCATAACAATGGGCATTGACGAGATTAAACCTCGTCAATTGGCGCTGTCTGTGGGAACTAGGGACGTTGATTGTGCGATCGTGACGGTCCCAACCCGAGCGATCTACAACTCCGTGGCGACGGAGAGTCATCTCCTCTTTGGCGCCTTCGACTTCACCACCCACTCACCGGCCACCATGAAGGACTTCGAGCCCGTTGGCGACGGACTCGAGATCCTGTTCGGGAGCTTCTGCTTCCAGGTGGGCAGATCGGCACTCTCCGCCTTCTAGATCGGGTGCCCCTGCCATCGATCAGGCCCGCTTCATGGGCTCCACACCATGTTCTACGCACATCACCATCGATAGACGAGTCCTATGATAGCAGTAGCTGCAACTCCGATCTGTGCGATCCACCATCGGATGAAGGGACCTAAGGTTCCGGATCCGAAAGCTGCGGCAGCAGCAAGCCGATCTACGAGCGCTACCAGTGCACCGCAGTCATACAGGATCAGGAACACAATCCGCCATCCAACCCGCAGGGTAGAAACGGTGGAAACAGAAGAAGCCAGTCCCCCCCCCCCACCCAACAGGGACAACAATAATCGGGTCATCCACCTCAACGAGGAGGGATGGGATCAAGCACGCGAGGCCGTAGCAGGCAACAAGATCGTGCCCGCTGATGCCTCACGAGATCTGCTAATGGCATACCACATGCTCCTCATCGAGGAGCACAAGAAGCAGATCAAGATGCAAGAAGTGCTTGACAAGCGCAAGCAAGCAGCTTCGGAGTCCAGTGCGCGACGAGTTGCGCTCTCCGCCATGGGCATTGGCTCTAGCTTGCACGGCAACCACGGCAACAAGCACCATTCTCGGATGGAGAACATGGACCCCAAGGAGCATCGCGAGGTAACCCGAGCCCTCAACGCGTCCTTCATGGAGATGGACGCCGACGGCAAAGTCATCCCGAAAACGCCACAAGATGCGATCATGGCAGCCACCGCGTATCTCGCGTCCCACCCACCTCCGTAGGGGGACCCGAAGAGATCCATGCACAAGTCCGCGCTTACCGGACTCGAACTCGTTGGAGCTGCGCTCCACGGAGAAGCTCCTGCGGAGCCAAAGAAGAAGGCTACAGTCAGATTCAACCGCAGTCCCACGCCTTCATCCGAAGACGAAGAGCATGACCTTCCTCGAAGGCACAAGAGCTCGCGCCATCGCAGCCATGATTATGACCCCCGAAGCGAGCTCACCCAGCGCAAAATCGACAAGGTGTGCGCCAAGCACGCATGCTCGTTTGAATCCGAGATGGATGAAGACGAAGGAGAACTCTGCGGAGCCCGATGCTTCAGCAGATCTGTTCGACGAACAAGGATGCCGTGAAACTTCAAACTTCCTTCGGACACTCCGAAGTTTAATGGCACACAGGACCCCAAGGCATGGCTCAGCGACCACTTGTCCTCTGTCAAGTTGCACAGCGGAAGTAGGGAAACCGCCATGCAATACCTTCAGCTGCAGCTGACAGGCGCAGCTCGGATCTGGCTGAGCAACATATCCTCAGGATCCATCCGAAGCTGGGAGGAGCTGGCGTACAGTTTCGTCCGAAACTTCAAAGGCACCAGCAAGAGGCCTGCCTCGATCGAGGAGTTGCGGGCCTGCACTCAACGAACGGGCGAATCCATTCACACGTACATACTGCGATGGTCCAACACCAAGAACTCCGCGGCGCACATCTCCGAAGAGAGGGCTATCGACGCCTTCAAGGACGGCGTCAAGAGCCAGGACTTCAAAGAAGAACTTGGGCGCGTCAAGCCCAAGACACTCGACCACCTCATGGACATCACCAACAGGTGGGCCGACGGTGAGGATTCCGTCCACCGAGCGCACTTGGAGGAAGAAGACGATTACGGCCGACGTGAATGCCGTAGCAAGAGAAGATCGCGCGTCTACGACGATCGCGATGGACCCGACTGTAACACCCTCAGAATCGGCCCTATGCAAGTTTTAGCGAAAACCCGCCAAACCCGCATAGAAACGATTCAAAGGTGCCCACCAGGCACTTTCGTGTGGGTGGAAAACGAAGTAATAACATTACACAACAGTCCTCGATGGGACCCACAGAACAGATATATATACAACACGACTCCATGAGTCAAGAATACAGATATACAGAACAAAGATCCAAATCACCTTGAAAAAGATAGAGCGTCCAGCTACGGACAAGATGCAAATGGGGCTAAGAGCCCTGAAGAATAACCAATGGCGTCCATAACCCTGCCCAGGCCAAGCCGGAAGGGTAACCCTGCTAACGACGTCGACCGCAAAACCTGCTTAAACAAAAGGGGTGCCGACAAAGGCCAAAGGAAAAAGAGAGAGTGGTCAGTACTGAGGCCAGTACACGGCAAGGCTAGAATTCGGCGGTCCTCGCCTACATAGGTATGGTGGACTGAAGCGGCAGCGCGGCATGCACTATTCAACCTATAGAGACTCGATACAACTGGCGGCTATCAGAGAGGGGTAAGAAAGACCTATTCGGAACCAACCTGATACTACCATCAAACAAACCCATCCTGGTGTTTCCCCCTCGAGACCAAACGAGGAAGTCAACCGAGGAACTCACACAGTTGGCAGTTTTAGTTATTCAGTTATCGTTGCAGCAATTACTAGTCAGGTATAGATAGTCATCCTGATAAAATAAGCAGTGGGCACTTTTATTTAACCATTCCGTTGCCGTTGCAACACTTACTAGTCAGATACAATTAGCATGAGATATCCCAAAACCCAGCAGTTGTTGGTACTTTTATTTAGCCATTCCGTTGTAGTGAAGCGATTACTAGTCATATCGGATACAAGTCAATTTATAACAAGAACTTTAGTTATAGTTGTCTATGATCGAGACCTGCTCCAAGTCGTCCATAACCGGACACGGCTCGAAAAGATTTAACCTGCGGTGCACCAAAGTATCCACACGCACTTCGACCCTTTTTCCGGATCAATTAACATACACCCATCGGTATGTCGGCGGGCCTAAGTCATGACGCTTCCTGGACCCAAAGTAAGTACATGGGGCCACCCCAAGTCTACCAAGCACGAAGTCCGGTCTCGAGACGGACTCAGGTTTTAGGAGCCGGGTCAGAACGGGAACCCGAAACTCTCGGGCTTGTCGATACAAATAAAACGGTCACGATCCTAACAAGACAGTGCTCCTCGCACAATCGTAAATAAAGCAGTAAATCATGGCATAAGTACAGAATAGTAATAAAGCCCCAAACTACTTGTGGCCCCCAGTACAGTACTTTGAAATCAAGTACTAAATCGATGGGGTGCCCATACATCCCACATGTGGTTAGCGCCCTCGATCTCGAAATAGGTGTCAAGAACTCGGGGTCCTACGGGACACCAGTGAGCGGTCGGAAACCAAATATTATCTTTCACCCACTGGTGCCTCTGCATTTACCTACTTCAATTTTAGTTATTAAACAGTAATTAAAGTAAACGATAATTAAATCCATGATCATCTCCAACCTTAAACATGCGGCAAGACTCCAACAACTGTGGTACTTGACGACACGCAACAGCACTTGAGCAAGCGACTACGATGCGCAGGCCCAACTATCTACCAAACAACAGGGAATAGGATGTGTCCAAGTCAATATAAGGCTGCAAGGGATATCACGGGTACGAAAACTAGAGCATCGCAACACAGATAGCAATAGATCAACAGGAGGAAATAAAGACTATAAAAGTAAGATAGGTAGAAAGGGGGAGATGCTCGCCTGAAAACATTGTCGAAGGTTCATCCGAAGATCGGGGCGAAGCTCACATCAACTCATCGATCTTATCCGCGAAGAAGCAAAACACTAGCAGAAACATCGGATGCACTATTTAATACTACGACAGAAGGTCGGGCATGATGCATGTATGATGTATGACATGGCAAAGATGCGATGCAGTTAGATCATATTAAGCGGAACCGGGGTCCCGACAATTAATTAAACGGTTCAAGTTATTTATCTACCCCGCAAATTAAATGTTGTCTTAACAGGGCAAAAGATAGCACCGGTTCGCTACACAAGTTTAAATGAAGCCAATATGAGACTAGATTTGCCCGCATATGGATCCCATATTTAATTTAGGTGAATCGGCATAAGGCCCCCAAACCACATAAATATGTATGCAAACATGTATGATTGAATGCAACAAGTTTATATATAGCATTTATAAAATAGGGGCTCGGGAAAAGGTTCACACATTAGGGTTCGGCGAGCTTGGGGTTCGAGGGGTTCGGGGTCGGTCTCAGGGTTCGACGGGGATCAGGGCTACTGGGTCCGAGATGAAGAGCTTGGCGTTCCGGGAAGAAGGACTTGGTGCGGCGTCGGGGGCGCGTCGGACTCGCCCTGGTCGGTGTCGATCTTGTCGGGCCCGCGTTTCAGGTCGGTCTTGGCGTCCGAGGGAAGTTCATGTCGTATCCGTGTCGACGACCTTGGCGTTCAGGGGGAGTTCTCGGTGTTCCGTGTGGAAGGCTGCGAGGGTTTGGTGACGGAGATCTTGACGGGTCCGGGAGGAAGAACTTGGGTCGGCATCGGATCGGTCTTGTACTTCGAGTGTCGTTGAAGATCTTGTCAAAATATTGTGTGGTCTTCGAGAGGTAACACTCCTCGGGTTCACAAACGGAGGGCGACGTAGCCGAGGTTTATCAACACCTGATGGCCAACACATGGTGAATACATGCTTCACCAACGCGAGACAGACAGACGCAACGGTGCTATCAAGCACACAAGCACATATGTAGCAGCGGCCGAGGACCCAAAAAGGGGAGACGTCCATGTCGGCGCTCGAAGAAAAAACTGAGGAACAACGACAAGCTTGGGTATGGGCCACTAGGGTCGACGGCCGACCATAGCAGGAGGGAGGCCATGGAGAGGGTGCTCTGCCACGGAGGCGGGAAGGAGGGGTCGCCAGCGCGGCAACAGCCAGAGGAGGCAGAGGCGCTCGTGGGATGCCGGAGATGCAGGGCACGGCGGCGCCTGGAGCGTTGAGCTCGCGGAGGGGAGGCAGGGGCGACCAACGGCGAGAGACGAGGGTGTCGCGGGCGGCCGGAGGCGGGCTCGCTGGGAGGAGGCGGAGTCCGGGAAGGGAGGACAGCGAGCGGCGGAGGAAGGCGACGAGGCAGAGGGGAGCGACCGCGGAGAAACGGAGGAGGGCGGACAGGCGCGAGGTCGAGGTGACCGGCGAGGATCTAGGGCGGCAGGGTGGCGGGCTCGAGCGGGGTCAACTCGACGCTCGACGGGATGGTGGCAGAAGGAGAGGTGGCCACTAAGCTCGCATGGTGCATGGCGGCCCAGAGGAGGCCCAGGGAGGAGGGAGGCAGCGTCGGCTCGTCGGGGAGGAGGAAGGAGGGGGCCGAGGCGGCAGCGTGAGAGAGACGGGCCGGGCTTGCAGGGCGGTGGAGGAGGCCGATGGCGGCGGCGTCGGCGGGATCCAGGGAGGCGGCGAGCGCCGGGCGCGGCGGGGTCGAAGACGCTGGAGAGGGCGAGGTCGAGGGGAGGACGGCGGCTCGCCGGAGGGCGTCGGGAACGGCGGAGGTTGAGGAGAGAGGGGATGGGCGCGTGGGGGAATCGTGGGGAGGGGGCGGTCCAGGAGCGGTGGACGCGGAGCGTGGCTGGTGGGGCCGGGGGTGTCGGTGGGAGTGGGAAGGTGGAGATTGGGGCAGGTGCGTTCAGTGGGGATCGGGGTGGGGCCGGGTGGCAGGGAGAGAAGGAGGAGTTGGTGAGGGTGGCTGAGTGGAAGAGAGAGAGAGGGGGGTGGGGTGAGGTGGCCGCGGGTGATTGGCCGAGGAAGGAAGGGGAGGTGAGGTGGCGTGACGGGGTTGGCCGGGGTGAGGTGGAAGGGGGGCTGGGTAGACTAGGATTGGGTAGGAATAGATTTTAGGTGGTCCGATTTTTGTACTGGGGGTGGCCGACTGGGTCGGATCGGCCCGGTTTGGCTGCCCCCTAAAATTAATATAAAAAATTTATGTATTGTTTAAAAGACTTGTGCAATTTATTTTTAGACAAATAAAATATCCGGAAGGGTCCGGGGATTATTTTGAAATAAAGAGGGATCTTTGTAGAAAGTAAAAGTAGGTTTTAACAAAATAGTTTTAGTCAATGATGATGTCATGATGATGCGATGCACAAAAACAACGCGATTTTCTAGTAGTGGTTTTGCGGGATGCCACACCGACATGGTCGCGGCTGGCTACGCCGACCGCCGCAGCGACGGCAACCGCAATAGCGGTGGATACCGCGGAAGCAATTTCCACGATGAAGGACGCCCAGCATAGTCGTGGCAGCGCCGCGGTCGCGACGACGGACCCTCAGCATAAGAAAAATTGTCGGGTCCATGCACCATCCACTTCTACATCGACAAGCAGGATGGTAAGAAGAAAGCAAGCCACATGCTCAAGGACTGCCGCGAGTTCCAGAAACTCAGCGAAAGCATGGCTCAGATGAGGCAGCAAGCTCCGAACCCTGGATTCGGGAACGCACCCGCACCAGGAGAGATCGCGCATGGAGATCCTCCAGCGCCACCTGCAGGAGGCCTGAACCACCCAATCACACCCGCACAGAATAACGGTGGGCGCGGGTATCCCCCGTCGAAAAGAGCGCTGATGATCCAAAAAGGGCGCCCAACGAATAGGGTGCAGAAGAAAATCACCCGTCAGATCAACCTGGCTGTGACAGCTCCACCCGCAATCCTCGAGTACCTCGGATCGAGTCCTGCATCACGTTCAGCCGTTCGGATCACCCTTGCAGGTCCCTCGCCCAGGTCATGCTGCCCTGGTGCTTGAGGCGCAGATCGGAGGGTTCGAGATGAGCCGCGTCTTCATGGACGGCGGCAGCAGCATCAACCTGATGTTCGCCAGCACCCTCGCAGCAATGCGAATCCCGCTATGCTGCCTGAAATAGTCAGACACAACGTTCCATGGCATCGTCCTAGGAAAGGGAATATTCCCCCTGGGAAAGATATGGCTCGACGTCATCTTCAGCAAGCCGGATAACTTCCGATGCGAGCGGCTCGAGTTCGAAGTGGTGGACTGGCCATCACAATACCACGCCATCCTCGGGCGTGTAGCATTCGCAAGGTTCCTGGCAGTACCGCACTACGCGTACCTGCTACTCAAGATGCCAGGACCCAGAGGTGTCATCATGGTCCACGGGAGCTTCACCCGATCGGACCACTGTGACAGGGACTTCAACAAAATCTCCCAATCATTCGGCATGCAGGAGGAGCTCGTAAGGCTCCGTGAGGTGACGAACAACGGGGCACCCCCAGTCGCACGGCAGAACGCACCTGACATGTCCTTCGACTCCACCATCAACACAAAGAAGGTGCAAGTCCACCCGACAGACACCTCCAAGACGGCGCTGATCGCCAACGATCTCAGCTCCGCATAGGAAAGCGCGCTCGTCGAATTCCTCCGTGAGTGCTGGGAAATCTTCGTCTGGTGTCCTGTGGACATGCCAGGAGTTCCCAGGGAATTCACCGAGCACGCACTCAACGTCTTTCCAGACGCCAAGCCCGTCAAGAAGTCCATCCGACGACTGTCTGAACCACGGGCCGAAGCAATCGGAGTTGAAGTCAACAGACTACTCGACGCAAACTTCATCAGGGAGATCAAGGAGAGCGAGTGGCTCGCCAACACCGTAATGGTCCCCAAAAAGGACATGGACATCCTGCGGATGTGCGTGGAATTCACATCGCTCAACAATCACTGCCTGAAGGATCATTTCCCTCTCCCTCGGATTGACCAGATCATCGATTCGACGGCAGGATGCGAGAAGCTCTCCTTCCTCAACGCCTACTCAGGCTATAACCAGATTCGACTGAAGGTCGAAGATCAGGAAAAAACGGCGTTCATCACGCCGTTCGGAGTGTTCTGCTACAACACAATGCCCTTCGGGCTAAAGAACGCAGGTGCCACGTACCAACGGTGCATGCAGGCATGCCTGAAGGACCAGATCGGTTGCAATATCCAAGTCTATGTTGACGACATAGTCATCAAAACCAGGGAGGCGAGAACACTCATCGACGATCGCCGCAAGATGTTCGATAATCTTGACCGCTATAGGATCAAGCTTAACCCTGAAAAGTGCGCCTTCGGTGTCCCATCTGACCGGCTGCTTGGTTACTTCATCTCCCAGCGAGGGATCGAGGCGAACCCGAAGAAAATACGGGCCATAATGGCCATGGAGAAGCCGAAGAACCTCAAGGGTGTCCAGCAGCTTGCAGGACGAATCGCGGCATTGAGCAGATTCATCAGCCACATGGGCGAGAAAGCCCTGACATTCTATCAACTGCTGCGCAAGGCAGACAAGTTCGAGTGGACGCCTGAGGCGGATGATGCATTCGAAGAACTAAAGCAGTTGCTCTCTACCTCGCTCGTCTTGGTTACGCCAAAGGAGCGCGAGCCTCTACTGCTGTACATAGCAGCTACACACCAGGTGGTAAGCACCGTACTGGTGGTCGAGCGACCCGAAGAGGGCAAGACCCATGGGGTCCAACGCCCAATCTACTACCTCAGCGAGGTATTGACGCCGACAAATCAGAGGTACCCTCACTACCAGAAACTCGCCTACGGCGTGTTCATGACGGCTCGTCGGCTGAGCCACTACTTCCGGGAGCACCAGGTGATGGTCATCAACGAGGCACCATTAAATAGCATCCTGAACAACCCGGAGGCCACAGGACGTGTGGCCCTATGGGGAATTGAGCTGTCACCTCTAGACATCGTCTACGAGAAGCGACTCACGATCAAGTCTCAGGTCCTCCCGGACTTCCTCGTCCACTGGATGGAGCTGCAGCTGCCAGACACACCGGACATGACACAGTCATGGACGATGCACTTCAACGGCTCCAAACGCGAGGCTGGAGCAGGAGCCGGAGTCATACTGACCTCCCCGTAGGGCAACAAGATGAAGTACGTCCTTCGGATGAAATTTCGAGCTTCTAACAACGAGTCCGAATACGAATCCCTCATCCACGGCATGAGGATGGCAAAGATATGCGGAGCAACGCGCCTGGTCATCTACGGAGACTCGAACCTCGCCGTCCAGCAGATGATGAATGAGTGCGACGCACACACCGAAAACATGATCGCGTACCGCGCACTCACTCACTCAAGGGAGAATTTGACGGCTGCGAGCTTCGGCACGTTGGGAGAGAAAGCAACGAGGAGGCCGATAGACTCACCAACATCGGCTCCACCTGTGCACAGGTGCCACCAGGCGTGTTCCTCGAACAGATCTGCGTGCCATCCATCAAGCGGAAATTCCCAAAGGGATCACCCGAAGAAGAAGAGCACTCGGGGGCTATGCTACCCAAAGGGCAGGAAGGACCCGAAAAGCTCGACACAGAGGTTGCTGTGGTCAACCTGATGCAGGTCATGTAGGGGTTCGTAGCATGGAAAACAAAAAAATCTACCACATGCAAACAAACAAGCCAAGATATTTCTACTAGATTGTAGCAACGATTCGATAGAGGAACTCACCCTCGAAGATTCCAAAGCGGTTAACAAGAGCGGATTCTCGTGGGTGATGTAGTCGTACTCTCGCCGGTCTCAAGATCATGTAGACGATCCTTCCGGCGCTGCGTTTCGGCAGCAATGGTCACACGCGTTAGATTGATGAAGACCTTCCTCTCCTTGTTCCAAAGAAAGTGGAGGTTGTAGCACTCTCCTCGCGATTCCGGCAGCATGACGGCGTGGTACCGGAAGTAGAGGGGAGATCTCGCAGGGCTTCGCCTAAAGCCGGAGCGAGTATGGTGGACTATGAGAGAGGCCTTGGTGATCTAGGTTTTAGAGGCACCAAGGGAGGAGACTAGGCCGACGGCTAGGGCAAACCCTAGGGCGGCGGCGACTTGTGGTGGCCGGCGGCTAGGGCTAGGGTTTTGGTGGAGAGAGGTGTAACACCCCGGTTCTAAAAAGACCGTGGCCTCTATGTGACATGCCAATCCCTAGATCGGTTCATTGGCCCACAATAGAGTAAGATAGATATTCATAGCAAAATAACCGTGTATCATGAATAACGTAGATCCAGAGTACCATTATTACAATAAAAGCTTAGCACAAGCTAGCTCAAATTATTCAGGTAACAACATAAACGATTAAATCCTCCATTCTTCAGATTTCCCACAAGTGAACAAGTGCCGAGTGGAGTACCGTGGCCTATAACGATCAATCAGAATCGGAATAACCTGCAGCATAAAACGCAACAGCCCCGAAGGGTCAATACATGGAATGTATGGCAAGTAGAGCTAGTAATGGAGACAATAGTACTAACATCTACATGCATATTTGGCAAGTGGAGCTGTGTCTGGCTTGCATTTGCAAATAACTTTGTCCTACTTTCATAAACAGTTTTGAATTTTCTTTGAAAAGATCCCAATTAAGTTATCCCAACAATATTAAAACAATTATGAAATTAGAATGAGCGAGAAACATGTCATGGGATCAATATCTAGCAACTCAGTTGTCCATAACCGGGGACACGGCTAATCGATTAGATTATACACCCTGCAGAGGTTAGTACACTTTACCCATGTGACTTGGCCAGCCCAGCTCGTACCATCACTCTCATTTTGGGTGATGATAGGGAGAAGACCAAGAAGAGACTGTTCGGGAAGTAGCTCCTCAATCCCGACGAGCACCGGTCCAACCTACCAAAATTCTACATCTCTGGATACGCGGGTTCGAGTTACCACAACCTACTAAGTCCAACCAACCGCCCATTTCATTATTGGCACATGGTTGTACACGTAAGCTACACAATAAAGAAGCCAATCAATTTCTCTTGATACCTCGGTGCCTTTCCGCAATGAAACCACCAAAATTTATCAATACCATCACACCCAGGGGATTCATTGATTAAGTTGTTTTAGTTTTCACAAACCAATACTTTGAGAAAACAAGTATCAATGATGTAACCCAGCCCTCGTTCAACATAGCATGGCTAAGCACATCTACAACGGTGGTTCATCTACAAGGAAAGCCCTACCACATAATAGGACATAGCATAGCGATAGTATCATCCTACACATGCATCTACAAAATACACGACAATGCATTGAAAATAGTAGGACGATATCATGAACAAGGTAGCATCTACTTTCCTTGGTTGTAGCGGTCGGAAGAACAATCCACACACGAGCAAGGGTTGCACTCCACACAATCTACACGACACAATTGCATTCATAAACAAACAATTCACAAACATATGCAACAAGGATGATGCATGAATGCAAGAACGGCAAGTGAATTGGTGCTACAGCTGCACCACATAACACTAATACATATTACTACCGAATACATGCATGGAAAATAGATTTGGCGCAAGGGAAACTATTAACCAAAAGTAGTGATCACTACTAGAGCTTAGAACTTAAATAATTCACTACCGGTAGTAGACAGGTTGTAAAATCTTGGAAAAATTCTACCGCATAGGCATCGCTGATAAGAAACAGTACCAATTGGAATTACTCAAAAAGGAGTTATAAAACATCCCGAGTAATTAAAACACTGCAGAAAGCCATTAGACAAATACTGCAGAAGTTTTTACTGTAAGCCTATCTTTTTATTTCACGATGAGATTCCCCTCGTTCATACGAGTTCAGGGACATATCATACGCGTTTTTGGAGCTAGGAAACTTTTACTACGAATTTAATACTCCGAAAAGGCCATTAACTCATTTGATTAAACTGTACTAAACCTGGCGGTAAAAGTCTGAACCAAAGGTACAGAGAGATTCTACACGACTCACTGAACTCGTGCATATTTTATTTGCAATTTTTGGCCAAGCGGTTTAATTTCTACGCAATTTACAAGATTCTACCGAAATCTGCCAACTAATAGGATTAACGAAATTGACCCACCAATCGTGTTCGATGATCGGGCGGCGCCTGACCGACCAGTCAACGTCTGGGGTGTCTGACTAGTCAACGTCTGGAGTGCTGACCAGTCAACGAACGATCTAAGCCGCTGATCTGAGATCTGACGGTGGCTGCTGTCTTACCGGAATCGGACGGCGAATCGAACTCCGGCGAACTCCGGACGGCGGCGACGAACGGTTCCGGCGTCGAGACTTTTCCTGCACGAGTACGTACACACGTCAACTACGGTTCCGGAAAAATAATCGCGCGCGCGAGGCAACGCGCGTACGTGCGTGTAAGTGTGCGCGCACGCATGCGATGACGCGTGCGCATAGGCATGCGATGACGCGCGTAGCGGCATGCGGCGAGGCAGCTGCGGCAGCGCGCGAAGTCACGGGGAGGCGGCGCGGCGGCGCGGCTCGCGGTGGCCGGCGGCGATGGCGTGGCGGCGGTGGCGTGGCGGCGGCGGTCATGGCGGCGGTAGAGATGAGTTCGAGGGCGGCGATTTAACGGCGACGTGAAGTATGGGAATAGAAAGAGGGCGGCGAGGCGATCGCGACGCACTCGACGGGCGACGAACGGCGATGGCGGAGGCGGCGGCGGCGCGGAAGGCGGCGAAGGCGGCGAGGCGCAGCGCGGCGGTGTCGAGGGCCTCGGGAGGCGTGCGCGTGTGGCGGCGGGGTCGGGTGTGGCGGTGGGCCAGGCAGGTCCGCCTTTATTTGGCCTCTCACGCGCGGAAGAAAAAAAAACTGAATCAGAATCGGTCCATGGTTGGACTACAACTCGGAAATCGGTCCGGATTTTCGGACCGTTTTCCGGCGGTTTACTAAAACGTCCGAGTCTTTTGCATACAAACTCCGATTGGAGCGATTCTCGCGCCTACGGGTTCGTATCGTCGAGGGGAACAACCTTCAGTCGAAGTTTGAGCGAAAACTCGAACCTACAGGGGTGGTTGTTGCAAGTCTTACTAGAGCTCCCCGTAGGAAACTCGGGTCGAAACAAAATAGGGTTTTGACGATGGCGCTTCGCCGAACCTTTCTACTCGACGGTTTTGCATAGAAATATATAATGCAATGCTATGAATGATATGCAAGACCAAATCTAAAATTTGGGATGTGACAAGAGGTGTAGGGAAGAGGGGCACCCTTGCCCCTCCTTTTATAGGTGGGAGGGCGCCGGCCAAGGGGAGGGAGTCCTCCCCCAAGTCGGCCTCCTTGGCCGGCGGGTGGAGGGAGAGTAACTCCTCCCCAAGTAGGTTTCCTACTCTCCCTCCACCAAGCAAAACTGTCGTTTGGCTTTTCAAATTGGCGTTTGACTTTTCAAACTAGGATTTGATTTATCCCTTTATTTTGCTCAGCCATGATACCTAGTACATGATGCAACCATTCCACATTGTCATGACACATTCATGTACCCTTCCCCTACGGAGTGTCGGACCTTCCGGAACCTTCTAGAACATTCCCGATGAAAACATCGGAATCATTCCCCAACTCCGAAACAGGACTTTCCTTATATGAATCTTATTCTCCGGACCATTCCGGATCTCTTCGTGATATCCCGGATCCCATCCGAGACTCCGAACAACATTCAGTCTCTTACTCATCATTCCATAACTACTCAACAACATCGAATCCTTAAGTGTGTCTCCCTACGGTTCGTGAATTATGCGGACATGATCGAGACACTTCTACGAACAATAACCAATAGAGGAATCTGGAAATTCATATGGCTCCCACATATTTCTACAATTACTTTGTGATCGAATGAACCACTTACATACGATACCAATTTCCCTTTGTCTCACGATAGTTTACTTATCCGAGGTTTTGATTATCGGTATCTCTGCATACCTAGTTCAACCTCGTTACCGATAAGTACTCTTTTCTCGTTCCCGTGGTATGTGATCCCTTGTGAGCCAGTCACATGCTTGCAAGCTAATTGGATGACATTCCACCGAGAGGGCCCAGAGTATATCTATCCGTCATATGGATGGACAAATCCCACTCTTGATCCATGTGTCTCAAACCATACTTTCCGAACACTCAATGCCACCTTTATAGCCACCCAGTTATGGTGTGGTGTTTGATGTCATCAAAGCATCCTTCCGGTGATGGTGATAAACATGATCTCATGGTCGAAGGAATTAGGTTACTATGTATCAGAAAGCTTATAGCAATTGAACTATTAAAATGACTTGATCATTATGCTACGCTTATCTATAGGAGTATGTCCTTCATACCATTCTCCTAATGATATGATCTTGTTGTTAATAACATCTCAATGTTCATGATAGGGAAACCACAATCATCTATTAACCAACAAGCTAGTATTATGAAGAGGCTTTACAAGGGACTCTTATTTAGTTTACAAATCACACAAGTATTAACGTTTCCTTGTTAATACTGTTATAGCATGAATGTAAACATTTATCATTAACACAAAGATATAATAATAACTACATTTATTATTGCCTCTAGGGCATATCTCCAACAGTCTCCCACTTGCACTAGAGTCAACTAATCTAGATTACATGGTAATATACCGAACACCCATGGCAGTTTGGTGTTGGTTATGTTTTTCCCTCGGGAGAGGTTTAGTCAATGGATCCGCCACATTCAGATATGTGTGTACTTTGCAAATCTTTATGTCACCATCTTGGACATGTTCTCGAATAGCGTGGAAACGTAGCTTGATGTGCTTCAGCTTCTTGTGTGACCTTGGTTCTTGCGCATTGGCTATGGCGCCCATGTTATCATAGTAGATAGACATTGGGTCCAGCGCACTTGGAACCACACCGAGCTCTGTAATGAACACCTTCATCCATATCGCTTCTTGTGAAGCCTCCGAAGCAGCCATGTATTCCGATTCAGTTGAAGATCTCGCCACAACGCTTTGCTTTGCACTCCTCCAGCTAACTGCTGCACCATTCAAAGTAAATACGTATCCAAATTGAGATTTAGAATCGTCTGGATCGGTGTTCCAGCTAGCATCGGTGTAACCATTAACAACGAGTTGTTCATCACCTCCATAGGAAAGAACCATATCCTTAGTTCTTCTCAAGTACTTAAGGATGTTTTTGACCGTTGTCCAATGATCCACTCCTGGATCACTTTGATATCTGCTAGTCAAACTAACAGCATATGCAATGTCGGGTCTAGTACATAGCATGGCATACATTAGAGATCCTATGGCTAAGGCATAGGGAGTCTTACTCATTATTTCTCTATCTTCTACCGTTGCAGGAATTTGAGTTTTACTCAAGGTCGTATTGGGCAACATGGGAAAGAACCATTTCTTGATATCTTCCATTCCAAACCTCTTTAGAACTTTGTCCAAATATGTATTTTGTGACAATGATATTAGGCGTCTTGATCAATCTCTATAAATCTTTATGCCTAATATGTAAGCTGCTTCGCCAAGATCTTTCATTAAAAAACTATTATTCAAATATTCGTTGACACTATTAAGAAGGTCTACATCATTCCCAATCAACAATATGTCATCTACATATAGTATTAAGAATGCTACAGAGCTCCCACTCACTTTCTTGTAAATACAAGCTTCTACATAAGTTTGTATAAAACCAAAACTTTTGATTACCTTATCAAAACGTTGATTCCAACTTCGGGATGCTTGCTTCAACCCATATATGGACCGTTGAAGTTTGCATACCTTGTTAGCGTCTTTAGGATCGAAAAAACCTTTGGGTTGCATCATATACAACTCTTCATCAATGTCTCCATTGAGGAACGCCGTTTTGACATCCATCTGGCATATCTCATAATCGTAATATGCAGCGATTACTAACATAATCCTCACATACTTTAGCTTCGCTACTGGTGAGAAAGTCTCATCGTAGTCAACTCCTTGAATTTGTCGAAACCCTTTTGCGACAAGTCGAGCTTTATAGACAGTAACATTACCATCAGCATCTGTTTTCTTCTTGAAAATCCATTTGTTCTCGACGTTCTTCCGCCATCCAAAGAAGTCCACCAAAGTCCATACTTATTTTTCGTACATGGATCCAATTTCGGATTTCATGGCGTCTTGCCATTTATTGGAATCTGGGTTCATCATCGCTTCCTCATATGTCGCAGGGTCATCGGTGTTGTCCACCAACATGACACTCATAATGGGGTCATACCAATCAGGAGTGGTACGAGTTCTCGTTGACCTGCGAGGTTCTGTAGCAACTTCAGCCGAAGTTTCATGATCATCATTAGCTTCCTCTCTTATTGTGTAGGCGCCACAGGAACTTCTTCCAGTGCTGTGCTACTCGCAAGTTCGAGAGAAGGTTCAACAACCTCGTCGATTTCTACTTTCCTTCCAGTCACTTCTTTCGAGAGAAATTCCTTCTCTAGAAAGGATCCATTCTTGGCAACGAAGATTTTGCCTTCGGATCTATGATAGAAGGTATACCCAATAGTTTCCTTCGGGTATCCTATGAAGACGCATTTTTCCGCTTTGGGTTCAAGCTTGTCCGGTTGTTACTTCTTTACATAGGCTTCGCAACCCCAAACTTTAAGGAACGACAATTTAGGTTTCTTCCCAAACCATAATTCATATGGTGTCGTTTCAACGGATTGAGATGGTGCCCTATTTAAAGTGAATGCGGTTGTTTCTAATGCATAACCCCAAAATGATAGCGGTAAATCTGTAAGTGACATCATAGAACTAACCATATCCAAGAGAGTTCGATTACAACGTTCGGACACGCGATTACGCTGTGGTGTTCCCGGCGGTGTCAATTGTGAAAGTATTCCGCATTTCTTCAAATGCTCGCCAAACTCGTAACTTAGATATTCACCTCCACGATCAGAACGTAGAAATTTAATCTTCTTGTTACATTGATTCTCTACCTCACTTTGAAATTCCTTAAACTTCTCGAAACTTTCGGACTTATGTTTCATGAAATAGATATACCCATATCTACCGAAGTCATCCGTGAAGGTAAGAACATAACGATAACCACCACGCGATGCTACACTCATTGGACCACACACATCGGTATGTATGATTTCCAATAAGTCCGTAGCTCGCTCCATCATACGAGAAAATGGAGTCTTAGTCATTTTATCCATCAGACATGCTTCGCATCTTTCAATTGATTCAAAATCAAGTGATTCAAGAAGCCCATCGAAATGGAGTTTCTTCATACGCTTCACTCCGATATGACCAAGACGACAGTGCCACATATAGGTCGAGTTATCGCTCAATTTCAAACGTTTAGCCTCAATGTTATTTATGTGTGTATTACTACAATCGAGATTCAATAAGAATATACCATCTATCAAAGGTTCATGTGCATAAAACATATTACTCATATAAATCGAACAACCATTATTCTTGGACTTAAACAAGTAACCGTCTCGCAATAAACAAGATCCCGATATAATTTTCATGCTCAACGCAGGCACCAAATAACAATTATTTAAGTATAAAACTAATCCCAATGGTAGATGAAGAGGTAGCGTGCCGACCGCTTTCACATCAACCTTTGATCCATTTCCAACGCTCATCGTCACCTCGTTCTTCGCTAGCTTCCGTTTATTCTGCAGCACCTGTTTCGAGTTACAAATATGAGCAACCGAACCAGTATCAAATACCCAGGCACTACTACGAGTACTAGTGAGATACACATCAATAACATGTATATCGGATATACCTTTCTTCTTGATGTTGCCGTTCTTCAAATCCGCCAAGTACTTTGGGAAATTCCGCTTCTAGTGACCCTCTCCCTTGCAGTAAAAGCGTTCAGTATCAGGCTTAGGTCTAGCTTTGGTCTTCTTCGCCGGTGTGGCAAATTTCTTACCACCCTTCTTGAAGTTTCCCTTTTGCTTAGACTTGCCTTTATTGAATTTGGTGGTCTTATTGACCAACAACACTTGATGCTCTTTCTTGATCTCCACTTCTGCAGATTTCAACATGGAGAAGAGTTCTGGCAACTGCTTGTTCATGCTTTGCATATTGTAGTTCATCACAAAGTTCTTGTAACTTGGTGGAAGTGATTGGAGGACACGGTAAATCCCCAAAGCATTAGGAATCACTATACCCAAGCTTTGGAGTTTGTTTGCGTGCCCAGACATCTTAAGCACATGCTCACTGACGGAGTTGCCCTCTTCCATCTTGCAGCTAAAGAACTTTTCAGAAGCCTCATAACTCTCAACTGTCGCGTGAGTCTCAAATATCAATTTGAGTTCACGGACAATATCATGTGGGTCATGGTTCTCAAACCTTTTCTGAAGCTCCGATTCCAAACCATACAAGATAGCACACTGAACTGTGGATTACTAATTCTTCCGAGCGACGTAAACGTTCTTTACTTCATCGGTAGCATCACCGCAGCGGTCACCCAATGTGCATCCAAAGACATAGGTCAAATTACCAGCATTGAGGACAATCCTCAAATTGCGGAACCAATCCACGAAGTTGCTTCCATTGTTTTTCAACTTTTCTTTCTCTAGGAACGCATTAAAATTGATGGTAGGGGATGCCATTGATATACAACATATTTGCAATAGTTTAGACTAAGTTTATGACAAATTGAGTTCTAATTAATAGTTAAATTAATCTAGGTGAACTCCCACTCAAAACAATATCCCTCACATTGTTTTAGTGATCACACGAACCAAATCCACCACAACAAAACCGATCATCACGAGAGTTGATGTAGCTTCAATGGCGAACAATCGACATGTTCATCATATCTACTATATGATTCATGCTTTACCTTTCGGTGATCCGTGTTCCGAGACCATGTCTATACATTCTAGGATCGTCAAGATCAAACCTTAGCTTCCGCATGAGCAAATCTGGCTTGCTCACGTTGTATACACTTGCAGAATCTAACACACCTGATCATCACGTGGTGCTTCGAAACAACAAGCTTTATCAACGGTGCTTACTAAGGATGAACACTTTGAAACTTGAAATTTATGTGCATGAGGGATCATCTTATAAAGCTACCGTCGTTAACTAAGCAATATAAGATGCATAAAGGATTAACATCACATGCAATTCATAATATGTGATATGATATGGCCTTTCGTCTTTGTTCTTCCGATCTCCATCTACAAGCATGAACATGATCTCCATCATCACCGGTATGGCGTCAAGGTTAATGGCGCCGCTTCATGGTTGTCGTCCACCAGCTTCAACTATTACAACTACTTTGAATAGACATGCGGGTCTTAACAGAAATTAAAGACAACCATATGGCTCCTGCCGGTTGCCAACTTACAATAAGGATCATTGCATACATCAAATATAATAACAATCATGGCCATATCACATCACAGCACACCCCTGCAAAAAAAAGTTAGACGCCTCTAATTTTCTTTGCATCTTTTACGTGGTTTGGGGCTTTCAATAAGTGTCGATCTAACTTATGAACAAGAACCACAACGTTGATGTTTGAACTATCAAGTGCCCGTTGTAAATTGGATCTATACTATGTTGGGAGAGAAATACAATCGCAAAGCCACTTATGCAATACAAGTTGCATGTTGAGCATGGAGCAAGTCTCATGAACGATGTCATGTAAGGTTTGCCCGGGCCGCTACATCCCATCATACCTGTAACACCCTCAGAATCGACCCTACGCAAGTTTCAGCGATTCCCGCCAAACCCGCATAGAAGCGATTCAAAGGTGCCCACCAGGCACTTTCGTGCGGGTGGAAAACGAAGTAATAACATTACAC
Organism: Avena longiglumis; assembly: GCA_030063025.1. Classification (NCBI taxonomy): domain Eukaryota; kingdom Viridiplantae; phylum Streptophyta; class Magnoliopsida; order Poales; family Poaceae; genus Avena; species Avena longiglumis. The sequence continues at coordinate 497,771,215 of CP125974.1, read as the reverse complement.
AACAGTCCTCGATGAGACCCACAGAACAGAGATATATACAACACGACTCCAAGAGCCAAGAATACAGATATAATATACAAAGATCCAAATCACCTTGAAATTGATAGAGCGTCCGACTACGAACAAGATGCAAATGGGGCTAAGAGCCCTGAAGAATAACCAATGGCGTCCATAACCCTGCCCAGGCCAAGCCGGAAGGGTAACCCTGCTAACGACGTCGATCTCGAAACCTGCTTAAACAAAAGGGGTGCCGACAAAGGGCAAAGGAAAAAGAGGAGCGCCGATCGAGGCCAAGACACGGCGAGGCTAGAATTCGGCGGTCCTCGCCTACATAGGTATGGTGGACTGGAGCGGCAGCGGCAGCATGCACTAAACAACCTATAGAGACTCGGTATAACTGTCGGCTACCAGAGGGGGATAAGAAAGACCTATGCGGAACCAACCTGATGCTACCATCAAACAAACCCATCCTGGTGTTTCCCCCTCGAGACCAAACGAGGAAGTCAACCGAGGAACTCACACCGTTGGCAGTTTTATTTATTCAGTTATCGCTGCAGCAATTACTAGTCGGTATAGACAATCTTCCCGATAAAATAAGCAGGGGCAATTTTAGTTAACCATTCCGCTAGAAGTTGCGACACTTACTAGTCAAATACAATTAGCATGAGATATCCCAAACCCAGCAGCTTGTTGGTACTTTTATTTAGCCATTCCGCTAGAAGTTGCAATACTTACTAGTCAGATACAATGGTCGCAAGCGACAACCCAAACAAGCAATTGTTGGCAGTTTTATTTAGCCATTCCATTATAGTGAAGCTGATTACTAGTCATTATAAAGTCAAATTTATAACACTACTTTAGTTATAGTTGTCTATGATCGAGATCTGCTCCAAGTCGTCCATAACCGCGACACGGCCAGAAGTTTTACCGCAGGGTGCACCAATAGCAACACACACTCGATCAACCTCGGAAAAACCAAATCAAAACCCAACGAGGCTTTCACGACAAAGCAATCACAGGATTCAGAAATATTTCAGGGGGCCACCCCATTGAGTACACCCGCAACGAAGCTAGCTGACTCCGAGACGGACTCAAGGTTTGTGTCAGTGGTTGTAAATGACTGGGAACCCAAAACTGGGCTTGTCGATACCGCGAAAACACTCCGCTTACCTAAACAATACAGGTGCTCCTCGCACAATCGTAATAAAGCAGTAAAACATGGCATAAGTACAGGATAGTAAATAAAACCTCAAACTATTTTGTGGCCCCAAGAAATAAGAATGAATCAAGCTCTGGCTCAGGGGGGTCCCATAATCCTCTCGGATGTGGATAGCAGAATATTCAAGGAACAGGTATCAAGTACTCGGGGTCCTACGGGACACAAGTGGACGGTTAACAACCAAATAACATCTATTGCCCACATGTGTCTCTGCATTTACCTACTTCAATTTTAGTTGTTAAACAGTAATTAAAGTTATGATCATCTCCAACAATAAACATGCGGCAAATACTCCAACAACTGTGGTACTCGACGACACGCAACAGCACTTGAGCAAGCGACTACGACACGCAAGTCCAACTAGCTACCAAACAACAGGTAATAGGATGTGTCCAAGGCAATATAAGGCTGCAAGGGATATCACGGGTACGAAAACTAGAGCATCGCAACACAGATAGCAATAGATCAACAGGAGGGAATAAATACTATAAAAGTAAGATAGGTAGAAAAGGGGGAGATGCTAGCCTGAAAACATTGTCGAAGGTTCAACCGAAGATCGGGTCGACACTCGCATCAACTCAACGGCCTTATCCGCGAAGAAGCAAAACACTAGAATAAACACCGGATGCAATATTTAATACTACGGCAAAAGATCGGGCATGATGCATGCATGATGTATGACATGGCAAATGTGCGATGCAATTAGGCAAGATTAAGAGGAACCGGGGTCCCGACAATTAATTAAATGGTTCATGTTGTTTAGATACCCTGCAATTTAAATGTTGTTTAACAAGGCAAGATATGACAACGGTTCGATGCACAAATTTAAATGAGGCCAATATAAGACTAGATTTGCCCGCATATGGGCCCCATATTTAATTTAGGTGAGTCGTCATAAGGCCCCCAAACCACATGACAATATGCATGCGAGTATGACAATTTAATATGCAATAAGTTTTATATTTAGCATTTATAAAATAGGGGCTCGGGAAAAGGGCACACATTAGGGTTCGGCAGATCTTGGGGTTCGGGATCGGGTGGTCTCGTGGTTCAGGGTTGACGGAACGAGGTTCAAACTCCGGGTTTTAGGGTCTTCGGATCCGGGAAGTAGATCTTGTTGCACGAGGCCAATGCTTCGGAAGGAGAACTTGTCGCCCGGTCTCGGTGCTCGGGTGAAGTACTCGGCGTCCTCGAGGGAGTGCTTGTCGTATCCGTGAAGAAGATCATGTCGGTCCACGGGGTTCGGCCTCGGCGGGTTTGTTCTCTGATAACGGAGGTAGATCTTGGCGCATCCGTGGTATTCGGGTCATGTCGGCGGTCATGGCGATCGAACTTCTTGCGCCCTCGGTAGATCTTGTTGACTCCACCAAGACCTTGTCGCTCGCAGGAGATCATGGGGTCATCGGGTCCGGTCTTGGTCGGGTCGCCGTAGTTCTTGGTGTCCAGGATGCTCCGGGTCCGGGTTCGCCGCCCGTGAGGTGGATCTTGTCGATTCGATTCGGCGTGGCATCGTGGTTCCGCGGGCTTATGCTCCGTAGAAGTACATGTCGCACCATGTTGGAGGCCTAGGGTGCTTCGTCCCGCGCTGGCACCCGTAAGATCGTGTCGATGTCGCGAAGGACACACCATTAACCGAGAGAGCATGGACCGGCATGGCACACGCGCGACCAAGAGGCCGACGCCGCCGAAGGTGAGGGGGGCCATGGCGCTGGCGACCTTGCAGGGGCGACGAGCTCGACGGGGTCCGGGGCTCGCGGAGGACGCGCGCGGGATATGGATCAGAGGCGGTGGCGTCCATGGCAGGGCGAGACCAGCCGGAGGGAGCTCAAGCGGAGGCGGGCTCCGGAGGCGCTGCGGCTGCCGGTGAGGATGGAGAAGCGGGGGCGGCACAGCGGGGTCGTCGGCGGGCATGGCGGCCGGGACAAAGCGCGACGGCGGAGGGCGCGGCAGGGCGAGGAAGGCCGGGCGGCGAGGTGGAGGTCATGGCGGAGGCCGACGGCCGAGGAGCAGAGCTCGGGCCGAGGTCGGAGGTAGAGGCGGGCGTGGTGGCGAGCTCACGGAGGAGAGGAGAAGGCGACGCGGAGCGGAGCCCGGTGAGGAGGCACGGAGGGGAGGAGGTGCAGGGCGGCGGGGTGGAGGCGGCCGGCGCGCGAGGCCGGAGGAGGACGCCGAGGAGACAGGGCGCCGGAGGGGGTCGTAGCAGCCGGGCGAGGCGGCGAGGTTGATCTCTTGGTCAAGGCCCGAGGCCGGAGGAGAGGAGGAGGCGCCATGGCGGAGCTCAGCGCGGAGAGGAGAAGAACGGCGGCCGGTGGTTGGAGGAGGAGGGAGGAGAGGGAGGAGCGACGCCGGAGAGAGGGAGGCCGGAGGAGAGAGGAGCGGGTCAGGGACGCCAGGAGAGAGGAGAGGGCGTCGCGTGGGCTGGGACGCCAGTGGGGCCGGGTGCGGTCCACGCGGGAGGCCGTGGGCTGGCGTGTGGGGTTGGGGTGGGACCCAGGGAGAGATAGGGGGTTGGTGGGCTAGAGAGGGTGGGGTCGGTCTGGGGGAGGTGGGATCCGGGCAGGGGGGATGGGCGCGTCGGGTGGGTCTGCAGGTGGGACCCAGGGCGGTGGGGTCAGGGTGTAAGGGAGAGGGGTGGAGCCAGGCTGTGTGTGAGAGGTAGTGGAGGAAAGAAGAGGATTGGTGAGATGGCGGGGTGTGTGATGAGGTGGAGGGACGGTGAGGTGGAGGGCACTGGTTGGTGGGTAGACTAGGATTGGGTAGATTAGGGATTTAGGTGGGACTGGTTGGTCTTGTTCTGGGGGTGACCAACTGGGTCGGATCGGCCCGGTTGGCTGCCCCCACTAAAATAATTAAATATTTGTTTAATTTGCAATAAACTTTTGTAATAGTTTTTAGACAAACAAAATATCCGGAATCATCCGGGGGTTTAATTTGAAATAGAAGGAGGTTAGTTTCAGAAAACAATAGTCTTTCGCAAATAGTTTTTAGGCAAAATAATATGCATGATGATGACGATGCTCAAATGCAATGTGGCATGATGACATGAGCATGCGGTCATGATGATGCAATGCACAAAAACAACGCGATTTTCTAGTAGTGGTTTTTGCGGGATGCCACAATTCGACACCACTAACAATGGATCTCGCCCTCGAGATCCGCCTCATGGTACCGGAAGGAAGGTCGGCGATCTGCGTCTTCTCGCTTCGGGTAGATCATCGCGACACCACTAACAATGATTCCTTCTCCATCTTGAAATCGGCGACACCACCAACAAAGGTCGGTCCTCACGTTCGTCAAGAGAACACTCCGGAGAAACAAAGGACGAAGGTAGAGGTATCAAAAGATAAGGCCAACTCTAACTTCCATGAGAAGAGGAAAAGTTACGTTGATTCCCCAGTTCGATGTACAAGAGTGAACAGTAAGTGTCCGGTAGGGTGATCAGTCCATCCCGTACCCGAACTATTAACTCTATACATGAATAGGAAAATCAGGCAACACAACTCTCAGCATTTAGAATGAAGATCTTCATAAGCGGTATGCGGAACAAAGGGAGGATGCCAGCTTTGCGTTGGATCTGATGTAGATGAGGTCATCACATCGGAAAACACCGGAAGATACAACAGAACTCGTATGAAAGACACAATGATTAGGTTCCGCGATGGTTCCATTGGCATGAACAACACATGCTCAAGGTATACTCGAACTTCACCAATGCTCGCTTCTCATATGTTTTTCAACGATACGGATATCCAGCAAGGGGCACATATAGATAAAGAGTTCAAGAACAAAAGACTGGATGAAGGGTACAACAGACAAGTTGCAGATTGATGATCGTAGCACCGCCGTTATAAAAGGGAGAAAGCGAAACCCTGAAGGTACGACGGAAACCCAACCGCGAGAAGTCCTGGACTCGAAGAAAGAGAAGAGACCGGATTCAAAACACGCAAAGGTAAGAGGAGAATAGCAGAGGGGTAAGGAATAAAATCAGACCTAATCAGAACTATCCAACCGATTTTGCAAAATAGTTTTGACACTCTACTTCGGCCGTTAGCTAGGTTATCCTACAGGCTGGACTTGTGGGGTATTGCAACTGCTGAGCTCTGATACCACTCTGTAACACCCTCAGAATCGACCCTATGCAAGTTTCAGCGATTCCCGCCAAACCCGCATAGAAGCGATTCAAAGGTGCCCACCAGGCACTTTCGTGCGGGTGGAAAACGAAGTAATAACATTACACAACAGTCCTCGATGGGACCCACAGAACAGAGATATATACAACACGAGTCCAAGATCCAAGAATACAGATATAATATACAAAGATCCAAATCACCTTGAAATTGATAGAGCGTCCGACTACGGACAAGATGCAAATGGGGCTAAGAGCCCTGAAGAATAACCAATGGCGTCCATAACCCTGTGGCCAAGCGGAAGGGTAACCCCTAACGACGCCGATCTCAAACCCTTAAACAAAGGGGTGCCGACAAAGGGCAGAGGAAAAGAGGAGCGTCAAGATCGAGGCCAAGACAGCGAGGCTAGAATTCGGCGGTCCTCGCCTACATAGGTATGGTGGACTGGAGCAGCAGCGGCAACATGCACTAAACAACCTATAGAGACTCGGTATAACTGTCGGCTACCAGAGGGGGATAAGGAAGACCTATGCGGAACCAACATGATGCTACCATCAAACAAACCCATCCTGGTGTTTCCCCCTCGAGACCAAACGAGGAAGTCAACCGAGGAACTCACACCGTTGGCAGTTTTATTTATTCAGTTATCGTTGCAGCAATTACTAGTCAGGTATAGACAATCATCCTGATAAAATAAGTAGTGGGCAATTTTAGTTAACCATTCCGTTGTAGTTGCGACACTTACTAGTCAAATACAATTAGCATGAGATATCCCAAACCCAGCAGTTGTTGGTACTTTTATTTAGCCATTCCGTTGTAGTTGCAATACTTACTAGTCAGGTACAATGGTCGCGTTTACAACCCAAACAAGCAATTGTTGGCAGTTTTATTTAGCCATTCCATTATAGTGAAGCTGATTACTAGTCATTATAAAGTCAAATTTATAACACTACTTTAGTTATAGTTGTCTATGATCGAGATCTTGTGCTCCAAGTCGTCCATAACCATGGACACGGCTTTCGAGAAAGTTTTACCTGCAGGGTGCACAAATAGCAACACACTCGATCAACCTCGGAAAAAACCAAATCAAAACCCAACGAGGCTTTCACGACAAAGCAATCACAGGATTCAGAAATATTTCAGGGGGCCACCCCATTGAGTACACCCGCAACGAAGCTAGCTGACTCCGAGACGGACTCAAGGTTTGCGTCAGTGGCTGTAAACGACTGGGAACCCAAAATTGGGCTTGTCGATACCGCGAAAACACTCCGCTTACCTAAACAATACAGGTGCTCCTCGCACAATCGTAATAAAGCAGTAAAACATGGCATAAGTACAGGATAGTAAATAAAACCTCAAACTAGTTTGTGGCCCCAAGAAATAAGAATGAATCAAGCTCTGGCTCAGGGGGGTCCCATAATCCTCCCGGATGTGGATAGCGAGAATATTCAAGGAACAGGTATCAAGTACTCGGGGTCCTACGGGACACAAGTGGACGGTTAACAACCAAATAACATCTATTGCCCACCTGTGTCTCTGCATTTACCTACTTCAATTTTAGTTGTTAAACAGTAATTAAAGTTATGATCATCTCCAACAATAAACATGCGGCAAATACTCCAACAACTGTGGTACTCGACGACACGCAACAGCACTTGAGCAAGCGACTACGACACGCAAGTCCAACTAGCTACCAAACAACAGGTAATAGGATGTGTCCAAGGCAATATAAGGCTGCAAGGGATATCACGGGTACGAAAACTAGAGCATCGCAACACAGATAGCAATAGATCAACAGGAGGGAATAAATACTATAAAAGTAAGATAGGTAGAAAAGGGGGATATGCTAGCCTGAAAACATTGTCGAAGGTTCAACTGAAGATCGGGTCGACACTCGCATCAACTCAACGGCCTTATCCGCGAAGAAGCAAAACACTAGAATAAACACCGGATGCAATATTGAATACTACGGCAAAAGATCGGGCATGATGCATGCATGATGTATGACATGGCAAATGTGCGATGCAATTAGGCAAGATTAAGCGGAACCGGGGTCCCGACAATTAATTAAACGGTTCATGTTGTTTAGATACCCTGCAATTTAAATGTTGTTTAACAAGGCAAGATATGACAACGGTTCGATGCACAAATTTAAATGAGGCCAATATAAGACTAGATTTGCCCGCATATGGGCCCCATATTTAATTTAGGTGAGTCGTCATAAGGCCCCCAAACCACATGACAATATGCATGCGAGTATGACAATTTAATATGCAATAAGTTTTATATTTAGCATTTATAAAATAGGGGCTCGGGAAAAGGGCACACATTAGGGTTCGGCAGATCTTGGGGTTCGATGGGATCGGGGTTGGTCTCAGGGTTCAGGGTTGACGGGAACGAGGTTCAAACTCCGGGTTTTAGGGTCTTCGGATCTGGGAAGTAGATCTTGTTGCACGAGCGTCAATGCTTTCGGGAAGGAGAACTTGTCGTCCCGGGTCTCGGTGCCTGGGGTGAAGTACTCGGCGTCCTCGAGGGAGTGCTTGTCGTATCCGTGAAGAAGATCATGTCGGTCCACGGGGTTCGGCCTCGGCGGGTTCGTTCTCTGATAACGGAGGTAGATCTTGGCGCATCCGTGGTCTTCGGGTCATGTCGACGGTCATGGCGTATCAAACTTCTCGCGTCCTCGGTAGATCTTGTTGACTCCACTCCGAAGACCTTGTCGTTCTGCAGCGGAGATCATGGGGTCATCGGGGTCCGGGTCTTGGTCGGGTCGCCGGTAGTTCTTGGTGTCCAGGGATGCTCCGGGTCCGGGGTTCGCCGCTCCGTGAGGTGGATCTTGTCGATTCGGCGTGGGCGGCATCAGGGTTCCGCGGGCTTATGCTCCGGTAGAAGTACATGTCGCACCATGTTGGAGGCCTAGGGTACCGTTCGTCCGCGCCGTTGGCACCCAGAAGATCTTGTCGATGTCGCGGAAGGACACACCATTAACCGAGACAGAGCATGGACCCGGCATGGCACACGCGCGACCAAGAGGCCGACGTCAGCGAGCAGGAGGGTGGCCATGGCGCTGGCGACCTTGCAGGGGCGACGAGCTCGACGGGGTCCGGGGCTCGCGGAGGACGCGCGCGGGACATGGAGCAGAGGCGGTGGCGTCCATGGTAGGGCGAGACCGGCCGAATGGCGCTCGAGCGGAGGCGGGCTCCGGAGGCGCTGCGGCTGCCGGTGAGGATGGAGAAGCGGGGGCGGCACAGCGGGGTTGTCGGCGGGCATGGCGGCCGGGGACAGCAGGCGTGAAGGCGAGGAGGGGCGCTGGCAGGGCGAGGGGGGAAGGCCGACGGCGAGGTGGAGGTCATGGCGTGAGGCCGACGGCGGAGGAGAGCTCGGGGCCGGAGGTCGGAGGGTGGAGGCGGGGCGGTGGCGAGCTCACGGAGGGAGGAGAAGGCGGAGACGGGGCGACGCGGAGGATCGGAGCCCGGCGAGGAGGCGCGGAGGGGAGGAGGTGCAGGGCGGCGGGGTGGAGGCGGAGCGCCGAGGAGACAGGCGCGGAGGAGGGGGTCGTTGGCGAGAGTCGGCGAGGCGGGGGCCGCGAGGTTGAGCTCGTCAGTGGGCCCGAGGCCGCGAGGAGAGGAGGAGGCGGCCGGCGGGTGAGCCTGGGCGAGCGCGGAGAGGAGGTGGGTGTCGCGCGGGGGGGACGCCAGTGGGGCAGGTCTTGGGTCCACGGGAGGGGCTGGGTGGGGCTGGCGTGTGGGGTTGGGGTGGGACCCAGGGAGAGAGAGGGGGTTGGTGGTCTAGAGAGGGTGGGGTCGGTCTGGGGGAGGTGGGATCCGGGCAGGGGGGATGGGCGCGTCGGGTGGGTCTGCAGGTGGGACCCAGGGCGGTGGGGTCAGGGTGTAAGGGAGAGGGGTGGAGCCAGGCTGTGTGTGAGAGGGAGTGGAGGAAAGAAGAGGATTGGTGAGGTGGCGGGGTGTGTGATGAGGTGGAGGGACGGTGAGGTGGAGGGCACTGGTTGGTGGGTAGACTAGGATTGGGTAGATTAGGGATTTAGGTGGGACTGGTTGGTCTTGTTCTGGGGGTGACCAACTGGGTCGGATCGGCCCGGTTGGCTGCCCCCACTAAAATAATTAAATATTTGTTTAATTTGCAATAAACTTTTGTAATAGTTTTTAGACAAACAAAATATCCGGAATCATCCGGGGGTTTAATTTGAAATAGAATGAGGTTAGTTTCAGAAAACAATAGTCTTTCGCAAATAGTTTTTAGGCAAAATAATATGCATGATGATGACGATGCTCAAATGCAATGTGGCATGATGACATGAGCATGCGGTCATGATGATGCAATGCACAAAAACAACGCGATTTCCTAGTAGTGGTTTTTGCGGGATGCCACAATACCGCAAGATGCAAAGTACACAAGAAGCAATTGATAATAAAAGCACCACCGCCCATAATGACCATTGTGTTCTACTCGTGCAACAGATCTACATATAGACACGGCTCTGATACCACTGTAGGGGTTCGTAGCATGGAAAACAAAAAAATTCTACCGCATGCAAACAAACAAGCCAAGATCTATCTACTAGATTGTAGCAACGAGTCGATAGAGGAACTCACCCTCGAAGATTCCAAAGCGGTTAACGAGAGCGGATTCTCGTGGGTGATGTAGTCGTACTCTCTCCGATCTCAAGATCGTGTAGACGATCCTTCCGCTGCGTTCGGCAGCGCTTCATGATCGGTCACACGCTCGGTACTCGTTGAAGACCTTCCTCTCCCTTGTTCCAGCAGCTGGAGGTTGTAGCACTCTCCTCGCGATTAAAGCGAAGGCGTGGTGCAAGTAGAGGGGAGATCTCGCATGGCTTCTCCTTAAGCCGGAGCGAGTATGGTGGACTATGAGAGAGGCCTTAGCGATCTAGGGTTTAGAGGCACCAAGGGAGGAGGCTAGTCCAGCGGCTAGGTCTTAGGGAGAGCCCCAACTCGGCGGCTAGGGCAAACCTAGGGCGGCGGCGACTTGTGGTGGCCGGCGGCTAGGGCTAGGGTTTTGGTGGAGAGAGGTGTAGGGAAGAGGGGCACCCTTGCCCATCCTTTTATAGGTGGGAGGGCGCTGGCCAAGGGGAGGGATTCCTCCCCCTAGTCGGCCGCCTTGGCCGGCGGGTGGAGGGAGAGGAACTCCTCCCCAAGTAGGTTTCCTACTCTCCCTCCACCAAGCAAAACTGCCGTTTGACTTTTCAAATTGGCGTTTGACTTTTCAAACTAGGATTTGATTTATCCCTTTATTTTGCTCAGCCATGATACCTAGTACATGATTCAACCAATCCACATTGTCATGACACATTCATGTACCCTTCCCCTCCGGAGTGCTGGACCTTCCGGAACCTTCTAGAACATTCCCGATGAAAACACTGGAATCATTCCCCAAATCCGAAACAGGACTTTCCTTATATGAATCTTATTCTCCGGACCATTCCGGATCTCCTTGTGATATCCTGGATCCCATCCGAGACTCTGAACGACATTCAGTCTCTTACTCATCATTCCATAACCACTCAACAACATCGAATCCTTAAGTGTGTCTCCCTACGGTTCGTGAATTATGCGGACATGACCGAGACACTTCTCCGAACAATAACCAATAGAGGAATATGGAAATTCATATGGCTCCCACATATTTGTACGATTACTTTGCGATCGAATGAACCACTTACATACGATACCAATTTCCCTTTGTCTCATGATAGTTTACTTATCCGAGGTTTTGGTCATCGGTATCTCTGCATACCTAGTTCAACCTCATTACTGATAAGTACTCTTTTATCGTTCCCGTGGTATGTGATCCCTTGTGAGCCAGTCACATGCTTGCAAGCTAATTGGATGAAATTCCACCGAGAGGGCCCAGAGTATATCTATCTGTCATATGGATGGACAAATCCCACTCTTGATCCATGTGTCTCAACCCATACTTTCCAAACACTCAATGCCACCTTTATAGCCACCCAGTTACGGTGTGGTGTTTGATGTCATCAAAGCATCCTTCCGGTGATGGTGATAAACATGATCTCATGGTCGAAGGAATTAGGTTACTATGTATCAGAAAGCTTATAGCAATTGAACTATTAAAATGACTTGATCTTTATGCTACGCTTATCTATAGGAGTATGTCCTTCATACCATTCTCCTAATGATATGATCTTGTTGTTAATAACATCTCAATGTTCATGATAGGTAAACCACAATCATCTATTAACCAACAAGCTAGTATTATGAAGAGGCTTTACTAGGGACTCTTATTTAGTTTACAAATCACACAAGTATTAATGTTTCCTTGTTAATACTGTTATAGCATGAATGTAAACATTTATCATAAACACAAAGATATAATAATAACTACATTTATTATTGCCTCTAGGGCATATCTCCAACAGGTCATGGCAGTCGAAGAAACTTGGACGCAACCATACCTCAAGTACTTGATAGACGGCGAGCTGCCTGATAGCCCGACAGATGCCCGGCGCATATCTCGCCGGTCAAAGGCCTTCACCATCATCAATTGCGAGATGTACAAGCGCAACATTTCAGGTGTACTCCAAAGGTGTGTCACCATCGGTGACGGCAAAACCATCCTCCAAGACATCCACGAGGGCATCTGCGGCCATCACACGGGCAGCCGCACCCTTGTCGCCAAAGCTCTACGAGCCAGATTCTACTGGCCAACGTCCATGAACGACGTGAAGGACATCGTCCGAAGATGCAACGGGTGTCAAAGGTTTGCTGATAAACCGCACGCACCCGGATCAGAGCTCAGGCCCATACCTTTGGCCTGGCCCTTCGCTCAATGGGGCCTTGACATGATCGGCAAACTGCCAAGGTCCTCAAAAGGAGGTCACGTTTACCTCCTGGTCGCAGTCGACAAATTCACCAAGTGGATTGAGGCCATGCCCGTAACTAACCAAAAGGGCAAAACTGCTGTCAAGTTCTTTGAGTCCATTGTCTACAGGTTTGGCGTGCCGCACAGCATCATCACGGACAATGGGTCGAACATCATCTCCAAAGAATTCCAGGACTTCTGCGAAGACCTCGGAATCAACATCACATACGCCTCCGTGGCGCACCCGCAAACGAACGGGCAGGTCAAGAAAGCCAATGGCCTCGTCGGTGCTGGCATCAAGAAGCGCTTAACGAGCCCACTCGAGCGACTTGCAGGTGCCTGGATACAAGAGCTACCTTCGTCCCTGTGGAGCCTACGCACAATGTCAAACAGCTCAACCGGCTACACGCCTTTCTTCAAGGCGCACGGAGCCGAAGCCGTGCTGCCAGCAGAGGTACGCCACAAGGCCCCACAGGTTGTCTCTTACAGCGAAGCCGAATTGACGGCCGCACTCAAAGACGTCGTCGACACACTCGACGAGGCGCGTGACATAGCAGCAGCTCGATCAGCGGTGTACCAACAGAGTCTCCGCAACTACCATAGCCGACGGCTACGTCCAAGGTCCTTCGTCGAAGGAGAACTAGTCTTGCGACTCAAGCAAGAGCGACCGAAGAAATTCGAGTCTGGAGTCGCATACTCCAACCCATGAAACGTCGCACAGCTGTGACGCTTCTACCCCTAGCTACCCTCCTCTTTTTACTTTCAATAAGGCTACTCAGCCGAACAATGTACCTCCTCCATTACGATATGAATAAAGCTAAGTGTCTCGCCCCAAAATTTTTGTTTACTATTTCGCATTTTACTCCATGTCACAAACACACTCGGGGGCTCCCCCCACCTCACGACTTCGTCGACTGAGGATACCACGTGTACACCTGAGTAGCTAACCACTTCAGGCTAACTAAAAGGACACGTATACAAACAAAGAACTACGTGCAAAAACAACAACCAAACCCTTACAACAAAGGGAAAAACACGCCCAGTCAAATATATACAAATTTTACATCTATCTTTTTTACAGGTACTACCTATTCTGAAGAATAACCTAAGCATGCTGCTCAAACAGATCTACGATCTGTTCGGCATACTGCCTTACAGCCGCATAATGTGGCCGCATATCCCACTCGCCACCATCTGGCCGAAGAGGCGGCCCAGCCGCTACAGCAGACAGATCTACATCAGGACGATGTAACCGCACAAGGGAGAGCGCAGACTTCACCCCCGCGACGAGCTGATGCCGCACCAGTTCCCTGACACGATGCACACTCCGAAACTTCGACAGCAGGCCAGAGAGAGTTGACGGTGCATCATCCAGCGGGAACATCACATGCAGAACCGATGCCAGCGAAGACTTCACTTGACGTAGCACCCGCGATACCTGGTGGACACGATAATGCACTATCGCAAGGACCAGGGCACGATCACGGTCCATCCAGAAAAACCCGCCGGCCTCCATGTCCTGCTGAATCAAGCAATTGATCCGAACAGCAACACGCTCCTTTTCCTCCCTCGGAGCAAGGTTAGCACCTGCAATACTTGCAAGAGTAAGGCGAAAGGCCAACAGGCGCATCCGAAACAATGAGAAGCAGCTTGAAAAACTCACATTCCAGCTGTTCGGCCAGACGACGCAACTCCCCCATAAAAAATTCCTCTCGAGCAGCGCCTTGCTCCGCCTTCGACTTCCAAACATCAGCACGGCCACACACTCCAAGCAACTACCTCTCAAGACTACGGATACGGTCTCGAAGAAACACAAGTTGCGACGCACCATCCAAGGATGGCCGCAGCTGCGATGCAGATGAAGTGTCAGCGGGATCCTAGAGTAAAAGAAGACAAGGATATGAACAAACAGACGAATGAACTCAGAACTCGGAAATTCATTATGTATAGAAAAAAGACACTACGTGGCGCAGGAATTGTTCATAAACATAGTTACAAAAGCTGGAACCAAAAGCTATCCTACTACTACAAAGCCTACGAAGCTGCATGCTGATTATCCTCGGAGCCGGATTGCCTCGCCTTAGCCTCCCCCTGCTGCATCAGCACGTACTCGGCAGCAGGTCAATCAACTTTGGCCCATAACGCTTACAGCGAGCAGCATAGATGGCGAAGGCTACCTCGGATCCGTCATCAGCCGTCGGCATCCGGGAGGTGATCTGGGGAAGATCCAGCTCAGCTCTAGACGCCAAGGCCATGGCCACCCCAACACAGGCGATGATGCCTTTCTACTTGTGCTTGTATGCCATAGGCGCTTCGGCTGACAGCGCCTCTGCCAAGGCATCGACATCTTCGAGGGCCACGCCCTTGGGGACGAGCTCCTTGTAGAAGCGCCCAAGGACCTCCTTGGCCTTGGCAAGCGAGCTGATAACGGTACTGCAGCGGTCTTCGACCACCACAGCAGCATCATCCAGAGCACTTCTGTGGTCCAGAGCACCACGATCAAACTCGATGCCCGCAGCATCTAAAGAAACAAAGGAAGCAGCATAAATAAAAGCACTACAAGGAAAGACAAGAAAGCTGAAAGGAGAAGGCGAAGAAACACACCCAAAACAGCCTTGGCAGCTGCCATCAGGTTGCCGGCTACCTCTTTCTCACGCGAAGCCGTGGCGGTGGCGAGCTGCTCCTCGCGGTCCGTAGCCTCCTGCTGCAGGCGCTCCTTGGCCTCGGCCGCGTTGGCTAGCTCCAGCTCGAGGCGTTCCTTCGCACCAACGGCGACCTCGGCTTTCTTCTCCGCCTGCCCAAGGCTCTTTTTGAGAGCATCAAGCTTGCGAAGAGAGGCATTGTGGTCCTCTGCAGTCAGCAAATTATCCATCAGATCGAAGGACAAAGAAACGCAAGAAGAAGAAAAAACATCAACACATATACGAACCTTGAAGCTGTTTGAAGCTGGCCTCCAATGCCAAGTGCTGCTGCACCAGCTGGTTGGCGCCTTGCACAAATGGCTGCAAAAGGAACTACTCGCTAAAAGAACCGCTCGAGAGCTACGCCCAAAATAACGAGCCGAAGCAAGTTACACACATTAAAAACGCTCGGGGGCTCCCCCCGAGACAAGAAGCAAACAACAAGGATCAGCAGATCATCCGAAAAACGCTCAGGGGCTCCCCCCGAGAAAATAAGCTAAAAACACAAGGATCAGCAGATCATCCAAAAAGGCTCGGGGGCTCCCCCCGTAGCAGAAAACAAGAAATTACTTACATGGTTAGACGGCGACTTCGAAGGTCCGCTCGCGGTCTTCTGAGGGACAACCACCCGATCCTCATGCGGGGAAGGGTTCGGGGCAGCGCCCTCAGAGGTGGCCACCATCTGAGGAGGAGGAGGCATAACCTTCGACTCCCCCACCATCTCCCGAGCGCCATCACTGGAGGATCCATCGGAGGAGCGGCTACAAAAGAAATATCAGCAAAGCTCAAAAACAAATAGACAAGAGAAAGCAAAAATGGACTGAGGAAACTTACGAGTCGAGATCTCTCAAGTCAAAGACAGGAGGGGTCTTCCTGCCCTTCTTCTCTTCCTTCTTCTCTTCCTTCTTTTCTTCCTTCTTCCGCTTCGCCGGTGCGTGCGGTGCCACTGCCCGCACGGGAACGGTAGGAATTGGAGAAGAAGAGACCCCATGCCCATCGATGTGATGCTCAAGGCACAACAGGTTCCTAGGCGTCGGCGGAGTCGAGGCATCCGACGATTCGCTGGAGCTCCTCGTCTGCTTGCGATTGTGATCCTCGCTCGACTCGTTGGCCTCTTCAGCCGAAGATCGCGCCGACGGTAGCTCGGACATGGAATCCACCACATCATTGTCCGGAGCATTCGGAAATAGTTTGGGCAATGGAGGCGACATGCCTGTCACCTTGAATTCCTGCGAAAAGAGAGCAAAAAATTCAGTACAGAAGGTGGAAAACCAACCGCAGTCGAAAAATAGCGCTACGCGCACATCACAGTTCTACACCTGTGGAACCGGATGGGAAGCGGAGAACGGAGAAGTCAACGACTTCCCCGGAAGATCCTCTCCAGCCTTGAACTTCAGCAGCGAACGAAGGATCCCGTCGAGATCCCCCTTGGAGAATTCCTCAGCCGAAACCCTCGTCGGATCACGGCGACCCGAATAAAGAAACATCGGGTGCGCCCTAGCCTGGAGCGGTTGCACCCGACATTTGAGAAAAGTGCGGATGATATCCACACCGTTCACCTCCTTATCTGGAATCAGCTGGAGATCCTCCACCCGATGATAGAGCCCATCTATCTCCGCCACCTCGCCATCCAAGATCTGGTTCTTCCAGGACCTCTTCGGCTCGATCTTTTGGGAGGGGTCGAAAGGAGCAAGACCAAAATCCTGCCCAGCCACCGTGGAGTCGCGGATGTAAAACCATCGCCTCCGCCAGTACTAAATAGATTCGGACATGGAAAAGGAGAAGAAAAGAAGATTGGATCGAAGGGAAATGATGCAACCCCCAATGGGATAGACACCATCAGAACCAGATTGCCTCTTCACGGAATAGAGTTTCTGGAAGAGGCCAAAGTGCGGCTCGATACCGAGCCAGCACTCGCAGAAAGTGACGAAACAAGCAATATGAAGAAGAGAGTTGGGGGGAAGATGATGCAGCTGGATGTCGTAAAGAAAAAGCAGTCCACGAAGGAAATTGTGGACTGGGAAGGAAAAGCCCCGAAGAACAAAAGCGAGGAACATAACCCGAAACCCGGCGGGAGGGACGGGGAATTACCTCATTGCCAGGAAGTTTGATGGCCTACCTATCCTGCGGGATCAAGCCCGGCTCACGGAGCTTGCGGAGATCCCTCTCCTGCGTCTCCGATCGCCGCCAGCCACCGTCGGTGACACGGGCAGCGGTAGAACTTTTCTTGCCACCAGCAGCGCTGGTGCCAACCGCAGAAGAGGACTTCTTAGGCTTCCCCATCGCGGTGCGGCGGCGCCGGCGGCAAGAATGTAGGATCAAAGAAGGAAATGTTCGAGGATATTCCAGCGCACAGCAAGAAAGCTCAGAGAAGATTGGAGCAGTGAAACAAGAATGGCTGCGGTGAAAACAGATTAACTTTTCCCCAATGATTATAAGGATGAAGACGATGCACGACGACCGTCCATCGGGAAGACCTAGAGCCAACTTCAAGATCTAACTGTCCACGTGTCAGCACAACAGCGAACCGTCGCTCACACGCCGTCCACTACGTGCGGAAATCGAGGCGACGCGGTAATTATCTCCACGCCGCGCGTGACCGGTCAACTCAAGGTCAGAAGGTGGGACCCATGTTCGTCCAGTCACGTCATCTCTGGTGACGCAGACGCTTGAGGTCACCGATCGTCGGCACTGACGTCATCAAAAGCTATGCTAGCAACGGTTAAAATTCTTTGGCTATACAATTAAGAGTACTCACTCGAATCTACGATTCGACTAACTACTCGGGGGCTACTCCTATCAGGAGCACTGGCCGCGCACCCGAAAAGTGAACAAAACACTACATCACTGAATTATTTCTTCGAGTCCTACGTCGAGTCTACGACTCCACTACGGACTCGAGGGCTACTCCCATAAGGAGAATTGTCGTGGTGGTGGCACGGCAGATGCCATGGGTAGGCTAAAGTATGGGGCCAATGGATGCTAGTGGGATCTGGGGAGGGAAGATGCAACTGTCTTTACACTCAAGCTGCCAAAGTGATGAACTTTATTTCTCTCTCGATGTGTTACAAGTGCTCCAAGAGCTGTTTACAGGGGTACTCAGTGAATTTCCCCAGCCTAACGTTGCTCAAAAGACTCTCCCTTTCCCTCAGGGTCCAGACCTCCCCTTATAAAGGGGTGCCTTGGGTGCCCTTAGGGCTGACGGGGCAAGCATATTCGAGGAATATGCTTGTCCCAAAGTGGTAATTCGGCGGCCTCCTTTCCCTGTCTCCCTTCCAATGACGGCAAAGCTCCAGCGGCCCCCCTTCTGCGTGCCTCGGGCTCCAGCACTGTCACCTCCGTGACCTCCTTCTGCCCCTCTGTCCCTGCGCCTCCTTGTCTCTTGCGCTTGGCCCTGTTCAGATTCCTTTTAGCCTGCAGCTATGGTTTGACCCTAGGCTTCTCCTTCTCCTGCAAGCTTCATATAACTCGGCCTTACCTTGTGTTATTCGGCTCGTTCCTCACCTGCATGAAGATCATTTGTGTAACCCGGCTGAGTTTCTCATTAACTCGGCCAGGTAACCACTTTATACCTATACGTGAGCTTCTTGCCTCCGTTCATCGGCCGACATATACATGATTCGGCCGACCTAGGCCGTAGCTCGGCAATCAGACGGGACAAGACCTCTGTTTTCCCGTCTCGACCTACCCGTGGTTAACCCCGACATTAGTCCCGAAGCTGGTGTGGCCATCAATTACTTTGGCCGGGTTATATCAGCTTCAACACCTTCTTTTAGTCTTGTTTCCGTGCTACGGCCTCGTCCGAGGTTCTCTCGCTCCTTCCATCATACGCTAAGTCCTACGTGTCACCCCATCATTGCTTTTCTAGTTTTTAGGTCCTCTTATAATACTTACTGACAAGCTACAGTAAACCCTGTACCTGCTGCGCCGCCGCCACGACGCCTCGTGAACCGCTCCGCTTGGGATTGTAACAACTTTTCTGTTTCTGTGGCCTCTGGTGTGGCTCCATTCACCGTCGCGCGTTCGTGCTACTCCACGATCTACGCGGGTAACTGCCACACCCACGATCCCACTCCCTTGTTCATTGCTTTGTCTATAAAGTGGGGAAATGCCTTCGTGGTTCATCTTTCCCATTACCGTTCGGCTCGCTTCCTTCTTCCTTTCGCTGTGTGTCTCCTTGTCGCTCCGCCACCAGCCAGAGTTTCACGGCCGAGATTCTACCGCTGCTCGGCCTTTCCTTGCCCGTTCTACGGTTGTGGCCCCGCCACGGTGAGTTCTCTCTCGCCATCTCGCCCTAGATCGATCCGCACTGTTTCGCGCTCCGACGGTTTCTCCTCTTCTCGCCATTGTTTTCGTGCTAAGCCCGACGGGCCTGTAGCTCTAAGCTCTCCTCCGCCAGTTTTTCCTCCGCGATCTCTCCGGCGGACCTATGTCTAGTTCGCTCAGCGTGCTCTAGTTGAGGACGGCGACGCTGGCTCCGCCGAGCGTGGATCGTGGCAGGCTCTTCGCCACACGCCGCGAGATTGAGTGGCTCCTCCGAACTCGTTGATTCTCGCCGAGGTTTCTGCCGTCACCCGGCAGCGAATCCTCTCCAGCCTCGTGAGAAGGCGAATATGTGGTTTTCATGTCCCACTTTGCCCGCGGCTTTGGTCTCCCTCTTAGCGATTTTGCTAGAGAATTTCTTGATTACTTCGGCCTTCAGCCGCATCATCTTCCCGCGAACGCCATAGCTTCTCTTTCCGCTTTCATCTCAGCTTCGGAGGGTTACTTCGGCCTATGGCCATCAGTACATGTCTGGTCGAAATTCTTCCAGATTCGCTCCAACGTCGTTCCCGATAAATCTCTGCATCCTTCCGAGAAGTTGCTCACCCAATGTGGGGCGGCATCCATCACACCTCGGAGGCAATCCGTGTTCCCCCGTGTTACCGGGTTGGAGTCGTGTAAGAAATGGCACAAGTCGTTTTTCTACGTCAAGAACAGAGGGGCGGAAGACAAGATTCGGCTCCCCCCATTCTCAATTGGCCCACCTTCCAAAGTGAACTGGCTTTATAATCCGAAGAAGACTCATGCCCTGGCCGAGGCCTTCGAGCTTCGGCTGAAGGAGTTGATTCGGGCCGGGTTATGCGGAGAGGACCTGATGGCAACTTTTATTAGTAGCCGGATCTGCCCCTTCCAACAAAGGTCCCACAAGCTGTGCTACATGAGTGGTCCCCTGGACCCTAACCGAGTCTCGACCGTGGAGTTGGACAACTATCTTATCTGTAAGCTGCTCGAGCTATTTTCAAGACGGAGATGCGATGATTGGACCCGGGGTTGAAACCGTTCACCCGCGACAATCCGCCTCCCGAGGTAAGCCCAATCTTCATCACTCTATTTTTCCTCGCTTTTAGAGTCTGGTTTTCATGATTTTCTCCTTGTCATGCGAGGTTCGCCGAACAGAAAGACGAGGATGCCGAAGTTCTGCAGCTCCCCTGGCCCGCAGATAGGAGTACCCCGGATACTGGCGAGCCGGACTCTGAGGAGTTCGTCCCTAAGTCAGATCCCGCTCCCGCTCGAGCTCGTGGCAAAACCTCAGCGCAGGAGGAGGAAGGTGATTCTGACGAGGTCCAAATTCTTGAGGTAGTTGCCGCCATGCCTATTTCTTATGCATTTCGCTTCGCTTTCCCCTAATCCGCCGCCAGTTCATGACGCCGAACCTATTGCTTCGGCCTCTGTTACCTGGGAAACGCGGGGCTCGCCAGGTGCCTCGGATGCGGTTCCTAAGAAGCGAGTAAAGAAATCCGCCCGAATCCTCCCAGCGCAAGACTATGCCCGGGTTGCTGGGTAAGTTCTTTGCCTATATTTCTCGCTTTCTTCTTCGCTTCTCATTCTAACGAATCTTCTTTCTTATTTTGCAGCGCCTCCTGTCTGTTAAACCCGGCGGTCCTAGTATGACTAGCCGTCCGATTCGCCGCCATCTCCTCCTCCTCCGATGACACGAGAGTTCCTAGTCCTATTCGCCCCGCTTCTCCCCCGCCCGAGCACTGCCTATTCGTGATGCCCCGAGATCTCTCCCATTGATCTGGATCCGATCCGCCTCCGACGTTGCGTTGAACCAGCTGCCTCTATGGGCCCAGTTACAATTGAGCTTCCATCTACTCCGCAGTTTACGGTCACTCCGACCTCTGCCGAGAAGATCGCTACCCCGGCGCCCTCTGCGAGCTTAGCCTCCATTGATCCTAAGGATTCCGTCCCTACCTCGGAGGCGCAACTTCCTGCCGGTGCCTCTTCTAAGGAGAAACGTGTTATTGCCGTCAAGACCTCTTCTCAGAAAAGTCTTGCAAGACCTCTCACCAAGTATTGCAGAGGCATCGCAAGAAAGGAGTCAGATTCCGCTAAAGGCATCATACCTCGGCCATCGGGCAACCTTGCTCTTCATAAGAGTCCTGCGACTGTCGTGGTTGGACCGCCTGCCCGGGGTAAAGTTTTAACCCGGACAGCTAGCGGTAACAGCCTTGGAGCGCTGGTTGAATTTGCCAATAACTGGAATGCCGCTGATCAGTTTGAGGGCAATCCAGTCAACCAACCCTTCCAGCTTTCTGACATCAGTGGCCGCTTCGACCAAGCCGCCCAGTTTATCATTGATACGAACAAGATGAATGCGGTAATTGTTTTATCTCCGGGTCTTAAATTATTTTCTACATGTTATCATACTCTCTAGTCCCCGAAACTTGCAAGGAAATAACTTGTTGTATGCTTGGAAGTTTGACGTATTTTTATTTCTAAGGTTTCATTAGTTCGGCCACCTAGTTCATAGTTTGTTTAGTTTTGACGTAGCTTTGAATTTCCATTCTCATAGAGCCGAGTTAAGTCCTTCTTGACTCGGATCTGGCGTAGTTTTGAATCTCCAGCCACCTAGATCTGAATTAAGTCTTGCTTGATTCTGATCTAGTTTAGCTTTGAATTTCCAGCCACCTAGAGCCGAATTAAGCTTTGCTTGATTCGGATCTGTTATAGCTTTGAATATCCAGCCACCTAGATCTGAATTAAGTCTTACTTGATTCGGATCTGGTATAGCTTTGAATATCCAGCCACCTAGAACCGAAGTAAGCTTTGCTTGATTCGGATCTGTTATAGCTTTGAATATCCAGCCACCTAGATCTGAATTAAGTCCTACTTGATTCGGATCTGGTATAGCTTTGAATATCCAGCCACCTAGAGCCGAATTAAGCTTTGCTTGATTTGGATCTGGTATAGCTTTGAATATCCAGCCACCTAGATCTGAATTAAGTCTCACTTGATTCGGATCTGGTATAGCTTTGAATATCCAGCCACCTAGAGCCGAATTAAGCTTTGCTTGATTCGGATCTGTTATAGCTTTGAATATCCAGCCACCTAGATCTGAATTAAGTTTT
This sequence comes from Avena longiglumis, assembly GCA_030063025.1. Lineage (NCBI taxonomy): Eukaryota > Viridiplantae > Streptophyta > Magnoliopsida > Poales > Poaceae > Avena > Avena longiglumis. The sequence continues at coordinate 497,748,933 of CP125974.1, read as the reverse complement.
ACTTGATTCGGATCTGGTATAGCTTTGAATATCCAGCCACCTAGAGCCGAATTAAGCTTTGCTTGATTCGGACCTGTTATAGCTTTGAATATCCAGCCACCTAGATCTGAATTAAGTCTCACTTGATTCGGATCTGGTATAGCTTTAAATATCCAGCCACCTAGAGCCGAATTAAGCTTTGCTTGATTCGGATCTGGTATAGCTTTGAATATCCAGCCACCTAGATCTGAATTAAGTCTCACTTGATTCGGATGTGTTGTAGCTTCTAACTTTTGTTTTATCATTTTGCTCCATTTCTTAGGTTGCACATGACCGACGGACCGCCGAGTTCCAGAGGTTGCTCTTTTTGCACCGTAAGCTGGAAGAGAAGTACGAGAAAGTTCTGCCCGTGGCCAAAAAGGCCGGTAAGTCAATAATTCGTTTTCCTCATTTTCTCCTTACTCATATACTCGTCTGCGGAATGCCGGCTCACCTCTTGTTGAATAGGTAACATCAATAACCTCAATATCCGCCTTGAAAAGAAGATCAAGACCCTGGAAGGTTAGTTTCCTTTCTACTTCCTTTCTTCTTCTTTTAGTATCTAAACTAAGTTTCCTTATTGCGTTGGGCTGTGGCAAAGCCGAGTTGCAAGACTTGGCAGCGTCGCAACAAGATTGCATGCCCATGCCTGACGTGATGCTTCATTTTTTAGAACAAAGCGCAGTTCACTCGCAACTACAAGAGAAAGATGATGAGATAGCTCGCAAATCCGAGGTGAATACACTCAAGCTCTCGTAAATCCGAGCTAGAAAAGGTTGACCAAGAATTTGCCGAGGAGAAGAATCGGTGACTGGATTTACGAAGAGCAAAGAGCTCCTCGAAGCCGAACTTAAAACTCGTGGTTTGAGCGAGGAACTCGCTCGAGAAGAGTAAACTGCTTGGGCCAAAGACCTTCGATAATGATGAGCTATATTCATCGTAAGTTATTTGGCTTGGCCGAGCTAGAAATTTTCTTTGCTTTCGCTATCCTTTGACATGTTCATGTTTTATGCAGATCACTTCCCGAGTCCATACCCGTGAGTTCTAGAGCTGTTCTTGCCGCGTTCGCCGAGGTGAACATGTCGTTGACTTGAATATTCGATGGAGGATTTCTTGGTTGCCGCTGCAGCTGGTCCGATGAAAATCATGGGTCGGGACTTGGTGGAGGCTATCAAAGCTTACCATGCACTCGGCCGAATACCGTGGTCTCCGATATCGATGAGGTCAAGTTATTGGTGACGGTGAAGGCATCCGAGGCGATTGAGTCTTTGGAGGGAATCTGCTGCGTGTGCTGGTGCCGACATGGCCCTTACTGTAATCATGTCATGGTATGAAGACATCTCTCTTGACATTCTGATGAATCTGCGCACTGGCTCCCGCTGGGTTGAAGATCCGACCTTTGTTGCTCTTCGGCAAGCTCGGGCTTTCCAGCTCGTCGAGTATGCCGACGTGCACACTTGGAATGAAGGGCCGAGTTTTCTCCCAGATCCGGATCAGGAGGTCGCAGCTGAAGGTGCTTCGGGTGATGATTCAGCTGAGCACGGGGAAGGTGAGGATGATTCGGCCACCTCCGATAGCTCCAGCTCAAGCTCAGATAGCAACGGCGATGCACGATCTTCCTCCAAAGGCACCAGGCATTCCACCGCGCGTACTGACGCTCCTGAAAAACCCCATGATACCGCCGAAGTTACACCTGGGTCGGCGGAGGGCGAGGCGACCTCGGTCGAAGTCCCTCCTTCTTCGGAGTGCCCCGCACCTGAGCAAGTGGTTGCCCCTTCAACGAACAACGCTTAGGTTATTCGCTATCCCCGGTATGCCGGGCGCACAATGTAGACGAAAAATTTGTCAACTCGTATGATTCGAGGCTCTTTTGCTATATGTCGTTGAGATTCTTGGTTAAATGTATGCTTGTCCGAATTCTTGCCTCGTTGGCTCGTAATTTCATCTTTTAGGGTTCAATTTTTGCCGTTATTTTGATGATCTTATTCAGGCATTGCCGCTGAATATCTAAGTTGTTGACCTGTTTTTCAACATAAGACAATTACTCCGTTGTGGAGGTAAGCAACGATCGCTGGATCGTTGCCACGTATGGAACTTCCTTTTATAAATTAAGTTTCGGATATGACTGCGTTTAGCATAGGCTTGATGTATCATGCGGTAGTCTCCGAGTCGCTGGCTTAAGTGCCGAAGTTTACATGTCTACGAATTTGTCACATCGTATGATAGTCCCTGAGTCAATACTTTGGGTACCTGGATGCATATTCATAACATGAGAGAAACACAACATATGGCATTTCGGCGAGTCACTGCTCTGGTCGCCAATGTTCAAGTATGTAACGCGAAAGAGATAGATATACCATATGGCAGTCCCCGAGCTATTGCTCTGGATGCCGAGGTCTGAACATGTCAGACCAAATAATCATTGCATATGGCAGTCCCTGAGTAACTGCTCTGGGTGCCGAGGTTCTAATATCAAACATGAAAGAACATCACATATGGCAGTCCCCGAGTAATTGCTCTGGGTGCCGAGGTTCTAATATCAAACATGAAAGACCATCACATATGGCAGTCCCCGAGTAACTGCTCTGGGTGCCGGGTTTCAAATATTAAACATGAAACAACATCACATATGGCAGTCCCCGAGCTATTGCCCTGGGTGCCGAGGTTCAAATATCAAAACATGAAACAATATCACATATGGCGGTCCCCGAGTAACTGCTCTGGGTGCCGAGGTTTGAATACATGATATGAAATAAATATAACCTACGGCTGTCCCCGAGTTATTGCTCTGGGTGCCGAGGTTCAAATACATCATTGGTTTTTTGACCTTGAGATACAACCCTATGAGTAAAATGGCCGAAGTAACGCCACATTCCAGGGGCGCTTCGTTTCTTCACCAGCTTTGTCTGCCTTGCCTTCTCCAGGGGATTGAGCATCAATCAGATAATATGCATCGTTGTGCAATGCTTTGCTTACGATAAATGGTCCTTCCCATGGGGGTGATAATTTGTGCATGCCGGCCGTGCGTTGCACCAGCCGGAGGACTAAATCTCCTTCTTTGAATACCCTTGGATTCACTTTCCTGCTGTGATACCGCCGTAAGTTCTGTTGATAAATGGCCGATCGTGATAATGTCAACTCTCTGGCTTCTTCCAACAGGTCTACGGCATCTTGCCGAGCTATTTCATTTCTTTCAGAGGTTGTGTACTGAGCGACTCTTGGCGAGTCATATATTATGTCGGCTGGGAGTACGGCCTCTGCCCCGTATACCAGAAAAAATGGAGTGTAACCTGTTGACCTATTCGGAGTAGTTCGAAGGCTCCATAACACGGCTGGGATTTCTTCGATCCAACATCCTGCCGACCGTTGCAAAGGTTCAACAAGTCGTGGTTTTATTCCTGATAACACCAGTCCATTAGATCTTTCAACTTGTCCGTTGGATGCTGGGTGTGCCACCGAGGCAACATCCAGTCTTATGTGCTTCTCTTGGCAAAATCTGGCGAAGGCTCCTTCTGCAAAGTTCGTGCCATTATCCGTAATAATGCTATGTGGGTATCCGTATCTCAAGATGATATCCTTGAGGAACTTCACTGCTGTGTGCCCATCACATTTTTTGATTGGTTTTACTTCAATCCATTTCGTGAACTTGTCCACCATAACCAAGATGTGGGTCATTCCTCCTCTTGCCGGCCTGAAAGGTCCTACCATGTCTAAACCCCATACAGAAAATGGCCATGTGATGGGTATTGTTTTTAACTCGGCCGACGGCATATGTATTCTGGTTGCATATCTCTGACACCCATTGCACTTCTTGACTAATTCTTCTGCCTCTTTTAACGCCGTTGGCCAGTAAAATCCATGCCTGAATGCCTTGGCTACTAAAGCGCGAGATGAGGCATGGTGCCCACATTCTCCTTGGTGTATATCTAGAAGGATCTCCTGACCTTCTGCGGGACTCACGCATTTCTGCAATATGTTCGTTACGCTTCTCTTATATAACTCATTGTTTATGAGTGTATAGGCTTTTGCTCTTCTGACGGTTTGTCCGCTAATACTTCATCACTCGGCGATCGCTGCCTTTTTAGGTACGAAAATATGGGTTGCGCCCATATCGGCGTTGCTCTTCTGCAGTGATTTCACTGTCATCTCCATGCTCTCTGCCGACATACATACCTCGGCCCTTTCCATGATCGCTATTACCTCGGCTGTCCCCTCTTTAGGGTTCCGAATCTTCTGGATCTATCTCCATTGGTGTATGATTCTCTGCAGAACTTTCCGGGATAAAGATTGATTCGGATTACGGTGATGGGTTTATTGACGGTTTCTGAGGTGCTCCAGGGCTATACCGCGGAATCGATTGCGGGTTGATCCTAATTTTGACAATGTGTCAAGGCGTCATTTTCTTCGTGGTATGTGGTGGAATTCACATCCTTCAAAATATCCACCGATCTTACGCACATGGAATCAGATAAAGCCATATTAGCATCTAATGCGTCCCAAGTGCCCGACACTTGTCAGACTACCAGATCCGAGTCACCGTAGCATAGGATTCGCGTATTCCCATTTCTTTTGCCACTTTTAATCCATGGACTAGTGCTTCATATTCAGCTACATTGTTGGACGGCAAAATGTATTTGGCAGACATACTTCAATTGATCTTTTTTAGGCGAGGTCAGCACTATTCCTGCGCCCAAACCGTTCCTTAGTTTGGAACCATCAAAGTGCATTGTCCAGTAATTTGGATCTGGCAAGGGTGGCTCATATTGCACCTCGGCCCAATCTACGAGAAAGTCGGCGACAGCCTGAGATTTGATTGCATCTCTCCTATCAAATTGCGGAGCATATGGTGATAACTCGATCGCCCATTTTGCTATTCGGCCACTTGCATTTTTGTTGTTCAATATGTCGGCTATGGGTGCCTCACATATTACTCTGATGGGATGCTCTTCAAAGTAATGCTTAAGCTTTTTAGCCGACATATATACTCCATAGGCCATCTTCTGATAATGCGGATAATTCTGCTTTGAGGTGGATAATACTTCACTTAGATAATATACTGGCCTCTGAACCGACTTACCCTCTTCAAGTCGTTCCACTACAACCACAAAGGCTAACTACTCGATTGGTAGCTGCTATATAAAGTAGCATAGGTTCTTTTGATAATGGGGAAGCTAAAATGGGTGCCAGAACTAGCATCTTTTCAACTCGTGAAACGCAAGGTCGACACAGGGAGTCCAAATTAATTTGTCCGACTTTCTCATCACCGATAGAGTGGCGGTTTTTCTCCCAGCCGACATACAAATCGACTAAGTGAGGCGAGGCAGCCCGTGAATTTTTGTACATCATTCAAACATCTCGCAACTCCATTTTTTCTATTGCTCTTATCTTCGTCGGATTAGCCTCGATACCTCCTGGACACAAGGAACCCGAGTAGTTTTCCGCCGCACGCCTAAACGTGCATTTCTCCGGATTGAGTTTCATTCGAACCTTCTCGTTCGCGAAAGTTTGTCAGATATCTTCTAGCGGTTCGCTTTCCTTAGTTTTGATGACTACATCATCCACATATACTTGTACATTTTTCCTATCCGATCATGTAAACATTTTGCATGCACCTTTGATACGTTGTTCTCGCATTTCTCAGGCGAATGGCATCGATGCGATAACAATAAGCCCGTGACGGGTAATAAATGCAGTCTTTATTTGATCGTCGGATTTAACGGTATCCGTGGAAACCAATAATGCGTCTACAAATGATAACAACTCACAGCCAGCGGTCGAGTCAATGACTTGGTCTATTCTAGGCAATGGAAAAGGATCTTTCGGACACGCCTTGTTTAGGTTAGTGTAGTCGATACACATTCGCCACACAATGGCTACATTAGGATCATCTTTCTTCTTTTCTACTAGCACCGGATTTGATAACCAATCCGGATAAAGCACCTCCATGATAAACCCGTAGAAGCCGAGCTATCTCATCTCCTATCACTTTTCTCCTGTCTTCGTGAAGCGGAGAGGTTGCTTCACTGGCCGTGCTCCTGGCCTGACGTTTAAAGAGTGCTCAGCCAACTCCCTCGGCACACCTTGCAGATCTTGAGTAGACCATGCAAATATGTCCCGATTCTCACGGAGGAAGTTGGTGAGCTCGCCTTCCTATTTGGCGCCAAGACCTGCACCAATAGTAACAAGGCGCCTGGGAATTGCTCATCAATCTGAAATTTCTTCGCCTCTTTGGTTGGTTGAAAAGAAACACCGCCATGAGGGTTGGCGGTCAAGCATGCTTAGTCAGGCCGACTGCGAGGGCTGCTACCTCTTGAATCCTTTTCTTTTCTCGCTATGACCAATGATTCGCCAAATTTGACCCGCCGAGGCACACTCCATTGACTTCTTGTAATCCCCAGAATCGTTATCACCCCTTGTGGTCCGGGTAATTTCATCTTTAGATAACCTATATGACAATCGCTCATGAATTTGGCCAAGCGGGTCAGTCCGAGTAGAGCATGATAACAGCTTTCCAGATCAACCACCTCAAATTCCAAATTTTCGCTCGCAGTTATCTCTTGTACGAATAAGACGTCCACTCGGACTTTACCAATGGGCTCACATGAAAGCCCCGCACTATCCCATGGAAAGTTGTCCTTGTGGATCGCAAGATATTCTCGTGATATGCCGAGCTTGTGCATGGTATCTTTGTACATGATGTTAATACTGCTTCCATTATCAATGAAAACTTTTGAGAATTTCACATTGATGCTTGGTCCCACAAATGTCGGGTCCAACACAAGTGCGTATGATCCCGGACTCGCATTATCCCGGGATGATCTTTTATGCTCCAAGTTATATCTGATCGTACCATGGCTGGTATCTTGGTACCGCTGGTACAACCGCATTCACTTCCATATGTCGGCGCACACTGCTTGTCCTGTTTTGCCGCCGTGAACACGCAAAGAAGACCGGTGATGTTCCTGTAATCATTGCCCAAAGCATTTGCCGGATTTATCCTTCCGCCCCGCCTCGGTTCATTACTTGATGCCTTTGCATCCCTCCGATCCGAGTTGTCATACCTCGGAGGGGCGGCATCGATTCTGTGCATTTGCTCCAGCTAATCTGGGCCGATGCCGCTTGCATCCGATGGGGAGCTGAACTCCTGCCGGTTACCCATCGCATTTTTCATCCAAGCACATTGCGGGTTGTGTGATTGGCTGGTCTAGATGGGTTTGATGTGTGAAATTTACACCGATCCAACATGGATTCAAATGTATACTTCGGCTTCTCTTGCCATTGCTTCTTTTGCTCTGGGGTCCATTGCCTCTTTCCATCATTTCTTGCGGTCCACTGTTGAGGTCCATTTTTCTGCCGTTGAGTTACTCCGTGACTCGACTGATCTTGGGCCACAGCTGCCACCTGGGCCGAATTATACCTATAATCCGGCCTCTCTTCTCTTCTTCTTCCTCTGAAATCGCGCCTAGATGACCCGCCAATTACGTCGGTATTGGTCTTCTTGCTCACGATGATCTGCCGACATTAACTCCGTTGGTTGGGTCACCCAAAGCATAGGAGTCCGCTATTCTGATAGTTTCTGCTAGTGTGGTTGGCATATCTCTCTGCAAGCGTTGCCACAACACACTGCCGTAACGGCAGCCTTGCGCGAACCAAGCGATCGCGTGCGATTCAATAACTCCTTCACATGTGTTTCTCAAGTTACACCATCGAGTTAAAAACTCTATCTGTTTCATTCGCCTCGCTTGCACATGGCCGCTGTCTGGTCTATTCGGTCTCTTGTACGCGCTTTGGTAAAGTTGTCGACAAACATCTTCAAGTCTAACCAGCAGCTTGATACCGCTGGTTGATTATTCAACCATACCACAGCTGGTCCTTCCAACATCTGGGACATACCGCACAGCCATCTCGAGTTGCCACCCGCTATCTTCACCGCGGTAGCATAATCAATTAACCGCCTTGTGGCTTGGTGCTTCCATTGTACGCTTTTGTGCCTCTCGCCAACTGAAAATTTGGTACCGGTGGTTCGCCCATGATCCGTGGTCCAAAACACGCCGGACCGTGGACCTTGCTCTTCCAATAGCTCGGACCGTATAACCGATCCAATTTACTCTTGCATCATTCGGGCAAATCTCAGACAGATTCTATCCGCATCCCATAGTGATGGTCCCCACCGGTTTGCGTATTCTACCACGGAATATCCATCATTATACCTTTCATTCATCCGATTATAGCGAGCTGGCCTCACTTCTCTTTCTTGCCGAGGCTCATGTCTCGGCGGGTGGAGCGGCACTTCTCTCCTTACTTCGCCGGAGCTTGGTTTTCATGATTGTCTCATGGGTTCTTTTCGCCGTGCTCCCCATTACCTCGACCGCCAGTCCTTTTCCATACGGCCGTGGTTTCTCTCCCGCTATTACCTCGGCTTGCATTTCCTCTGTTCTCATTTGCCTTTCCAGCTATTGCCGGTCATATGGAACGATCTGTTTGTTCCTCTTCCCGAGGTTACGCTTTCTTTTCTTGCATTGTTTCCGGTGAAGATGCTGCTGCAGATAAAGTGTTGCCGCCGAATGAACCATTCATGAGGCCCCGGTCTTGCCGGGTTAGCTCGAGCATTTCTCATTCGCTGGTTCGCGATGCGCACCAGTTCATTCACTCTTTCTTGCTGCCTCTGCCGAGCTTCTCGTTAACCCTTCTAGTTCCAATGCTGCTGATTCACGCTCTTAGGTTTTTCGCCGGGTACTATACGCAAACCCAAATCGCCTGATTCGGCTCTGTGAGCTTCATGCTCTTTGTTAATATCACTCATGAGGTTCTTTCCTCTTAATCTCGTTCGTCCACCCGCCGGGTGCGATATCAAGCTTATTAGCTTTTGCATATTCTCTCGTGGTCTGTTCAAGGATTTCCCAGGTCGATACTTTTGGGCCTCTAAAGACTTTTGCCTGGTTTCCTCCAACTCTGCTCGAGCATTTGCCGGATCAAGTATCGGCGCCAGGTGTAGTTAAGTTATCTATAGTTGCACGAAGAATGTTCTCGGTCTCTCCAGGTGGTCCTCTCACTCTTGGTGCCTTTGGGGTGGTGTCATGTAGTTCGGCGGGTTTGCCACCGGCGAATTACCTCGCGGTTTGCAGTAATCGCTTGGTATACCACATGCATGCGGCGGGCTCTCTGCTTGACCCGGCCAATGCTGCTCCCGCTTGTGCCCCTGCTGCGACCATCACCTCGACGCCGCTGGCCAGACGTTCTCCTGATGGACAGCTCGCTGCGCTTCGAGGTGGTTCCCCTGCAACAACAACCCGGTGAGGATAAACGTCGGAGACGTCGACGCCGACGTAGATCTTGTGCTCGCCCAGGCCGATGAAGATCCCGTTGCGCGGGGGAGTTTTCCCCCTGAAGCTCCCTGCATTGTCTCTGACATAGTCACAGAGACCAATTCTCTGGACCACACCAGAAACAACGCGTTCGCCGGTGTTGATGAAGTTTCCCGTCCGGATCACAACTCCAGCTAGCACCGCTGCTGGCCCCACGGTGGGCGCCAACTGTCGTGGTGGTGGCACGGCAGATGCCATGGGTAGGCTAAAGTATGGGGCCAATGGATGCTAGTGGGATCTGGGGAGGGAAGATGCAACTGTCTTTACACTCAAGCTGCCAAAGTGATGAACTTTATTTCTCTCTCGATGTGTTACAAGTGCTCCAAGAGCTGTTTACAGGGGTACTCAGTGAATTTCCCCAGCCTAACGTTGCTCAAAAGACTCTCTCTTTCCCTCAGGGTCCAGACCTCCCCTTATAAAGGGGTGCCTTGGGTGCCCTTAGGGTGGGCAAGCATATTCGAGGAATATGCTTGTCCCAAAGTGGTAATTCGGCCTCCTTTCCCTGTCTCCCTTCCAATGACGGCAAAGCTCCAGCGGCCCCCCTTCTGCGTGCCTCGGGCTCCAGCACTGTCACCTCCGTGACCTCCTTCTGCCCCTCTGTCCCTGCGCCTCCTTGTCTCTTGCGCTTGGCCCTGTTCAGATTCCTTTTAGCCTGCAGCTATGGTTTGACCCTAAGCTTCTCCTTCTCCTGCAAGCTTCATATAACTCGGCCTTACCTTGTGTTATTCGCCTGCCTCACCGCATGAAGATCATTTGTGTAACCCGGCTGAGTTTCTCATTAACTCGGCCAGGTAACCACTTTATACCTATACGTGAGCTTCTTGCCTCCGTTCATCGGCCGACATATACATGATTCGGCCGACCTAGGCCGTAGCTCGGCAATCAGACGGGGACAGTACCTCTGTTTTTCCCCGTCTCTGACCTACCCGTGGTTAACCCCCCGACAAGAATGGATTCAATCATCCGAAAAATTTGTGTCCTACGGACCTGAAGCTGAACAACGGCTGAATTAAAGTCTCTGCTCGAGTCTACAACTCGAACAGACACCCGGGGCTACTCCCATAGGGAGCGTTGGTCATACACCCTATGAATTCTTCGACTATGATCCTACGGATCAACATGCAAAACTTTTTCGGCAACTCTGCTCCAATTAACGCTAAGTGAGCAACATTCTCCTTGGCCACCCGAAACACCTCCGTGGTGATAAACATTCGGATGTTGTGTCTGTGACGCAAAGATAAGACCTACAGATATCATCTGATGGCCTGGCAATGCACACGACTGCGCTCTACTAGTATGAATCTGTGCCAATAGGCGCGATGAAAAATCCCGACGTACGCGTTGGGTACATCATTTAAATTCACTGGAATTCCACTCCTGTAAGTCCTCCGCGGCCTGAGTCGAATTATGCCAGCATATGTTCCGGGTTCGAGCCGAGGGACTCGAACCTAAAGAAGATCGTGTTGTTTTGTCCTAAGACAGTTAACTGACCCTGATCCGTCGGGAGAGTCAGGCACACGCATCAACAATCCCTACACATTCTCTTGAAAGACAGAGTTGCACCCGAAGGATTGAAGAGTCCTCAGCCGAATCTACGATTCGACTGAACACTCGAGGGCTACTGACATGGTTATACCCCGCGGGTACACGATCTCAGCATACCTAGTCCAGCCCAAGGAAGGCCCACGGCGAATATACGTCGGCCCATGAAGACTTTCGGGTGGCCAAGGCCCATGGTGCCTTCGGATACTTGGAGAGCAAGACTAGAGTAGATAGGAAATTCAAAGGGGTAAACCCTAAAACCTGTAACCAACTTGATCTGTGCCTGGGACCTGCCTATCTCTATATAAAGGCCAGGAGGGCACGACGAGGAGGCTCTCTGACAATCTCTCACACACCACCGCATACACACCTCCACGCCAGATTGCATCTGCGCACCCATGTAACCTTCGGTTCCATCATAATCAGAGCAGACAAGCAGGAGTAGGGTTTTCCCTCCGGGGGCCTGAACCTGGGTAAACCTCGTGTCCCCGTGTTTCTTGTTTGCTAACCGTTCCGCGATCTCCAGCATCCCCATCTTCTCCAAAACCCAAGTCCATAACAATGGGCATTGACGAGATTAAACCTCGTCAGGACTATTACAACCTTTGGAAATTCCCGAATGGAAGTGGGAGGAAATAGGTATGGACTTCATCACATGATTGCCCATGACACCTAAACGGAATGATGTGATATGGGTAATTGTGGAAAGACTCACTAAAAGTGCACATTTTATTCCGGTAAATCAAAAAGATAATGCTGAGAAATTAGTAGAAGTTTACTTCAAAGAGATAGTAAGTAAGCATGGAGTGCCCAAAAATATCGTAAATGATACGGGATCGGTGTTTACTTCAGCATTTTGGAAGCAATTACATGAAGCACTTGGTTCAAAGTTAGGTTTTAGCACAGCCTATCATCCAGACACAGGAGGTCAAACAGAAAGAACAAATCAGATACTAGAAGACATGTTAAGAACGTGTGCATTAGATTTTGGAGGTACATGGGAAGATCATCTACCATTGGCAGAATTTTCCTACAATAATAGCTATCAGAGTAGTCTGAAGGCAGCTCCATATCAGGTTCTGTATGGAAGGAAGTGTAGATCACCAATATGTTGGTATGACCCTGTAAGTAGCAAGGAGTTTGCAACAGACTATATCAAGGAAAGACAAGATATAATTGATAAGATCAGGGATAGACTGAAAATAGCTCAAAGTAGGCAGAAAAGTTATGCTGATCAAAGTCGAATATCTTGGCATCCAGAAGTGGGAGACATGGTATATTTGAAAGTAAGTCCAATGAAAGGGGTGAAAAGGTTCGGAGTTAAAGGAAAATTGAGTCCAAGATACATCGGACCATTCAAGATATTGAGTCAGAACAGAACTATAGCTTATGCTCTAGAGTTACCATCAAGATTGGCTCAAGTACATAATGTTTTCCATGTGTCACAACTTCGTAAATGTTTGAAAGTTCCGGATGATGCAATCACACAACAGGAGATAGAACTACAAGCAGACTTGACCTATGTTGGAAAGCCCTGTAAATTTTTTGGAAGAAAACTGAAAAAGGTTGAGGAATAGGGCAATCAAATATTGCAAGGTGCAGTGGGAACATCACCCTGAAAGGGAAGCCACTTGGGAGAAAGAAGAGGACTTAAGAAAAGCCTATCCAGAATTATTCAGGTACATCTCAACAAACTTCGGGACGAAGTTTAATTTAAGGGGGGAAGTCTATAACATCCCAGCATTTAGGAACCAACGAAGAGTAGATTTAGGAATTCGATATATTGCATGCATTCATCTATGAGAATGTGGGTAAATTTTTCGCCAAATAAAAACCTAAAGTGATCAAAGTTTCTTTCATACTTTGAGATTAGGTATAGTCTTGAAGGATGATTGTTATAGACTTTGATATGATCTTTGTGGACTTGTGTTTTGGGAAATTAAATTTGAATTTAAAACTTGAGTGTTTGAATTATAATTCAAAAGGATTTGATTTAATTTAAGAGTTAACCAATAATAACTCAAACTTTAAATGAAAGAAGACAATCAATAAAATAAATATTCCAAAACTTCATTCAATAATGAGTTACAAAATGTAACTTATGGAAATGAGCAACAATCTTTACAATAATAATTAAATATAAGAATAATATTTCTTTATTGAATAATAGTACAATCTTTATTACAAAAGAATAAAAATAAAGAGTACAAAAGAATAAATTAAAGATTACAATTGAATATGAGAGTTATTACAAGTGACTATTCTATAAAGAAAAACAAAAACCTAAACTATAGTCTTGATCTTCAAATCTGGTACCTGCAAAATAAACAGAAACTTAAAAAAGAAAGAAAGTTAGGATTAGAATTATTTTACTCTCAGATTTGACAGTGAAGTGCACTGTTCATTTTTTCATCATTGAGTAATTTAAGGGGCAAGTTTCACCAATATGAAAGAATATATCTTTCATAATTTTAAGCCATAAGTCAAATAAACATCAAGTAGGGGCAAGTTTCACCACTGTAAAATGTAACTCGATACAAAGAACTCTCAAATTGAACATATCCACAATGCGGCAAAGTACACAAAAAGACATACACCAAATCGCATGGTGTGTGTCAACACCACAAAGAACAAAGACAATCAAACAAAACCATCAACACAGCCATGGGAAGCCAATCCCCACACCATTCCATTGTTCTTACACACCAAGCACAGTAGCCACCAGCTAAACCAAGCTAAAGCCAAGCTAGATCACACCAACCAAAACCCTAGATCACATCACCAAAATGGTGACATAAGGAGGGGGTAGATCAGGTGTATAGCAAGGACAAGATCAAGCCACCAGGACCAGGAAGTGAAGGGCTAGATCAAGGACAAGCCAGGAGCTCGAAATACCAGGGGAGCACCAGATCAAGCTACCACAAGATCAACCACTAGCAACCCCAACATCAAATAAGTGTGGTGAGTAAAATAGACCATCACATGATCTATCTCTCTAATATTAGACAAGCATTCATGATCTGTCTATTACTCAAATTCTCAGAAAGCACCCAAGTGGGGTGAATCCATCATTGAAGTTTTTAAACACTAAAAGCAATCAGAAAAGTATAAGGATCCAACTAGATCTCAGAACAACATCATTGACCTAGCTATCAAGCTATATTTCAATTCAAGAATAAATATAGCCAAGATTTAAACTTCTAGGCACATCTCTTCAACTAGAGTAGCACCTTAGAATTTAATCCTATGGATCTATATAAGTGATCAAGCCTACCATCATTTTTCCCAAACTTTGATTCATGAAACAGTAGCTGGTATCACTACCAGAACCCATCCATATGAATCAAAAAGATAAAGGCTTAATCCCTAAACCTCAGACCAACATCATGGGTCTTAGGGATTTAAGAAAAGAAGTTTGTACTTATCTTTAATGCCAAACTTATTTTAAGCTTGAACAAGACCAAACCAAGTAATAGAATCTAATCTTGTGTGCCATACAAGGATGGTGTCACAAGAACAGTTCTAAACTAAGCAGGTTAAGCATCCAATCTTCACAAATACAATCAACAAACAATAAATTATTTTCCTGACATCACAGGAATCATAATCAGGAAAATCCATATGTATATCTTCACTGTTTGAAACCGTTTGATCTCAAGTTACATATGAATTCTTAAGTCAACAGTACTAATACAGTGACTTCATCACACAACCCTCACTGCCATTAACCAAGTAATGACAGTGGTGAGTTATTAAAACCACTAGATTTCCCAAGTATTGCTTCTAGAGCAACTTTACCATCTGAATCATCTAAAATTTAATCCATAGAATCATCTGATAAACCACTAGCATCACCATAGCTAACCATCAGCAATAATCCATAGCAAGTCACACTCAACAGATTCAAGGATCATCAATACATGATCCAATTCATCAAATATCTAATCCAAAGAGGGATTTGAACCCTAAGTAGAACAAACCATTTTAATCAGGACAGGACAGTAACCAGGAAGGTCACTACCAACATCTAGCATAAGATGGCCTAGCACAGAGAGCACGAGAGAGAGAGGAACTACTTACCAAAGGTCCTCGTTGTAGATTAGAAGAGGAAGCAGAGGAGGCCGACGACCACGGCAGCACGAGCACACCCCCAAGGGGAGCTGTGACCCATACAACACCACGGCAGCGACCATATCCATGCCTGGGGGAGAGGAGCATCACCATGGCTCACGACAGTAGTGGCGGCGTGAGCACCAACGCCAACCCCAAACCCTAGGGTTCGGAACGGCATCAATCTGGCCGCAGGAGGGCTCCAGGTCCAAATCCAATTGGACAGGAGGGTAGAGCGGGGCCGACAACCTCATCCTGCACCACAGCAGTGGCCAGGAAGGTCCATGGCAGCGTGAATCGCCGGCGACAGCATCGCTGACCACGGGGTCGGGTAACAAGAAGGAGAGAGGTCAGTCCGAGAGAGAGACAAAGAGTGTTGGGCTGGATTGGGCCAATACCCCTTCGGGGTATTGTTTTGACTATGTCCTATTGGGCCATAAGGGCCCAATAAACTCAAACAATCAGCCCAAAAATCTTTTAGAGCCTCTTTTAATAATTGGAAAAGGACCAAAATGCCCCTGAACTTAAATAAATTCTAGAAAATAAAATAAAATTCCAAAAATGATAAATAAAATATTTTTGGATTCACAATAATCCAAACTATCCAAATAAATTAAGAGATAAAATTTTAGACATATAAATTTTATTAAGAATTTTGTAATTTATATATTCCTTATGGAATTTTACAAAATTATTAAAATATGATAAAAATAAATAAAAACCACTTTCATTATATATTAATATTGTAGTATTTTAGAAAAATACTAAACAAATATTTAATGTCATTTTTTGGTATTTAATGATAATTCTTAAAGGAATTATTAATTAAATAAAAAGGCAAATAAATTAAAGTAAAATAAAAAGAATACAATATTCAATAAATATTAAAAATTAATATTTATAAATTCTTTCTCATTAAAAGAATTTTATAATTTAAATAAATGGGGAAGAATACATATAAAGCTAAATGATGCATTACATTACCTTGCATAATCATTTTGCTTCTTTAAATATTGTCCTTACCGGGCAATAATGATGTTTTTGTAGATATAAAAGCTCAAGGTCCAGTGCAAGCATCAGACTTCACTACCTTGCCATCACAAGGCAAGTTCATCACTTGCTCATATCCTTTGAAGAGTCTTTACCAAAGTATTTGCAAATTGTGTGTTATCATATATACTCCAAAGAAAGAAAATATTATTTTCACAAATAAAGAAATCATAGATGTCATCCTAAGTGATGATATAATGGAGCAATAGAACTTAGGGTTCTATTTGCAATAAAATTTATCAATTAGGGACTTAATAACCCCTGACATCAGTGATTCTAGCGCCGTATATTACGCGTTAGCCATGAGATTTGGAATGGGACAGAGAAGTCAGCTGTATCTTCTTCCTCTCGCATGAAGTCGTATGTGCAGGTCGTGGTTGTTATCCTCGTAGCGTGCATATTAATTGGTAATTCATAGAGGATATGCAACATATGGGTGGGAACCCTCATCGTCCCACGATAGTTCTGGCATCTAATGGTTTGTACAAACCATTGCCGTAATTTAATATGTGGGCATGGTGTACACAAGGAGGCATGCGAGGTCGCGAAGGGGGCAGTGATTGGCTTGGACCAACTACTGGGCCCCACATCATGGAATTGTGGACGGAAAAGTACGCCCGGTTGTGCAACAAGGAGTTGATCTCTCATGGGTAAAGTAACGCACCTCTACAGAGTGTAAGAATTGTAACTTGTTACTCCATGTTCCGGGAAGGAGCTACGAACGCGGCAGGAAAGGAACTCCCTGAAAGTTCTGGTCAACCTGTGAGGACTGATGGTCATAGATTTTCATAATAAAATCAATCTTTGAAGAAAGATTTACAAAAACTGCATAGTACCAAGGACTTATAGTCCGAGGTGGTAGTTAGAGCATCAAACTTCCCACCTTGCATATAATGAACTTGTTGGGTAATGCTGTTACTCATCCTTTTCTTTGATTCCTTTCTTAGACTCTGAGGATCCCAAAGACGTGCCAATGTATGCAACTGAATATCAAGAAGATGTGTTCTACGAGGAGTCTGACCTGTCAGGAGGTGTTGAAGGAGTGGATTACGAAATCCGTTATGGTGTTGATGATAACGAGTTCAACTAAGTATCCTAGTTAGTAGTAACCAACGGAGCCGAGAAGCATGAACTCTATAGAATAAGCTGCTGAGCTCAACTCCTAGTTGGAGTTGCTACTTTTAAATTCCGCTGAAACACTTTATAGTTTGGTTTGTAAGTTGAAACCTTTTGAAGCCTTAAACTTCTGGTATTGTAATCTATACCTAATAATAAAGGACGAAGTGTTTCTTTCTGGTCCAACATTTTTTTAGATTTTTTTACCCTCCCACTAATATAATAATTACCCTTATCGCCATCGGTAATAAATTGTAACCATACACATGGATATGGGCCGATTCACGCCACCCGCTGACAATGACCTACTTAACCGGACCTGAATTACCACCTCGGTAGACCGAAGGATGCGTCCTCTGAATAGTACCACCTCGGTATTTTACACTAAATTTCATCAATTTATATACTTTTGTAGATTGGCTGTCAACAAGCCAAGCAAGGAGCTCCATAAGATTGAATGGGAAAACAACGTTGTCGACTTACAGCGTAAGGGTTGGCTTGTGGGGCGTCGGAGCTGAATTGAAAATCAAAGAGGCAAGAAATAGGAACAGAAGACAGGGCCTCTCGGCGGAGGCTAGGAGCGCCGAGGCGACCAAGAGCTCCATGAGCGACGCTTTATCTGAAGGTAGGACCGGAAGAGGGATGGAGTCGGGCTGAGAGGAGGGAGAGAGAGTGTCGCTGGATCGTCTCGGATCGGGAGAGGAAAGTGGGCGAGCTGTGTCTTTGGCAAAGCAAGCGGAGAAAGAGGAGTCTCGAGCAGGATACGAGGTTAGAGGGTCGTCGCGTCTCGTGTGACTGGGCCTAGCTTTATGGCTTGGACGAACTTGGCTGCCCGTCTGTGTTTGGTTGTTTTCTTGCTGCGTGTACCCATATATTTTATTTTGAGAAATCGATGGACTAATTGATTCGTTACTCCAAGTTTTTGTTTAGTCTCACCTAGATTCATTACTCTAAATCTTACCGATTTATATACGTTTGCAAGATTCATAGTGTGTCAACAAACAGAATCGAGAATCAACAAGGTGAGGAAAAAAAGCACAAGTAATTCTAGAAAGGGTGGGAGAGATGATTGCTGGACGCAAATCACTTATATATTGACAACATCACATGCACGGTCTAAAAATTTCAATTATTAGTTACAACTAAGCTAACAATCTTGTTTTACCAAATTTTATTTTGACGGGGTGTGGATCTTTAAAACTTGGGAAAACATGTCAACCATCAGCGCATTGCTATAACTGATGTGTGAGCCGATTGACATGAGCAGCCATGGTCGTTTTTTATGATTCTTGCATCTTACCTGATTTAATAAACAAAGAAGACGGGAAAGTAGAAGACACTGGGCAATGTTTGTCTTGAGGATGAAAACTGCACAAACGGTTTGATTCAGCGTTGCAAGTCTAGATAAAAGGTAGATAAAGTGCCCTAAAAAATCAAATCGATCTAGTCGATAGAAAAAACGTCCAACCAAAAACACGAAATAACGAGCCTCGATGGGCATAGAGTCCATATGTCAAAACTATACATAGGTCCTCGCACCATCGAGGGAGCTACCTCCAGAAAACAACGACCCTCTATGTGTCCACCTTGGCACGCATCCATCCAGCAATGTCTGGTCCAAATCAAAATAAAGAGAGGAACAATTAACTAGGTCTCTAGCCCTATATATATTTGTTCATGCCATCCTTGATCAGCTCTCATCCCATTGTATTTAGAGTGAGATGAATCAATTAGGTCTCTAACCCTAGACGACTCTCTCTACCTCTCCCGAGATCTCGTCTACCTTGATTATTCTCGCCTCTTGACACACATACACAATTGGAATATGACCTGGACGCCGACTCAGCTACGAGGCCAAACTGCAGGCGATAGAATCCATCTAAGGAATCGATCTATCGAAGATATTATCTAGCGTCGGCAAACCTGGAGCTCGCCTGATTTGTGTGCTCGAAGAAGCAGTTTCGCCGATTATTCAAGTTGTAGGTGGGAACGTTGAACATCTCTGCTCCAGTCCATGGACATGTGCTTCCGCAACTGAGGCGACAGGGACCGGCGACGCGTTCGATGAGTGTTTCAGTCTCTAGTATATAGTCGTCCTGGTTTCAATCAACACGCGCATACGACTTCTATGTGAAATCATGTTAGTTATTCCCTACAAATTCATGTAAATTGGTATGATATTATAGCTGAAGCTTTAGCCTATGTGAAGGGGCTTGAGATTTCTATTAATCAAGGGCCAGGGCGGACCACTATCTTGGAGACTAATTGCCTTGAGCTCATAAATATGTTGTACATGTGTGATAAGCGCATGTCGGATATCATAATATCATGGGATCCTTGCGTAGAATTAATCAAGCTATGGATTTCACACGGTTATTGCCGGTTTGCTCAGGTTTACCAGATGTATACCATGAAGAGCATCTTAATTCTATGCTTGACAGCGCATTGCTATTAGTAGTCTTTTTTTAATTTATTGTTGAAAATTGTTTTCTTCATATCTATAGTCTGTGAACAAGAGGTGGAATAGAATTATAAAAGAGCCAATGAGAACTTTATAAGTTTTTTGACATTGGTCTTGGTCTCTTCCGGTGCAACGCACGGACACGTTTACTAGTAATAATAATGTATGAATGTTTATAATATGGACCGCAATGTTTCTGTTGTACCACTCTAAGGGACGTAATATTTATAGAACGGTGTACTGTGAATGTCATGACAACGACTATAGTGTACTACACATGCAGTGATATGTTGGGTCACCGCAAGTACTCCCTCCATTCCGGATTATAGAACTAATACATACTTTAAAAAAATAGTTTAACTATAAATTTAATCAATAATATATAAATTATATGTTATAAAAATTATACCATTAAAAACGTATTTTGAATTTGAATCTAATGATATAATTTTTGTTAAATATAGTTTATAGTATTTTATTGATCAAATTTACGGTTCAACTATTTTCTTAAAATAAGTATTTGACTTATAAACCGGAATAGAGGCAGTATTAGGGATGAACTTTGTGATGACGTTAAGTAATCAATAAAGCCCCGAGTTTCTCAAAAAAAAAATAGGAGCCGTGAAGGCATGAAGTTGGGGTCCACTTATCAGCCTCCCAGCTCCACGAGTCACGAGCCATGGTTCCAAAACGACAAGGTGAGCTCAGTTTTTTTCTTTTGAGATGAAGGTGAACTCAGTTGGGTAAATCCCAACTTCCAAGTCACCACAAACTAGAATTTGAGTTCACGATTCTATAGAGCTGAGAAACATAATAATGTTCATAAAATTAGACCACGTATTTACATACCCTATTTCAACCGCTTGTGCAGATGTTTAACCTAACCACACAACTTTTAGCAATGCTATACATACAACAGGAATCATCCGATGGTAAACCACCAGACTCATATTACCGTAAGTATGTTGGCCAGAACATGGAATCCCATCGTGAGACTAGTTGTGCAGAAATCATACAGTTCTATCGTACGTTATGCAAGGAGCAAACAGGCCAATGCCAACGTTTTTAATGAAAATATATCAAGCTTGCAGTGCAGAATCACAGATTGACACCATGCAGAAATCATACAGTTCTATCGTACACTATGCAAGGAGTACTAAAAACACATTGCAGAATGATTACGACGAACATCAACTACAGACATGTCATAATTAGCATTGCCCCAGTCATACAAGTGCAGCAATTGCAAGTGCAATCTTTCAGGTCAATAATAAGTTCCATAAACAAGAAAGCACATTTGACCAAGAAAATATCCAGGGCTTTCTCAATACAGGTTTCGGAGTTCACTGCCCCTTGCTTAGCCTCAAACAAGATATCCTCCAGAAGTGCTTGCTCATGCTGCATCTGGCGGTGAACCACCGGGAACTAACTGTCAAGAAACAAAAAGCACAATATGTCAGCTTTAGCTATTAGCCTACTCATCTTAGCACAATCAGTTCATGTTATTCCAATGTAAATTCTTACGATGGCTATGTTGTTGCCATTAAGGAGGATCTGGTCAAGTTTCGTTATGCGCCGACCCTCAGCAGTATACTCACTGCAAAACAATAAGAGAACAATCAAACCAAGAATATTAGAATAAAATTTAAGAAGATAGTCCTCGGCAAAATATCAGATCACAAAAAAATTTAAATGTAGCAGCTACAGCATGAATTTCCATGTAGAAAATAATACTGCCCCCATCCCCAATCTATACACTAAAATGTTTCTAGATACATACGAATCTAGACAAATCTGTGACATCTAATTCAGAACAGAGGAAGTATGACATTATGTACACCTCTCAACATCTTTGGTGAACTAGTTTGACATCAATTGAAGTTGAAAATCCACTGCATTATCCGTCTAAGGATTCAAATTCATGGAGAACTACTGCCAGCATCTCCGAAAACCTTCAATATTTCAGACAATATGCAAAAATAATAAAATCCGTTTTCTACAAGTACACAACTCCCTCCCAGCCTTCTTCTACTGTCAGTTTCTCTCCATTATACATTCTATCAACAAATGATGATGCAAATTTTGCTGTAATAAATTGCAATTTATTAACACTAGAAAAATGAATATCTCTGTTGTTAGAATGCATCTGGAAGCTTTTCAATGGGGATGAAAAAAACCTTTGCAAAAAATTACTTACAGCAACTATCTTACTCGGGGAGACTCTATTTTGATGAATAACTATGGGATCACAGTTTTGGAATGGGCAGCACAAAGTGAAACAGTGGTTTCCATGGGCAGCTATTCATACTGAGGGGATGGGAACAGAACCAGATTCTGGCATGGTGTTTGTGTAGGGAGTGCGCCGCCGAAAGTGTGTGTTCCTGGTCTTTTTTGGGCTGCTATAAAACCTGATGCTTCAGTTGCCAAGAATTATGATTTGGATAGTGCCTCACGGGATGTGGGTTTTAAGAGAACTTTTGAGAGGGAAGAGATGAAGGTTTTGATGGATATGCTTGAACCGGTGTTCTTATCTGATCAGATAAATACAGTGAGATGGGCCTTTGAGAAAAAAGGAGATTATGCTGCTAAATCTATGTTTAGGTAGCTTTCCTATGAGGGAGTATCAGATACTCAACTTCAGAAAATTTGGAAACTGAAAATTCATTTAAAGATAACGATTTTTTTTTGTGGCAAGTGGTTCAGCACAAGTTACCTACCAGAGAGCAAATTTTGATTAGACACGGACCTACAGATGGAAAATGTCCTCTGTGATGAAGTTGAATCAATTGATCATATTTTTTACCTTTGTCCTGTTGCTAGCTTCGTTTGGACTGTGATTACGGAGTCGGTCGGATGGCCTGATGTCCCATACTCTGTTTTGGATCTTATTTCAACTGCTCGACATGATCAGAAAAACAACTTTGAACTTATCTGGGTTGGAGCTGCGTCGATCATGTGGTCTATTTGGACCATACGAAACAAGCTCATCTTTTTAAGCTGAAGTCCTTCAATGACTTGCTGATGCTGTATTTCAGGTGATTTCCATCGTTCAGTTATGGCGGCCAATGTGGGAAGTAAAAATGCAGTTCTCTGACTGGGTGATGCAAGAATGCGGCGTGTGACCACTTCATGTTTTGTTGTTAGCTTTCATGTTGCAGCGCTGTGTCGCTGTGTTACTGGGAACATGTTCCCATGTGCTTGTTTTTAATCTGCATTTTTTGAATGTGATGTTCTATGAGTTTTGGGTAGCTTGGTTTGGTTTCGAGCTTAAGTGGGTTCTTGTATTGGGAGTTGCGTTAGTTCTAGTTGCTCAGCTCTAGTGTAAATCTGGTGATCCCCAGCCTGGTTTGTAGAAACACATCTTTGTTTTCTATATAAAGCAGGGCCTAGTACCTTTTCTATAAAAGTCACAAAAAAGAAACTTTTGTTGTGACATCTTTGCATAGTGAGCAATTGTTAGCTTGATCTACACCATGGGAACCAGCAGCATGAATGCTCTTGTTCTATCTACTAGAAGAGCCAACACTATCCTGTGGTTTATCAACATTGTTGGTGAAAGTACCTGTGAATCTATCGGAGACAAGATGGATCGTACAAATTCTAACGAGCCTAGGACCCATCCGATATAAGATATTCAGTTTGTTAGTTCACGGAGTGATGCTAATCTGTTGCAAATTTTTGCACTATGATTACATATATTTGTACTTACAAAATTCAATTCATAACTAGGTCACAAACTAAACAATAATTACCCTAATATTCTAAGTAATTAGGAACCAATGTGCATCGATCTAAGAAAACTAGGGTTTAGGGTTTGGGTGATCTTCACTTACTACTCAGTGACGTCCTCGAGGACCATGTTGACGTAGACATCGAACCCACAGAGAGTGCCGACGAGCTCCTTGTCACCCTTCATGATCACCCAAATCTTGGATCCGATGCACCGGTCGATCAGCTCTGCTCACCGCACCAGTTAGCACAAGCGAGCGCGCGGAGACACCCACAAACAAAATCAAAAGGACGAACACGTGAGTCGGGAACTCGAACCACGGAATCCAGGGGATTAGACAATGGAGCTAGGGGGTCGAAAGAAGATTCGCGAGAAAAAGGGAGGTTCTTCTGCGCACCTGAGGGGAGGAGCTGGGAGGGGTTGTTCTGAGACATGGCGCCGCCTGCGATGGATCGGTGGCGGGGGGCTCGAGGCCGAGAGGGGGAAGAAGAACGGCGCTGCTGCAGCGGAGCCGGAGGCGAGCGAAGAAGAACGGCGGCGGTGGCGGAGGGGTTGGGGATTGGGGGGCTTTTGGTTTTGCGCTACGGTCGATAGGTTTTTTTTTTTTTGAGGGTTCGCTACGGTCGATAGGTACGTGCCAACTGGCACACTGCTGTCCATGGCGGTGTTCAGCCCAGTTTATATCTGGGCCCAATAGACGGTTGCCGAATCTCCGCACACACAGAGAAAATTTGATTAGGTGGGCTGGCTCAGCCCGTGTAGCAAAGTTTTTCTTTTTTCCTAAAAAATGCTTTTCTTCTATCTATTTATATCCGGAAATCCTAAAAAAAAGTCGACATTTGCAAAGTTCCGTCCGCGCGTTGTCCAAGTGGCGTCTTCTTCTCGTTTTATCTAGTGAGTGTCGCAATTAGAATGAAAGTGAGATTATAATAAAAGGGGGATATACATGAGCTCAGCATACATATTTTACTTTTATATTTTTAGAATCATTTGTCTAAATTACGAACCGTTTTCACTTTTAATCTTCTTAAAAGTAGATTCCATATTGATATGTTTTAAATAACTTTTTTTTACTTTTAAAACTGTTGTGTTTGTATTTTAGATTACAAATCAGTTCTATACTTTTTGTACTTCGGGTTTTTGGGTTTTTGGTGTAATTTGTAATTTGATTGCTACACACATGTACTTTCGCGTACTTTGACAGCAAACACACTTATATTTTTTATACTTTGTCTATTAGTACAGTTGTACTTTCGTATTTTAGCTGTGAGTAAACTTGCACTTTTTATGTATTTCTGTTGTAAGTAAACTTATATTTTACCTCTTAGTACAGTTGTACTTTTATGTGAGTAAACTTGTAATTTTGCATACTCTGGTTGCAAGTACATGTGTACTTGTACTCGGATGTTTGTACAAGAACAAACTTCTTTCTACACGCAAGACGTGATACTCCCTAAGAGCATCTCCACTAACATTCCTTGTTGTGTTTTTAGGAACCTGTTTTCGTTCGGATTTGGGCCAACTTTGCTCCGGACTTTTCAGGCTATTCCCAGGATCCCGGGAACGCCCTGAGACGTCGGACGAAGCGAATTCAGAGAGTGGACCCGTCCAGTCAGCATATATTCGCCCATATTCATCCAAAGTTCGTCCAAAGTTCGCCCAAAGTTCGCCCATATTCGACCATATTCGCTCAAAGTTCGTCCATATCGCCATATTTCCTCAAAGTTCGTCCATATCGACCATATTCGCCCAAAGTTCGCCCATATTCGCCCACAGTTTGTCCATACCGCGCATATTCGCCCAAAGTTCGTCCATATCGACCATTCATCCATATTCGGACAAGACCGCTTATATTCGTCCATATTCGCCCAAAGTTCGTCCATATCGACAATATTCGACCAAAGTTCGCCCGTTTTTGCCCATATTCGCCCAAAGTCCGTCCATATTCGCCTATATTCGCTTAAACTGTAGGGGCTCGTAGCATGGAAAACAAAAAAATCTACCGCATGCACACAAACAAGCCAATATCTATCTACTAGATTGTAGCAACGAGTTGATTAGAGTACTCACCCTCGAAGATTCCAAAGCGGTTGATGAGAGCAGATTCTCGTGGGTGATGTAGTCGTACACTTGCCGATCTTAAGATCGCGTAGACGATCCTTCAGGCGCTACGTTTCGGTAGCGCTTCCGCAGTCGGTCACACGTTCAGTACTCGATGAAGACCTTTCTCTCCCTTGTTCCAGTAGGTAGCGGAGGTTGTAGTTATCCCCTTGCGATTTCGGCAGCACGACGGTGTGGTGTCGGAAGTAGAGGGAAAATCCTGCAGGGCTTCGCCTAAGCCGGAGCAGGTTCTGGTGGATCTAGGGTTTTCGGTGGTCTAGGTTCAGAGGGCCGAAGAGGAGGAGGTGGAGTTGGCGTTCGGTATTAATGTTTCCGGTTAATACTATTATATCATGAATGTAAACATTTATCATAAACAAAAAGATATAATAATAACTACTTTTATTATTGTCTCTAGGGCATATCTCCAACAGTCTCCCACTTGCACTAGAGTCAACTAATCTAGATTACATGGTAATATACCGAATACCCATGGCGGTCTGGTGCTGGTCATATTTTGCGCTCGGGAGAGGTTTAGTCAACGGATCCGCCATATTCAGATATGTGTGTACTTTGCAAATCTTTATGTCACTATCTTGGACATGCTCTCGAATAGCGTGAAAATGCAGCTTGATATGCTTTAGCTTCTTGTGTGACATTGGTTCTTGCGCATTGGCTATGACACCCTGATGACCCACAAGTATAGGGGGTGTATCGTAGTACTTTCGATAAATACGAGTGTCGATCCCAACGAGGAGCAGAAGGTGCTGAACAGTGGTATGGAGCAGGAACTCTCTATAAATACTCAGCAAACGGATTTTTAGTGGTTTTTTGATAAGGCAATAAAACAAAGAGCAAGTAACAAAGAACAAACGCAGCAAGTGGCCCAATCCTTTCTTAGCAAAGGACAAGCCGGTGGAAATACTTATAAGGACCAAACGTTCTCGAGGACACATGGGAATTCTGTCAAGTGCTTTCGCTTCAAATAGCTGAGTACTCTTCTTTGGTGTTGTAAGTGTTGTGTGGGTGAACCTGTGCTAATGTACCGACCTTACTTGGACTAATACATACTTGTGATAAAACCCCCTGAAAACATCAGTAACTATAGGAAAGTAATTAAGATATAAATCTAACCACAGCCTTAAACTCTGAGATCCTACACTCCCTTGTGCAAAGGTGTCCTAACGGGGTTTAGGTTTCTGTCACTCTAGCAACCCCACAAGTAGTAGCTAAATACACACTGCATTCCCCTAGGCCCATAAATGGTGAAGTATCATGTAGTCGACGTTCACATGACACCACTAGAAGAATAGCACCACAACTTAAATACTAACCATTGAATAATAACTCAACACAAATCCACTAATAACAACATGACTTCTCCCATGTCCTCAAGAACTAAACGAACTACTCACGAGATATCATATGGATCAAGATCAAAGATGATATGATAATGGATAACAATCTGAGCATAAACAATAATCCAATGGTTCCACTCACAAGCATCAACTACAATAGTAATTAACACCGGGAAAGTTTCCCCTAAGAACTAAAGCAATATCCAACACAATTGTTACAGCATGAAGGAGTGGTGATGATGGTGCTGGTGGAGATGATGGTGTGGATGATGATGATGATCTCGATGAATCCTAGGTTGACGATGGTGTTGATGGCGACGATCTCCCCTCTCCGGGAAGGAATTCCCCTGGCAGAAATCTGTCTGCCGGAGAGATCTTTCTCTCTCGGTGTTTTCCACCCTCGAGAGGTGGCGGAAATCTATATGTGGTTGCTCCCCTAGCCTTAGGGTTTCGTAGGGAAGATATAGGCGAAGCGGCGGAGTCAGGAGCCGGGCAGGTGGGCCACACCTGCCCTAGGTGTGGCCCAGGGTGGGCCCACGCCTAGGGGGTGTGGGCCCCCTGCGGCCCTTCTTCGCTCCTCCTTCTGGCTTCCTCAATCTTCTGGAAAAATAATATTTCCCATATTTTTCTGGTATTTTTCTGATCTTCGCGAAATTGCATCAAAACACTTTCTTTTCCATCATAATCCAGACTCCGGCAGTCCATCCTCAAAGAATCATCCAACATGCATAAACATATGAAAAGCCATAAGTAATACCTCATAATAAGACAAATACCAATGAATAGAGGTAGATTATGATATAGAAAGGTGATGCAAATTGGGCGTATCAACTCCCCCAAGCTTAGACATTTGCTTGTCCCCAAGCGAAAACTGAGCTCGGTAAACATGTCCACGGTTTTATGGAGTGAAGTGTCGATAAAAGAATATGAACAAGAAGCATCACACTTACCATTACACAACTCATAGAAGAAAGCAACTCACCATTATATAACTTAGCTTGCAACCAAGTACATCAGTCACAATAGAGATGCATAAAGATAAATCATAATTGGAATTGGCAAACTTTGTTCTCGGTCAGAGAACACCTGGCAAACAGTTTCACAAAAAGATTTTTGTAGAAGTTTTACAACAGGAGCACTCTTTGCTCGAAAAGGTTTTCCACAAGTGAAGGCTTTCAAAGTAATACTCAATAGATAAGAGTTTTGCGCAAACAAGGAAGATAGAGAACATGATTGAATAAATCACCATATGAATGCTTGCAACACAACAACTCAAATGCTTGCTGGAGATAGAGAGGAAGTAGGTTTACTGACTCATCTTAGAAAATAGGAGAAAGGCCCCTTCATAGAGGGTAGCAGGGATTACAAGTCATAAAGAGCTTCCAAACTATTATGATACTTACTAGCTTTGAGCTCTCATTGCCCCTATCATAGGCATCTTGAGATGATTAAGGTTAAAGTGCACAGAGATGGAGTATATGCTTGACTAAATATAAGTTAGCAATCTCGTGTCCCTTGAATATGAGGGTCACTCCTCATGCTACTCAACTTTGGTCACCGGTAAGTTCTTGTCATTGTAAGTACATGTGTATCATAAAGAACCGCCAACGGGGTACCCCTTGCACATGGTACATGACCTTTCCCATAACCAAAATGACAAGGCATGCAGACAATGAGCATCTCAGCGATCTTTTTATTTACTATATGCATAGATTTTTATTGAGGATGCTTCATAGATGACTCACTATGGTGATGCTGAAAGTTTCCACCATGATTAGGCATGGCTTAGGCTAGCGGCCCAAGTGTTTCTCTAACACAAATACATACTCCATGGACTTACAAGTTCCCTCTTTATTTCACACCGTTGAAATCCATAGACAAAAGAGCACGATATCAATTGTGTACAAAGTACAGCTGCAATGTTGAAAACGCTCCCCGTGACAGCACGTTCTGCTAATTCCAACGTATAGATGCAATCATATACAACTTCGATGACACAATGGTTCAAGTCTATTAGGGGCAAGAAAATAAGGTGTGCCATCAAGTTCGTGAGAGCTTTACTAACTAGTTTTCACATAACAAAATACTTTTTAATTCGAAAGGTAGATGAAGCTTGAGAATTTGCTTCGAATAGCAACAATGCTACTAGGTAGATATGGTGGACACAAATGGCACAGGTTTTGGTTCAAAGGGATTGGAAAAATGAGAAGTATGCCTTCTCAAAACAGGTTTTTGGCTAGCAAGGCTGGGTAGCAAACAAGAGAGTTGAAAGAAATAATCAAACATACAAGTAATAAAGCCAAACATGCAATCTTCCTTGAATACACAAAATATATTAAATAAAGGATACTAAGCTCATGAGCCAACAAGAAAGAAAAGAAATGATAGAAAATACCTGTAAGCTCTTTCTCTTTTCTTTGAAACTTCAAAAAGTATTGCTACTAACCAGAACTCGGTTTTCCAAAACCAATTTAGATCCACTTGATGATCCCAAAGTGATGCCAATACTGATCAACAAGATCCATCATATAATAGAGATTGCAAACTAAAATAAGAAGTGCAAAAAGTAAAAGATGAGACTTCTCATTAATATTCCAATAAATGCACTCACACCAAGGGATACATCGATAATCAACTAAAGGAGAGATACTTCCACATGCAAACCAAACTATAAGATAACCTCTCTACCAAATATATGAATCAACTAAAAAGGTAAAAGATAAAAGATAATGGTGGTGATACCGGGACACTCCCCCAAGCTTGGAATAAGCCAAGGGGATGCCAAACCTGATGACGAATTACTCCTTTGGTGGTGGTGGTGTTTTCTTGTCATCATAAAACTTCTAAGGCAATGGTTCCCCATCCAAAAAGGATGTCCTTATCTCTGCAATCCTGAAACTAGCAGCAGAGCTTATGTGATCAAACTAGCCTCATACTCACAGTTTGATTTTGTATGTTGTAGAGTTGATCTTGTAATTGGTTGGTGGTCTGACGGAGTGAGAAGATTTCTTCTCGGAGCTCATCCACCTCCTCCTCATGTTTGATGATGAGTTCTGAACTTATCTTGTGAATAACATCCACTTCGCGTTCCGCCATCTTCTTATACCTGAAAACCTCCTGCTCCGATGCTTCCATCCTGTCTTCCAGACTTCCTTCTCCCTTGGGGCCTTGAACTTCTTTCATCTGTACCTTCCCATCTTTGAGAATCAGCTCCTTGGGATGAATCTTCAACTCATACATGTATGGGTTGAGGACATCCGCAGAGGAATCCTCCATGGGTGATCCAGAGGAAGACATTGTAGCTCCAAAACTAAGAATTTGCTTGACAAAAACAGATTGAAACAAAAACATGATGAGGACACGATGCACGAACCTCGGAGGATCCGAGGGTTTATATATTATGAAGTTACAAAGCATAAGGAAGGTTTTGACATAGAAACGAGGCGGAGTCGGAGCTTAGGGGAGGCACACCCCCTCCAGGCGCCTCCTCTGTTTCTTCTTGTAACTTCCCTTATGTATTAAAAACATAAAAATATAAAAAGATTGGGGTTTCACGAACCTTCTGTTTTCACCACTTTTACCTATTCAAGGACGAATTCTGCAGTTTCTGGTGTTTGGCTTCTGATAAATTCTTCTGGAGTCACCATTTGAATAACATCCACATCTTCATTATAAGAATATCCAGAAATATAATGTTTTAGTCTTTGACCATTAACCACCTGTGTTGTGTCATCTTTCAGAGAAGAAATTTTGATGGCACCTGAACGGTACACTTATTTGATAACAAAAGGTCCTTCCCATTTTGAGAGTAGTTTCCCTGCAAAAAATCTGAGATGAGACCTATACAAAAGAACTTTCTCACCAACATGGAACTCCCTTTTGAGAATTCTCCTATCATGCCATCTTTTTACTTTTTCCTTAAAAATCCTAGCATTTTCATAAGCTTCACCTCTCCACTCATCTAGATTACTTAAGTCGAGCAGTCTTTTCTCATCCGCAAGTCTAAAATCTCTATTCAACTCTTTCACTGGCCAATAAGCTTTGTGTTCTAATTCTAAAGGCAAGTGGCAATCTTTCCCATAGACCATTTTGTAAGGAGACATCCCTATAGGATTTTTATAAGCAGTTCTATAAGCCCACAAAGCGTCATTCAACTTTTTAGCCCAAATTTTTCTAGATCTATTGACAGTCTTCTGCAAGATAGATTTAATTTCCCTATTGGAAAGTTCTACTTGCCCACTAGTTTGGGGGTGATAAGCTGAAGCAATTCTATGGTTTACACCATACTTAGCGAGAGTTTTTCTAAAACCCCCATGAATAAAATGAGAGCCTCCATGAGTCATGAGATATCTAGGCACACCGAACCTAGGAAAAATGATATCCTTAAGCAT
The DNA here is from genome assembly GCA_030063025.1 of Avena longiglumis. Lineage (NCBI taxonomy): Eukaryota > Viridiplantae > Streptophyta > Magnoliopsida > Poales > Poaceae > Avena > Avena longiglumis. The sequence continues at coordinate 497,717,692 of CP125974.1, read as the reverse complement.
TTTCAAAGAGGTCTTACCATCAGCACTATTTGTAGGTATGGCTTCTACCCACTTTGTAACATAGTCGACAGCAACAAGAATATGATTGTACCCTTTTGAAGGGGGGAAAGGTCCCGTAAAGTCGAATCCCCAACAATCAAAAGGTTCAATAACAAGAGAATAATTCATAGGCATTTCATTGCATCTAGAAATGTTACCTACTCGTTGGCATTCATCACATGATAAGACAAACTTCCTTGCATATTTGAAAAGGGTAGGCCAATAAAATCCAGATTGTAAAACTTTCTGTGCAGTCCTATCCCCTGCATGATGTCCTCCATAAGCACTGCCATGACATTTTCTCAATATCTCTTGTTGTTCAAATTCTGGAACACATCTTCGCATAATGCCATCTACTCCTTCTTTATATAAGTGTGGGTCATCCCAAAAGTAATGCCTTAGATCATAAAATAATTTCCTTCTCTACTGAGCTGTAAAGGTTGGAGGAAAGTACTTGGAAACAATAAAGTTAGCATAATCAGCATACCAAGGACTCTCATGCGGACTTACCCTTATCGCAGCCAACTGCTCATTTGGAAAACTATCATTAACAGGCAATGGGTCAAAAGAAATGTTTTCCAAACGAGACAAATTGTCGGCAACAGGATTTTCAGGACCTTTCCTATCTACAATATGCATATCAAACTCTTGTAAAAGCAAAACCCACCTGATAAGTCTAGGGTTAGCGTCCTTCTTTGTCATAAGGTACTTGATAGCAGCATGATCAGTATGAATAGTAACCTTTGAATTAACAATATAAGGTCTAAACTTATCACAAGCAAAGATTACAGCTAAGAACTATTTTTTAGTAGTAGCATAATTCTTTTGAGCAGCATCTAGAGTCTTGCTAGCATAATGAATAACATTCAACTTCTTATCAACACGTTGTCCAAGGACAACACCCACAGCAAAATCACTAGCATCACACATGTAGGGTTTCGTAGCATGGAAAACAAAAAATTTCTACCGCATACAAACAAACAAGCCAAGATCTATATACTAGATTGTAGCAATGAGTCGATGGAATAACTCACCCTCGAAGATTCCAAAGTGTTTAACGAGAGCGGATTCTCGTGGGTGATGTAGTCGTACTCTTCCCGATCTCAAGATCGCGTAGACGATCCTTCCCACCAGATTCCTAAGGCCCCCATGATCGGTCACACATTTGGTACTCGACGAAGACCTTCCTCTCCTTGTTCCAAAGGCGGAGGTTGTAGCACTCTCCTCACAATTCCAGCAGCACAACGGCGTGGTACCGGAAGTAGAGGGGAGATCTCGCAGGGCTTCGCCTTAAGCCGGAGCGAGTATGGTGGACTATGAGAGAGCTCCTCGGTGATCTAGGGTTTAGACACACCAAGGAGGAGGTGCTAGGGCCGGCGGCTAGGGTTTGGGGCTTGCCCAAGTCGGCGGCTAGGGGAGCCCTAGGCGGCGGCAACAGGAGGTGGCGGCGCCGGGCTAGTGTTTTGGGTGGAGATCTTGTGTGCTAGGAGGGGCAGCCCTGCCCCTCCCTTTATAGGTGGGAGGCGCCGCCAAGGGAGGGAGTCCTCCCCAACTCGGATCCCAAGTGGGCGGTGGAGGAGGAACTCCTCCAACTCGGTTTCCACTTCCTCCACTTCCCAAAAAATGCGTTTGACTTTTCAAACTAGGATTTGATTAAACCCTTTATTTCGTTCAGCGATGACACATAGTACATGATGCAATCATTCCAACTTGGTATGACACATTCATGTAACCTTCCCCTTCGGAGTGCCGGACATTCCGGAACCTTCTAGAACATTCCCGGTGAAAACACCGGAACCATTCTCCAACTCCGAAACAGGACTTTCCTTATATGAATCTTATTCTCCGGACCATTCCGGATCTCCTCGTGATATCCCGGATCCCATCCGAGACTCCGAACAACATTCGGTCTCTTTCTCATCATTCCATAACTACTCAAACAACGTTGAATCCTTAAGTGTGTCTCCCTACGGTTCGTGAATTATGCGGACATGATCGAGACACTTCTCCGAACAATAACCAATAGAGGAATCTGGAAATTCATATGGCTCCCACATATTTCTACGATTACTTTGCGATCGAATGAACCACTTACATACGATACCAATTTCCCTTTGTCTCACGATAGTTTACTTATCCGAGGTTATGATCGTCGGTATCTCTGCATACCTAGTTCAACCTCGTTACCGATAAGTACTCTTTTCTCGTTTCCGTGATATGTGATCCCTTGTGAGCCAGTCACATGCTTGCAAGCTAATTGGATGACATTTCACCGAGAGGGCCCAGAGTATATCTATCTGTCATATGGATGGACAAATCCCAGTCTTGATCCATGTGTCTCAACCAATACTTTCCGAACACTCAATGCCACCTTTATATCCACCCAGTTACGATGTGGTGTTTGATGTCATCAAAGCATCCATCCGGTAAAGGTGATATGCATGATATCATGGTCGAAGGAATTAGGTTACTATGTATCAGAAAGCATATAGCAATTGAACTATTAAAATGACTTGATCTTTATGCTACGCTTATGTATAGGAGTATGTCCACCATATCATTCTCCTAACGATATGATCTTATTGTTAATAACATATCAATGTTCATGATAGGGAAACCACAATCATTTATTAACCAACAAGCTAGTATTATAAAGAGGCTTTACTAGGGACTCTATTTTAGTTTACAGATCACACAAGTATTAATGTTTCCTTGTTAATACTATTATAGCATGAATGTAAACATTTATCATAAACACAAAGATATAATAATAACTACATTTATTATTGCCTCTAGGGCATATCTCCAATAGTCTCCCACTTGCACTAGAGTCATCTAATCTAGATTACATGGTAATATACCGAACACCCATGGCAGTTTGGTGTTGGTCATGTTTTGTCCTCGGGAGAGGTTTAGTCAACGGATCCGCCACATTCAGATCTGTGTGCACTTTACAAATCTTTATGTCCCCATCTTGGACATGTTCTCGATTAGCGTGAAAATGTAGTTTGATATGCTTCAGCTTCTTGTGTGACCTTGGTTCTTGCGCATTAGCTATGGCGCCCATGTTATCACAGTAGATAGACATTGGGTTCAGCGCACTTGGAACCACACCAAGCTCTGTAATGAACTCTTTCATCCATATCGCTTCTTGTGAAGCCTCCGAAGCAGCCATGTATTCCGATTCAGTTGAAGATCTCGCCACAACGCTTTGCTTTGCACTCCTCCAGCTAACTGTTGCACCATTCAAAGTAAATACGTATCCATATTGTGATTTAGAATCATCCGGATCGGTGTTCCAACTAGCATCGGTGTAACCATTAACAACGAGCTGTTCATCACCTCCATAAGAAAGAACCATATCCTTAGTTCTTCTCAAGTATTTAAGGATGTTTTGATCATTGTCCAATGATCCACTCCTGGATCACTTTGATATCTGCTAGTTAAACTAACAACATATGCAATGTCGGGTCTAGTACATAGCATGGCATACATTAGAGATCCTATGGCTGAGGCATAGGGAGTCTTACTCATCCTTTCTCTATCTTCTGCCGTTGTCGGACTTTGAGTTTTACTCAAGGTCGTATTGGGCAACATGGGCAAGAACCCTTTCTTGCTATCTTCCATTCCAAACCTCTTTAGAACTTTGTCCAAATATGTACTTTGTGACAATGATATTAGGCATCTTGATCTATCTCTATAAATCTTTATGCCCAATATATAAGCTGCTTCGCCAAGATCCTTCATTGAAAAATTATTATTCAAATATTCCTTGACACTATTAAGAAGGTATACATCATTCCCAATCAAAAATATGTCATCTACATATAGTATTAAGAATGCTACAGAGCTCCCACTCACTTTCTTGTAAATACAAGCTTCTCCATAAGTTTGTATAAAACCAAAACTTTTGATCACCTTATCAAAATGTTGATTCCAACTTCGGGATGCTTGCTTCAATCCATAGATGGACCGTTGAAGTTTGCATACCTTGTTAGATCTTTAGGATCGACAAAACCTTTGGGTTGCATCATATACAACTCTTCATCAATGTCTCCATTGAGGAATGTTGTTTTGACATCCATCTGCCATATCTCATAATCATAATATGCAGCGATTGCTAACATAATCCTCACAGACTTTAGCTTCGCTACAGGTGAGAAAGTCTCATCGTAGTCACCTCCTTGAAATTGTTGAAACCCTTTTGCGACAAGTCGAGCTTTATAGACAGTAACATTACCATCAGCATCTGTTTTCTTCTTGAAAATCCATTTGTTCTCGACAGCCTTCCGGCCATCTGGTAAGTCCACCAAAGTCCATACTTGGTTTTCGTACATGGATCCAATCTCGGATTTCATGGCTACTTGCCATTTATTGGAATCTAGGCTCATCATCGCTTCCTCATATGTCGCAGGGTCATCGGTGTTGTCCACCAACATGACACTCATAACGGGATCATACCAATCAGGAGTGGTACGAGTTCTCGTTTACCTGCGAGGCTCTGTAGCAACTAAAACCGAAGTTTCATGATCATCATCATTAGCTTCCTCTCTGTAAGATCCCTCCTTTGTAAAGGAAAGGATCCCTGTGATTGCAATGCTAGTCCCTGGATCAATACTAGCATCCACAGTTTAAGATGAAGTACACAGATACAAAGGTCGTTTATTACATTCATTCCAGAGATAAAACATAGTCTTTTACAACTCAGGGCCAAAGGCCTAATACAAGAGTTTATGGAATAAGTAAGTAAACACAAGTCTTCATCTTCATGTGCCACAGGCAAGCATGTTGAGTGTAGACTCATGACTCCTACTCATCATCGGAGTAACCTGCAACATCACAAGTTACAGCCATAGTGGGTCAATACTTTGGAATAGTATTGGCAAGTGATACCTTAGTAAATTTTAGGTGGACTATATTACTATATGCATTTTGGCTAAGTGTAGCTTGGCTTGCTTTGCTTGAAAATAGGTTTTTCCTATTAGTTGAAATCACTAAGTTTTTCTTTGTCAAAAACTTTCCCAAGAAACCACCAATAGACATTGGGGTCCTTCACCCTTGTTCACCCACAAGTTTTACTTAGAAATTGGAGTGATGAGATTCTTGTAGCTTCCATGTCTTGATGCTCAAGTTGTCCATTGCCATGGACTTGGCTAAGTACTTAGATTTTCCATCTGCAGAGGTTGTGCACTTTCCCCACCAGACTTGGTTTCCCAAGACAGGACCTTTCAGAAGCCTTTCCTTAGTCAAATGGACGCGCTCCAACCTATCATTCCCACTACCACCAACTGTCCAAGTGACTAAGTTCTAGCAACCTATATGATCATGGCAGAGCCCATATTGCCAAGTGGTTGCACTGTAAGCTTTCTCAACACTTGGCCTCTAAATCCCTTTGTGCCTGGGTGGCATACCACAAGTGAGATACACAAGCCAAATCCATGGCCTTGTGTAACCACTCAACCCAAAAACCACCATTCAAGTCCCATTCCACCCAGGAAGTTCATTGATTTAGTTGTTTTATTAAGAAAAGCATGAGTCCAAAAGGACTTAGAATTATTTCACCATAGCATGTACATACTTTACCAACCCTTGTTTTCTACTAGCTAGGCTAAGCATGGCATAGTAACTTAACTTAGGAAAATTTCCTAGCAATTCTACAATTTCTACACTACATAGGATTTCCCAACATAGCATTTGGCAAAAGTAGCATGCAAGACTTAGCAAAAATAATTCTAATTATTATTCAAAATAAAGGGTGGAAATATCATGAAGTATCACTTGCCTTGGTAGTGGGGAGAGTAGCACTCTTCACAATCACAGTCACTAGCAAAATCTACACAAAAATTTGTAGCATACAATTACACACAAATCATATACAATCAAAAATATGAATGTATGCATGCAAGAATCTACTAAGTGATGATTTTGAGAATTCTACCAAGCAAGTGCATAATACGGAAACATAACAAGCCACAAAGTTTGCTATCTAAACTTATTTAGCCCTGAAACAATTTACTAAACTAAATCTATGCTCAAAATATACCTAAATATGTTTCTGCATACAAAGTCATTTTAACATATACTATTTGTTAAACACATTGTAGATTCAGAAAGGTCTTGACTCACTGATTCCAACGGTATAAAGTTTGCAAAATTCTAACGTGGAAATCTCAAGTTATAGCCATTTGAAAATGGGATCTAAATCTGATTTGAATTTCTATTTTTGAATCAACCCTAGACACGTGTCGCAGTACTACTGGCGCGTACCGATTAGTTTGGGTCGACAAACGCGGACCGTAGGATCTAAGTGAGATCTGGCGGCTCAGATGCGTGCTTACCTCTTCGCCCACGTTCTAATCTACGCCGTAGGATCTACATCTGACGCTCCTAATCGTCCTGACCATACACGGGCGGCGCTTCATGGCGTTGATGGCGGCGAGCGTTGGCGATCAGGTCGCTCGAAGGAAGCGAGGCGCTTACCGGATCCACAGTGGCGTGCTGAAGGTCGACATGGTGTTGGTTTATGGCGGGCGCTACCGCGATGCCTCGTGAACTCCGGAGTAACGGCGCGCGGTAGCTTGCAGTCGTGGTCCTTGCCGAGGTTTGGCGTCGCCCTAGTACGAACCAGTGGCATCAGGATTTGCGCAAGACATAGGCGAACAAGCTCGCGTGAAGGAGGGGGCAAGGGGCGCTCGGGTTTTACCTTAATTGGTAGCCGGAGTTTATCGACGGCGCAGGTGGTTTCGGCCGCGAACGGAGACGACGACCTGGGTCACGAGCAGGCAAAAGGAAGGTATCAGCGTAAGCACGAGATCATTCCGAACATCCTCGTTTGAACCAAAGAGAGAGGGGCGGTCGAGGCTCACCGTAATTGGCCGCCGGAGTTGTCGGTACTGCGGGGTTTCGAGGGCAATTGCGCGCAGCCTGGTGGCGGAGTGAGCGAGGAGAGGGGGGGAAATGCTTGCAGGGCAGAGGGGTTTAAGTAAGCCTAGGTGCGACAGGAAACACTTGCGAAATAATGGGCAATTACACCGCGCCATTACCGGACTTGAAAGCAGCAGTGACGTGGCCGCGAGCGTGGTTTGAGGAAGGCGAGGGTGACGTGGACGGGGCCCGCTGGTCAGCGAAATAAACCGAAGGGACGTGGGGGCCCGCCGGTGGTCGAATGGGTGTGCTTTGGCGTGAGAGAAGAAAGAGATGCCCCGAGTGGGCTTCTTGGCCTGCTTTGGGCTAAAATGGCAGCGCTCGGCCTTTTCTATTTGTTTGCTTCTTTTCTTTTTCTGAAACGATTTTCTGAATTGATTTTGATATGAATTCAAACTCTTTTTGAATTCAAATCCTTTTGGGATTTTTGCAGGGCACTGTAGTCTCCAATTAGGCACAAAGTCAGGTGGTTTGCTAAGTAAAGGCTTGATCAAGCTTGGAGATCAAAAATATCAGAGACTAGGTACTTGGTTTTGCAAAAATTGAAAAATGGTTTTTGAAACCATTTCTAGTTTGGAAAACTTGGTTTGAATTCTACATTCAAACCTATCTTCATAGAAGGCAACAACTTGGTTCATAAACAATTAAATTTTCAAATGGGGATAGCCATTTGATTTAAATCTGTTCACATAAAATCATAGCACCAAGTGCTTTTTTTTAAATGAGTTTGAAATTTGATCTCAAATCTATATGCATGCATGAATGATATGCAAACTTTGAAATTATGATTTTAGGGATGTTAAAAATTAACCCCCTTAAGGTGAATCTCGCCCTCGAGATTCGGATTGGCTAGAAAATAGGTGAGGGTGGTCTTTCCGTAGATCATCTTCTCTTTCCCATGTTGCTTCCTCTTCGGTGTGATGGTTCCATTGCACTTTGCAAAACTTGATAGTCTTTGTTCTCGTGACTCTTTCCGCAGTCTCAAGAATCTTGATAGTTTTTTCTTCATAGGTGAGATCACTTTCTAGTTGAACTTCTTCCAAAGGTATGGTATCCTTCAAAGAAGATTCTTCCATTTCCGGGTGACATTTCTTAACCTGACTCACATGAAACACATTATGGACTGCTGATAGAGATGCTGGCAGTTCAATCTCATAAGCCACTTCTCCTTTGCGACTCAGAATCTTGAATGGCCCAACATATCTTGGTGCCAATTTTCCTTTGACTCCGAATCTTTTCACTCCACAGAGCGGTGATACTCTAAGATAGGATCTATCACCAACTTCGTAGGTGACTTCTCTACGCTTAGGATCTGCGTAGCTTTTCTGTCGGGACTGTGCTATCTTCAACCTGTCCTTAACCAATTTGACTTTATCTTCGGCTTCTTTGATAAGATCTGGCCCGAATAAACTTATTTCTCCCACACCATTCCATAACAATGGGGTGGTACACTTTCTTCCATAGAGAAACTCAAACGGTGCCATCTCAATGCTGGCTTGATAGCTGTTGTTGTAAGAAAATTCTGCGTAAGGCAGACTTTCATCCCAACTTGCTCCATAGTCTAGGGCACATGCCCTCAACATGTCTTCCAGAATTTGATTAGTCCTTTCTGTTTGTCCATCGGTTTGAGGATGAAAGCGATTGAATTCCAACCTCGTTCCCAATGACTCATGTAGCTGTCTCCAAAAATGGGAAGTGAATTGGGTTCCCCTATCGGACACAATACTCTTAGGCACACCGTGAAGTCATACAATTCTACTCATGTAGATTTTAGCTAACTTGGCACTTGTATAGGTTGTCTTCACGGGTATGAAATGAGCCACTTTAGTTAGGCGATCCACTACTACCCATATGGAATCATATCCTGATCTGGTCCTTGGCAATCCGGTGATGAAATCCATACCAATTTTGTCCCATTTCCAATCAGGAATAGGTAGTGGTTGAAGCAAACCTGATGGTTTCTGATGCTCCGCTTTTACTCTACTACACACATCACACAGAGCAATATGCTCGGCGATGTCCCTCTTGAGATTGTTCCACCAAAATCTATCTTTCATGTCCATGTACATTTTGGTGTTACCCGGGTGAATGGAATACGGAGAGTTGTGCGCTTCTTGCAAAATCAGTTTCCGTAACTCCGGATCTTGTGGGACACAAATACGTTTCCCATGCCATAATGTACCCTGTTCGTCTTCATGGAAATTTTTAGCTCTCCCTTGGCTAATATTTTCCTTAATCCTTTCAATTTCCTTATCAGTTTTCTAAGCTTCTCGGATCTTGTCCAATAAAGTGGGTTGAACATCCAAAGACATAAGATGTCCTTCAGGCACAATCTCTAATCTGAGTTCTTTGAATTGAGCACACAAATCATCTGGCAATTCTCCTTTGGTAAGGCCATTCACAAATACCTTACGACTTAGAGCGTCTGCTACAACATTTGCTTTACCGGGGTGGTATTACAAACTCAAGTCATAATCCTTGATAAGCTCTAACCATCTTCTTTGTCTCATATTGATTTCCTTCTGGGTGAAGATATACTTCAAACTCTTGTGATCGGTGAACACTTCACAACGCTTTCCCAAAAGGTAATGTCTCCATGTTTTGAGTGCATGGACGACAGAGGCCAACTCCAAATTATGAGTAGGATAGTTTACTTCATGAGTTTTGAGTTGTCTCGAGGCATAGGCCACAACTTTACCGTCTTGCATAAGTACGGCACCCAATCCTTGATGAGACGCATCACAATATACTTGGAAATCCTTTTCCAAATCTGGCAGACATAGAACTGGTGCTGTTACCAGTCTCTTCTTCAATTCTTGGAAGCTGACTTCACAACCTTCAGACCAAGCAAATTTCTTGTCCTTCTTTAACAATTCACTCATTGGCTTAGCAACCTTTGAGAAATTTTCAATGAACCTTCTGTAGTAACCTGCTAAGCCAAGGAAACTGCGTACTTCTTTCACGTTCTTGGGAGATTCCCATTCTGTCACAGCTGAAACTTTAGCAGGATAAACTGCCACACCATCCTTTGTCATAACATGACCAAGAAAACCAACTTCCTCTAACCAAAACTCACACTTGCTGAATTTGGCATAAAGTTTATGCTCTCTTAACTTTTCAAGTATCAAACACAAGTGTCCTTCATGCTCTTCCTTGCTCTTGGAGTAGACTAAGATTTCATCGATGAAAACGACAACGAATTTGTCAAGAAATTCCATGAACACCTTGTTCATCATATTCATGAAGTATGCTGGAGCATTGGTTAGGCCAAAAGGCATCACGGTATACTCATACAATCCATACCTTGTGGTGAATGCTGTTTTAGGTATGTCTTGCTCTCTTATCTTAAGTTGAAAATAGCCTGACCGGAGATCAATCTTCGAGAACACACATGCTCCCTCTAGCTGATCAAACAAGTCATTGATTCTAGGCAAAGGATATTTGTTCTTGATAGTTACCTCGTTGAGTGAACGGTAATCTATGCATAACCTTTGGCTTCTATCGTTCTTCTCTACGAACAATACTGGGGCTCCCCAAGATGAAGAACTTGGTTGGATAAATCCTTTCTGCAACTGTTCTCCTAGTTGCTTCTTGAGCTCTTTCAGTTCATCAACTGACATTTTGTATGGTCTCTTGGCTATTGGTCCCGAACCTGGTACCAAATCTATCAGAAACTCCACATCTCTATCCGGTGGCATTCCTGGCAACTCTTCCGGAAATACATCCGGATACTCACACACGATTGGCACACTGTCCATGCTAACCCCTTAAGAGAATTCAACTTACTTCCTTTGGATTCAAAGTTTGACCTGAATTTTATTCTTTTTCCCTCTGGGGTTGTGAGTGCAACAGTACGATTAGCACAATCTAGTACTCCTTCATACTTAGCCATCCAATCCATTCCCAATATTACGTCTAGTCCTTGGGAATTTAGGATTATCGTGCTCACTGAAACTTATGCTTTCCAAACTCTATGACAAGATCCGGCATCCAAGACTTACTATCATATCTCCACCCGAGAACTAACTTTTATTGGACACCCAATGTTTTCAGATGCAAACCCATTTCTATCAACAAATGCTTTTGATATGAATGAATGAGATGCACCAGTGTCAAAGAGTACAAATGCTGGAATGGAATTGAGTCCGAACTTACCAAAGAACAAAGATCGGCTCCTCATAGACCTCCTCCACATTGATGTGGTTAACCTGTCCTTTCTGAAAAGGATTGGGCTTGTTAGGTCCTTCAACTTTCTTCTCAGGGCACTCATTAGCATAATGCCCCAGCTTCTTGCATTTGAAGCACTCAACCTGACTGATGTCTTTTTTTGCAGGCTGACTTCCACTTCCACTACCATTCCCACTGTGGTGGCTCTTATGTCCACTCTTGTGGTTCTTGTACTTTTCATTGTCATGACTACGGTGATGCTTGTTGTCATGACGGTTGTGGTTGTGGTGCTTATTGAATTTCCCATGCTTATGGGATCCTGAGCTTCCACTGTCATCATAGTGAGATCGTTTGTGAGACGATCCCGAGCTTATTTGAGTGTTTCCTCTTCCTACTCTCGACTTGCTTCATCTTATTCTCCAAAATAGCAGCCTTGTCACACAAAGACTGATAAGTTGGAACATATGCCACAGACAACTGCAAGTTTAGTTCATCATTCAAGCCTTCCAGAAACTTTTCCTTTCTTTTGGCATATGTGTCAACCTCATCCGGTGCATAGCGCGCCAGATTGTTGAACTCTTCTATGTATTCAGCCACGCCATGTGGCGCCGCTCAGTTGTGAAACTCCTTCTTTTTTAGACTCATCATTCCTGATGAGATATGAGCAGTGCGAAAGCCATCTTCAAAGATAGCCCAAGTCACCTCATCTAAAGGATGGTGATTTGGAAGTTGTTCCACCATGTGGCGGCTGGTCCTTCCAACAGATGCGCTGCAAATCTGACCTTTTCAGCGTCCGTGCAGCCCACGGTCACTAAGTCCTTGTTCACATAACGTAGCCAATCATTGGCCACCATGGGATCAGTTGTCCCCGAACACTTAGCTGGCCTCAAACGCAGAAATCTGGTGAGCATATCAAAACCCGGAGGGTTGTTGTTGTTATTGTTGTTGTTGTTATTGGGGTTGTTGTTGTTGTTATTCTGGTTTTGGATGAATGTTGTCATTATCTGCATAAGCTATGTCTGTGCATTCATCATCTGTTGCATTTCTGGAGTGATGTTGTTGGGGTTGGGGTTTGCGCGACGGGGAGGCATCTGTGGTTTGTTCAAATAGAGATAAGAATGAGATACCCATAGATGTTTTATGCACATTACATCACGAGCAAACACAAAGCATGCAACTAAAGATAAAAGTTCAACAACCAGATAACAAGTTCTCGAAATAAAACACACAAGTGGCAAGCCATCCACATGTCGGATGGTCCAATAACAAGTTCACAAATAACAAGTACGATAATGAAAGACAAACGAGTAGTCAAGTCTACTCATCAGCATCAATCTCATCCTCGACGAAGGTAAGACCTGCATTCTCCATCGCGGTCTTGTTCTCCTTAATCGTAGTGGTGAAGGAATCGATCTTGGCCTTGAGAGCCCTCTTCTGGGAGCGAAGCCTCTCGATCACCATCTGCTGCTGCTCTAGCTCGAAATCCTTGGACTTCAGTTCTTCAGTCATGTCCCGGATCTTCTTGTTCCTATCCCAGACGCTGCTTCTCCTGACTCTTGAACTTACGGTCCTGGGTCTCGAACTTCGCCTCCATTTCCTTGACTATCTCGTCCTGCTGTGCGAAAAGCTTGTCCTTCTCGCAAAGCTGCACCTGGAGCTCGTCATTGCTGAGCATGACGTTGGTCCTGTCCGTGTCCACGTGTCTGATAAGAGACTCTAAGTCCTGGAGATAGAGACGTATCGGCTCTGCTACGTCCCTCGAGTCGTCCTCAAAGTCGATGGAATCTCCATCGTCATCACGTCTTCCGAAGACGTGGAAGTGGGTGCCCCTAACCTGTCGGGAGTGACGGCCTAACAGACGTCCTATCAGGTCCTGCATGACGACCTCCATGCCTCTCTCCCTGTCATCGTGCATAAGTTTGAAGATGATGGCCTCCGTAGTAGGCTCTTCCTGGCGTCCAGGCTGGTTCACCTTGAAGCCCCAGAGGTCCTTCCTCTCGAACTTGGTGAGTGCGTGCACCATAATGGTGGGAAGAGGGAGATTGAGCAAAGTGGTAAGCTCAACGATACGAGGACCAAAACGGGTAACCTGGAACTCCTCAACAGTGCTGATGGTAATAGGCATCTATTTATAAGATAGAAAAGTTAGGATAAAACAATTTAAGATAAAACAAGACAAACATTTCATACATATCCATGGAACACAAAATCACACAAGTCATGCATACATGATTCCATTACATCAATCAATGTCCAAACTTATTTAAGGTATCATTTTGGAAAATAAAGTGATAGGTGGTGGTCCAACTAACGAAGTGTGTTCACAATCCTATCTCACTGGATCTGTTGGCTAACACAATGTTCCTAGAGGCAATCCATCTATCTTGTTCACATGATTCCATCACTAAGTCTATAATATCTCCCCTTAAGGTTTGGTTGGTGGCTTCCAACTCTTGGGTAAGCTCCTTCTCTTTCTCTACGTCTTTTTGGAGGTTGAGCATTCTGCACTTGACTCTAGCACTAAGTTCTTTGATAGTCCTCCAAGCTGCTTCTCTGGCTGACTCAAAGAATGTGGTGTGCATTACAGTGTTGGTGTACATGCAGAAACCTCTTCCTTTGTGGTTGTCTTCCTTGTTTTTGTACAAGTGAAGTTGCACCCACCAATACTCCACACCTTCATCCATCACTGGAAAGCCTTTGTAAACAGCTGCTCCATGTGCTCCCATTGCCACCATGAGGTCCTTGAGAATTTTGGGAAACTCTGTTTCACAGTCCAAGGTCATGGTCATGAGTGGTCCTTCCTTCACGGCTTTGTTGATGGAGTTCATCTACAAATAGAGATGAGAATGAGAAGATTAGAAAAGTTTACGAGGAGAATAGACAAGTGTAGAAGTAGTTGAAATTTTTTCCTTAGTGGTTTCCAATCCTAGGGTCATAATCCTACAGGCAACACAATGCTCTGATACCATCTGTAAGATCCCTCCTTTGTAAAGGAAAGGATCCCTGTGATTGCAATGCTAGTCCCTGGATCAATACTAGCATCCACAGTTTAAGATGAAGTACACAGATACAAAGGTCGTTTATTACATTCATTCCAAAGATAAAACATAGTCTTTTACAACTCAGGTCCAAAGGCCTAATACAAGAGTTTATGGAATAAGTAAGTAAACACAAGTCTTCATCTTCATGTGCCACAGGCAAGCATGTTGAGTGTAGACTCATGACTCCTACTCATCATCGGAGTAACCTGCAACATCACAAGTTACAACTACAGTGGGTCAATACTTTGGAATAGTATTGGCAAGTGATACCTTAGTAAATTTTAGGTGGACTATATTACTATATGCATTTTGGCTAAGTGTAGCTTGGCTTGCTTTGCTTGAAAATAGGTTTTTCCTATTAGTTGAAATCACTAAGTTTTTCTTTGTCAAAAACTTTCCCAAGAAACCACCAATAGACATTGGGGTCCTTCACCCTTGTTCACCCACAAGTTTTACTTAGAAATTGGAGTGATGAGATTCTTGTAGCTTCCATGTCTTGATGCTCAAGTTGTCCATTGCCATGGACTTGGCTAAGTACTTAGATTTTCCATCTGCAGAGGTTGTGCACTTTCCCCACCAGACTTGGTTTCCCAAGACAGACCTTTCGAAGCCTTTCCTTAGTCAAATGGACGCTCCAACCTATCATTCCCACTACCACCAACTGTCCAAGTGACTAAGTTCTAGCAACCTATATGATCATGGCAGAGCCCATATTGCCAAGTGGTTGCACTGTAAGCTTTCTCAACACTTGGCCTCCAAATCCCTTTGTGCCTGGGTGGCATACCACAAGTGAGATACACAAGCCAAATCCATGGCCTTGTGTAACCACTCAACCCAAAAACCACCATTCAAGTCCCATTCCACCCAGGAAGTTCATTGATTTAGTTGTTTTATTAAGAAAAGCATGAGTCCAAAAGGACTTAGAATTATTTCACCATAGCATGTACATACTTTACCAACCCTTGTTTTCTACTATCTAGGCTAAGCATGGCATAGTAACTTAACTTAGGAAAATTTCCTAGCAATTCTACAATTTCTACACTACATAGGATTTCCCAACATAGCATTTGGCAAAAGTAGCATGCAAGACTTAGCAAAAATAATTCTAATGCTTATTCAAAATAAAGGGTGGAAATATCATGAAGTATCACTTGCCTTGGTAATGGGGAGAGTAGCACTCTTCACAATCACAGTCACTAGCAAAATCTACACAAAAATTTGTAGCATACAATTACACACAAATCATATACAATCAAAAATATGAATGTATGCATGCAAGAATCTACTAAGTGATGATTTTGAAAATTCTACCAAGCAAGTGCATAATACAGAAACATAACAAGCCACAAAGTTTGCTATCTAAACTTATTTAGCCCTGAAACAATTTACTAAACTAAATTTATGCTCAAAATATACCTAAATATGTTTCTGCATACAAAGTCATTTTAACAGATACTATTTGTTAAACACATTGTATATTCAGAAAGGTCTTGACTCACTGATTCCAACGGTATAAAGTTTGCAAAATTCTAACATGGAAATCTCAAGGTATAGCCATTTGAAAATGGGATCTAAATCTGATTTGAATTTCTATTTTTGAATCAACCCTAGACACGTGTCGCAGTACTACTGGCGCGTATCGATTCGTTTGGATCGACATACGCGGATCGTAGGATCTAAGTGAGATCTAGCGGCTCAGATGCGTACTTACCTCTTCGCCCACGTTCTAATCTATGCCGTAGGATCTACATCTGACGCTCCTAATCGTCCTGACCATACAGGGGCGACGCTAGCGGCGTTGCTGGCGTGGCGCGTCGATGGCGCTGGCGCTCTAGGTCGCTGGGAAGGAAGGGGCGCCATCGGATCTGCAGTGGCGTGCTGAAGCTCGACGTGGTGTTGGTTTGCGAAGGGGCGCGCTGGCACGGTCTCAGGAACTCGTCGGAGTAACGGGCGGCGTCGGTAGATTGCAGTCGTGGTCCTTGCCGAGGTTTAGCGTCGCCCTAAATCGAACCATTGGCATCGGATTTGCGCAAGACATAGGCGAACAAGCTCGTGAAGGAGGGCAAAGGCGCTGGTTTTACCTTAATTAATTGGCGGAGTTTATCGACGGCGTGGTTTCGACATGACGAGACGATGACCTGGGTCACGGCGTGCAAAGGAAGGTATCGGATAAGCGAGATCATTCGAACATCCTCGTTTGAACCAGAGAGAGGCGGTCGAGGCTCACCGTAATTGGCCGGAGTTGTCGGTACTACGGGGTTTCGAGGGCACTGCGCAGCCTGGTGGAGCGAGGAGAGGGGGGGAAATGCTTGCGGGGCAGAGGGGTTTAAGTAAGCCTAGGTGCGACAGGAAACGCTTGCGAAATAATGGGAAATTACACCGCGCCATTACCGGACTTGACAGCAACAGCGACGTGGTCGCGAGCGTGGTTTGAGGAAGGCGAGGGTGACGTGGACGGGGCCCGCTGGTCAGCGAAATACACCAAAGGGACGTGGGGTCTGGCCGTCAGTGGCTGAATGGGTGTGCTCGCGCGTGAGAGAAGAAAAGAGATGCCCCGGGTGGGCTTGCTAGGCCTGCTCTATTGCTGGGCTAAAATGGCAGTGCTCGGCCTTTTCTATTTGTTTGCTTCTTTTCTTTTTCTGAAACGATTTTCTGAATTGATTTTGATATGAATTCAAACTCTTTTTGAATTCAAATCCTTCTGGGATTTTTGCAGGGTACTGTAGTCTCCAATTAGGCACAAAGTCAGGTGGTTTGCTAAGTAAAGGCTTGATCAAGCTTGGAGATCAAAAATATCAGAGACTAGGTACTTGGTTTTGCAAAAATTGAAAAATGGTTTTTGAAACCATTTCCAGTTTGGAAAACTTGGTTTGAATTCTACACTCAAACCTATCTTCATAGAAGGCAACAACTTGGTTCATAAACAATTAAATTTTCAAATGGGGATAGCCATTTGATTTAAATCTGTTCACATAAAATCATAGCACGAAGTGCTTATGTTTTTCTGAAATGAGTTTGAAATTTGATCTCAAATCTATATGCATGCATGAATGATATGCAAACTTTGAAGTTATGATTTTAGGGATGTTACACTCTCTTATTGGTGCAGGCACCATGGGAACTACTTCCGGTGCTGTGCTACTCGCAATATCGAGAGAAGGTTCGACAACCTCGTCGAGTTCTACTTTCCTTCCAGTCACTTCTTTCGAGAGAAATTCCTTCTCTAGAAAGGATCCATTCTTGGCAACGAAGATTTTGCCTTCAGATCTATGATAGAAGGTATACCCAATAGTTTCCTTTGGGTATCCTATGAAGACGCATTTTTCCGCTTTGGGTTCAAGCTTGTCCGGCTGTAACTTCTTTACATAGGCTTCGCAACCCCAAACTTTAAGGAACGACAATTTAGGTTTCTTCCCAAACCATAATTCATACAGTGTCGTTTCAACGGATTTAGATGGTGCCATATTTAAAGTGAATGCGGTTGTTTCTAATGCATAACCCCAAAATGATAGCGGTAAATCTGTAAGTGACATCATAGAACGAACCATATCTAAGAGAGTTCGATTACGACGTTCGGACACACCATTACGCTGTGGTGTTCCCGGCGGTGTCAATTGTGAAAGTATTCCGCATTTCTTCAAATGCTCGCCAAAACCGTAACTTAGATATTCACCTCCACGATCAGAACGTAGAAATTTAATCTTCTTGTTACGTTGATTCTCAACCTCACTTTGAAATTCCTTAAACTTCTCAAAAGTTTTGGACTTATGTTTCATGAAATAGATATACCCATATCTACTCAAGTCATCCGTGAAGGTAAGAACATAACGATAACCACCGCGCGATGCTACACTCATTGGACCACACCCATCGGTATGTATGATTCCTAATAAATCTGTAGCTCGCTCCATCATACCAGAAAATGGAGTCTTAGTCATTTTACCCATCAGACATGCTTCGCATCTTTCAAGTGATTCAAGAAGTCCATCGGAATGGAGTTTCTTCATACGCTTCACTCCAATGTGACCAAGGCAGCGATTGCCACATATAGGTCGAGTTATCGCTCGATTTCAAACGTTTAGCCTCAATGTTATTAATATGTGTATTTCCACTATCGAGATTCAATAAGAATAGACCATCTATCAAAGGTGCATGTGCATAAAACATATTACTCATATAAATCAAACAACCATTATTCTCGGACTTAAACAAGTAACCGCCTCGCAATAAACAAGATCCCGATATAATGTTCATGCTTAACGCAGGCACCAAATAACAATTATTTAAGTATAAAACTAATCCCGATGGTAGATGAAGGGGTAGCGTGCCGACCGCGATCACATTAACCTTTGATCCATTTCCCACGCGCATCATCACCTCGTTCTTCGCTAGCTTCCGTTTATTCTGCAGCACCTGTTTCGAGTTACAAATATGAGCAACCGAACCAGTATCAGATACCCAGGCACTACTACGAGTACTAGTGAGATACACATCAATAACATGTATATCGGATATACCTTTCTTCTTGATGTTGCCGTTCTTCAAATCCGCCAAGTACTTTGGGCAATTCCGCTTCCAGTGACCTTCTCCCTTGCAGTAAAAGCACTCAGTATCAGGCTTAGGTCCAACCTTGGCCTTCTTCGTCGGCGCGGTAACTTTCTTACCACCCTTCTTGAAGTGTCCCTTTTGCTTAGACTTGCCTTTCTTGAATTTGGTGGTCTTTTTGAGCATCAACACTTGGTGCTCTTTCTTGATCTCCACTTCTGCAGATTTCAACATGGCAAAGAGTTCTGGCAACTGCTTGTTCATGTTTTGCATATTGTAGTTCATCACAAAGTTCTTGTAACTTGGTTGTAGTGATTGGAGGACACGGTAAATCCCCAAAGCATTAGGAATCACTATACCCAAGCTTTGAAGTTTGTTTGCGTGCCCAGACATCTTAAGCTCATGCTCACTGACGGAGCTACCTTCTTCCATCTTGCAGTAAAAGAACTTTTCAGAAGCCTCATAGCTCTCAATTGTCATGTGAGTCTCAAAGATCAATTTGAGATCACGGACAATATCATGTGGGTCTGAATTCTCAAACCTTTTCTGAAGCTACGATTCTAAACCATACAAGATAGCACACTGAACTGTG
This sequence comes from Avena longiglumis, assembly GCA_030063025.1. Taxonomy (NCBI): domain Eukaryota; kingdom Viridiplantae; phylum Streptophyta; class Magnoliopsida; order Poales; family Poaceae; genus Avena; species Avena longiglumis. The sequence goes on along the minus strand of CP125974.1, from coordinate 497,698,384 downwards.
GAGTACTGAGTCTTCCGAGCGAGGTAAACATTCTTTACTTCGTCGGTTGCGATGCTCAGTGGGTCACCCAATGCATCCAACAGATAGGTCAAATTACCAGCTGTGAGGACAATCCTCAAATTGCGGAACCAATCCGCGAAGTTGCTTCCATTGTTTTTCAACTTTTCTTTCTCTAGGAACGCATTAAAATTGATGGTAGGGGCCTCCATTGATCTACAACATATTTGCAATAGTTTAGACTAAGTTTATGACAAATTGAGTTCTAATTAATGTTTAAATTAATCTAGGTGAACTCCCACTCAAAACAACATCCCTCACATTGTTTTAGTGATCACACGAACCAAATCCACCACACCAAAACCGATCAACACGAGAGTTGATGTAGTTTCAATAGCGAACAATCGACATGTTCATCATATCTTCTATATGATTCATGTTTTACCTTTCGGTGATCCGTGTTCCGAGACCATGTCTGTACATGCTAGGCTCGTCAAGATCAAACCTTAGCTTCCGCATGAGCAAATCTGTCTTGCTCACGTTGTATACACTTGCGGAATCTAACACACCCGATCATCACGTGGTGCTTCGAAACAACAAGCTTTAGAAACGGTGCTTACTAAGGATGAACACTTTAGAACTTGAAATTCATGTGCATGAGGGATCATCTTATAATGCTACCGTCGTTAAATAAGCAATACAAGATGCATAAAGGATTAACATCACATGCAATTCATAATATGTGATATGATATGGCCTTTCTTCTTTGTGCTTCCGATCTCCATCTTCAAGCACGAACATGATGTCATGTAAGGTTAGCCCGGGCCGCTTCATCCCAACATCCCGCAAGATGCAAAGTACACAAGAAGCAATCGACAATAAAAGCATCAACGCCCACAATGACCATTGTGTTCTACTCGTGCAACAGATCTACATATAGACACGTCTCTGATACCACTATAGGGTTTCGTAGCATGGAAAACAAAAAATTTCTACCGCATACAAACAAACAAGCCAAAATCTATCTACTAGATTGTAGCAACGAGTCGATGGAATAACTCACCCTCGAAGATTCCAAAGTGTTTAACGAGAGCGGATTCTCGTGGGTGATGTAGTCGTACTCTTCCTGATCTCAAGATCGTGACAGACGATCCTTCCTTCCTGCAGGCTGGACAGCGCTCCCACAATCGGTCACATTCGACGCCTGACGAAGACCTTCCTCTCCCTTGTTCCAGCAGGCAGCGGAGGTTGTAGCACTCTCCTCGCAATTTCGGCAGCACAACGGCGTGGTACCGGAAGTAGAGGGGAGATCTCGCAGGGCTTCGCCTTAAGCCGGAGCGAGTATGGTGGACTATGAGAGAGCTCCTCGGTGATCTAGGGATTAGACACACCAAGGAGGAGGTGCTAGGGTGTGGCGCCCAGCAAAAACCACTACTAGAAAATCGCATTGTTTTTGTGCATTGCATCATCATGACCGCATGCTCATGTCATCATGCCACATTACATTTGAGCATCTTCATGTCATCATGCATTTGTTTGTCGAAACCTATTTTCTAAACGCCTAGTTTGGTTTTCTAAATTCCCCGTCTCAATTTCAAATTAAAGCGTCGGGCTTTTCCGGGTCTTTTATTTGTCTAAAAACTATTTACAAAAGTTTATTTTAAATTAAATAAAAAATTATATTATTTTTAGGGGCAGCATGCCGATCCGCGATCCCCACCCGGCCACCCCAAGACAAAACCCCCCCTAAACCCTTTTCCTACCCAGTCCTATTCTACTCACCCTTCAGCCACCTCACCCCCTCCAATCCCTTGGCGACACCTCACCACTCCTTCCCTATCCTATCCCAGCCCGCCACCTCGGCCTCCCCACTGGTCAAACCCCACGAAGACACACGCCACGACGCCCACTGCCCGACCCCACCACCTGACCCGCTCCCCACCCGCCTCCTTCCTCTCTCCCGCCTCTCCTCCTCGCTCTCCCATCGCCGCCCTTGCCCCTCTCCGGCCGCCTCCTCCTCTCCGCGCATGGGACGCCCCGTCGCCATTCTCCTCACCTCCCTCTCCCTATGAGGCTCCCTCCGCCACCTCCCAAGCTCCTCAACACCAAGCCCGCCGCTCGCTCTCCGAAGCTGCCCTCGTCTGCCCGGCCATCGCGTCCGCTGACCCGCCTCGCAGCACCGTCGAGGCCCATCTCCTCCCGAGCCGCCTCATCTTGAGCACCCTCCGGCCACCGTCGCTGCTTCCCCCTATGGCCTGGCTCGTCGCCGGCAGGTCCTGCACCCTCCCTCCTCGCCGTCCTCGCGTTCTAGCGGGCACGCGATCTTGCCCCGAGCCCCGCGCCCTTCTCCGGCCGCCGCCCGACCATCCTCCTTGCTGCACCTCGTGCAGGTCCTGGCCAGGCCCCTCTATGGCTTTCCGTCCTTCCTCCGATGGATGTCCATCAGATGTGTCCACCACGTGCAGCCAAGTTAACCAGACCAGATGAACCATGTCGCCAATTTCACCGATGATCGAAGACGAAACATCAAGACCTTCCTGGACGCCAAGATCTACCTCTCGGACCCGAAGACCGTACCTTCGTGGAACAAGTTCACTGCCAACAACCAAAGTCGGAACCCCAAGGTCGTCACCACGGACTCGGAGGATCCCCGGACGACGAGCCCTTCATCTCGGATGCCAAGACCGATCCTGAACCCGACGCCACGTCAAGTTCTCCCTCACGGATTCGAAGACCGAACCCGATAACCGCCAAGGCCGCCAACACGGATACGCCGAGTTCTCCATCTTGGACGCCAAGCACGTCGACATGAAACCGAAGGACGCCGAACGCCAAGCTCTTCATCTCGGACCCAGTAGCCCTGATCCGCACCTGATTCCCGTCGAACCCTGAACCCTGAGACCGAACCCCGAACCCCGGAACCCCAAGATCTCCCGAACCCAGATGTGTGACCCCTTTTCCCGAGACCCTTATTTTGTAAATAACATACAACTTGTTGCATAATTAAATCCTCATGCTTGCATACATATTGTGGGTTTGGGGGCCTTATGCCGATTCACCTCATAATTAAATATGGAGGCCATATACGGGCGAATCTAGTCTAATAATGACTCCATTTAAATTTGTGTAGCGAACCGATGCCATGTTTCGATTTGTTAAGACAACATTTAAATTGTGGGGTATCTAAACAACTTGAACCACTTAAATATTTGCGGGACCCCGGTTCCGTTAATATTGCCTAATTGCATTGCACCTTTGCCATGTCATACATGCATCATGCCCGATCTTCTGTCATAGTATTAAATAGTGCACCCGGTGTTTGTGCTAGTGTTTTGCTTCTTCACGGATTAAGCCGATGAGTTGATGCGAGTATCGACCCGATCTTCGTCTGAACCCTCGGCAATGTTTTCAGGCGAGCATCTCCCCCTTTCTACCTATCTTACTTTTATAGTATTTATTCCCTCCTGTTGATCTATTGCTATCTGTGTTGCGATGCTCTAGTTTTCGTACCCGTGATATCCCTTGCAGCCTTATATTGCCTTGGACACCTCCTATTACCTGTTGATTTGGTAGATAGTTGGACTTGCGCGTCGTAGTCGCTTGCTCAAGTGTTGTTGCGTGTCGTCAAGTACCTCAGTTGTTGGAGTATTGCCGCATGTTTAATGTTGGAGATGATCATGGCTTTAATTATTGTTTAATAACTAAAATTGAAGTAGGTAAGTAGAGTCACAGGTGGGCAATAGATGTTATTTGGTTGTTAACCGTCCACTTGTGTCCGTGGGACCCGAGTTCTTGACACTGCTTAGATCGAGCGCTAACCACATTGGGGTGTATGGGCACCCCATCGATTTAGTACCGATTCCAATCTTATCTTGGGGGCCACAAAGTAGTTTGGGGCTTTATTACTATCATGTACTTATGCCATGCTTTACTGCTTTATTTAAATTGTGCGAGGTACTGCACACTGTACTGTTTAGGAAAGCGGAGTGTTTTCGCGGTATCGACAAGCCCAGTTTTTGGGTTCCCAGTCGTTTACAACCACTGGCGCAAACCCTGAGTCCGTCTCGGAGACCGGTCGACTTCGTTGCGGGTATACTTAGTGGGTGCCCGGGTGCTTGCTTTGGGTGCAGGAACGTCGTGTCCGACACCCCGTCGACATACCGTTGGGTGTATGTTTTGTGATCTTGTACCTACCTGATCCGACAACAAGGGTGTAGGTGCGTGTGGAAACTTTGGTGCACCCCTACAGGGTTAAAATCTTTTCGAGAAGCCGTGTCCGCGATTATGGACGACTTGGAGCACAGGTCTCGATCATAGACAACTATAACTAAAGTTTACTGTTAAAAATTGACTTGTATCCGACATGACTAGTAATCAGCTCCACTACAACGGAATGGCTAAATAAAAGTACCAACAACTGCTGGGTTTGGGTTATCTCATGCTTATTGTATCTGACTAGTAAGTGTTGCAACTACAAAGAAATGGTTAACTAAAACTGCCCACTGCTTATTATATCAGGATAACTCATGCTCATTATATTTGACTAGTAATTGCCGCAACTATAACGGAATGAGTAAAACTGCCAACGGTGTGAGTTCCTCGGTTAACTTCCTCGTTTGGTCTCGAGGGGGAAACACCAGGATGGGTAAGTTTGGTGGTAGTATCAGGTTGGTTACGGATAGGTCTTTCTTACCCCTCTCTGATAGCCGACAGTTATATCGAGTCTCTATAGGTTGTTTAGTGCATCTTTGCCGCCAGATCCACCATACCTATGTAGGCGAGGACCGCCAATTCTAGCCTCGCTGCATCTTGGCCTCGTATTGACGCCTCTCTTTTCCTTTGCCCTTTGTCGGCACCTTTTGTTTTAGCAGGTTTCGGCGTCATTAGCGTGGTTACCCTTCCGGCTTGGCACAGGGGGTTATGGACGCCATTGGTTATTCTTCGAGGCTCTTAGCCCCATTTGCATCTTGTCCGTACTTTCGGATCATACGCTTTTCAAGGTGATTTGGATCTTTGTACTGTATATCTGTATTCTTGACTCATGGAGTCGTTGTTGTATATATTTGTTCTGTGGGTCCCATCGAGGACTGTTGTGTAATGTTATTACTTTGTTTTCCACCCGCACGCAAGTGCCTGGTGGGCACCTTTGAATCGTTTATATGCGGGTTTGGCGAGAAGCGCTGAAACTTGCATAGGGCCGATTCTGAGGGTGTTACATAGGGCCGGCGGCTAGGGTTTGGGGCTTGCCCAAGTCGGCGGCTAGGGGAGCCCTAGGCGGCGGCAACAGGAGGTGGCGGCGCCGGGCTAGGGTTTTGGGTGGAGATCTTGTGTGCTAGGAGGGGAAGCCCTGCCCCTCCCTTTATAGGTGGGAGGCGCCGGCCAAGGGGAGGGGAGTCCCTCCCCAACTCGGATCCCAAGTGGGACGGCGGTGGAGGAGGAACTCCTCCCCAACTCGGTTTCCCACTTCCCCTCCACTTCCCAAAATAGCCGTTTGACTTTTCAAACTAGGATTTGATTAAACCCTTTATTTTGTTCAGCGATGACACCTAGTACATGATGCAATCATTCCAACTTGGTATGACACATTCATGTACCCTTCCCCTTCGGAGTTCCGGACATTCCGAAACCTTCTAGAACATTCCCGGTGAAAACACCGGAACCATTCTCCAACCCCGAAACAGGACTTTCCTTATATGAATCTTATTCTTCGGACCATTCCGGATCTCCTCGTGATATCCCGGATCCCATCCGAGACTTCGAACAACATTCGGTCTCTTTCTCATCATTCCATAACTACTCAAACAACGTTGAATCCTTAAGTGTGTCTCCCTACGGTTCGTGAATTATGCGAACATGATCGAGACACTTCTCCGAACAATAACCAATAGAGGAATCAGGAAATTCATATGGCTCCCACATATTTCTACGATTACTTTGTGATCGAATGAACCACTTACATACGATACCAATTTCCCTTTGTCTCACGATAGTTTACTTATCCGAGGTTATGATCGTCGGTATCTCTGCATACCTAGTTCAACCTCGTTACTGATAAGTAATCTTTTCTCGTTCCCGTGATATGTGATCCCTTGTGAGCCGGTCATATTCTTTCAAGCTAATTGGATGACATTTCACCGAGAGGGCCCAGAGTATATCTATCCGTCATATGGATGGACAAATCCCACTCTTGATCCATGTGTCTCAACCAATACTTTCCGAACACTCAATGCCACCTTTATAGCCACCCGATTCGATGTGGTGTTTGATGTCATCAAAGCATCCATCCGGTAAAGGTGATATGCATGATCTCATGGTCGAAGGAATTAGGTTACTATGTATCAGAAAGCATATAGCAATTGAACTATTAAAATGACTTGATCTTTATGCTACGCTTATGTATAGGAGTATGTCCACCATATCATTCTCCTAACGATATGATATTTTTGTTAATAACATCTCAATGTTCATGATAGGGAAACCACAATCATTTATTAACCAACAAGCTAGTATTATAAAGAGGCTTTACTAGGGACTCTATTTTAGTTTACAAATCACACAAGTATTAATGTTTCCTTGTTAATACTATTATAGCATGAATGTAAACATTTATCATAAACGCAAATATATAATAATAACTACATTTATTATTGCCTCTAGGGCATATCTCCAACAACACATAATTTCGAAAGGTAAACTCCAACCAGGTGGTTGGACAATAGGAGCAGTTGTCAAAGCTTTCTTCAAAGTTTCAAAAGCTTCCTTACAATCATCATAAAAAAAAGGTACATCTTTTTGAAGAATATTAGTAAGGGGCTTTGAAATTTTGGAGAAATATTTAATAAACCTCCTATAGAAACGAACATGACCAGGGATACTACAAATACCTTTGATATCTCTAGGACAAGGCATCTTCTCAATTGCTTCAATTTTGGCTCTGTCAACTTCAATGCCTCTTTTAGAGATCTTGTGTCCAAGAACAATCCCTTTATTAACCATGAAATGGCATTTCTCCCAATTAAGAACAAGGTTGGTTTCTTCACATCTCTACAAAACTTTATCAAGGTTGTGCAAATAGTTATCAAAAGAAGTTCCATAGACGGAAAAATCGTCCATGAAAACCTCCACAATTTCTTCACAAAAACCATGAAATATAGCGGATATACATCTCTAAAAGGTAGCAGGAGCATTACACAAACCAAAAGGCATACGCCTATAAGCATAAGTCCATAAGGACAAGTGAAAGTAGTTTTCTCTTGGTCTTGTGCTTTCACAGCAATTTGAGAAAACCCAGAATAACCATCAAGAAAGCAAAAGTGACTCTTTTTGGACAACCTTTCAAACATTTGATCAATAAAGGGCAAATTATAATGATATTTCTTAGTAACTTTATTAATCTTCCTAAAATCAATGCACATTATATATCCAACCACTACTCTTTGAGGTATGAGCTCATTATCTTCATTAGGCACAACAGTTATTCCCCCTTTCTTGGGAACACAATGAACAGGGTTAACCCATTGACTGTCAGCAATAGGATAAATAATACCAGCTTCAAGGAGTTTTAATACCTCATTTCTTACCACATCCTTCATCTCAGGATTTAGACGGCGTTGGTGCTCAACAACTGGTTTTGCATCAGGCTCAATATTAATAGCATGCTGACATATAGTAGGACAAATTCCTTTTAAATCATCAATAGTATAACCCATAGCTCCTCGGTGTTTATTCAATACTTCCAATAACCTTTCTTCTTCCTTTCCTGAAAGTTTAGAACTAATAATAACATGATACACTTTCTTATCATCAAGATAAGCATATTTAAGATCATCAGGTAAAGGTTTTAATTTGAAAACTGGGTCCTCTTTAGGTGGTAGTGTGGTACCCAAATCTTCCATAGGTAGATTATGCTTAAGTAACTAAGGCTGACGAAGGAAAACCTCGTCAATCTCATTTATTTCCTTCATGAAGACATCGCTTTCATGATCTTCCATGAACTGCTGCAAGGCATTGTTAGGAGCAAAATAATAGCAGAAAGTTGTTCAACCCTGAAATCATCATTAGGCAGTTCATTTTCATAAGGAGTTTTGGAAAATTTGGAAAAATTAAACTCATAAGACTCTCCATCAAACTTAGTCAAAACTTTTTCCTTCCTATAATCTATAATAGCCCCACAAGTATTCAGGTCTACCAAAGATAATAGGATAGGTTTTATTAGCTTCTTTACCAAGTACTAGAAAATCAACAGGATATTTAATCTTACCACAAAGGACCTCCACATCTCTTAGAATTCCAATGGGGCAAACTTGCTCTCTATTGGCAAGTTGAATAACCACATCAATGTCCTCTCAAGCTCACAAGGACCAATTTCATGCATAATTTCCATGTAAAGCTCATAAGGAATAGCACTAGAACTAGCACTAATATCACATAAACCATAATAGCTATGATTGCCAATTCTAACAGAAAGCACAGGGACACTAGATTTTCTAGCATTTTTAGGATGAGAAACAATATTAGTAGCGTCTTCACAGAAGACAATATGCTCATCCACTATATTTCTAGTGACAAGATCTTTCATAATAGCTACCACAGGCTCAATATCAATGAGCACATCAGGCTCCATAGTTTTCTTTGCACTTTTGCTAACCACATTAGCTATAATGGAATGTTCCCTTACCTTAGCAGGAAAAGGGATTTTCTCCACATAAGGTTCAAGCAAAATAGGATCAACGGTACAAACCTCTATGCTAGCTAGAACATGGGTGACAATGTCTTTATAAGGAGCATGGTACTTGTCCCACTCCTTCTTGGGGATTTCAATATGAGAGGCAAAGGTATTAGAACATTTTGCAAGAACTTGAGGATCAAGACCAAACTCATTACTAATATCACGGAAGCTATCAGTTCCCATAAAAGATTTAATGCATTCGTAATAATAATTTATTGATGGTGCTCGACGTGGCACTTTGTTGGTAACCCCAAGCGCAGGGTGTGAAGAGCAAGCAGAAAGTTTTACCTCAGTTGAGACCGAGGTTATCGAACCAGAAGGAGGAAGGAAACGTCACACATGTGTTGCAAACAACGTGGAGACCTGTACAACACAAACTCAAGACTTTGCCCCCATGAATAGTGAGGTTGTCAAGCTCACCGGTTTGCTGTAACAAAGGATTAAACGTATGGTGTGGAATGTAATGGTTTGCAGCAAGTAAACAAGTAACAGTGGAAGATGTATCAATGGTAAAGATTGGACCAGGGTCCATAGTTCACTAGAGGTGCTCTCCTTAGATAAACAACATGGCATGAAGGGTAAACAAATTACAGCAGGGCAATTGACAGGAACTGAGCAAGGCATAACAATGCAATTACTAGTCAGAAAGATCCTATGAGGTTGATTGGGCAATACAACAAGATACATAGACTGCCATCCAACTGCATCTATGACTAGAAGTCCACCTTCAGGTTATCATTCGAACCCCCTCCAGTATTAAGTTGCAAGCAACAAACAAATGCTTTAAGCAAAGTGTGTAAGGTAAACAGTCCACATGTTCCATGAATAAGAGACCGTTGTTTTATCTCTAGTAGCAACAACACATCTACAACTGAAGAGATTATTATCACTTCCCTTGGAAACTAGAGGCATGAACCCACTATCGAGCATAAATACCCCCTCTTGGAGTCACTAGCAACTACTTGGCCAAGATAGCTACTAACAACGGAGAGCATGCAAGATCACAAAACAACACAGACATGATAGAATCATAAAGACAAAACCATTAACTAAACCAACATAATAATCTCAATATCCATCGGATCCCCACAAACACAACATGCATGATTACAAATAGATCAGATCTTGATCATGAACGGAGCTCACAAGATCTATACATGAAAACACAAAGGAGGAGATACAACCATCTAGCTACTACATGGACCCATAGTACAAGGTGGAACTAATCACGCATCATACCGGAGAGAAGGCCTCCGGGATGATCTCCCCTTTGGCAGGGTGCCGGGAAGAACTTTAGATCCCTCGATCTAGGGACGATGGTGGCAGCGGCTACATCCCGTTTCGTGGAGATTTGATCGGGTACCCAGGATTTCTGCATCGGGGGCTTCTTATAGGCGAAGGGGGAGACCGAGGAGACGACCAGGGCAGGCAAACCATAGCCAGGCGCGGGGTAGGGCCCACCCGCGCCTAGGGTGGGTCTGTCCCCCCTGGCTGGCCTCCCGGGATGTCCTCTGGACTTCTTATTCCTCACGGAAAGTAATTGACTTTGTCCTTTGTCCCGTCCAATTTCGAGAATATTTCTTTACTAACTTTTCTGAAACCAAAAACAGCAGAAAAAAGGCATCTGGCACTGTTGCAACTTGTTAGTAGGTTAGTACCATAAAACATGTAAAAAGTACCTCAAAGTGTGGACAAGTAAAGCAAAGTAGATACTAAACAAGCATGGAGCATCAAAAATTATAGATACGTTTCCAACGTATCAACATCCCCAAGCTTAACTCTTGCTCGTCCTCGAGTAGGTAAGTGATAAAAAGAATAATTTTTTAGGTGACATGCACCCTCACAATAAAGATCCAACCATTTGCAAGCATTGAAAGGTGGGATCAAAGAACTCTAAACATGTACATGAAAGATGGAGTTCTAACAATAGGACATAGTAACTATGCATGCAACATGACAAGCTACAAATAAATATCATGAATAACATGCATTGAAAAACGTTTGTTTGTTTCACATGCAGAAAACATAGCATAATGGCATTCAGTTTGTCCCTCATAGAGTAACAATAAAATGCATAGGACACCTGGAAAGTTCACAAGGGTGACTAGAAACAAGTAGCACAAGAGCAAGTAATAACACAATATGCATCAATTAATAATATTTGGAACACTACACACAAAATGACAACTATGCTCTCTTAATGGTGCCTAAAGGTAGAAGGTGGAGACTCAATAATGGTGGAAGAAAAGCCCTTTTTGTAAAGGAAGCAGGGATTACAAGTTTCAAAAAGAGCTTCCAAAAATTATGGTACTTGTTAGCTTTCAACCCTCATTTCCCCTATCATAAGCATCTTGAAGTGGTTAAGGTTAAAGTGGCAAAGATGGAGTATATGCTTGACGAAGTATAAGCTGGAAATCTCAAGTCCCTTGAATACGAGGGCCACACCTCATGCATACTCAACTTTGGGTCCAGGTAAGTTCTTGTCACTGTAAGTATTTGCATATCATTGAGAACCGCCAACGGGGTACCCCTTGCACATGGTACAGGAGCTTTCCCATAAGAAAAATGACAAGGTAAGCAGACAATGAGCATCTCAGCAATCTTCTTATGTACCATGGGAATATGGTTCTTTTTTCTCTCTTTCCTCTTTTCTCAATGTGTCCCTTTTTTATAAGAAGAATGCTTCATAGATGTCACTATGGTGATGCTGCAAGTTTCCACCATGATTAGGCATGGCTTAGGCTAGCGGCTCAGGCATTTCTCTAACACAGAATACAAACTCCATGGACTTATAAGTTCCTTCTTTATTTCACACTGGTGACATCCATAGACAAAATAACATGATATCAACTGAGTACAACAAGGTACAAGTGCAATGTTGAAAATGTTCCCCGTGACAACACGACTCTGCTAATTCCAACTTATAAGTGCAAGAATGTACAACAAAGTTGCCACAATGGTTCAAGTTTATTAGGGACAAAGAATAAAGTGTGCCATCAAGTTCGTGAGGGTTTTAATCACTAAGTTTTCACATAACAAAATAGTTTTTAATTGGAATATAGTTGTGAAGGGATACGGGTAGGCTACACTAGCGCAAATCAAAAAAAAATCTACCGCGTAAACCATGATTACTGTTGTTATAGATCACGTGATTACCACTAGATGCGCAGTTGCGGAACTTGATGAAGCGCGTCAAGGCAGTGCAGATGATCTACGTCTCCTCCTCGTTCTCGTCCCACGAGCATCTCCCCTTGCACGGCTCGTCCAAGCGCTACAGATGCAGCGTCTCTGAGGTATCCACACGTACATGGTGGAAGCGTCAGATGCCGGACTGCTATGTCCGCGCGTGCAACACAGGCGTGAGGAGTGGCGGCTGGGTGGAATGATCTAACCCTGGTCAGCACGCCCCACCCTCTCTTATATAGGCGTCCCTAGTGGGCTTCTACATTTGTAGCCCATTAGTATCCTAAGCCTGGTCTAATTCGGATCCAATCCTTATTAGGCTCCCAACCGCTTAAGTGTGTGACCCTATAGGTTCATATACGTATAGAAATGACACGAATACACTTATTCTGTCAATAGTTGGTAGCGGCCTCTAGCAAGACGTGTCAACTCCTAAACGCATACAAAGATCATATCGGACGAACCATCACAAGGTTTAGTACATGTCTTTCCCTTTGCCTCACGATATTTGTATTAGCTTTGGTGGAATGAGCGTACCCTCTCGGGTTGTCGGTTGTGTGTTATATAGTGTAGGGAAAAGCCCCCTACGTGGCGGTACAGGGAAGGTACGTATACGATCGGAGTACTACTCAGTATCATATACGTAAACATACTACATACATTAACATCCCCCTTAATCTAAACCACGGGAGAGGTTTAGATTACGCCTAAACTCATGAAGACCTTTATCAGGGAGTGCTTTAGTAAACCCATCAGCAATCTGGTCCTTTGTAGAGATAAATTTGATAGCAAGTTTGTTACTGGCAACACGCTCACGCACAAAATGATAGTCAATCTCGATATGTTTAGTGCAGGCATGGAAAACAGGATTAGCTGACAGGAAGGTGGCACCTAAGTTGTCATATCAGAGGCAAGGCTTCTCGCGCAATTGTACACCAAGTTCATTAAGAAGAGCTTTAACCCATATTAATTCTGTAGTGGCATTAGCTATGGCTTTATATTCAGCTTCAGTACTTGAACGGGACGCAGTAGATTGCTTCCTGGCTATCCAGGAGACCAGATTTGGACCAATAAAAATAGCAAAACCTCCTGTAGATCGGCGATCCTCTAGATAGCCTGCCCAATCAGCATCAGAGAAAGCACTAAGAAGAGTTGATGAAGATTTTCGAAAAGTGATCCCGAGTGAGGAAGTGTCCTTGACATATCTGAGGATGCGTTTTGCAGCTGTCCAATGAGCAGTAGTAGGGCATGAAGATATTGACAGACCTTATTAACAGAATATGACAGGTCCGAGCGGGTGAGTGTGAGATACTGTAATGCACCAACAATACTGCGATATTGTGAGATGTCATCAGAGCCAAGAGGTGTACCATCATGAAGTGAGAGATTCTTAGAAGATGACAAGGGTGTGGGCGTAGTCTTACAGTCAAGCATACCAACTTTAGTGAGAAGACCAGTGGCATATTTTTCCTGAGTGAGCAGAAGTCCATCATGAGTGCGTCTAACTTCAATACCAAGAAAAAAATGAAGTTCTCCCAAATCCTTGATAGCAAAGTAATCATTTAGATCCTTGAGAAGAGCTGAAATGACAGTATCTGAAGAACTGGTTACAATAATATCATCAACATAAATTAGCACAAAGATGGTGACCCCAGACTTGTCATATAAAAAGAGTGATGTATCAGCTTTAGATGGAATAAACCCAAATGCTTGGAGCTTAGAACTCGGCCGAGAATACCATGCACGAGGAGCCTGCTTGAGACCATAGAGGGCTTTATCAAGTCTGCATATGTGACGGGGGGCATCAGGACATTCAAAACCTGGAAGTTGTTTCATGTATACTTCCTCTTCCAGAACACCATGAAGAAACACGTTCTTGACATCTAGCTGCCGTAGACTCCATCCACGAGAAACAGCAATGGAGAGAACAATCCTGATTGTAGCTATCTTAACAACAGGACTAAAAGTATCTTCATAGTCGATGTCATACCTTTGTTTGAAACCTTTGGCAACAAGACGGGCTTTGTAGCGATCAATAATACCATCAGAACGACGTTTGATGCGATAAACCCACTTACAGTCAATGATGTTTTTGTTTGCACTCGAGGGAACAAGAATCCATGTCTTATTTTCCATGAGAGCATTATACTCATCTTGCATTGCAGCACGCCAAAGTGGATCATTAAGAGCAGCCGGTAAATTTCGTGGTTCTCCTGAGGAATAAAAGAAACCATATCTGACAGTACCATCAGTATATATTTTGGGTTGCCTAATACCTTTCTGAAGACGCGTGCGAGGTTCCGGTGGTGGTGACTGAGGCGAGGCCACAGGAGGACTCGCAGAACTGGGGGCCGCGGAAGATCCCAATGACGTAGTGAGGCTGGGTGACACAGCAGAGCTCATAGGGCTGGAGGATGCAGACGATCATGGGGAGGCATCAGCAATAGTGCTGCTTTCGTGGGGGACAGCACGGGTCCCGCGTGCACGTGGTGATTTTCAGAGTGGAGCCAGGAGAAGGACGGGGCGGTGACGCGGCGGGCGAGAGCGGCTCGGGAGCCCGCGTGGAGGCGGGAGTGCGCGGCGTCCTGGGCGCAGTCCTCGAGGAGTGCGCGGGAGAATCGGCATCGAACGACGCTTCCTCCTGATGATTGGTAGCAGAAGAATGTTCCTCAGAATCAACATGGATTTCAGTGCCAGTTTCGTCTTCTTCTGTGCTTGAGTTATTTGAGATTTGTGGTTGATCTGGAGCACCATTTTGAGCGAAATTTTCACCTGCACGTTCAACAACCTGAAGAGAAGCATTAGGAGGAACAGTAATTGGTACAACATTAGGCACATGGTAAGTATTTTGTGCATCCCCAAGAGAAGAATTGCTAGATGAAGGAAGAAGGAGAATTTCTGCACGAAGCCGAGAGCCAGCATTTGGATGTAACTCAGCAAAGGGAAAGACTTGTTCATCGAAAACCACATCTCGGGAAATATAAACACGACCAGTTTGAGGATCCAGGCATTTGACTCCTTTATGTAAAGGACTATAACCCAAAAAGACACACTTTTTGGAACAAAAAGCAAGTTTGCGTGTGTTATAGGGGCGAAGATTCGGCCAACAGGCACAACCAAAAATACGAAGAGCATCATAGTTCGGTTTTACATGTAAGAGACGTTCAATGGGAGACTCATGATTAAGAACTTTACTGGGAAGAAGATTGATGAGGAAAGTGGCTGTAAGAAAGGCTTCATCCCAGAATTTGAGAGGCATAGAGGCATGTGCAAGTAGGGAGAGACCAACTTCAACTATATGACGATGTTTGTGTTCAGCAGAACCATTTTGTTGGTGAGCATGAGGGCAGGAAACATGATGAGTAATGCCTACTGTTTGAAAGAAACCATGTAGTTTTTCATACTCACCCCCCAGTCAGTTTGCATGGTAACTATTTTCGTAGCAAATTTACGTTCTACATATTGCTAGAAATTAAGAAAGACTTGATAAACATCAGAATGCTTTTTGAGCAAGTATATCCAAGTAAACTTGCTAAAATCATCAATAAAACTGACATAATATTTGTGTTTACCAACAGACTCAGGTGCAGGACCCCATACATCAGAGAACACTTGTTCCAAAGGAACAGTAGAAACACTAGTAGAGATAGGGTAGGGCAACTGATGGCTCTTGGCAATGTGACAAGAGTCACACACATAAGGATTTATTTCAGGGGAATAAGAAAGCTTGTGTTTCCTAAGTATTTTCTGAACGACAAATGAAGAAGGATGTCCAAGACGACGATGCCAAGTGGATGATGACGGCTTTATTGATATGAACGCATGCCTGGAAGACCCACTGGAGACCGACATGAGCGGATATAGACCATCATGACAGGGTCCTCTAAACAGAATTCTCCGGGTGGCGCGATCCTTTATCAAGAAAAATAAGGGGTGAAAATCAATATAAACATAATTGTCAAGAGTGAAACGATGGACAGATAAAAGATTTTTAGTGGCTTGTGGAACATGAAGCACATTATTAAGATGAAAGGAGTTATTTGGGGTGCATAAAATAGAATGACCAATGTGACTGATGTGCATACCATTACCATTAGCGATGTGAACCTGATCGCGCCCCTGGTACTTGTCCTAAGTGGTGAGTTTGCTCAACTGACTTGTAAGATGATCAGTAGAGCCAGTGTCCGGGTACCAATTTGTATCACCGCCATAGGACACCATATTGGAGCTCTTGCGTCCTCGATCTCCCTCATCATCCGTGTCATCCTGGAATCGCCACCAGCAGTCACGAGCGGGGTGTCCATATTTTTTGCAGATTTGGCATGTGACATCAACAAATGGAGTGGGGACCCGATCACGACGACGGTCACTATCATTGCGACGGCCAGTATCATCATGGCGACCACCACCACCATGACGATCGTCATCGTAGCGACCACGGCGCATCTCCTGGTTGCGTCTAGCGTCACGGCGATCATCTTCATAGCGGCGATGGTTGTCCTGATAACGATCGTTGTGATCGCGGTAATCCTGGTGAACACGGTCTTGGCGACCACGGTCTGAACGCCCATCATATTGGCGAGGATGATCCTGGCCACGCGAGTCTCCACCTCCACGGCGAGCAACATTAGCAGAGGACATGAACCCAACATCTTCGACCGGCTTGTGTAGTTTATCATATGCTTGGAGGTGTCCCAGAAGCTCCATGAGAGTACTGTTCGGATTTGCATGAACAACAGTGATGAGGTTATTGTATGCAGCACCAAGTCCATTGAGAATATACCAGATCAACTCATCATCATCTAGAGGCTTGCCGGCTAAAGCGAGCTCGGTGTAGAGGCACTTCATCTTTGCAAAGTATGTATCAGCAGTAAGATCACCCTTGCGAGTATCATTCAGAGAGGAACGAAGTTGCTGAATTCTGGACTTGGACTTCGGGGAGAAAAGTTCATTGACATCAGTCAAGACTTCAGCGGAGGTCTCGAGTCCGATCACATGTGCTAGAACATCTGGAGACAGGGCATTCAGTAACCAACGGAGGACTTGTTGATCACGGGACACCCAAGTGACGTATGCAGGATTCTCAACACTAACTTTCTTCTGATTTGCATCTTCAATTTCAATGGTTTCTGCCGGTGCCTTGTCAGTACCCTCAACGAGAGGAAGAACATGGGCACCACGGAGAGCGGGGACGACCAGAGCTTTCCAGACGAGAGCGTTCTCGCCCGTCAGTAGCTGCGAGGGTGGAGCACCAAGCGCAGCAGTGAGGGAGACAGCGGTAGACGACGATCCCATGATGCGATGCAGCGACGACAAGGAAGCGGTGGCTGTGTGGGCTCTGTGAACGTGGCGGCGACAAGATCTTGCGGCGGTGACGTGGTTATTCTAGGGTTTGTAGATGTATGTGGGTTTGTAGATGTATGTGTGCGGCGGCGGCAGATCTTGTAGTTGTTTTGTGTGCGGCGACAGATGATGCGGCGGCAGCGTGGCGATCACGAGTCTGTATGGCGGCGAGATGTGTTAGGGTTTCTACGGCGGGTAGAGTAGGGAAGAGGCCTGCTCTGATACCATATTAGCTTTGGTAACGAGCATACCCTCTCGTGTCGTCAGTTGCATGTTATATAGTGTAGGGAAAAGCCCCCTACGTGGCGGTACAGGGAAGGTACGTATACGATCGGAGTACTACTCCGTATCGTATACGTAAACATATTACATACACTAACAATTTGGTCTAGCTCCAAGCCTACCTTCCTTTCTCGATACTGTGATTCGGGATCCCTTTACTAGGTTAACTCTTAACCATATGTAGCACGGCCATGCATTTCTGGATCCGATCACTCGAGGGGCCCAGAGATATCTCTCTCAAGTAGAGAGGGGCAAATCTCATCTTGATTGACCATGCCTTGCAGCATGCTTCAGGACAAACCCGAAAGCTACCTTTATAACTACCTAGTTATGGAGTAGCGTCTGATAGCCCCAAAGTATGTCGATCCACATCTCAAGTACATGCGACAATCTCAGGTCTAAGGACAAAACGTACACGATGTGTAGAGAGAGCTGCAACTAATTGCCAGTCTCAAGTTGGGCCAGTCCAACCCCATGTTCATAACATGTGTCCACATCATTGGTTTGACATCTCCATGTCTATGACTTGCGAAACATAGTCATCAACCAATCGATGTGCTAGTATAATATTCACATGTGTCCTCACATGAACTCCGACTAGGGACAACTATTAAATAACCATACAAGTAAAGAGTTTCACAAACAATTCACATAATTTCCAATCAATACAAGTTGAATGATATGGATATTCAAGGAACAATACAATAACTCATGGATACATAAGAAATATAATCATCTCTATGATTGCCTCTAGGGCATATTTCCTTCAGTCTCCCACTTGCACTAGAGTCAATATAAATTGTATCTAATCCCTATTGCTCTTGCGTGCGCCTCATGCGCAGGCTGCGGGAGTGGCTTTGTAAAAGGATCAACAACATTTGAGTCTGTATGTATTTTGCATATCATGACACTACCATCCTCAACGAACTCACGCATCTGATGGTAACACATGCGAATATGTTTGCTCCTCTGGTGCTGTCTAGGTTCCTTGGATTGTGCAATAGCACCATTGTTGTCACAATAAACGTCCATGGGATTGGAGGCGCCCTGAACCACACCAAGAGCGATCAGGAAATTTCTAATCCAAATAGCTTCCTTTGCAGCCTCCGAGGCGGCAATATATTAAGCTTTTGTTGAAGACGAGGCCACCGTATCTTGCTTGGAACTTTTCCAACTCACAGCACCACCATTCAGGACAAACACATAACCAGATTGCTTCAAGCAAGAACTTACTACTCCTTTCCAAACACCAAGCAATCTTACTTGCAAAACAACACAGCGAGAACGGGGGTCCAAACTTCTTTATTCAAGCAAACTAAAAAACCTAAGCAAAGCAAACGAAAACTAAGACACTCCAAGAACAACACAAATGTGCATGAAACAATAAAAATAAAGTGTCTAGACAGACCTGAGCTTTTATTGATGAAGAAGGGGATGCCTTGGGCATCCCCAAGCTTTGACGCTTGTAACTCTTGGATATTTCTTGGGGTGACACCATGGTGGCATCCCCAAGCTTGAGCTTTTGTCCATTCTTCATCTCATTGCATCATTCTCTCTCTACACCTGAAATTTTTCCTTCATACGAAACTTCACACAATCTTTATTAGCAACATTAGTGTATTCAAAAGATATTAGACCACTGGAAAAGCTTTGGAACAGCAAGGATTTTCACTGAAAACACAAGCTACTGTAGTAACTCCTTCAAAAAGCTCAATTTACCTGAAGAGAACTCTGAAAGGAATCAATAAGAAGCAAATGCAAATAATAGCAGAAATTGGTCAAAACAGACCAGTAGGTATAAACCGATTTTTTCGAATATCTTCTGTTGCTCAAATCAAAAAGTGTTGAACTAACGAAAGTTAGCTAACATACTGGAGGATTTATTCGTAAATTTTTAGCTCAATCCGAGTTACAGAGCCTCCTCAAGAATTTTGTTGGTGGAGGACAGAAATCTGTTTCGGGACAGCAACTCTCCAAATCTTACTTCCCTCTCATTAGAGGTCATTCTTGGCACAAAAAGCATAAAAAAAGGATAAGTAGAGGTCATTACTGAAGTAATAACTTCCGAGACTCAAGGAAACTCTTGGGTTATCTCCCAACAAGTACTTTTCTTTAACGCCTTAAAGTTTGGCATGATAGTTTGAGAAGATTCTCTCATAAGAAATATGAATTGAAGTAAAAGAGAGCATCAAGAAGAAAATTCAAAACACATTTAATTCTAACCCTCTTCCTATGCATAGGAATCTTGTATGCAAATAAATTCACAAAGAACAAAGTGACAGGCATAGGAAGATGAAACAAGAGTAACTTCAAAACTTTCAGCACATAGAGAGGTGTTTCAGTACCATGAAAACTTCTATAACCATATTTTCCTCTCTCATAATAATTTTCAGTAGCCTCATGAATAAACTCAACAATATAACTATCACATAAAGCAGGCCTTTCATGAGCTACAAACACATGATTTCTATCAAGCTCAAAAATAGTGGGATTAAAACCTCCATAGGTTTTATCCAAAGTAGATATTTCAAAAGGATCCACATGAACATAACATTCATCCTCCTTTGGTAAGCATGGGGGACAATCAAATAATATAAGGGGTAAAGAGTTACTCTCATTAGAAGGTAGGCATGGGTAGATCCATTCTTCCCCCTTTTGTTCATCACTCTCTTCCTCTTTTTCATCTAACGAGCTTCCAGTTTCAACAATTTTTTTCTTCCATAGTCTCCTGCAAGGCATTAGTCTCTTCCAAATGTGGAAAGCACCTATTAAAATATAAAAGAATATAGCAATTTTGTTTCTTGTAATTATCAAAGCAAAATTTAAGTATCTAAAAAATCTCATGTTTATAAGGTGCATCATCACTATTTTCAAGCAAACTAGCAAGTTCAAATGCATCCTTGAAGGCAGTAAATTCTTTAATTTGTTCCATATCATAAAAGTCATAATTTCCTTTAACATAAGAGGATATGGTAACATTATCATTATACTCACATTGAAAAGGCAGGTGTTTATACCTCCTACAGAAACAAGACTTGTCAAAGCAATAAGTAACATTATAAGTAGAGCATACGTCTCTAGCAATAGTATTCAACTTATCAATTTGTTCCCATAAGTGTTTCCCTTTTTGTGACAAATGGTGTTCCTTATAATAATACTTTTGTTCTTCCGTGAACCCACCTTTCCAATAAGAACTGGTTTCAAAGAAACCATCCATTGATAGAAAGCATGACCAAGCAAGGCAATAACAAACCAGCAACTAGAGTAGGAACTAATTTTTTTGTGTTTTTAAAAGAGGCAAACAAAACCAAGCAAAAGAAGCAAAGCAAACTAAAAAGAAAGTAAAGAGAAAGGAAGTGAAGGACTCCCCTAGTGAAGACTTCCTTAGCCTCCCCGGCAACGGCGCCAGAAAGACTTGATGGTGCTCGACGTGGCACTTTCTTGGTAACCCCAAGCCCAGGGTGTGAAGAGCAAGCAGCAAGTTTTCCCTCAGTTGAGACCGAGGTTATCGAACCGGAAGGAGGAAGGAAACGTCACACAGGTGTTGCAAACAACATGTAAACCTGCACAACACAAACTCAAGACTTTGCCCCAACGAACAGTGAGGTTGTCAAGCTCATCGGTTTGCTGTAACAAAGGATTAAACGTATGGTGTGGAAGGTAATGGTTTGCAGCAAGTAAACAAGTAACAGTGGAAGATGTATCAATGGTAAAGATTGGACCGGGGTCCATAGTTCACTAGAGGTGCTCTCCTTAGATAAACAACATGGCATGAAGGGTAAACAAATTACAACAGGGGCAATTGGCGAGGCGAGCAAGGCATAACAATGCAATTACTAGTCGAAGATCCTATGAGGTTGATTGAGCAATACAACAAGATACATACGCCATCCAAGCTGCATCTATGACTAGAAGTCCACTTCAGTTATCATCGAACCCCTCCGATTTAAGTTGCAAGCAACAGACAACTTCTTTAAACAAAGTGTGTAAGGTAAACAGTCCACATGTTCCATGAACAAGAGACCGTTGTTTTCTCCCTAGTAGCAACAACACATGTACAACCTAAGAGATTATTGTCACTTCCCTTGGAAACTAGAGGCATGAACCCACTATCGAGCATAAATACCCCCTCTTGGAGTCACTAGCAACTACTTGGCCAAGATATCTACTAACAACGGAGAGCATGCAAGATCACAAACAACACAGACATGATAGAATCATAAATACAAAACAATTAATCAAACCAACATAATAATCTCAATATCCATCGGATCCCCGCAAACACAACATGCATGATTACAAATAGATTAGATCTTGATCATGAATTGAGCTCACAAGATCTATACATGAAAGCACAAAGGAGGAGATACAACCATCTAGCTACTACATGGACCCATAGTATAAGGTGGAACTACTCACGCATCATACCGGAGAGAAGGCCTCCGGGATGATCTCCCCTCCGGCAGGGTGCCGGGAAGAACTTCAGATCCCCCTGATCTAGGGACGATGGTGGCGACGGCTACAGACGGTTTCGTGGAGATTTGATCGCGTACCCATGGTTTCTGCATCGGGGGATTCTTATAGGCGAAGGGGGGGACCGAGGAGGCATCCAGGGCAGGCAAACCCTAGCCAGGCGCGGGCTAGGGCCCACTCGCGCCTAGGGTGGGTCTGGCCCCCCTGGCTGGCCTCCCAGGCTCTCCTCTGGACTTCTTGTTCCCCATGGAAAGTAATTGATTTTGTCCTGTCCAATTTCGAGAATATTTCTTTACTAACTTTTCTGAAACCAAAAACAGTAGAAAACAAGCATCTGGCACTGTTGCAACTTGTTAGTAGGTTAGTACCAGAAAACATGTAAAAAGTACCTCAAAGTGTGGACAAGTAAAGCAAAGTAGATACTAAAAAAGCATGGAGCATAAAAAATTATAGATACGTTTCCAACATATCATTTATACCTGACTTTCTTCCTTTGTCATTCTCCCAAGCTTCAGCGTTCTCTTGAATACGATCTAGTAAATCCCATTTAGCTTCTTCCTTCATACGTGTGAATAATCCAGCATAAGAAGCATCTAGTAAATCTTTATCATGAAGAGAAAGCCTAGCATAAAAGTTATTGATAATAATATTGTTAGAGAGTTTATGAATAGGACATTTAAGCATTAGTAACTTCAATATCCCCCAATCTTGATCTGTACTCTCTCCATCACGAGGCCAAAAGTTATATATATGATTTCTATCCTTATGAATCTCACTGGGAGGATAAAATTTAGAATAAAAGAGAGATGCCATCTCCTCCCATTCCATAGATTGTCCATTCTTCAGCAGCTTATACCATTCTTCAGCTCTCCCTTTCAAGGATATGGAGAGTAACTTCTTCTTCACCTTTTCAGTTGTGACACCTGCACACTTAAACAACCCGCATAATTCATGGATAAAAAGCAAATGATCACCAGGATGAAAAGTTCCATCCCCAAAATAATAATTATCCATAACACGATCAACAATACTTGTAGGTATCTTAAAAGGAACAATCTCAACAGGTGGTGGTTCGTGTACTACCCTAGCAGTGGTAGTAGTTTTCCCAAACAGAAAACCAAGTAGATTATCCATATTGGAAACAAAGTAACAAGCAGTAACAAAAGCAATACTCACAGTAGAAGTTTCCTTTACCAGTTTCACTCTTCAATAGCGCTTCACTCCTCGGCAACGGCGCCAGAAAATAGTCTTGATGACCCACAAGTATAGGGGGTGTATCGTAGTACTTTCGATAAATAGGAGTGTCGATCCCAACGAGGAGCAGAAGGTGCTGAACAGTGGTATGGAGCAGGAACTCTCTGTAAATACTTAGCAAACGGATTTTTAGTGGTTTTCTGATAAGGCAACAAAACAAAGAGCAAGTAACAAAGAACAAACGCAGGAAGTGGCCCAATCCTTTCTTAGCAAAGGACAAGCTGGTGGAAATACTTATAAGGACCAAACGTTCTCGAGGACACATGGGAATTCTGTCAAGTGCTTTTGCTTCAAATAGCTGAGTACTCTTCTTTGGTGTTGTAAGTGTTGTGTGGGTGAACCTGTGCTAATGTACCGACCTTACTTGGACTAATACATACTTGTGATTAAACCCCCTGCAAACATCTGTAACTATAGGAAAGTAATTATGATATAAATCTAACCACAGCCTTAAACTCTGAGATCCTACACTCCCTTGTGCAAAGGTGTCCTAACGGGGGTTCAGGTTTCTGTCACTCTGTCAATCCCACAATTAGTAGCTAAATACACAATGCATTACCCTAGGCCCATAAATGGTGAAGTATCATGTAGTCGATGTTCACATGACACCACTAGAAGAATAGCACCACAACTTAAATACTAACCATTGAATAATAACTCAACACAAATCCACTAATAACAACATGACTTCTCCCATGTCCTCAAGAACTAAACGAACTACTCACGAGACATCATATGGATCAAGATCAAAGATGATATGATAATGGATAACAATCTGAACATAAACAATAATCCAATGGTTCCACTCACAAGCATCAACTACAATAGTAACTAACACCGGGAAAGTTTCCCCTAAGAACTAAAGCAATATCCAACACAATTGTTACAGCGGGACGGAGTGGTGATGATGGTGCTGGTGGAGATGATGGTGTGGATGATGATTATGATCCCGATGAAGCCTAGCTTGACGATGGTGTTGATGGCGACGATCTCCCCTCTCCAGGAAGGAATTCCCCCAACAGAAATCTATCTGCCGGAGAGATCTTTCTCTCTAGGTATTTTCTGCCCCCCAGAGGCAGCGGAAATCTATCTGTGGTCGCTCCCGTAGCCTTAGGGTTCTGTAGGGAAGATATAGGCGAAGGGGCGGAGTCGGGAGCCGGGCAGGTGGGCCACACCTGCCCTAGACACGGCCTAGGGTGGGCCCACGCCTAGGGGTGTGTGGGCCCCCTCGGCCCTTCTTCGCTCCTCCTTCTGGCTTCCTCAATCTTCTGGAAAAATAATATTTTCCCATATTTTTTTGGTATTTTTCTGATCTTCGCGAAATTGCTTCAAAACGCCTTATTTTCCATCAGAATCCAGACTCCGGCAGTCCATCCTCCAAGAATCATCCAACATGCATAAACATATTAAAAGCCATAAGTAATACCTCATAATAATACAACTATCAATGAATAGAGGTAGATTATGATATAGAAAGGTGATGCAAATTGGGCGTATCACGCCCATGTTATCACAATAAATAGACAATGGGTCCAGCGCACTGGGAACCACACCGAGCTCTGTAATGAACTCCTTCATCCATATCGCCTTTTATGAAGCCTCTGAAGCAGCTATGTATTCCTATTCAGTTGAAGATCTCGCCACAACGCTTTGCTTTACACTCCTCCAGCTAACTGCCGCACCATTCAAAGTAAATATGTATCCATATTGAGATTTAGAATCATCCGGATCGGTGTTCCAACTAGCATCGGTGTAACCATTAACAACGAGTTGATCATCACCTCCATAACAAAGAATCATATCCTTAGTTCTTCTCAAGTACTTAAGGATGTTTTTGACCGCTGTCCAATGATCCACTCCTGGATCACTTTGATATCTGCTAGTCAAACTAACAGCATATGCAATGTCGGGTCTAGTACATAGCATGACATACATGAGAGATCCTATGGCTGAGGCATAGGGAGTCTTACTCATCCTTTCTCTATCTTCTGCCGTTGCAAGATTTTGAGTTTTACTCAAGGTCGTATTGGGCAACATGGGCAAGAACCCTTTCTTGCTATCTTCCATTCCAAACCTATTTAGAACTTTGTCCAAATATGTACTCTGTGACAATGATATTAGGCGTCTTGATCTATCTCTATAAATCTTTATGCCTAATATGTAAGCTGCTTTGCCAAGATCTTTCATTGAAAAACTATTATTCAAATAATCCTTGACACTATTAAGAAGGTCTAAATCATTCCCAATCAACAATATGCCGTCTACATATAGTATTAAGAATTCTACAGAGCTCCCACTTACTTTCTTGTAAATACAAGCTTCTCCATAAGTTTGTAAAAAACCAAAGCTTTTGATTACCTTATCAAAACGTTGATTCCAGCTTCGGGATGCTTGCTTCAATCCATAAATGGACTGTTGAAGTTTGCATACCTTGTTAGCATCTTTAAGATCGACAAAACCTTTGGGTTGTACCATATACAACTCTTCATCAATGTCTCCATTGAGGAACGCTGTTTTGACATCCATCTGCCATATCTCATAATCATAATATGCAGCGATTGCTAACAAAATCCTCACAGATTTTAGCTTCGCTACCGGTTAGAAAGTCTCATCGTAGTCAACTCCTTGAATTTGTCGAAACCCTTTTGCGACAAGTCGAGATTTATATATAGTAACATTACCATCAACATCTATTTTTTTCTTGAAAATCCATTTGTTCTCGATAGCCTTTCGGCCATCCGGTAAGTCCACCAAAGTCCATACTCGGTTTTCATACATGGATCCAATCTCGAATTTCATGGCATCTTGCCATTTATTGGAATCTGGCCTCATCACCACTTCCTCATATGTCGCAGGTTCATCGGTGTTGTCCACCAACATGACACTCATAACGGGATCATACCAATCAGGAGTGGTACAAGTTCTCATTGACCTGCGATGTTCCGTAGTAACTTCAACCGAAGTTTCATGATCAACATCATTAGATTCCTCTCTTATTGGTGTAGGCGCCACATGAACTACTTCCGGTGCTGCGCTACTCTCAAGTCCGAGAGAAGGTTCAACAACCTCGTCGAGTTCTACTTTCCTTCCAGTCACTTCTTTCGAGAGAAACTCCTTCTCTAGAAAGTATCCATTCTTGGCAACAAAGATTTTTCCCTCGGATCTATGATAGAAGGTATACCTAATAGTTTCCTTTGGGTATCCTATGAAGACGCATTTTTCCGCTTTGGGTTCAAGCTTGTCGGGCTGTAACTTCTTTACATAAGATTCACAACCCCAAACTTTAAGGAACGACAATTTAGGTTTCTTCCCAAACCACAATTCATACGGTGTCGTTTCAACGGATTTAGATGGTGCCTTATTTAAAGTAAATGCGGTTGTTTCTAATGCATAACCCCAAAACGATAGCGGTAAATCTGTAAGTGACATCATAGAATGAACCATATCTAAGAGAGTTCGATTACGATGTTCGGACACATAATTACGTTGTGGTGTTCCCGGCGGTGTCAATTGTGAAAGTATTCCGCATTTCTTCAAATGCTCGCCAAACTCGTAACTTAGATATTCACCTCCACGATCATATCGTAGAAACTTAATCTTCTTGTTACGTTGATTCTCTACTTCACTTTGAAATTCCTTAAACTTCTCGAAAGTTTCGGACTTATGTTTCATGAAATAGATATACCCATATCTACTCAAGTCATCCGTGAAAGTAAGAACATAACGATAACCACCGCGCGATGCTACACTCATTGGACCATACATATCGGTATGTATGATTTCCAATAAGTCTGTATCTCGCTCCATCATACCAAAAAATGGAGTCTTAGTCATTTTACCCATCAAACATGCTTCGCATCTTTCAAGTGATTTAAAATCAAGTGATTCAAGAAGTCCATCGGAATGGAGTTTCTTCATACACTTCACTCCAATGTGACCAAGACGACAGTGCCACATATAGGTCGAGTTATCGCTCAATTTCAAACGTTTAGCTTCAATGTTATTAATATGTGTATTACTACAATCGAGATTCAACAAGAATACACCATCTATCAAATGTGCATGTGCATAAAACATATTACTCATATAAATCAAACAACCATTATTCTCGGACTTAAACAAGTAACTGTCTCGCAATAAACATGATCTGGATATAATGTTCATGCTCAACGCAGGCACCAAATAACAATTATTTAAGTATAAAACTAATCTCGATGGTAGATGAAGAGGTAGCGTGCCGACCGCGACCACATCAACCTTTTATCCATTTCCAACGCGCATCATCACCTCGTTCTTCGCTAGTTTTCGTCTATTCTGCAGCACCTATTTCGAGTTATAAATATGAGTAACTGAACCAATATCAAATACCTAGGCACTACTATGACTACTAGTGAGATACACATCAATAACATGTATATCGGATATACCTTTCTTCTTGATGTTGTCGTTCTTCAAATCCGCCAAGTACTTAGGGCAATTTCGCTTCCAGTAACCTTCTCCCTTGCAGTAAAAGCACTCAGTATCAGGCTTAGGCCCAGCCTTGGTCTTCTTCGCCAGTGCGGTAACTTTCTTACCGCCCTTCTTGAAGTTTCCCTTTTTCTTAGACTTGCCTTGCTTCTTGAATTTAGTGGTCTTATTGACCATCAACACTTGGTGCTCTTTCTTGATCTCCACTTCTGCAGACTTTAACATGGATAAGAGTTCGGGCAACGACTTGTCCATGTTTTGCATATTGTAGTTCATCACAAAGTTCTTGTAACATGGTGGTAGTGATTGGAGGACACGGTGAATCCCCAAAGAATTAGGAATCACTATACCCAAGCTTTGAAGCTTGCTTGTGTGCCCAGACATCTTAAGCACGTGCTCACTAGCGAAGCTGCCCTCTTCCATCTTGCAGTTAAAGAACTTTTCAGAAGCCTCATAACTCTCAACTGTCGCGTGAGCCTCAAATATCATTTTGAGTTCACGGACAATATCATGTGGGTCATGGTTCTCAAACCTTTTCTAAAGCTCCGATTCCAAACCATACAATATAGCATACTAAACTATGGAGTACTGATTCTTCCGAGTGAGGAAAACATTCTTCACCTCATCGGTTGCATCAGCTGCAGGTGGGTTACCCAGCGGTGCATCCAGCACATAGGTCAAATTACCAGCATTGACGACAATCCTCAAGTTGCGGAGCCAATCTGCAAAGTTACTTCCATTGTTTTTCAGCTTTTCTTTCTCTAGGAACGCATTAAAATTGATGGTAGGGGCCGCCATAGATCTACAACATATTTGCAATAGTTTAGACTAAGTTTATGACAAATTGAGTTATAATTAATAGTTAAATTAATCTAGGTGAACTCCCACTCAAAACAATATCCCTCACATTGTTTTAGTGATCACACAAACCAAATCCACCATATCAAAACTGATCATCATGAGAGACGATGTAGCTTCAATGGCGAACAATCAACATGTTCATCATATCTACTATATGACTCATGCTTTACTTTTCGGTGTTCCGTGTTCCGAGACCATGTCTGTACATTCTAGGATCGTCAAGATCAAACCTTAACTTTTGCATGAGCAAACCTGGCTTGCTCCCGTTGTATACACTCGCAGAATCTAACACACCCGATCATCACGTGGTGCTTCGAAATAACGAGCTTTAGCAACGGTTCTTACTAAGGATGAACACTTTATAACTTGATATTTTTGTGAGAGGGATCAGCTTATAATGCTACCGTCGCAAACTAAGCAATACAAGATGCATAAAAGGATTAACATCACATGAAATTCATAATATGTGATATGATATGGCCTTTCTTCTTGTGCTTCCGATCTCCATCTTCAAGCATGAACATGATCTCCATCATCACCGGTATGGCGTCAAGATCAATGGCGCCGCTTCATGGTTGTCGTCCACCAGCATCAACTATTATAACTACTTTGAATAATAGACACGCGGGTCTTAACGAAATTAAAAAGACAACCATATGGCTCCTACCGGTTGCTGACTTACAATAAGGAACATTACATACATCAGATATAATCACAATAATGGCCATATCACATCATAGCACACCCCTGCAAAACAAAGTTAGACGCCTCTAATTTTCTTCGCATATTTTACGTGGTTTGGGGTTTTCAATAAGTGTCGTTCTAACTTACGAACAAGAACCACAACGTTGATGCTTGAACTATCAAATGCCCGTTGTAAATTGAATCTATACTATGATGGGAGAGACAGACACCCGCGAAGCCACTTATGCAATACAAGTTGCATGTCAAGTGTGGAGCAAGTCTCATGAACGATGTCATGTAAGGTTGGCCCGGGCCGCTTCATCCCATCATACTACAAGATGCAAAGTACACAAAAAGCAATTGATAATAAAAGCACCACCGTCCACAATGACCATTGTGTTCTACTCGTGTAACAGATCTACATATAGACACGACTCTGATACCACTGTAGGGGTTCGTAGCATGGAAAACAAAAAATTCTACCGCATGCACACAAACAAGCCAAGATCTATCTACTAGATTGTAGCAACGAGTTGATTAGAGTACTCACCCTCGAAGATTTCAAAGCGGTTAATGAGAGCATATTCTCGTGGGTGATGTAGTCGTACACTTGCCGATCTTAAGATCACCTAGACGATCCTTCGGTAGCTGCGTTAAAGCGCTTCCGTAGTCGATCACATTGACTTTCGATGAAGACCTTCCTCTCCCTTGTTCCAGTAGGCAGTGGAGGTTGTAGTTCTCCCCTTGCGATTTCGACAGCACGACAGCGTGGTGTTGGAAGTAGAGGGAAAATCCTGCTGGGCTTCGCCTAAGCCAGAGCAGGTTATGGTGGATCTAGGGTTTCCGATGATCTAGGTATAGAGGGCCGGAGAGAAGGAGGTGGAGTCGGTGGCAGCTAGGGCAGCGGCGGCGCTTGGGGCGGTTGCGGCTCAAGGTGGGGAGGGCTGGTTGTGTTCTCTTGGGGCAGCCACTCTCCTCTATTTATGAGAGGGAGGGCAGCTTGGGAGAGGGGATTTTGAATCCTTCCCCAATTCCCTCTTTTGTTGGAGGAAAAGAAGGACTCTTTCCTTCTTCCACTAGGAAATCATTGTTCCAGTTTGACTTTTCAAACCTGCCTTTTGACTTGCAATTTGGAGCTTAATTCCTCTCTTGCAAATGCTCAACCAAGTGACCTAGGACATGATCCAATCATTCCACTTAACCATGACACATTCATGAACCATTCCCCTTTCGGTCCGGTGAACCTTCTAGACCCTTCTAGAACCTCTCTGATGAACATATCGAAATCATTCCCGAACTCCGAAATTGGACTTTCCTTATATGAATCTTATTCTCCGGACCATTCCGGATCTCCTCGTGATATCTCGGATCCCATCCGAGACGCCGAACAACATTCGGTCTCCCTACTTACATTCCATATCTACTAAACAACATCAAATCCTTAAGTGTGTCTCCCTACAGTTCGTGAACTATGCGGACATGACCGAGACACTTCTCCGATCAATAACCAATAGAGGAATCTGGAAATTCATATGGCTCCCACATATTTCTATGATTACTTTGCGATCGAATGAACCACTTACATACTATACCAATTTCCCTTTGTTTCGTGATAGTTTACTTATCCGAGGTTTGATCGTCGGTATCTCTGCATACCTAGTTCAACCTCATTACCGATAAGTACTCTTTTCTTGTTCCCGTGATATGTGATCTCTTGTGAGCCAGTCACATGCTTGCAAGCTAATTGGATGACATTCCACCAAGAGGGCCCAGAGTATATCTATCTGTCATATGGATGGACAAATCCCACTCTTGATCCATGTGCCTTAACACATACTTTCTAAACACTCAATGCCATCTTTATAGCCATCCAGTTATGGTGTGGTGTTTGATGTCATCAAAGCATCCTTCTAGTGATGGTGATTAGCATGATCTCATGTATCAGAAAGCTTATAGCAAACAAACTATTGAAATGACTTGATCTTTATGCTACGTTTATCTTTATGAGTATGTCCATCATACCATTCTCCTAATGATATGATCTTGTTGTTAATAACATCTCAATGTTCATGATCAGGAAACCACGATCATCTATTAACCAACAAGCTAGTATTACAAAGAGGCTTTATCAGGGACTCTAATTTAGTTTACAAATCACACAAGTATTAATGTTTCCGGTTAATACTATTATAGCATGAATGTAAATATTTATCATAAATATAAAGATATAATAATAACTACTTTTATTATTGCCTCTAGGGCATATCTCCAACACAAAGTTCATCCATATCGTCCATATTCGCCTAAAGTTCGCCCATATTCGCCCAAAACCGCTTATATTCGTCCAAAGTTCACCCAAAGTTTGCCAAAATTTGTTAAATTTTAGCCAAACACGGAAAGTCGCCTAGAAACGCGAGTGGAAAACTTGGCATTCTCAGGCTAAAAACTAGTTTCATCCGGACCAAAATACGTCCGGATTTCGGCCTGAAACACCCAACGAGTGAGGATGCTCTAAGAGTGTGCGGGCTCCTCAAATAGACCTTACGAAGGTCTTTTTTTTGGAATACCCATTTTTATCTTACTACAATGTTGGTCTAGGCATGAACAGTCTGGCCGGGTGGCCCGACTGGGCCCAAAAATCCTGGGATGGGCTTTTAGATAAAGTCGGGTCAGGCTAGGAGTTGGCCTCACAAATAAATGATTTTAGGCTGGATTAGTTTGGCCGGATCGGGTATTTGGGGCTTCGTGCAGGGTTTGGACCTTATTTTTAGGCATGATGGTTTAACTAGGCCGGTATTGAGCCTCATATTTCAACATCGGGTTGTTTTAGGCTCGGATTGTCCTAGAAAATGCCCAGGTTTACTCCTTTATTCCAAAAGGGTAGAAATCATAATTATAAGTTTAAATTTTAAAAATATTTGGATTTAATTCAATGATGTATCCTACAATCATACAAATCAAAATGCTAAATTATTGATTTAAATTTTTTACTTTTTGAAAAGGGAGATCTTGACCTCAAGAGCCATAAATCTCCACTCTCTTATTCCCTTATGAAAAGATCTACGGTTATTACAAATGCATATTTTATTAAAATATGAATCTTTAATGTTATTTCAAACCAATTTTATTCAAGGAAGTGGATACTTTGTTTTTATATTTTATAGCACGGTGGCAACCATGCTCATATACATTATACACTATTTTTTCATTATTTACTAAACACTCATGCATCTTATGAAATGTGTTTAGATATATATAAAGAAGATCAAAGTATTTTGAAATAGGGAAAAGGGTCCCCCCCTTCATCTTTAATCCATCTTGACCTTTGACTAAGCTAAGTAGGCCAGTCGACCCATCATGTTATATTCTCTACCATAATTTTAAGTTATTTTACGCGACCACAAAGCCCAATGGTAGAAAAGAAAGAAGACAATGGATAATCTTGTGGTGAGGCTAAAAGCGAATACTCTCCTTACGAGTTTACATTCAAGGGCCGCCAATATAGGGTAAGTGGTGTGTATCCTCCCTCCACGATACTTCACCACATGCCACTTGTTGTTTTCAAGTAGGGTGCCTTGGTGGTAGGCCAGATTTTAAGGGCTTTTTTGTAAATCCTAAATTAAAAATAAAATAATTTTTACTAGTTGTCCAAATTATGAGCCATTACATCGCTGCATTACTCATTTCGATATACAAAACTAATTTATATATTGATATATTTAGATGTTATTTTACACTTCTTAATTATAAGAAGTATGCACCTCGTGTCTATTTGGTTAACCTTAGTTGATCTTATTTTTTGACAAGTGTGCCACTCTATTTTTGTATTTTTGTTGTGTCTTGTAGATGTGTTGTCTTGGATCTCCTAAGTGCCCTAACTCGCTTCTCTTGTACCGCCTTCAAATGTACTACTTTACATCCGGTACACTGCATTGCCCTAACTGCATTTATTGTATTGTGTTACTAGGGAAAGCTTAATGCTTATTTTTCTTTTGAAAAGTCAAGCTACGGAAAGTTTGACAAAAAAAATTAGAAAACTATGACATTATATAGATACCATGTGAAAATATATTTCATGATGTATAAAAGGGTATGTATTTCGTATTATAAATATTAATATTTTTCTCTAAAAACTTGATCAAACTTTACATAGTTTGACTTTTAAAA
This sequence comes from Avena longiglumis, assembly GCA_030063025.1. NCBI lineage: Eukaryota > Viridiplantae > Streptophyta > Magnoliopsida > Poales > Poaceae > Avena > Avena longiglumis. The sequence goes on along the minus strand of CP125974.1, from coordinate 497,664,945 downwards.
AAATAAGCTTTAACCTTTTGGACGGAGGTAGTAGTATATATTTGTTGTTTTTATTAGTAGTCCTATCTTGAGTTTATCACCTTTAGTTGGAGTTTCTTCATGTGTAGTATTGCCTGACAGTCTCCTAAGTGCAATGCCTTAATCATAATGTTTGGATTACTTGTATGTTTTGTATTTATGCAAACATATAAACAAGAGAAATAAAAGACTAATAAATGAAAAACAAAAATGACAAAAAGTTACGGTTTATTTAGTTCAAAAGAATATCATAAGAATTTTAGAGGATATACGTTGCAATTTTGTGTAGAGCTTGTTCGTTCTATGCATGAATTCAAGGTCAAAAGCATTCTTTACTCTATAATTCCCCTATTATACATTGCGGTCGGTTCCAAAGAATTTTATTCATTAGGTCTAACCTTATGAAAAATTTCCTTTGTTTGAATGGCAATTATTTCATGAACTCCCTTATAATTATTTAAGACATGTTCTGTGTTTTTTCTTGCAAATGAAAAGAGCTTGGTATTATACCACAATCTTAAACGAACCTTGTGCTTCTTTCGAAAAAAAAGGAAAAGCACATCGTGCACTAGTCGACGAATAGTGGTGGCCCACGGGACAGCGTGACGGACCCAGAGATGTCTCAGCCCACATGTCGGTACGTCCATATATACAGCGCAGCCTCCACGGAATCTCACGCGTGTTGGATCGTCTCATGCCATCCGTTCCCCCTCCTGCGTCAATCAATATAATCAAATTCCACCATTTAACACCTACGCTCCCACGTGTCCTTCCGCCCCGGCGGTACGAAAACATAAACAAGAACCACCACCACCACGAGCTCTCTCATCATCAGTCTCGTCTCCGCCTCCTCTCGGATCGATCGCTAGCAGAACAGAGGTCCGGCGAGGCGGCGGGGATCAAGATTTGTCTGGGGTTGGATCGAAGGGGAAGGCATGGAGAAGGAGCAGAAGGTGGAGGCGGAGCGGGCGGCGGCGGCGGCCTCGCAGCGGTGGGTGATCGGGGTGGGCTTCTGGGTGCAGGGGTTCCGCCTCTTCCCGTGGCTCGGCGTCAACTTCTTCCTCAAGGACGGCATGGGCGTCGCCGCGTCCTCGCTGCAGATCCTCCAGGCCTCCGCCAACCTGCCCATGGTCGCCAAGCCGCTCCTCGGCCTCCTCTCCGACGCCGTCCCCATCCGCGGCGGCCGCCGCCTGCCTTACGTCGCCATCGGTGGTACGCCCTCCTCTCTCGTCCCTTTCCTTTCCCCGCTGTGCTCGCATTGCCATGTTCAGATCTGCAGACACCAACTTCGGTAACCAACCGACGCTACGATCGTAATTCTCCGTGATTGCCGCACTTTCCTTACTTACTATAATGGTAAACTTAGAATGTTCGGAACCAGAGAAAGAAGCGCAATTCTCTCCGGGAATTTTACCTCCTTCCATGTTGCATGCGCAATTTCGCTTTTTCACCGCTGCGCCCGAATACTGATTAGGCGAGGCGTAGGCGTAGGCGCTGTAGACCGCCAGAGCAGAGTAGGAACCTTTGAATATCTTCCCCTTTTGCGCTGTCCTTGGAGGGCTTCCCACATTCTTTCCTTGCGTGCTGCTCACTTGTTTGTACATGGGCGTCACTAGGCGAATGGCAGCACCGCAAAGAATATACTCGAACACCCTGTCCCTCGATTATTCCCATGCTTTTCGTTTTCTTTCACTTTCACTTTCCCTTTTCGTTTTTTCTTTTGATTACCATCAGTCTCCATCGTTTTGGCGGATCAGTCTTTTAGAGCAGCAACCTTGTCCCAAGCAGGTCATCGCGTGAATATTTTCTCGATCTTGGATGTGGCCCTTGCCGACCACTTTAAAGTGTCATGATCGAGTTCTAAGAATGGACGGATGGTGTGCTGTCATATTCAAGCATCATGAAACTTATAAGACTGCACATCCTCAGATTCTAAGCTTATGTCATAATTTCTGAAATGCATCAATTTTTTATTCACTAGCATCACTTGGGTCTTTCATTATCATTTCGATGTTAGCTCCCTCGGTTAAGTTACTGTAAAGTATTCAGTGTGTGAGATATCCAAGAGGCACAATTAAGTCAAGTGTGGGAGTCAAGTGGTATACATGGCGATTTTAGTCACTATGATATATTGTCTTTCTCAATCATTTCATGAACGGATGGGCACAAATAGCCCGACTAAGCGATTTTGGGCTTGACAGACCAAAGGGTAGGAGTTTTACTGATGTTCCATTGATATTATTGGCACAATCAGATGCCCAGGAAAAATTGGTGTAATTTACTCATTGTAATCACTTACTCACTGTGTAGAAAACCATGACTGTTGCTTCTGGAAATGTTTATTGTGTACCACATTGCAACTGTTTCTCCTTGTATATAACTGTCAATAGTTCTAACATACCTTGTTATTTCTGTGCTTGCAGCTCTCTTGCAGGCAGTTTCATGGTTAGGAATTGCCCTTTGGCCGTCTCTTACTCTTCCAGTCCTTACCATTTTTCTCCTCTTGAGCAACTTTGGCGCATCCATATGTGAGGTTGCCAACGATGCCATTGTAGCAGAGGCCGGGAAGCAAGCGACCTCTTCCTCTGGAGGTCAGCTTCAGTCCTTTGCCTGTATGTTTGGCTCTTCCGCTGGTGCATTAGGAAACCTCCTCGGTGGCATTGCTCTCAGCTACTTCTCTCCCAAAGCCATGTTCCTGTTTTTCGCAATCCTTCTTGTGCTCCAGTTCTTCACTACTGTGGCTATACCTGAGAGCTCCCTCAAACTCCCAAAGGCAGCTACTAATATATCAGTGGTCTCCAGCATCCGCAAACAAGTCAAAGAGCTCTCGTACGCGCTATGTATGCCGGAAATATTTTGGTCAATCATATGGTTTTCAGTGTCTTATGCTGTCATACCGTTTCTACTTGGGACCATGTTCTTCTATCAGACTGAAGTTTTGAGACTTGACTCGTCCGTTATCGGTTTATCCAAGGTTTTCGGGCAAGTGGCTCTCTTGGCTTGGAGCATGGCATACAACAAGTGCTTCAAAGCAATGTCTGCACGTAAGGTCTTATCGGCTCTGCAGTTCATCACAGCGGTCATAATGTTGTCAGACGTGTTATTTGTTCAGGGAGTATACAGGAAGATGGGAATACCAGACTCCATTTACACAATTGTGTTCTCAGGGCTGCTAGAGGGTCTTATTTTCTTCAAGGTTCTACCCTTCAGTGTTCTAATTGCAAACCTTTGCCCTTCTGGGTGTGAGGGGTCGCTGATGGCCTTTGCCATGTCTGCGCTTGCCCTGTCAACTATTATCAGCGGATATCTTGGGGTTGCGCTTGCTGAGTACATGGGAGTATCTGGAGATGATTTCTCAGCGCTGCCGGTTTGCTTGTTGATTGAGGCTGCATGCACAATGCTGCCTCTGTGCTGCTCATCGTTGATCAAAGAGAGGAAAGAAAAGGAGAAGAAACAAGAGTAGAGTACGTTTATAGGATCGAAAGATGACATATTGGTGCCTGTTGGTGCCATATGGGGTTGCCTGGATTTCTGTTTCATATGATGTGATTATAGCTGGTGGAAACAACCTGAGAGAGGATTAGGTTCTTCAGTTTTAGTGCTCTGAGGCCTCCCAGAATTATTATATTAAAAGGCAAGAGCAGATATATATACGTGTGTGCTATCATTCTTCTATAGATCAAGTATTATGTTTGTGTAACTAGGTTTTTATGAAGTTGTGTAACTAGTTGAAAGTCCTGCAGTTTCTTTGTGGTCTCCAGTCTCCTAGCTGTATTCATTGGTTCTTGGATGATTCAGTATGTTCATCTGCATGTTGCGAAATGTAGTAATTTGGATGAGCATGAATTGCTGAGTATTATGGGGTCTCAGTCTGTTGGATGTTTATGAATATCGAATGTAACCATAGAAAGCTAGCGGTTGCAAGTTGCAATATTCTTTTCCTTGTGTCCCTTGTGCTGTGCGCTGCTGAAGAAACTCCATGCCAGAACTTGTTTTGATAACCTAGACACTGCTATTGTTTCTGAGAGAGCATAAAATTACTTGCAAGAATTTAAGAATAAATAACCCTTGGTTTATGCTTAAATACGTACTGGCTGAAGGATGCAATGGGCTAGGCCTAGACATGCCCAGCCCTTCGCTATTCGTCTCAACTAGACGACATGCCCAGCCAACTACTTCCTCCGTTTAACTACTTCCTCCGTTTCAAAATATAAGATGTTTTAGTTTTATAAAGAAAATATATCTAGATTTCTTTTAGTGTTTAGATTCACTCTTAAACCTAAGTGAACCTATATACTAAAAAGAATTTAAATACATTTTGTTCACAAAGCTAAAACATTTTATATTTTAAAAACGAGGGAGTATTTGTCAAGCAGATGGTAGATCATCTGAGGGCCAACGAAGTTGAAAAAATTAGTACTATCATGTTTTGGGTTGTGGATACTATGCCGCAGACTTCAAGCTGAAAAAATGTTCCACTTGTAACACACGTGACGGCCTGAAACAAAAACCAAAAAACACATGTATTTCTTCCTGAAACCGTTTGCATTTTGTATTACAAGTCACACAAGGGACAGCTACAAAAATCTGGTAATCAATTTGTTCTACAAGGGAAAAAATAACAAAATGATGTGGCTGTGAGATATTCTCGCATGCACGGCAGCCTTATGATTAACTCTGAACTGCACAGATCACGAACAATACTTGCAAGGCCGTTCGCTGCCGCAGTCGAAAAGAGCAGCTAGCCTAGGCACTAGCTACTGAGCACCTGAAAGTCGGCACCAATTGGCAAATGGTCGCTGGGATGGTGAAAGTTGGGCAGGCCTCCTTCCACATCTGCAGAATCCCCTCGTGGGAGACGCAGTAGGCTAGTAGGTTTTATTGAACTGCCATCCGACAAGAATATGTAGTCCAGTGTTCCAGTAAAACCTGGGGTGTAATTTGTGTACTCTGGCTCACCCCCATTCGCAGCATATAGGCTGCACAAATTGATGGGAGGTTCATCATCCTTAGATTCCGAGTTACCTGATACGAGGTAATTGTATACCTGGAAGTGATGGTAAGAGATCAGTTGAGGTGACATGAACAATAAATTTGAAGTTAGGTGTCCACATGAGAGGAATACAATGCTTTTTTTTGGCATAAACAGTCATCATGGACCATGCATTGGTACTCTCCACAAGAATCTGTTCATTATGTGAACAATAACATAGCTGGAATAGATGTTAGCACATGGACAAAGTTCCCAATATCTTGACCTACACAAATGTCATTTGCTTCAAGGCATTTGCCAAGTCGTTTGTTCACAAGTCATGTGGCATGTATCATACTAATGTATAAGATAATCTCAACGTACACTGTTAGCGTGTCGCACTTTGCAATCTAAATTGAACTTCATAACAATAATCATAAGAATAGTGGCAACAGGTTGAGACAGAATGCAGGAAATGCAAGCCATACCTTATCACCAGGGGTGGAGTTGAAATCACCAGCGATGATGACAGAAGGCTTACAGGTAAACTTATTTGAGATAACATTCTCAAACTCAGAGACTTTCGAAAGAAGATACTTTGCTTGAGCCAACTTTACATCAATCCATTCTGGATCCCTGTAAAAGTAGAATAACATGAATAAGAAACCTAAATATGTGTCGAAAACTAGCTTCCATCTAAGAAAGGAATATGAGTCAATACTGAAACAACTTTAAATAAAAAAACAGGCGAGCACATGGGAAATTGTACTTGCCAATAAATATGTGTATTCGCCACAATTAGGATATGATCACAAGGATCGCTAAGCTTGAAAGCAGCGAGTAAACCAACACAGTCACGTTTCAATCTCACACTTGGATCATTTGGATCTCCATGTTTGCTATTATCTTCTTTTCCACTAGATTCTGTTAAAAACATCATATGGAATAAACTTAAGCACATTATCAGAAAAAAGAGAATGTCCAACTACACAAAAAAAAACAGAGCACTAGATACTGATGATAAATAATACAGATACAAGAATAGAGTAGTAAGAGTGAATTAAGACCAAAAGAAAAATGAACCATCTGTGAGCATGCTACTTCAGCTCTGATACCATGTCAAGCTTCATGCACTAGCCAACGTAACCAAAAGTCCAAACTGATGGAAAGGGCTAGTGCAATCCACTTATACACTTCAACATCCCCTCTCACGTGTGACGGGGAGAAGTCAGCACGTGCAACCGGAAGAGAGCGACGGTGCGCGAAACTCACGTATGACTCAAGAGGCCTATACGTGGACATAGAGAGGTCAACAGCAATTTTAGGATAAATTGCGAAAGCCAGGACTCGAACTCGAGACCTTAGGCTCTGATACCATGTCAAGCTTCATGCACTAGCCAACGCAACCAAAAGTCCGAACTGATGGAAAGGGCCAGTGCAATCCACTTATACACTTGAACACCCCCTCTTACGTGTGACGGGAAGAAGTCAGCACGTGCAATCGAAAGAGAGCGACGGCGCGCGAACCTCACGTATGACTCAAGAGGCCTATACGTGGATAAATTGCGAAAGCCAGGACTCGAACTCGAGACCTTAGGCTCTGATACCATGTCAAGCTTCATGCACTAGCCAACGCAACCAAAAGTCCGAACTGATGGAAAGGGCCAGTGCAATCCACTTATACACTTCAACACTTTTTAGGTTATTATTTCAAGTAAATTATTAGTTTTATCTCTGAGTTTCCAATTCAGAAGGGCGGGCATGGCACACTGGTAGAGTATCTCCGCTTGTGTCCTGGAGGTCCTGGGTTCGAATCAGCCTCCTTGCATAATGAAAAGCAAGGGAAAGGCTGTCAAGAAATAACCTTCCCCAGACCCCACAATGTGTGGGAGCTTTCCGCACTGGGTATACCCTTAGTGTCCAGTTCACCACTTAAAATGCCATGAAAGGGGTTGCCCACTATGTGGTCTGCACAAGAATATCAGGTTCAGTGACTTCATATTACCTTCTGATGGCAAAGAATTACTTGAGGTAGCAGTAAGTACATGATCACTAGAACGGTATGTTTCCACCAAATCATTGTAATGTATTACTTCTTTCTGCATTAGTTCCATGCTGCAAAAGTAACAAAATTGTCAGAAAAATTAACTGGATCATGTAAGAAATAGTTTCACAGGAACTTTTTCTTTCATACCCAGCTTTGTACATTGCTATTGTCTTATTTGCAAGGAATGTGTTTGCAAACTGAATATGGATCAAAGCTGAGTAACACATATATTTGCAGGGAGAGAAGTTCAATAAGGGGTTGTCCTGAAATTAGTAACCGATGCCCCATGTATATTAGTTAACGTACATGTTTACCTTTTCGGTTTATAGAATATACCACATCCATCCCGTTTGTCCCCAGATCGCTGGACATAAATACTTGAATATCCGGAACTTTCCATGTTTTTCCTGTAGAAGGTTTCATATTCATCCAACTCCTGTCACAGACACATATAGCTTACAAGCATGAACCAATAATAATAATAAGTCCGAAGAATGGTATAAAGTCTACATTAAGAACATCTATAACACAGAATAGCTTCAAGTAGTATATTTAGAAGAATATTCCATATCGGCTGAAGTTACCACCGAAAACAACACGTTCAAATGCATAGCAGCCTCAGAATGGGTGAAGCGAAAAACAATTGGCACAAACATCAGCTCCCTGGGAGTAGTATATAAAATAATCACATTCTTATACAAGCATAGACTCACTTTACTTCTAAAGTTGTGAGTAGATGAGTTCATGCTCTCTAAATGGATGTTGTCAGATGACTTGCCATTCTGAAAATAATGAGGACGGTACTGAAATATGTTGGTGGAGGCTACAGTTCTACCAGGTCTCGGGCGTAGTAGGGGTGGAAGTGAGGGTGGTGAGGCTGGAGGCGCCGGCGGCTGGGCGCCGTCGCTGCGAGAGGGAGGAGGTGGCGGCTAGGGCAAGGTGCGGCTAGGGTTTGGGGCTCCCGTCTCCTGAGGGAGACGACAACAGAATATGTTTATTGTCTGATTATAATCAAAGGGATACATGCGTTTACCCTAGATAACTTGGGCTAAGCCCCTAATTGGGCCTCTTCCGTGTATATTGGAGCCCGACCATAACATCTCTCCCCGCCTTCTCAAACAGCTCGTCCTCGAGCTGAACATCTAGAAACTGCTGGCGAAAATCGTCGAGCTGCTCCCAAGTTGCTTTCTCCTCGGGCAGGCCAGCCCACTGCACCAAGACATGCCACACGCCACGACGCTGCTGGGCCTGCATCACCTTCGCCACCTTCGCGGGAGCTGGCAGAAGTCGGCCATCCGAAGTAGGAGGAAGGGCCGGTGGCGCTGCAGGAGGGTCCCCGTAGTAGGCCTTCAGTAAGCCAACATGGAAGACGTCGTGGAGGCGAGATCCAGCTAGCAGCTCAAAGCGGTATGCGAGTGTGTCAACACGCTCCAGCACACAATAGGGACCGGCGTAGCTGGGTCCCAATTTGCGCTTCGAGCACGGGCCCAGGGACTGCGTGGTCCTGTGAAGGAGGCGCAACCACACCCAATCGTCCACCGCAAACTCCGTCTCGCGATGATGAGCATCATAGTACTTCCTGGCCAGTTGTTGTGCTTGGAGAAGACGCTGGCGCGCCTCGATCCAGATCTCGGCGCGAGAGTCGCCCGCCGTCTCGGACCGAGCCGTGCCAGGCTAATAAGGAAGTATCGTCGGAGGTGGGCGCCCGTAGACCACCTCAAAAGGCGTGGTGCATGACGGAGTGATAGGAGGTGTTGTAGTAGTACTCCGCCCATGCCAACCAGTCAACCCAAGCTCGTGGACGATCACCCGTAACACAGCGCAAATACATGGCGATCACCTTGTTGACCACCTCGGATTGGCCGTCCGTCTGAGGGTGAAACGTCGTGCTCATGCGGAGCTTCACACCCGCCAGCCGAAAGAGATCCTACCACACGTGACCCGTGAACACAGGATCACGGTCGCTGACGATGGACGAAGGAAACCCATGGAGGCGGACGATGCCGTCGAAGAAGGCCCGCGCCACGACACGGTACCAGATAGGGTGGCGAGGCGATGAAGCGCACGATACGGAAGCGGTCAACCACCGTGAGGATGATGACGGTTGCGCCACCTGGGAAGGCCTCGATGAAGTCCATGAAGATATCACCACACTGGAGGGTACGCCCGGCCGTAGAGCATACCCGCTGGTCGCAGGCGTCTCCGTCTTGTTCCGCCGGCACGCCACTCATGACCGCGATCAACACGGACCAACGCACCATCACCGGTGATGTAGAAATCGACGAGGCGATGGAGGGTCTTCGCGCGCCGTGTCTCGCAGAGTGTGCTGTGGACAAGACCGGTGGCGCAGTCACCGTGGTTGGCACAAAGAGGAGGCGCCTGTATAAGCATTTCATCGTCCAGCGCCAGGCCTAGCTCGCCGGCGTCAGCGCCATGAGCGCCTGTCGCGTCATGGCAGTAGAAGTTGCCCGGTGAATGTCGTCGATGAAGGCAAAGGACGGCCCGGAGCGGATGCATAGGACGGCGCCCGCCGTGGCAACGTCCTCAGTGTCGCGGCAGGACAAGGCGTCGGCGACCATGTTGAGATGGCCGGGGCGGTACTCGACGGTGAAGTCAAAGCCGAAGAGCTTGCTGATCCACCGCGCCGCGGACGGAGAAGCGCCGTCCAAAGAAGAACTTGAGGCTGTAGTGGTCCGTACGCACACGGAACGACCGGCCCCAAAGGTAAGGTCACCAGTGGCGCACTGCCTGGACCAACCCGATAAGCTCGCGCTCGTATGCCGCGAGCTTGTGATGGCGAGCGGCGAAGGGGCGGCTGAAGAAAGCCAGCGGCCCTTCGCCATGGTGGAGGATGGCGTCGAACCCGATGCCGGAGGCGTCGCAGTCCACCATGAACGGCATGTCGAAGTCCGGCATTTGGAGGACGGGTCCCACAGAGTGTGCCAGGGACAAGACCTGGTGGCGCAGGTCACCGTGGTTGGGCACAAAGAGGAGGCGCCCGTGTATAAGCAGCCCATCGTCCAGCGCCAGTACGCTTTAGCTCGGCGTTAAAGCCATGAGCGCCCGCGTCATGGCGGCAGTAGAAGTTGCCCGGTGAATGTCGTCGATGAAGGCAAAGGACGGCCCGGAGCGGATGCATAGGACGGCGCCCGCCGTGGCAACGTCCTCAGTGTCGCGGCAGGACAAGGCGTCGGCGACCATGTTGAGATGGCCGGGGCGGTACTCGACGGTGAAGTCAAAGCCGAAGAGCTTGCTGATCCACCGCGCCGCGGACGGGAGAGGCCGGCCCAAAGAAGAACTTGAGGTCAGAGTCCGTGACGCCCTGAACGCACCGCCCCAAAGGTAAGGTCACCAGTGGCGCACTGCCAGGACCAACCCGATAAGCTCGCGCTCGTATGCCGCGAGCTTGTGATGGCGAGCGGCGAAGGGGCGGCTGAAGAAAGCCAGCGGCCCTTCGCCATGGTGGAGGATGGCGTCGAACCCAATGCCGGAGGCGTCGCAGTCCACCATGAACGGCATGTCGAAGTCCGGCATTTGGAGGACGGGTCCCATCGTGAGCGCTACCGGAGAACGTCGTAGTCGCCTCGCCCCAGAGAAGGCGTCGCGGGCGAGGCGCGTCGCGAGGCAATGAGGCGAAGTCCGGATGTACTCCGGAGTAGCCGCGAGGCCCAAGAAGTTGCGAAGAGCCCGCGGGACGCCACGCCACGGGCGACGGTGACCTTGTCCGCGTCCATCGCGACACCTTCCGCCGAGATGACTTGCCCCAGGTGGATGAGGTGGTCACAGGTCCGCGCGGGTGGGAGGCCCTGTGGCTCGTCGAAGATGTCGCGTCGCCGCAGAGGTCGGCCAGAGCGGATGCGCCGCTGGCGCTGCCATCAATCGAAGCGGGTCGCGCCAGAGCCGCTGATGCCCGTCCACAGAATGCCGGTCTCGGAGAGTATGGTCGCGTCGAGCTCCGCGGTGCGGGCCTCCACCTCCGCGTCGTCGACGGTCTCCAAGTAGAACAGGCGGGCACACGTATGACCCGGCGCATACGGCTCGTCGCAGTTGAAGCACAAGCCCTTGCGGGCGGCCGAGCCACTTACCGACGTCAGCGCCGGAAGGTACGCGGGCGGCGCAGAGCCGGCAGGGCAGATGTGGCTGCCGTGGGCACCGCCGGCAGGTGATGGGTCGGGAGACGCCATGGCCGAGAACGCCACGGCATGGCATGCTGGCGTCAGACGCTGCCAGTAGTACATGGCCGCTCGCAGTCTCGGGGTCGCGCATCTCGACGTCAATGCAGATGTGGTCGGGAAAAGGCCGCCGACGAAGAGCGCGGCGCGTTGGCGAGCCGTGATGCCAGGGGCATGGTAGGCCAACGTCTGGAAGCGGTCGGTGAAGTCTCACCGAGGTGGTGAGGAAGCGACTCGGCTAAGCGGCTCCCACGTACGGGCCAAACCGGAAGCGAATTGTCGCGGAAGCGCCCCACGGAGTATCCCGCTCGCCCCGCCGAGCGTAGTACCACGCTGCGGCGCCACGGAGGTGGTAGGAGGCGATCCACGGCGATCGGACGCGATGGTCCGATGCCCGAAAAATGGTCACACCGATTGAGCGCCAGTGGGTCGATTTGCGTCAGTGTAGTGGCGAACTCCAACTTGGCGAAGCGAGGCGCCGACGTCTTGGCGAGGTGTAGGCGCTCGTGGCGGCCCGTCGCGGATGAGTATCGCGGCACCATGGAGCCCCAACAGATGGGTCAAGATACCCGCCAAGGCGGCGGCGGGCGGCAGCGACTGCCGGTTGCGCCGACGTGTGGTCGGCGTGTCGGTCCACGCTTAACGGGACGGCGATGACGGAACCCGATCTAGGTGATGATTCCTAAGGCGCAGTGGACGGTGCGGCAAGGTGCCACCGGGGCGCGGCGACGCAGGTGAGCCTGGAGGAAGGTCCGGAGGTTCAAGACCGCCCGGGTGAGGTCGCGGATCGCCGACGACATCTCCACCGAAGAGACGGGCCGCCGGTTGCTGGCCGCTGGGCGCCCGGCGGCGGGCAACACGGCCAACGGGCGACGGCTAGAACAATGCCAAGTGGTGACACACGGGCGGCAAATGAGCGGGAGGCCGGAAGAACTCATCGAACCAGAGCAATCTGATACCAAATTGGTAGAGGCTACGGTTCTTTATAGGGGCGGAAGTGAGGGCGGTGAGGCTGGAGGCGCCGGAGGCTAGGCGCCGTCGCTGCGAGAGGGAGGAGGTGGCGGCTAGGGCAAGGTGCGGCTAGGGTTTGGGGCTCCCGTCTCCTAAGGGAGATGACAACAAAATATGTTTATTGTCTGATTATAATCAAAGAGGTACATGCGTTTATATAGAAGGACAGCTCCTCTAAACCCTAGATAACTTGGGCTAAGCCCCTAACTAGGCCTCTTCCATGTATACTGGTGAATGCACATGTTACAGAACTTCTTAACCATATATAAATTTTAGTAACATTATTTTCAGGCTAGCACGTGACACTTGCCTAGCCGCATGCCTTAGATCTGCATTCTTAATATGCATACCCCGTGGAAAATCAGTTGATGGTGATTTGTCGTGATAGTACTCCACGCATATAAACTGCATTCAAAGATATAAATGTCGATAAGCAACAAACAAGTTACTATTATAGCAACATTACGACACATTATGTGCAGAAGGTGAAGACATCCAGGAACATCTTTAATGTGTGCTTTTGGTATGCTCTTATATACTATTAATAAGGTAATCGGCAATAAATGAGCATGAATCCAACTTCTTTATTTTCTCATGATCCATGAGATCTATTAAAAAACTTGTATTCACTTTTATACTTTTGGAAGGAGCAAAAAACGTGTTCAGTAATGCCAACATGAAAAAGACAAAAATCTGCTCCAGAAACATTTTTCACTCTAATCCGTAAGTCCTGAATAGAGATATTAATAAGGTCTTTGAACTTTTTCTGTTTTTACCCATTCAATAACTTGAAACTTGGACAATCAAAGATGTTCTAGTTTTTTCTAGTATTGGACATATTAAATAGACCCTTCATATTGGTTTTACTGGTAAAAATATCCTTCCTCAATTTCTAGAGCTTTTTATGAACCACAAAATTCGTTAGAGAAGAGATTAATGTTGTGTTGGATCCTAGGCTAAACACAAAGTCCAGTCCCAACTCATGCACTAACTTTATCTGGCTTTTTGTAAATCCAAGAACGTAGTGTGTAGTGTTTAATCATCTCGATGCGGCAAAAATGTGGCACATAGATAATATATAGTTAGTTTGTATGCATGCTACGATTGAAGTGACAACCATACACACTAATATAGTTACTTTGCGAGCATCAGCCATGCTCATCTCTTCACCACCCATGGCTGATGGAGAGAATCCGGGCATGTCTGATGGAGAGCATCATAAGGTAACTATTACTATTATGGTTGTCACTTCAATCGTAGCATGAATGCAAACTAACTATATATATTATTTATCTCAGGATTCAGATGTGCCACACTTTTGCCGCATCGAGACGATTAAACACTACGTTTGTGGATTTACAGAGAGTCAGATAAAGTCAGTGCATGAATTGGAAGCGGACTTTGTGTTTAGCCTGGGATTCAACACAACATTAATCTCTTCTCTAACAAATTTTGTGATTTATAAATTTCACTATGAAAAGAAGGATCTAAAAATTGAGGAAAGGGTATTCTTACCAATAAGAACCAGAACGAAGGACCTGTATAATATGTCCAATATTGGGAAGAAACTAGAACATCATGGACTTCCCAAGTTTCAAGTTATTAAATAGGTAAAGCAAACAAAGTTCAAAGACCTTATTAATACCTCTATTCAGGACTTATGGATTAAAGTGAAAGAGGTTTCTAGAGCGGATTTTTATATCATTTTCATGTTGGCATTAATGAACAAGTTTTTTGCTCATTCCAGAAATACAAAAGTGAATACAATTTTTTAATAGATCTCATGGATCATGAGAAAATAAAGGAGTTGGAATGGTGCTCATTCATTTACTGATTACGTTTTCAATAGTATAAGAGCATACCAAAAACACCAAACTAAAAATGTGTCTTCACCTTCTACATGTAAGATCAAAGTCATGTATCTGTTGCTATAGCAGTAACTTGTTTGTTGCTTATCGATATTTATATCTTTGAATGCAGCTTATTTGCGCGGACTACTATCGCGACAAAGCACCATCAACTGATTTTCCACGGAGTATGCATATCAAGGATACAGATCTAAGGCATGCAGCTAGGCAAGTGGCACGTGCTAGCCTGAAGGTAATGTTACTAAAATTTATGTATGGTTAAAAGTTTCTATAACATATGTATATTTCAGTACGGTCCTCACTATTTTCAAAATGGCAAGTCGGCTGACAGTGTCCATTTAGAGAGCATAGACTCATCTCCTCACAACTTTAGAAGCAAAGTGTATGCTTGTATTAGGTATAGATTATTTTATATACTACTTCCGGGAAGCTGATGTATGTGCAAATTGTTTTTCTTAGAAAGCTCGTGCAAGAATGTTTCATATGAAGCGAAACTACACCAACTACAACCAATTTTTAATTGCACCCGATAAAAACCATGTGATCTTGGCGAGGCTAGGAGACACGTCATGACAAGATCCAAGGTCATAGTCACACATGTTGCATGTTGCCAACACGTCGCTGCCCGCTTCATTGTCACCTAAACCTTGCCAATTCCTGGCACCAAAACTCTCTCGCCGGCGTCTCCTCCATGGGCTAGGAGAGGGGAGCCAGGCCTTGATTTCTTGTCCTCGTGCTTCTATCGCGAGAGACATCATGAGAGGAAGGTGTGGTTGGGGTTCCATTTTTCGTAGAGAGATCATCACAGAGAGACAGGCGCGCAATTGGGGATCCTCGTGCCTTTCCTAAATCTAAGGGATTCCTATTGAACGGGGTTTTTCATGAAAGTAATGATCACATCACGTGCCTTTCCTTTTTTTTCATTTTACTCCCACTCTTTGGACTCCTGCTTCTACATGATTCCACCAACAGAGTAAACGTGAGAGCCTTTGGGGGAAGAGTAAAAGTGTCAACTGAAGAATCTAACCCACATTCCACCTTACAAATTGAACTTTTCCTAAGAACTTGTTACACCTTGTATCCGGGAATGGAGGGAGTATTATACATGTATATATAGTACAACTTGAACTAGGGTGGATACATCTATGGATTAGTAAAGTGAGAGAGTTTTGTACAAAGCATTGCATAGATGTAGGTTTTCCTTGCAAAACATGCTTGAGGTGATGGCACTGAGGTGGTATGTGCAATCTGGCTAGCTATTTGATCTGAATTTTTGTATATCTGCAACATTTGTCCAATTTTCACCGCATATGCTCCTTATTAATTGTAATACCCCAAATTTTAATTTGCGAAATATAGTAAAATAGTTTCTTTGAAGTGACTGGGCATTATGGACATTATGGACTGTGGACTGTGGACGCGTGAACTAGCTTAGGTAATTTGTAGAAAAAGAAAGATAAATCGGCATCGGCACAACCCATCTGATATCGTATTAAAAAAATTGCCAAATTCTAGTTGGTATGTGGTTATATTATCTATGAAGAATATTCTAGTTTATTTGCCAAATTCTGCATAGTAATAACAAAAAAACTAAACACAACCAAAGAACAGAAATTGTTGTTATTAAAACATCAGAAACAAGAGCAACCTGTATGCACATGAGGTCAGCTTGAAAACTCTTGAGTTCTGCTAGGACGGCTTTTGAACGAGCTTTCCACCTATTATTCCAAACATGAAAGTAAACATGAATCCCACAGTTGAATGATAGAATTGATGTAACAACCGAAAAGGAGAAAAGAGAGAAGCATTTCTTTAATCCCAAATACAATAAGTACCAAAATATCAATCGTGTGCTGGTTCAATTGTGGAAGATGGTTACTCTAGCTAAATGTAGGCATGGCAGTAAAGAAACGGTGGGCCTATACATGGAGGGCGTGGTACTCACATGTACTTCCAACAATATACGAGTCCTTGTGAATTTTAAAAGGTTTTGTTTTTTTAGATTCAAGGTTTATTTTAGGAATCTCAGCTTCGTGAGGAGGCACTTTGGGAAGCTCACTACAAGAAATGCTTTGACTATATGAGCAGCAGAATAAGCCATGGAAAAGGTAGTCAGGGGTAATGGTTCATCAATTCAGGTTTGGGGGACAACGGAGCATTGCTGTAGCTTCCTACCTACGGTCACACACCTCAAGCCTCTATATAGCTTCCTAATCTAAGTAACCTACAGAGCAAAGGGCATGAGGTGTGAGGGTCACGCAATCTCGTTGAAAGAAGGTTTTGCTGTAACTAGGCGTAGTACACACATTGAAAAAGGTTCCATAATGAAAGATATTTTTTTGGAACAGCAAAGGTCTTCGTGACTTGGCTAAGCATGGTTTATCAATGATTCCATTTGGAGCATAAGTTGGATTGTGTTGCCTTGTTGAAGACAGGAAGATCAAACTTTGCCACAATTTTTTAGATCACCTTGTTGGGGGTTAGACTATGGCTGGTATTGTTTAGCCCCTCGTCGTAGATACGGAGGCATCCTTTTCCGAATTAATACTTCAACTCTTCACGTCAAAACGGTTGATGTTAGCGGTTTCTATGTTAAATTCCATGAACGGTCTAAGGACTGTAAGCTTTAAGAAATGGTCACTACATCTTCGGGGCACTATGCTGAAGCAACAAGAGGTTACCCAGGATACCACGAGTTCATTGGGGATATAAAAAATCCAGCCGAATGGTATTAACAATCAAATTTGCTACTCCCTCCGTTCCAAAGCTTAAGGCTTATATTTTTTTCAAAAGTCAAACTATATAAAGTTTGACCATGTTTTTCGAAAAAAATATATTAATATTTATAACATAAAATTCATACCGTTTGATACATCACGAAACATAGTTTCACACGGTATCTATATAATATCATAGTTCTTTATATTTTTTTTCTAAAAGTTTGGTCAAACTTTTCATAGCTTGACATTTTCAAAAAAAATATAAGCCTTAAGTTTTGGAACGGAGGTAGTATTTCTATGTTGACTGAGAAATTTGTATTCCTATGTCAAGTCAACCAAGCTACAAGCAATTCCAGAATGTATAATATTCCGTACTTGATATCCGTTGGATGGAAAAATCAAAGTTCAGGATCGTCAAGGTAGAAATAAGAGTTCCCCCAATCAACATAGAAACAAAACATTACTTGGGATTGCTATTTACAACTATAAGTCAACCAAGTTATTACATACTATAAAATTCTAAAACGTGTTATACCTGCTGTTTTTCGCTGGGTACAGAAATCGAGGCTCAAGATATTTTTTCTAATTCCTCAATCGAGTAATAAGAAATAGACGCTCTCTAGGAACCTTACTTGAGAGACGCGGACGGAGAATGGGGGAAGAACGCGCTCTTCACATAAACCTGCGATGCGGGGCAGATCATTACACACCGTTAGAGTTGATTCTAACATTGTTTCAGTGGTCCAATCCATCACTATGCAGTATCCATACACCTGAACGATATCAGTACGAAATCGCAGTAGACAAGTCAGTCATACCTGGGCCAGTATGTTGTAGGAAACCAGCCTGAACTGGTACCCATCCTCTTCCCCTGGGAAGCCAAATTGAAAGCCGTCAACGCTAGTCACATCGGAGGCAGCTTCCCCGAATGAAGCAGGAAGCAAGTAATGATGACTGGCTGGGCGGATAAGAAACTTACCGGCATCAGATTCGGATTGCGCTGTGCGGAGAGGGGCGAACCTGGGCTGCGCCTGCGCGCTCATCCGCCGCTTGCAAAACCTGAACCGTCCACGGTCAGAACATGAGAAGAGGAGGAGAAATCGGGGGAGCAGGGGGGCACGATTCTTACGGGCGGAAGGGGAGCCGGCGGCTGCAGGGAGGCGAGGGGCTGGATTTGGGGAAGAGGAGGCGGCGGCCGAGGAAGAGAGGGAGGGAAGCCGCCCAGATTGTCTGGGGTTTTAGCATCGGTGGACGGTGGTTGTTCGCTCGCGCACGACCAAATAAGAAGGGGAAGGACCAAATACAGTACTGTATATGGAAGGCGAGCTCTGTATCCGGACCGGACTTCCCCGAACTCCTCTTTTTTTTTTTTTGGTGTTCGCGGTGGTGCGGTAACGGACATCAGCGGCAGCCACGGGTAAGCCCAGCCCTAGTTCGTTACTAATTCCCTACCACCCTTCGGCCGCCGCCGCCGCCGCAACGGTCATAGGACGGCTCGAGAGGACGAGCTCCCAGCCGGCGACCATGGCGGAGTGTGCAACAGCAGGAGCGACGCCTGTCCTCCCCGTCCTCCCTGATGAGATCGTCTTCTGGGAGATCCTCGTCCGCCTGCCCCCCATGTGCATCCTCCGTTGTCGCGCCGTCTGCCGCTCCTGGCGCCGCGTCGCCTCCACCCGCAACTTCCTCCTGGCGCACCACGGCCGGCAGCCCTCCCTCCCCATCGTCTGCGGATTCGATTACCCCGACGCCGACGGGCACTACCAAAACATCCTCGCCTTTGACCACCGGGCAGCCGACGCCCATCTCCAACCCGTCGATCAGGAGGACATAATTGCAGAGGCCTCCTGCGACGGTCTCCTCATCCTCTCCATGAACTCCATCGGTAGCACCTGCTTCTCCGTCTGCAACCCGGCCACGCGTCAGCATGCTCCCATCTGGCAACCGCCGGACTTCTTCTTATTCAACTTTATGGGGATGTATCTGCATCGCTCTACCGGCCAATACAGGGTGTTACTGTACCGGAGGAGCAACGCGGAGTCGATTGACGGACATTTGCTGCCTACAGCTAAAATTGGCTGCTATATCTTCGTGTTAGGCTCCGACCAGCCACTGAGGTACATTGGGGGGCCAGAGGCAGCATCGGCGTTGCGCTTCGATACACCTGCCCTGGTCCGTGATAGCTTGCATTGGTCTCCGGTGCAGCATCAGAGCGGAAGCAAGCTGCTATTGGTATTTGACACCACAACCGAGTCGTTCCGGCAGATGCGTGCTCCATGTGTTCCAACCGGGTCATATATCTTTGAAATGGATGCCACGCTTGGCATCTATAGCTATGACGATGATATGCAAATTGTTGAGATATGGGTGTTGCAGAACTACGAAGCTGAGGTCTGGGAGTACAAGTACCGCGTTGAATTGCCGGTCGCAGAAATCAGGGGGCAGCTTGGAAGGATGGAAGATGAATTGGATGCGAACGTTGTGTCGGCGGATGGTGATGTCCTCTTGCTGCTCAGTCATAGCCGGTGGCTGTTTTACGTTGACACTGATGGCAAACTGGTTGACAGCTTCCTTCGTGATAGGCAACATGTATATCCTTGTCAATTTCGTCTCAAACAAAGTCTTGTTCCACATAACTTCTTCACGACATTAGAAGGTTATGCTGTGAATGCTTCACCTTTCATCTGATGGCTGCTGAGTTTATGAAAGTGGCGGTTCTTCTTAACTGCCTAGCTGTCGTATCCTTTGAGCTGTAATATCTATGAATTTTGGACCAAGTATGAGCCTGCTGGCTTCTTCTTTTTACGGTAATGTGTATATGAACTTGTGGTCAGAAGCTTGATATGTGCTTGCATCAAATTATGCTTGTTTTGATACCCTTTGGGGCTGAAGCGACTCTGCCGTGTGTTCGTTCTATAATTAACTAGTCATTTTTCTCTGATTATAAAATTTTGCCTACTGAAGTGCCTCATGTTTATTTCTTCTTGCGCTGAAGAATTGACTTCGTTTTATTTTATTTATGTATAGACGCTTCTTAGTTAGCAACTTATGTGCCTCAAGTCCATATTCCTTGAACTGATTTGACTTTACCTTTTTATCTAGTGGTAGTCAACATTTGGGGTGTTTCCTATTTCTACCCTATGCTGTAGCTGACGATGAGAAAAGGCAGTTTTCCTCTTCAGGACTTGCAAGCTGTATCTGATTTTTTAGAAGGGCTTTGGAGTACTACTCGTTAAATTAAATGGTTACGTCATAGTACATTTCTCGATGAAAAATTCTACTTCATTTCTTCATTAATCAGTTGCATCTGGCCAGGAGAATAATAGGCTTGCTTTTTTAATGTAAATCTATAAATACCTTTTTGTGCTTCCACCCACCACCCTGACACCGCTTTTACATTGCATTGTTTGAGGTGACCTCTCATTATTCCCCATTGCCTCCTAACCATTTTGAGGAGTAATAATTCATGCGATGCACAATCTGAACATTAGTTTGAGAAACTAAACCTGTACTAATTGGCACATAAATGGTTTGCCATGGTCTTGCTTATGTCCCACATTGACTTCATGTCTGAAGCCGGACAGCACCATGCTTCAGAACGTAGAAGTTGTAAAAGTAAGTTCATCATCCAGATTAATTGATCCAGTACAAATGTGTCTGATATGAAACTGGGGATTGAGAAACCTCTTCACCTGAAACTATTTGGTGCGGTCTGTATGCCCAAATGTGTCTTTGTAAGGCAAGAGTAAGCAGAGAATTTAGAGTAGTAGTTGGAATGTAGACCAGTGGGCAGAGAGTTACAGGTAATCCATGGAACGGCAGGTGCAAGCACAACTAGTAGTTCTGAATGTACTATGTACATCTTTAAATTCTTCACCTCGAAGAACAGCTGCATCAAGCCTTGGTTTGTTCTCTGAGGAAGGATTGTGTCCTCGTTGAGTTCTTGTGAAGCTTGTAGCATTCGACAGCAGCTTGTGTTGTTGGAATGGATCCGCATCAGCCTAGAGGACCAGGTTGGGGAGGCCCTGGAGTGTGGCACCTGGTACCACCTGGAGGGCCTGGATTATCGGGTAGCCCTGGTTCTTCGGGGCCTGGGTTTGGTGGCTTCTTTTGGTCCTGGCAAGTTGGATCTTCAGTTAAGTGATGAAAAACAATATTTACATTTGGCCGCTAAAATCACCAATTCGTTCAGTTTACACATCAGAAGAGAGAGAAGGGCAGTTCAGTCAGTTTAGTGGGGGGATTTGTATATTTGCCACATTTTACTTTGCAACTTGCATATTTTTCATTTGGTATGTCACTGACATGTGGTGGTCATGTGGCTAATACTAGTGATAATGGTTCAGGGGTCAACTAAATCAGAGTGCAATATATAGCGATGAAGCATATATTTTAGTCGTTTAACATTCTTCCTCTGTTTCTCTGAAACTCTGACGAATGCTTCTTCTGCAGCTTCTATCTCCTCTGTTGTTGTTGCCAGCTCCATCATTCTCAGGCCTTGTTCTTCAGGCACCCAGAGGCCCGGGCGGCCTATCGCCGCCCTTCTGACAGCGTAGTGAACATATTCGCACCGTGACAAATGATGCACTGGGTTACAATCTCTGCCTAAATGGCCGCCGAATGACTCATTTGGTGAGCGTTTTGGATAAAGTATATATATACGGGTGAAAACCATTGTGTTATATCTCTTTGAGATCATTGTATGCATTGCAACCTTATCTAGTACTGATGTTATTTCAGTGACTGAATGCAAGTTATTGCTCGATCAAGTAAAGATGGCAAGACAAATATATGAGCAGTGTATGAACTGCAAACGAACATTGACAGAGAAGAAACACATGGAGGCAGCAAAGGCATGCAGAGCCGATTAGACAGTGACAAGAGGCTACACTAACAAGGTAAGTCACTATCTAATCATAAAACTATTGAGTCAATCAACGTGCCTAAACAGATGTACCTAACCAATCAGCAGGAGTGGTACACAAGCATCAGTTGGATTGTCCTCTGTTGTCATCCTCGCTGCTACCCTCGTTGGCGACAATCTTTGCTTTCTCGGTGTCGTCGATGTCCTGCAGCTCGCGGCGAGACACGAACTTGGCCGTGTCCTTCCTGAAGGTGAGGTAGATCACAGCGGCGACATAGAGCAGCATCACCGGGAAGAGGGTGATGCCCACGAGGATGTTTGTGTAGATCGGCAGCGAGTTGTGGAGGATCCAGTCGACCAATTTGGAGCTGAGGAAGTAGACGTTGATCCCGATGATAACGAAGCCCAGCGTCCACGAGAACCCAACAATCTGCGTCAACCTTCGTAAATCGATCATTGATCCCAGAAGTTCTACAATTCCACAGCAGCCAGGAATTAAACGAGGAATGAGTGACATGGGTAGTTTTTGTGCTTGCTTACATAGATGGAGTTGTTGCATTGGCCCATCTTGTTGCTGCTTCTGCTGAACTTGAGAAGAGGGATGAGGGCGAAGGGAAGCTCAAAGGACAGTATCATCTGCATGTTTTACACAGCCAAAACCAATAAAAAATATCATTCACCATATATGTATTTTCCGTGGTGAAAACAGGCGGACAAGTGTACCTACGGACGCGATGATGATGAGACGACCGGCGCCGCTGGAGCCTCCGATGATGGAGACAACTAAGCTGGGGACGATGGCGATGCTGCGGGTCAACAGGTTCCGCGTCCACCTCTTCATCTTGATGTCCAGAAACCCCTGCATGATGTATTGCCCGGCGTAGGTGCCGGTGATACTCGAGCTCTGCCCAGAGGCCAGGAGCGCCACGCTGTACACGATGGCACTTGACCTGCCCAGCATGTTCTGGAGCACAACAAGATACAATAAAATCTTTTAGTAGAAAACCATCATACTACTAGATCACAGTCACGAGCGAAATTCAGTGATCGCAGACCTTGAGCAGGAAGAGGAGTCCAATGTGAGGTCGCCGCATTTGGCGGCGTCTTCCTGTGAGAGGTTGCCCTCGTTACAGACGGTCCCGGAGACAGAGATGATGGCGATGTTGACGAGCAGCGCCACGAAGAGCGCGACGCCGCTCTCGAAGAGGAAGAACCTGCAGGCGTCCTTCATCCCTCTTACTGATGCGGGCGTGCTCCTTGACAGCACCAGTGCTGAGTGCAGGAATAGGTTGTGCCTGTAGTCAGTTACGGAGAATTTATAGATGCATCAGCTAGGGAACACATGTTGGGTATGGCAACTCAAGCTGCAACTTTAACATTGTGGGGCTATTTTTATCACTTACGGCATGACGAGAGCCCCAAGGAGGGCAATGGCGTCGGCTGTGGCGCTGGACCCGTCGAGCTTGGGGATGAAGAGTCCCTTCAGCACCTCCTTAGCCGGAGGCTTCACGATGCTCATCTCTATGAAGAAGCATGCGGCCATCACGAACACCAGGAGAGCCACCAAAAACTCCAGCTTCCGTACCTACACTTAGTTACCTTTCATCAGGATCACAACTTACAGGCCGTATGGCTATGTTCAACAGGAAAATCATTTATGAGACTAATTGTCGGTAGATTACCTCGTATCTCTGTAGGCCGAGAAGAAGAAGCGTACTGATGCCAGCAATGAGAACCCCGATCCACACGGGGATGCTGAACAAGAGATTGAAAGCAAATGCTGTCCCTATAACTGCAAACGAGAAGGTAAATTGGTAAGGACGCACTGAAAAGACAAAAGATGAAAAACCTTGTGTACATATTCATCTCAGGTTGGTTTGCATAAGTTCCATGAAAAGGAAATCACAGCCACACTATTGTTGTGTTAACAGTTCAAACCTTCTGGGATGTCTGCAGCAATCACGGCCACCCCCGCGAGCAACCATAGGCAGATTTTGACCCAGACTGGATACTCTGCCTTGCACACCTCGGCAAGATGTCGCCCTGTGTTTGTGTTCGTTAGTTAAGATCCACCAGCAACCACCGAATTACTCCTACTACTAGCTTGGTAAATCATGTAGGAGTACTATGCAATAACATGCCGATCAGTAGTGCCGGTTTCTTATTACCTGTAACAACTCCGAGATTGGCTGACAGTGACTGTATAATTAGCGCGAAGACTAGTCCGATTAGAATCACCCAGAGGAGCTAAAAAACAGACGAGGAGCAAGGTAACTAGTATTATATACGATGAACGGTGGAAGAAATCCCTAAGGAGCTCTAAGCTCCCTGGAATTAGCGAGCTGTGGTTGCTTCACCATATCGGGGCAGGTCACCTCTTACTCGGTCGCCGCAGGTCTCCGTAATGTAGAATTAATGGAGTTCAGGGTCGGCAAGGTGCTGGATGGGTCTCAGTCTACTTGGCTGCATCCGTGGAGAAGGAGAGCGATACACGGTGCACTGCTCTCTGCTCTCTTTGCTTCCTGGTCTCTACGATGGACCAGTAAATTTTCGTCCCAACGATTATATTTAGATGCCGAGGCTAAGCACAAACTTCATTATTATATTTTTGTTGGTTGTGAAGCAAGCTAGGATCGAGGATGGCAAGCACAATATCAGGTATAAATTTCTGGTTGGTTACTTAATCCAGTGTCAGAATTTTTGTTGTTGAATGGTCTAAGTTGACAGTCCAAACAAGTCTGGATTGTACCGGAGGGCTTGGCGAGTGTCTAACCTGAATCAGGGTCAAGGTCAAGTAGTGACCTATTTAGGCTAAATACTCTTCCTGTCAGGTTTTGGTCATTGCTTAAACCTCTTTGTTATCCAAATTACATGCTTGCAATTAGGTGGATAAATGCTGACATTATAAATGTGCGCCTATTTCATCTGGTGCATAAGACATTCCTATAGAAATAAGGGAAACATGTAAACCAAAAGGGAGAGGTTCTTATCCTCTATTCTTAGTATTTGTTTACTTGAGAGCAAACCACTATTATAGCTTCGTTTATTTTCAGACTTCACATGTACCATATTATGTATCCTAAACTTGACCGGGTGCTGCTGAATACCTTCTCAGCTAAAATAAGAAACTACAGTTGAAATAAGGTAAGCGAGACCGTGACTTCATCTTGTGGCCTTTTATCTACTGGAGTTTGTGCATTGCCATTCTTCAGTTGAGCGGTCAATTTTGTTTTTCATGTTCATTTTTAGCTATTTTCTTCACGTCCAGTTAATTATGTTGTATAATATTGCTAAAAAGGTAACTGCATTGGTATTTCCGATATCTGTTTTGGCATAGTCAGCTTCCATGTGTCAAGCTTGGAAAACTAACACGGATTATCATTGTGTATATTTCATTGCCGAACTGGACTGCATAATGTACTGTATGTACAATTAGCAATTGCTCTCCTCTTAATACCGATGTGATCCGGTGGAGTGTCAATAGCATCTATGTACTTTCTGGTTCAAGCTTTAATATCTTCTATTTGGAGCACTTAGTAGCTTTTTAATAGCGGAGAATAATTAATACTTCAGGAGCATCTACCACATGACGATTTGAGAATTAGTGCCTAGAAGGCAAGGTTGCCCGCACGAATAGTATGCATATACGTTTTTTCTAGAATATGTGGTGTGAATATAGAATCCCTAATCTACTGGGATTCTCGACTGAAAATTATACTAATTAGTGACGACAACCTATAATAAATTCCTCTGTGTCTTTTATCTTGTACGCGTCACTTTAGGTATGTAAAAATTCAAATTGCTCCTTTTATATAGATAACAACTGACATATAAGAAAATGAAGAATGCCTATTTGCTGTCAGCCTTGATCAGTGCTCATTATAACAATATTTTTGTTGTGGAGCACATATTGTTGACGGAAGAAATGTGGCAGGACCATAACAAGTTGCATTCATCCTTTACAATGTATTAGTGTCGACTACTTTTTTCTTATAATGGAATGAACTGTAGGTTCGGTGTATACTAACATTTATATTACTAGCTGTTTGCTCATGCTGTTAGTTCTAGAGTTTGATTATGCAGTAAGGTCTGCATTTTTCTAAACTGACTAACAACAAATCATAGCTCTCACCAGTCTGTCAGACATGGTATATGATGTATCTATGAAATATTTCACAGTAGAGTGGAAGGTAATTTTATAAAAAAATGTATTGGCATCTCTTAATTTTTTTTATTTTTTCTTTAACAAGTCCGCATAATTTCTCATGTTAGATAATACACCTCAGGTTACTTTCAGACTTTAAAAATGTTTACTAACAAGATGAGAACCAAGAGCTAATCCGTAGTCACTTAGAAAACCTATGATGTCTTATAGTAATAAATGATAGTATCACATTCTGATCTTAGTTCACAAAGGAGGTGTGATGAGTTTATTAGGCCCAAAGCTTCCTATGTGTTGGCTGGTGTCCTGGAAGTGAAGAAGCATTTACCCACTAGGCTCCAGTACCTCCCCATGCTTAGTGCCAGCAATCCTAAGCAGGTAAAAATGTCCTGCTCTCACCCTCATATTCTCCTTCATCTATACGATGTGCTTTTTAT
Source organism: Avena longiglumis (assembly GCA_030063025.1). Taxonomy (NCBI): domain Eukaryota; kingdom Viridiplantae; phylum Streptophyta; class Magnoliopsida; order Poales; family Poaceae; genus Avena; species Avena longiglumis. The sequence goes on along the minus strand of CP125974.1, from coordinate 497,638,677 downwards.
TGCAAAGTGTGTCCTGGGAGAAGTAGTTCTCATGTTTTACTCATATATATTGTCATCTCCTACATTGCGGATATTCTGTTTTGGCAATTCCATCAAGGTCGACGAAATTTCTGTACACATTTTGCACATGACATGCACCCACGAACACTGCCCGCTACAGAGCTTTTTCTGTTATTTGTGAGGACATCTTTTTCAACTTTATCGTGTTTAGCAATATTTATGCGAGTAATTAAGTATCTATAGATATACCTGATCTTAAATTACTATATGGTGATAACTGCTAGCTACTTCCAGAATTTCTCTGATTCTTAGGCAAACGCATAACATAAGAGGAAAGTGTAAACTACTGGTACATGAATCCTTAGGAAATTCTCATGCAGGGGCATTTAGAGTTGTGTTTAGCCTATGGCAACTGAGTGACCTAAACTCTGTCTCTATCAGACATTGGGAGAGAATATGGTTCAGTTTTTCTATGCTCTTTTCCCCATCCTATTTGAGGCAGTCTATTTCTCTTAAGGGTCTCATGTATGTTTGACATTATTTCTCAGGATTTATCTCATTCTTGTTCACTATGATTATGCTTGTTCCGGTCTTCTTAGCAGGACATGGATAAGCTTTAATTCCATTTGGATATGTAAGCTCCCTGAATGTAGATTCCACCAAAAATTTGCATTGGCATGGTAATGAAGTTCTAAAAAAATTAATTCAATGTTTCCTTGCAATGGTGTGTAAAAGTTCGGTAACACACTTAACATATCCTTTAAGAATCCATTATCATGAATTGAGAAGATAAGAGTAAGGTTTAGTCGCATGCATGCCTTTCTCACTCGGTGCTTATGGCAACATTTTATGAATTGACCTAGGCAGTAACAACTATGAATAATATAGAACCCTAAAACCTAAACCCAGTCTCCCAAGTGATACAAAGCAATAGCAGGAGCAAAACATTCCTTTCACCTCATGTTCTTGTGTGTTTTTACTCATGTGTTCTATTTCTCGATGGTACATATGCTGAAGTAGCACATGTACACTTAGCTCTTTTGACTGAATAATTGGATCCAGCGATTGACATAGCCCCTCTCTTTAGGATGACCAGATGTTATGCATTTTTTTTGTTAGTCCCACTCCCACATATTAATTGATGTTGTTTTTGATCTGTGATTCTCAGATGTTAGCATTGTTGTTCTTTGGTGTGTTTACCATGTTATCAGACTGCTCTTTCACGCTCCAAGAGAACTTAGGATTGACTTTGTGTATATGTATAACTGTAATTGGACCTTTTACTATAGTTAGTCCATCAAATTATTGTGGTAAATCTATGATTATCCTGTAATTTAGTGGTTATTGCTTTCAAAGGGATTTTCCCATCAAATTTATTAATTTTATTTTGGAACAGGAACATATCGAGTTCCCAAAATTTCATCTCATTCTTACGGTGCAAAGAAAATATGAAGATAATACTTTGGGTCCACGTGGCTTCATGTATATGCTTGCAAATCTAGCCTGGAAGCATGCACCTTTATGTGCCATATGTTTGATGGCAAACTGGATAAAAATAACCTAAAATCGTAAGAAATTTAAATTATAAACTCTCGGTGAAACAATTTCACTCGATTCTAATCCTTTCTTGCCACGCCGTAGCAAATCATTGTGCCATGCCATGGCCCATGGCGTGGCACAATGGTTTGCCGTGCCATAGCATGTGGCTTAGCACAATGGTTTGCTGCACCGTACCCCATAACGTGGTACAATTGTTTGCCCTGTCGTAGGAACAGGCGCGGCAGAGAAGGATTATACGAGCGAAATTGTTTCGTTGAGAGTTTATTATTTAAATTTCTTATGACTTTAGATTATTTTTATCTATTAGCCTCAGAGTAATGTTCAGTAAGGCCCTTTATTTGTCAAGGGTAAAATAATCACAATGACATGTTGAATCGTTGTTCTCATAATAGTATTCTCTTCTACATCCTGCTATCTTATTCCCGAAGGGGCGTTAGCTCCAACCCACTGAAATTTATATCATTCATTGCGTCTATGAATTTTGTTGAAACTAAAAAACAGATTATTTCTAAATTGCAATCCGTTGCCAAAGCTTATTTATTGTCAATTGTTGTTCTTGAGAGCCAAAGCAATTTTTGATTTTACTTCCGCCTTTTTGCTTGATTGCATATTACCTGCACAATAGGAAAACACGCCAAAAGTAAAGATGGCGCAGCAAAGCGCGCAAGGCCTTTCTAGTGGAAAGTACTGGTGAACAAAATGAAAGGCTAAAACAACCGTACACCGTATTTGTGGTTAGCACCGGAGTTCGTTTCCACTGGTATGAAATGTGTAAGAACCAACCGGTAAGACCTTTACAGTCTAGGTTAGTCCATGTGGGTATCCTTAACCCTTTTAGTCTATAAATAGAGAAACAATCATTGTACGTGAACATATCAGAGAGATATCAATAAAGTTCCTCCTTATTCCTTGGGTCAATTCTTGTGTAATTTATGTGTGCCTTTGACTCTAGTCTTCTTCCTCGTTTGTGGAGCAGCCTTGGGACCGTCCAATCGACAGGGATTGTTTAACACGTTATCAGCACATGTCTCTCCGTCGAGACTCCGTCAAGCCACCGTCAAGCCTACATCACGCAGGCTTTCGTTGAAGGTAATCCGAAATTGACCGCAAAAATGGATTCGTCATTCGATTTCCTTTCAATTTTTGCGTTTAGATCGTAGATCAGATCCCATCTACTGTGTGGATTTTTTCCCGAGAGTCGAGCAGACATGCTGTCGCCGACCAATATCAATACTCTCGGATGTGAAGATGTTGACTGCAATTTAGAGAGTCGGTACATCAGATCTAGTCGATATGTACCACAGCGATTACTATTCTTAATTGACAGTGATTACTATTTTTAGTGATCCAATTGATTTGTCTAGATTCAACAATCTTTTTCCAATCTTGACAAAATACACATGCGCGTACACAGCGTCGCACGACGCACGGGAGCTGACGCTGCCTAGACCTGCTGGCCACACCGCCACGTCGTCGCTGCCGCCGCTCGCCGTGCGTCGTTGCCGCCGCTGCACGCTTATCGCCGCCCGCCTGGCCGCTGCCGACATCGCCGCGGCGCAGCGCCACACCTGTGTCTGCGTGGCGGCCAGCGCGATCCGATCACGCTGCACGCACTGCCGCTTCGGTCCGCGGCTTCGCCGCTGTCACCACCGACGCCGCCAACGCCACCGCGCTTATCGCACGCCAGACGCCGCCGCCGCCCGACAGCCCGCTGTCCGCTTTGTCTGTCGCGGCGCTATCGCCGCCACCGCTGCCGGCCGCCGCGCCATCGCCCACCATGCCGCACTGCCGCTGCCGCTACCAACATCACCGCCGGCCTGCCGACGCATGGCTATGGTCGCCGCCGCGGACTTGAGCTCACGCCATCTCGCAGCATACCGCCGCCCGCCTCACGCTTCTCCACCACCGCCACCCCCATGTTGCCGACGCGGCCCGATGCCGCCACCACTGCCCTAGTCGGGAGCTTCCAGCTCCGTCCCCCCGTTAGCCTGGCTGGGACAGTCTAGGGTGGGTCGGCCTAGTTGGGCCGATTTCGGTCCACGCGGCACATTAAAAAAACAGTGGAAGGGGATGGACGTGGTGGACGTAGGTGCTGCCATTTTTCCTGGGCCAGCAGCCTGTAGTTATATAAGCTTTTGTACGTAGGCGCTGCCATTTTTCCTGGACATGGTGGACGTATGTCTAGAATTCGTTTATTATACCATTTCTTTTATACAAGCTTTTGTACTATGTTTTGTTATAGTTATTAATTATCGCATGATTTTAATACTTTGTATTTCATAGTTAGCTTATACTGTTTTTAATTTAAATTTTGGAACGCCGTCGTATTTGAATAATTGTATTGATTATCATATTTATGCAACCGATTACCTGCTGTAATCTTACACACTTTGCATAAATACAGATGACCGGAATCGTGAGCCGTGAGTTCCCAGAGTTGACCCGGGATGGGCTGAACTACATGACTTGGGCTTCGGACGTGGAGATCGTTCTCGAGGGCCGATGCATCAAGGTTGCGCTGAGTACGAGGACCCAGACGGCCCCCAGCACCACCATCCCGGCGGACAACGCCAAAACACTTCATTTCCTCCGCCATCACATGTGTGAGACTTTTAAAAATGAGTATATAGCAGAACGGAGTGCTTCTGCCCTTTGGACCGCCATCAACAAGCAGTTCTCTAGGCTTAAATACGCCATTCGGCCATAGGCGGAGGCAGATTGGATTTGTCTGAGGTTTGCGGACTTCAAGACTGTGGGGGAGTACAACTCCGCGTTACACCGGATTTGTACCATTCTTCAACTGTGTGGAACCAGTACCACAGATCAGTAGAAAATAGAAAAGACTCTCTCCACATTCCATCCTGAACATCGAGTCCTTGCGAAACTTTCGCCGTGAAGGATTCACGGAATATGCAGCGCTTATTTATGCTCTCCAAGTGGCCGAGGCCCAGGATAATGTTCTCAAAAAGAACTTCTCCGCGCAACCCTACGCGGGGGGGGAGGCAAGTCATGAAGCTAATGTCGGCGCCTACAAGGTGCACAATCCCATCCACAAGAGGCGAGGCAAGAAGGGCCCCAACTCTTCCAACCCGGCCAAGCAACGCAAGGCGCGCAAGGGGGAGGCAAGGCCCCGGGACTGCTTCCGTTGTGGCTTCAAGACTCACTTCTCCTGGCAGTGTTTGGCCCCCAAGCACGCCGTGGACGCGTTCAAGGCCAACAAGAAGGCGCGCGAGGCACACCTCGTCCAAGTCGAGGCACCACTTGCGCCCGGAGCGGTGCCCGTGCACAACGTCGCGCCCGTAGTGGCGCAGGACGTAGCACATGTGGCAGCACCTTTGGCGGTTCCCACGAACGCCACTGTGCCCATGGAGGTTGAGCACGTCGTGCCCCCTCCCATGCCCCAGCTAGACATTTCTGCTGCCTCGATGATGATAGCCAACGAAGAGAAGCTCGGTGATCTTGAGATAGCAGCTGAGATTGATGGCTTCTTTGCAGAATCCACCTGAGCTCCTTTTTTTGTTGTTATTTACTTCATGATTTCATTCAGCAAATAATCTGATATAATATTTCGATATGGTTGTAAGCTCTATGAGAGCAAAACATTTATTTGTTTCCGACGATTGGATGACAATTATTTCATTCATTTATTCCATTATTTAATATGAGATGGTTGTGTTATGTTCTGAAATGTTTATGTGTTTTACTTACTTGATGTAGCATCTTCCTCGCTCCATTATATTAATTAGACACTATATTTTAGAACGCGTGTGGCGCCCAAATGGAGGAAACGTGCCTTGCTGATAGCGGTACCACAAATACCATCTTGAGAGAAACAAAGTACTTTGAGTCTCTTACCAAAAACCCTGGTAACATAATGACGACCGCCGGCTGTGGTCTGAATGTAGTTGGCTCCGGAAGAGCAACTATCATACTCCCGAATGGAACAACTCTGATCATTGAAGAGGCATTGTTGTACCCAGAGTCGACTCGTACTCTCTTGAGTTTTAGAGACATCCGCGCAAATGGTTTCCATGTAGAGACCGATGATGATGAGAATGGAAAGGAGTTCCTACTCATTACCAAGCGCGACAAAAATGGTAAACATGTTGTCGAAAGACTCCCTTCATTAGCTACTGGGCTATACTACACTAAGATAGTAGCACCACCTATTTACACTATCCTTAAGACTGTCTTTAAAAGCTCTAAACTATTCTGCCTTTGGCATGATAGGTTAGGCCATCCCGTCTTAGGATGATGAGAAATATAATTAACAACTCGGATGGTCATAATGTTAATGTGAAAAATTTCCCGAATCCCGATGATTTCTTGTGCTCCGCATGCGCTACGGGGAAATTGATCATTAGACCGTCCCCCCTAAAGGTGAAGGATGAACTCCCCGCATTCTTGGAACATATACAAGGGGATATATGTGGTCCAATTCAGCCCCTCTCAGGCCATTTCGGTACTTCGTGGTGCTCATTGATGCTTCCTCTAAATGGTCCAATGTTTGCCTGCTGTCAACAAGGAACCATGTTGCAAAGTTGATCTCTTAGATTATCGTTTAAAGTCTATTCGAATGGACAATGCCGGAGAATTTACTTCAAAGTCATTCGATGATTATTGCATGGCAACAGGAATCAAACTTGAGCACTCTGTACCGCATGTCCACACTCAAAATGGACTTGCGGAGACATTGATTAAAAGAATTAAATTCAATGTCCGACCATGATACGTTGGAAACGTATCTATAATTTTTGATGCTCCATGCTTGTTTAGTATCTACTTTGCTTTTACTTGTCTACACTTTGAGGTGCTTTTTACATGTTTTCTGGTACTAACCTATTGACAAGTTGCAACAGTGCCAGATGCCTGTTTTCTGCTGTTTTTTATTTCAGAAAGTTAGTAAAGAAATATTCTCGGAATTGGACGGGACGAAGGACAAAGTCGATAACTTTCCATGGGGAACAATAAGTCCAGAGGAGAGACGAGGAGGCGTGCCAGGGCGACTAACCCCCCTAGGCGCGAGTGGGCCCTACCCCGCGCCTGGGTAGGGTTTGCCCCCTCTGGTCGCCGCCTCGGTCTCCCCCTTCGCCTATAAGAAGCCCCCAATGCAGAAACTCTCAGGACCCGATCAATATTCCACGAAACCGTTTGTAGCCGCCGCCACCATCGTCCCTAGATCGGGGGGATCTGAATCTCTTCCCAGCACCTTGTCGGAGGGGAGATCATCCCGGAGGCCTTCTCTCCGGTATGATTTTGTCACATCCCAAGATTTTGGAAACTGGGACTAGAAAAAAATTGCATTTGCATGACATTCACAAGCATTGCACTGCATATTTGCATCAAGAAAAATCCCTAAATATAAATAAAGGACTAAAACCCTAAATAGTATGTGCCACTTTGTTCCTAAAGGGAATTAAATTGGCTTTATAAAACCCAATGTTGCTAAGGGCTCGATTATTGATAATTATATCCTAAAAAGATCCAATTAATATTGCAAAATTTTAGGAATAAAATTGAGCTCATTTGAAGCTATTATGAAAAAGTTATGAAATAATACAAACTTTCATGTTGTAAGTTTTTCAGTTTGAGAAGGTAGGACTAATGATTCCCCACAAGTTATGAAGAAGCTATTATGTTGTAAGTTTCTTCAAATCCAAATTCCTTTGTTGAGAAGGTAGGAATAATGATTCCCCACAACTTTCATGTTGTAAGTTTTTCAGTTTGACCTATGGATTTTTCTCTCTAACACAGATCTATTTCTTGTCTATTCTAAGCCAGAATCGGGTCAATCTCCTCTCCTAACCACTCGATCTCATCCCAACGGTCAGGATTAGATCGATTCCGCGAAGGGGTACAAGCCAACCGGATCTCGCCACGTGTCAACGCCAGGTCAGCCCCACGTCCCAGTCAGCATAGAATATTCCTAGGAAATATTCCCTGTAGATTTGGAATTGAATTTAATTTGCAGAAAATTGTGCAAACTTGCAAAAATCATATAAAAATATTCGTAGATCCAAAAATAACAAATAATATACCAATGGATTCAGAAAAATGTGTATAATATTAATATGACATTAGATTCAACCTTTACAGTATGCTTTTACTGCAGTAACTTAATTAATTTTAATGGTCTTTTAGGTTAATAAATTCATAGAAAAGTATCTGTAACTCCGAAAAATATGAACAATATATCAAATTGAAGATACTACAATGTAGATTAATAATATCTGGTTGGATCCAGCTTTTGCGGACTATTTACCCCGTAACAATTTAATTAGTTTTAATGGCTTTATAAATCATTAAATTCATAGTAAATTAATTGCTTGTCACAAAAATATAAATGATATACCGATGGAAAGTTGGTTCCATGTAGATCATCAATATGCAAATGGTTCAGGAAAATACTGTAAGGTTTAGCAACAATTAAATAAATAGTTTAATGGCTTATTTAGAGTATTAAAATCATAGTAATTCGAATACGGCCCAGGAAATTACAAATAATATGTCCGTGGAATCACAATTCCGTGGAGATTACATATATAATTTTAGTTTGATTTTTAGGAAATAGAAACTATATGAATCATTTAAAACCCATTAAACACTATTTAAATCATACAAAAAGATCTATAACTCCGATTAGGGTGAATCCAACGCCTACTGGTTCGTATTAACGTCCTCTATCCAGTAAACCCAAGAAAAAAATTTAATTCGATAGTTAGAACAGGCGTTACAACAGAACTATTAAAAACCCTATATTGGCAAGTAATTATTAATAACAAGTACTCTATTGCATTAATTGGTCTCTTTCAGGCATCATATACTTCAGTATTGTTTAGAGAACTAAAATAACAACCATTGTGACTTATTAAATTGTCATGCATGCATTTGTTGTATTTGTTTGATCTCTGTGTGCTATTGTTTATGTTGTATGCAATTGTTAGATCGATAGATTGCGAGGAGTGCAACGTGTGTGATTGTAACTACTATGATTGCAAGTATTGTGGTTATGACGATTGCAACCATTATATCTATGAGGATTGTGAGGATTATCTAATCGACTACATCTACAACAAAGGCAAGTGGTGCTATCTTGGTCATAAATGTCCTACTGTTTTTCTATGCATTATAGATGTTTTTGTAGAATTACATATGTAGGAATTGATGTGTATATGCTATGCTATGTCCTATATTATTCCCTAGCATTCCTTGTTTATGAGCCATCGTATTGGTAGATTGCTTAGCTATGCTATTTAGACGAGGAAGGGAATCATACCATGAAAAGTTATATGTCTTGAAAGGATTATATTTTGCTAAATGAAAAACCAACATGATTTTAATGACCCACCTGGGCGGAATGGCTTTGATTGGGTCATCGAGTGTGGATATTGGTGGGGAATGCCGCCCAGGACACTGAGAAAGGATTGGTTTCTTTATTTGGTAGCTTTCGTGTGCAACCATGCCAGTAAGAGTGGGTGGCTGGATGTACTTAGTAGGTTGTGGTGACCCAAACCCTACGTAGCCAGAGATGTAGAATAGTTTAGGTTGGTACGGTGCGTGGATGGGTTTGGGAAGCTCTTCCCGAATTGTCTCGTCTTGTACTTCTCCCTATCATCACACAATATGAGTGTGGTGGTCCGAGATGGGTTGGCCAGGTCACATGGGTAAAGTGTACAAACCTCTGTAGGGTATAAACTAAGTACTTAGACGTGTCCCCGGTTATGGATAATTTGAGCGACCTGATACTGATGCTATGATATTTCTCACTCATCCTTATTTCTTAATTACTTAAAACTTGTTGGGTGAACATAATTGGGTAGGAGCACCTGGGAGTGAACCAGAGTGTCCTATTTATCGTATTGTAAAACTATTTTGTTACAAATGTTAGGATAAAACTATTGCTTTATGCAAATGAGCCTGAACTCCACTTGGCAAAATAAGCATGTAGTTGATAGATCTGTTGTTAACCACTTTAGCCTACTTGCCATACATTCCATGTATTGACCCTTCGGAGCTGCTACGTTTCATGTTGCAGGTTATATCGTATCTGAGTGATCGTTCATAGGTCGCGAGACTCCACTCAACAATTGTTCGCCTGTGGCACATTTGAAGGATGGAGATCTACCTTGTATTCGTTTTCCGCCGTGTACTTGAATAAATAATTTAAATTCTGAATCATATTCGATGTATTTATGATGCATAGTTATATTTGGTATCATTTTGTACTGTGTGTGCCAGTGAACCGATCCAGGGATTGGCACTATACATATGAACTCAGCCTTATCAGGCGAGGGTGTTACAGATTTGTGAGTAGTTCCACCTTGCACTATGGGTCCATGTAGTAGCTAGATCGTTGTATCTCCTCCTTTGTGCTTTCATGTATAGATCTTGTGAGCTCCGTTCATGGTCAAGATCTAATCTATTTGTAATCATGCATGTTGTGTTTGCGGGGATCCGATGGATATTGAGATTATTATGTTGGTTTGATTAATGGTTTTATCTTTATGATTCTATCATGTCTGTGTTGTTTGTGATCGTGCATGCTCTCCGTTGCTAGTGGTTATCTTGGCCAAGTAGTTGCTAGTGACTCCAAGAGGGAGTATTTATGCTCCATAGTGGGTTCATGCCTCTAGTTTCCAAGGGAAGTGACAATAATCCCTTCGGTTGTAGATGTGTTGTTGCTACTAGGGAGAAAACAACGGTCTCTTGTTCATGGAACATGTGGACTGTTTACCTTACACACTTTGCTTAAAGTAGTTGTATGTTGCTTGCAACTTAATACTGGAGGGGGTTCGGATGATAACCTGAAGGTGGACTTCTAGTCATATATGCAGTTGGATTACGGTCTATGTATATTGTTGTATTTCCCAATCAACCTCATAGGATCTTTCTGGCTAGTAATTGCATTGTTATGCCTTGCTCAGTTCCTGTCAATTGCCCCGCTGTAATTTGTTTACCCTTCATGCCATGTTGTTTATCCAAGGAGATCACCTCTAGTGAACTATGGACCCCGGTCCAACCTTTACCATTGATACATCTTCCACTGTCACTTGTTTACTTGCTGCAAACCATTACCTTCCACACCATATGTTTAATCCTTTGTTACAGCAAACCGGTGAGCTTGACAACCTCACTGATTCGTTGGGATAGAGTCTTGAGTATGTGTTGTCTAGGTCTCCACGTTGCTTCCAACACCTGTGTGACGTTTCCTTCCTCCTTATGGTTTGATAACCTTGGTTTCTACTGAGGGAAATCTTGCTGTTGTACTCTTCATACCTTGCTCTTGGGTTTCCAACGAAGCACTCTTCCTCCCTGTTGAGTGTTGCATCAAGTAATTTCTGGCACCGTTGCCGGGGAGGCTAAGGACGTATTCACAAGGGGAGTCCTTCACTTTCTTTCTCTTTACTTTGTTTTTAGTTTGCTTGGTATTGTTTGCCTCTTTCCAAAAAAAAAACCAAAAAAATAGTCTAGTTTGGTATGCGTGCTTTATTCAAAAACACAAAAAAATTAGTTCCTCCTCTAGCTGCTGTTGTTTTTGGCTTGCCCACCTTTGCCAAAATGAAATCTGCTGAGAACACCAAGTTGTGTGACTTCACTAGCACCAACAACAATGATTTACTAAGCACACATATTGCTCCACCTGCTCCTGATGCTACTTTTTATGAAATTAAGCCTACTTTGTTGAATCTTGTGATGAGAGAGCAATTTTCTGGTGTTGGTTCTGATGATCATGTTGCCCATCTTAATAGCTTTATTGAACTTTGTGAGATGCAAAAGTATAAGGATGTAGATGGAGATATTATTAAGCTCAGCCTTATTCTTTTCTCCTTGAGGGGAAAATCTAAAGAATGGTTGCTATCTTTGCCTAAAAATAGTATTGATTCTTGGACTAAGTGCAAAGATGCTTTTATTGGAAAGTATTACCCTCCTGTTAAGATTATTACTATGAGAAGTGATATTATGGAATTTAAACAGTTTGATAGTGAACATGTTGCTCCTGCTTGGGAAAGAATGAAATATTTGGTTAAAAATTGCCCTACTCATGGACTCACTGCTTGGATGATTATCCAAACTTTTTATGCAGGTTTGAACTTCTCCTCAAGAAACCTGTTGGATTATGCTGCTGGAGGTACTTTTATGGGACTCACCTTGGGTGTTGCAACAAGGCTCCTTGGTAATATGATGGTTAACTACTCTGAATGGCATGTTAAGAGAGCTCCACATGGTAAGAAGGTAAATTCTGTTGAGGAAACTTCCTCTTTGAGTGAAAAGATTGATGTTATTATGGCTATGCTTGTTAATGGGAAAGATCCTCTAGATCCTAATAGTGTTCCCTTAGCCTCTTTGGTTGCTCAAGAAGAGCAAGTTGATGTGAACTTCATTAGAAACAACAATTTCAACAACAATGCCTATAGGAATAATTTTGGTAGCAACAACAATTATAGGTCTTATCCTCCTAATAATGGCAATTCCTATGGAAGCTCTTACAATAATGCAAGAAGTGCCCCCTCTGAACTTGAAGTCATGCTCAAGGACTTTATTAGTAAACAAACCACTTTCAACAAGACTATAGAGGAAAAGCTTTTAACTATTGAGAAAAATATATCCTCTTTGTCTGAAGCTCAAAACTTAGTTAATAAAATGGCTGCTAAACCTGAAACTATGGAAAACACCTTTGCTACTGCTCATGCCATACAAGTTACTATTGATGAAAATGTTAGGCTATTAGCTCAACTTCATGCTAGGTGGGAAAGGGAAGCTGAAATTGATAGAAACAATAGTGTGTGCATTATCACCACTAAACCACAAGTAGCCCCTATTCCTCCTCCTACTATGCCTAAGCCTAGTGAGCCTATTACTAGTGATGCTAAGTTTGATTTTGATATTGATGGTTGCAATATTTCTGAAGTGATTATGTTCCTACAAAAGCTTGCTAGAAGTCCTGATGCTAGTGATATGCATGTTGTATTTACCAAACACATTACAGATGCTCTTGTTAAGATTAAGAAAGAAAAGCTAAAACACAAATCTTCTATTCCTAGGAAAGTAGAAAATAGTTGGGAACCCATTATTAATATGCAAGTGAATGACTTTGATCTCAAAGCTTCATTTGATCTTGGTTCTAGTATCTCTATTATGCCTAGGAAGATTTATGAAATGCTTGATTTACCACCATTATAAGATTGTTATTTGAATGTCCCACTCATGGGGAGTATTAATGATGTTCTCATTATGGTTAACAATGCTTATGTCCCTGTGGATTTCTATGTTTTGGATGTTGAATACAATGCTTCTTGTCCTATTACTTTGGGAAGACCTTTTCTTAGAACAGTTGGTGCCATCATTGATATGAAAGAAGGCACCATCAAATATCAATTTCCATTCAAGAAAGGTATTGAACACTTCCGTATGAGGAGAGAGAAGTTGCTTTTTGTCTCCTCCTTTGAAAGCAAGATTTGATGTTAATGCTTCTTCATTTGAAAATACTTGATTCTTCTTGCTTCTTGTGCCTAACTTAAAGGCGTTAAAGAAAAGTACTTGTTGGGAGATAACCCAAGAGTTTCCTTCAGTCTTGGAAGTTATTACTTCAGTAATAACCTCTTCTTATCCTTTTTGTTTGTTTTTTGTGCCAAGAATGACCTCTAATAAGAGGAAAGTAAGATTTGAGAAGTTGTTGTCCCGAAACAGATTTCTGTCCTCCACCAAAAAAAATCGTTAGGAGGCTCTGTAACTCGGATTGAGTTCAATATTTACGAATAAATCCCCCAGTATGTTGGCTAACTTTATTTAGTTTAACACTTTTTGATTTGAGCAACAGAATATGTTCGAAAAAATTCGTTTCTACCTGCTGGTCTGTTTTGATAAATTTCTACCATTATTTGCATTTGCTTCTTATTGATTCCTTTTTGAGCTCTCTTCGGGTAAATTGACTTTGTTTGAAGGAGTTACTTCGGTATCTTGTGTTTTTAGTGAAAATACTTGTTGTTCCAAAGCTTTGCCAGCGGTCTAATATCTTTTGAATAAGCTAATGTTGCTAATGAAGATTGTGTGAAGTTTTGTATGAAGGAAAAATTTCAGGTGTAGAGAGAGAATGATGCAATGATATGAAGAATGGACAAAAGCTCAAACTTGGGGGTTCTACCATGGTGTCACCCCAATAAATATCCAAGATATACAAGCTTCAAAGCTTGGGGATGCCCAAGGCATCCCCTTCTTCATCAATAAAAAGCTCAGGTCTGTCTAGACACTTCACTTTTATTGTTTCATGCACAGTTGTGTTGTTCTTGGAGCGTCTTAGTTTTCGTTTGCTTTGCTTAGTTTGTTTAGGTTCCTTTTAGTAGTTTGTACCCCCATTCTCGGTGTGTTGTTTTGCAAATAAGTTTGCTTGGTGTTTGGAAGGGAGTAGTAAGTTCTTGCTTGAAGTGCAAGAGGAGCTTGCATTGACTGTGACTTAGACTTTAGCATGACATGCTAGGTGTTGTTTTAGCATTATGCTTAGTGATTATTGCTGTAGCATGTCTTGTTCCAAACAATTGGGATTGCTTAGTGTGCTTTGAAGAAATTATGCGTTGTTTTAGCATGCAAAAGCATAGTATTGTGGTATTCCCCTTTGATGTTTTTCTTGGGTTGACTTGGCACATGCTTACACCATGTTATGACTATGAAAAGTCACCATTAGCCTCTATGATCATTTAGTCCTTGACTTGTAGGGTTCGCAGCATAGAAAACAAAAAAAATCCTACAATGGAAACAACTATGTACCAAGATCTATCTACTAGATATAAACAACGGGCGGATGTATATCCGTAGAGAACATACCCTTGAAGACCGACAAAGCTTAACGAGTTAAACTCGTGGTTGACGTAGACGATCTATTGCCAATCTCAAGATCGAGAGGAAGTCCTAGCGCCGCAAATCAGCAGCGCATCCGTGCTCCAACACACGTCCGAGGCACCGAGCAACCTCTGCCTCCTCGCTCCAGCGATGCAGCGAAGCACAACTCTTTATTGCCGAATAGCCACCGGGAACATGTATCTCGCTAGTCCGAGACCATGGGGGATAAATTCTAGAGGGGGAGAGATCCTTCACGAGGAGGTGTGAGTGAGAAGTGAGGAGGGGTGCCTTTTATAGGAGAGGGGGGACCCCCAAGGGGGTGTTCGGTGCATGGGGGATGCCCCCTTGCCCTCCCCTCATTCATGTGGGTGGACACTCCACTCACAAAAATCCTTTCAATTCCCTCCACTCAAAATCCCACTCAAAATTGCTATTAAATTTCCACCAAATTTAATGCAAACTCTCATTAAATAAAACTCCTTTTATTTATTCAGGATTTTTTCAATTACTTTAATGACAAACATTCACATATAACCCCTTGATAGTATTTCATTTCACATGAAAAAACACTTTCTACAATTTCACCCGAAAACCTCTAGTGAAATAAATTCTTGCGCTTGTTATTCTTTCCGGCATGAAACTTTTGCTCCAATTGGATGTCGGTGTCTCTTAAGTGTGTCACCCTACGGTTCGTGAATAATGCGGACATGATCGAGAACCCTCTCATATCAATAATCAGAAGCGGGATCTGGAGACCCATACTGACTCCCACACATTCAACGATGACTTTCTTGTGATCGTCGGAACCTTTTATGCTAGTATCTTAACCCCTTTGTTTCACGATAAATTACATGTCCGAGATTCAATCATCGGTATCTCCATACCTAGTTTGATCTCGTTACTGACATGCACTCTTTTCTCGTTCCCGTGATATAACATTCTAGTGATCAAATCACTTGCTTGCAAGCTAACCAATGTGATATCACCGAGAGGGCCCAGAGTATCTGTCATCGGGATGAACAAATTCCACTCTCGATCCATGGGCCTCAACATAACACTTTATTAGTTATGAACCCATCTTTATAATCACCCTGTTACGGTGTGACGTTTGATGTTATCAAGAAACTCTTCCGGTGTTAGTGATTGACATGATCTCATGGTCTAAGGATTAGGATCACTTCGTAAGTTGTTATAGCAATATAAACTCAATGAATTTGCTCGTAATGCTATACTTTGTATGAATGTTCATCACACCATTACACTAATGTTGTGATCTCATTATTAACAACATCCAATGTCCATGATCAGGAAACCTTGATCATCTTGTTAATCAACGAGCTAGTTTATGAGAGAGGCATAACTAGGAACTTTCTGTTTGTTTACTAAACACACATGTATTAACGTTTCCGTATTAATACAATTATAGCATGCAAAATAAACATCTATCATATACTTGGAATACACATAATAAACACTTTATTATTGCCTCTCAGGGCATATTCCCTTTAGTCTCCCACTTGCACTAGAGACAATAATCTAGTTACATAGTGATGAATCTAACACCCATGGAGTTCTGGTGTTGATCATGTTTTGCTCTAGGGAGAGTTTTAGTGAATGGATCTACTACATTGAGATCCGTGTGTACTTTACAAATATTTATATCTCCATCCTTGACATGCTCGCGGATGGAGTGAACCGGCGCTTAATATGCTTGGAATTCTTGTGAGACCTTGGTTCTTTGGCATTGGCAATGGCACCATTGTTGTCACAATAGATCACCATTGGGTCCAACACGCTCACAACCACACCTAGTTCGGATATGAACTCCTTCATCCAAACCGCTTCCTGAGCCGCTTCCGAAGGAGCAACATATTCGGCCTCCGTTGTTGATCCCGCCACCATAGGTTGTTTGGAACTCCTCCAACTAACCACTCCGCCATTCATGAGAAATGCGTAGCCGGATTGAGACTTAGAGTCATCCGGATCGGTGTCAAAGCTTGCGTCAACATAACACTTAGCGACGAGCTCTTATTCACCTCCGTACACAAGAAACATATCCTTAGTTCTTCGCAAGTACTTAAGGATATTCTTGACCGCTATCCAGTTAGAACACGGATCCGATTGGTACCTACTAGTCAAACTAATAACATGTGCCACATCCGGTCTTGTACATAGCATGGCGTACATTATAGAGCCTATGGCTGAAGCATAGGGGACTTTGTCCATTATCTCTCTTTCTTCCGCCGTAGCCGGACTTTGAGTCTTACTCAATGTCTTGCCTTGCAACATAGGTAAGAACCCCTTCTTACTTCCGTCCATTTTAAACTTCTTTAAAATCTTATCAAGGTATGTACTTTGCGATAGCCCTATTAGGCTCCTAGATCTATCTCTATAGATATTTATGCCTAATATGTATGACGCTTCACCTAGGTCCTTCATTGAAAATTTGTTGTTTAGATAACTTTAACGTTGTTTAAAAGATCTATATCATTTAGGATCAATAATATGTCATCCACATATAATATCAGAAATGCCACATTGCTCCCACTCACTTTCTTGTAAATACAAGCCTCTCCATACGTTTGGACAAATCCAAACTCTTTGATCACCTCATCAAAGCGGAGATCCCAACTTCGTGATGCTTGCTTCAGTCCATAGATGGATCGCTGAAGCTTGCACACCTTGTTAGCATCCTTAGGATCGACAAAACCCTTTGGTTGTATCATATACAACTCTTCTTCAATATTACCATTGAGAAACGCGGTTTTGACATCCATCTGCCATATCTCATAATCGAAATATGCAACAATTGCTAACATAACGCTAACTAACTTTAGCATCGCTAGGAGAGATAATGTCTCATCGTAGTCAACTCCTTGAATTTGTCGAAACCCCTTTGCGACAAGTCGAGCTTTATAGACGGTTACATTACCATCAGCATCAGTTTTTCTTTTGAAAATCCATTTATTCTCCACGGCCTTTCGGTCGTGAGGTAAGTCCACCAAGTTCCAAACTTGATTTTCATACATGGATTCCACCTCGGATTTCATGGCTTCTAACCATTTGTTGGAATCCGGGCTCATCATCGCTTCTTCATACGTCGCAGGGTAATCAATTCCATCAACCATGAAATTCATAACAGGGTTTCCGTACAGTTCGGGAGCTGCACGCGTCCTGCTGGACCTGCGAGGTTTGGTAGTACTCTCTTTCGGAGTTTCATGATCATTATAATTAGTTCCTTCATCAACTGGTGAAGCCAACTCCAGAACAACTTCCGGCGCTGCGCTACTCGACATACTTTGAAGAGAAGGTTCAATAACCTCTTCGAGTTCTACCTTCCGACTACTCACACCTTTCGCGAGAAACTCTTTCTCTAGAAAGGATCCATTCTTGGCAACAAAAACGTTGCCCTCGGATCTGTGATAGAAGGAATACCCAATTGTTTCCTTAGGGTATCCTATGAAGACGCATTTTTCCGCTTTGGGTTCGAGTTTATCTGGTTGAAGTTTCTTCACATAAACATCGCATCCCCAAACTTTAAGAAATGACATCTTAGGTTTGTTTCCAAACCACAATTTATACGGTGTCTTTTTAACGGATTTAGATGGTGCCCGATTTAAAGTGAATGCAGCAGTTTCTAGTGCATAACCCCAAAATGACAACGGCAAGTCCGTCAGGGACATCATAGATCAAACCATATCCAATAAAGTATGATTATGACGTTCTGACACACCATTTCGCTGTGGTGTTCCGGCAAGTGTGAGTTGTGAAACAATTCCACACTCTTTCATGTGAGTGCTAAACTCGTAACTTAGATACTCACCTCCACGGTCGGACCGTACAAATTTGATCTTTCTATTACGATGATTTTCCACTTCATTCTGAAATTCCTTGAACTTTTCAAAGGTTTCAGACTTGTGTTTCATCATGTAGATATAGCTGTATCTACTCAAATCGTCCGTGAAAGTAACAAAATAACGATATCCACCTCGTGCCGACACACTCATTGGACCACATACATCAGAATGTATGATTTCCAATAAATCACGCCTGCGTTCCATTGTCTTAGGAAAATAGCGTTCTAGTCATCTTGCCCATAAGGCATGGCTCACATGTATCAAATGATTCAAAATCAAGTGATTCCAAAAGTCCATCTGAATGGAGCTTCTTCATGCGTTTAACGCCAATATGACCTAGACAGCAATGCCACATATATGCGGATATATCATCATTAAGTTTAATACTTTTAGCATCAACATTGTGAATATGTGTAACATTATTTATCGAGATCCAATAGAAATAAACCATTCATCATTGGTGCATGACCATAAAAGATTTCATTCATATAAATAGAACAACCATTGTTCTCGGATTTAAATGAATAACCACTTCACATCAAACATGATCCAGATACAATGTTCATGCTCAGTGCTAGCACCAGGTAACAATTATTCAAGTTTATTACTAATCCCGATGGTAAGTGGAGAGGTAGCATTCCGACGGCGATCACATCAACACTTGATCCATTGCCGACACGCATCTTGACCTCACCCCTTGCTAGCGGTCGCTTGTTCCGCAGCCCCTGATTCGAGTTACAAATATTAGCAACTGAATCGGTATCAAATACCCAAGTGCTACTACGATCACTAGTCAAGTACACATCAAATAACATGTATATCATATATACCTTTGTTTGCCTTGCCGGCCTTCTTGTCTGCCAAATACTTGGGGCAGTTGCGCTTCCAGTGGCCAGTCCCCTTACAATAGTAGCACTCGGTATCAGACTTAGGTCTAACTCGGGGTTTCTTTTCATGCACGGCAACCGACTTGCCGCCCTTACTTCCCTTCTGTTTACCCTTCTTGTCTTTCTTGAAACCAGTGTTCTTATTGATCATCAACACTTGATGTTCCTTCTTGATCTCCACTTATGTAGTTTTAAGCATTGATAGAAGCTCGGGGAGAGACTTCTTCATGCCTTGCATATTATAGTTCATCACAAAGCTCTTATAGCTAGGTGGCAGAGACTGCAGAACAATGGATGCCTAAGTCAATGGGAATCGTTATTGCCAAGGACACAAGCTTATCGGCATAACCCGACATCGTGAGTACATGCTCACTTACGGAGTTGTGCTCTTCCATCATGCAGCTAAAGAACTTTTCTGAAGCATTGTAGCTCTCTATAGAGGCATGTGTGTCGAAAATCATTTTCAACTCATCCATTGTATCAAATGCATTGCCGTTTTCAAAACGCTTTCGAAGTTCTGGCTCTAGCCCATACAATATGCCGCAATGAACTAAGTTGTGGTACTCCTGATGAGTCTGATAGACATTCTTCTCCTCGTCAGGGGCATCATCGAAAGGTGGGGGCCTAGCAGCGCTTCTAGCACATATTTCTTTTGTGCAGCAGAGAGGAGAATCCTCAAATTCATGGCCCATTCGGTAAAGTTGCTATCGTTCATTACAAGTTTCTCTTTCTCCATGAACACATTGAAATTAAAAGCAGGTGGTGCCATCTACAACAGAATTTGTAAAGTTTAGACTAAGTTTATGATAGATTGAGTTCAACTAATCCACATTACGAATGAACTCCCACTCAAAAACGACATCCCTCGTGCCTTTTTGGTGATTACATGAACCAAATCCACTACACCAAGTCCGATCATCACGTGAGTCGGTGTAGCTTCAAAGGCGAGCATCAAATGGGCATCATATCTACTATATGACTCATGCTTAACCTTTCGGTCCGTGTTCCCAAGCCATGTCTGTACATGCTAGGCTCGCCAAGTTAGAACCTTAGTATTCGCGTGTGTAACTGTCTTACACCCGAAATATGGTCGTGGATCCAAGAACACCCGATCATCACGTGATTTCTTGGAGCGACGAAAACATAATCGGTGCATACCAAAGGAAGAACACATTCTTATCTTGATATTTAAATGAGGGATCATCTTATTATGCTAATAAAATGCCAAACAAGCAATATAAGATGCTATCAAACATCATATATTTATAAGTGAAATGATATGGTTACCGCATATGATCTCTATAATGTGCATCGTGGTATGATCACTATTATACCTTTATGTATAAGGCCAAGGTCTATGGAACTTACACGTTATGTGTGTTGTAAGAGTATCATCTCATACTTCTACTTACAACATCACCATATCATAACACTATCCCAACAACAATCTAAACTAGATGCCTCTAATTTATCCATTGCAAGTTTTACGTGGCTTAGGGCTTTCGAAGATAGAACCGTTCTTACCTACGAACATGAACCACAACGAGGATAACCAAATTGTTGACAACTCGTTGCAAAATAGATATTGACTATAGTAGGAGAGATAGACACCCGCTATCCACTTATGCAAACTAGTTGCATGTCAAGCGTGGAACAGGTCTCATGTGCGAGGACATGTAAAGTTTGTCCGGGCCGCTTCATCCCACTATGCCACCAATATCCAAAATTGCAACTAATAAGCAACAACATGATCATCATCGCCCACATACTCATATGTGTACTACCCGTGTAAAGTATCTACGCATAGATCCAGCTCTGATACCACTGTAGGGTTCGCAACATAGAAAACAAAAAATTTCCTACAATGGGAACAACTATGTACCAAGATCTATCTACTAGATACAAACAATGGGCGGATGTATATCCGTAGAGAACATACCCTTGAATACCGACAAAGCTTAAAGAGTTAAACTCGTGGTTGATGTAGACGATCTCTTGCCGATCTCAAGATCGAGAAGAAGTCCTAGCGCCGCAAATCAGTGACAGCCGTGTGCTCACACACGTCCGAGGCACCGAGCAACCTCCGCCTCCTCGCTCCAGCGATGCAGCGGAAGCACAACTCTTTTTTGCCGAATAGCCACCGGGAACATGTATCTCGCTAGTCCGAGACCATGGGGATAAATTCTAGAGGGGGAGAGAGCTCCTTCACGAGGAGGTGTGAGTGAGAAGTAAGGAGGGGGTGCCTTTTATAGGAGAGGGGAGGGAGAAGCCCAAGGGGGTGGCCGGCGCATGGGGTCTTCCCCTTTCCCTTCCCTCATTCATGTGGGTGGACACTCCACTCACAAAAATCCTTTCAATTCCCTCCACTCAAAATCCCACTCAAAATTGCTATTAAATTTCCACCAATTTAATGCAAACTCTCATTAAATAAAACTCCTTTTATTTATTTAGAATTTTATCAATTACTTTAATGAAAAACATTCACATATAACCCCTTGCTAGTATTTCATTTCACATGCAAAAACACTTTCTGCAATTTCACCCGAAAACCTATTTCGGTATCTAGTGAAATAAATTCCTCTGCTTGTTATTCTTTCCGGCATGAAACTTTTGCTCCAATTGGATGTCGATGTCTCTTAAGTGTGTCACCCTACGGTTTGTGAATAATGCGGACATGATCGAGACCCCTCTCAGATCAATAATCAGAAGCGGGATTTGTAGACCCATACTGACTCCCACACATTCAACGATGAATTTCTTGTGATCGTCGGAACCTTTTACGCTAGTATCTTAATCCCTTTGTTTCACAATATATTACATGTCCGAGATTCGATCATAGGTATCTCCATACCTAGTTTTATCTCATTACTAACATGCACTCTTTTCTCGTTCCCGTGATATAACATTCTAGTGATCAAATCACTTGCTTGCAAGCTAACCAATGTGATATCACCGAGAGGGCCCAGAGTATATCTATCCGTCATCGGGGTGAAAAAATTCCACTCTCGATCCATGAGCCTCAACATAACACTTTATTAGTTCTGAACCCATCTTTATAATCACCCTGTTACGGTGTGACGTTTGATGTTATCAAGAAACTCTTCCGGTGTTAGTGATTGACATGATCTCATGGTCTAAGGATTAGGATCACTTCGTAAGTTGTTATAGCAATATAAACCCAATGAATTTGATCATAATGCTATACTTCGGATGAATGTTCATCACACCATTACACTAATGTTGTGATCTCGTTATTAACGACATCCAATGTCCATGATCAGGAAACCTTGATCATCTTGTTAATAAACGAGCTAGTTTATGAGAGAGGCATAACTAGGAACTTTCTGTTTGTTTATTAAACACACATGTATTAACGTTTCCGTATTAATACAATTATAGCATGCAAAATAAACATCTATCATATACTTGGAATACACATAATAAACACTTTAGTATTGCCTCTCAGGGCATTTCCCTTCATGACTTGTAGTACCACTCTTTGCTTTGATTAGTTTGCTTTGTTGCATTGCATAATTATGGCCATTATTGCTCTCTTAGTTGGTTTCTCCCAGTCTTTTGCTAGCCTCCACTTGTATGAGTAAGTTCTACTCATGCTTCCAACTCCGAAGAAACCAAGTTATTCCAAAGTGTCCACTATAAACTCCTATGCATGGTATGTTACACCATTCCAAGTATATTCTTGTTTTCAACTATATTCCAATTAAAAACTATTTTGTTATGTGAAAACTTAGCGATTAAATCCCTCACGGACTTGATGGCACAATTTATTCTTTGACCCTTATAAACTTGAACCATTGAGGCAACTTTATTGTATATGCTTGCACTTATAAGTTGGGATTAGTAGAACCGTGCTATCACGGGGAACGTTTTCAACATTGCACTTGTACTTTTTGTACTCCGTTGATATCATGCTCTTTTGTCTATGGATGTTACCAGTGTGAAATGAAGCGGGAACTTGTAAGTCCATGGAGTTTGTATTCTGTGTTAGAGAAACGCCTGGACCGCTAGCCTAAGCCATGCCTAATCATGGTGGAAACTTGCAGCATCACCATAGTGACATCTATGAAGCATTCGTCTTATAAAAAAAGAGAGACACATTGAGAAAAGAGGAAAGAGAGAAAAGGCACCATATTCCCATGGTACATAAGAAGAATTGCTGAGATGCTCATTGTCTTCTTGCCTTGTCATTTTGGTTATGGGAAAGCTCTTGTACCATATGCAAGGGGTACCCCGTTGGCGGTTCTCAATGATATGCAAATACTTACAGTGACAAGAACTTGCCTGGGCCCTAAGTTGAATATCCATGAGGTGTAGCCCTCATAGTAAAGGGACTTGAGATTGCCAACTTATACTTTGTCAAACATATACTCCAGCTTTGCCACTTTAACCTTAACCACTTCAAGATGCTTATGATAGGGGCAATGAGGGTTGAAAGCTAATGAGTACCATAATTTTTGGAAGCTCTTTTTGAAACTTGTAATCCCTACTTCCTTTACAAAAATGCCTTTATTCCATCATTATTGAGTCTCCACCTTCTACCTTTAGGCACCATTAAGAGAGCATAGTTGTCATTCTATGTGCAGTGTTCCAAATCTTATTAATTGATGCATATTGTGTTATTACTTGTTCTTGTGCTACTTGTTTCTAGTCACCCTTGTGAACTTTGAAGGTGTCCTATGCATCTATATTGCTACTCTATGAGGGACAAGCTGATTGCCACTATGCTATGTTTTCTGTATGTGAAACAAACAAATGTTTTCAATGCATGTTATTCATGATCTTTGTTTGTAGCTTGCCATGTTGCATGCATAATTACTATGCCATATTGTTAGAACTCCATCTTTCATGCACATGTTTAGAGTTCTTTGATCACATCTTTCAATGTTTGCAAATGGTTGGATCTTTATTGTGAGGGTGCATGTCACCTCAAAAATTATTCTTTTTATCACTTACCTACTCGAGGACAAGCAGGAGTTAAGCTTGGGGATGCTGATACATTGGAAGCGTATCTATAATTTTTTATGCTCCATGCTTGTTTAGTATCTACTTTGCTTTACTTGTCTACACTTTGAGGTGCTTTTTACATGTTTTCTGGTACTAACCTATTAACAAGTTGCAACAGTGCCAGATGCCTATTTTCTGCTATTTTTGGTTTCAGAAAGTTAGTAAAGAAATATTCTCGGAATTGGACGTTACAAAGGACAAAGTCAATAACTTTCCGTGTGGAACAAGAAGTCTAGAGGAGAGACGGGGAGGCATGCCAGGGCGGCTAAACCCCCCTAGGCATGGGTGGGCCCTACCCTGCACCTGGGTAGGGTTTGCCCCCTCTGGATGCCTCCTCGGTCTCTCCCTTCGCCTATAAGAAGCCCCCGGTGCAGAAACTCGCAGGACTCGATCAATATTTCACGAAACCATATGTAGCCGCCGCCACCATCGTCCCTAGATCGGGGGGATCTGAAGCTATTCCCGGCACCCTGCCGGAGGGGAGATCATCCCGGAGGCCTTATCTCTGGTATGATTTATGAGTAGTTCCACCTTGGACTATGGGTCCATGTAGTAGCTAGATGGTTGTATCTCCTCCTTTGTGCTTTCATGTATAAAACTTGTGAGCTCCGTTCATGATCAAGATCTAATCTATTTGTAATCATGCATGTTGTGTTTGCGGGAATCCGATGGATATTGAGATTTTTATGTTGGTTTTATTAATGGTTTTATCTTTATGATTCTATCATGTCTGTGTTGTTTGTGATCTTGCATGATCTCCGTTGCTAGTGGTTATCTTGGCCAAGTAGTTTCCAAGGGAGTATTTATGCTCGATAGTGGGTTCATGCCTCTAGTTTCCAAGGGAAGTGACAATAATCTCTTCGGTTGTAGATGTGATGTTGCTACTAGGGAGAAAACAATGGTCTCTTGTTCATGGAACATGTGGACTATTTACCTTACACACTTTGCTTAAAGTAGTTGTCTGTTGTTTGCAACTTAATACTGGAGGGGGTTCGGATGATAACCTGAAGGTGGACCTCTAGTCATAGATGCAGTTGGATTACGGTTTATGTATATTGTTGTATTGCCCAATCAACCTTATAGGATCTTTCTGTCTAGTAATTGCATTGTTATGCATTGCTTAGTTCCTATCAATTGCCCCGCTGTAATTTTTTTACCCTTCATGCCATGTTGTTTATCTAAGGAGAGCACCTCTAGTGAACTATGGACCCCAGTCCAACCTTTACCATTGATACATCTTCCACCGTTACTTGTTTACTTGTTGCAAACCATTACCTTCCACACCATACGTTTAATCCTTTGTTACATCAAACCGGTGAGCTTGACAACCTCACTGATTCGTTGGGACAGAGTCTTGAGTTTGTGTTGTGCAGGTCTCCACGTTGCTTCCAACACCTGTGTGACGTTTCCTTCCTCCTCCTGGTTCGATAACCTCGGTTTCTACTGAGGGAAATCTTGCTGTTGTACTCTTCATACCTTGCTCGTGGGGTTTCCAATGAAGCACTCTTCCTCCTTGTTGAGTGTAGCATCAGACTACTCCTTCAGGGCTGTAATTTACCAACTACATGTTGGGTACACGCGGTGTTACACGCTGCTAATCTCATCAACTTTCGACCATTGGTCTACAATATCCACTCTCATATTCAACTTGCGCAAGGGTGGGCACCGAAAATTTCCCACCTATGTAGGTTCGACTGCCAGGTATATGTACCTATACCACCACCCCAGCGATCAGCAATGGGACCGCTCCGTAAGTCGGGGATATACGTTGGTTATGAGACTGCATCCATAATCAGGTTCTTGGACCCTTTGACAGCGTTGTCACACCTGCTTTGTTCTTGTTGCATTTTTACGAGGATCTTTTTCCGACTTTGGGGGGAGGTAATCAACCCCTTGATGACAAAAGTCGAGAAATCACGTGGAAAGCCACGGGGATCCACGCTCATGACCCGCGCACTGTTGAGTCTAATCGAGAAGTCCAAAAGATACTAGATTTGCACTCCCTAGCGAATCAACTGCCTGGTCATTTTAGTGATTTAAATACTGTGACAAAGTCGCTTGTGCATGCACGCAATGCACTGGAAAAGGTTGAAATACCAAAGGAAAATGATGGTATACCTGCTCCCGTTCCAAGGCCTAAGAGGACGCGGAATCCGGCTTCTCAAATTCTAAGTACCCGGGGACGCCCGAAGAAAAAGGATAAGAGAGATCTATTACAGTCTGCCCCTGGTGAGGGGATCCAGTGGATACCTGGCACAAGTACGAATATTTCAGTGCACGAAATTCCGGACTTAAATTTTCCTATATCGGAAATAGCCAGCGAAGTTGTGTGCGCACACATCGGAGCGGGAAAGCTAAAGGACCTAGCCCCTGGATTGGGAAATTCGGTGGAGCAAGAGGATGTGCCTGATGCACTCCATGACGAAATGGCCATTAACTATGTTAATTCGGGTGAGTCATACAACCGAGCCATGGCAAATGTCGACGTTAATTTTGCCAAGAAAATTGCCTCAATCATAGAACTTGACCCTGAGCCTAACACGCTCGCTGATTGTAAGAAAAGGTCGGATTGTAAAGATTGGCAGAAGGCAATCACTGCTGAATTATTATCGTTAAACAAAAGAGAGGTATTTGGACCTGTTTGTCTAACTCCTCCGCACATTCGCCCCGTTGTCCATAAGTGGGTTTTTGTTCAGAAGAGAAACGAGAATAATGAAGTAGTAAGGTACAAAGCAAGGCTCGTTGCTCAAGGTTTCACTCAGCGACCAGGTGTCGACTTTGAGGAAACTTACTCCCCGATCATGGATGGAATTACCTTTAGATACTTGATCTCAATGGCAGTAAACATGGATTTAAAAATGAAACTGATGGATGTTGTCACCTCTTACCTATATGGTAACTTGGACTCAGACATATACATGAAAGTACCAGAAGTTATCCCTGTCCCGAACCAGGATAGAGCAAACAAGAGATTATACAGTGTTCAGCTTAAGAAGTCATTGTATGGACTAAAACAGTCAGGTAGGATGTGGTATAATCGTTTAAGCGATTTCCTTCATTAGAAGGGCTACACAAGCAATGAAGATTGCCCCTGTGTTTTTATACGGAGATCACAAGATGGTTTCTGTATTATCTCGGTGTATGTGGACGATTTGAATATAATCGGTACACCTGATGATATTGAGGAAGCGAGTTCCTACCTGATGTCGGAATTCGAGATGAAAGACTTAGGCAAAACTAAATTCTGCCTGGGTCTGCAACTTGAGCATTCCCTTGCTGGGATTCTAGTTCGCTAGTCGGCCTACAACAAAAAGGTGTTGGAACGATTTGGGTTTGACAAAGCATATCCTTCTAAGACCCCGATGGTCGGAAGATCTTTGCAGTAAGACAAGGATCCGTTCAGGCCTAAAGAAGAGGAGGAGGAAATTCTGGGACCGGAATTCCCCTACTTAAGTGAAGTTTGCGCACTTATGTACCTCACAAATTATACACGGGCGGATATTGCATTTGCTGTCAATATGCTTGCTAGGTATAGTTCTGAGCCTACCAAGAGACATTGGAAAGGCGCTAAGGACATATTTCGGTACCTACAAGGGACCAAAGACCTTGGCTTGTTTTACCAAAAGAACGAAGACCTATATGTTATAGGCTATGCAGATGCTGGGTACCTTTCGGACCCGCACATCCAAGTCGCAGACTGGATATGTTTTCCTTTGTGGTGGAACAGCGATTTCCTAGAAATCATCTAAGCAAACGCTTGTGTCAACTTCGACGAACCACTCGGAAATCATAGCATTATATGAAGCATCACGAGAATGAGTATGGCTTTGAAGAGTAGTCAGCCACATCCAGATATCATGTGGGCTGAACACCGTACAAAACCCAACAATTATCTATGCAGATAATGTTTCTTGTGTTGCACAAGTCCAGACGGGTTACGTGAAGAGCAATCTCACAAAGCATATAAACCCCAAGTTCTTCTATGCACATGAACTGCAAAAGTTGAACGAAGTAAAAGTTTTGCATACTAAGTCATATGAAAATCTCGCTGATTTGTTCACTAAATCATTGCTAGCATCTTCTTTTGAGAGATGTGTTCGTGAAATTGGCATGATGGGACTTAGGGAGATGCAAGGTTCAGGAGGATAATCTTCACAAAATCATCGCTGAAATCTCGATCCCAATGATTAAGTACTTAACTTTATAGTTAAGTGAATTGTAATCCTTTTCTTTTAGTGAGTTTTTATGAAGTTTCTCACATGGGGTTTTTAATGAGACAATTCGTGCAACATAGCAAGAGGTATATCATATGCGTTTCTCCATATTTTTTCCACTGGGTTTTTTGAAGTTTTGAGACATGGTTATACAGATAAGATACCTAGGGGAGTGTTGGGAAACTGGGCTGGTAGGGGCTCAATCGGTAAGGCCTCTACCAGGATAGGTTAACCCATGTGGGTATCCTTATCCCCTTTAGTCTATAAATAGAGGAGCAATCATTATACGTGAACACACCAGAGAGATATCAATAAAGCTCCTCCTTGTTTCCTATGTGCCTTCGACTTTAATATTTTTTTATGTGTGGAGCAGCCTTGGGACCGGCCAGCCGGCAGGGTTGTTCAACACTACTATCTATGTTGTGATAGAGAAGAATGTAGTACTACGTACAATTATTTCCGGAATCAAGGTAGGCCAAGCAGACCATGAAGCCTAGTCCAACGTGGCGCAGAAACCGTCTCCATGCCGGCCCCTGGTTTAGTGTAGTACACTGCATATGTCGAGAAAACCAAACTCTCAGTGAAAACACCAGGGAAAACTATATCTATCGTAAACATGGAGCATCGATGCGAGGTTCCTTGATTTCGATAGATAAGTAAATATAGTGACATAACCAACCCTGCTAACCTACACTGAATAATCATCCCCTCTCATGCCCGCGATTGCCTCAGTATCCACGTCCTTACCGGAGGCCGCCGGTGTCTCCGTCTTCATTTTCTTTTTCTAGTCGAATCAAATCTAAATAAACAATCACTGTGTTATTATCAGTAGTACACAGAATAAAAACCCGAAAAATAAATCTAATCGTGGCGAACTAGTCGACGGCAATGCGGCGACGCAAGGTACGTGTGACGTGGAGCCTACATCAGTTCTAACTACTCTAATTGACAGACAAGTACACTAGTACGACTAGCTCTGGAACAATCGCCCCCCTCCCCCCCGGAGGCGTTCTACTTTGCGGTGGATCGCTGGAGGTGAAGGATAATTGAGGCCCGATTTCGGCCGTGTGAAAACAGGTAAAATTATGCGGGAAAACCTCTGGACCTCCAATCTGATGAAACTGAACTCACCAATGCCCATTTTCTTTTTTTGCACGGTAAATGCCCCGAAGGGCATAAAGTTGCATTAAAAAGGTGGGTAAAAAGTTATAAGAAGGCCCCTGACATCTACTGCCCTGAAGATTCTATAAATCAAAGAAAAGGGCCCCAAGTTTACAAGAAACACCCTAGGACACAAAGTTACGCGAAGGTAGTGGTTACTCGAGAGCTCCGCTTGGGATTCGTTGTCGTGGCCTCAGCTTCCGACGGCCACCACGAACAACCACCTCCACTCATAGCCACAGAGCCTCCGATCTTCTCTCCCTCGCCACCGAGGCAGGCTAAGAGAAAGAAGCAGCAACACCGAGCTAGAGCAAAGGGGGCAAGGATAAGAGAGGTGTCCTCTCCGTCGGGTCCTACCAGCCTTTATATGAGAGGCTGGGTCCTGGATCCGTAGCCGAAGAGGTTACAAGTTGATATTTACAACACAAACTCTACGTTGGTTCATGAATATTTCTTATCGGTTAAGGAAAGTCTTTATTTCATCGGGTGCTTTTTGGACTTCGTTGGGCCTTCATGGGTCATAATATTTTATGCGCCTAAGGTGACTAAACATAGGGACCCGATTGGTCATACCCATGTCACACACACTTAAGAGTTTAGCGACATTTAGAATGTGAGTGTAAGATATAGTAGAGAAGTAATTCTAGACGTGTTTAGAAGGTCTCGGAGTATACCGCATGTATCCGAAATATTGACGAGAATGCTTGAAATGATATTTGAGCATTTATAGAATAAAATAAGTGTTTCGAGAGTGTCTTGGGTAATCTTAGAATGGTTTTGAGAGGCCTTGGATGATCCCGGAAGTGTCTATAATGGTCTTGGGAGTTTCTGAAATGGTTTCAAACATATATGAAAGATTTTGAAAGGACCAAAAGATTATGAAAGGTTTCAGAAGGTACCAGGTGAGTTAGGCCATCTTAGGATATTAGAACATTAGGTGCAACCACGTTTCCCCCAAGGGGCAAGGAAATTTTCTCTACCCCAATTCGTATTGGTCAAAAGAGGTTGTTTTCTAATAGGTTTCGGTTGACTGATGACTGTAATGCACATATCATTTGTAGCTAGTTTCAAAATAAAGATATCGATACCACAGGGAGCAGGAGTCTGAAGTCTAATAGCTTTTGAAGTAAATACTAAAATATAAATACTAAATAAAGTTCGAAGTAACAAGATAAAATTCGAGTGTTGTGTAAAAAGATAATTTTGGATTTTTGGGTATAAGAGAACAATAAGTAAAGTAAACTAAATACAAAAAATAAGTATCGCATGTGTAAAAGAGATTTGAAACTGCAATGGGAAAAAACGTTCTCAGGGAGTAGCGGATACACCTTTAGCATTAGTAAAAGGCTAAGATAGAGATTATTATCATGAACATTCTCAACTATGTATGTGTGGAAGGAACTATGTATTGGAAAAATAAGCAACAATCACTGCTCACATCATCCTCATAACCACAACAGACAACAATTAACATCAATCGAATTACTTCGCTATTAAGGGACTTGATCCCGTAGGACGTATCCCTGTAGGGGTTCTGTCACGTCCCAAGATTTTCCAAATCTTGTAATGTGAAAATAAATGAATAAAATAAAACTTTGTTTAATTTTCAGAGCCAGAAGAAACTTTTTGAATTCAATTGGAACTTCAAACCCATTTGAATTAAATAAAATCCTAAAGAAATTTAAAAGATAAAACATTTAATAAAGAAAACATTTTGAATATTTAAAATTACTACTTTGGATCTTTAATAAAAGATTTTGTTTTCAAATGAAAAGGTGGATTTATAAATAAAGATTATTTTATAAAGCCAAATTAAACCTTGGCCAAGCCTTCTGAGATTAAAACATTTTATTTTAAATAAAAATTTGCAAAGGTTTATTTAAATAAATTAATAAGGATTTAATATCCAAATTTATTTAAATAAAAGGTTTTACCAATTTAATTGAAACATCAAAACTTATTAAATTATTTAAAATAAGTTTCCCAAATATTTGATATTCACAAATAAAACCTACTGATTTGGTTTTGAAAATATTTAGGTTTCAAATAAAGATTTTATTAATAAAAATCAAACTCTATTTGATTTAACAACTAAGGCCCATTTTGTTTAATTATTAATGGACCCTAAAATAAAAGGTTAATTTTGTTTTCTAAATATTCTTTATTTCCAAATAAACTACTGAATGGTTTAAAATTAATTAGTTCTCAAGTGGAACTTTGGAATTAAATCAAAACCTATGGATTTAATAGTTGATACATCTATTTAGGTAATTATTAATGGACCCTATTATTTAAATTATTAATTTGGATTTTGGTTCATGTTACTGAACAGAACTAATTTCAATATTACAAAGTTTGGGTGTTGTTTGAATTGATTTGAACATTGTTTGTTTGTTTGAAATTTTAAAACAGAAAAATAGAAATAGAAAAGGAAAAAGAACTCAGAAGAAAAAAAATGTATAAACAGACTGACCCAATCGCCTTACAGCCCACTCAGCCCAGCTCTCCTCCGAAGCGTTTCTTTCCACTCAACCGCACCCACACGTGATCGGCGGACCCCTACTCCCTTTCTTTCACCGCCAAACGGTCCACTCCCCTAGTCATCGTCTTCACCACCCCACGACCACGCCCTCTCGGCCGTTTCCGATGAATGCTCGGTTAAATTCACGGCATTGATGCTGCCTTTACCCTCTACGACCAAGCAAGTTAAAGCGCCCCTCTCCCCTCTCTCGTTCTCCTCTGTCTCCTCCTCCAAACACGCCCCCAGGCCGCCCCAATTCCTTCCCGAGCCCTTCTGTCTCCGAGGACTTCCCGTGCCTCCTCGACCTAGCTCACACCTTCCCCACCTCCTGACGCACCTGCTTGTGCCTTTCATTCGACTGCGGGCGTCCCAGAACGTCGCCTTCGTCAAGCTTCGAGCGCCGCCGTATCTGGTTCTTCTCCGACGAGCCTCACAGGTAGTTTCCGACCGCCCCGCGCCTCCTCGTTCACGCTCCCTCACTTGTCTCGACCATGCGCGTCTAACCACGTCTTCGTCTTGTCTTGGGGTGAACCACAGCACCGTCCCCGAGCACAACCAGAGCCGCCTGACGCCAGGAACAACTCCGACGAGGAATTACGACTGCCCCTGAGCGCCCCTTGTCAAGCCAGCAGTACCTTGAGAATCACCACAGCCCTGCGATTCTGGTGAGCTACCCCTCTGCTTCCCTCTCCTCCTAAATCACCGGCGACACCGCTCGAAGGCCGCGCCATGCCGCCGCCAAATACCGATCTTTGGCAAGCGTGCTAGCAGTGAGATCGTGATCTAATGGATACGATAGAACGTGGGTGAAAGGGTCGATGGCATCGGCGTGCGCACGATCGACTTGATCCAACGCGCAGGCGACCGATCCGTGCGAACCGCATCTGGCGAATAGGAGCAAGCCACGTGGCGATTCGATTAAAAGATTTTGAATCCAGATTTAAATACCATTTTGAAACCCTTGTAACTTTCAAACCACACGTCCAAAAATTACAAATTTTATATCAATGGATTCAGGAGAACAAACCCTAGCCAACCATACCCTTAGTTTAGCAAATAGTATCTGTTAGCTTGTTTGAATTTGTAGAGACATTTGTATGCTTGTTAAGGATGTAAAAATTGTTTAAAATTGAATTTGGGGTTAAAATCTTTGGCAATTGGATTGATTGAACCTACTGACCCTAGGAAACACTTGGTGGACTCAAAAATGTATTTGGTGAAATAAAGAAATGATTCTTTGATTTAAAACCATTTCTAGTCAAATAGAAATGTAATTTATTTATTGAAAATAATTTTGAAGGAAAACTTTTGCAAAATGGTTTTTTGTGACCTTACTAACCCTAGGAACCAACCCATGATTTGGAAAATGGATTTGGAAAAGTTTAGAATGGATTAATTAGTTTAGTCCATTTCTAGCCAAATAAAACTATTGTTTTGTTATGAAAATGGTTTTGAGTAAGAACTTTGGAGAAAATGTTTTGGACCAAACCTACTGACCAAAAACACCAAGTTTTGAGAAACCTCAACATATTTGGTGAACCCTACAGATTAATGCCCTAGTAAAAATATTTCTACACCACATAAAATGATACTTTGTTTTGAAAATGGTTTTTGAAGTGAAACCTTTTTGCAAATGACTTTGCTACTTGACAACATGACCAAAAGGTGTTTTCAAATGCTTATGACCCATTAGGAACCACTTTTCAAAACAAAACAAATCTTGGCATGCTTGCATGCATTACTTTGACTTTGTTATTTTATGTGATGTTTTGCTTGTTTGGTAGATTGAGTTTGTGCCTTGCTTGATTGATTTGTAGTGACTTGAAGAGTGTGATTGTTGCAAGGACAAGGAGTGAACCCATACTCTACCAAAAAGGCAAGTGATGCTTCATACTTTTTGTCCCATTACTTTCTCTATGCTTAGTGATTTTGCTAAGTAAAACTTGCATGGATTTTGCTAAGTATAGACCTTGCTATAAGAAAACCTAGTAGATGAATCCTTAGTAGGATTTTCCTAAGTTAAGATTCCTATTACTATCAAGCTTAGCCTAGTGTAACACCCTCAGAATCGACCCTATGCAAGTTTTAGCGCTTCCCGCCAAACCCGCATAGGAACGATTCAAAGGTGCCCACCAGGCACTTTCGTGCGGGTGGAAAACGAAGTAATAACATTACACAACAGTCCTCGATGGGACCCACAGAACAGATATATATAACAGCGACTCAAAGAGTCAAGAATACAGATATATATACGGTACAAAGATCCAAATCACCTTGAAACGATACAGCGTCCGACTACGGACACGATGCAACTGGGGCTAAGAGCCCTGAAGAATAACCAATGGCGTCCATAACCACCCGAGCCAAGCGGAAGGGTAACCACCGCTAACGATGTCGGTCTCAAAACCTTAAACAAAGGGGTGCCAAAGGGCAAAGGAAAAGAGGAGCGTCAGATCGAGGCCAGACAGCGAGGCTAGAATTCGGCGGTCCTCGCCTACATAGGTATGGTGGACTGAAGCGGCAGCATGCGCTAAACAACCTATAGAGACTCGATACAACTGGCGGCTATCAGAGAGGGGTAAGAAAGACCTATTCGGAACCAACCTGATACTACCATCAAACAAACCCATCCTGGCGTTTCCCCCTTGAGACCAAACGAGGAAGTCAACCGAGGAACTCACACAGTTGGCAGTTTTATTTATTCGGTTATCGTTACACCAATTACTAGTCAGGTATAGATAGTCATCCTAATAAAATAAGCAGTGGGCACTTTTATTTAACCATTCCATTGTAGTTGCAACACTTACTAGTCAGATACAATTAGCATGAGATATCCCAAAAACCCAGCAGTTGTTGGTACTTTTATTTAGCCATTCCGTTGTAGTTGCAATACTTACTAGTCAGATACAATGGTCGCAAGCGACAACCCAAACAAGCATTTGTTGGCAGTTTTATTAGCCATTCCATTATAGTGAAGCTGATTACTAGTCATTATAAAGTCAAATTTATAGCACTACTTTAGTTATAGTTGTCTATGATCGAGATACTGTGCTCCAAGTCGTCCATAACCGCGGACACGGCTTTCAGAAAGTTTTACCCGACCGGGGTGCACCAATAGCAACACACGCTCGATCAACCTCGGAAAAACCAAATCAAAACCCAACGAGGCCTTCACGACAAAGCAATCACAGGATTCAGAAATATTTCAGGGGGCCACCCCTTAAAGTAGACCCGCAATGAAGCCGGCCGGCTCCGAGACGGACTCAAGGTTGTGGGGACGGCTGTGAATGACTGGGAACCCAAAACTGGGCTTGTCGACACCGCGGAATCGTGCCACGATCCTAAACAGTACAGGTGCTATCCATCGCACAATTTAAATAAAGCAGTAAAGCATGGCATAGGTACAGGATCGTAAATAAAACCTCAAACTAGTTTGTGGCCCCAAGAAATAAGACTGAATCAAGCTCTGGCTCAGGGGGGGTCCCATAATCCTCCCGGATGTGGATAGCGCGATAAATCAAGGAACAGGTATCAAGCACTCGGGGTCCTACGGGACACAAGTGGGCGGTCGGAAACCAAACATTATCTATCACCCACCGATGTCTCTGCTTACTTACTTCAATTTTAGTTGTTAAACAGGAATTAAAGTGACGAAAAGTAAAGCCATGATCATCTCCAACATCAACATGTGGCAATACACCAACAACTGTGGCACTTGACGACACGCAACAACACTTGAGAAAGCGACTACGACGCGCAAGTCCAACTATCTACCAAACAACAGGTAATAGGGTGTGTCCAAGGCAATATACGGCTGCAA
Source organism: Avena longiglumis (assembly GCA_030063025.1). Classification (NCBI taxonomy): domain Eukaryota; kingdom Viridiplantae; phylum Streptophyta; class Magnoliopsida; order Poales; family Poaceae; genus Avena; species Avena longiglumis. The sequence goes on along the minus strand of CP125974.1, from coordinate 497,602,798 downwards.
GGGATTTCACGGGTACGACAACTAGAGCATCGCAACACAGATAGCAATAGATCAACAGGAGGGAATAAACACTAGAAAAGTAAGATAGGTAGAAAGGGGGAGATGCTCGCCTGAAAACATTGCCGAAGGGTTCATCCAAAGATCGGGGCGAAGCTCACATCAACTCAACGGCCTTCTCCGCGAAGAAGCAAAACACTAGAATAAACACCGGATGCAATATTTAATACAACGGCAGAAGATCGGCAGGATGCATGTATGATGTATGACATGGCAAAGGTGCGATGCAATTAGGTCATATTAAGCGAAACCGGGGTCCCGACAATTAATTAAATGGTTCAAGTTGTTTAGCTACCCCGCAATTTAAATGTTGCTTTAAACAAGGCAAGATATATCACTGGTTCGCTACACAAATTTAAATGAGGCCAATATAAGACTAGATTTGCCCGCATATGAGCCTCATATTTAATCATGATGTGAATCGGCATAAGTCCCCCGAACCACATGAATGTATGCATGCAAGTATGACAAGTTAATATGCCACAAGTTGTATTATATTATAAAATAGGGTTTCGGAAAGGGGCACACATTAGAGTTCGGCCGATCTTGGTTCCGGGGGTTCGGGGTCGGTCTCAGGGTCCAGGGTTCGGCGAGGTCCAGATACCAGAGGAGAACTTGGTTTACAACGGTCGATCTTGCCGCTGACGATGAACTTGAGTGGATCGGGTACCGGGGGTCTTGGGATCCGTGGAGTAGACCTTGTCGCACGGTGTCCGCGAAGCAGTTCTTGTCGTTCTGTGCGAATCTTGTCGTCACGAAGATCTTGTCGGGTCATCGTATCGGGTCGACGACCTTGGCATCCGGGTTCTCGGCGAACTTGGCGTGTTGGGTTCGGTCTTCGGGAACGGGTCTGTGGATCCATGACCGGGGGTCTTCGGACGCCGGGAACAAGCTTCGGAATCCGTGAGGCGATCTTGACGCTCGATGTCCGTGAGGAAGTCCTTGGAGTCCAAGATGGAGATCTTAATGTTCCGGGTCCTACAGTCGACGGGGATCTTGACTCTCGACACCTTCGGATTCTGGGACGGAGCACTCGAGTCCCGACCAGTAGGCGCACCAGGTCCTGATGGGAACACTTATCATCGGAGTCTGGACAACCCGTACCAAATCTCGCTCCTGTCTTCGCATCCCCAACACGACATGAACACAGGCAGCAACATAACATCACCCACACCTCCTCACCACTCTGTCTCCACATCAACATGCACTTCAGGGAACGTACAGAGCCAAGGAGAGGCTCTGTCGCGTGGACACAGGGTCGGGAGGACGCAGTGATGCGAGCCGAAGGTTGGTGGGGGCGCTCATGCTGCAGGGCGGGCGGCGGCAAGATAGCGGGAGGCTTGGGGGCGGCGACCGAGGCCGGCGGCGGAGGCGCCGTCGGCAGGCGGCGCGGCAAGGAAGAGCGGGCGAAGGAGAGCGGCGGTGAAGCGAGCGAGTGGGGGGCGGCGGGGCGAGGTGGAGGCGGCGGCCATGAGGGCCAGCGGCGGCGCAGAGGCGGCCGCAGCGCGGGGCGCTCGGCAGACGTGGCACCGGGAGGAGGCGGCATGGGCTGGGAGGCGTCTGGCAGCGGTGGCGGAGGCAGCGGGCTCGGCCGTGGGGTCGAGGCACGGCTATGGCCATGAGAGACGGGGGGCTCGAAGGGAGGAGGTCCGTGGGCTTAGCGATCTGGGCCATGAAGTCGTCAGGCCTGGCCGGCCAAGGGAGGAAGGGGGAGAGGGAGGCAGTGGTGAGGAGAGGGACCGAGGAGGAGGGGGTGGAAGACGGGGCCTGGGAGAGACGGGAGGTGGGGGACGGTTCGCATGGGGGAGGAGAACGACAGGAGGGGGTCTGGGGACGCAGGGCCAGGTGGGGTCCAGGGAGGTTAGTGGAGAGTGGGACCGGGGATGCTGCGTGTGTGGGGGTTGTGTGGTGTTGTGTGCGTTTGGGTGTGTTGTGTGTGTGTGGCCTGAGAGGAAGAGGGAGAGAGAGGTGAGGTGGCACGATTAGAGTGGTGGGGGGTTTGGGGAGAGGTGAGGTGGCGACATAGGATAGGTTGGGGTGAGGTGGAGGTAGGGTGGGTAGATTAGGTAGGGTAGTTTTCCGATTTTAGGTGGACCGTTTGTAGGTAGTCTGGACCGATTGGGCCTCTGGCCTGACCGGTCGGACTGCCTCTCCGGACAAAAGATTCTTAAAGCTTTAATTTTATTTGTAAAACATTTTGGAAATACTTTTTAGACAAATAAAAGATCTGACCAGACCGATGTTTTAATTTGAAATAAGACGGGGGCTACTTAGAAAACAAAACTAGGCGTTTCGAAAATAGTTTCAGACAAACAATGCATGATGATGACGATGCAATGCACAAAAACAACGCGATTTTCTAGTAGTGGTTTTGCGAGATGCCACACCTAGCTAATAGAAAACATGGGTGGAAAATATATTCACACTATGGAAAAATCTCTAAGTCCGAGGACTTATGTGTTTGTTTAATAAAACAACTAAGTTAATGAATCCCCTGGGTGGAATGGGCTTGCTTGGTGGATTTTGGTTGAGTGGTTCACAAGGCCCATGTTTATGGTTGACCTTGTGTATCTCACTTGTGGATGGCCACCCAGGAACAAAGAGATTTGAGATGTCAAATGTTGAGAAGCTTCAAGTGCAACCACTTGGCAATATGGGCTCTGCCATGATCATATAGGTTGCAAGAACTTAGCCATATGGACAGTGGGTGGTAGTGTTTGATAGGTTGGAGCGCGTCCATTTTGGTCTAAGGGAAAGCTTTTGAAAGATCTTGTCTTGGGAAACCAAGTCTTGTGGGGAAAGTGCACCACCTCTGCAGAGTGTAAAATCTAAGTACTTAGCCATGTCCCTGGTAAAGGACAATTTGAGCATCAAGACATGGAAGCAATCAAGAATCTCATCATTCAAATTTCTAAGTTAAAACTTGTGGATTAAACAAGGGTTGTTTGAAATCTTCAATCTTTGATTGAGAGATGCCTTGTAAAGGATCTTCAATCTTTGATTGAGAAAAATGATTTTATCAAAGCAAAGACTTAGTATTTTCAAAGGTTAAGGAAAAAATCTATTTTGAGCAATGCAAGCCTCAACTCCACTTAGCCAAATGCATATATATGATAGACTCCACTATACTAATATAGTAACACTTGCCAATACAATTCAAATGTATTGACCCTTTGTGGCTGTAACTTGTAATGTTGCAGGTTTGATTGATTTTAGTGAAGATTGATTGATTAGGATTACAAAGTCTACAACCAACATCTGCCTGTGGCACTTTGAAGATGAAGGGCCCCATGCTTATAGTTATTCCGCTGCAATGTAATGTAATAGCCAAATGAGCTATGTATTGATGTAATAAAATTATGTTATTCTTGGTTATAAAGTTATATTATGACCTTTGTTTCTTGATATTACATCTAAACTGTGGATGCTATCTATTGATCCAGGGACTAGCATTGTAAACACAGGAGGAGTCTACCTTATTAGGTTGAGACCTCTACAGGTTCGTAGCATGGAAAACAAAAAAAAATTATCGCATGAACACACACAACCCAAGATCTATCTACTAGATTGCAGCAACGAGTCGATAGAGTACTAACCCTCGAAGATCCAAAGTGGTTAACGAGAGCAGATTCTCGTGGGTGATGTAGTCGTACACTTGCCGATCTCAAGATCGCATAGATGATCCTTTCTACTGCGTTCAAGAAGGCGCTTCATGATCGGTCACACATTCGGTACTCGATGAAGACCTTCCTCTCCTTGTTCCAGTGAGAGGTTGTAGCACTCTCCTCGCGATTCCGGCAGCACGACGACGTGGTACCGGAAGTAGAGGGGAGATCACGCAGGGCTTCGCCTTAAGCCAGAGCGAGTATGGTGGACTATGAGAGAGGCCCTTGGTGATCTAGGGTTTAGAGGGAACCAAGGGGAGAGTGTAGCCGGTGGCTAGGGTTTTGGGAACACCCCAACTCGCCGAGTTGGTGGTGCCCTAGGCGGCGGCACAAGGAGGTGGTGGTGCCGGTGACTTGGAGGAGAGGGCTAGGGTTTGGGTGTGAGGGGTAGGCTTCCCTACCCCTCCTTATATAGGTGGAGGGTGGCTGGTTGGGAGGAGGGAGTCCTCCCCCAACTCGGCCTCCTTGGCCGGCGGGTGGAGGGAGGAGGACTTCCTCCCCAAGTAGGTTTCCTACTCTCCCTCCACCAAGCAAACTTGTCGTTTGACTTTTTCAAATTGGCCTTTGACTTTCAAACTTCGATTTGATTTCTTCTCTTTATTTTGCCTAGCCAAGTGACCTAGTACATGATGCAACCATTCCACATTGTCATGACACATCCATGTACCCTTCCCCTCCGGAGTGCCGGACCTTCCAGACCCTTCTAGAACATTCTGTGAAAACACGGAATCATTCCCGAACTCAAACAAGACTTTCCTTATATGAATCTTATTCTCGGACCATTCGGATCTCCTCGTGATATCCCGGATCCCATCCGAGACTCCGAACAACATTCGGTCTCTTACTCATCATTCCATAACTACTCAACAACATCAAATCCTTAAGTGTGTCTCCCTACGGTTCGTGAATTATGCGGACATGACCGAGACACTTCTCTGATCAATAACCAATAGAGGAATCTGGAAATTCATATGGCTCCCACATATTTCTATGATTACTTTGCGATCGAATGAACCACTTACATACGATACCAATTTCCCTTTGTATCACGATAGTTTACTTATCCGAGGTTTTGATCGTCGGTATCTCTGTATACCTAGTTCAACCTTGTTACTGATAAGTACTCTTTTATCGTTCCCGCGGTATGTGATCCCTTGTGAACCAGTCACATGCTTGCAAGCTAATTGGATGACATTCCACCGAGAGGGCCCAGAGTATATCTATCCGTCATATGGATGGACAAATCCCACTCTTGATCCATGTGCCTCAACCCATACTTTCCGAACACTCAATGCCACCTTTATAGCCACCAAGTTACGGTGTGGTGTTTGATGTCATCAAAGCATCCTTCCGGTGATGGTGATTAACATGATCTCATGGTCGAAGGAATTAGGTTACTATGTATCAGAAAGCTTATAGCAAATGAACTATATTAAATGACTTGATCTTTATGCTATGCTTATTTATAGGAGTATGTCCATCACATCATTCTCCTAATGATATGACCCTGTTGTTAATAACATCTCTATGTTCATGATCAGGAAACCATGATCATATATTAACCAACAAGCTAGTTTAACAAGAGGCTTTACTAGGGACTCTTTTATGTTTACAAATCACACAAGTATTAATGTTTCCGGTTAATACAATTATAGCATGGTATGTAAACATTTATCATAAGTATGAAGATATGATAATAACCACTTTATTATTGTCTCTTGGGCATATCTCCAACAATCCCATGGCATGGATAGTGTTCTGTGAGTTTCCTCGGTTCCCAAGTTGATACGTAAGGAGTGCCAACAGCTTTATAGTCACTATAAGTGCTAACACACCTTCTTCTACCAACAAGTAGTTCCCTCCATCAAGTCCTCACAAGAGGAAAATATTAAGAGGTCGACTTCTCCCAACATCAAGATGAAGACAATCTAACACATGGTCACAACGATGAATATCATAATAAACTTTATCTTATTTCAATCTCGTGCTAGGGCTTCTCCATCTCCCAAGAACTAATGATCTATTCAGACATGGAGGCAATCAACATCATGGCAAAAATAATGGAATCTATCATAGATGAATAGTGCTTGTATAAATCCACAATGAGTACGAAAATTACAACAAGATCTAGACAAGATATAGATGGGATGGATGGAGATGGTGGTGATGCAACGGTTGATGATGAAGATCGATGCCTTAGCCTCCCGGATCTACGTAGGGCGAATATGGATCCCCGGTGGATGAGTTCCTCCTCCAGATGCCTTTCAAAGGTGAGGTTTCGGCGATTTTTGGGTGTTCTGTTTGTCGTCTCCCCGATTCAGTTGCACGGGTGAAACTATTTGAGGAGGCGGAGGTGGCGTCAACACGACAGCCGGGAAAGTTGCTCCCGCCGTATAGTTGGTCGTTAAACTTTCTGTGTCCTCCAATTGCTTCGGGTTTTCTTCTGGTGTTATTGATATTTTCTAAATAAGCGATTTACATTGTTTTTGACTCCTTTTCGATCCAATACAAATGGTCCAAAAATTGTGTCTATCATATCATGATCCTGGTGAAAATAGATATAAAAGATGCATGCGAACACCGTAAAATACCAAGATTGCGGTGCTCAATCCTTTATGGGTCTATACAAACTGATAGAGCTCCAATGCTGAACATTTCGCTCGGATGATGTACCATTTAGTTACTATCTATTATTGTGTCTAGATTGTGTTGCTCTCTATACTTTATGCCAGTTCTGAAGAAATAATCTCTTTGTGCTTTGCACTTTGCTCTTATTATGTATTCCTGGCCCACTCAATTGTATTGCAACATAAATAGTAAACCAGTGAAACTTGCACATCTTTTAACTTTCCTATCTTTCAGTTTATGTGTTCATATAGATGCAATAATGATTGGATTGAAAATTAGATCTAGCAGTTCAGTTATCGACATTGGTATATTACCATTAGATGAATTTGAGAACAAGGTTATTTTCCATCTGCCTTTATTCTACGAATTCGTATGCATCAATTCTATCGGTTTTGACTAGGCTGCCACATAACTATGTTAATAGTAGTGTATTAGTACCGTAGATTGGTACCGCCGGCCAGCTTATTACCTCTGTGATGCAAACCCGCTTTGTAATGCGGTAGAAATATGTATTGGCACCACTAGCCAATGTCCAATTGCACCGCCAGCTATGTATGTCAGTAGCAATATAAAATGCAGGCCAATAAAAGTGATGGAACTACCAACTAATATGCACTCTGAACACGGAGGAGTTTTCTTACCATTGTGATGGTTATGCATCTTATATTACCTCTACTAAATGCTCACATAATACCATTCTTTCACCTTCACCACAAAAAAAAGTAGGCTATCAACGATGTAGGCCAACACTTAACTTACTAGATATATGCAGTCCAATTGAATACTGCATTTAGGACAACCGCACCCACCCCCCTTTTCAAACCATCAAACAATGCTATCAACGGCTCCCGATTACTACCTTGTGCTAAATATACTAATCTACATAAATTTATACTGTTGAGATCAACAATCATCGGACAACCAGGCCCTACTCAAGCACCACTGCTCAACACACCATTTCGATCTTACCCATACTGAATTTCCTGCCAATTGTTGCGGCCTAAAACGTCATCAACATCTACAAAAGGCATTCCTACCACACAACAGATGCCAATAAAAGCATGTGAATATATATATTACTTTCCTTATACCATGCACAACGGCTAACATCTAACAACTTTCGAAAATCATGTCGATGTCGATGTCGATGCTAGCTATGTACACAAATGAATTAATGCCACACGATGCGGCGACTAGTACTACTCCGTATCTCCGTTCCTTAGAGCAAGGACTATAAATTAAGTCAAAAGTTATACAGTGCAAAGTTTGACCAAGTTTATAAAAAAATATTAATAATTATAATAATAGGTAGCTACAGTATAAAAATATATTTCATAATATATCTTATAAGATTGATCTGACACTATAGAGATTTATAGTTTTTCCTATTGGTCAATTTTTACAATGTTTTTGACTAAATTTATACGACTTATTATTCTAGAAAAGGGAGAGAGTAAATTTCAAAACCTGGCCGTATGTCAAACCTCCCGTGCCCCTCTCCCTCCCCTAACGAACTAGCCGTTCTGCTCTGCTGTGTGTCAGACTCAGACCTCACGGGGCAACCCGAAACAACGAAAGCTACCAGAATCCGTACCGCGGTACCACCGCCACCACAGCGCCGAAACAGGGCCGACTGAGACGAGACGAGACACACCGTCCGTCCCAATTTCGAAACCCCAGAACCGGGCATCCGATCCAGCCATCCGCCGCGCGGGCAGCGCACAGGCGGCAGCGTCCCCGGGCCCTCCACGCGGGCAGGCAGGGAGAACGGGGAATGTGGCAAATGGATGCGCGCCCCCGCACTGCATCAGGGCGCGGTCATCGGCGCGGTCGCCCGTCGTCGTCTCGTGCCTCCACATGCGGGCGAGGCAGTGCGTGCCGCTTCGGTCGCCGCGCTGCTTCTGCTGCTGCTACAGCTCCCCTCCTCCGCTGGATCTCGTGCGGCTCGGCTGGCCCTGCACCGTCAAATTATCCTCGCAGCATCTACGGCGGTACAGCAAGTACTGTCGCTTTAACACCCCATCCTGCACACTGGTCCTGGTCCTGTAGCGGTACACTGGCGTCGTCAATGGCCGGGCAGGTTGGGTCCCTGCTGACGAGACGAGACAAAGTTGTTATTTCAGTCGAGACGGCCAATTATTACTCCGCGGTAGTAGTGGCACGTTTACTCTACCCGAAATTTCCACGTCAAATTTCTGGGAGTAGTAGTACGTAACAATTTTTTCACTTTGAACGAGAAACTCCAGTCGAGAGAGAGAGGGAGGGAAGCGGAGCTGTGTGTGAAGGTGCATTATTGCACACTCATCGTAGGCTTGCACTCCACGAGGCCGCCATCCATTATTAATCCTTGAGTAACTGTCCAATCAAATCATATCGAGGAGGGAAAGCTAGTCCAAAGACTCCCAGTGGAGCGGCACCTTCCGGCTAATTTTACCGAACCCTCTCTCTCCCTCTCTCTCTCTCTCTCTAGCCAGCCTGCCCAGTAGAGCCAGCAGTAGGAGCAGGAGCTGCTGCTGCTTCCACCTTCCGCGCCCACCTACGCACGCGAGTCGTGGTGGAATCCGAACAATGGCGCTCGGTTCCGCGGCGGATCTGTAGGCGCCGCGCGGGATGGGATCTGGGACCAGCAAGGGCGCCTCGGCGGCGTCGTCAGGGGGCGGCGAGGCGAAGAAGCGGAATGGGAAGGGGAGGGGGCGGACCCTGCTGCGGCTGCCGAGCTCCTCCTGCTTCCGGGCCTTCTCGCCGGGGCGCGATGCTGCTTCCTCTGCGCTGCCGGCGCCGCCGCTGTCGCCGCCAGGGGTCGAGGTAACGACACCGCCGCTTCGTTTCTCTGTGCCATTGCTGAATCGGGTGTTGACTTGTCCAAAATAGTACCACTCCTACTTGTAGTGTACTAGTATATTGGCTCTGCCTGCCGCTCTGGTAGATCTCGCGTTTGTTCGATGATGGCCCTCTCTGTCATCTCCGGTTCCGGTTCCGGTTCCGGTTCAGGAGAGTCTGCTTCTCCACTTTCCTGCTATGATTTCTGTAGAGTTGTCCAGGTTTTTGCTGGATGGGTAAATGATGATTGGTCGGTGTGCCTCGCCAAAGGGTTCATAGTTATGTTAGTTTTACGGGTGACTTCTCATGTGCCACAATAGTTATCAGAAAAAAACGATCATGTCCTCTTGGGCAGGTTTTGTTTTGGAGTTATGACAAACTAGCAGGGGGTGTGAGTTTCCTGATTCGGACTAGTGATGAACGACTAGTTTCTACTCGCGTCAAATGTCAGGGATTTGTAGTACTGCCTTCGTAATCTAATGGTGCATTGGTGTGTGTTTGCAGTCCAGCAAGGGAGGGGAGACTGCAAGGCTGCCTTCACTCACCCACATCGGCATATCAGACGAAGATGCTCTGGCGGTTCCTAAATCTAATCCAAGTGAAGGCAGAACGGCGCCTTCGCCGGATATCGACGGAGACCAAGACGATGATGTGTTGCAGAATGCCACCGCCACCAGCACTGTGGTCGAGGACAGCCGGTTGCCGAATCCTTCTGACAGGCCGCGCCCATGCTTCGGTGTCAACTATGGGTTGAGTAGAGCCGTCAGCTTAGGATCGTCGGTGGCATGCTCCATTCTGTCATCCGGCCTCTCCACTTCGACCAATCCTGTTGGAGGCCATTCTTCTGATGCGGACATCCCCCAACAAGGTGGTGCATCGACTTCTGGGATTGATTCAAGTCTGGATATGCTTAGAGATAGCGTCACGACGCAAGCTAGAGCGGCTCATCAGGCTAGGAGAAATTTGCTGGAATCCGAAGATGCTAATCTGAGATATTCAAACAGAAGGATAGGGTCCCAGGAACCTTCTGAAGGAAGTGTGCGGTTTAGCCGAACGCTGAGTGTTGGACGACTTCGTGACAGGGTTCTCAGGAGGACTCAGTTCTCAGATGGTTTGTTCAACCCTTCGCTTCTTTATGATAGGCCAGTGTGGCCAGCAGGAAATGGTAATGCTGCGCAAGACCCATCGATGATGCAACGGACTAATTCACACAGAAGTTCCGAACCGCAATCACACCCTTCAACTAACAGCATGTACAATTCTGGCCCTGCAAGAGAGGCCAGTAATCGGGATCTACTTGAGCGCAGATCAGCTTTTCTTGAGAGGAGGAGGAGGATACGTTCTCAGGTGGTCTACACTCTACAGCTAAACTGTTTTGATCCTCTTTCTCACTTGCCTGCATGTGTATTCATAGATTTTGCTCTCTTAGCAGGTCCGAGCTCTCCAAAGATTGGGCAGTAGGTTTGAAAACTTATCAGGTCACGAGAGATCATGCATTCTATCTGGTCAGCATAGAACAGGAAACTGCAACTGCAGAACAAGCAGTCGACCAGGTAATTCTGTTGAAGAAACCGGAACAAGGGCTAGCATATCAAGAATTGTTATGTTAGCAGAAGCACTTTTTGAGGTATGTGGTGCACGTATTTCTAGTCATTGCTTTTTTTTCCTTTACTGGAGAAGGCTGCCGTCTTACATCCACATGGTTATGCCTGTCATAGGTCCTGGATGAAATCCACCAACAGTCTGCTGCTTTATCCTCAAGGCCATCGTTTCCTTCAATTGGATCCGTTCCTGCTCCAAAGGAGATCGTAGAGTGTCTTCCTGTCAAGGTTTACAGGAAGCCATTAAAGCACCAGACTGATGAGGATGCACAGTAAGCATTAAGCTTATTTGGAAATTCGTTCACAAATGTTACTTAAATATTTGGACTTAAGCAGTTGAGCAGCTTTTGGTACATGTGTCACTGTTATGTTAACAGTACTGTATCCACTTTTGGGCAAACTCGATAACACAGCATACATGCACATGATGGGGTTTGTTTTTTGAGATGTGCACATGATGGGAAGTTAATAAACCTGAAATGTCAATACCCATGTTCACTTCTGCATAGATATTATTTTTGCTGATAATTCTTAGGACTGCAAGTGTATCCATAAGGATTCAGACCCCCACTGTCTTTGAACTGCAACTCATACTTAGCTAAGTCACATGATTAGAAATCACCTGAACCATTCAATCACAAATCAAGTTCTTGGATAACAGTATGGAAGATTTGTATGCCCCAACCTACCATTCACGTCAAAATAGTTTGTATGACTGAAAAGTTATTTGTGGCATTTATAACTGAACTTGGAAGGGCAGGGTGTCCAAATCCTCTAAACAGCGTGCGTACAATTATGAAAAATGTTCTTTGTGTTGACGAATACTAGTCCCTGCAAGATCCTGAGCACAACTGCTATTCTTCAGTTGTGCGTGTGGTTTGTGCAGTTGTCGTTTAAGCTGCAGGATCATTTCCAGCCGGCTAGCACTGATACATGTTACAACAATGGAGCGTTTGACCCTATTTTTTCATGTATTTATTTGTAAATATTGTCTTTTGGGTTTCTTTTGATGTTTGTACATATCTATTGAATAAATTTAAACAACCATGCTTTTTTTTACTAATAATCCTTCCTCCACAATGCAGATGCTATATTTGCCTTGTTGAATATGAAGAGGGAGATTCTGTTCGCATACTTCCATGCAATCATGAGTTTCATTTAACATGTGTAGATAAATGGCTCAAAGAGATTCACAGGTATTGTCCTAGAAACTCATCAAGAAAAAGATTGAATAGACATACTATGATTATTTCTTTGACATGCTCTTAGCTATTCCTTGATATGCTATCTAAGATGTACTGCAGCATTAGTATTTAGTTATTATTGATAAATATCATCCTCGTGCGTTGTTGGAGACTAGACTTGCCGATCAGATATTATGTGGTATAGACCTATAGTCACAATCACGATTCAACAAGCCGTGAATTTCTCATTAGTATAGTGTTTTCACATGAATGTTGTGTGATTGCATGCTACCTTTGAAAGCTGCTGGCAATCAGTGAACTTAATAAAGTATTGTTTTTAATCTTTCAGAATAACAAATAAATAAGCTAGGATGCTTACATCTATGCAGATTAAGTTATGTCGAGCATTTTAATTCAAAATATACATTTTTAGCATTTTAATTGTAGGTATAACTTGAAATTAATCCTGATTCCCTAACTTAATTTTCAAGACATAACTTAGGCATAACTTGGCTTCTGTATTCACTTGACCTGGGTTAACTGGTGGGAAATTTCTTGTCTGAATTTTGCTCTTCTCGAGCTGCTTTTGTTTCATACAGTAGGTATCAGTTAGTCTTTCGCGGTATTCCATATTTTTTTTGTTCTAAGGTGAACCTATATCTTCTGTTTGTAGGGTTTGTCCACTTTGTCGTGGTGATGTCTGCAGATCTGATTCGTCGAGCGTAGGGAAACTCAGCTGATTCTTTCATCTCTTAAGGATCCAGCTTCTGGCAAGAAAAATGGAGCTCCTGACATTGTTCCCTGATCTGACCTGATAGAATCTGCAGAATCTTGTTGGTGTAACTTGATTTTGTTTCTTCACTCGTCTGGTCAGAACAACTCGGGATGCTCCTATATGTTATGCCAAATTTGCATCGCAGTCATCCTATTATAAAATCGATGAACTGCCATGTGGATTTGAGATTGTTGTACTGTACGGTGGGGGAAGCTTGTTGATATTGGTATCCGGCTTACAGTTTCGTGATCTTTGAAATGTCTACCCTTTTAGATGCTGTGTCACATGAAAAGAGCCCAAATGTGACATTTTCATGTTTTACATTGATTTTGAGGATTTCCTAAAAAAAATCCCCTTCTATTGGGTACACTTCAAATTTGGAAAACCTTATTTCGTGTTTTTTTTTTACTTTCAGTAACCTTGGCGAACTCAAAAGGACCTAAACTTTTTTTTTTTTGGAAAAGAGCATATATTAATATCACAATGACATCAATTACACCCAGCCTCTGCAACAACGCATGCCCTAGCGGCTCTACGGATGCACACAGCTCAGAAAAAGAAAGAGAAATTACAAAAAAGAAAAGTCCCGCTACAGAGAACTAATCCTCAAAGAAAGCAGCGGTGACACCATCGTAACAACAGAGTAGTCCCACTCCAATAACAACGCCTTCAAGAAGGAAGCGGTGCCCAAGCGGCCGTCGTTCGACCAAAGGTCATAGGTTTTCACCTTGAAGAAAGTCCTTACTCACAAAACAATGTCTTCAACAAGATCATTGCCAGGCACAACCAACTAAGGCCAGACCTTGGATTTTCACCCTGCAAGATAAGACTGGAAACTCCCCTGTGTTGTCTTCCGGTACCATGATCGATGCAACGAGTCCCAGATCACGCGGATCTCCGTCAGCATAAGAACAATAATCACCATCGCTACCCTCAAATTTCCGCTTTCCTGACATTCTCCGCATCTGACATCACCATGGCTCAAAGCATGGCACTTGGTGGAAACAAACAACAGAGCTTCGCACCGCTCCCTGAAACCAATCGGCCGGAAAAACAAGGTGCGCGGCCGAATACCTTCCGATCCGGCAATCTCCGTGCATGATACGCCCATGGGAGTTCGGGCCGGAGCCTTCGGAACCCGCCTCTCTAGACCAGATCAAGGAGGCGGACATCAAGCAGATCTTCGTCTTTATGCGAAAGAAATCAAAGGACCACCACCTTTATTAGATCCACATACGATCCCCACACCGCCACCGGTTTTGAGGACGGATCGAGCAAAAAGGAAGAGAGCCAAACAGGAACCACCGCAGCAGCGGCCGAGCCGCCAAGAAGATCCAAGCGCCACCTGCCATTGCCTAACAAGGCGCCCGCCGAGGCGACACAGCCTAGATGGCCCCAGATCTAGCCCACGCGGCGCAGACCTGCAAATGCCGCAGCCGAGGCCCTCCATACACCACCGTACCGCCTCCGCCGAGCCACCATGCGCCGCCGCGACCTCCAGGAGCAGCCGCTGCCGCCGACTCGCCATCATGCCTCCACGGCAGCCTCTCTCCAACCTTCGGCGGCGAGGGCCCTGGCCCACCATGAGAGGGACTGCGGCATGGAGGAGAAAGCATGGAGGAGCAATGGCCTTAGGTTGCCCCGAGTCGCCCCGTATGGGAGCGACGCGGGGTCAGGTGAAAAGGACCTAAACTTGTCCTAAACTTTTTTTTACACAAGTTTTTCTTCGAGATGAATACTGGAGCACTTGGGCCTGATGAGGAGTTGCATGAGACACTAGGAAGGGCTCACCTGACTCCTCAAGCGTTGGATGTCGTCAATCTTTGTGTCCCTGGACTTCTGGTAACCTAAAACCATCTATAAAAATAACCCCCTTTGCCCATCTATAAAAATGACCCCCTTTGCCCATCTATAAAGATGACCCCCTCTGCAATTTCGCAACAGAGAGTCGACGAAGAGACAAAAACATACATACAAGGGTAACAAAGGTAGGACCTCCGAAGATTGGAGGGGGGATCGATATCGTAGCCGCCCTCAGTTGCATCTCCACCACTCTAACTTCATCAACATCGCCTTCATTATGAAGAGGGAGTAGTCCATCTCTGGGCTATGAGTTTGTGGCAGTAGCTTGATATCTTTCTCGTGCTATCATGGTTTTATAATCATATGAGTTGTCCTACATGACTATGGTCACATGTGTAATTCCTATATGGTTGTTGTTTTATGAGATAAGCATATTAGATTGCAATTTTCAATATGCATTAGATCTTTTTGTACATGTATATTACTACCTCGTTCATGTATACATGTTTTGATCAAACTAATACACAAGGACGTGTAAGGGGGAACACGTGTGTTAGTAACTGGTAGAGCAGCTAGATAATGATAGAAAATTTGGGACCTACTATGGGTTTTAACTTTTCGTTGTTGTCCCACCAGGGATAAATGAATTCATGTGTTATAATCATCTAGTGACAGAAAAGCTAAGCTCTTTTGTTAGAGGTAGCATATTTGTTATTCATCATCATGTCAAAGTACTGAAATCAGTATTCTATTTATCTTAAATCTAGTATGCGGAGTTTTCTCTTACTAGAAAGGATTAGAAAGATGTGTTACATCATCTTTATTATATGATGTGGTGCTCATATGATTGTGAATCAAACACTGCACGGGGAGTCGAACAATTATCTTGCTTTGTAGAGCTATTTTCGTGCCACCATGTGTATGAGAGAGTCAGACAAGTGAACCCGAACTCCGTTTCATTTACAATCATAAGAAACACCTTTTACTTGCATTTATACCACTTTCAATTTTTTTACAATTATTAAATCTAAAAATACAAAAACACTTTAATTGCTTGTTTCCATCACCTACACATCAAAACTATCACTATAATTGCAATTGCATTAAGTTTTATCATTGCATATAAGTTTAGTTTATTTTTATTGCTTGCATATAGGTTTAAGTTGCCTTTATTTTTATTTATTATCCGATTCTAATTTACTCCCTCCGTCCTGGTTTAAAGGACACAATTTGCAAAACACGCAATCCCAAAATATTTAGACACAAAAGCATTTAATCTCTATAATTACTCTTGTGTGAAAACAATAAAATCCTTGCATGCACATGTGTGAACAAATGTGAATGCTTTGCTAGCTCTTTTTCTTCTTATGCATGTCCTTCTCCACACTATTAAATGGACCAATTAGAGGACACCTAGGTCCCAGAGAATTGCAAATTGTGTCCTTTAAACCGGGACAGAGGGAGTATATCGTGTGCTTGCAACCATATTGGTGGAGTTGGAGACAAATGACAAGTTATCTTGCTTTTGCAGTTTGCTAGAAAAGAGAGAGGAAAGGGTTCTACTATTTCTCCAAGTGTTCAATATTAATTCCGAAGCTATTTTATATAGAAAACATCCTTGATACATCACTTTGCGCTTGGAATTCCAACATATTGGTATCCACTTAATTTGGTGCTATCAGTGTCATATGCACTACCACACATTATATTATACATGCAGTAAATCAATAAACCTTGACATATCTATGTTATTTTTGAAATGGAGATTGAACCCCTGGCCTCTGCTTCAAAATGATACATACAACCTTCTTCATTTGTTATTCAACATGGCCTTACAAATAAAATCCAATGATTTACTCGAACCCACCTCACTAGCAACATTTGTCGCAACAAGTATGATGAAATGATGAAGGGGTGGTGGCCATGTGCACTGACGTCGCACCTACGCACATCACCACAAAAACGGAGCGCTCACCAAACGGCCCAATGAAGAGACGGGAGCACAAACCGGTCTAGCGGACCCTCACCGTGCACCATTTCACAAGCTCTAGAAGCGTGTTCTCTGCTAACCCGTGTCCAGGACAGGGATCAAGGCATTGACCTGCCGATCCCTATCATCGATACTGCAAAGGCGCTAGACATCGCCACCGCACTACGCGCCCATCATCACACGCCTGTTGCGGAGACTCCACCGCGCCACACTGCCAAGACTCGCCGTATTTGACACGGAAGAGGACATGTCACTCAACCTTAGGTTCCATCCCGCTAGCAACGACCCCCCAAAATGATGCCCCCAAGAGGTAGAACGATGTCGTGTGCCGATATCGTCCGATCCGGGAGACACATATCTGAGGTTTCACCCCCAAAGCAGCCCAAGCGAGATGAAGATATATACATCAAAGATGCCTTCAACAAGGTAACAACGCAACGACGTCGCCATCGTCCGCCATGACCAAAGTCAAGTATTCACCAACAACCTCGCATCCCGAACTTGCCGCCAACTAGATCGCCACCAACCATCTCCGATCTATAGGCCCTAGAGGACTATGATGCTCCTACATCCAGCGTTGTCAATGCCAAAGAAAGCTCTATTCGCCACACACACCTCTTGCGATGAACCTAGGCTCGGGGTCCCATGAGCTGCCTTCCCCTAGGTGTTTCCACATGGGTCCTCCTCCTTTCCAAATATTCCCCACGGACGGGATGCCACCGCTGTGTCAAGAGCCACAGATCTGGGGTCCTTGCACCGTATATGTCACATCCCAAGATTTTCCAAATCTTGTAATGTGAAAATAAATGAATAAAATAAAACTTTGTTTGATTTTCAGAGCCAGAAGAAACTTTTTGAATTCAATTGGAACTTCAAACCCATTTGAATTAAATAAAATCCTAAAGAAATTTAAAAGATAAAACATTTAATAAAGAAAACATTTTGAATATTTAAAATTACTACTTTGGATCTTTAATAAAAGATTTTGTTTTCAAATGAAAAGGTGGATTTATAAATAAAGATTATTTTATAAAGCCAAATTAAACCTTGGCCAAGCCTTCTGAGATTAAAACATTTTATTTTAAATAAAAATTTGCAAAGGTTTATTTAAATAAATTAATAAGGATTTAATATCCAAATTTATTTAAATAAAAGGTTTTACCAATTTAATTGAAACATCAAAACTTATTAAATTATTTAAAATAAGTTTCCCAAATATTTGATATTCACAAATAAAACCTACTGATTTGGTTTTGAAAATATTTAGGTTTCAAATAAAGATTTTATTAATAAAAATCAAACTCTATTTGATTTAACAACTAAGGCCCATTTTGTTTAATTATTAATGGACCCTAAAATAAAAGGTTAATTTTGTTTCCTAAATATTCTTTATTTCCAAATAAACTACTAAATGGTTTAAAATTAATTAGTTCTCAAGTGGAACTTTGGAATTAAATCAAAACCTATGGATTTAATAGTTGATACATCTATTTAGTTAATTATTAATGGACCCTATTATTTAAATTATTAATTTGAATTTGGATTTTGGTTCATGTTACTGAACAGAACTAATTTCAATATTACAAAGTTTGGGTGTTGTTTGAATTGATTTGAACATTGTTTGTTTGTTTGAAATTTCAAAATGTAAAAAATAGAAATAGAAAAGGAAAAGAACTCGGAAGAAAAAAATGTATAAACAGATCAATCTAACCCAGCCCTTATTTCACTGTAGAGCCCAGCTCCTCCCAGGCGTTTCTTTCCACTCGAACCGCACCCACACAGGCTGATCAATGGACCCCACCCCTACTCCCTTTCTTTCACCGACAAACGGTCTCACCCCTAGTCATCGTCTTCACCACCCCACCGACCACGCCTCTCGGCCCGCTTAGCGATGAATGCTCGGTTAAATTCACGGCATTGATGCTGCCTTTACCCTCTACGACCAAGCAAGTTAAAGCGCCCCTCTCCCCTCTCTCGTTCCCCTCTGTCTCCTCCTCCAAACACGCCCCTAGGCCGCCCCAATTCCTTCCCGAGCCCTTCTGTCTCCGACGACTTCCCTTGCCAATTCCGGCAGCACCGCAACGCCCCGTGCCTCCTCGACCTAGCTCACACCTTCCCCACCTCCTGACGCACCTGCCTGTGCCTTTCATTCGATCGGCGTCCCCTGTAACGCCGTCACAAGCTTCGAGGCCACAGATCTGGTTCTTCTCCGACGAGCCTCACAGGTAGTTTCCGACCGCCCCGCGCCTCCTCGTTCACGCTCCCTCACTTGTCTCGAACATGCGCGTCTAACCACGTCTTCGTATTGTCTTGGGGTGAACCACAGCACCGTCCCCGAGCACAACCAGAGCACCGACGCCAGAACAACTCGGCGAGGAATTACGATCGCCTGGCGCCTTATCAAGCCAGCAGTACCTTGAGCATCACCACAGCCCTGCGATTCTGGTGAGCTACCCCTCTGCTTCCCTCTCCTCCTAAATCACCGGCGACCACACTGGCCTGCTGCCGCTAACCGCCGCCAATAGCCGATCTTTGGCAAGCGTGCTAGCAGCCGTAGGATCGTGATCTATCGGATACGATAGAACGTAGGTGAAAGGGTAAGTGGCATCTGCGTGCCGCACGATCTGACTTGATCCAACGCACCAGAGCGACCGATCCGTGCGAACCGGTACTGGCGAATAGGAGCAAGCCACGTGGCCAGATTCTGATTAAAACAGATTTTGAATCCAGATTTAAATACCATTTTGAAACCCTTGTAACTTTCAAACCACACGTCCAAAAATTACAAATTTTATATCAATGGATTCAGGAGAACAAACCCTAGCCAACCATACCCTTAGTTTAGCAAATAGTATCTGTTAGCTTGTTTGAATTTGTAGAGACATTTGTATGCTTGTTAAGGATGTAAAAATTGTTTAAAATTGAATTTGGGGTTAAAATCTTTGGCAATTGGATTGATTGAACCTACTGACCCTAGGAAACACTTGGTGGACTCAAAAATGTATTTGGTGAAATAAAGAAATGATTCTTTGATTTAAAACCATTTCTAGTCAAATAGAAATGTAATTTATTTATTGAAAATGATTTCGAAGGAAAACTTTTGCAAAATGGTTTTTTGTGACCTTACTGTCCCTAGGAACCAACCCATGATTTGGAAAATGGATTTGGAAAAGTTTAGAATGGATTAATTAGTTTAGTCCATTTCTAGCCAAATAAAACTATTGTTTTGTTATGAAAATGGTTTTGAGTGAAAACTTTGGAGAAAATGTTTTGGACCAAACCTACTGACCAAAAACACCAAGTTTTGAGAAACCTCAACATATTTGGTGAACCCTACAGATTAATGCCTAGTAAAAATATTTCTACACCACATAAAATGATACTTTGTTTTGAAAATGGTTTTTGAAGTGAAACCTTTTTGCAAATGACTTTGCTACTTGACAACATGACCAAAAGGTGTTTTCAAATACTTATGACCCATTAGGAACCACTTTTCAAAACAAAACAAATATTGGCATGCTTGCATGCATTACTTTGACTTTGTTATTTTATGTGTTGTTTTGCTTGTTTGGTAGATTGAGTTTGTGCCTTGATTGATTGATTTGTAGTGACTTGAAGAGTGTGATTGTTGCAAGTACAAGGAGTGAACCCATACTCTACCAAAAAGGCAAGTGATGCTTCATACTTTTTGTCCCATTACTTTCTCTATGCATTAGTGATTTTGCTAAGTAAAACTTGCATGGATTTTGCTAAGTATAGACCTTGCTATAAGAAAACCTAGTAGATGAATCCTTAGTAGGATTTTCCTAAGTTAAGATTCCTATTACTATCAAGCTTAGCCTAGCTAATAGAAAACATGGGTGGAAAATATATTCACACTATGGAAAAATCTCTAAGTCTGAGGACTTATGTGTTTGTTTAATAAAACAACTAAGTTAATGAATCCCCTGGGTGGAATGGGCTTGCTTGGTGGATTTTGGTTGAGTGGTTGAAAAGGATACATATGCCGCCTAGAGGGGGGAGGTGAATAGGCGGTTTAAAACTTTTACGAGATGGGCTTAACAAAGGCGGAATAAAACTAGCGTTTACTTTGTCAAGCACAAAACCTATATAAACTACGGTTCACCTATGTGCACCAACAACTTGTGCTAAGCAAAACAAGCAACTATGTGATAGCTAGATATAATAATTCAAGCACGAAGGCTATCACAAAGTAAAGTGCATAAGTAAATAGCTCGGTATAGAGATAACTGAGGCACGCGGAGACGATGATTTATTACCGAGTTCCTCCCATAAAGAGAGTACGTCTCGTTGGAGAGGGGGTGGTATCAAACCACCTACGCCACAAAAGGCCTCCCTTATTCTCCGGTGAATCTCACCCCAACGGGATCGATCCACACTTCCACTATCGGTGCACTTGTCGGTGGCAACCGGAACCTCTCACAAGGTTGGGGCACTTCTCCACAACTTAATGGGAGGCTCCCAACAACCTGCAACACCAACAAACCGTCTAGGGTTCCAAGAACCCAAGAGTAAAAAGCTTCTCAAATTTCACTCACCAAATCCTCCGAGGAGAACTCAAACCGATGCACCAAATGTAATGGCAAGAACATAGGAAGTGCTCAAGTCCTTCTCTCCCAAATTCCACAAAAGCTACAAAAGCTAGTGGTAGAATAAGAGAGGAAGAACACACGAGGAAATCCACAAAAGAAACCCCAAGATCTAGATCCCAATATGTTCCCCTCACATAGAGGAGAGATGGATTGGTGGAGTTGTAGATCTAGATCTCCCCTTTCAAATCCCCCCAAAAGATTCAAGAAATATGGGAGGGATTGAGAGTATTTGCAAGCTCTTGAAGGTCAAAACAATGGAGGAGAGAGAGAATGCAAGTCACAGGCCTAAGGAGGAAGAAGGGGTCTATTTATACCCCTTCCCAACGAAATATGACCGTTGGGACCTTCCAGCGGATAATCCGCCTCCCCGGATATTCGGGTTCCCCAACCAAAAAATGGCTAAGGACTTGGCGACCCTCAAGATAGGCGGATTTTGGGCGGATAATCACTTCATGGCCGGATAATCCGCCCCCCCTGAAAACTGGTAGGAACAGCAAAACTGAAACCATCATAACTTTTTCATTCGGACTCCGATTTGGATGATCTTGGGCTCGTTTCGAAGATAGTAACGATCTCTACAAGATCATGCAGGGAACCATCATAGTCCAGCAATGGAGGATAGAACCAAATGATGAAAGGTTTAATCTATCTATAAAAGACAAACCGGTAAAACCTCCAATATCGAAAACACAATAGAGAATGCATAAGAAATCCGTTTTCGATGGACTTAAGCTTGTCATAGAGATTGACACAATATCTAAATCATCTCATGGATAAGAACCAAATAAGAACCAATAAATATGATGCCAAGTATGCAAAGGTTTGAGCTCTCATCGAGGGATATGATCAAGTTACTCACTTGAGAGCCCCTCTTGATAGTACGGTTATCTATCCTATAAACCGGTCTCTCCAACTAACACCACGAGACCAGTTAGAAAGAAACCCTATCAAAATCAAACCTTTGCCTTGTATATTCCACACCTTAGGATGGAGCACCTTTCTTGATTGCACTAGCTTGGTGAAGATGCTCCCCCATACTCCACTATGGAAGAGCCTCTCTTTTAGGCATATCTTCACATATCCATGATCACCATAAGGATGGCACGATACACTTGAGATCATCTTAAGAAACCTTGATCAACACTTGATCTTCTTCACTTTATTCTTATTCCAACCTTAAAGCCACCATATGGTTCAAGCATTGTCTATGGACAAATCCTACAAGTAAAACTCAATGCAAACATAAGTCCATAAAACATTGTCATTAATTACCAAAACCACACATGGGGGCACACATGTTCTTTCAATCTCCCCCATTTTGGTAATTGATGACAATCCTTTGAGAGGGTTTATATAATCAACTTAACAAAAAAATGGTTGCGCCAACATCAAATACTACACAAGTATGTGATGTTGGTATGCCCATAATATATAGAGCATGCTCCCCCACAATGTATGCATGTGTGATGAACCATTACCGTTGGTGGAGTTTCCTCTATATATTCAACATGCAAAGCAACAACAAATATGCAAGAGCATGAGAGGCAAATGCTTAAGAACAAACTTCCCTTAAACCCTCCAAAACATCTCCCCCATTGGCATCGATTGCCAAAATGGGTGAATAGTTCTAGACGACCAATATAGTAATAATTCCTCCAAAGGTGTGTCTTCGCACATATACAATGATGAATACTTTGGAGGGAGTAGAACTATATCGAGGACCCAAAGATTGCCAAAGGAATAAAATAAAAGACGCAAGGAATCACAAGATTCGACAAACCAAATTGAAAACAACAAATGAGTCCAAATGGAAACTACAAGATATTATGATATGAGCAAAATAGTGTTTTAAATAACAAATAGAGAAGCTCTCCAATATATGTGCACAATTTTAAAATAAATGCATTGGAATACATAATGCACAAATATGGAATCCTTGTTCCCCCATAAGAATTTAAAACACAACACATGAAAGATCAAATAAATGCTTAAATAAAATTGAGAAGCTCCCCAAGATTTGTGCATACTTTAAAATTAGTGTATTTCAATACAAAAATACACAAATATGGAATCCTCACTCCCCCATAAACATTTAAGGCACAATAAATGAGACAAAAGATAAATGAGCATTATTAAATGAATTAGACGAGCTCCCCAAATATAATGCACCAATTATGATAATTGCATTTGGGAACAAGGTGCATAATCATGGAATCCTCACTCATCCAAGTTCACTGAACAATACAAGGAATGAGAGAACAATATGAGTGCCCAAAGATGCAAACAATAGGAACGAGCACCCATAGGCAATTAAATTTCGAAGCCACCAAAGAATCAAAAGGAATAGAAAGGTGGTCTCCAAGGATTAAAAACCAACTAACATTATCTTCACATATGTGTGTATGTTTCTAAATGGATAACATCACAAAGACATATGCCCATAACAAAACAAGCACACAAGGAAGATATACAATAAATCACATAAAAGGACAAAACCAACTCCCAAAAAGAGTAAGGTTCCAACAAGTAAACCAAACTCTCCAAACTTTTCATGATGGCACAAAATACAAAAATGAATAGATCAAACTTCCAAGCACATAAAACCCGATATGGATCAAACAAAGAAGCATAAAAATATTGTTCTAGATAATATAAGAGAGCTCACCCATAAGTAGTACATTATATAGAATTTTATTTTGAATGCAAAATGCACACAAATGGGATCATCACTACTACCTACAATAAGAAAAACACAAGAGGATATCAATAAAATAAGAAGATCCAAAAGAAGCAAGGAAGGCTTCAGAGACAACACAAAACATTTCCTTAGCCAAAGATAGGATAAAATTAAACAAAGGCCAAAGTGAATATGATCAATAAATTCTACCATAAATTGAGTACTCATTGTCCAAGGACAGGAAATATTGGGAATAATTTTCCCAAGGTAGCTTGCATGGATATCCAAGATCATAGTCACAACAAGAAGCATATAACAAAATATAAGAATTAAGCATGATACTTCGAACAAGATTCTTGGTAGCTTCCAATAGTCACACAATCACTAGTGATTAGATGAACTTGAAGCAAATGGTTTCCATGATGATATAGAGATCTAAATATGAGGAAACACATACCAAGAAACACTCTCATATACAAGATCCAAAATATGATCAATAAATGCATTCAAGCAAATTGGAACTTGTATGAGCAAATGTGTCACATAGGCGCTAGATAATTATCCATATCAATTCTAAGTGACACAACCTCGAATATTCACATTTTTTTTAGGATTGTAATATGCACTAAGCATATGACTCCCCCATAATGTTATACTACCATAAAACCAACACGAGGCAACAGATCCAAATAGATATAATTAATGGACATTATAGAACTTAAATTTCTCATGTACACACATTTTTAGGATTGTGGAATGCCCAAGCATAACACTCCCCCAAAATGGGATAGTCCATTAATCTATCACAAGAGCCAAATAAGATACCAAATATAACCAAGAAAGGCTCAAACATAAGAAACACACATACATGGTGTGCCACCTAATCATACACAAAAATATGCTTGATTCCTCAAGATAATTAAGTGGAAATCACAACATGTACAAGAGCATGGAAGATACAAAACCAACACATGCACAAGGGGCGAGTAACTTTCAATGTAATGAGTTAAGCATATGTTACCGCAAGGAGGAACATTGGATATATAGTAGAGGCAATATAATCCACATGACTTGACTTGACAATTACACTAGATGAAGATCCCTCAATTCTTCATAATGTAACCAAGTCTCCAATGCCCTCCAACCAACACCTATTGATCAAGTTTTAGCTAGATGGTCCCCAACCAAGTTGGGTCCTAAGAAGTTAGTAACAATAGGCTTGGCCACCCAAATGGTTCTTTTCTTGACACCACATTGGGCACCAACAAATTTGGCAAACACATTGCCAACCTCATCCTTACAAAGAGAATAAGCATCATGAATAATGATAGGATTGGATGAGGAGATACCAATAGTGCATGAGGAAGAAATGTGCCCCTTCTCACGGCAAATGTAGCAAGTTCTTATCTTGCCATCTTTCTTCTTAGGTGAAGCCACAACTCGAGGAAGAGCTCGAGTAGTCCTCTTAGGAAGAGGCCCGTCAATGACTTGAGGTGGGGTTTGAGGCCGCTTCCCTTGTTGCTTCACACTAAGAGGCTTTTTCTTCAATGGGCAAGATCTAACATGGTGCCCTTCTTCCTTGCACTTGAAGCAAACAATGTTGGCCGGATTCTTGACTTGAACTTGGCCATTTTTCTTGTTTCCCTTATGCTTCAACTTGATAGTGGACTTGTTCTTGACATTGGAGTTGAATCCAAGCCCACTCTTGTCATTGGGGGATTTTTGCACACTCAAGATTTTGTCGAGTGCGGCCTTCCCTTGATGACCCTTTTTCAAGTAATTCTTCAAAGAAGTGACTTGATCCTTGAGCTCTTTGATTTCCTCTACATGGTTAGTTTCAACAAAAGTACTAGAGGAAGTATATGATACATTGTTAGAGCAACAAGGCACAGAATATAATTCATCACGAGATATAGCATGGTTGTGAGAGGATGAATTACAAGGACTAGCACATGGCAATATAACATTTGGAGTAGATACAGTGCTAATGTCCACATGAGGTCCACTAGATGTTACCTTTGACACGATGGCCTCATGATCTAACTTTAGCCTACCATGGGAGACTAGAAGATCCTCATGCGAGCTCGAGAGCTTAACATGAATTTCTTCTAATTTCCCATAGTTGCTAGTTAGCAACGCAAGTTGAACCTTTAGCTCAACATTCTCCTTCAAAATAGATGCTTCACAAGAAATAGAGTTAGTAGCACAAGCATCATCACTATTAGAAAGAGGTGAGGGCAACTTGGCAAGCTCTTTTGAGTATGAAGCTTTAAGTTGCTCATGTGACTCGGTGAGTTTGATGAGCTCCCTCTTAACGACCCGAGAGCCATTTTCGAGGTGCTTAAAATCCTCAACAAGTTTAGCATAAGCAACGTCAAGTTCATCATTTTTAATCTTGAAGGAGTTTGCCACCGCAAGTTCTCTATCATGGTATTCCTTTACTCTAGATAATTCTAGAGTAAAAGTCTCCTCAAGAGATTCTTTGGTGGTTTGTTCTTCTTCAAGGGAGTCCTTTAGTTGAGCAATTTCATTAGCATACTCACGCTCAAGCGCAAACTTTTCATCAATTATGTTTTCTTGCTCCTCAATTTGTGCTTCTAACTTATCAATATGTTCCTTGCTCTTAATAGCAAAGTCCAAGATTTCAACAAAGTTAGAGCATGCAATATTGTTCTTAACAACGGCACGATAAACAATCTCACCCTTTTCATATAAGTCATCAATATCAAGCTCTTCTTCCACATTATCCACATCCTCCTCATCACAAGAGGTAATGGGTTCCAAAGTAGGAGTTACCTTTGAATCCCTAGCCATAAGGCATAGGTGGGTACCAGAAGAAGGTGAAGACGAGATTGCATTTGTGGCTTCATTCAAAACCTTTTCTTGGCCCATAGAATCTTCGGTTTCCTCTACATGGTTAGCAACACAAGCACTAGAGGAAATAGAAGCATTTTTTATCATGGCAACAAGAAAACACAATCATATCATCATGAGATTTATTCAAGTCATTTCTACATGATATGCAAAGACTATTAACACAAGCATGTAAGAAGTTTGTAGTGCTAGAAGTGTTAAAGTCCAAAGATAGATCATTGCAACTAGATAGAGATGATGGCTTATAAATAGTAAGCACACTATCCAAATTGCAATTTCTATCACCACTCACCATATCATTACCTTGTGAAAAATCACATGTTGGTGAAGTGGTAGAAGATGAGAACTCATCTTGACCGGAAGTGGAAGCAATACAATCATCCTCAACAATATTGGACACAACATATTTATCTTGAAGTTTTGTCCATAACTCATGAGCGCTCCAAAAAGGAATGATTGAAGAGGTAACTACATAGCTCAAAGCATTAACAAGCACATTAGAAGCTTGAGCATCGAGATATAAGTTTTTCTCATCCTCACAAGATAGATTTTTGAAATCCATAGGAGGAGAAAAACCTATATCTACAATACGCTCCAAATTTGGTTCCATGTCCCGAAAATGAATAAGCATACGAGTTTTCCATATATCATAATTTGTGCCATCGAATAAGAACATGTCATTATGCACTAATCCCCTAGCCGACATCTTTACTCTCAAGGCGATGAAGCCTAAAATGAGAGACTGGGCTCTGATACCAATTGAAAAGGATACAGATGCCGCCTAGAGGGGGGGGGTGAATAGGCGGTTTAAAACTTTTACAAGATGGGCTTAACAAAGGCGGAATAAAACTAGCGTTTACTTTGTCAAGCACAAAACCTATATAAACTACGGTTCACCTATGTGCACCAACAACTTATGCTAAGCAAAACAAGCAACTATGTGATAGCTAGATATAATAATTCAAGCACGAAGGCTATCACAAAGTAAAGGGCATAAGTAAATAGCTCGGTATAGAGATAACCGAGGCACGCGGAGACGATGATTTATTACCGAGTTCCTCCCATAAAGAGAGTACGTCTCGTTGGAGAGGGGGTGGTATCAAACCACCTACGCCACAAAAGGCCTCCCTTATTCTCCGGTGAATCTCACCCCAACGGGATCGATCCACACTTCCACTATCGGTGCACTTGTCGGTGGCAACCGAAACCTCTCACAAGGTTGGGGCACTTCTCCACAACTTAATCGGAGGCTCCCAACAACCTGCAACACCAACAAACCGTCTAGGGTTCCAAGAACCCAAGAGTAAAAAGCTTCTCAAAGAGCCAATGACAACAAGGATGACAAAGATGTTTGTAGGGACAAGGATCATGCATCCAAAGAGCATGAAGATCAATGCCCCAAGATGAGAGAAAGATCTCCCACCTATGAAGAACAAGAACTAGAAGAACTCCTAGCTTTGGAGAGACCCAAGAAGAAGAAGAAATTCCCCAACCCTAGCAAGAAGGATATTACACAAGTGCAATGTTTCAAATGCAAAGATATGGGACACTATGCCAATGAGTGCCCAGAAAAGAAGAAGAACCAAGGAAACAAACAAGAGACAATAATACCAAAGAAAAAGAAAGATATTAGCCAAGTGATGTGCAAACACTGCAAAGAGTTAGGACATTATGCAAACTACTGTCCAGAAAAGATGAAGCATAAGATAAACCAGCCTATGAGGGATCTCAGCCTTGTCACATGTTTCAAATGCAAGGAACTAGGCCACTATGCCAACAATTGTCCAGAAAGGATGGAGAACAAGTTAAACAAGTCCATGAAGGATCTCAACCTTGGCCCATGAGTCAAGTATGGAAACCAAGGACACATGCAAAAGTTTGCTTAGAGAAATTTTCCCCAGGATCCCAAGAAGGACAATGTGTAATTTTTGTTTTAAAAATATTTAAGGGTGGTAGTACCCTAGTTGTTTTGAGCCTATTTGTAACCCTAGCCTTCCCAAATCTCGGGACGAGATTTATTTTAAGGGTGGTAGCCTGTCACATCCCAAGATTTTCCAAATCTTGTAATGTGAAAATAAATGAATAAAATAAAACTTTGTTTGATTTTCAGAGCCAGAAGAAACTTTTTGAATTCAATTGGAACTTCAAACCCATTTGAATTAAATAAAATCCTAAAGAAATTTAAAAGATAAAACATTTAATAAAGAAAACATTTTGAATATTTAAAATTACTACTTTGGATCTTTAATAAAAGATTTTGTTTTCAAATGAAAAGGTGGATTTATAAATAAAGATTATTTTATAAAGCCAAATTAAACCTTGGCCAAGCCTTCTGAGATTAAAACATTTTATTTTAAATAAAAATTTGCAAAGGTTTATTTAAATAAATTAATAAGGATTTAATATCCAAATTTATTTAAATAAAAGGTTTTACCAATTTAATTGAAACATCAAAACTTATTAAATTATTTAAAATAAGTTTCCCAAATATTTGATATTCACAAATAAAACCTACTGATTTGGTTTTGAAAATATTTAGGTTTCAAATAAAGATTTTATTAATAAAAATCAAACTCTATTTGATTTAACAACTAAGGCCCATTTTGTTTAATTATTAATGGACCCTAAAATAAAAGGTTAATTTTGTTTTTTAAATATTCTTTATTTCCAAATAAACTACTGAATGGTTTAAAATTAATTAGTTCTCAAGTGGAACTTTGGAATTAAATCAAAACCTATGGATTTAATAGTTGATACATCTATTTATTTAATTATTAATGGACCCTATTATTTAAATTATTAATTTGAATTTGGATTTTGGTTCATGTTACTGAACAGAACTAATTTCAATATTACAAAGTTTGGGTGTTGTTTGAATTGATTTGAACATTGTTTGTTTGTTTGAAATTTCAAAACAGAAAAATAGAAATAGAAAAGGAAAAAGAACTTAGAAGAAAAAAATGTATAAACAGACTGACCCAACTGCCCCAGCCCAACAGCCCACTCGCAGCCAGCTCCCCTCCCCGAAGCGTTTATTTCCACTCAGAACCGCACCCACACAGAGGCTGATCAGCGGACCCCACCCCTACTCCCTTTCTTTCACTGCCAAACGGTCCCACTCCCCCTAGTCATCGTCTTCACCACCCCGCTGACCACGCCCCTCTCGCCGGCCGTTTCCGCCGATGAATGCTCGGTTAAATTCACGGCATTGATGCTGCCTTTACCCTCTACGACCAAGCAAGTTAAAGCGCCCCTCTCCCCTCTCTCGTTCCCCTCTGTCTCCTCCTCCAAACACGCCCCCAGGCCGCCCCAATTCCTTCCCGAGCCCTTCTGTCTCCAACGACTTCCCTTGCCAATTCCGGCAGCACCGCAACTCCCCGTGCCTCCTCGACCTAGCTCACACCTTCCCCACCTCCTGACGCACCTGCCTGTGCCTTTCATTCGACTGCGGGCATCCTAGAACGTCGCCTTCGTCAAGCTTCGAGCGCCGCCGTATCTGGTTCTTCTCCGACGAGCCTCACAGGTAGTTTCCGACCGCCCCGCGCCTCCTTGTTCACGCTCCCTCACTTGTCTCGACCATGCGCGTCTAACCACGTCTTCGTCTTGTCTTGGGGTGAACCACAGCACCGTCCCCGAGCACAACCAGAGCCGCCTGATGCCAGGAACAACTCCGGCGAGGAATTACGACTGCCCCTGAGCGCCCCTTGTCAAGCCAGCAGTACCTTGAGCATCACCACAGCCCTGCGATTCTGGTGAGCTACCCCTCTGCTTCCCTCTCCTCCTAAATCACCGGCGACCACACCGCTCGAAAGCACGCCGCCAACCGCCGCCAGCGCCACGATCTTTGGCAAGCGTAGCAAATGAGATCGTGATCTATCGGATAAGATAGCACGTAGGTGAAAGGGAAAGTGCCATCTGAGTGCCGCACGATCTGCATTGATCCTACGCACGAGAGCGACCGATCCGTGCGAACCGCATCGCGAATAGGAGCAAGCCACGTGGCCAGATTCTGATTAAAACAGATTTTGAATCCAGATTTAAATACCATTTTGAAACCCTTGTAACTTCCAAACCACACGTCCAAAAATTACAAATTTTATATCAATGGATTCAGGAGAACAAACCCTAGACAACCATACCCTTAGTTTAGAAAATAGTATCTGTTAGCTTGTTTGAATTTGCAGAGACATTTGTATGCTTGTTAAGGATGTAAAAATTGTTTAAAATTGAATTTGGGGTTAAAATCTTTGGCAATTGGATTGATTGAACCTACTGACCCTAGGAAACACTTGGTGGACTCAAAAATGTATTTGGTGAAATAAAGAAATGATTCTTTGATTTAAAACCATTTCTAGTCAAATAGAAATGTAATTTATTTATTGAAAATGATTTTGAAGGAAAACTTTTGCAAAATGGTTTTTTGTGACCTTACTGACCCTAGGAACCAACCCATGATTTGGAAAATGGATTTGTAAAAGTTTAGAATGGATTAATTAGTTTAGTCCATTTCTAGCCAAATAAAACTATTGTTTTGTTATGAAAATGGTTTTGAGTAAAAACTTTGGAGAAAATGTTTTGGACCAAACCTACTGACCAAAAACACCAAGTTCTGAGAAACCTCAACATATTTGGTGAACCCTACAGATTAATGCCCTAGTAAAAATATTTCTACACCACATAAAATGATACTTTGTTTTGAAAATGGTTTTTGAAGTGAAACCTTTTTGCAAATGACTTTGCTACTTGACAACATGACCAAATGGTGTTTTCAAATGCTTATGACCCATTAGGAACCACTTTTCAAAACAAAACAAATCTTGGCATGCTTGCATGCATTACTTTGACTTTGTTATTTTATGTGTTGTTTTGCTTGTTTGGTAGATTGAGTTTGCGCCTTGCTTGATTGATTTGTAGTGACTTGAAGAGTGTGATTGTTGCAAGGACAAGGAGTGAACCCATACTCTACCAAAAAGGCAAGTGATGCTTCATACTTTTTGTCCCATTACTTTCTCTATGCATTAGTGATTTTGCTAAGTAAAACTTGCATGGATTTTGCTAAGTATATACCTTGCTATAAGAAAACCTAGTAGATGAATCCTTAGTAGGATTTTCCTAAGTTAAGATTCCTATTACTATCAAGCTTAGCCTAGCTAATAGAAAACATGGGTGGAAAATATATTCACACTATGGAAAAATCTCTAAGTCTGAGGACTTATGTAGCATCCCAGTTGTCTAACCCCTGTAATGATACATGTTATAATAATAAAATGGGCCACTTCCAACATATAATTGTTGCATCATAATCATATCATGCTCATGTCATCATGTCCCCTTGCATCTGAGCATCATATAAAACCCTTTCTTGTTTGGTTCTTATCTCATGTGCATGATAAATTGTAGTTGCCTCTTGATATTGTATTTGGGTCTTAATAAATTGTTAAATGCCCAAGTTGAGTTGGGGGCATCACTCTTTTTGACTCCACCACCTTTTCTATCACCACCTTATAATTCCACCATCCAACTAATCTAAGCTTGGCATTTTGTTGAATTATCTCTGGCTCATGTTAGTTGGTTGGAACCCACCCATAATCTTTGCTTGGCCTTTGCCCACTTTTTGAGAATGCAAGGATTAAAGCCACAATAAATAATGTTGTTTTCACAATATAACCTTTTGGAATTAATTATGTTGCATGGGCCATGCAAGTGCCACCTTTTCTAGTATTTGGTTTTTATTTGAATTCTAAGTGGATCATCTTTTCCTTTGCTTAAATCTTGTTTTGGGCTTGTAGTTCTTCATCAGATCATCTCCCTATCTTTCCCCTTTAGCTTAACCTCTATCCCTTGCTCCATGCACACACATGTGCTAATGTGGCATGCACCAACCTAACCACCTCTCCTTTTTGGATCTTGCTTGGTATTTATTTGAATCATGCTTGGACCAAAGAGAGCCACCCCATCATCATGTTCACCTCTCCCTATCTTACCCCCCCTTTTCTCTTTTTCTTGGTCTTGTGTGTTTGTTCATGAAGCATGCATGATCAACCTTAAGTACCACCATCTCTTCCTTACCCTCTCTCTTAGCCACCCTAGAATCTACCTTGCCATCCCCTTTTCTACCTAAACAAAACCTAAACTACATCCTCTCTAAACATAACCCAAAAACCTACCCCTCCTCTTCCCCACTACCTAGCATGTTTCCCCCATGCCCTGCCCCAGCTCGCCAACCCTCTCCCCTCTCCCTGCATGAGGACCCCACCTCCATGCCCTAGCACACTCCCCTCACCTAAACCCTAGATCGAGCCCCCTCCTCTCTTTTACGCCTCTCTTCTCTCTGCCCACTGCCCCCTCTAGTCTACTCCGCCTCGAGCTCCCCGCCACCTGACCTCCTGGCCCCACTGCAGCAGCCAGCCCGTGCACGCCTTCCCCGCCTGCCAGGTCGCACATGCACGTGAGGGAGGGTGCAAAGGCGCCAGCCACCTCCCTCCCCACGCCATCTACCGCCCCTCTCGTTCTTATCCGCCTCTTCGCCCCATCCTTCCCAGATCCCTGTGGTAGCCTGTGCCTCTCCTCTTCCTTCCTCGCCTTACCCAGCTCAACATGCCCCCGTCCTTCTAAACCCTAGCGACGGCGCCCCCAGCCCCCTCTTCGCTCCAGAGCCCCACGAGGCGCGCCAGCAGGCATCAGAGCCATCTTCCTGCTTCGCCGTGACGCGCCGGAACTCGCAGGATCTCGCCGGAGGAGCTGCGCCGCCGCCGTGCCCGTGATCGCCAGAACGCCCCCGGCCAGCTGCCCCGCTTCGATCCTCGCCTTCCCGAGCCCTGGCCCACCGCACCGCCGAGCCTGGTGAGCTCCTCCTTCCCTGCATAACATCTCCTCTCCTCTCGCCAGGCGCCGCTGCTCGCTGCCGAGCGCTTCTGCTGCGCCGGGCAGCAACAGCTGGCAGCAGCAGGGAACCGGCCAAGTTCAG
This sequence comes from Avena longiglumis, assembly GCA_030063025.1. Lineage (NCBI taxonomy): Eukaryota > Viridiplantae > Streptophyta > Magnoliopsida > Poales > Poaceae > Avena > Avena longiglumis. Next base: position 497,569,144 of record CP125974.1, on the reverse strand, counting down.
AGCCCTACCTTGCGCGCTATGGCCCTCCTCCGCGTTAGAACCCTGAGCCATTGTTGCAGCCCGTGGCTTCCTCTGCAATTTTCGTTTTGGAACCGTGTTGTTTGGAGCATCAGCGGCGTCACCATCGTCGGCCAAAGATCCGCCAGACGCCGCCAAGACAAGGCCAAGGCCGTCCGACAGCATGTAACTTTTACAGATTAGCCCTTCCCCTTTTTCCCGCCTCAAACCCGCAGTCCCTTAGCCCCACCCGTCAGCGTCGCATGCATGTTTTTCAATTAGGCTCCCCGAGTACTTGTTACTCAACCCGCAGTCCTCATCCCTAAGCCACGTGGGCAGCCGCAGGGTCTCGCTGTCGAGTGGGCCTGCACGCCCGCAGGACCCACCTGTCCGTCTCAGAGTCTAGGGCGGCCACGGTGTGAAACGCCGTCTGCGCGTGTGAGCCTGCCCAGTCAGCGCCGGTCCCCCCTGTCAGCGGCCGGGCTCGCAGCTGGGTATAAAACATTTTCTACATCTGCTTTTAAAATCTGTTTAAATAATTTAAATTCAAATTCAAACCAGTAATTTAAATAACTTTTCATGTATAAATCCAAACTTGACAAATAATATATGTTTGGATATCAGAAAAATGAGAGGATTCCAAATATGCCATCCAATTTGCATTTTGCACAAGTAAAATTCCAAGTTTAATTAAATTACAACTAATGCCACTAGAATTTAAATAATTAACAACTTTTGTTTTATAATTCCAAATTAAGCAAATGATATGTCTAAAATGATCAGCTCGACGAGACCTTTCTTTTTATGATATCCATGACTTGAATTGAAGCATGCATCATGTAAATATATAATATACAGCAACTAATTTGACAATATAATGTGACTAAAACCCAATAAAAATGTTATTTCTTGTATTCCACACCTCACCCATGCCATGCTACCTTATTGCCATGTAAATTGTGCATCATTCATCATGGCATGATTGTTTGCTTGACGCATTTAATTCAAATGCTTGTGCTCTATATTCATGTTGGCCTTGTTTGTTTGGTTTTTCTCGGATAGACACTGAGCAGGGGTTATATCAAGAGAACCAGGAGCACTACCCAGATCCGTCCCTCGCTTCAACTGAGTTAACAGGCAAGCACTTCCACATGCTTGCATACATACAGTACCTATTGCCTCTATCTTATTCTTGCATCATCGAGTCGCGATTGCATTAAAATGAATCCCAAGTATGCATAGCCTTTACTTTTAAACCCCACCAAGCTTGTTCCTCCATCCCATGAGCCACTACTATAGGAGTTGTTTGAGCCATGCGAGTCGTAGAACAGCATGTGTAGGGTATGTGAGAGTCTGTTGAACAATGAGGTACCTAAACAACTTAACCTGAGTAGTCCTGGGATAACTAAAGAAAGTGGCACCGGTGGGCAACATCTGCTATTTGGTTTTTCCTGCTCACTTGTGTCCCGTAAGACCCCGAGTACTTGATTCCTGTTCCTTGATTTATCGCGCTATCCACATCCGGGAGGTATATGGGACCCCCCTGGGCCAGAGCTTGATTCCGTCTTATTTCTTGGGGCCACAAACTAGTTTGAGGTCTTATTTACTATCCTGTACTTATGCCATGCTACTTTCTGCATTTAATTTGTGCGAGGAGCACACTGTACTGTTTAGGTACGCGTAATGTTTTCGCGGTATCGACAGTCCCCGATTGGGGATCTGCCGCATTCTGACCATTGTCGCAAACCTTGAGTCCGTCTCAAGCTTGCTTACTTGCTATGGTGTACTTCAAGGGTGGCCCTGAAATATTTCTGAATCCTGTGATTGTTCAGTCGTGAAAGCCTCGTTGGGTTTTGATTTGGTTTTTCCGAGGTTGATCGAGCGTGTGTTTCTATTGGTGCACCCCGGCCGGGTAAAACTTTCTGAAAGCCGTGTCCGCGGATATGGACGACTTGGAGCACAGTTTCTTGATCATAGACAAGCTTAACTAAAGTACCGCCTCAATCTGACTAAGTAACCTGACTAGTAAATAGTACAACACTCATGGAATGGTTAATAAAATTGCCAACGGATGGGGGTTGTTCGTCCGCTTCCTTGTTGGTAAGCAGGGAGGAGGATGGATCGGATGAGATTACCAAATATAACTGTTGTCTTAATTCACGGACATCCGTCTATCATTGGTTAGGCGGATGGTTAGCGTTTATCTGTAGAATTGCTAGGGTTTATCTTTCGCTGCAATTGCGTCACCCCAGGTTGTGTCCCCTTTAGAGGCATTAAGACTTGCTGAGTACCCTTAGGGTCTCACACGATAAATTCTTGATTCAGATGAACAGGTACCTTCACAGGACGGATACTGGGTGGAAGAAGCCGAAGATGTGGGCAACGATCGTTCGGTGTAGAGATTCCGGGAACGGGGATCCATGAGACCTGTAGTTGGGACGTGCTTATTTCTATGGCATCTTATGCCGATTTGCTTCTTATCCGTACTCGGATTTTGTTTGCCACTTCCGCATGATCCTCTGATGTGTGTTGTATGAGGAAGTATCCTAAAATATAGATCTATCTAGGTCATTTTAATCTTGCCGTATGGCGTTGCTATATTTCCTTTCTTTCTAGATGGTATGGCTCTGATGTACTCTTGTATGGTGGCTTGCGTACATACCCACTTGTGTACGTAGTTGATCCCTTCGCCTGCCGACTACGCCGCCCGTACAGGTCCCGTTGAGAGGGTAGTGGTTGGGACGTCTGAAAGGGACTACCAGTGAGTGGCTTTTGGGGCCCCACCGTACTATTTCAACCACTACCACTCATCCAGGCTTGTATCTAGGAGTGTAGTTCACCGAGGTAGTTACAATTGGTATCAGAGCCATCCCGACCTTCAGGGTTTCAGCCAAACGGTCGTTGTCAGTCTAGCAATTATTTTGGTAGTTATGTATATTAGGGAAAAACAAAACGCGAGAGTAGGACTGCTTCCACTTTTATTCTTACCCTCCCACCCACCCTTTTCTGGTAAGGAAGTGCAACGTTTTCAATCCTCTTCTCAAAGTTCAAACTAGGATTCACGTGTTCGGGGTTTCCGTAGTACCATAGGTTGTGTGTGTGTGTGTGTGTGTGTGTGTGTGTGTGTAATCCTTGTCTATCTGTTGCATCCAAGTTGTTATCTTATCTGCATTTGGTTATCAACTGTTGGTACATTCCATACCGACAGGCTTTTGCAAACCGACGCAATCTATATTCCTCTTAGTATCCGACGCTATCTTGTTTGGGGTGTTCGTTTCCGTAGCTACCAATCTTTAGGTTTCGTCGTGAGAAGAAGGGGTTAGGATATGTGTTCCACTTGTTCATGTGCGGAGTAATGATTTGAGTGCGGGATGGAGTCGCGACCATACCACTACTTTTATCATTCGCTTTTGTATATTGAATCGGTAGAGTCACTAATCTTGATTCGTAAGTAATTTTGCGCATCTGTTGGTATTTTAATGCCGAAATTTGTGGAAAAAATTTTCTTTGATATATTTGTGTACCACACTCCTTTTCAGTCGTGTGCGATATGCTTAATATCTTTTAGGTGCTATGAACTTTGTTGATATTTTAATATCATCTCAGTAAATTGTATCCTTTAATCTTGGTTAATTCCATCTTGGTACTATTTTGGATTATTATCATTCTCCATTATAGTACTGACTTGAGTTTTATATCAATGACAGGATGGCTCCCCCACGGACTGAAGAGGACATCCTCCGAATCGGGCTCATTGTCACAAGCATAGCTAATGCTTTGGCAATGCAAGAGAACCAGCAGCGCTTTGAGGAGAGCGTCAGAAGGAACGAGTTTGCTCCACTTCCTCCACCTCCCAAGCGTGGCGACATCAAGAGCTTCCTCAAGTTCAACCCTCGTCAGTTTGATGTTTCTGACCGACCTCTGGACGCGGATGATTGGCTGCGTGAGATCTCAAGGTTGCTCGAGACCGATGTTCCGAGCGAGTGGGTCAAGTGTGCTACTCACCTTCTCAAGGGAGATGTAGCTCTTTGTTGGGAAAACTACTTGAAGGCAAGCTGCACTGGGTTCCAGCCTACTTGGGAGAGGTTCACTGGAGCGTTCAAAGAGCAGTTTCTCGGAGATTGTGATGGAAAGGATGAAGGAGGCTTTCCTCAACTCAAGGGGAAATGATAACGCCAACACCTATATCGGAACTTCATGAATCTATCCCGTTATGGTGGTGATGAGGTATCGATGACAAGAAGAAGTAAAAGGTTCGTGCAAGGGCTCAATGCGTCGATCAAGTATGCAATCACGCATGCAAGACCGGCAACCTTCCTGGAGCTACAGAACACAGCACTGCAAGAGGAGGCAAGCAGGCAGGTGTTCGAGGAGTCCAAGAAACACAACAGGGATGCATCAAGCTCTGCAGTTATGGCAGCTCCTTCTAAGCGGCGTGTCTGGGTTCCTAACACCCCACCGTCGCTCCCGGCTCCACCAAGACCTGCAAGTTACGCGCCACGGCCATCAAACTTCACCCCGGCGGCTCCTGTGGCTACAACAACAACTACTCGAGCGCTGGCGAGTCCTCAGCTACTACGCCCACGTCCAGCTAGTGCCTGCTTCGTGTGTGGAGATCCTGGACATCAAAACTGGAACTGTCCAATGAAGAACAAAGCTCTCCCTCCACCCCCGCCAAGATCTGCAACAAGCTCTCCTTCGGTTCGTGCACCACCGCCTCGGGCTCTCAACATCAACACTAAGCCCGGATCTGCGGTTGTTCGTGCCAACAGCGTCAACGCCTCTCAAGCTGAGCTCGCACCTGGAGTTGTCATGGGTATGCTTTCAGTTAACTCAGTCCCTGCACGAGTTCTCTTTGATTCTGGTGCATCGCATTCTTTTGTTTCGATGAAGTTTGCAAGTGAGCATGGGTTAGCGTCAGATCCTCTTCCCAAGCGGTTAATGGTTCTTTCTCCTGGAGCAAATATGGTAGCATCTAAGATCAGTCATGGAAATCAAGTTGAGATTGGTGGTTCTTCATTCTTGGCTTCTTTGATTGTTCTGGGCAGCTCTGACATTGATGTCATCTTGGGCATGGATTGGTTGACAGCAAATGCAGCTGTGATTGATTGTGCTGAACGGTGTCTCTGAAGATTCACAAGGCCATATAGTCTTTTCTCCAAGTCGACTCCTCGTCCGGCTCTATTCCTTGGCTGCTCAATGATGATGCTATGGAAGCTATTCAGAGGGTACCATGGTCTGTGAGTTCCGGATGTCTTTCTGAAGAGTTGCTGGTATGCCTCCGGATCGCGAGGTTGAATTCGTGATTGAGCTTGAACTCGAACGGCTCCTATCTCCAAGAGGCCATACAAAATGGGTCCTCGAGTTGGCTGAACTCAAACGACAACTTGATGAACAAGAGAAATTGGGTTTCATTCAACACAAGACTTCTTCTTGGGGTAGCCCAACAATCTTTGTGAAGAAGCGTGACAGAACCGATAGGCTATGTGTCGACTCGGGCTCTAAATGCTAAAACCATCAAGAACAAATATCCTCTCCACGGATAAATGATCTATTTGATCACCGGTGAGCTGTGGTGTTCTCTAAGCTGGACTTGAGAAGTGGTTATCACCAAATCAAAATTCGCAAGAAGATGTGCCCAAGACAGCTTTCACCCGCTATGGCTGTATGAGTACACGGTCATGTCTTTCGGCCTCACCAACGCACCTGCTACCTTCTCGAGGCTGATGAACTCCGTTTTCATGGAGTACCTTGATAAGTTTGTCGTGGTATATCTGGATGACATTCTGGTCTATTCCAAGTCTAAGGAGGAGCATGAAGAGCACCTGCGGTGTGTCCTGAACAAGCTGCGTGAGAACCGCTTGTATGCAAAGTTCTCTAAGTGTGAGTTTTGGCTGCCTGAAGTAACATACTTGGGTCATGTTATCTCTGCCAAGGGCATTGCAGTTAACCCGGAAACCGTGAAGACAATAGTTGAATGGCTTCCTCCTGCTAATGTCAAGGAAGTGCGGAGTTTTCTCGGCTTGCCTAGCTATTGCCGTCGCTTTGTGCAGAACTTCTCGAAGATAGCAAAGCCTCTTACCGATCTCCTCAAGAAAGGCAAGAAGTACCTGTGGACTCCTGCTTGTCAAGAAAGTTTTGAGACACTCAAAGAGAAGCTCACTTCCACACCAGTCTTGGTTCCTCCGGATACATCTAAGCCTTTCCAGATATTCTGTGACGCCTCTTTGCAAGGTTTGGGTGCGGTCCTTATGCAAGAGAGACAGGTGGTTGCTTATGCCTCTCGTCAGTTGAAGACGCATGAGATCAACTACCCCACACATGACCTCGAGCTAGCAGCATTTGTCTTTGCCTTGAAGCTATGGAGGCACTACTTGCTTGGTAACCGTTGTGAGATCTTCTCGGACCACAAGAGTTTGAAGTATATCTTCACTCAGCCTGATCTCAACCTTCGGCAGAGGAGATGGATTGAAGCAATCAATGACTTTGATGTGACCATCAACTACACCCCGGGCAAAGCAAACGTCATGGCAGATGCGCTGAGCCGTAAAGCTTATGTCAACAACCACATGGTGGAAGAACAGCAACCTCTCTTGTGCGAGGAATTCCGTTAGCTCAACCTGGAAATTGTGGAACAAGGGCATCTCCTGAACCTTCTGGCTACTCCTCTCTTGGAAGAACAGATTCGCTCTCGTCAGCATGGTGATCCGCACACCAAGAAGCTCATCGCTAAGCTTGACCTTCCGAAGTACGAGTCCTTCCACGTTGATGATCAAGGAACGCTCTTCTTTGAACACCGGATGTTTGTTCCAAACTACCCGGGTCTGAGAGACCAAGTTCTCAAGGAGGCACATGATTCGGTTCTTTCTATCCATCCTGGCAGCACAAAGATGTACATGGACTTGAAAACACAATACTGGTGGCCTGGGTTGAAACGGTATTGTGCCAAGTATGTCTCAGAATGTGATGTCTGTCGCAGAGTCAAGGCTGTCCATCAGAAACCATTTGGTCTTCTACAGCCATTGAAACCTCCGAAATGGAAATGGGAGAAAGTAGAGATGGACTTCATCACTGGCTTCCCAAGGTCGCAGAAGGGCAACAATGCAATTTTTGTTGTCATCGACAGGCTTTCTAAAGTGGCTCATTTCTTCCCAGTCAAAGAAACAATTTCTGGAATTCAGTTGGCTGAACTCTATATCAACAGAATTGTCTCTCTGTATGGGGTTCCACTTGAAATCAGTTCAGACCGTGGGAGCATCTTCACCTCTGTGGCATCCCGCAAAACCACTACTAGAAAATCGCGTTGAATTTGTGCATTGCATCGTCATCATCATGCATTGTTTGCCAAAATTATTTTCGCAAAGCCCGTTTTGTTTTCTAAAACGCCCCATCTTTATTCAAACGCCAAACCCCGGGGCTCCGGAGTATTTTGTTTTGTCGCTATCGGTTTGCAAATGGTCCAATTAACACAAATAAAATTTATAATTATTTTAGCGGGGGCAGTCGAACGGGCCGTTTCGACCCGAACGACCACCCCCAGATTTTACAAACGGTCCAACCTGCCGCCCCATCTAAATCCTACATCTACCTAATATTCTACCCACCCCTACCTGGCCACCTCACCCCCTCCACTAGCATGCCGCTACATCAGCCCATCTCCTCCCCCCACCCAATCCTATCCCTCCACCTAGACCCCCTCTCTCTCACCTTCCCCCACCACACAACTCCCCACCCCCACTCCAAAGAACGACTACACACTGACGCACTACACACGTCCGCCCTCACTGGCTCCTGCTGCCTTGGGACCCACCTGTCCCCTGGCCCCACGTCCAGCCCACCTCCCCGTCCCTGTTCCTCTTCCTGCCCGCTCCCTCTCCCTCTGTCTCTCTTCCTCTCTGCCGGCAAGCTCACCCTCGCACGCTCCGCTCCGATCGCCGCTAGGACCCCGCGACCCCCCCTCCGCGGCCTCCTCTGCGTGCCACCTCCGCCTCTCGCCGCCGGTGTCCCCTCGCTCCGCCGCCGCCACGCGTGCTCCTTCCTCCGCGACCGCCCCTCCCTCACCGCCTCCTCACGCCCGGCGTCGCGCCGCCTCGCCATCAGCCCGGCCGGTCCTCCTCTCCACCGCCACCGCTCCTCCCTCCCCTTCGAGCTCGCCCCTGGTCGGCGCTGCAGCTCCGCCGGCGACCGCTTCCCGGCCGCTCCACTGCGCGCCTGACCCGGCCTTGCCGTCACCGGGCGACTGAGCCGCCGCTTCCTTCAGCCCGCTCACCACCGCAGCGCCCCGGCCCGTGGCTTCCTCCGGCCGCGCGCAGCCTCGCCTTCCGCCGCCGGAGCTCCCGTTCGTCCCCGCGCCCGCCGTGGCTCCGCCTCGGTGCTCCTCGCGAGCTCGCCGCCGACAGCGACCCCCAGAGCCTCCCTCAACCGCCGCCTCGACCCGTCGAGCTCGCCCGCGCCTCTCGGTGGCTGCCTGTCGCCCGCGTCCGAGCCGAGCCAGCGTCCGCCAAGCCCGCCGCGGACCTCGTCACCGACCGCCTCGCCAACCAGCGCCCGGTACGGCCGCAAGACATCCGCTCTGCGCGCCGCCGTGGCCTCACGGTGATCTTGCCGCGTTCCCGACCCGCGCCCGTGTGGTCTCTCTGCCGTGGGCGCTGAGATACATCATCCGTGCTAAACCGCGAGGCGTTTCTGGTTGGAGTGCCACCCGATCCAAGTCCGCAGCGACCCTCGATCGATCGGGTCCAGAAATTCGACAAGTACTCGCGTTTGTAAATCTAAGACCGTCTCCTATTCGAGGAACGACGCGACGATGGACCCAAGTGATTCGAGAAGCCGGCAAGAACTACATCACGGGCGACATGAACATCGACACGGACCGGACCGTGGAGCACCAAGCGTCACGTCGCCGGAACCGGTGGTGGGGACGCTGGCCTGACAAGTTCTCCTTCCCGGACTCAAGGACTCCGACATGGTGCGGCAAGTACTTTACCCGAAGACCGAACCAGGTGCCATTGCCAAGATCTTCAACCGACACCGAGAACCCGGCGTCGGAACCGGAAACCGAACCCTCGTACGCCAAGTTCGCCGAGTTCAGGGACCTTCAAGATCTGCCCGATACCGAGACCGACCCCGGAGTCCGAGAACGTTTCCGCCGAGACCGTTCCGTCGGACCCTGGACCCTGAGACCGACCCCGAACCCCGGAACCCCAAGACCGTCGAGGCCCCTAATGTGTGACCCCTTTTCCTCGAAACCCTATTTTATAACATCATAATAACTTGTTGCATGTTTAATTGTCATCTCGCATGCATATATGTGGTTTGGGGGCCTTATGCCGATTCACCTAATAATTAAATATGGGGCCCATATGCGGGCAAGTCTAGTCTCATATCGGCCTCATTTAAATTTGTGTAGCGAACCCGGTGCAATCTTCTGCCATGTTAAAACAACATTTAACTTGTGGGGTAGCTAAACAACATAAACCACCTAATTAATTGTCGGGACCCCGGTTCCACTTAATATGACCTAATTGCATCGCACCTTGCCATGTCATCCATCATACATGCATCATGCCGATCTTCTGCCGTTTTATTAAATATTGCATCCGGTGTTTCTTCTAGTGTTTTGCTTCTTCGCGGATAAGGCCGTTGAGTTGATGCGAGTGTCGACCCGATCTTCGGTTGAACCTTCGACAATGTTTTCAGGCGAGCATCTCCCCCTTTCTACCTATCTTACTTTTATAGTCTTTATTCCCTCCTGTTGATCTATTGCTATCTGTGTTGCGATGCTTTAGTTTCCGTACCTGTGATATACCGTGCAGCCCTATATTGCCTTGGACACACCCTATTGCCTGTTGTTTGGTAGATAGATGGACTTGCGCGTCGTAGTTGCTTGCTCAAGTGTTGATGTGTGTCGTCATATGCCACAGTTGCTGATGTATTGCCGCATGTTGATGTTGGAGATGATTCTAGTTTTACTTATCGCCACTTTAATTTCTGTTTAAACAACTAAAAATTGAATAAGCAGAGGCATCGGTGGGTGATAGAAAATATTTGGTTTCCGAACGCCCACTTGTGTCCCGTAAGACCCCGAGTACTTGATACCTGTTCCTTGATTTTTGCGCGCTATCCACATCCGGGAGGTATATGGGACCCCCCTGAGCCAGAGCTTGATTCAGTCTTATTTCTTGGGGCCACAAACTAGTTTGAGGTTTTATTTACGATCCTGTACTTATGCCATGCTACTTTCTGTATTTAAATTGTGCGAGTCTTGCACGCTGTCTTGTTAGGATCGGGACACGATTCCGCGGTGTCGACAAGCCCAGCCACACTTCGGGTTCCCGATCGTTCCACCGTCTACCCAAACCTTGAGCCGTCTCGAGTCGGTGGCCGTTGCGGGATCTACTTAAGGTGGCCCCTGAAATATTTCTGAATCTGTGATTGTTCGATCGTGAATGCCTCGTTGGGTTTTGATTTGGTTTGTCCGAGGTTGATCAGTGTGTGTTGCTATTGGTGCACCCGGGTAAAACTTTCAAAGCCGTGTCATGGATATGGACGACTTGGAGCCTGATATCTCGATCATAGACAAGCATAACTAAAGTTTATTGTTACAAATTTGACTTATAATGACTAGTAATCAGCTTCACTATAATGGAATGGCTAATTAATCGCCCACAATTGCTTGTTTGGAGTGTCGCTTGCGACCATTGTACTGACTAGTAAGTATTGCAACTTCTAGCGAAATGGCTGAATAAAAGTACCAACAAGCTTTGGGTTTTGGGTTTATCTCATGCTATCATGTCGATTAGTAATTGTTGCAACTTCTAGCGGAATGATTAAATAAAAGTGCCCACTGCTTACTTTATCAGGACGATTATCTAAATCTGACTAGTAAAGTGCCACCACTATAACTGAATAAGTAAAACTGCCAACCGTGTGAGTTCCTCGGTTGACTTCCTCGTCTGGTCTCGAGGGGGAACCACCAGGATGGGTTTGTTTGGTGTTAGCCTCAGGTTGGATCCGAATAGGTCTTTCTCACCCCTCTCTGATATCCGCCAGTTGTATCGAGTCTCTATAGGTTGTTCAGTGCATGCTGCCGCTGCCGCTGCCGCTTCAGTCCACCATACCTATGTAGGCGAGGACCGCCGAATTATAGCCTCGCCGTGTACTGGCCTCAGTACTGACGCTCCTTCTTTTTCCTTTGCCCTTTGGCGGCACCCCTTTTGTTTAAGCAGGTTTTGAGATCGACGTCGTTAGCAGGATTACCCTTCCGGCTTGGCAGGCGAGGTTATGGGCGCCATTGGTTATTCTTGAGGCTCTTAGCCCCATTTGCTTCTTGTCCGTAGTCGGACGCTTCACATTTCAAGGTGATTTGGATCTTTGTATAATATATCGTATTCTTGACTCTTTGAGTGTTGTTATCTATATCTCTATTGGTCCCATCGAGGACTGTTGTGTAATGTTATTACTTCGTTTTCCACCCGCACGAAAGTGCCTGGTGGGCACCTTTGAATCGTTTCTATGTGGGTTTGGTGAATTTTGCCCAAACTTGCATAGGTCCGATTCTGAGGGTGTTACAACCTCAAAGTTCTGGGAGAGTTTCCAAAAAGCTTTGGGAACAAAGTTGAACTTCAGCACTGCTTACCACCCTCAGTCGCAAGGACAAGTGGAGAGAATAAATCAGATTCTGGAGGATATGCTTAGAGCTTGCGTCATCTCTTTTGGCATGAAGTGGGAGGAATGCCTTCCATATGCTGAATTCTCCTACAACAACAGCTTCCAGAAAAGTCTGAAGATGGCACCATTTGAGGCTCTCTATGGTCGCAAGTGCAGAACTCCGATTGGTTGGTCAGGTGCAGGAGAAAGAATCTGGTTTGGCCCTGACATTGTAACCCAAGCGGAAGAGAAGGTGCATATCATTCTGGAGAACCTGAAGATTGCTCAAAGTCGTCAGAAGAGCAACTATGACAGGAAGCACACAGATATGGTATATGCCCCTGGTGATCTCGTCTACCTTCGTGTCACTCCCATGAGAGGAACACACCGCTTCGGTATCAAAGGAAAGTTGGATCCTAGATACATCGGTCCTTTCAAGATACGTGGTAGAAGAGGAGAAGTGGCTTATGCACTGGAGCTTCCGGAAAAACTCAAAGTCCATGATGTTTTCCACATCTCTCAGCTCAAGAAGTGCTTCAAAGATCCCGGCAGGACCGTGGACCATGAGCTAATCGACCTCCAAGAAGATCTGTCCTATCAAGAACACCCCACCAAAATCCTTGAGACCGCAGAACGGAGGACGCGCAACAAGTCCATCAAGTTTTGCAAGGTGCAGTGGTCACACCATTCTGTTGATGAAGCCACATGGGAGTGTGAAGATGAACTCCGTGCCAACCATCCTTCTCTCTTTGTATCTTCTTCTTCTTCCTAGAATCTCGGGGCGAGATTCCTGTTTAGTAGGGGAGAGTTGTAGCATCCCAGTTGTCTAACCCCTGTAATGATACATGTTATAATAATAAAATGGGCCACTTCCAACATATAATTGTTGCATCATCATCATACCATGCTCATGTCATCATGTCCCCTTGCATCTGAGCATCATATAAAACCCTTTCTTGTTTGGTTCTTATCTCATGTGCATGATAAATTGTAGTTGCCTCTTGATATTGTATTTGGGTCTTAATAAATTGTTAAATGCCCAAGTTGAGTTGGGGGCATCACTCTTTTTGACTCCACCACCTTTTCTATCACCACCTTATAATTCCACCATCCAACTAATCTGAGCTTGGCATTTTGTTGAATTATCTCTGGCTCATGTTAGTTGGTTGGAACCCACCCATAATCTTTGCTTGGCCTTTGCCCACTTTTTGAGAATGCAAGGATTAAAGCCACAAGAAATAATGTTGTTTTCACAATATAACCTTTTGGCATTAATTATGTTGCATGGGCCATGCAAGTGCCACCTTTTCTAGTATTTGGTTTTTATTTGAATTCTAAGTGGATCATCTTTTCCTTTGCTTAAATCTTGTTTTGGGCTTGTAGTTCTTCATCAGATCATCTCCCTATCTTTCCCCTTTAGCTTAACCTCTATCCCTTGCTCCATGCACACACATGTGCTAATGTGGCATGCACCAACCTAACCACCTCTCCTTTTTGGATCTTGCTTGGTATTTATTTGAATCATGCTTGGACCAAAGAGAACCACCCCATCATCATGTTCACCTCTCCCTATCTTACCCCCCCCTTTTCTCTTTTTCTTGGTCTTGTGTGTTTGTTCATGAAGCATGCATGATCAACCTTAAGTACCACCATCTCTTCCTTACCCTCTCTCTTAGCCACCCTAGAATCTACCTTGCCATCCCCTTTTCTACCTAAACAAAACCTAAACTACATCCTCTCTAAACATAACCCAAAAACCTACCCCTCCTCTTCCCCACTACCTAGCATGTTTCCCCCATGCCCTGCCCCAGCTCGCCAACCCTCTCCCCTCTCCCTGCATGAGGACCCCACCTCCATGCCCTAGCACACTCCCCTCACCTAAACCCTAGATCGAGCCGGCCCTCTCCCTCTCTTTTTCGCCCTCTTCTCTCTCGCCTCTGGCCCCCTCTAGTCTACACGCCTCGAGCTCCCTTTGCCCTCCTGGCCCCACTGGCAAGGCCACTGCTGTGCACGTCACTGCCTGGTGGCACATGCACGTGAGGGAGGGTGCAAAGGCGCCGAAGCCACCTCCCCTCCCCCACGCCATCTACCTGCCCCCTCTCTCGTTCTTATCCGCCCCTCTTCGCCCCAGCCTTCCCAGATCCCAGTAGCCTCTCTGCTTCCCTTCTTCCTTCGCCTTACCCAGCTCAACATGCCCCGTCCTTCTAAACCCTAGCGGCGCCCCAGCCCCTCTTCGCTCAGAGCCCCACGAGGCGCGCCAGTGATGCAGAGCCGTGCCATCTTCCTCTTCCCGTGTGACGCCCGAACTCGCGGATCTCGCGGAGGAGCCGCCGCCCGTGCCCGTGATCGCCGAACGCCCCGGCCTGCCCGCTTGATCCTCGCCTTCCCGAGCCCCGTCCACCGCACCGTCGAGCTGCTGGTGAGCTCCTCCTTCCCCCAGACAACATCTCCCTCTCCCTCTCGCCGTGCGTCTCGCCGCGTTAGCCGGCGCTCTGCTTGGCAGCCAGCATCGCAACGGCAGCGTTGCGGCGAGGAAGCCAAGTTCAGAGCCCTACCTTGCGCGCTAAGGCACTCCTCCGCGTTAGACCCCTGAGCCCTTGTTGAAGCCCGTGGCTTCCTCTGCAATTTTCGTTTTGGAACCGTGTTGTTTGGAGCATCAGCGGCGTAACCATCGTCGGCCAAAGCTCCGGCCAGACGCCGCCGCCAAGTGACACAAGGCATTGCCGTCCGACAACAAGCAGTAACTTCTGATTAGCCTTCCTTTTTCCGCCTCAACCCGCGGTCCCTTAGCCCCACCAGCGTCGCATGCATGTTTTGCAATTAGGCTCCCCGAGTACTTGTTACTCAACCCGCAGTCCTCATCCCTAAGCCACGTGGGCAGCCGAAGCGTCTCGCTGTCGAGTGGGCTGCTGCCATGAGACCCACTGTCTGCCTCGAGTCTAGGCGGCATGTGTGAAACGCCGTCTGGCGTGTGAGCCTGATCAGCGCCGGTCCCCCTGTCGACTGGGGCTCATTCTGCTGGGTATAAAACATTTTACACTGTCTGCTTTTAAAATCTGGTTTAAATAATTTAAATTCAAATTGTAATTTAAATAACTTTTCATGTATAAATCCAAACTTGACAAATAATATATGTTTGGATATCAGAAAAATGAGAGGATTCCAAATATGCCATCCAATTTGCATTTTGCACAAGTAAAATTCCAAGTTTAATTAAATTACAACTAATGCCACTAGAATTTAAATAATTAACAACTTTTGTTTTATAATTCCAAATTAAGCAAATGATATGTCTAAAATGATCAGCTCGACGAGACCTTTCTTTTTATGATATCCATGACTTGAATTGAAGCATGCATCATGTAAATATATAATATACAGCAACTAATTTGACAATATAATGTGACTAAAACCCAATAAAAATGTTATTTCTTGTATTCCACACCTCACCCATGCCATGCTACCTTATTGCCATGTAAATTGTGCATCATTCATCATGGCATGATTGTTTGCTTGCATTTAATTCAAATGCTTGTGCTCTATATTCATGTTGGCCTTGTTTGTTTGGTTTTCTCGGATGAACCTTTGGCGGGGGTTATATCAAGAGAACCAGGAGCACTACCCAGATCCGTCCCTCGCTTCAACTGAGTTAACAGGCAAGCACTTCCACATGCTTGCATACATACAATACCTATTGCCTCTATCTTATTCTTGCATCATCGAGTCGCGATTGCATTAAAATGAATCCCAAGTATGCATAGCCTTTACTTTTAAACCCCACCAAGCTTGTTCCTCCATCCCATGAGCCACTACTATAGGAGTTGTTTGAGCCATGCGAGTCATAGAACAGCATGTGTAGGGTATGTGAGAGTCTGTTGAACAATGAGGTACCTAAACAACTTAACCTGAGTAGTCCTGGGATAACTAAAGAAAGTGGCACCGGTGGGCAACATCTGCTATTTGGTTTTTCCTGCTCACTTGTGTCCCGTAAGACCCCGAGTACTTGATTCCTGTTCCTTGATTTATCGCGCTATCCACATCCGGGAGGTATATGGGACCCCCTGGGCCAGAGCTTGATTCCGTCTTATTTCTTGGGGCCACAAACTAGTTTGAGGTCTTATTTACTATCCTGTACTTATGCCATGCTACTTTCTGCATTTAATTTGTGCGAGGAGCACACTGTACTGTTTAGGTACGCGTAATGTTTTCGCGGTATCGACAGTCCCCGATTGGGGATCTGCTGTCGTTTACAGCCATTGTCGCAAACCTTGAGTCCGTCTCGAAGCTTGCTTACTTCGTTGCGGGTGTACTTCAAGGGGTGGCCCCCTGAAATATTTCTGAATCCTGTGATTGTTCAGTCGTGAAAGCCTCGTTGGGTTTTGATTTGGTTTTTCCGAGGTTGATCGAGCGTGTGTTGCTATTGGTGCACCCCGGCCGGGTAAAACTTTCTGAAAGCCGTGTCCGCGGATATGGACGACTTGGAGCACCGTTTCTTGATCATAGACAATCTTAACTAAAGTACCGCCTCAATCTGACTAAGTAACCTGACTAGTAAATAGTACAACACTCATGGAATGGTTAATAAAATTGCCAACGGATGGGGGTTGTTCGTCCGCTTCCTTGTTGGTAAGCAGGGAGGAGGATGGATCGGATGAGATTACCAAATATAACTGTTGTCTTAATTCACGGACATCCGTCTATCATTGGTTAGGCGGATGGTTAGCGTTTATCTGTAGAATTGCTAGGGTTTATCTTTCGCTGCAATTGCGTCACCCCAGGTTGTGTCCCCTTTAGAGGCATTAAGACTTGCTGAGTACCCTTAGGGTCTCACACGATAAATTCTTGATTCAGATGAACAGGTACCTTCACAGGACGGATAGTGGGTGGAAGAAGCCGAAGATGTGGGCAACGATCGTTCGGTGTAGAGATTCCGGGAACGGGGATCCATGAGACCTGTAGTTGGGACGTGCTTATTCTATGGCATCTTATGCCGATTTGCTTCTTATCCGTACTCGGATTTTGTTTGCCGCTTCCGCATGATCCTCTGATGTGTGTTGTATGAGGAAGTATCCTAAAATATAGATCTATCTAGGTCATTTGAATCTTGCCGTATGGCGTTGCTATATTTCCTTTCTTTCTAGATGGTATGGCTCTGATGTACTCTTGTATGGTGGCTTGCGTACATACCCACTTGTGTACGTAGTTGATCCCTTCGCCGACTCACGCCCGTCTGAGGTCCCGTTGAGAGGGTAGTGGTTGGGACGTCTGAAAGGACTACCAGTGAGTGGCTTTTGGGGCCCCACCGTACTATTTCAACCACTACCACTCATCCAGGCTTGTATCTAGGAGCGTAGTTCACCGAGGTAGTTACAACTTATGTGTTTGTTTAATAAAACAACTAAGTTAATGAATCCCCTGGGTGGAATGGGCTTGCTTGGTGGATTTTGGTTGAGTGGTTCACAAGGCCCATGTTTATGGTTGACCTTGTGTATCTCACTTGTGGATGGCCACCCAGGAACAAAGAGATTTGAGATGTCAAATGTTGAGAAGCTTCAAGTGCAACCACTTGGCAATATGGGCTCTGCCATGATCATATAGGTTGCAAGAACTTAGCCATATGGACAGTGGGTGGTAGTGTTTGATAGGTTGGAGCGCGTCCATTTTGGTCTAAGGGAAAGCTTCTGAAAGATCTTGTCTTGGGAAACCAAGTCTTGTGGGGAAAGTGCACCACCTCTGCAGAGTGTAAAATCTAAGTACTTAGCCATGTCCCTGGTAAAGGACAATTTGAGCATCAAGACATGGAAGCAATCAAGAATCTCATCATTCAAATTTCTAAGTTAAAACTTGTGGATTGAACAAGGGTTGTTTGAAATCTTCAATCTTTGATTGAGAGATGCCTTGTAAAGGATCTTCAATCTTTGATTGAGAAAAATGATTTTATCAAAGCAAAGACTTAGTATTTTCAAAGGTTAAGGAAAAATCTATTTTGAGCAATGCAAGCCTCAACTCCACTTAGCCAAATGCATATAGATGATAGACTCCACTATACTAATATAGTAACACTTGCCAATACAATTCAAATGTATTGACCCTTTGTGGTTGTAACTTGTAATGTTGCAGGTTTGATTGATTTTAGTGAAGATTGATTGATTAGGATTACAAAGTCTACAATCAACATCTGCCTGTGGCACTTTGAAGATGAAGGACCCCATGCTTATAGTTATTCCGCTGCAATGTAATGTAATAGCCAAATGAGCTATGTATTGATGTAATAAAATTATGTTATTCCTGGTTATAAAGTTATATTATGACCTTTGTTTCTTGATATTACATCTAAACTGTGGATGCTAGCTATTGATCCAGGGACTAGCATTGTAAACACAGGAGGAGTCTACCTTATTAGGTTGAGACCTCTACAGTATATTGTTCGGTTCCCCTTGTCAATACTGTTGTCCCCGTCGCGCCACTGGGAGAAGCAGCCGCAAGAGGTCATGCCGCTGCTCAAGCGGCCGCCGAGTTCTTCCCCCTCTAGCCGCTCCATGCCTGTGAGGCACCAGTGGCCCACTGCCCCTTCACCAGCGGGGCATGGGATTTTCCGACGAACGCCTCCGGGGACGACGAGGGAAGAGTAGGTGAAGAGGGGGTGGCAGTTGGGCAGCTATGGTTTCTCCGCCGGTCGCCTACGGCTATGCTTAGATGACTTCCACCGAAAGACCCATGTGTTGCCAAGGTGTGTCAAGTCACACACCAGTTTCGGTGAAGAAACTGCTTACGACATCGTTCGACCTTGTAAACATGCAAAATTATGAAAATACATGTATATGGATTGCATATTTGCATGAGAAAGATAATCTCAGAAGCTAGGGTAGATCACGAGACATTACATCTAAATTTGTTCTAAATTTGTTCACAAGTGGACTAGATACTGGTGTGCATTGGTATTTGGCTCCATCGGTGTCTATGCAATGTAAATTTGTTATAAATGGATCCAATTTCTCCCTTACAGGTAGCGGCCCACTTGATTTAGGTGCATAGTCACAATTAATGTCAAACAAGTGCATGATGCTTCATAAACAGAGTGCCTTTACTTGACCTGACCGTAGCCATGTTAGGAAGTAGAACTAGTTATTAGAGAGTAAAACATTCCTTCTCTAAATAGTTTTGTCCCGCTTTATAAACAAAGACACACACCATCAAACCGATAAAAGAAGATGAGGAGATCCAAAACTTTCCATCGGCGACAAGAACGAGACAGACAAAATAGAGCTCCACGACGCCCCCAAGAGAGTAACGACGCGCCACACCACCGTCACCGAGACCGATGGTTAAGGGTTTTCACCTGGAGCCCTAACCCAACTAAGGTACCCACAATGGCACCTGCAAGACGACAACAATACATGCGGGCATCGCTCTGTTGAAGTTGAAACATGAAGCTTTCGCCTAGAAAAACCTTCGCCCACACCCACCCTTGGTATCAGCTTGGTCCCTGAGCCCGACCTTCAACGCGCGATTTGGGCGATGGCATTGCCTAAGAGACGCCACTATTTATGAACCCCGCTGTCAACTCCTTATCACCCAACTGAGCCAAAGGAAATGATCATCACCATCGCCACATGCCCACATCGCCCGCCATAGAGCCGACCATGTGATCCACCTTCCACCAGCCCGACGTCCGAGAGCTCAAGATCAAGAATAGCAAGTCACATGGAAGAGTCGTCGACTTGGGCAGGGTAGGTCAGCGACGGATCAACCGTCGGGCATGGACACATAGCATCCCATCATAGGGGGCCCACCCTCCACCACCAAAGGAGGCTGATGACCGATGGTAGCAGCAGAAACATGCAAGTCCCTGTTTGGGCCTGACCAGGCAAGAACATGCCTATAAAGTTTCTTCCGCCGCATTGATTTACTAGGGCCGCCATGCCCCCCACCTACCTTCGTCGTTGCTAGTAGGCACGCTGTTGGAGATATGCCCAAGAGGCAATAATAAAGTGGTTATTATCATATCTTCATACTTATGATAAATGTTTACATACCATGCTATAATTGTATTAACAGGAAACATTAATACTTGTGTGATTTGTAAACATAAAAGAGTCCCTAGTAAAGCCTCTTGTTAAACTAGCTTGTTGGTTAATATATGATCATGGTTTCCTGATCATGAACATAGAGATGTTATTAACAACAGGGTCATATCATTAGGAGAATGATGTGATGGACATACTCCTATAGTTATGCGTAGCATAAAGATCAAGTCATTTAATATAGTTCATTTGCTATAAGCTTTCTGATACATAGTAACCTAATTCCTTCGACCATGAGATCATGTTAATCACCATCACCGGAAGGATGCTTTGATGACATCAAACACCACACCATAACTGGGTGGCTATAAAGGTGGAATTGAGTGTTCGGAAAGTATGGGTTGAGACACATGGATCAAGAGTGGGATTTGTCCATCCATATGACAGATAGATATACTCTGGGCCCTCTCCGTGGAATGTCATCCAATTAGCTTGCAAGCATGTGACTGGCTCACAAGGGATCACATATCATGGGAACGAGAAAAGAGTACTTATCGGTAACGAGGTTGAACTAGGTATGCAGAGATACCGACGATCAAAACCTCGGATAAGTAAACTATCGTGAGACAAAGGGAAATTGGTATCGTATGTAAGTGGTTCATTCGATCGCAAAGTAATCGTAGAAATATGTGGGAGCCATATGAATTTCCAGATTCCTCTATTGGTTATTGATCGGAGAAGTGTCTCGATCATGTCCGCATAATTCACAAACCGTAGGGAGACACACTTAAGGATTCAATGTTGTTGAGTAGTTATGGAATGATGAGTAAGAGACCTAATGTTGTTCGGAGTCTCGGATGGGATCCGGGATATCAAGAGGATATCCGGAATGATCCGGAGAATAAGATTCATATAAGTAAAGTCCCGTTTCGGAGTTTAGGAATGATTCCGGTGTTTTCATCGGGAATGTTCTAGAAGGTTCTGGAATGTCCGGCACTCCGAAGGGGAAGGGTACATGAATATGTCATGACAAATGTGGAATGGTTGCATCATGTACTAGGTCACTTGGCTGGACACTTGTAATAGAGAAATCAAACTCTAGTTTGAGAGTAAAAAGGCCAGTTTGAAAAAGTCAAACTGGGACAATAATTTCCAAGTGGGGGAAGAGAAGGAAACCTGGGAAGAGAAGGTTTCCCTTCTCTCCTCCAAACCGGCCAAGACGGAGTTGGGGGAGGACTCGGCTAGCCCTAGCCGCCCCTCCCACCTATAAAAGAAAGGGAGGGGGCGCCCCTCTCCCTACACCTTGTCCCTTAGCCGGCGCCCCTCTAAACCCTAGGCCAGCCGCCGCCCCCTTCTAGATGCGGCTGCCCTAGAGCTCCTCTAAACCGCCGTCTAGCTAATCCCTAGCTGCTGGTTGCTCTAATCCCCTTGGTGCCCTTCTAAACCGTAGATCGCCAAGGCCTCTCTCATACTCCACCATACTCGCTTCGGCTTAAGGCGAAGCCCTCGAGATCTCCCTCTACTTGGGTACGCCGTCGTCTGCGGAATCACGAGGAGAGTGCTACAACCTCCATTTCTTTGGAACAAGGGATAGGAAGGTCTTCATCGAAAGTCAACGTGTGACCGACTGCGGAAGCGCTGCCGGAACGCAGCGCCGGAAGGATCGTCTACGCGATCTTGAGATCGACAAGTGTACGACTACATCACCCACGAGAATCTGCTCTCGTTAAGCGCTTTGGAATCTTCGACGGTGAGTTCCTCTATCGACTCGTTGCTACAATCTAGTAGATAGATCTTGGCTTGTTTATGTGCATGCGGTAGAATTTTTTTGTCTATCATGCTACGAACCCCTACACACGCCACAACGCCACCCCACCATAGCCACTGCCATGTGCCTCGTCGTGTGCCGCGGTGCTTGGCTCGAGCTTGCGCCACCCTCGTTGTCCGTCGTGCCGAGACAACAGCAGTCGCCCTGGGAGCATAGGAACTCCGACCTTGGTACACCACACCGCTCTAAGCCCTGCCCTGTAGTTCAGAGGAGGCGACACCGGCTATCGTCAGCCATATCTAGGCCGAGCCAAGTCTAGCCACCGCCAGCAGCGAACACCACCATGAAGCCCTCCACGCTGACGACTAGCACCCAGAGCCGCTAGCACTCATCCCCATGCAACCACGACCCACGCCAGTGCTGCGTATCCGCTTGTCATCGACGACACGCGATGTTCGCCTCTGAGTTGGGAGGATAGAAGGCCCGTCGCCGCTGACACCGATCGAGATTGCTCGACAGCACACCCGACAATGACGAGAGGGAAGGGATGAGGGGGGAGGGGCAATCCAGAATTAGGTTTTCCACCGGTAGCTCGCGGGAGCGACTCGGGTAGGGGACGTGGGAGAGTAAAACATTTGAAAGAAAGAGGTCTAAAAATAAGCTTATAAAATGAATAAACTAATGTTGGGTCGTCCGTCGACCACAGATTGGGTGGATATGAACTCGAGGATACCGCCATCATTGACAAAGCATAACCACAACAAGGGTCTCTCTAGCGATAACACCATCCACCATCATTTCCCCTTTCTTTCTCTCTCTCTTCCTCTCTCTCTAGTTTATATTCTCCTTCCCCCGGTCTGTGGCCATGCTTCGTCGGCGGCGTTGCCGCTTGATGGCTGTGAAATATAGCCATCCACGTCCGCATTTAAACTAGATATTATTCATATATTTGATGAAATATCTCTCTAAAACCTTCCACTAATTCCTAATGATCAAAGGGGTATGTAATCCTTTCTTGCTATTTTTTCCTGCGCAGATAATGACGGATGATGATGGTAATCACTACATAAATGCCAAAGATACGATATTTCTAACACGTCAAAGAAACCAGGAGCCGTGAAGTTAATACTGAAGTTTTAACAACCAACTATACATCGGGAATTTTATTCTAGCCGTATAGTTGGCATCGACTTCATTAGGTCAAACAGAACAACTTTCGCGAAGAGACCCCTATATAAAGAGGCTTTGGGAGCCGAGAAACAGAGCCTCTCTTTCGATCACAAATCTCCCTTCCACCAGAAGCCGCCATGCCAGAGGAATAGATCTAGATCAAAACCTCTAAACCCTTCTCCACCACCATAGCCATCTTCCACCACTTGTAATAGTAGATCTCTTCTCCAATTGGCGACATTGTAAGACTATTTGCTATCAACCTTATGATCTCTATTACAATGTTTATGATTGTCGATTTCATCACTATGTGTGAGTAATTATCCTTGGGCTAAGGGATTTGGCCTAGCCATGTAGCTTTTTGTGCATGTTATTTACCATAGATGGGATCATGTATTAGTTTGTATGGCATGATGATTGTATTACCCTCTCTTGCCTCAATATATGGACTTGTCAGGTACCCAAGACCCCGAGGATTGATCCAGGTAAAGGGAGTGTGAGTAATGACTGATCTGCAGGGTAGGAACCCCAGTGACAGAAAGCGTAGTATGGCCGTATGTGAGGAATTTACTTGGGATTAAAGGTGACATCACTATGCATATTATTAGTTCTCTTTCTTCTATAGATGAGACTAGTAGGTTATTGCTATAAGCTCTTGCGGTGGCGATAACAATTATGGATGCACTGCCCACATATAATTATCTTGCTCTAACAATTAGATGTATACTTTTTTATTATCTATTATTTCCATCAGATGTTTTGCACAGCTA
The DNA here is from genome assembly GCA_030063025.1 of Avena longiglumis. Taxonomy (NCBI): domain Eukaryota; kingdom Viridiplantae; phylum Streptophyta; class Magnoliopsida; order Poales; family Poaceae; genus Avena; species Avena longiglumis. The sequence goes on along the minus strand of CP125974.1, from coordinate 497,545,766 downwards.
CTGGTGAAAACCAAAGACCCTAAGCCCTCTCTCTCTCCATCGTCAACAACAACAAAAATATCGCAAACTCTTGGTCCAGTAAAAATACAATAGAATTCTAAAACTCTCGAAAGTCCATTTAAGTAACCTCACTTTGCTTTATGCTCTCCGAGGATTCGATAAACCTAGGTCTACTAGGGCAAAGGATCTATACTACATCTGTAATCCGGATCGAATGTATCAACCCTTTTCTGGCGCCGTTGTCGGGGAAACAATAGCTACCCTGGTGAGGTTAGTAGGAACCTTGCTAGTTTTAATTCTCATTTTTAATTTTGTTAGTTTTCTTTCAGTCTTTATTTGAAAAAACCAAAAAATTAGTTAATCTTTTAGTTATAGTTTTATCATCATTAGTACTTGTTTAAGAAAATACAAAAACATAGGAAGTATGGCTGAAAAGAAGCTTGGGGAGTTTGCAACTCCTAACAATGATTATTTGCGTACTCCTATTACTTAGCCAACAATTGCTGCTGAAGATTATGAAATTAAGCCCCTACTATCTAAGTTTGGTTCAACATAATCAATTTGGAGGCTCTGCTGTAGAAGATGCAGGTATGCACTTAAATACTTTCACTGAAATATGTGATATGATGCACATTAAAGATGTTGACCCCGATGCGGTCAAGTTGCGCTTATTTCTTTTCTCTCTTAGAGGAAGAGCAAAATAATGGTTGCTATCTTTGCCTAAAAATACTATTGCATCATGGGTAGAATGTACTTCTTTATTTATGACTAAATTCTTTCCACCCACAAAGACTATGCAACTCAGATCTAATATTATTGGTTTTAGACAGGAAGAGCATGAGCCACTAGTGCTTTCATGGGAGAGAATGAAATAATGCATGAGAAACTGGCCCAACCATGGGATGGAAGATTGGTTAATTCTCCATTTATTTTATAGGGATTCTATTTTCGTGCCCTTGGTTTGTTAGTTGTACTCATTTTTTCCCAGCCGCTTAACTTTTCCTCACTTTTCCCCTCGCCATATTAAGAAACCCTCGCGGGTGCTCGTAGGCGCTCGGACGGAGGGATGCCGTCAGGTCAAAGGCTTGAACGTTACATGTTGACAGGTGGGAGCACGTTGGGGCGGGTCGGGCGTTGAGCGTTACGTTACGAGGCCTCGACCGTTACATGCCTGACCATTGGGGCCGCGTTGGGACGGGTCCTGCATACGTGGTGAAGGGTGGGGCCGCGTTGGGACGGGTCTTGCATATGTGGTGAAGAGTGGGGTCTCATGGAGACACGTCAGACCGGCCATTCTCGCTCACCCAAAGCATTCGCTTCCCCCGAGCCTGGAACAACTCCCACACCACCGCTCCGCTGCCCCGCCATCATGCCCTCCTACCTTATGTCGTCCTCGGTCCTAGAGCCACCCCCTCCCCCTAGTCGTGGAGCCCACTCCACCTCCGGCTCTGCTCTCGCCCTTTCTAGATCTACCCCTTTCGTGGAACAGTATGCAACGCCGGCTGGTGCACCGTCCATCTCCGTCGAGCACAGAGAAGATTGAGTGGAATCGCAGGGATCTAACGCATGGATTCCATCTGGGTAAGCATTGTTTCCCTTTTTTGGGTTGATTATTCGCAGTATCTGAACGCGAATCACGGGTGCTCAACTAGCTACCTTGATTTTCGAATAGGATTGATCCAGTGCTGGCGTAATTCGTGGTTGTGAACAATATCTCTCTGGATTTTACTTCCTAGCGGTGGTTTCAACCTCTGTAACTCTCAGAGATAGATAAAATATTCCTAAAATCTATTGTAAATTCCCCTGGAGCAGTGGCGATTCAGTTGGTTTACAAGAGTGTTCATAATTATGAAACTCTCGCGCGGTCTAAAACTATAATTGACACAACTCTCGCACGGCTAGCGATTCACTTTCAAATTAAAAAATTATACAACTCTTAATGTACAAGAGTGTTTATAATTGACACAACTCTTGAACACTTTCAAATTAAAAAAATATACAACTCTTAATGTAAAAGAGTGTTTATAATTTACACAACTCTTGAACACTTTCAAATTTAAAAAAATTATACAACTCTTAATGTAAAAGAGTGTTTATTATTTACACAACTCTTGAACACTTTCAAATTTAAAAAAACCATACAATTCTTAATGTAAAAGAGTGTTTATAATTGACACAACTCTTCAACACTTTCAAATTGAAAAAATTATATAACTCTTAATGTAAAAGAGTGTTTATAATTGACACTACTCTTGAACACTTTCAAATTAAAAAAAATTATACAACTCTTAATGTACAAGAGTGTTTATAATTGACACAACTCTTTAACACTTTCAAATTAAAAAAAATATAAAACTCTTAACGTAAAAGAGTGTTTATAATTGACACAACTCTTGAACACTTTCAAATTTAGAAAAATTATATAGCTCTTAATGTAAAAGAGTGTTTATAATTAAAACTACTCTTGAACACTTTCAAATTGAAAAATTATACAACTCTTAATGTAAAAGAGGGTTTATAATTGACACTACTCTTGAACACTTTCAAATTGAAAAATTATACAACTCTTAATGTAAAAGAGTGTTTATAATTGACACTACTCTTGAACACTTTCAAATTGAAAAATTATACAACTCTTAATGTAAAGGAAAAGGGTGTTTACCTTTGAACACTATGAAATCGCAGTTAAAACGTGATAATGTTGTGCAAAGAAAATCTTGAGAGATTATGATTTTCATAGAATGTAGGGATGTAATGCATAAACTTGCATATGGCAAAAATTATACACCTTTGAACTCTTTGAAATCACACTTAGGACATGGAGTGAAATATAATGCAAAAATTATACACCTTTGAACACTTTCCCTTCAAATTATATTCAAAATCATTTGTTTATGGAGTTAAAGCATCGGTGGAAAAATCATTATTTTGCATGGATAGAGGGTGCCCCCCCGACAAATATAGGGGTTATCCTGTCCGCTAGATCACAGAGGATCAATGAGAGGATCAACGGTTGGTGGGTAAGATCCGCGTGACAACTGTCTCGGCAAATCAGAGTGTAGCAGCCAAGATGAGCACAAGTGTGAGAGTTTGTCAGTAAGAGGGAGGGGAAAACTAAGTAGAACTTAAAAACAAGGGCAAAACTGACAAGGGGGTTCAAATATAAAAGAAAAAGAGATTTAAAAAATGGAAAATACTTCTTTTATACAATAAAATACATATTGGCACACATCAAACTATTTGAAATTCAAATATACACCAGTTTGACAATTATTGCCTCATTCAGACAAATTATCTTTTGGGGAGGGATGTTTTGGGGAGAGACTTGAGTAGAAAGCCATGAACCTTCATAGACAGTAGGTGATTTGAGAAGTGGTGATTTAGGTTAAAACTTGATTTATATACATTTCTTATGGTGGCAGGTCACATAATAAGACTCCATGGGTAGAAGCCACTATGTTTTGATCTTTTTGAATTTGTTGTGCATAAAATGACTCAATTAGCTAGCTAAAAACCATTCATTGACTCTCTGTTGACCAGCCACCGGAGGGTAAAAGTGAGTATATTGCACTGCATGTTGTTAATCTGGAGGGAAAAACTGAGTACAACCAAACTGCCAGTGCTACACTCGAGGGTATAACTTAGCACAACTAAGTGGCCAAGGTTAGACACGAGGGGGGAAACATGACGCACAGTATGCGTGTCGCGGTGCACGGGGCGGTAGCGGACGCATGTGGCCGTGCACGATGCAGTAGCGCACGCGGTTAGACGGTGCACGGTGGTGCAACGAAACGTCTCCTCCCTTCACCTTTATAGAGGCCTCCTCACTCATCACTCACTCGCTCACTCACTACCGCAACCATCTCCACTGTCCCATCACCTTATGCAAGCCCCCAAGAAAACCCCAACCACGCCGGCAATGGAGAAGAACGGCGCGGTGGCCATCGTCTCCAAGGCGGCCGATGAGGAGGCCCCCGTCCCCGGACTGGCCCCCATCCCCGCTTTCACGATAGCCGCCGGCGAGGAGGCCCCCGTCCCTGTATAGACCCCCACCGTTCTCCTGCAGATCCCGCACGGCTGGGACCCCTACGGGGACAATGATTACATCAGGACGGGGAACCCCTTTGACACCAGCTTAGCCGACCCATGGTCGGAGGTAACTAGGGTTTTCTCCCCTTCCTTTGTTCTTCCCCCATTCCCATCGTTGGATGCTAGATAGTGTGTTATTAGGGCTCGGCTAATCAGTGGATGCTAGGTATTTTTACAGTAGCTAATCCTCTTGTGTTAGATCTTGTATTTCGATGAATTCCCCTAGTTGGGATCGGTACTAGCACCGATCTGTAGCTGGGATCAGTACTAGCACCGATTTGTAGTTGGGATCAGTACTAGCACCAATCTATAGTTGGGATCAGTACTATCACCGATCTATAGTTGGGATCAATATTTGATTTGGTTTGAGATTTTGGGATTGGGGAATAATCAGGGGATCTCAATCGGTTAATTTATGTAAGTAATTAATCCTGATAATCACGGTATCTCAATCATGTCCTTATTGCACGCTACTGTTTTTTGTAATAGGTGGATAGCAGCGACGTCTGCAGCGACGACAAGTCCATGGACACCAAGACTCGTCAGGTGCTGAGGAAGATGAAGTCCGACCAGTTCAATGGATTCGTTGTCGGCGACGTCTAGAGGTGCCCCTTCTGCACCAGGAGCCTCACCACCGACTTCAACTCCCTCGTGATGCATGCCGAGGACGTGAAGACCCGCGGGCCGTCAAAGAACGCCAACGCCTTCAGATCCCAACACAAGGCGCTCGGTTTTCACCTCCGCAACCTCTAGAAGGTGTCCATCAAGGAGGGTCGCATGCCCCCGATCAAGCCCAAGGCGCCCAAGGTCAAGGGACTGGGCAGCAGGAAGTGGAGGAAGCGCCACATGGAGGAGGCGGAGGCCCTCCTAGCATAGGCCACGAGGGGCCACTAATCCTATGTTGATGCTGCTACTGCTGTAAAGCAGCTTCTTTTGTTTTGTTGTCTGTGTTGAACTTGTAAGCTGCTGCTAAGTAGCCTAATTGTCGAACCTGGTTTAAGTATCGTACTATATAATCCTTTATTAGCTGCTTTATCCACATCTGCTCTGTTCATCTACATATTTATGGTGCTGGTTAGATTTGCTGCCAGATTGGAAAAATACGAGGGCCAAAAGGAACCATGAATAAACAGAGAAGCTACTCTAGATTCGCTGCCTTTTTGGGAAAAAATAACAACTGTTAGCGACATAAAGGGGAAAAGGCGCTCTTAAAAAGGCCAATTATAAAAATAACAAAAAAGAAATCTTCCAATTTAGGCGAGAGGGCGCACGTAACTACCATACACGCCCCACATGGTCCCACACCACATCCCCCAAAACGCGTTCCCAACAAGCCGGTCCCACACCATGGGGGGTCCTACTATGGGACCCGACTGAACATGGCCCCACTTGTCATCACGCAACAGGGGTGGGTCCTACTTGTCAGCACGTAACGGCGAGGGTCCACTACGGGACCCACCTGAATGTGGCCCCACTTGTCAGCACGTAACGGCGAGGGTCCACTAACGGGACCCGACGGAGAGCGAGTTTCAGACCGATGTGGGAGTTCCATAATAGGAGCTAGACAAAAGTGAGGAAGAACTAAGCGAATGGGGAAAAGTGAGTACAGCTAACGAACCAGGGGCACGAAAATATAAATCCCTATTTTATAATGCTTTTAACCCTATGTATAAGTCTGCTAAATACTGCAGCTGGAGGAACATTTATGGGTAAGCAAATTATCGAAGCAAAACAACTGCTAGACAATATGCAAGACAACCATGACCAATGGCATGTGTAAAGATCAAACACGAAGACGGTGAACTCAGTCACACCTCAAGAAAATGAAGAACTCAATGCTAAGTTGGATGAGATCATATTATCCATTAAAGATAAGGAAACCAATGTAAGATCTACTCCCAAACCAACTAATGAAGAAATAGACTTCATAGCTCGTAATGATCATAACCCCAGGTAACCATCGGGGGTCATTTTTATTAGCGGAATGGAGCCTCTCTCCCTCCACCTCCCATCGTACTTGTGATCGCCGACGATCTCACATCTTCGGCCATCCCTTGCCTCCTCCAGCCACTACACCACTCTCTCTCATCTCTGCATGGATCCTTCGATGAGTTGCTGGAAGGTCTCTTTCACAAGAGCCAAGGAGGAGGGTAAGTTTTTCGAAGGTTTGTTGCATGTTTTGGTGGATAAGAAGTGGGTGGTTCTTCTGAATTCGAAAGAATCGCCTCTTGAAGAGGACACATCTTTCCTCTGGGGAGGTTATTCTTCTGGATTCTGTTGTGAGATTTCCTTGCCATTTGTCACGTGTGCATGGTGCTTCTATTTATGCGGTTAGATCACCTAGATCTTTCTCAAGTGAAGAAGGATCTCCTTTAAAGTGGAAAGTTTTTTTGCAAATCTCTGGTGGATTCAAGTGTCAACCCCAAGCAGGCTTTCCTTGTTCTAAGGTGTAGAGGTCCCAACCTGATAAGGTTGAGATCCCTGTGTTTACAATGCTAGTCCCTGGATCAATAGCTAGCATCCACAGTTTTAGATGTAATACCAAGAAACAAAGGTCATAATATAACTTTATAACCAGGAAGAACATAATTTTATTACATCATACATAGCTCATTTGGCTATTACATTACATTGCAGCGAATAACTATAGTCATGGGTCCTTCATCTTCAAAGTGCCACAGGCAGATGTTGGTTGTAGACTTTGTAATCCTAATCAAACAATCTTCACTAAAAATCAATCAAACCTGCAACATTACAAGTTACAGCCACAAGGGTCAATACATTTGAATTGTATTGGCAAGTTTCACTGTTATGTAAAATATAAGTGGATCCTATCATTACATGCAAAATTGGCTAAGTAGGGTTTTAGGCTCATTTGCATAAAGAAATATTTTATCCTATCTTTTCAAAAGGGTTTTGGTCCTTTGTCAAATCTCTTTTCCAAGCTCCTTGAACTCCTTGGTAGAAGCTCAAGTGTTCAAGTCCTTATCAAAACTCCTTGAGCACCTTGGTAACCCCAAGTGCGACAAGTCTTATCAAAATCTCATGAGTTCCTTGGTAACCCCAAGTGTTCATGATTTCATCAAAATCTACTGAGCACCTTGGTAACCCCAAGTGCATCAAGCTTATCAAAATCTCTTTGAATTCCTTGGTAGACACACAAGGGCATCAAGTTTTTATTTTAGAAGTTGGAATGTCGAGATCTCCCATAGTTCAAACTTTAGTTGCTCAGTATTGTCCATAACCGGGGACACGGCTAAGTACTTAGATTTTATTAACTTCTGCAGAAGGAGTACACTTTACCCACATGTCACAATCCCATCCTTTTGCCACCAGTGGCCTACTGGGTTAGTGCTCACCAAGATGGAGTACTGGCAGATTGAGAATGTGACGAAGTCTTTCCAAAAGGTCCTCCCATACATCATTGCTAGCTTGTCTTCTTTCATGAAGCATTCCAGATCCCCATGTCCGGTAACTAAAGACAATGTATGGGTCTTCCTAATGTAGTTGACTAAGCCAGAGCCATAATAACATGTGGTTGCACACGAAAGCCACAATTGGAGAAGCATGTTCAATCTCTAAGTTTCCTAGGTGGTTTTCATTTGGAGCACAACATAAAGTGATTGCCATAGACATGGTTCCTTTTGTTGCCACTTTCTCCAAAACTGAAAGTATCCTCCACCTAGGTGGTTCATTGAGTCCTTGTTTTATTATATAAAACACAAGTCCTTTTCTCAACCTTTGTAAAATCTCAACATGTATCTCTTTTCAAAATATAGCATGGCTAAGCATGTATCAACTATAATATTTCACTAAGGAGTGTATAGGGAATCCTATTAGGATTTAGCATAGCATAAGTATAAAGATATCTTTTTCATGCATGTTTTCATAATCCACTAAGTATAATGAAAATAGTAGGACTTTTGTATGATAGTGTAACTTGCCTTTTTGGTAGGGAATGGTGGTTCACTCCTTGATCTTGCTAGTCTCACACTTCACTAACTTCACTACAAGTCAATCAAGCAAACACCAAATCAACTAACATTCCAAACCACCATCACTCAAACAAAATTACACACACAAGACAAAAGGAAACTAAGTCATGCATAAGTATGCAAAGGATGGTTCTATTGCAAGGATGGTCTCCACTAGGTTTATAAATTTTGTAAGGTCCAATTTGGCCATTTACCAAAATGGCAAAGTCATTAGTTAGAGGGTTTTGCCCAAAACTATTTTAAAATCCATTCAACATTTTATGTGGTGGATAATGGTTTTATTAAATAAAAAATCTTTAAGTTTCTCTCCAAAAGTTTCTAACTTCCAAGACTTGTTGTTTTGGGTCAGTGGCTTTGAATCCAAATATTTTCCCAAAGTCTTATTCCAAAATCCTTTTTCATAATAAAACCATTATCTTTACTTAGCTAGAAATTGGCTAAGTCAAATAATCCAACCTAAATTTTACCAAAATCATTTTTGACACCAAGGGTTGGTTCCTAGGGTCAGTAAGGTCACATCAAACCATTTTGCAAAAGTTTTAGTCCAGAAATCATTTTTGAACAATTTTTCTAATCTAAACATGCACACAAATGATTCTGTAAAAACAAGCAATTTAACAGATACTATTTTCAAAACTAATTCCACAGTTGGCTAGGGCTTGCTCTCCTGAATCCAATGACATAAAATTTGTAATTTTTGGACGTGTGGATCCAAAGATATAAGGGTTTGAAAATCCTATCTAAATCAGATTTCAATTTCTGTTTTTCAATCAAAACATGGCCACGCGTCGCTTTCTGACTGGGCGATACCGGTTCGGCCGGATCGGCAACGTGGACCGCAGGATCTAACTAGAAACGTGCGGCGCAGATCGTTCGATACCTCTTCGCTCACTTTCTTTCCTAGCCGCTGGATGATGATCTAACGGTTCCTATCAACTGGCCAGGAACTGGCGGCGCAAGGCCAATGGCGGGCGGCGGTGCGGCCAGTTGGCGGCGGTGCTGGCGAGACAGGAAGCGAAACAGGAAGGGGGTAAGCTCACCGAGGTCGCGAGGATGAGGTGATGCTGGTCGTGTGGTCGTCGTGGCAAGGGGCGCACGGGGACGGGCAGGATTCCTCGCCGGAGTTGGTTCTGGCGACGGACGCACGCGGTCGAGGTCGAGGACGACGCTAGGGATCACCCGGAGACAAACGAAATACATAGTCAGGAGCGCAAGGACACGGCGAAGGTGTGTGCGTGAACGAGAGGGGTCGGGGCGGTCTGGTTCACCTGGAAGTCGTCGTCGGAGAAGAACTAGTCGCGGCGGCGTTCAGAAGCTTGTCAGCCGAAGCTCTGGTGCGCCCGCGGTCGAATGGGTGGTATGGATGGATGCGTACAGAGGTGGGGAATCTACTAGGGTGCTCAGGGTGGCTCGGGGTGGTGTGTGCTGGACGGATTTTGGGAAGGAAGCTCGTCGGAGAAGTGTGCTTTCCACGAACAATCCGAGCAGCCTGGTGGCGAAGAGAGGTTGGCGTCTGAGGGGAACGGAGGAGAAGGCGCTGGCGTTTTATCGAGCATGGTTAAAGCGAGGTAAAGGCGCGGCGTTATGGCGAATTGAGCAGCTGGATTGAAGCGGCAACAGCGAGGTTTTGGGGAGGGAGGTCGTGCGGTGAGGACGATGAACAGAGGAAAGTGGGGCCGTTGCGTCAGTGGGAAAAGGAAAGAGGGGGAGGGTCCACCAGTCATTCACTGCACGGGTGTGGGTCTGAGTGAGAAAGAACGGTTCGCTGGGGGGAGAGGTGGGCTGTTGCTAGGTTAGTTGGGCCGGCTGGGCTGGGTCGACTTGTTCTTATTTTTTTTTCTGTCAGATTTGTTTTATCCTTTTCTATTTTCTATTTACTGATTTGAAATTCAAACAAACAATTCAATCAACCAAATTAATTCAAACAAACACCACACTTCACAACTTTGAACTTGGTTCTGTCCAGTAACATAAACCAAATTTCAAAATCAAAATAATAATTTTATTTATAGGGTCCATTATTAATTAAATAAATAGACCAAGGTTTATTAATCAAATAGGGTTTTGTTTTATTTAAAACCTCTTATGAAATCTAAATATTTTTTTTATAACCAAATCGGTAGGTTTTATTTGGAAATAAAGAATACTTGGAAACTTGTTTAAAACCAAATAACCTTTTATTTTAGGGTTCATTAATAATTAAATGGAATGGACCTTAGTTATTAAATTAAATAGGTTTTGTTTTATTAAAATATTTATTTTGAAATCTAAAATAAAACCAAAACACTTCAGTAGGTTTTATTTGAGAATATAAAATACTTGGAAATCTTATTTAAAATAAATAAATAAGTTTTAGTGTTTATTTAAAATGGGAAAAGCCTTTACTTAAATAAAATTTGGATATTACATCCCTATTATTTTATTTAAATAAACCTTTGCTATTTTTATTCAAAACAAAAAATGTTTTATTTTCAAAAGTTTGGCCAAGTTTTAATTTGGCTTTATAAAATAAAAAATATTTCTTTTCCCTTTGAAAACCAAAGCCTTTATAAAAAGATTTCAAAGTAGAAGTAAAATATTTTTATTTTTCCTTTACTAAATATTTATATTTTTAATCCCTTTAGGATTTCTTTGTTCAAAATAGGTTTGAAGATTTCCAATTGGAATCAAAAGTTTCTTCTGGCCCTGAAAATCTAACAAAATTTTATTCTATTAATTTATTTTCACATTACAAGATTTGGAAAATCTTGGGACGTGACAGGCTACCACCCTTAAAATAAATCTCGTCCCGAGATTTGGGAAGGTTAGGGTTACAAGCATGTTCAAAACAACTAGAGTACTACCACCCTTAAAAATTTTCAAACAAAAATTACATGTTGTCCTTCTTGGGATCCTGGAAAAACTTCTCTAGGCAAACTTTTGCATAGTGTCCCTTATTTCCATACTTGACTCATGGGCCAAGGTTGAGCTTCTCCATAGGCTTGTTCAACTTGTTCTTCATCTTTTCTGGACAATTGCTTGCATAGTGTCCTAGATTCTTGCAGTTGAAACAATGGATATCTTGGAGTTCTTTACGTTGCTCTTGTGGACAAGTTGCTACATAATGGTCTGGCTCTTTGCAGTTGTTACACACCACTTGGTCAATTCCCTTATTTTTCTTGTTCTCTGGGCACTCACTGGAGTAGTGTCCCATTTCCTTACATTTACGGCATTGCACAAGGTTCATGTCGGGTCTTGGTTTCTTGGGTTTCTTTGATCCTTTGAATTGGGTTGTCTTGTTTGGAGGTATAAGTGGTCCTTTTCCTTTGCCATCAACATTCTTGGCATACTTGGATCCTTCTTGTTTCCTTTGTTCAACAATGGCATAGATGGGGCATTGGATAGGAGCATGATTGTTTCCTTCACACAAATAACAAGTGGCTTGAGGGGTGGGACATTGTCCAACAGGATGATTTTCTTCACAGTTAGGGCATTGACCTTCATGCTCCTTGGAAGTGTGATCCTTGTCTCCACAAATAATGCAAGCTGGGGCTCCATCTAGAACAACATTCTTATCATCTTTGCTATCATAAACTCCTTTGGGATAGCTTTCTTCCATGCTGATCATTTGATTAGTCACCTTAAGCATCAGTTGAGATTGTTCTTCCAAAAACTTTTGTAGTGCTGGATCTTTATCACTATTGTTGGCTATGAACTGAGCTGTCAGTTGGTTCAACTGGTGTTGGGTTGCTATGAGCTCTTTCATGCTATCGGCTTGGTTGGTGTTGGTGTCATCAACCTTGGAGTCTTTGGGAGTAGTCATCTGTTTGGGTTGGATAGAGATTAGAATATGCAAGATATTTCTAAGGACTCAATTCTAATCACACGCATCACAATTCACACAAGCAATGTGCATGAAATCACAAGTCAAATATTTCACTCAAACAAGGCTCAAGCACATACTTAGTTAACAAAATATTTTTGTTCTACCACATAAATTGGTGGTTTTGACTTAACTAGTATATGGTGGTCCATCTATATGGTTCACTTGTGATCTTTCCATCATTCTTGGTTGATGAGATCATGGTTTCCTTAGGAAAACTCTTGGTCACATACACTTCAAAGTTGATAATGGCTCCTTCTTATTTTGCATTCCCTTAGTCTCTAAATCTTGAGCAAGGTTTCCTTGTCTCACTTGTAGTCCTTAGTGATATCTAAGTTGGAAGTTCCTTGGTGAATATGCTGAAGATGTTGAAGTCATTAGAGTTGAAGAAGTTGAAGTCATTAGAGTTGAATAAGTTGATGAAGTCCTTTGCACATAGTGTAGTCCTTGGCCATGGGTAGGTTTTTCCATCAAGTTGAAGTAGAAGAGGTGTAGAGTTGAAACCAAAATGTTTAAGGAAAGAGGTTACAAGTGTTTTTGTAAATAAGTTTTGGATCAAAATATAACTCCTATTTTTCTAAGGGTTTTTGTCCAATCCTAGGGTTTACAAATCCTACAGGCAACACAATGCTCTGATACCATCTGTAGAGGTCCCAACCTGATAAGGTAGAGATCCCTGTGTTTACAATGCTAGTCCCTGGATCAATAGCTAGCATCCACAGTTTTAGATGTAATACCAAGAACCAAAGATCATAATATAACTTTATAACCAGGAAGAACATAATTTTATTACATCATACATAGCTCATTTGGCTATAACATTACATTGCAGCGGAATAACTATAGTCATGGGTCCTTCATCTTCAAAGTGCCACAGGCAGATGTTGGTTGTAGACTTTGTAATCCTAATCAAACAATCTTCACTAAAAATCAATCAAACCTGCAACATTACAAGTTACAGCCACAAGGGTCAATACATTTGAATTGTATTGGCAAGTTTCACCGTTATGTAAAATATAAGTGGATCCTATCATTACATCCAAAATTGGCTAAGTAGGGTTTTAGGCTCATTTGCATAAAGCAATATTTTATCCTATCTTTTCAAAAGGGTTTTGGTCCTTTGCCAAATCTCTTTTCCAAGCTCCTTGAACTCCTTGGTAGAAGCTCAAGTGTTCAAGTCCTTATCAAAACTCCTTGAGCACCTTGGTAACCCCAAGTGCGACAAGTCTTATCAAAATCTCATGAGTTCCTTGGTAACCCCAAGTGTTCATGATTTCATCAAAATCTCTTGAGCACCTTGGTAACCCCAAGTGCATCAAGCTTATCAAAATCTCTTTGAATTCCTTGGTAGACACACAAGGGCATCAAGTTTTTATTTTAGAAGTTGGAATGTCGAGATCTCCCATAGTTCAAACTTTAGTTGCTCAGTATTGTCCATAACCGGGGACACGGCTAAGTACTTAGATTTTATTAACTTCTGCAGAAGGAGTACACTTTACCCACATGTCACAATCCCATCTTGTTGCCACCAGTGGCCTACTGGATTAGTGCTCACCAAGATGGAGTATGCAGACCGAGTGTGACGAAGTCTTTCCAAAAGGTCCTCCCATACATCATTGCTAGCTTGTCTTCAGCCCCCATGAAGCATTCCAGATCCCCATGTCCGGTAACTAAAGACAATGTATGGGTCTTCCTAATGTAGTTGACTAAGCCAGAGCCATAATAACATGTGGTTGCACACGAAAGCCACAATTGGAGAAGCATGTTCAATCTCTAAGTTTCCTAGGTGGTTTTCATTTGGAGCACAACATAAAGTGATTGCCATAGACATGGTTCCTTTTGTTGCCACTTTCTCCAAAACTTAAAGTATCCTCCACCTAGGTGGTTCATTGAGTCCTTGTTTTATTATATAAAACACAAGTCCTTTTCTCAACCTTTGTAAAATCTCAACATGTATCTCTTTTCAAAATATAGCATGGCTAAGCATGTATCAACTATAATATTTCACTAAGGAGTGTATAGGGAATCCTATTAGTATTTAGCATAGCATAAGTATAAAGATATCTTTTTCATGCATGTTTTCACAATCCACTAAGTATAATGAAAATAGTAGGACTTTTGTATGATAGTGTAACTTGCCTTTTTGGTAGGGAATGGTGGTTCACTCCTTGATCTTGCTAGTCTCACACTTCACTAACTTCACTACAAGTCAATCAAGCAAACACCAAATCAACTAACATTCCAAACCACCATCACTCAAACAAAATTACACACACAAGAAAAAAGGAAACTAAGTCATGCATAAGTATGCAAAGGATGGTTCTATTGCAAGGATGGTCTCCACTAGGTTTCTAAATTTTGTAAGGTCCAATTTGGTCATTTACCAAAATGGCAAAGTCATTAGTTAGAGGGTTTTGCCCAAAACTATTTTAAAATCCATTCAACATTTTATGTGGTGGATAATGGTTTTATTAAATAAAAAATCTTTAAGTTTCTCTCCAAAAGTTTCTAACTTCCAAGACTTGTTGTTTTGGGTCAGTGGCTTTGAATCCAAATATTTTCCCAAAGTCTTATTCCAAAATCCTTTTTCATAATAAAACCATTATCTTTACTTAGCTAGAAATTGGCTAAGTCAAATAATCCAACCTAAATTTTAGCAAAATCATTTTGACACCAAGGGTTGGTTCCTAGGGTCAGTAAGGTCACATCAAACCATTTTGCAAAAGTTTTAGTCCAGAAATCATTTTTGAACAATTTTTCTAATCTAAACATGCACACAAATGATTCTGTAAAAACAAGCAATTTAACAGATACTATTTACAAAACTAATTCCATAGTTGGCTAGGGCTTGCTCTCCTGAATCCAATGACATAAAATTTGTAATTTTTGGACGTGTGGATCCAAAGATACAAGGGTTTGAAAATCCTATCTAAATCAGATTTCAATTTCTGTTTTTAAATCAAAACATGGCCACGCGTCGCTTTCTGACTAGGCGATACCGGTTCGGCCGGATCGGCAACGTGGACCGCAGGATCTAACTGGAAACGTGCGGCGCAGATCGTTCGATACCTCTTCGCTCACTTTCTTTCCTAGCCGCTGGATGATGATCTAACGGTTCCTATCAATCGCCAGAGGCGGCGGCGCAAAACCAACGGCGGGCGGCGATTAGCGGCGATGGCGAGGCAGGAAGCAAAACAGGAAGGGGGTAAGCTCACCGAGGTCGTGAGGAGGAGGTGATGCTGGTCGTGTGGTCGTCGTGGCAAGGGGCGCACGGTGATGGGCAGGATTCCTCGCCGGAGTTGGTTACGGGCGACGACGCCGTGCGAGTCGAGGACGCTAGGGATCACCCAGAGACAAACGAAATACATAGTCAGGAGCGCAAGGACACGGCGAAGGTGTGTGCGTGAACGAGAGGGGTCGGGGCGGTCTGGTTCACCTGGAAGTCGTCGTCGGAGAAGAACTAGTCGCGGCGGCGTTCAGAAGCTTGTCATCCAAAGCTCTGGTGCGCCCGCGGTCAAATGGGTGGTATGGATGGATGCGTCCAGAGGTGGGGAATCTACTAGGGTGCTCAGGGTGGCTCGGGGTGGTGTGTGATGGCCGGATTTTGGGAAGGAAGCTCGTCGGAGAAGTGTGCTTGCCACGAACAATCCGAGCAGCCTGGTGGCAAAGAGAGGTTGGCGTCTGAGGGGAACGGAGGAGAAGGCGCTGGCATTTTATCGAGCATGGTTAAAGCGAGGTAAAGGCGCGGCGTTATGGCGAATTGAACGCGCGGATTGAAGGCAGCAACGGCAGCGAGGTTTTGGGGAGGGAGGTCGCGCGGTGAGGACGATGAACAGAGGAAAGTAGGGCCGTTGCGTCAGTGGGAAAAGGAAAGAGGGGGAGGGTCCACCAGTCATTCACTGCACGGGTGTGGGTCTGAGTGAGAAAGAACGGTTCGCTGGGGGAGAGGTGGGCTGTTGCTGGGTTAGTTGGGCCGGCTGGGCTGGGTCGACTTGTTCTTATATTTTTTTTCTGTCAGATTTGTTTTATCCTTTTCTATTTTCTATTTACTGATTTGAAATTCAAACAAACAATTCAATCAACCAAATTAATTCAAACAAACACCACACTTCACAACTTTGAACTTGGTTCTGTCCAGTAACATAAACCAAATTTCAAAATCAAAATAATAATTTTATTTATAGGGTCCATTATTAATTAAATAAATAGACCAAGGTTTATTAATCAAATAGGGTTTTGTTTTATTTAAAACCTCTTATGAAATCTAAATATTTTTTTTATAACCAAATCAGTAGGTTTTATTTGGAAATAAAGAATACTTGGAAACTTGTTTAAAACCAAATAACCTTTTATTTTAGGGTTCATTAATAATTAAATGGAATGGACCTTAGTTATTAAATTAAATAGGTTTTGTTTTATTAAAATATTTATTTTGAAATCTAAAATAAAACCAAAACACTTCAGTAGGTTTTATTTGAGAATATAAAATACTTGGAAATCTTATTTAAAATAAATAAATAAGTTTTAGTGTTTATTTAAAATGGGAAAAGCCTTTACTTAAATAAAATTTGGATATTACATCCCTATTATTTTATTTAAATAAACCTTTGCTATTTTTATTCAAAACAAAAAATGTTTTATTTTCAAAAGTTTGGCCAAGTTTTAATTTGGATTTATAAAATAAAAAATATTTCTTTTCCCTTTGAAAACCAAAGCCTTTATAAAAAGATTTCAAAGTAGAAGTAAAATATTTTTATTTTTCCTTTACTAAATATTTATCTTTTTAATCCCTTTAGGATTTCTTTGTTCAAAATAGGTTTGAAGATTTCCAATTGGAATCAAAAGTTTCTTCTGGCCCTGAAAATCTAACAAAATTTTATTCTATTAATTTATTTTCACATTACAAGATTTGGAAAATCTTGGGATGTGACATAAGGCCTCAGTCACACATACTGAATTTGTTGAACAAAGAGGATGTTCTTATTGATGCCAGGTTCTTATTGGAAGATGAAAAAATTGTCCATGGTTATGTATTCAATATGCCTATACATCAAGTTTCTGTGATTGAAGAAGTTATTCATGAAGTGGATGATTGTCCCAAGGAAGATAGTGATGACCCACAAGTGTAGGGGGTGCAAACGGATTTTTAGGTTTTTTTGATAAAGCAAAGAAATAAAGTCCAAGTAAATAAATACAACAAATAATTGCAGGAAGTGGCCCAATCCTTTCTTAGGAAAGGACAAGCCGGTTGTAATACTTATGAGGACCAAACGTTCTCAAGGACACATGGGAATACTGTCAAGTGCTTTCGCTTCATATAGTTGATTAATCTTCTTTGGTTGGATACATGTTGTGTGGGTGAACCTGTGCTAATGTACCGACCTTACTTGGACTAATACATACTTGTGATTAAACCCCTTTAAATCATCCACAACTATAAGAAAGTAATTAAGATAAAAACCTAACCACAACATTAAACTCTGAGATCCTACACTCCATTGTGCAAAGATTTCCTAACGAGAATTCAGGTTTCTATCACTCCGGCAACCCCGCAATTAGTAGACAAATACACAATGCATTCCCCTAGTCCCATAAATGGTGAAGTATCATGTAGTCGACGTTCACATGACACCACTATAAGAATAGCACCACATCTTAAATATCAAACCATTGAATAATACCTCATCACAATTCCACTACTAACAACATGACTTCTCCCATGTCCTCAAGAACTAAACGAACTACTCACGAGACATCATATGGATCAATATCAAAGATGATATGATGATGAATAACAATCTGAACATAGACAATAATTCAATGGTTCCACTCACAAGCATCAACTACAAAAGTAATTAACACCGGGAAAGTTTCCCATAAGAACTATGCAAGATTCAACACAATTGTTACAGCGAGATGGAGTGTTGATGATGGTGCTCGTGGAGATGATGATGAGGATGATGATTATGAGGATGATGATGATGATCCCGATGAAGTCTATCTTGATGACGGTGTTGATGGCGACGATCTCCCCTCTCCGGGAAGGAATATCCCTAGCAGAAATCTGTCTGCTGGAGAGCTCTTTCTCTCTTTGTATTTTTTGCTCCGCAGAGGCGGCGAAATCTTTCTGTGGTTGCTCCCCATGTATTAGGGTTTCGAGGAGAAGATATAGGAAAAAGGGTGGAGCAAGAGGTGGGCCAGGGTGGCCACACCCCTGGTGGCGCGGAGGGTGGCCCGCGCATGGGGGGTGTGGGCCCCGTATCGCCCATCTTAGCCTCCCCTTTTGGCATCCTTTGTATTCTTGAAAAATAGAATTTTTCATGTATTTTTTGGTATTTTCTGATCTTCGCGAAAATTGCATCTAAACACCGCTTTTTCCATCAGAATCCTGACTCCGGCAGTTCATCCTCCAAAAGTCATCCAACATGCAAAAATAGATGAAACAACATAAGTATCACCTCTTAATATGAAATATATCAATGAATAACAGTAAATTATGATATAGAATAGTGATGCAAAATGGACGTATCAACTCCCCCCAATCTTAGACGTCGCTTGTCCCCAAGCGAAAACTGAGCTCAATAAACATGCCCACATGTTTATGGAGTGAAGTGTCGCTAAAAGGAATACAGACAAGAAGCATCACACTTACCAATACACAACTCATAATAGAAAGCAACTCACCATTATATAACTTAACTTGCAACGAGTATGGGAGTCACAATAAAGATGCATACAGATAAATCATAATTGGTAATGGCAAACTTTGTTCTTGGTCAGAGAACGGTTGACAAATCATACTTAGTTTTCAAGAAAATCTTTTGTAAAGGAGTTTATAACAAGAATCCTTTTGCTCAAACATAAAGGGATTTTCACAATGATGGCTTTCGAAGTAATATTCATTCAGATAAGAGTGTTGTGCAAAACAAAAAAGATAAGAAACATGATTGAATAAATCATCATATGAATGATTGAAACACAACAACTCAAATGCTTGTTGGAGATAGAAAGGAATAGGTTTACTGACTCAACTGAGAAGTAAAAGAAAGGTCCTTCACAGAGGGAAGCAGGGATTTCAAGTTTCATAAAGAGCTTCCAAAATATTATGGTACTTACAGCTTTGAGCTCTCATTGCCCCTATCATAAGCATCTTGAGGTGATTAAGGTTAAACTGAACAAATATGGAGTATATGCTTGACAAAGTATAAGTTGGCAATCTCATGTCCCTTGAGTACAAGGGCCGTTCCTCATGCTACTTAACTTTAGTTACCGGTAAGTTCTTGTCATTGTAAGTGTATGTGTATCATAGAGAACCACCAACGGGGTACCCCTTGCCCCATGATACAGGAGATATCCCATATCAAAATGACAAGGCAACAGATAGTGAGCATCTCAACGATCTTTTTATTTGCTATTTGCATATGTTTTTATTGAGGATGCTTCACAGATTGTTCACTATGGTTATGCTGCAAGTTCCCACCATGATTAGGCATGGCTTAGCTAGCATCCCAAGCGTTTCTCTAACACATATACATAACCCCATGGACTTACAAGCTCCCCTTTTATTTCACACCGCCGACATCCACAAATAAAAGATCATGATATCAACGGGGTAGATATTTACAAGTGTTGAAAGTGTTCCCCGTGACAGCACAGTTCTGCTAATTCCCAACTTACAAGTGCAAGTATATACAACTTAGATGACACAATGGTTCAAGTTTATTAAGGGCAAGAAAATAAGGTCTGCCATCAAGTTCGTGAGAGCTTTACTAACTAGTTTTCACATAAAAAAGAATTTTTAATTTGAAAGGTACATGAAACTCAAGAATTTACTTGGAATAGCAATGGTGCTAATAGGTAGATATGGTGGACACAAATTTCATAGGTTTAAGTTTAAAGGATTGGATGCACGAGAAGTATCCCCTCTCAGTACGGGTTTTTGGCTAGCAAGGCTGAGTAGCAAGCAAAAGAGTTGAAGGAAACAAGCAAACATACAAGTGATAAAGTCAAAAATGCAATCTTTCTTGAAAACACAAAAGATCTTAAATAAAGAATACTAAGCTTATGAGCCAATCAAGAAAGAAGGAAAATGATTCAAAATACCTGTAAGTGCTTTTCTCTTTTCCTTTCAAACCTCAAAAAGTGTTGTTACTGACCAGAGCTCGGTTTGCCAAAACCAATTTAGATTTACTTGATGCTCCTAAAGTGATAGCAATACTAATCAACAAGATCAATCATATAATAGATATTGCAAACTAAAAGGAGATGTGTAAAAAGTAAAAGATGAAGCTTCTCATTAATATTCCATAAAGGCACTCACACCAAGGGATACATAGATAACCACCTAGAGGAGAGATACTTCCACAATGAAAACCATCCTATATGATAACTTCTATATTCAAGATATGACTCTACTAAAAAGGTAAAAAAAGATGAAAGATAATGATGTGATACCGCGGCACTCCCTCAAGCTTGGAACAAGCCAAGGGGATGCCAAAACCTGATGACGAATTACTCCTTCGGTGGTGGTGGTGTTCCCTTGATAATATTTCCAATCAGCTACCTCAAATCCTCAATCTCGAAGGTTAGAGTATGAATCAAATCCGAATTATGCTCAATGCAGTTCATGATCATGTCAGACTGAGAATCCCAGTCCTTGTGATTCTTTCCCCACTCTTCCTCCTTAGAGTGTTCTTTCCGTGCATGGTTAGAACTAGGCATATCCCAACTAGAGGGTAACTTCCCTTTGGGAAACTTTTGGAATTACTGCTCATGTATAAGAGTATGGAAGGGTTTCTTGGCGCGTGGAGGAAGTGACCATGGAGCGAGGCAATGACGCGGAGGTTTACCTGCTGTAGATATCCATGTTGTCCTCCTGATCTTGATAGGTTTTGCCACCACTCCAATGCTCACAACAGTAGCGCGAGTGTCCGGATGCTTGTCTTCCTTCACTTCTTCTTCGTCCTCAACCAAGATCTCCTCCTCCTTCTTGGGGTCTTGAAGATCATCTTCCACGGGCTTCTTGCCCTTGTCGTTGGCGGAGACCATGATGCCTCTAAACTTGAGAATATTTCCTGATAGAAACAGATCGAAACTAAAACACGATACACGGACCTCAGGGTATATATTATGAAGTTTTACGACATAAGAAAGGTACTGGGCGAAAACGGGACGGAGACGGTCTCCGGGGTGGTCACACCCCCTGGTGGCGTGACCAGGCTGGGCCCGCGCCACTGGGTGGTGTGGCCCACCCGGGATCCATTTCCTTCCCTTTTTCGTCTTGTTATCTTCCGTATGTGATAAAAACTACAAAAATATAAAGAGAAAAGTTTTTCACAAACCTTCTGTTTTCAACACTTTTACCTATTCGGAAACGGACTGTGCAGGTTCCTGAGTTTGGTCTTTGATAAATTCTTCCAGAGTCATGTAACATCCCAAAAATCATAGTTTCAAAACTCATTCATAACATCTTTGCATTTAGGGTTTTCTCAAGAATCATTTAGAGACAGATTTCTGAGCTATGATTTCATGTGAACAATTTATGTCAAATGGCCATCACCCTTTGAAATTTGAATGTTTAGGTACTGGTTGACTTGCCTCCATTGATGGAAAGATTAGGTAAAGCTTTTAACCCAAGTTTCCAAATTTGGAAATGGTTTCAAAAATCTTTTTTCAAATATTTGCAAACTAGAGCAAGCCTCTGATTACTTTGAAACCCAAGTTTGACCAAACCTTGCAAAGTAACCACTGAGTTAAAAATGACTGTTTTTGAATCCACAAAACCCTGCAAAAATTCCCAAAACAGTTTGGTTTCAAAAGGATTTGAATTCATATCAAATTCATACCAGAAAATGAATTTAGAAAAAGAAAAGGGCACTTCAATAGAAAAAGGCATGGCTTAATCTGCCCAAGAACAAATCGAGCCCAGCAAGCCCACCCGGGGTCTCCTTATTCTACTCTCACGCGCAAGAGCACGCACCGAGCCGCTGACAGGCAGATCCCACCTAAACTCCGCGCGCCTCGACAAGCTGCCATCTCCACGTCGGCGTCGTCTCCACCCGCACGACCCGTTCGTCCCCAAATCAACGCGAGCGTTTCTGGTTTTAATTCGCAGCGTCAATTCGAGTTATTGGCAGAGTGATTCTCGCTCGCGACCAGGATATAAGAATCCCCTATGTCCCCTCTCTCTTCTCCCCCAAACCCCGAACCTAGAGCGCCACCAGGCTGCGAGTATTCCCCTCTGCAACCCCGCCGTCTCCGGCGACTACTCCGGCAAATTACGGTGAGTTCTGAGCTTCCCTCTGCCTCTTGTTCTTGCAAACTAGATCAGTAAGCCTCTGCGCTTCTTTTGACACATTCCTTTTGTCCTTGCATGAACCGTAGCTCGGCAAAGACGTCCAATCGGGCGCCGCCGTCTTGATCTGAACTCCGCGAGCTCTAGTGGTAAGCCCCGACCGCCCGTGACTTCTAGTTCAAACACACGACCGCCTTTGACTCGTGAATCTAACCGTGTCCTCGTCTTGCCTTGGGGTGGTTCAGCGACGCCCACGACCACCTGACACACCGACGCCGTCCTCCACTCCGGCGAGAAATCGCAACCGTGCCCGAGCGCCCCTTGACCAACCGCGAGTACGACGAGCTTCGCCAAGATCTCCTGAGCACGATGAGCTACTCCCCGTTCTCACTTACCCCCTGTAGCGCCGCCTCCGTCGTCGACTGACAATTCCGCCGCCGGTAGCCACCGCTCCGCCGCCAGATCTTGGTCAGGACGATAGCAGCCGTTAGATCTTTATCATAGCGCTAGGATAGATTCACTTAATCCGAAGCGGTACACGATCTGAGCCGCCAGTTTTCATTTAGATCCTACGGCTATGGAGCTCGATCCGGTGCGAAACGGTATGGGCGAATAAGAACATGACGCGTGGCTAGGTTGGATCTGAAAACAGATTTAAAAACCAGAATTTTGATCCAAATTCAAATGCTCATAACTTTCAATTGCCACGTTAGATTTTTGCAAACTTTATACCGTTGGATTCAGTGAAACAAGGCCTTTCTGAATATCCAATTTATTTAGCATATAGTAATAGTTAAAATGATTTTATTTGTGGAACAAGTTTAGGGCTATTTTTAGATATAGATTTGTTTTTGTAAATTATATTGGGGCCAAATAAGTTTAGTTGGCAAACTTGTGACATGTTAAGTTTCTGTGGATGAACATACTTGGTAGAATTTTCAAAAATCACCACTTAGTAAATTCTTGCATGCATGCATTCATATTATTTTTGGTTGTATATAATTGTGTGTATTTATGCTTAAATTTCTTGTGTAGATTTTGCTAGTGATTGTGATTGTGAAGAGTGCTACTCTCCCCACTACCAAGGCAAGTGATATTTTCATGAATATTCCTATCCTAAGTTTTGTACTAGCATTAGATATTTTGCTAAAGTATTGCATGATATTTTGCCTAGATGGGAAATCCTAAGTAGAGTGGAATAGTAGAATTGCTAGGGAAATTTTCCTAAGTTAAGTTACCATACTTTGCTTAGCCTAGCTTATAGCAAACAAGGGTGGTGAACATTTATATGGTTTATGATAAAAATATTCTAAGTCAAGAGACTTATATTTTCTTAATAAAACAACTAAGTCAAATAAACCTCCTGGGTGGAATGGAAGGAATGGGTTATGTTGAGTGGTTACACAAGGCCATGGACTTGGGTTGTGTATCTCACTTGTGGTATGCCACCCAGGCACAAAGGGATTTGGAGGCCAAGTGTTGAGAAAGCTTACAGTGCAACCACTTGGCAATATGGGCTCTGCCATGATCATATAGGTTGCTAGAACTTAGTCATTTGGACAGTTGGTGGTAGATGGGATGATAGGATGGAACGCGTCCATTTGACTAAGGAAAGGCTTCTGAAAGGTCCTGTCTTGGGAAACCAAGTCTGGTGGGGAAAGTGCACAACCTCTGCAGATGGAAAACCTAAGTACTTAGCCTAGTCCAAGGAAATGGACACTTTTGAGCATCAAGACATGGAAGCTACAAGAATCTCATCACTCCAATTTTCTAAGTAAAAATTTGTGGGTGAACAAGGGTGAAGGACCCCAATGTCTATTGGTGGTTTCTTGGGAATGTTTTGTCAAAGAAAAACTTAGTGATTTCAACTAATAGGAAAAACTTATTTTCAAGCAAAGCAAGCCAAGCTACACTTAGCCAAAATGCATATAGTATTATAGACCACTTAAAATATACTAAGGTATCACTTGCCAATACTATTCCAAAGTATTGACCCTCTGTGGCTGTAACTTGTGATGTTGCAGGTTACTTCGATGATGAATAGGAGTCATGAGTCTACACTCAACATGCTTGCCTGTGGCACATGAAGATGAAGAATTATGTTTATTTACTTAATTCCTTAAACTCTTGTATTAGGCCTATGGCCCTGAGTTGTAAAAGACTATGTTTATCTCTGGAATGAATGTAATAAACGACCTTTGTATCTGTGTACTTCATCTTAAACTGTGGATGCTAGCATTGATCCAGGGACTAGCATTGCAATCACAGGGATCCTTTCCTTTATAAAGGAGGGGTCTAACAAGTAACCATTCGACTAATATCAACATCTTAATTATAAGAGTATCTAGAAATAAAATGTTTGAGCCTTTGACCATTCTTCATCTCCTTACATCATTGTCTCCCAATATTTGAAAATCTCGTTCATCCAAAACTTCACACAATCTTCATTAGCAACATTAGTGTAAGCAAAGATAATAAACCTTTGGGTTCAATTTTCAACTGAAATCCATCAAAACAAAAGCTACTGTAGCAACTCCTTTCAAAAAAACTCAAAAAAAAAATTAAAAGGAAATCGATTTAAGAGGCAAATGCAAATAATGACAGAAATCTGTCAAAACATACCAGCAGGTAAAGGTTGATTTTTTAGAAACTATTCTGTTACTCAAATCAAAAAGTGCAAAACTAAAGAATGTTGTATAACAACATGGGGCACAAGCACAAAAAATTACAGCTCCATCCGACATTCTGGGATTTTTCACAAATTTTTACAATGCAACACAAAAATCTGTCCCATGACAGCAAATTTTCACAACTCTACTTCACAAAAGAGGCTGATCTTGACACAAAAACCAAACAAAAAGGAAGATAAGGAGCGGTTATTATAGAGGTAATAACTTACAAGACTCAAATAAACAAAGACCGAAAGCAAACTAAAATGGGTTTTCTCCCAAAAGCTCTTTCTTTATATCCATTAAGATGGGCATGATAATTTCAATGATGCTCTCATAGGAGATATGGATTTCAAGTGAAAGATAGCACCAAGAAGCAAATATCCAACACATTTAAGTCTAACCCATTTCCTATGCAAGGGAGTTTCATGAGAAAACAAACTATTGAAACAAAAGGCTAGTAGCATAGGAAGACAAAACAAGTGCAACCTCAAACCTTTCAACATAAAACGAGGAAACTTAATATTATTGAGATGCATAAAACCATGTTTCCCTCTCTCATAATAACTTTCAGTAGCACTTTGAATGAAGTTGACAATATAACTGTCATAAGAAACAACTTTATCATGAGAATGAGCATGCTTAAATTCATCAAAAGAGTTCTAAGGTCATAAACTGGATCAATTGAAGCAATTTGTTCAACTCTTACAATACCAATTGGACAAACTGTTTCTCTATTAGGCAAATCATTTCATAAGGAGCTTTAGCAAATTTGGAAAATTTAAACTCATAAGATTGTCCATCAAAATTAGTTAAAAATTTCTCCTTCTTACAATCTATAATAGCTCCACAAGTGGAAAGGTCTACCAAAAATGATAGGACAAGTTTTACTAGCTGCTCAACCAAGCACTAGAAAATCAGCAGGATATTTAATCTTACCACAAAGAACTTCCACATCTCTTACAATACCAATTGGACAAACTGTTTCTCTATTAGCAAGGTGAATAACCACATCAATGCCCTCAAGTTCACAAGGACCAATTTCATGCATAATTTCCCTGTAAAGCTCATAAGGAATAGCACTAGAACTAGCACCAATATCACATAAACCATAATGGCAATGATCACCAATTCTAACAGAAAGCATAGGTACACTAGCTTTCCTAGCTTTACTAGGATGAGAGACAATATTAGAAGCATCTTTACAAAAGATAATGTGCCCATCTTCCACATTTTTAGTGACAAGGTCTTTCACAATGGCTACTATAGGTTCAATCTTTATTTGTTCATTAGGTTCAATAGTTTTCTTTGTACTTTTGCTAACCACATTCGCTATAATATAATGTTCCTTTACCTTAGCAGGGAAAGTTATTTTCTCAATATAAGGTTCAGGAAAAATAGGGTCAACAGTACAAACTTTAGTGTTTCTAAAAGGAACATGATTAACAACATCTTTATAAGGTGCATGGTACTTGTCCCACTTCTTTTTGGGAATTTCTATATAAGAGTCAAATGCCTTAAAACAATTGGAAATACTTTGAGAATCAAGACCATACTCAGTACTAATACAATGAAAGTCATCAGCTCCCATAAAAGATTTAATGCATTCATAATCATAATTTATACCTGACTTTCTTCCTTTGTCATTCTCCCATGCTTCAGTGTTTTATTGAATATAGTCTAGGAGATCCCATTTAGCTTCTTCCTTCATATGTGTGAATGATCTAGCACAAGAAGCATCTAATAAATCTTTATCATGAAGATAAAACCTTGCATAAAAGTTATTGATAATAATATTATTAGCGAGTTCAAGAATATGACATTTAAGCATTAGTAACTTAAACATCCCCCAAGCTTGGGATGTACTCTCTCCATCACGAGGCCAAAAGTTATATATTTGATTCCTATCCTTATGATTCTCACTGGGAGGATAGAATTTAGAATAAAAGAGAGGTACTATTTCCTCCCATTCCATAGATTCTCCATTCTTCAGCAGCTTATTCCATTCTTCAGCTCTTTCTTTCAATGGTATAGAGAGTAGCTTCTCCTTAAATTGTTCCATTGTGATACCTGCACACTTAAACAACCCGCATAATTCATGGATAAAAATCAAGTGGTCACCAGGATGGACAGTTACATCTCCAAAATAATAGTTAGCAATAACACGATCAACAATTCTTGTAGGTATCTTAAAAGGATCTATCTCAGCAGGTGGTGGTTCATATACTACCATAGCAGTGGTAGTAGATTTCCCAAATAGGAAACCAAGTGGGTTATCCCTATTGGAAACAAAGTAACAAACAGGAATAAAAAGCAATACTCACAGTAGAAGTTTCCTTTACCAGTTCCACTCTTCAATAGCGCTTCACTCTCCGACAACGGTGCCAGAAAATAGTCTTGATGACCCAAAAGTATAGGGGGTGTATCATAGTACTTTTGACAAATAGGAGTGTCGATCCCAACGAGGAGCAGAAGGTGTTAACTAGTGGTTTGGATGAGGAATTCTCTGTAAATACTTAGCAAACATATTTTTAAGGGGTTTTTGATAAAGAAAAGAAATAAAGTGCAAGTAAATAAAGACAACGAATAATTGCTGCAAGTGGCCCACTCCTTTCTTAGCAAAGGACAAGCTGGTTGTAATACTTATGAGGACCAAGTGTTCTCGAGGACACATGGGAATACTGTATAGTGCTTTCGCTTCATATAGTTGATTAATCTTCTTTGGTTGGATAAGTGTTGTGTGGGTGAACCTGTGCTAACGTACCTATCTTACTTGGACTAATAGATAATTGTGATTAAACCCCTTGCAAGCATCTGTAACTACAAGAAAGCAATTAAGATAAAAACCGAACCACAACATTAAACTCTGAGATCCTACACTCCCTTGTGCAAAGGTTTCCTAACGGAGGTTCAAGTTTCTGTCACTCCGGCAACCCCATAATTAGTATCCAAATACATAATGCATTCCCCTAAGCCCATAAATGGTGAAGTATCATGTAGTCGACATTCACATGACACCACTAAAAGAATAGCACCACAACTTAAATATCAAATCATTGAATAATACCTCAACACAATTCCACTACTAACAACATGACTTCTCCCATGTCCTCAAGAACTAAACGAACTACACATGAGACATCATATGGATCAAGATCAGAGATGATATGATGATGAATAAAAATCTGAACATAGATAATAATTCAATGGTTCCACTCACAAGAATCAACTACAAAAGTAATTAACACCGGGAAAGTTTCCCTTAAGAACTATGTAAGATTCAACACAATTGTTACAACGGGGTGGAGTGGTGATGATGGTGCTGGTAGAGATGATGCTGACGATGATGATGATCCCGATGAAGTCTAGATTGATGACGGTGTTGATGGCGACGATCTCCCCTCTCCGGGAAGGAATTTCCCTGGCAGAAATCTGTCTACCAGAGAGCTCTTTCTCTCTGTGTAGTTTCCGCCGCTCAGAGGCGGCGGAATATTTCTGTGGTTGCTCCCCGTGTATTAGGGTTTCGAGGAGAAGATATAGACGAAAGGGCAGAGCAATAGGTGGGCCAGGATGGCCACACCTCTTGTGGCGCGACATAGGGTGGCCCGCGCATGGGGGGTTGGGCCCCCTGTGGCCCATCTCAGCCTCCCCTTCTAGCATCCTTTGTCTTCTGAAAAATAGAATTTTCCGTGTATTTTCTGATCTTCGTGAAAATTGCATCTAAACACCGCTTTCTCCATCAGAATCCTGACTCTGACAGTTCATCCTCCAAAAGTCATCCAACATGCAAAAATAGATGAAACAACATAAGTATCACCTCTTAATATGAAATATATCAATGAATTACAGTAAATTATGATATAGAATAGTGATGCAAAATGGACGTATTAGCTAGTAAAGTCATTGAGAAGTCGGTTGTCTGTGAGCCTTCGAAACCTGCACCACCTTCTTTAAATTTTAGTGATGGCCTCAACTTTGAGCAGATTACAAAAAGGAAATTTGGATATTCAGTGAACTTTAGTGGGGTTGGTATTCGTAGAAGGAAATTCTTTTTGGTCATCTGCTTTGGCAGATCTCGTTTCAGATTGGATGTGCACGCAGTTGGTTTAGTCCTTTGGCTTGTTTTTGTGGCTTTGCTGCTCTTTTCCATGTTACTCATCTTCAGAACGAAACTTTTAGATTTTTAGTTGCTTCCAGAGCAGTGGGTTTTGAAATTTACAATGTGGGCATTTTTTCTTAGAAGGATTTCAAGTTTTTTGTTAGTTTGTGGGGAGAAGGTGGACCTAATTGGAGAGCAGAGGAAATAAAATATTATCGTGAAAGTGACAGTGAATGGAAGCTTGTTTCTAATAAGAAAAAAATGGATGACAAGAAAAAGTTTGAAAAGAGGGTTTTTACTCAGAAGGATTCTACCCATGTCGTCAAGCCGTCTGTTTTTGAAAGGCTGGAATTTCCGTTACAGTCAAAGCATTCAACGGCCAAAAATTCAGAGCATTTTAATGGTGTGTTTAATAGGCCATATTTTGTTGATATTGTCAGTAATAACGCTGGTAACTGTCAGGTGGAGAAATTTTCGTCGCAGCATATGGAACTTAATGCAAATTCAAGGCTTCCCGGTCTCATTGCTTTTTGGAAATTTCCTTCCTTCCCTGTTGAGCCCTGGCCCAATAAAAGTTACCTTACCTAGTTTAAGGCCCACGGACCCCAAGCAAAAATTAAGCAAGCCACCTTCTTTAAAGATTTTTGTGAATTCTTTTCGCAAGAGGAAATTAACTGTCTCCTCGATGTCTCTGTTTCCTCTGAGCACAACTGTTCCTTCCTCTGATTTCGCTCACTCGCAGAAGACACCTCTCTCTCTTCCAACAACGGCGAATATCCCTATAGACCCTGAGCCCTTCGTGCCACGGGGATATCAAATACTGCAGATTCCTGGAAGAACCTCGGTTAAGAGGGTGGTGGTTCCGAGGAGACCAAGAAGCCACGAGCCACCATTGAACCGCTCCCCCAAGGTCAGGTACCCTCCGAGAATATTAGAGATGTGATGTAGGATTTCTTGGTCAATGTGGCTAAAGTGGGTTTTAGAGTTATTCAAAAGCATCCATTTGGTGAGGAGTTGGTTCAGTTTAGCAATGTCAATGATAGGGACAGATTGGTCAGGGATAGTCCTATTGCATTTGAAGATGTTCACATTTCTTTTTCCAAGCATGATGAAGGTATTAATTGGCGTAGGACTCAGTTAAATAGGGAATGTTGGTTCATGATGTTAGGACCACCTCTAGATCATATTTGCACTAAAGATCTAAATGTAGTGTTCTCTGATATTGGCACACTGTTGCTCGGTGAGAAGGAACCAAACTGCAAAAGGTAGTGATGGCAAAAGTAAGAGTGACTGACTTGGAGGATATACCCAAAAGTGTGAGGTTGACACTGGGTGATAGTCCTGACACTAAATCTTGGACTTTTTCAGTTGAAGTTTTGCTTCATAACTTGCTTGGTGCCCCCCTGATGAAGACCTTATGCCTGATGATGGCACTGACCCACACCCTCTGCCTGCAAATGTAAATGCCCCTTTTGTTCCACCCCCACCACCACCACCACAACCTGCTAATGATGATAATGAGGGCTGGGGACAATGGGATGTGGGGAATGTGGCTCGACAGATTTAACCACATCAGGATAATGAACAGTTGAATGAAGTGAATGTCAATCCCATAGCCGAAGACATAATCATTGATGAACAACATCCTCCACCACAAGTGGTTAATAGTGATTTACTATCTCTGGTAACCTAGATAATAATGTTGATGTTGATTCTGACAGTCTTTCCATTAACTTGGAAGCTAGTCAGGGACAACTTGATGACACTTCTGCTGGTAATCAGGGGTCAGAGATACTTTCTGGCATTGGGGATGGGCTTTTGAGTATCCTACAGGCTTACAATGATTTAGATGTTGAAGTTGAGGAACAGGGAAATTATGAGGGTGATATGCTAGAAGATAATTACATGGAATCTCCAAATATTGCTCACATGCAGTTGCACCTTGGAATGGTACAGTTTTAGTTTGATGTATGCCTGCAGAACATGCACAAACTCAGATTTTGTCCCAACAAGAGATGGACATTTGGCAGAAATATTTTGCTCCCCATGTCTCATGCGCTGGGGACAAAGCTCCTGGCAATGTATGTCAAATTTCTCTGAGCTGGTTCAATTTCATTATTCTTATGCTCATGACTCCTGAAAGATTTGACTGGACTAATTTTTTTCTAAACTCTAATCTTTGGGAAATCATCAAAGAACCCATTATGCATGAACAAGCTGTTTCCTTTATTATCCCTGATAAATGTGTTGTCGATCTGGCTCCTTCTTGCATTTTTCTTAGATTGAGGAGCTAAAAGAGAAGAATGTTACAAATGATATCTGCCTTGTCAATTCTTCACCTTCCAGGAAGAGAAGGGGAAATCTTTAGTGGAAACAGATGTAAGAAGAAGCCAAGAATTGTGGAATTAAATGAGGGGTTCAAAAATCATGATTTCTGTAAAGATGCTTAGTGCTTATCCTGTAATGCTGCTCCTCCTAGCTTGAAAACTAAAGCTAATAAAAACCTTGCCACTTATTTTTGTAAGGTGGCTGATGATGCAGTGGATACTCAGCTACAGAAGAAAAGTAGGATCCATGAGAAAGAAAAAAGGGCACCTGGAAGGAAAGGGTCCTTTGTTGCTTCTACTTCCTTCCCTTCATCAGCACAGGGAGAAGGGACCAGAAACAATGAAGCTGGAAGGAAGAAACAAGGATATCCTGCTGGTGCCTGTGCATAGCCGAGCAAGAAAAAAGTCCCTAAATAAATTATTATAATGTGTAAGCACATATTAAGAATGTGTTTGTTGGGGCACAACTTTGGCCCTTGTAATAATTTTGCCGAACCTGTTAGGAGGATTTCTCTGAGGTGGATCTGGATACTTGTTTTGTTTTATGACAATGTTGGGTTAATGTGCCTTTATTTTCAATCTATGGATACCTTGATAATTGCTTGGATAAGGACAACTTTTGTACCTTATCAACCCAATCCAAAATTGGTAGTTTTTTATGGATAATACAAGACATTGGAAAATTTTGAACTGGAATCTGAGAGGAATAAATTCTGAGAAAAATGGTTGGCTTTGGCAAACAAAATTGAAGAGTCAAACTGTGATATTATTTGTCTCCAAGAAACAAAAAGAGAGTTTTTTGATTTGGAATATATAAAGGAGTTCTGCCTAAGAAAATTTAACAAATTTGAATTCTTGCCTTCTCATGGGGCCTCAGGAGGTATTATTATCATTTGGAATGGCTCCATGTTTCTGGGAGAGATGGTGTTCCAGAATGACTACTCTTTGTCAATCAAATTTAACAGTAACATTTCACATGAGACTTTCATTCTCACCAATATATATGGTCCTTGCCAGCCTGCACAAAAAGCCATTTTTATGGACTGGTTCAGAAATATTGATATGCCTAAGGATAATGATTGGATTGTCCTGGGAGATTTCAACTTTATCAGGAACCCAAAAGATAGGAATAGAGCAGGTGGAGATGTCAATGAAATGTTACTTTTTAATTATGCAATTAGCAATTTGGGGTTAGTGGAGCTTCCCCTGAAAGGAAGAAAATTTACCTAGAGCAATATGCAATAGGAGACACTGTTAGAAAGATTAGACTGGTTCTTCACCTTGATACGTCCAATTTGCATCACCGTTCTATATCATAATTTGCCTCTACTCATTGATATAATTCGTATTAAGATGTGTTACTTATGTTATTTCATCTGTTTTTGCATGTTGGATGATTCTTGGAGGATGAACTGCCGGAGTCAGGATTCTGATGGAAAAAGCGGTGTTTTGATGCAATTTCGTGAAGATCATAAAAATACCAGAAAAACTACAGAAAATTATATTTTCCCAGAAGACAAAGGATGCCAGAAGGGGAGGCGGAGGTTGGCCACAGGGGGCCCACCCCCCCACGCGCGGGCCACCCTAGGCCGCGCCTATAGGGGGTGTGGCCACCCTGGCCCACCTCTGGCTCCGCCCTCTCGCCTATATCTTCTCCTCGTAACCCTAAAGTCAGGGACAACGACCACTGAAATATTCTACCTCCTCTGCGGGGCAGAAAACACCGAGAGAGAAAGAGCTCTCCGACAGACAGATTTTTAACAGGGAAATTCCTTCCCGGAGAGGGGAGATCGTCGCCATCAACATCGTCATCAAGCTAGACTTCATCGGGATCATCATCATCCACACCATCATCTCCACCAGCACCATCATCACCACTCCATCCCGCTGTAACAATTGTGTTGAGTCTTGCATAGTTCTTAGGAGAAACTTTCCCGCTATTGATTACTATTGTAGTTGATGCTTGTGAGTGGAACCATTGAATTATTGTTCATGTTCAGATTGTTATCCATCATTATATCATCTCTGATCTTGATCCATATGATGTCTTGTGAGTGTTGGGCACATAGAGATAAAACAAAACTTTTTCCCTCTAACGTGGTGATCCCAAGATCTAACCGAGGTAGAAGGCCATGATGTTTACCACTAGACGCGCGATTGCGGATTACTGATGAAACGCGTAAGTTGATGCAGTGCAGTCCTTTGCGATCCGATCATACTGGTGCTGATCGTATAACACCTCTGCTGGTATCGACACGTACAAGGAGGAGCACTGGCGGTGAACTGCTAGGTTCGTTACGACGGCAGGACTGCTGTGGAGCTAGGGTTTCCAACACATGGAATG
Source organism: Avena longiglumis (assembly GCA_030063025.1). NCBI lineage: Eukaryota > Viridiplantae > Streptophyta > Magnoliopsida > Poales > Poaceae > Avena > Avena longiglumis. The sequence goes on along the minus strand of CP125974.1, from coordinate 497,512,087 downwards.
ACCTAACTGATCAACGATTTTCCTTTCTAGGTTACTGTGCTCCACTATATATAGGGAGTGAACATGGGCTCGACTTTCATGGCCCATTCACCAAAGCCCATATAATACCAGTCCCTATGAGTCCGATTCACTGACTTGGTCCAAATTTGACTCGGGTCCAACCCAACTAGATTTCTGGTTCAGATCCAATCCGAACTTGCTCCCTCTCTTAAGTGTGTGACCCCGCGGGCTCATGGTTACTTGGACACGATTAGAGTCCGACTCTCAATTGATCAGTCGGTAGCGGCTCCTAGCAGAACTTGCCGACTCGCAAGTACCAAAGAGTCATGACGACTTGCCTTTCTAATGTGACTTGTGCCCGAGTCCCTTTTGCCTCACGATATACCTTGTCATACTATAGGCAAATATATGTCATCCCTTAAATAGTCAGACTCTCTTCTCGATCCGAGATAAGTGATTCATCCGACTAACTCTTAGTCGATCGCCTCGGTTAACACTTAACCGAGTCGTGCATGGCCATGCTTTCCGAATCATATCATCCGAGAGGGCACAGAGATTATCTCTCTAAGTGGAGGGAAAAATCCCGTCTTGGTTATTCACATCACGTAGCTTGATTCTCAGTCGGTCCGAACTCTGCCATTATGAATGCCCAGTTACGGATCAGCGTTTGACAGAACCTAAGTCGGTGATCCTCAACTCAGACTGTGCAACAACCTCAGGTCTAAGGATTACATTGATTGAGATATACAAATGACAAATTGTTCGTTGTACCTCAATATGGGTCAATCCGACTCGCTAAACTCTTTAGTCGAATCTTTGTAAGTCGGAATAGCATCACCATGCCCATGACAAGTGGAACCGAGTCATCAAGCCGACATTCACATTGGTCTAAGTTGTGTGTCCAACACAACCTCAATGACCAAGGATATTTAGTACAAACAACATGAATGTATAGTTCCACAACCGAATCACATAGTCAATGATATACATCAGATGCGCATACAAGGACAGCTTAATAACTTTATGAATACAATGGGAAATATCATCATACATGATTGCCTCTAGGGCATATTCCCAACAGTCTCCCACTTGCACTAGAGTCAATCTTCCGACATCACATGTCTAAGCATCTAATGCCCATGGCTCTCAGGTGCACCTCATGCTTCGGCTGTGGCAACGGCTTTGTCAACGGATCCGCAATATTTGCATCCGTGTGTACCTTGCATAACTTGATATCACCCTGATCCATGAACTGGCGAATCAGGTGGTACCGCATGAGTATGTGCTTGTTCTTCTGGTGTTGTCTAGGCTCCTTGGCTTGTGCAATAGCACCATTGTTGTCACAATACACGTCTAACGGATTGGATGAGCCCTGATCCACACCAAGATCCATGAGGAAATTCCTCATCCAAACACCTTCCTTTGCTGCCTCTGAGGTGGCAACATACTCAGCCTCTGTTGTAGATGCAGACACAGTCTCTTGCTTGGAACTCTTCCAGCTCACAGCACCTCCGTTTATAATAAACACGTATCCGGATTGAGAACGAGAATCATCAGAGTCGTTAATATAACTCGCATCCGTGTAACCCTTTACACTGAGTTCATCTTCACCACCATAAACCAAAAACATATCCTTAGTCCTTCTCAAGTACTTTAGGATATTTTTAGCCGCTGTCCAGTGGATTTCTCCAGGATCAGCCTGGTATCTGCTCACAACACTTAGAGAATACGAAACATCCGCCCTAGTACAAATCATGGCATACATGATGGATACGACTGCAGAAGCATACGGAATCGCACTCATCCGACTTCGCTCATCAGTTGTCGAAGGACACTGAGTCTTGCTAAGTTTTACACCATGGGACATCGGTAAGAACCCCTTCTTAGACAATTACATGTTGAAATTCTTCAACACTTTGTCCAAATAAGTACTCTAACTCAATCCAATGAGCCTCCTTGATCTATCTCTATAGATCCGAATTCCGAGGATGTACGTTGCCTCACCCAAGTCTTTCACTGAGAAACTATTTTCCAATTATTCCTTGGTTTCTTGCAACATCTGGACATCATTTCCAATCAATAATATGTCATCCACATATAAGGTTAGAAAGTTTACTTTGTTCCCACTAAACTTCTTTTATAAACAAGAATCATGATCACTCTTTATGAAGCCAAACGATTTGACTACCTCATCAAAGCGAATATTCCAACTCCGAGATGCTTGCTTCAACCCATAAATGGATTTCTGAAGTTTGCACACTTTGTCAGCATTAGCCGGATCAATAAAACCCTCGGGCTATATCATATACACGTCCTCGGTTAAATTTCCGTTAAGGAAAGCCGTTTTGACATCCATCTGCCATATCTCATAGTCGAAATAGGATGCTAAAGCTAACATGATCCAAACTAATTTAAGCATCGCTATAGGAGAGAAAGTCTCATCGTAATCAACTCCTTGAACTTGTCGGAACCCCTTCGTGACAAGACGTGCTTTATAGACGGAAACATTTCCATCCATGTCAGTTTTCTTCTTAAAGACCCATTTGCATTCGACGGGTCTTGCACCGTCTGGCAGATCAACCAAGTTCCAAACTTGATTTTCATCCATGGACCTTAACTCGGATCTCATGGCTCCAAGCCATGACTCGGAATCAGATCCCACCATAGCTTCCGAATAATTTGCCAGCTCATCACTGTCTAATAGTAATACATCACGAACACTTCATAATCTTGCAGATCTTCGTAGTATAGGTGTTGTTGCCGGCTCAGCCACCACGGCCGGCTCAACCTCCAAGGTTTTTGCTGACTCGCTACTAGTCGGTTGCTCTCGAATTTCTTCGAGCTGCACCGTGCTCCCACTAACTCCCCGACTGAGAAGCTCTTTCTCAAGGAAGACACTGTTCCGAGGGACAAACACTTTGCCCTCTTCTCGGTTGTAGAAGTAGTAAACCCAGGTTTACCTCAGATACCCTACGAAAATACACTTATCCGACTTGGCCATAAGCTTGTCCGACTGAAGTCGCTTGACAAATGCTTCACAACCCCAAATCTTAAGAAAAGACAAACTCAGCCTTTTGCCTGTCCACATATCATGCGGTGTCTTCTCTACTGACTTTGATGGTACTCTGTTTAGTGTGAACGCCGCTGTTTCTAAACAATAACCCCAAAATGATAAAGGTAGATATGTCTGACTCATCATTGATCGTACCATGTCCAACAAGGTCCGATTCCGCCTTTCCGAAACACCGTTCCTTTGCAGCGTTCCTAGCGGAGTAAGTTGAGGAACTATTCCACAACTTTTCAGATGGTCATCAAACTCATGTCTCATGTACTCGCCTCCTCGGTCCGACCGAAGAAACTTTATTTTCTTGCCGAGTTGATTTTTTGCTTCATTCTGGAATCCTTTGAACTTTTCAAAGGCTTCCGACTTACGTTTCATCAAATAGATATATCCATACCTACTCAAATCATTAGTGAAGGTAATGAAGTACTCATAACCACCTCTGGTTGTCGTGCTCATTGGTCCACATACATCACTATGTACTAGTCCCAACAAGTCGGACAACCTTTCGCAACTCTTTGCAAAAGGTGTCTTGGTCATTTTGTCGAGTAGGCAAGATTCGCATGTCTCGAACGACTCTAAGTCGAACGAAGTTAGGAGTCCATCATCATGGAGCTTCTTCATGCGTTTCCAACTTATATGACCAAGCCGATAGTGCCAAAAGTAAGTCATATTCAGATCATTTGGTTTCAACCTTTTAACATTTATGTTATAAACTGACTCACCATCAAGATTCAAAATAAATAACCCGTGGACGGGTGCAAAGCCGTGAAACATATCATTCAAATACAAAGAACAACCATTATTCTTGATATTCAACTCATAGCCTTGCCTCATCGAACATGAAGCAGAAATAATGTTTTGACCGAGCACTAGAACATAATAACAATTATTCAGTTCCATAATGAATCCGGAAGGTAAATGAAGCTGCATCGTGCCGACTTCCAACGCAGCAACTCTTGCTTTGTTTCCGACTCGAATATCAACCTCACCTCTTGCTACGCTCCTAGTTCTTACCAGTCCCTGCAACGAGTTGCAGATGTGAATAACTGATTCGGTATCATATACCCAAGAACTATTAGGTGCATCAGCAAGATATATGTCTATAACATTGCAAACAAGTGTACCTGAGTCGAAAGTCATACCTCCACTCTTGGCCTTGTTGGCTAAATACTTGTTGCAGTTCCTCTTCCAGTGGTCATCCGCCTTGCAGTAGAAGCAAGTGGATCCGGCTGAAGGAGATGGCTTAGTCCCTGAGGAAGCACTTGGGACCCGGTCCTGAGCCTGCTTTCCTCCTGACTTAGCCTTCTTCTTAGTCCAAGAACTCTGCTTGAACTTAGCCTTATTCTGCACCATCAACACTTGACTGGTGCCCTTATTGAGATCCGAATCTGCCTGCTCAAGCATCCCATGCAATTCAGTGAGCTTCTTATCCATACCATGCATGTGGTAGTTTGAAATGAACTACCCATATGCACTAGGAAGAGAGTTCAGAATTATATTCGTAGCGAACTCTTCGCTAATGGGGTACCAAGCCTCTCCAGAGACTGCACATAACCAACCATTTTGATCACATGCGGAATCAGTGGATCACCATCCTTAAGCTTGCAACTCAGCAAAGCCTGAGAGACTTGATACCTCTCAGTCTTCGCCTGAGCCTGGAACATACTTTTGAGGCTTTCGATCATATCGTAGGCATCAACGTTCTCGAACTGCTTTTGCAAGTCCGGTTCCATGTGAGCAAGCATAAGACAACTAATATCCGTGGACTCATCCTTAGCCCGACGGTAGGCATTGGTGGTAGCGACAGTCGCATTCTCATTCGGCTCATCTGGAAGTGGGTTGTCTAGGACATGGTCCTTCTTTTCTTGTTTGAGAACAATTCTCAGATTTCGATACCAATTGGTAAAATTAGTGTCGTTCAGTTTATCTTTCTCAAGAATGGTTCTCAACGCAAAACTGGATATCTGAGAGTGACTGCTACTTGGTGCCATGATCTACAACAGAAAATATGCAAAACACTTAAGACATGTATTCATAAAAGAGCAACCATATTAAACACTTTAATATTTTATGGTCCCACTAGAACCAACACCCCTCCGATGGTTACCTAGTGATTCAGGATACTAAATAAGCAAGTCGGCTAGTGAGCTTTAGCATCACCACTAGCCGCCAAGTGATCTAGGTAGACAAATCCTTGTCAATCGTATCTCATACGACTCCTGTTGGACGGGTGACATCACATGCCCCGGCTCCCATCCGACTTTTCCTCGAGCCCCACAACCGTTGTGATAGATCCATCTAGCTTACCGAGTGTTTCTGAAGTAAGAGACCGACTCGAACCCACCTAGTCGGAAAGAATTGGCAGCACCTCAATTTTATGAGCCCACTACCAAAAATGTCCGACTTGTGATGGTGCAAACACTGGCGGGAAAACCGACTAGACCTTCTTTGAGGGATTAGATTTTACCGACTATCTAATAGAGGTAAAATAGAGACATAACAATAACACAAAATAAAGCAATTATAATGTTAAATGGTATGGATCCCTTCATGGCGATCTCCATCTCCACAAAGCCTGTAATCCGACTCGTGCCAACTCTTGTCACTTGCCGTCTTACTCCATGTCGCCGACATGTACAACGCCTTGCATGCCTTCCGAGTTCTCCAAACAGCTACACTAGCTTAGTAAAGTAAATTACAAGGAGAATCCGACACGCGGGTCATTATACAATAATATGACAACACCTAGGCTCCAGCCAGCTGACAAAACCGTGATTCGCATATCACGTATGGATTACACACATGCATCACATGCACATGAACCATACCATTCACAACTTCCTACAAAAACAATTTATGTAGAGATATAATATCTACCGGCATTGTGAAACTCGCAACGACATCTAAGGCGCTACGACAGGGTGAAGCCGGCGGTTATTCCGACCATTATTCCGATTCGATCAAAATCTTTGATCTTCGATCACCCCTTCTGAATTTACGTGTCACATTCTACCCTGATGGTGTAAGAAAACCGGTAGGGGTATGTCGTTCCACGACCTTAGCAATATGATCACAGAAATTAGATCTACCATTACCCGAGTACAGTTGATCCAATCAACCTCATACAAAACCGATCTATCTCATAGCTCGACCACCAAAACAGCATATAGATCTCATCTACAGCAAACCGCATATCACATATGCGAGATCTCGAGCCTAAAACCAGAAGCTATCGCTCTGATACCACTGTTGGACACGTAGAGATAAAACAAAACTTTTTCCCTTTAACGTGGTGATCCCAAGATCTAAATGAGGTAGAAGGCCACGAGGTTTACCACTAGACGTGCGATTGTGGATTACTGATGAAGCGTGTCAGTTGATGCAGTGCAGTACTTTGCGATCCGATCGCCTGGTGCTGATCGTATAACACCTCTGTTGGTATCCACACGTACAAGGAGGAGCACCGGCGGCAAACTGCTAGGTTCGTTACGACGGCAGGACTGCTGTGGAGCTAGGGTTTCCAACACATGGAATGACCTAACTGATCACGATTTTCCTTTCTGGGTTACTGTGCTCCACTATATATAGGGAGTGAATGTGGGCTCCACTTTCGTGGCCCATTCACCAAAGCCCATATAATACCAGTCCATGTGAGTCCGACTCACTGACTCAGTCCAAATCCGGCTCGGGTCCAACCCAACTAGATTTCCGGTTTAGATCCAATCCGAACTTGCTCCCGCTCTTAAGTGTGTGACCCTGCAGGCTCATGGTTACTTGGACACGATTAGAGTCTGACTCTCAATTGATCAGTCGGTAGCGGCTCCTAGCAGAACGTGCCGACTCCCAAGTACCAAAGAGTCATGACGACTTGCCTTTCCAATGTGACTTGTGCCTGAGTCCCTTTTGCCTCACGATATACCTTGTCATATTATAGGCGAATATATGGCATCCCGTAAATAGTCTAACTCTCTTCTCGATCCGAGATAAGTGATTCATCCGACTAACTCTTAGTCGATCTCCTCGGTTAACACTTAACCGAGTCGTGCATGGCCATGCTTTCTGAATCATATCATCCGAGAGGGCCCAGAGAATATCTCTCTAAGTGAGAATTGATGATCATTGTTACTATGGTTTATGTGATATTGATGCTAGTTTCTAGTGCTATTCCTTATGAGCTTTAAAGAGAAATTATGCATGAAATTGGTCCTTGTGAACTTGAGGACATTGATGTGGTTATTCATCTTTCTAATAAGGAAACCATTTTCCCTATTGGTATTGTAAGAGATGTGTAACTCCTTTGCGGTAAGACTAAGTATCCTGCTAATTTTCTAGTACTTGGTTCAGCAGCTAGTAAAACTTGTCCTATCATTTTTAGTAGACCTTTCTTGAATACTTGTGGATATATTATAGATTGTAATAAGGAGAAATTTTTAACTAAGTTTGATGGAGATTCTTATGAGTTTAAATTTTCCAAATTTGCTAAAGCTCCTTATGAAAATGAATTGCCTAATGAGGATTTCAGGGTGGAACAACTTGCTTCTATTGATCCAGTTTATGACCTTAGACCTCTTTTTGATGATTGTAAGTATGCTCACTCTGATGATAAAGTTGTTTCTTGTGATAGTTATATTGTCAACTTTATTCAAAGTGCTACTGAAAGTTATTATTTGAGAGGGAAACATGGTTTTATGCATCTCAATAATATTAAATTTCCCTGTTTTATGTTGAAAGCTTTGAAGCTACATTTGTTTTGTATCCCTATGCTAGTGGCCTTTTGTGTCAATAATTTGTTTTCTCATGAGACCCCTTGCATAGGAAGTGGGTTAGACTCAATTGTGTTGGATATTTGCTTCTAGATGCTCTTTTTCACTTCAAATCTATATCTCTTATGTGAGCATCTTTTAAATTATCAAGCCCATCTTAAAGGCTATAAAAAGAGTTGTTGGGAGATAACCCATTTTATTTTTATTTTGGTTTTTGTTTTGTTGAGTCTTGGAAGTTATTACCTCAGTAATGACCTCGCCTTATCCTTTTTGTGTTGGTTTTTGAGTCAAGATCAACCTCTTTTGAGAAGTAGAGGAGTTGTGAAAAGTGGTTGTCCTAGGACAGATTTTTGTGCTACATTGTAAAAATTCATGAAGAAGCTTAGTACTTAGGATGGAGCTATAATTTACTATGCCTTTTCTCCAAGTTGTTATCCAACTTTCATTAGTTTTGCACTTTTTGATTTGAGCAACAGAAGTTTTCCAAAAAAATCAATCTTTACATGCTGGTCTGTTTTGACAGATTTTTGCCATCATTTGCCTTTGCCTCTTATATTGATTTCCTTTCAGATTCTTTTGGGTTTTTCAAAGGAGTTACTTCAGTAGCTTTTGTTTTGTTGGATTTTAGTTGAAATTTGAACCTAGTGGTTTATTGTTTTTGCATTACTAATGTTGTCAATGAAGTTTGTGTGAGGCCTTGCATGAAAGGAATTTTCAGGTGATGAAGAGAAGGAATCTACAGAGTCCGTCTTTGAATAAGTAAAAAGTGATGCAAACATAAGGTTTACGAAAAACATTTCTCTTTATATTTTTGATATTTTTATTACATATGAATGTTACGAGACGAAACAGAGGAGGAAACGGAGCCCAGGTGGGCCACACCCACTAGTGGCGTGGGCCCCAACTGGCCGCGCCACCAAGGGGTGTGAGCCCCTGGAGTTCGTCTATGCCCCGTTTTCGCACAGTACCTTCCTTATGTCTTATAACTTCATAATATATAACCCCTGGATCCCCCGAGGTTCGTATATCGTGTTGTCATCGTGTTTTCATTTCGATCTATTTCTGTCAGGAAATCTTCTCAAATTTAGAGGCACCATGGTCTCCGCCAACGACAAAGGCAAGAAGCCTGTGGAAGAAGAAAGGGTCGCTGCTAGGCGCGAATACATGGATTGGAGCGTCGAGGCGGAAGTAAAGGACATGTCAGCAGGCATGAGAGGACAAGCTGCCATAGAATCAAGGGAAATAAAACCTACTTTTGTAGGGGCAATTAACACGGGACATGCTTTTTCTCATAATATGCAAGGGATGATGACCTCCGTTCCAGACTTCAGATCCTGCCCTGAGACAGTGGAAGCCCTTCGAACAACTGATGAGTTTTGTGATAAGTACCATGCTGTAAGGGGTCCCAACCTGATAAGGTAGAGTCCTCCTGTGTTTACAATGCCAGTCCCTGGATCAATAGCTAGCATCCACAGTTAAGATGTAATATCAAGATACAAAGGTCATTACATAACTTTATAATCAGGAATAACATAAATTTTATTACATCATACATAGCTCATTTGGCTATTACATTACATTGCAGCGGAATAAATATAGTCATGGGTCCTTCATCTTCATAGTGCCACAGGCAGATGTTGGTTGTAGGCTTTGAAGTCCTAGTCGGTCAAACAATCTTCATTTAAAAACAATCAACCTGCAACATTACAAGTTACAGCCACAAGGGTCAATACATTTGAATTGTATTGGCAAGTTTCACTTCTATGTGTGTATGTGTGGATCCTACCAACACATGCATATTTGGCTAAGTAGAGTTTAAGGCTTATTTGCATAAAGCAATATTTATCCTATCTTTTCAAAATGGTTTTGGTCCTTTGTCAAACCTCTTTTCCAAGTTCCTTGAACTCCTTGGTAGACACTCAAGTGTTCAAGTTCTTGTCAAAATCCTTTGAGCTACTTGGTAACCCCAAGTGCAACAAGTTTTATCAAAACTCATGAGTTCCTTGGTAACCCCAAGTACATCATACTCTTGAGCACCTTGGTAACTCCCCAAATGCAACAAGCTTTATCAAATCTCTTTGAATTCCTTGGTACCCCCAAGTGCATCAAGTTTTTATATTAGAAATTAGAATGTCGAGATCTCCCATAGTTCAAACTTTAGTTGCTCAGTATTGTCCATAACCGGGGACACGGCTAAGTACTTATATTTTATTAACTTCTGCAGAAGGAGTACACTTTACCCACATGACACAATCCCATCTTGTTGCCACCAGTGTCCTACTGGATTAGTGCTCACCAAGATGGAATCTTGTGATCGAGAATGTGACGAAGTATTTCCAAAAGGTCCTCCCATACATCATTGCTAGCTTGTCTTCAGCTCCCATGAAGCATTCCAGATCCCCATGTCCGGTAACTAAAGACAATGTATGGGTCTTCCTAATGTAGTTGACTAAGCTAGAGCCATAATAGCATGTGGTTGTACATGAAAGCCACAATTGGAGAAACATGCTCAATCTCTAAGTTTCCTAGGTGGTTTTCATTTGGAGCACAACACAAAGTGATTGCCATAGACATGGTTCCCTTTTGTTGCCACCTTCTCCAAAACATAAAGTATCCACCACCTAGGTGGTTCATTGAGTCCTTGTTTTATTATATAAAACACAAGTCTTTTCACTAGCTTTGTAAAATCTCAACATGTATCTCTTTTCAAAACATAGCATGGCTAAGCATGTACAACTTCAATATTTTTACTAAGGAGTGTATAGGGATTCCTATTAGGATTAGCATAGCATAAGTATAAAACATTTTCATGCATGTTTGCAATATCCACTAAGTAAAATGAAAATAATAGGTCTTTTATATGATAGTGTAACTTGCCTTTTTGTTAGGGAATGATAGTCACTCCTTGATCTTGCTAGTCTCTCACTTTGCTAATTTCACTACAATCAAACAAGCATAGTATCAAGTAACATTCCATACCAACATTCAAACATTATTTCACACACACAAAGCAATGGATCCTATCTCATGCAGAAGAGGGTTCTATTGCAAGGTTGGTATCTACTAGGTTTATAAACTTTGTAAGGTCCACATTGGTCATTTACCAAAATGGCAAAGTCATTAGTTAGAGGGTTTTGCTCAAAGTCTATTTTAAAATCCATTCATCATTTTATGTGGTGACAAATTATTCTTTTCAAAGCAAAACTTTATGTTTTCACCAAGTGAGTTGCCCTTAGCAAGGCTTGGTGTTTTGGGTCAGTAAGTTTGGCCCATAACATTTTCCCAAAGTTTTCCTTGCAAAAACATTTCCATAATAAAATCAATGAGTTTATTTGGCTAGAAAATGGCTAACTTAAATAATTTCAACTTAAATTTCACAAAAATCATTTTTAACACTATGGGTTGGTTCCTAGGGTCAGTAAGGTCACACAAATCCATTTTGCAAAAGATTTAATCCTAAAATCAATTTTAAACAATTTTTATACTCTAAACAAGTACACAAATGTTTCTGTAATTTCAAACAAGCTAACAGATACTATTTTCAAAACTAAGGCCATGGTTGGCTAGGGCTTGTTCTCCTGATTTTATTGGTATAAAATTTGTCAAATTTGGTCGTGTGGATCAAAAGTTATAAGGGTTTGAAAATCCTATCTAAATCAGATTTCAAATCTGTTTTTAAATCAAAAAGGTGACACGCGGCGTGTTCTTACTGGTCGCTACCGGTTCGGCCGGATCGGCTCTGTAGAACGTTAGATCTAGTTAGATCGAGTGGCCCAGATTGAGTACCTCTTCGTGTTTAAGTCATTCTATCTCATCCACTCGATTAATATCGGACGGTTCCTATCTAGAAGTCACGATCTGGCGGCGCGATAACAAGGGCGAAGCGGAGCGGCGATTAGGCGGTGCTAGCGAACAGACGCGAAAAAAGGAGGATGCTCACCAGGTTCGAAATGCAACACTGATGCTCAACTCGCTTGCGGTTTGACAGGGGGCGCTCAGGGGCAGTCGCAATTTCTCGTCGGAGTTGGGAACGGCGACGGACGGCTCTGTCCGTGGTTGAAGACGATGCTACAGGTCAAGAGAAGACAGTCCGAAGGCAGGGTTAGACGCAGGAGATCATGACGGAGCTGTGAGCGTGAACAAGAGGCTCGGGGCGGTCGAGGCTTACCGGGGAACGTCGCCGGAGAAGAGGCAGACACGGCGGCGCTCTGTGCTTGACGAAGGCGAAGATTGGGGGCGCCCTAAGACAAACGGAAAGTGTCGTTAGGTTCGTCTGAGCTTGGAGATCTTCATCGTGTTCTCGGGGAGGAGAGGGGTGACCGGAATCTACCTGTGGGGCTCGTCGGAGAAAGAGGCAGACGGTGGTGACGGTGGTCGAGGTGGTTATCGACGCTCTGGGTCGCTCGGGGGCAAGCTGGTGTTACGGGGATGATCGCCAGGAGGTGTGGATCACGAGAGCATGGTTGAGGAGGCAAGGGGCGGCGAGTCTTGGCCGGAATTGGCGAGGAGGGTCGTCGGAGTAGCAGCGGTACAGAGGGAAATTGGGGCCGCCTGGAGGCGTGTCGAGGAGGGTGTCTGGGGGAAACGGAAGAGAGGAGACAGGCGCTCTTATTGTGCGTGATGGCTGGGTGAATTTACGCGACAATAAACAGGATTGATGGAGTATTCAACGACAGTAACTGCGACGTGGTTTGGGGAAAGGAGGGAGTCGCACGGGGAAGAAGGAGAACAGTGACGGTGGGGTCCAGCGGTCAGTGGGAATAGAAAATGTGAGGGAGGTCCACCGGTCAGTGGTTCAGCGGGTTCTTTCTGCGGTGTAGAAAAACGGTTCGGAAGAGGAGGTGGGCTGCGAGTTGGGCTGTTGGGCCAGATGGTGGGCTGGTCGTTTTCCCTTATTTTTTTTTGCTTACTTGTTTTATTCTTTTCTATTTCTATTTTCTGATTTGATTTCAAACAATTATTCAAGCATTCAACAATTCAAACAATCATTAAACTTTGCATTGTGTTTTTGGTTCTGTTCATCAACATAATCCAACACTCCAAAATAAAATAATATTTTAAATCTTTTTAGGTTCCATTTATTAATTAAACAAAATGGACTATGGTTTATTAATAAAATAGGGTTTGGTTTAATTAATAAAATCCCCATTTGAAATCCAAATATTTTCAAAACCAAATCAGTAGGCTTCATTTGAGAATATATGATACTTGAATTACTTGTTAAAATAAAATAACATTTTATTATAGGGTCCATTAATAATTAAATAAAATGGGCCTTAGTTATTAATTCAAATAGGATTTATTTTATTGAGATTTTTTATTTTGAAATCTAAAATAAAGACTAAACACTTTAGTAGGTTTTATTTGTGAATATCAAATAATTAGGAAAACTCATTAAAAATAATTTAATAAGTTTTGATGTTTCAATTTAAATTGGAAAAACCTTTTATCTTCAAATAAGGTTGGATGTTAAATCCTTATTACTTTAGTTAAATTTATTTTAATCAAAGAAAACTCTTTTGTTTCAAAATCTTGGCCAAGTTTAATTTGGCTTTATAAAATAATCCTTATTTATAAATCCATCTTTTCTTTTGAATACCAAATCCTTTTATTTAAAAGTTTAAAATGGTATTTCCCAAAATATTTTATTTTCCTTTGTTAATTGTTTTATGTTTTTAAATCCTTTTGGGATTTAAGTGTTCAAAATAGGTTTGAAAATTCCTATTGGAATTCAAAAAGTTTCTTCTTGCTCTGAAAATCAAACAAAGTTTTATTTTATTTATTTATTTTCACATTACAAGATTTGGAAAATCTTGGGATGTGACACATGCTCTAAGGATGAAGGTGGATACACTTCAAGAGGAGAATAACAGGCTTCACAAGATGCTGGAGGGTTTTCTCACCCTAAACAAGAGAACGCCACCACCACCGAAGGAGTAATTCGTCATCAGGTTTGGCATCCCCTTGGCTTGTTCCAAGCTTGGGGGAGTGCTGCGGTATCACATCATTATCTTTTATCGTTTTACCTTTTTAGTAGTTTCATATCTTGGGTAGAGAAGTTATCTTATAGGTTGGTTTGCATTATGGAAGTATCTCTCCTTTAGTTGTTTATCTATGTATCCCTTGGTGACATGGTTATACCCTATGGGTACACGATATCAACATACCTGGTCCATCCCAAGGAAGGCCCATGAAAATATACACGGCCCATGAAGACTTTCAGGTGGCCCAAGCCCATGACGCCTTTGGATCCTTGGAGAGCAATATTAGATTAGATAGAATATTCAAAGGGGGCAAACCCTAAACCTGTAATCGACTCGATCTGTGCCCGAGACCTGCCTACCTCTATATAAAGGCTAGGAGGGCACGACGAGGAGGGCACCTCGCATACCACCGCATACACACCTCCACGCCAGATTGCATCTGCGCACCCCTGTAACTTTCGGTTCCGCCGTAATCAAGAGCAGACAGGCAGGAGTAGGGTTTTCCCTCCGGGGGCTTGAACCTGGGTAAATCTCGTGTCCCCTGGTTGCTTGTCTGTTAACCATTCCGCAATCTCCAGCATCCCCATCTTCTCCAAAACCCAAGCTCATAACAATGGGCATTGACGAGATCAATCCTCGTCAATTGGCACCGTCTGTGGGAACTGGGGGTGCCGGTTGTGCGATCGTGACGGTCCCAACCAAGGCGATCTACAATTCTTCGGCGACGGGGAGCCATCTCCTCTTCGGCGCTTTCGACTTGACCGCCCACTCGCCAGCCACCATGAAGGACTTCGAGCCCGTAGGCGACGCGCTCGAAATTCTGTTCGGAAGCTGGTGCTTCCAGGTGGGACAGACCGGCACTCTCCGCCTCCCAGAGCGGGTGCCACTACCATCAATCAGGCCTGCCTCGTGGTTTTCGCATCCCGTGCTATGCACATCACCATCGACAGATGAGTCTTATGACAGCAGCAGCCGCAACTCAGATCTGTGCGATCTGTCATTAGATGAAGGGACCTACGGTTTAGGATCCGAAAGCTGCGGCAGCAACGATCCGACCTATGGACGCTACCAATGCGTCATGGTCATCCAGAGCGACGTGGATCAGCACCAACCCAACCCGCTGAAATGGATCGTATGGGCACCTAGAGGGGGGGTGAATAGGTGCTAACCAATTTTTAATACTTTTTCAATTTTAGGCTTGACACAAAGTAAATTCTCTAGATATGCAACTACGAGAATTTCCCTATATGCAACCCTAACTATTAAGCACGTAAAGAGAGGAGCGAAGGAACCGTAGTGGAGCACGCGGAGACACAGGGATTTCTTTTACCGTAGTTCCTTCCTTGTTAAGGGAAGTACATCTGCGTTGGAGGCGTGGGCGGTTCTAAGACCACCACACCACAATAGGCCTCACCCTATTCTCCGATGGATCTCGCCACAAGAGGCCTGATCCACCTTCTCCACTATTGGATCCCTTCGAGGCGGGAACCGGTGCCTTTTACAACACTATTGGGGCACACACCCACAACCGAATTGGGGGCTCCCGAGATGACACCAAGATGCCACAAGAACAAGGTTTATCAATATAAACAAAAACAAGGATCTAGGTATTTGCAAGAAATACTAGATCGGTGGTTCTCCAAATGAATGGAGAGGAGATGAAGCGCTTGATTGCTGATGATGAACTCGAGTTCTCCTCCTTCGATTCCCCAAGGGATGAGATATGATCTGCAACCTTCATCCAAGAGAGCTCCACCTAGATGGATAATCGAAGGAGGAGATCTGGTAGGAGGGGGAAGGCTGGCTTAAATACCCCATCCCTAGATCTGGCCGTTGCACAACTTTGCCCCAAGGGCGGATTCTCCGGGAGAAACTCCGCCCCCTCTCTGGGGCTGGCGCCTGTGAAACTTGGTGAAGATCTTGGGGGACGGATAATCCGGCCCCCTCCAGGGGCGGATTATCCAGCCTAGCCGGAAAGTTCGGCCAACACTCCACCCCCTCTCTGGGGCTTGCGCCTTGGCGATGAGCAAGGGGGTGGACTATCCGCCCCCCTGAGGGGCGGATTATCCGGCGGGGCCGGAAAAATCGGCAAAAACTCCGCCCCCCCTTCTGGGCTTGCGCCTACTTGGGAAGATGGAGGGGCGGATTATCTGCCCCTGGTGGGGGCGGATTATCCGCCCCAAAGGCAGAATCAAAGAGAGCTGCAACACTTCAACACACATTAAATAATCCTTGATATTGTTATCTAACACACAAAACACTAGGGATTATAAAATGTTCTTTCAATCTCACCCTTTTTGGTGTTAGTTGACAATATTAGGATTTGCAATGAAATACGCCCCCCTAGATGTGTGCATATTTTAGAATTTGCGTTTGAATACAAATGCACACACTAGAGGGAACATAACTTACATAGCAAAGATAATTGAAACAAGGTGGGTTGGGAAACAAGGTCATACCACCGGGATGTGATTATAGCCAAAGAATATAATTAGCATGATAGCCTCCAAGCACATCCCAACAATACCAACAAAATTGATGCATACATTAGATAGGCCCATGATTCCGTATGCCATCAAACATGCTCCATAGATGAATCCAGAATTAAATGAGATCCACAATAGATAAATCCAGAATTTCATGAACACCACACATAGTACCAAACATAGTGGAGCACGACATAGTCTTAGAAAATCAGACACAAATAGCAAATAAGTTCACACGAAAAAGGCACAAGCAAGCAAATAAAACGACTGAAAGATAGATGCTAGCGCCCGACCCTTGCAAATCCACGAGACCTAATAGAACTACTTCTCCCCCTTTGGCATCGAAACGCCAAAAAGGAAGAAGAGCGATGCTAACGCCCCTGAAGATCACTCCTCCTCATCCTCGTCGTAGTCATTCCCGCCCCCTTCCTCTGGGGATTGCGCCTTGGCGATGAGCAAGGGGGCGGACTATCCAGCCCCCCTGAGGGGTGGATTATCCGGCGGGGCCGGAAAATCCGGCAAAAACTCCGCCCCTTCTGGGGATTGCGCCTGCTTGGGAGGAGGGAGGGGCGGATTATCCGCCCCCAAAGGCAGAATCCTTTTCCCTTTTTCTCAAAGAGAGCTGCAACACTTCAACACACATTAAATAATCCTTGATATTGTTATCTAACACACAACACTAGGGATTATAAAATGTTCTTTCACTCGCCACCCAACCCGCAGGGTAGAAATGGCGAAAACAGGAGGGACCAACCCCCCCCCCCCCCCGCCCAACGAGGATGACACCGATGCCAATCGGGTAATCCACCTCAGCGAGGAAGGATGGAACCAAGCACGTGAAGCCGTGGTGGGCACCAAGATCCTGCCTGTGGGTGCCTCACGAGACCTACTGATGGCATACCACCTGCTCCTCATCGAAGAGCACAAAAAGCAGGTGAAGATGCAAGAGGTGCTTGACAAACGCAAGCAAGCAGCCGCGGAGTCCAGTGCGCGACGAGCTGTGCTCTCTGCCGTTGGCGGCTCTAGCTCGCATGGCAACCACGCCAACAAGCATCATTCTCGCGTAGAGAACATGGATCCCGCCGCACGTCGTGAGGTGACCCGAACCCTCAACACATCCTTCATGGAGATGGATGCCAACGGCAACGTCATCCCAAAGACGCCTCAGGCTGCGATCATGGCAGCCACCACATACCTCGCGTCCCATCCACCTCTGGTGGGGGACCCGAAGAGAGGCATGCACAACTCCGCACTAGACGGACTTGGACTCGTTGGAGCTTCGCTCCACGGAGAAGTCCATAGGAGCCAAAAAAGAAGGTTGCGGTTAGATTCAACCGCAGTCCCACAACCTCATCGTACGAGGAAGAACACGACCTACCTCGACGGCACAAATGTTGGAGATATGCCCAAGAGGCAATAATAAAGTGGTTATTATCATATCTTCACACTTATGATAAATGTTTACATACCATGCTATAATTGTATTAAGAGGAAACATTAATACTTGTGTGATTTGTAAACTAAAATAAGAGTCCCTAGTATAGCCTCTTGTTAAACTAGCTTGTTGGTTAATATATGATCATGGTTTCCTGATCATGAACATAGAGATGTTATTAACAACAGGATCATATCATTAGGAGAATGATGTGATGGACATACTCCTATAGATAAGCGTAGCATAAAGATCAAGTCATTTCAATAGTTCAATTGCTATATGCTTTCTGATACATAGTAACCTAATTCCTTGACCATGAGATCATGCATATCACCTTTACGGATGGATGCTTTGATGTCATCAAACACCACACCGTAACAGGTGGCTATAAAAGTGGCATTGAGTGTTGGAAAGTATTGGTTGAAACACATGGATCAAGAGTGGGATTTGTCCATCCATATGACGCGGATAGATATACTCTGGGCCCTCTCGGTGGAATGTCATCCAATTAGCTTGCAAGCATGTGACTTGGTCACAAGGGATCACATATCACGGAGCGAGAAAAGAGTACTTATCGATGTGAGGTTGAACTAGGTATGCAGAGATCAAGCGATCATAACCTCGGATAAGTAACATATCGTCGTGAGACAAAGGGAAATTGGTATCGTATGTAAGTGGTTCATTCGATCGCAAAGTAATCGTAGAAATATGTGAGAGCCATATGAATTTCCAGATTCCTCTATTGGTTATTGTTGAGAAGTGTCTCGATCATGTCCGCATAATTCACGAACCGTAGGGAGACACACTTAAGGATTCGACGTTGTTTGAGTAGTTATGGTATTATGAGAAAGAGACCGAATGTTGTTGAGTCTCGGATGGGATCCGGGATATCACGAGGTGATCCGGAATGGTCCGGAGAATAAGATTCATATAAGGAAAGTCCCGTTTGGAGTTCGGGAATGATTAGTGTTTTCATCGGGAATGTTCTAGAAGGTTCGGATTGTCCAAGACTCGGGGAAGGGTACATGAATGTGTCATTGCTCATTGAATGATTGCATCATGTACTAAGTGTTCTTGCTGTCCCAAATAAAGGATTAAATTGAATCCTAAAACAGAAAAGTCAAATGTCCGGTTTGAAAGTCAAGCGCAAAACAAGCTGTGGGAAACAAGCAAGAGGAGTTGGAACCAACCTGGAGGAGGAGTTGGACTCCTCCAGGCCGGCGCCCAAGCCCTGGTCCGAGTTGGGGAGGGACTCCCTCCCTCCCTGGCGCGCCAAGGACCCCCCTCCCATATAAGGAGGGGCAGGGCTCCTCCCATAGACGCTTTACTTTCTACTCTAGATCTCCGGTTTAGAGCTGTTTTGGTTTAGAGCTTCTAATTGCTTTAGCCAACAGTTTAGAGCCTTCTAATTGGTTTAGAGCCCTCTAATTGGTGTGTCTAATTACTAGGCCACTAATCCTCTCTCTCATAAGCTCCACCATACTGCACCGGCTTAAGGCGAAGCCTGCGGGATCTCCCTCTACTTGGTACCACGCCGTTGTCTGCGGAATTGCGAGGAGTGCTACAACCTCCATTTTCTTGGAACAAGGGAGAGGAAGGTCTTCGTCAGTACCGAGCGTGTGACCGATCGGAGCGCTTTAGGAGCGTGGCGCTGGAAGGATCGTCTACGATCTTGAGATCGGGAAAATGCGACTACATCACCCACGAGAATCCGCTCTCGTTAACCACTTTGGAATCTTCGAGGGTGAGTTCCTCTATCGACTCGTTGCTACAATCTAGTAGATAGATCTTGGCTTGTTTGTTTGTATGCGATAGAAAATTTTGTTTTCCATGCTACGAACCCCTCTGATGGTATCGAGCCGTGTCTATATGTAGATCTGTTGCACGAGTAGAACACAATGGTCATTGTGGGCGTTGATGCTTTTATTGTCGATTGCTTCTTGTGTACTTTGTATCTTGCGGTATGTTGGGATGAAGCGGCCCGGGCTAACCTTACATGACATCGTTCATGAGACTTGCTCCACGCTTGACATGTAACTTGTATTGCATAAGTGGCTTTGCGGGTGCATGTTTCTCCTAGCATAGTTAAGATCCAATTTACAACGGGTGATCAACAATACTAGTATCAATGTTGTGGTTCTTGTTCGTAAGTTAGAACGACACTTATTGAAAGCCCCAAACCACGTAAAATATGCAAAGAAAGTAGAAGCGTCTAACTTTGTTTTGCAGGGGTGTGCAGTGATGTGATATGGCCATGATTGTGATTATATTTGATGTATGCAATGTTCCTTATTGTAAGTCGACAACCGGCAGGAGCCATATGGTTGTCTTTAATTTATGTTAAGACCCGCGTGTCTATTCAAAGTAGTTGTAATAGTTGAAGCCGGTGGACGACAACCATGGAGTAGCGTCATTGACCTTGATGCAATGCCGGTGATGATGGAGATCATGTTCGTGCTAGAAGATGGAGATCGGAAGCACAAAGAAGAAAAGGCCATATCATATCACATATTATGAATTGCATGTGATGTTAATCCTTTATGCATCTTGTATTGCTTAGTAGACGACGGTAGCATTATAAGATGATCCCTCATGCACATGAATTTCAAATCATAAAGTGTTCACCCTTAGTTAGCACCGTTGCTAAAGCTTGTTGTTTCGAAACACCACGTGATGATCGGTGTGCTAGATTACGCAAGTGTATACAACGTGAGCAAGCCATTTGCTCATGCGAAACTAAGGTTTGATCTTGTGAGCCTAGCATGTACGGACATGGCCTCAGGAACACGGATTACCGAAAGGTAGAGCATGAGTCATATAGTAGATATGATGAACATGTCGATTGTTCGCCATTGAAGCTATATCAACTCTCGTGATGATCGGTTTTGATGTGGTGGATTTGGTTCGTGTGATCACTAAAACAATGTGAGGGATATTGTTTTGAGTGGGAGTTCACCTAGATTAATTTAATTATTAATTAGAACTCAATTTATCATAAACTAAATCAAAGTGAATTTGCATAGTTGTTGTAGTCATTGGCATCCGTTTACCACCTTGCGCTTAGTTATAATTGAGATGATAGAGCTATAGAATTCTGGTTAGTTACTTTACTGTTGGTATCGTATTGTTTTGAAGTGTTAATCTAATGTTTAAAAGTCCTATTGCAAACTTTCAGTAAGTTCGGTTACTCCATGAAGTTTAATAATTGGTATTAAAACAAGAGTAACAATTCCAATGTTAGTATATAAGTATCATGTTTGTCTCCACGATTCTTGATATTCAAAGGATTCTCTTAATATCAAGGTTATCTAGGATCTGAAAGAGTTGTTTGAAACCATGATGTGTGGAAGATATTGTGATATCTGAAACAAAGTTTTAGTTGCAACATGATAGAGTATAATATGGCAAAAGTCATGTTCTCATATTTGATGAGAATTTGCAAAAGGTTGGAGACACTAGTTGTCCTAATCCTCCAAAAGATTTTGGAGAGCAACATTATACTTGCGATTCACCGTTACAAGCTAAAAGTAGCTTGATCATGGATTAATCCATAATAAGGGTGAATATTTGATGTAGGTAAAATGTTTACTACACCAAGAAGATTACTAAATAAAGGAATTTGAAAGAACACCAAACATTTGATGATGGTGATCTACTTCAAAGTGCAAGTCCAAAGACATTGGTATTTAACTATACGTTTGGACTATATGTGTCATATGTATGACTCCACTATTGATATTGATAGATTCTTTCAAGCAGAAAAGGAAATCTTGAAAGAGAATCTCATAAATATATGGCGAAAAGAAAAGATTAGAATTGTTCAATTTAAGTATATAGATGATATACATGTTATGGATATATTCTTTGCTTATTAAACAATGTGGTTCTTAAGTATTTGATACTGAATTTGTTGGTGTGAATCGTCATGAAACAACACAATTCATGAACTACAATGGCCTAAGTAACTAGCAAAAGAATATGTGATGATGTTCATCGAGAACAAAATAAAGGGTTATTGTGTTGCTCGTTAAACATCAAAGCTTGCCTTCAAGATTTGTTTTATCGGTGTTATGAGAACAAAAGGGTTGTTCAAATAATTGCCGTAATCCATAAAAGATGGATGATTCACAAATCTCGTTGGAAAATCACATCCATAAAGCTAATGCTAAAGATGTCGAAAGACAAATTGATTGAAAAGATCACTTAGGAAGTGACATCCGCTTAAATTATATTGGAAAGAAAACATGAAGAAACTCCATATGTATGGAATTTTGGAGTCTTTTGATTTTGATCAAATGACGCCAGAAACTTTCCTAGAGATAATTAAAACTTCGTTCATAGGCCAAAAGGAACGAAGACTAGCTTATTGAATTTGTACATATTGTTGTACGAAGTCCATTATGTGTAGTCAAGAGCGATGGATTTCAACTTCATATGCTTTCTCCGAAATTTGAGTGAATATATGAATATTTACTTAATAAGGATGAAGTGTGAAACATTTGAAAGGTTCAAGGACTTTCAAGATGAAGTGCAAAATCATTGTAACAAAAATATAAATAGTTTATGATAAGATCATAAAGGGAGATATTTGAGTTACAGAGTTTAGCATAATACCTAAGATTTAAGGAATTGTTCCGTGGATTTGCATTTCCCGAAACACCATAAGGGTATGGGGCGTTCGAGGTATGTAATTAAACCTTGTTTGACATGGTAAGATCAAAGGTATAATTCATAAAAAACTGCCATTATATTTTAAAGATTAAAAGCTTTAGAGATTACCGTTTTTCCACTGAAAAGAGCTCCATCATAATCCGTTGAAATGACACCATATAAGGTTATGGTTTGGGATAAAACCCAAGTAGTCCTTTCTTAAACATTGGTATGCTATACATAAGAAAGATGTTTGCAACCAAAGTCGGATGAATCTGTCTTTGTTAAGTATTCCTCCATAACACCATAGACAAAAGTGTTTGTCACTTAAAACGTCAAGTTTCTTTAAGAAGGAATTTTTCGTGAAAAGTTAAGTGGGAGGACAATAGAACTTTGATAAGGTTAAAAGAACCTTAGCTATATGTGCAGAGTTGCGCAGCACCGAAAAGTGTTCGGAGGCAGCAACAATGCTCATAGCTCACGTGCCTCAAAAGGTTGTGGTCACGGAGATCTAAGTTCCTATTGAAACAAGTAGGTCGGATAAACAATCAAATACCAAGATTTGAGGGTTGAACCATTATTTGAGAATAATGAACCGACTACATGCAAAGAAGCGATGATGGGCCCTGACTCCGTCAAATGGCTTGAAGCCATAAAATCCGTGATAGTTCCATACACGAAAAATCAAGTTTTGAACTTGAAGGACCCTCGAGAAAGGTGTAAGACCTTATAGTTGTGTCTGGATCTATAAAGAAATAGACATGGATGTTTCACATCTATGAAATAGTCGACATGTTGGGAAAGAGTTCACAACAATGTTCAAAGGTTGACTATGACAAGATCAGATCTTTCATAGTGATATTTAGTCTAGACGGATTAATGTAGCAATCACTACATATAATTTTGTTATATGGTAGTAGAATAAACAAAACAAGTTCTTCTAATAGAATCGTTACCTAGGACATGTGCATAACACGGTCCATAGGGTTTTGTTAATTCAAAGGATGCTAAAAGCATATGCAAACTTCAATGGTTGAAGTGAGCATCGCGGAGTTGGAATCTTCACTATGATGAAACTATTAAAAGAGTTTAATTTCATCAGAGACAATGAAGATGCTTGCGTTTGCAAGAAATTAAGTGGGAGCGCTAAGACATATTTCTAATACATTATGTGGAGGACATATTGTTGATTAGAAAAGATGTATCTTTATTAACACATATTAAGAATTTCATCCCGATGAAAGACTTAGGCAAAACCCAAATATTAGGCATCAATAGATGCTAATATGGTTGTGCCAGAAGTACATAGACGAGATATTGAATGAGTTCAATATAGAAACTACAAGAGAGGTTCTTGTCACACAGAAAGGATTGAATAAGTTCAATGTTGATGATATATTCAAGTGTATTGACATTTGGTAAAGTGAAACAAATAATCAAGTATAGATTGATACTTGATGTATGAAATCACAAAAGAGTATTTATATCAATCATCTTGTGATATGTACAAATCCAGATATGTCCTATGCTCTAAATGTTGTGAGCATATACCGTAATGATTTGTAAGATGATCATTGGACAATAGTAAGGATATTCTTATGATCTTTTGGAAGAACTAAGAGTATATTATTTGTAAAAGTGACAAATAGATAGTTAGTTCATTGTAAGAGTACTACATTGATACTAGCTTTGTCGCAAAGTACAAATTAAGTTTATCTCAATCTAAACTAAGGGTGGCACAATATCTTGGAAAGTGAGTTCCATAATGGATTTGGATGAGTTCCAAAGTTAAGACATTGTGACAGATACTACAACAAAAGGCTAAGTATATGACTGCTATTATAGCGAAAAAGAGGGCATTTGTGTCAAGTAGTTTGTTATCAAACTAGGTGTAGTTCACGAGGGATAATACTATGAAGATATATTGTGCGACAATATTATCAACATGTTTTAACCCCAAAGAACTAAAGGTCACACGAAAGACCAAATTTATACAAAGCCATCTCATTAGAGAATGAGTGATGCGTGAAGACGCAAAGACATGCAATTACACACGGACGGAAGTGTCGATCCGAGATCGATTGACCACTAGCAATCGTGTACATACAACACCGTAAAGCCATAGGTGTTGAATACACAAAGGTTTGAAACTAGATTATTGACTCTAGTGCAAGTGGGAGACTGTTGGAGATATGCCCAAGAGGCAATAATAAAGTGGTTATTATCATATCTTCACACTTATGATAAATGTTTACATACCATGCTATAATTGTATTAAGAGGAAACATTAATACTTGTGTGATTTGTAAACTAAAATAAGAGTCCCTAGTATAGCCTCTTGTTAAACTAGCTTGTTGGTTAATATATGATCATGGTTTCCTGATCATGAACATAGAGATGTTATTAACAACAGGATCATATCATTAGGAGAATGATGTGATGGACATACTCCTATAGATAAGCGTAGCATAAAGATCAAGTCATTTCAATAGTTCAATTGCTATATGCTTTCTGATACATAGTAACCTAATTCCTTCGACCATGAGATCATGCATATCACCTTTACCGGATGGATGCTTTGATGTCATCAAACACCACACCGTAACAGGGTGGCTATAAAAGTGGCATTGAGTGTTCGGAAAGTATTGGTTGAAACACATGGATCAAGAGTGGGATTTGTCCATCCATATGACGGATAGATATACTGGCCCTCTCGGTGGAATGTCATCCAATTAGCTTGCAAGCATGTGACTTGGTCACAAGGGATCACATATCAGGAACGAGAAAAGAGTACTTATCGATGAGGTTGAACTAGGTATGCGGAGATACCGACGATCATAACCTCGGATAAGTAACATATCGTGAGACAAAGGGAAATTGGTATCGTATGTAAGTGGTTCATTCGATCGCAAAGTAATCGTAGAAATATGTGAGAGCCATATGGATTTCCAGATTCCTCTGTTGGTTATTGTTGAGAAGTGTCTCGATCATGTCCGCATAATTCACGAACCGTAGGGAGACACATAAGGATTGACGTTGTTTGAGTAGTTATGGTATTATGAGAAAGAGACCGAATGTTGTTCGAGTCTCGGATGGGATCCGGGATATCACGAGGTGATCCGGAATGGTCCGGAGAATAAGATTCATATAAGGAAAGTCCGTTTGAGTTCGGAATGATTAGTGTTTTCATCGGAATGTTCTAGAAGGTTCGGATTGTCCCACTGGGGAAGGGTACATGAATGTGTCATTGCTCATTGAATGATTGCATCATGTACTAAGTGTTCTTGCTGTCCCAAATAAAGGATTAAATTGAATCCTAAAACAGAAAAGTCAAATGTCCAGTTTGAAAGTCAAGCGCCAAAACAAGAAACTGGAAACAAGCAAGAGGAGTTGGAACCAACCTGGAGGAGGAGTTGGACTCCTCCAGGCCGGCGCCCAAGCCCTGGTCCGAGTTGGGGAGGGACTCCCTCCCTCCCTGGCGCGCCAAGGACCCCCCTCCCATATAAGGAGGGGCAGGACTCCTCCCATAGACGCTTTACTTTCTACTCTAGATCTCCGGTTTAGAGCTGTTTTGGTTTAGAGCTTCTAATTGCTTTAGCCAACAGTTTAGAGCCTTCTAATTGGTTTAGAGCCCTCTAATTGGTGTGTCTAATTACTAGGCCACTAATCCTCTCTCTCATAAGCTCCACCATACTCGCACCGGCTTAAGGCGAAGCCCTGCGGGATCTCCCTCTACTTCCGGTACCACGCCGTTGTCTTGCGGAATTGCGAGAGTGCTACAACCTCCGCTGCTTTGGAACAAGGGAGAGGAAGGTCTTCGTCGAGTACCGAACGTGTGACCGACTGCGGAAGCGCTGCCGGAACGTGGCGCTGGAAGGATCGTCTACACGATCTTGAGATCGGGAAGAGTACGACTACATCACCCACGAGAATCCGCTCTCGTTAACCACTTTGGAATCTTCGAGGGTGAGTTCCTCTATCGACTCGTTGCTACAATCTAGTAGATAGATCTTGGCTTGTTTGTTTGTATGCGATAGAAAATTTTGTTTTCCATGCTACGAACCCCTACAACAAAATCTTGCGGTGTCGCAGCCATGACTACGACGCTTGAAGCGAGCTCACCCAACGCAATATCGACAAGGCACGCGCCAAGCGCGTATGCTCGTCCGAATCCGAAGAGAAGGACGACGAAGGAGAACTCTGCGGAGCTCGATGCTTTAGCAGATCCGTTCGGCGAATGCGGATGCCGTGGAACTTCAAGCTTCCTTCGACACTCCGAAGTTTGATGGCACGCAAGACCCTAAGGCGTGGCTCAGCAACCACCTGTCGTCTGTCAAGCTGCACGGCGGAAACAAAAACCCGCCCTGCAATGCCTTTAGCTGCAGCTGACAGGCGCAGCCCGAATCTGGCTTAGCAGCCTATCCTCGGGATCCATCCGAAGCTGGGAGGAACTGGCGTACAGTTTCATCCGAAACTTCTAGGGCACCAGAAAGAGGCCAGCCTCGATCGAAGAGCTGAGGGCTCGTACCCAGCGAACAGGCGAATCCATTCGCTCGTATATACTACGCTGGTCCAACACCAAGAACTCCGCGGTGCACATCTCTGAGGAGAGATCAATCGATGCCTTCAAGTACGGCGTCAAACGCCAAGACTTCAAGGAAGAACTTGGGCGCGTCAAGCCCAAGACACTCGACCACCTCATGGACATCGCCAAAAGGTGGGAAGATGGTGAGGACTCCGTACACCGAGCACACTCGGAGGGGGAAGATGACTACAACTGCCGACGTGAACGCTGTAGCAAGCGAAGATCGCGCGTCTACGACGATTGCGACGGACCCGACATGGTCGCGGCTAGCTACGCCGACCGCCGCAGCGAAGGCAACCGCAGCAGCGACGGATACCGTGGAAACAACTTCCGCGATGGAGGATGCCCAGCGCAGTCATGGCAACACCGCGGCCGCGACGATGGACCCTCGGCATACGACAAGTTGTCGGGCCCATGCACCATCCACTTCTACATCGACAAGCAGGATGGTAAAAAGAAGGCAAGCCACATGCTCAAAGACTGCCGCGAGTTCCAGAAACTCAGCGAAAGCATGTCCCATATGAGGCAGCAAGCCCCGAACCCTGGGTACGGGAACGCACCCGCACCAGGTGACATCGCCCACGGAGCTCCTCCACCACCACCCGTGGGACCTTCGAATCACCCAATCGCACCCGCGCAGAACAATGGAGAAAACGGGTACCCCATGCCGAAAGGGTCACTGATGATCCAAAAGGGGCTCCCAACAAACAGGGTGCAAAAGAAAATCACCCGTCAGGTCAGTCTGGCTCTGACCGCTCCACCCGCCATCCCTGAGTACCTTAGCGGTTTGGAATCCTGCATCACGTTCAGCCGTTCGGATCACCCCCGTCAGGTCCCTCGCCCAGGTCATGCTGCCCTGGTGCTCGAGGCACATATCGGAGGGTTCGAGATGAGCCACGTCTTCATGGACGGCGGCAGCAGCATCAATCTGATGTTCGCTAGCACCTTGGCAGCAATGCGGATCCCGCTGGGCAGCCTGGAACAATCTGACACAACGTTCCACGACATCATCCCAGAGAAGGGAATATTCCCCCTGGGAAATATATGGCTCGACGTCATCTTTGGCAAACCCGATAACTTTCAGTGCGAACGACTCGAGTTCGAAGTGGTGGACTGGCCATCACAATACCACGCCATCCTCGGGCGTGTGGCATTCGCACGGTTCCTGGCAGTACCGCACTACGCGTACCTGCTACTCAAGATGCCAAGACCTAGGGGCGTCATCACGGTCCACGGGAGCTTCACCCGATTGGATCACTGCGACAGGGACTTCAATAGAATCTCCCAGTCATTCGGCATGCAGGAGGAGATCATAAGGCTCCGAGAGGTGACAGACAACGGGGCACCCCCAGTCTCAAGGCAGAACACACCTGACATGTCCTTCGACTCCACAGTCAACACAAAGAAGGTGTAGGTCCACCCGACGGACGCCTCCAAGACGGCGCTGATCGCCAACGACCTCATCCCCGCATAGGAAAGCGCGCTCGTAGAATTCCTCCGTGAGCGCTGGGAAATCTTCGCCTGGTGTCCTGCGGACATGCCAGGAGTTCCCAGGGAATTCGCCGAGCACGCACTTAACGTATTTCCAGACGCCAAGCCCGTCAAACAGTCCATCTGACGACTGTCCGAGCCACGGGCTGAAGCCATCGGAGTTGAGGTCAACAGACTGCTCGACGCTAACTTCATCAGAGAGATCAAGGAGAGCGAGTGGCTGGCCAACACCGTGATGGTCCCTAAAAAGGACACGGACATCCTACATATGTGCGTGGACTTCACATCGCTAAATAAGAACTGCCCAAAGGATCACTTCCCTCTCCCTCAGATCGATCAGATCATCGATTCGACTGTAGGATGCGAGAAGCTCTCCTTCCTCGACGCCTACTCAAGCTACAACCAGATTTGACTGAAGGTCGAAGATCAGGATAAAACGGCGTTCATCATGCCGTTCGGAGTGTTCTGCTACAGCACAATGCCCTTCGGGCTAAAGATTGCAGGTGCCACGTACTAGCGGTGCATGCAGGCATGCCTGAAGAACTAGATCGGCCGCAACATACAAGTCTATGTCGACGACATAGTAATCAAAACAAGGGAGGACAAGACATTGATCGACGATCTCCGCGAGACGTTCGACAACCTTGATCGATTCAAGATCAAGCTAAACCCAAAAAAGTGCGCCTTCGGCGTCCCATTTGTCCAACTGCTCGGCTACTTCATCTCTCGGTGAGGGATCGAGGCGAACTCGAAGAAAATCCGAGCCATAATGGCCATGGATAAGCCGAAGAACCTAAAAGGCGTCCAACAGCTCGCTGGCGAATCACGGCATTGAGCAGGTTCATAAGCCACATGGGCGAAAAAGCCCTGCCTTTCTATCAGCTACTACGCGAGGCAGACAAATTCGAGTGGACGCCCGAAGCGGAAGACGCATTCGAAGATCTGAAGCGGCTGCTCTCCACATCGCCCGTCTTGGTCATGCCAAAGGAGCGCGAGCCTCTACTGCTATACATAGCAGCTACACACCAGGTGGTAAGCACCGTGCTCGTGGTCGAACGACCCGAAGATGGCAAGACCCATGGGGTCCAACGCCCAATCTACTACCTCAGCGAGGTATTGATGTCGACAAAGCAGAGGTACCCTCACTACCAGAAACTCGCCTATGGCGTGTTCATGACGGCTCGTCGGCTGAACCACTACTTCTAGGAGCATCAGGTGATGGTCGTCAACGAAGCACCCCTGAACAACCCAGAGGCCACAAGACGCGTGGCCCTGTGGGGCATCGAGCTGTCACCTCTAGACATAGTCTATGAGAAGCGCCATGCGATCAAGTCCCAGGTCCTTCCGGACTTCCTCGTCCACTGGATGGAGCTGTAGCTGCCAGATACCCCGGACATGACACAGTCATGGACGATGCACTTCGACGGCTCCAAGCGCGAGGCAGGAGCAGGAGACAGGGTCATACTAACATCCCCGCAGGGCGACAAGATGAAGTACGACCTCTGGATGAAATTTCGAGCTTCCAACAACGAAGCCAAATACGAGGCCCTCATCCACAGCATGAGGATGGCCAAGATCTGCGGTGCAATGCGCCTAGTCATCTACGGCGACTCAAATCTCGTTGTCCAGCAGACGATGAACGAGTTGCGACGCGCATGTCGCCAACATGATCGTGTACCGCGCACTCTACAACTCACTTGAAGGAGACTTCGACGGCTGCGAGCTTCGGCATGTTGGAAGATAAATCAACGAAGGAGCCGACAGACTCGCCAACATCGGCTCCACCTGCACGCGAGTGCCACCAGGTGTGTTCCTTAAACAGATCTGTGTGCCATCCATCAAAAGGAAATTCCCCAAGGGATCACCCGAAGAAGTAGAACACTCGGGGGTTGCGCTACCCAAAGGACAGGAAGGACCAGAAAAACTCGACACAGAGGTCGCAGTGGTCAACCTGATGCAGGTCATGGCAGTCGAAGAAACATGGACACAGCCATACCTCCGATACCTGATAGACAGGGAACTGCCTGATGACCCGACAGATGCCCGACGCATATCTCGCTGGTCCAAGGCCTTCACCATCATCAATGGCGAGCTGTACAAGCACAACATTTCGGGTGTACTCCAAAGGTGCGTCACCATCGGTGACGTCAAAACTATTCTCCAAGACATCCACGAGGGCATCTGCGGCCATCATGCGGGCAGTCGCGCCCTCGTCGCCAAAGCTCTGCGAGCTGGGTTTTACTGGCCAACGACCATGAACGACGCCAAGGACATCGTCCGAAAGTGTAACGGATGCCAGAGATTTGCAGACAAACCGCACGCACCTGGATCGGAGCTCATGCCCATACCCCTGGCCTGTACCTTTGCCCAATGGGGCCTCGACATGATCGGCAAACTGCCCAAGTCCTCGAAAGGAGGCCACGTCTACCTCCTAATCGCAGTCGACAAATTCACCAAGTGGATCAAGGCCATGCCCGTTACTAATCAAAAGGGTAAAACGGCTGTGAAATTCTTCGAATCCATAGTCTACAGGTTCGGCGTACCGCACATCATCATCACCGACAACGGGTCGAACTTCATCTCCAAAGAATTCCAGGACTTCTGCGAAGGCCTCGGGATCAACATAACATACGCCTCACTGGCGCACCCGCAAACGAATGGGCAGGACGAAAAGGCCAACGGCCTCGTCGGTGGCGGCATCAAGAAACGCCTGATGATCCCACTCCAGCGACTTGCGGGAGCCTAGCCAGAAAAGCTATCCTTCGTCCTTTGGAGCCTGCGCATGACGCCAAATAGCTCAACTGGCTACACGCCTTTCTTCATGGTGCACGGAGCCGAAGCCGTGTTGCCTGCAGAAGTACGCCACAAGGCCCCACGGGTCGTCGCCTACAGCGAAGTCGAATCGACGGCCGCACTTGAAGACGCTGTCGACACACTCGACGAGGCATGCGACATCGCTGTAGCCCGATCGGCGGTCTACCAGCAGAGCCTCCACAACTATCACAGCCGCCGACTGTGTCCAAGGTCCTTCGTCGAAGGAGACCTAGTCTTACGACTCAAGCAAGAGCGACCGAAGAAGCTCTAGTCACCCTGGGAAGGACCCTACGTCATCACTGAAGTCATCCCAGGTGGCGCCTATCGCCTCAAGCACGTGGAGTCTGGAGTCGCATACTCCAACCCATGGAACGTCGCACAACTGTGACGCTTCTACCCCTAACTACCCCTCCCCCTTTTTACTTTCAATAAGGCTATTCAGCCAAGGCTACTCAGCCGAACAATGTACCTCCTCATTACGATATGAATAAAGCTAAGTGTCTCGCCCCAAAACTATATCTCTTATTCGCATTTTCTTCATGTTACAACACACTCGGGTGCTCCCCACACCTCACGACTTCGTCGGCTGAGGATAACGTGTGTACACCTGAGTAGCTGATCACGTCAGGCTAACTAAAAGGGCATGCATACAAACAAAAGTACCATGTGCTAATAATAATCAACCTCTACAGCAAGGGGCATAACACGGTCGAATACATACAAGTTTTACATCTATCTTTTTTACAGGTCCTACCTATTCCGAAGAATCACCCGCGCACGATGCTCAAAGAGATCTACAACTTGTTCGGCATACTGCCTTACAGCCACATAGTGCGGACGCATGTCCCACATTCCACCATATGGCCAAGGAGGTGGCCCAGCTGCAACAACAACAAGATCTACATCAGGGCGATGCAGCCTCATGAGGGAAAGCGCGGCCTTCACCCCCGCAACCAACTGATGTCGCACGAGCTCCCTGACATGATACACATCTTGAAACTTCGCCAGCAAGCCCCGGAGAGTCGATGGTGCCTCATCCAGTGGAAACATTACATGCAGAATGAAGGGAATATGCCCTGAGAGGCAATAATAAAGTGTTTATTATGTGTATTCCAAGTATATGATAGATGTTTATTTTGCATGCTATAATTGTATTAATACGGAAACGTTAATACATGTGTGTTTAATAAACAAACAGAAAGTTCCTAGTTAAGCCTCTCTCATAAACTAGCTCGTTGATTAACAAGATGATCAAGGTTTCCTGATCATGGACATTGGATGTTGTTAATAACGGGATCACAACATTAGTGTAATGGTGTGATGAACATTCATCCAAAGTATAGCATTACGATCAAAGTCATTGAGTTTATATTGCTATAACAACTTACGAAGTGATCCTAATCCTTAGACCATGAGATCATGTCAATCACTAACACCGGAAGAGTTTCTTGATAACATCAAACGTCACACCGTAATGTGGTGATTATAAAGATGGATTCGAACTAATAAAGTGTTATGTTGAGGCTCATGGATCGAGAGTGGAATTTGTTCATCCCGATGACGGATAGATATACTCTGGGCTCTCGGTGATATCACATTGATTAGCTTGCAAGCAAGTGATTTGATCACTAGAATGTTATATCACAGAACGAGAAAAGAGTGCATGTCGTAACGAGATAAAACTAGGTATGGAGATACCGATGATCGAATCTCGGACATGTAATATATCGTGAAACAAAGGGATTAAGATACTAGCGTAAAGGTTCCGACGATCACAAGAAAGTCATCGTTGAATGTGTGGGAGTCAGTATGGGTCTCCAGATCCCGCTTCTGATTATTGATCCGAGAGGGGTCTCGATCATGTCCGCATTATTCACGAACCGTAGGGTGACACACTTAAGAGACACCGACATCCAATTAGAGCAAATGTTTCATGCCGAAAGAATGAACAAGCGCAGGAATTTATTTCACTAGATACCGAAACAGGTTTTCGGGTGAAATTGCATAAAGTGGTTATGCATGTGAAATAGAATTCTAGCAAGGGGTTATTTGTGAATGTTTGTCATTAAAGTAATTGACAAAATTCTGAATAAAATAAAATAGTTTTATTTAATGAGAGTTTGCATTAAATTTGGTGGAAATTTAATGGGAATTTGAGTGGACTTTTGAGTGGAGGGATTTTAAAGGGCATTTTGTGAGTGGAGTGTCCACCCACATGAATGAAGGAGGGGAGGGGGCAGCCCCCATGGCCGGCGGCCACCCCCTTGGGTGCCCCCCTCCTCCTATAAAAGGAGCCCCCCTCCTCACTTGTCTCTCACACCTCCTCGTGAAGGATCTCTCTCCCCCTCTAGAATTTATCCCCCATGGTCTCGGACTAGCGAGATACATGTTCCCAGTGGCTATTCGGCAAGAAAGAGTTGTGCTTCCGCTGCATCGCTGGAGCGAGGAGGCGGAGGTTGCTCGGTGCCTCGAACGTGTGTGCGAGCACGGATGCGCTGCTGATTTGCGGCGCTAGGACTTCCTCTCGATCTTGAGATCGGCAAGAGATCGTCTACATCAACCACGAGTTGAACTAGTTAAGCTTTGTCGGTCTTCAAGGGTATGTTCTCTACGGATATACATCCGCCTGTTGTTTGTATCTAGTAGATAGATCTTGGTATATAGTTCACATCGTAGGAAAATTTTTGTTTTCTATGCTGCGAACCCTACACAGAATTGACGCCAAGGAAGTCTTCACTTGCCGCAGCACCCGCGACACCTGGAGAACATGATCCTGCACAGTCGCAAGGACCATGGCACGATCGTGGTCCATCCAGAAAAAGCCACCGACTTCCATATCTTGCTGCATCAAGCAATTGATCCAAACAGCAACGTGCTCCTTTTCCTCTCTAGGAACAAGGTTAGCACCTGCAGCACCTACAAAGTAAGATGACAAGCCAACAGGCGCATCCGAAAATGAGCAGCAGCTCCAAGAAACTTACACTGAAGTTGTTCGGCCAAACGCCGTAACTCCCCCATCAGATACTCCTCTCTAGCGGCGCCTCGCTCCGCCTTCGACTTCCAAACATCCGCGTGGCCTCGGATGCCAAGCAACTCCTTCTCAAGACTACGGACGCGGTCACGAAGAAATACAAGCTGCGACGCATCTTCCAAGGATGGCCGCAGCTGCGACGCAGACAAAGTATCGATGTGATCATCACCCGAAGGTCCCTAGAGGAAAAGAGGCAAGGATATGAACAAACACACGAACGGGCAACAACTTGAAGATTCGTTATATATAACCAAAAGCCACTGAGTGGCACAAGTAGTGTTTGTAAATATATTACAACAAAAGCAGACGAAAGCTATCCTACAACTACAAGGCCTAAGCAGCTACATACTGAGTGTCCTCGGTGCCGGATTGCCTGCTCTTGCCCCCCCCCCCTGCTACCTCACCGTGTACTCCGCCAGCAGGTCAATCAGCTTTGGCCCATAGCGTTTACAGTGGGCAACATAGAGGGTAAAAGCTACCTCAGATCCGTTGGGAGCTGTCGGCATTTGGGAGGTGACCTGATGAAGATCCAGCTCTGCTCCAGACGCCATGGCCATCACCAGCCCCATGGACGCGTCGATGCCCTTCTGATTGCGCTTGTATGCCGCAAACGCCTCGGGTGACAGCGCATCCGCCAACTAGTCGACATCCTTGAGGGCAACGCCCTTGGGGACGAGCTCATTATAGAAGCGCCTGAGAACCTCCTTGGCTTTGGAAAGAGATCCAACCATAGTGCTGCAGCGGTCTTCAACCGCCGCAGTAGCATCATCCAAAGCACTTCCGTGCTCCAGAGCACTGTGGTCAAACTCAATGCCCGCGGCATCTAGATAAACGGAAAAGGCAAAGTGAGAATCAAACAAAACCAGAGAGACAAGGAAGCCGAAAAGGAACAAGTAACAGACGAAACTACTCACCCGAAATAGCCTTGGCAGCAGCCATTAGCTTGTCGGCTACCTCCTTCTCGCGTGAGGCTGCAGCGGTGGCGAGATGCTCCTCGTGGTCCTTGGCATCTTGCTGCAGGCGCCCTTTGCCGCAGCTGCGTCGGCTAGCTCCTGCTCGAGTCTTCTCCTCGCTCGACTCAAAGGTTTCTTCAGCCGGTGACCGTGCCGAGGGAAGCTCGGACATGGAGTCCACTACCTCATTGTCCGGCGCATCCAGAAAACATTCGGGTAGTGGAGGCACCATGCCCGGTACCTTGAACTCATGCACAAAGAAAGCAAACTTTCAGAACAAGCAAATACAAGAGAAATGCACTTGAAAATAGTGCTACATGCACGACCCAGATCTACACCTACGGAACCGGACGAGAGGCAGTGAACGGAGGGGTCAGCGACTTTCCCGGAAGGTCCTCTTCAGCTTTGAACTTCAGCAGCGGCCGAAATGATTCTGTCGAGATCCCCCCTGGAGAGCTCTTTAGTCGCAACTCTCGTCGGGTCGTGGCGACCAGAGTAAAGGAACATCGGGTGCGCCCTAGCCTGGAGTGGCTGCACCCGACATTTGAGGAAGGTGCGGATGATATCCACATCGTTAACCTCTTTCTCCGGAATCACCTGGAGGTCCTCCACCCAACTGTAGAGCTCCTCTATCTCTGCCACCTCACCATACAAGATATGGTTCTTCTAGGATCTATTCGGCTGGATTATCTAGGTAGAGTCGAAAGGGGCAAGGCCAAAATTTTGCCCGTCGATTGTGGAAGCGGATGTAAAACCATCGCCTCCGCCAGTATTGGACGGACTCAGACATAGAAAAAGAGAAGAAGAGAAAATTGTATTTAAGGGAGATGATACAGCCGCCGATCGGATAAACCCCATCAGAGCCAGATTGCCTCTTCACGGAATAGAGTTTCCGTAAAAGTCCAAAGTACGGCTCGATACCGAGACAGCACTCGCAGAAGGTGATGAAGCAGGCGATGTGGAGAAGAGAATTTGGGGAGAGATGATGGAGTTGGATGCCATAGAAAAAATCAGCCCACGGAGAAAATCGTGGACTAGGAGAGAGAGGCCCCGAAGGACAAAAGCAACGAACATGGCCCGAAACCCTGCAGGTGGACGGGGAATTACCTCGTCGCCAGGAATCTTGACGGCCTCCTTGTCCTGTGGGATCAGACCCCGCTCATGAAGTTTGCACAGGTCGCCCTCGCGCGTCTCCGACCGTCGCGAGCCACCGTCGGTGACGCGAGTGGCGGCGGTGCCCTTCTTGCCGCCGGCAGCAGCGTTGGTGCCCACTGTGGTGGAGGCCTTCTTCGATTTCCCCATTGCAGTCCGATGACGGCGGCGGCATGAGTGCAGTAAAGAGGATGGGAAGGATCGAAGAACTTCCAGCACGCAGCGAGAAAAGCTCAAGAAAGTGGAAGCAGTGAAACGCGAATGGCTGCGGTGAAAACAAACAATATTTTCCCCACAGATTTTAAGGACGAAGACGATAAACAGGGACCGTTCATCGGGAATCCCTAGAGACATAATCAAATCCAAGCCGTCCACGTATCTACACAGCAGCAAACCGTCGCTCGCACATCATCCACTAAGCACGGAAACCGAGGAGACGCCGTAATTATAGCCACGTCACGTGTGACCAGTCAACTCCAAGTCATAAAGTGGGACCCACATTCGTCCAGTCGCATCACCTCTGGCGCTGCAGACGCTTGAGGTCACCGATCGTCAGCACTGACGTCATTCAAGCTATACTAGAAACGGTTACAAATTTTCGGCTCCAACAGCTAAAGTACTGACTTGAATCTATGATTCGAGCAACTACTCGGGGGTTACTCCTATCAGGAGCGTTGGCCGCACACCCGAAGCATGAATAGCATACTACGCCGATGAACTATACTTCGAGTCCTACGTCGAGTCTGTGACTCCACTACGGACTCGGGGGCTACTCCCATAGGGAGGACTGGTCAAGCATCCGAAAAAATTGTGTCCTACGGACCTGAAACAAACAAAGGCTGAATTAAAGTCTCTGCTCGAGTCTATGACTCGAGCAGA
Source organism: Avena longiglumis (assembly GCA_030063025.1). NCBI lineage: Eukaryota > Viridiplantae > Streptophyta > Magnoliopsida > Poales > Poaceae > Avena > Avena longiglumis. The sequence goes on along the minus strand of CP125974.1, from coordinate 497,474,800 downwards.
CACTCGGGGGATACTCCCATAGGGAGCGCTTGTCGTGCACCCTATGAATTCTTCGAGTACGATCCTTCGGATCAAAATGCAAAAAACTTTCGGCAACTTTGCCCCGATTAACGCTAAGTGAGAAACATCCTCCTTGGCCACCCGAAACACCTCTGCGGTGATAACATTTCGGATGTTATGTCTGCGACGCAAAGATAAGACCTACAGATACCATCTGATGGCCTGGCAACGCACACGACTGCTCTTTGCTAGTAATAATCCATGCCAGCAGGCGCGATGAAAATCCTGACGGACGCGTTGGGTACATCATTCAAAAATTCCTGGAATTCTACTCCTGTAAGTCCTCAACGGCCTGAGTTGAATTACGCCAGCATTTGTTCCGAGTTCGAGTCGAGGGACTCGAATCTGAAGAAGATCGTGTTGTTTTGTCCTAAGACAGTTAACTGGCCCTGATCCGTCGGGAGAGTTGGTCACACGCATCAACAATCCCTACACCCTAAAATCATTCTCTGATGAACAGAAAACAACTGCACCCAAAAGATTGCAGAGTCCTCAGCCGAATCTACGATTCGATTGAACACTCGGGGGCTACTGACATGGTTATACCCTACGGGTACACGATATCAGCATACCTGGTCCAGCCCAAGGAAGGCCCATGAAAATATACACGGCCCATGAAGACTTTCGGGTGGCCCAAGCCCATGACGCCTTCGGATCCTTGGAGAGCAAGACTAGATTAGATAGAATATTCAAAGGGGCAAACCCTAAACCTGTAACCGACTCGATCTGTGCCCGAGACCTGCCTACCTCTATATAAAGGCTAGGAGGGCACCTCGCATACCACCGCATACACACCTCCACTCCAGATTGCATATGCGCACCCCTGTAACTTTTGGTTCCGCCGTAATCAAGAGCAGACAAGCAGGAGTAGGGTTTTCCCTCCGGGGGCCTGAACCTGGGTAAATCTCGTGTCCCCTGGTTGCTTGTCTGTTAACCGTTCCGCGATCTCCAGCATCCCCATCTTCTCCAAAACCCAAGCTCATAACAATGGGCATTGACGAGATCGATCTCGTCACTTGGTGTGAGTTCCTTTATGGAATATTAATGAGAAGTTTCATCATTTACTTTTTGCACTCCTTATTTTAGTTCCCAATCTCTATTATATGATTGATCTTTTTGATTAGTATTGGTATAACTTTGGGAGCATCAAGTAGATCTAAATTGGTTTTGGCAAACCAAGCTCTGGTCAGTAGCAACACTTTTTGAGGTTTGAAAGGAAAAGAGAAAAGCGCTTGCAGGTATTTTATATTGTTTTCTTTCTTTCTTGTTTGGATCATAAGCTTAGTATTCTTTATTTAAGATCTTTTGTGTCTTCAAGGAAGATTGCATGTTCGGCTTTATCAATTGTAGGTTTGTTTGTTTCCTTCAACTCTTTTTCTTGCTACCCAACCTTTCTAGACAAAAACCTGTGCTGAGAGGGAACACTTCTCGTGCATCCAATCCCTTTAAACCAAACCAATGCCATTTGTGTCCACCATATCTACCTATTAGCATTATTGCTATTCCAAGTAAATTCTCAAGCTTCATCTATCTTTCAAAATAAAAATTATTTTGTGATGTGAAAACTAGTTAGTAAAGCTCTCACGAACTTGATGTCACACCTTATTTTCTTGCCCCTAATAAACTTGAACCATTGTGTCATCGAAGTTGTATATGCTTGCATCTATACGTTGGGATTAGCAGAACCATGCTGTCACGGGGAAAGCTTTCAACACATGTAAATATCGACCCAATTGATATCATGCTCTTTTATTTGCGGATGTCATCGGTGTGAAATAAAAGGGGAGCTTGTAAGTCCATGGATTTATGTATATGTGTTAGAGAAACGCCTGTGCCGCTAGCCTAATCCATGTCTAATCATGGTGGAAACTTACATCATCACCATAGTGAGCAATCTATGAAGCTTTCTTCTTATAAAAAAAAGAGAGACATATTGAAAAGAGGAAAGAGATAAAAAAACACCATTTTCCCATGGTAAATAAGAGATTGCTGAGATGCTCATTGTATTCTTGCCTTGTCATTTTGATTATGGGATAACTCCTGTATCATGTGCAAGGGGTACCCCGTTGGCGGTTCTCTATGATACGCATGTACTTACTATGACAAGAACTTACCGGTAACTAAAGTTGAGTAGCATGAGGAGTGGCCCTCGTACTCAAGGGACATGAGATTGCCAACTTATATTTTGTCAAGCATATACTCCATCTTTGTTCACTTTAACCTTAATCACCTCAAGATGCTTATGATAGGGGCAATGAGAGATCAAAGCTAGTAAGTACCATAATCTTTTGAAAGCTCTTTGTGAACTTGAAATCCCTGCTTCCCTCTATGAAGGGTCGTTATTCTACTTCTAAGTTGAGTCAGTAAACCTACTCCTCTCTACCTCCAGCAAGCATTTGAGTTGTTGTGTTTCAAGAATTCATATGATGATTTATTCAATCATGTTCTTTATCTTCCTTGTTTGCACAAGACTCTTATATAAATGAGTATTACTTTGAAAGCCATCATTGTGAAAAGCCTTTTATGTTTGAGCAAAAAAGGACTCCTATTATAAACTTCCTTACAAAAGTTGTGCTTGAAAACTGTTTACCAACTGTTCTCTGGCCAAGAAAAAAGTTTGCCAATCCCAATTATGATTTATATTTATGCATATTTATTGTGACTCCCATACTTGTTACAAGCTAAGTTATATAATGGCGAGTTTCTTTCTTCTATGAGTTGTGTATTGGTAAGTGTGATTCTTCTTGTCCGTATTATTTTTATCGACACTTCACTCCATAAACCTGTGGACATGTTTACTGGGCTCAGTTTTCGCTTGGGGACAAGCGAGGTCTAAGCTTGGGGGGAGTTGATACGTCCAATTTAAATCACCATTATATATCATAATTTGCCTCTATTCATTGATATATTTCGTATTAAGAGGTGTTACTTATGTTATTTCATCTGTTTTTGCATGTTGGATGATTCTTGGAGGATGAACTGCCGGAGTCAGGATTCTGATGGAAAAAGTGGTGTTTTGATGCAATTTCGTGAAGATCAGAAAAATACCAGACAAACTACAGAAATTTATATTTTCCCAGAAGACAAAGGATGCCAGAAGGGGAGGCGGAGTTGGTCCACAAGGGGCCCACACACACACCCCAGGCACGGGCCACCCTAGGCCGCGCCTACAGGGGGTGTGGCCACCCTGGCTCACCTCTGGCTCCGCCCTCTTGCCTATATGTTCTCCTAGAAACCCTAAAGTCAGGGAGAGCAACCATAGATAGATTCCATCGCCTCTACGGGCAGAAAACACCGAGAGAGAAAGAGCTCTCCGGTAGATAGATTTCTGCCAGGGAAATTCCTTCCCAGAGAGGGGAGATCATTGCCATCAACACCGTCATCAATCTAGACTTCATCGGGATCATCATCATCATCCACACAATCATATCCACTAGCACCATCATCACCACTCCATCCCATTGTAACAATTGTGTTGAATCTTGCATAGTTCTTAGGGGAAATTTTCCCGGTATTGATTACTATTGCAGTTGATGCTTGTGAGTGGAACCATTGAATTATTGTTTATGTTCATATTGTTATCCATCATTATATCATCTTTGATCCTGATTTATATGATGTCTCGTGAGTAGTTCGTTTAGTTATTGAGGACATGGGGGAAGTCATGTTGTTAGTAGTGGAATTGTGTTGAGGTATTATTCAATGGTTTAATATTTAAGTTGTGGTGTTATTCTTATAGTGGTGTCATGTGAACGTCGACTAGATGATACTTCACCATTTATGGGCCTAGGGGAATGCATTATGTATTTGTCTACTAATCATGGGGTTGCCGGAGTGACAGAAACCTGAACCCCCATTAGGAAACCATTGCACAAGGGAGTGTAGGATCTCAGAGTTTAAGGCTGTGTTTAGGTTTTTATCTTAACTGCTTTCTTGTAGTTGCGGATGCTTGCAAGGGGTTTAATCACAAGTATGTATTATTCCAAGTAAGGTTGGTACATTAGCACAGGTTCACCCACACAACACTTATAAAACCAAAGAAGATTAATCAGCTATATGAAGCGAAAGAACTTGACAGTATTCCCATGTGTCCTCGAGAACGTTTGGTCCTCATTAGTATTCCCACCGGCTTGTCCTTTGCTAAGAAAGGATTGGGCCACTATTGCAATTATTTGATGTCTTTATTTATTTGCACTTTATTTCCTTGTTTTATAAGAAAACCCCTAAAAATCCATTTGTTAAGTATTTACAGAGATTTCCAGCTGCAAACCACTAGTCAACAACTTCTGCTCCTTATTGGGATCTACACTCCTATTTATCGAAAGTACTACGATACACCCCCTATACTTGTGGGTCATCACACCTCTTCCACTTGGACTATTTCCTATCCATCAACTTTTGTTTATCCTCTAGTCAAGCCAATTTCATACCATGTGCCTTGTGTCATCTCAGTTGGCACCAATATTCCAAAAACAAATATTTTCAGATTTGAAAACATCTGGTTACAGTATAAGGAGTTCAAGCAAATTGTGGAGAATGCCTGGTTAATCCCTGTTGGTTATTCTGACAGTGCAAAAAAGGTGAATGTGATGTCTACGCACTTTTATTCTTGTAGACAGTTGTTGGGCCTCCAAGTGTAAAGGTTTGTAGAACAGTAGCAAGTTTCCCTTAAGTGGATTACCCAAGGTTTATCGAACTCAGGGAGGAAGTGGTCAAAGGTATTCCCTCTCAAGCAACCATGCAATCAAGATACAAGAAGTCTCTTGTGTCCCCAATACACTTGTCAGGTGTATAGGTGCACTAGTTCGGCAAAGAGATAGTAAAATACAAGTGGTAACGGTGCCAGAAAAGAGCTTCTGACTTGTTGTTGACGTGGGAGAGACTAAAAGCAAACTGAAATAAAGATGGAAGCAAGCAAACATGTGATACATCGGAAACATATCTATAATTTTTGATGCTCCATGCTTGTTTAGTATCTACTTTGCTTTACTTGTCTACACTTTGAGGTGCTTTTTACATGTTCTCTGTTACTAACCTATTAACAAGTTCCAACAGTGCCAGATGCCTGTTTTCTGCTGTTTTTGGTTTCAGAAAAGTTAGTAAAGAAATATTCTCGGAATTGGACAGGACAAACGTTAAAGTCAATTACTTTTCGTGGGGAACAAGAAGTCCAGAGGGGAGCCGGAGAGGCAAGCCAGGGCGGCCAAACCCACCCTAGGCGCGAGTGGGCCCTGCCCCATGCCTGGGAGGGGTGTGGGGCCCCTGGCCACCGCCTCGGCCTCCCCCTTCGCCTATAAGAAGCCCCCGATGCAGAAACCCTAAGCACCCGAACAAATATCCACGAAATCGTTAGTAGCCGCCGCCACCATCGTCCCTAGATCTGGGGGATCTGAAGTTCTTCCCGGCACCCTGCCGGAGGGGAGATCATCCCGGAGGCCTTCTCTCCGGTATGATGTGTGAGTAGTTCCACCTTGGACTATGGGTCCATGTAGTAGCTAGATGGTTGTATCTCCTCCTTTGTGCTTTCATGTATAGATCTTGTGAGCTCCGTTCATGATCAAGATCTAATCTATTTGTAATCATGCATGTTGTGTTTGCGAGGATCCGATGGATATTGATATTATTATGTTGGTTTGATTAATGGTTTTGTCTTTATGATTCTATCATGTCTGTGTTGTTTGTGATCCTGCATGCTCTCCTTTGTTAGTAGCTATCTTGGCCAAGTAGTTGTTGGTGACTCCAAGAGGGGGTATTTATGCTCGATAGTGGGTTCATGCCTCTAGTTTCCAAGGGAAGTGACAATAATCTTTTCGATTGTAGATGTGTTGTTGGTACTAGGGAGAAAACAACGGTCTCTTGTTCATGGAACATGTGGACTATTTACCTTACACACTTTGCTTAAAGCAGTTGTCTGTTGCTTGCAACTTAATACTGGAGGTGGTTCGGATGATAACCTGAAGCTGGACTTCTAGTCATAGATGGAGTTGGATGGTGGTCTATGTATCTTGTTGTATTTCCCAATCGAATCTCATAGGATCTTTCTGACTAGTAATTGCATTGTTATGCCTTGCTCAGTTCCTATCAGTTGCCCTGCTGTAATTTGTTTACCCTTCATGCCATGTTGTTTATCTAAGGAGAGCACCTCTAGTGAACTATGGACCTCGGTCCAATCTTTACCATTGATACATCTTACACTGTTACCTGTTTACTTGCTGCAAACCATTACCTTCCACACCATACGTTTAATCCTTTGTTACAGCAAACCAGTGACCTTGACAACCTCACTGATTCGTTGGGGCAAAGTCTTGAGTTTGTGTTGTGCAGGTATCCGCGTTGCTTGCAACACCTGTGTGACGTTTCCTTCCTCCTTCTGGTTTGATAACCTCGGTCTCAACTGAGGGAAAACTTGTTGCTTGCTCTTCACACCCTGCGCTTGGGGTTACCAACGAAGTGCCACGTCGAGCATCATCAAGGCTTTTCTAGCGCCGTTGTCGGGGAGGCTAAGGACGTCTTCACAAGGGGGGTCCTTCACTTCCTTTCTCTTTACTTTGTTTTTAGTTTGCTTTGTTTCTTTTGCTTGGTTTTGCTTGCCTCTTTCCAAAAAACCCCAAAAAAATTAGTCTAGTTTGGTTTGCTTTCTTTATTCAAAAAACACAAAAAATTAGTTCCTGCTCTAGTTGCTACCATGTCTGGTTTTGGACCAACATTTATTTCCCCTATGATAGAAATCTCCACTTTTAAGCAAAAAGGTGAAGAAAGTTTTAAAGAAGCTTGGTCTAGAATCTCTTCTTTTCAGAGGGAAACTAAGCCTGAGCTAAGCCTTAGCTTGGTTATTGATAGTTTCCACCGCGATATTGCTCTTCATTATAGATATGCTTTGGATGTTGTGGCTGAGAAAGATTTTTTGCTATGTACTGAGGATGAAGCTTTTGATGCCATAAAGAAATTAATCATGATTTATGGTACACCTGGCAAGTCTGATTCTTCTTTCACAAATATTTTTGCTAGGTTGAAAACTCTTGAGACCTGTATTGCTGCTATGAATAGTTGCTATCACACGCTTAGGGCTTACCATGATTATGTTCCCATAAATTCTGAGCCTTCAAAGTGGTTTCCCACAATCAAAGTTTCAATAAACACTACACTTTTTGATGCGTGTTGTGATATCATGTCTGAATTTTTTCTGATGCCTAAAGATATTTATGATTCCTTGAGTCTTTGGGGGCTTATTGAAGGAGGATAGGAAATCTCTCTTACCAACAATGCCACTATATTACCCATTGGAATAGCTGAAGATGTGTTTACAAAAATCTCAGGGAAAATGGTGACTACTGATTATCTTGTTATTGAATGTGTAGGCAAGGGACAGATCACACTTGGAAGATCTCTACTGAAACACCTTGGGGCAGTGATAGATGTGGAAAAAGGCATCATGCATTTTGCTCCTCCGATAAGCAATCATATCTTCCCTAAAGAAAATAAGAAAGGAAAGAACAAGAAGGTTGCTTCTTCATTTGAAAATACTTGATTCTTCTTGCTTCTTGTGCCTAACTTAAAGGCGTTAAAGAAAAGTACTTGTTGGGAGATAACCGAAGAGTTTCCTTGAGTCTTGGAAGTTATTACTTCAGCAATGACCTCTACTTATCATTTTTGTTTGCTTTTTGTGCCAAGAATGACCTCTAATGAGATGGAAGTAAGATTTGGGGAGTTGCTGTCCTAAAATAGATTTTTGTCCTCCACCAAAAAAAATCATGAGGAGTCTCTGTAACTCGGATTGAGCTCAAAATTTAAGAATAAATCCCCCAATATGTTATCTAACTTTTGTTAGGTCAACACTTTTTGATTTGAGCAACATAAGATGTTCGAAAAAATCGGTTTATACCTGTTGTTCTATTTTGACAGATTTCTGCCATTATTTGCATTTGCTTCTTATTGATTCCTTTTTGAGTTCTCTTTAGGTGAATTGATATTTTTGAAGGAGTTACTACAGTAGCTTGTGTTTTTAGTGAAAAGCCTTGCTGTTCCAAATCTTTTCCACGGGTCTAATATCTTATGAATACACTAATGTTGCTAATGAAGATTGTGTGAAGGTTTGTATGAAGGAAAAAATTCAGGTGTAGAGAAAGAATGATGCAATGAGATGAAGAATGGACAAAAGATTAATCTTGGGGATGCCACCATGGTGTCACCCCAATAAATATCCAAGAGGTACAAGCGTCAAAGCTTGGGGATTCCCAAGGCATCCCCTTCTTCATCAATAAAAAGCTCAGGTCTGTCTAGACATTTTGTTTTTATTATTTCATGCACAGTTGTGTTGTTCTTGGAGCGTCTTATTTTTCTTTTGCTCTGCTTAGTTTGTTTAGTTTGCTTGAATAAATTAGTTTGGACCCCCGTTCTCGCTCTGTTGTTTTGCAAATAAGTTGCTTGGTGTTGGAAAGGAGTAGTAAGTTCTTGCTTGAAGTGCAAGAGGAGCTTGCATTGACTGTGACTTAGACTTTAGCATGACATGCTAGGTGTTGTTTTGACCTTATGCTTAGTGATTATTGTTGTAGCATGTCTTGTTCCAAACAATTGGGATTGCTTAGTATGCTTTGAAGAAATTATGTGTTGTTTTAGCATGCAAAAGCATAGTATTGTGGTATTCTCCTTTGATGCTTTGCTTGGGTTGACTTGGCACATGATCACACCATGTTATGACTATGACAAGTCACCATTATCCTCTATGATCATTTAGTCATTGACCTGTAGTACCACTCTTTGCTTTGATTAGTATGCTTTGTTGCACTGCGTTATTATGGCCATTATGCTCTCTTAGTTGGTTGCTCCCAGTATTTTGCTAGCCTCCACTTGTATGAGTAAGTTCTACTCATGATTCCAACTCCCAAGAAACCAAGTTATTCCAAAAGTGTCCACTATATACTCCTATGCATGGTGTGTTATACTATTCCAAGTATATTCTTGTTTTCAACTATCTACTAATTAAAAACTATTTTTTTATGTGAAAACTTAGTGATTAAAGCCCTCACGAACTTGAAGGAACACTTTATATTCTTTGCCCCTAATAAACTTGAACCATTGTGACAACTTTGTTGTATATGCTTGCACTTATACGTTGGAATTAGCAAAACCGTGTTGTCACGGGGAATGCTTTCAACATTGCACTTGTACTTTGTACTCAGTTGATATCATGCTCTTTTGTCTATGGATGTCACCGGTGTGAAATAAAGAGGGAACTTGTAAGTCCATGGAGTTTGTATTCTGTGTTAGATAAACGCCTGGGCCGCTAGCCTAATCCATGCCTAATCATGGTGGAAACTTGCAGCATCACCATAATGAGATATCTATGAAGCATCCTCAATAAAAAGCTATGCACGTAGTAAATAAAAAGATCGCTGAGATGCTCATTGTCTGCTTGCCTTGTCATTTTAGTTATGGGAAAGCTCCTGTACCATGTGCAAGGGGTACCCCATTGGCGGTTCTCAATGATATGCAAATACTTACAATGACAAGAACTTACCTGGTCCCAAAGTTGAGTATGCATGAGGTGTGGCCCTCGTATTCAAGGGACTTGAGATTGCCAACTTATACTTCATCAAGCATATACTCCATCTTTGCCACTTTAACCTTAATCACTTCAAGATGCTTATGATAGGGGCAATGAGGGCTGAAAGCTAACAAGTACCATAATTTTTGGAAGCTCTTTTTGAAACTTGTAATCCCTGCTTCCTTTACAAAAAGGCCTTTCTTCCACCATTATTGAGTCTCCACCTTCTACCTTTAGGCACCATTAAGAGAGCATAGTTGTCATTCTGTGTGCAGTGTTCCAAAGCTTATTGATTGATGCATATTGTGATATTACTTAATCTTGTGCTATTTGTTTCTAGTCACCCTTGTGAACTTTGAAGGTGTCCTATGCATCTATATTGCTACTCTATGAGGGACAAGCTGATTGCCACTATGCTATGTTTTCTGTATGTGAAACAAACAAACGTTTTTCAATGCATGTTATTCATGATCTTTGTTTGTAGCCTTTCATGTTGCGTGCATAGTTACTATGTCCTATTGTTAGGACTCCATATATCATGCACATGTTTAGAGTTCTTTGATCCCAACTTTCAATGCTTGCAAATGGTTGGATCTTTATTGTGAGGGTGCATGCCACCTCAAAAATTATTCTTTTATCACTTACCTACTCAAGGACGAGCAGGAGTTAAGCTTGGGGATGTTGATATGTCGGAAATGTATCTATAATTTTTAATGTTACATGCTTGTTTAGTATCTACTTTACTTTACTTGTCTACACTTTGAGGGGATTTTTACATGTTTTCTGTTACTAAACTATTAACAAGTTGCAACAGTGCCAGATGTCTGTTTTCTGCTGTTTTTGGTTTCAGAAAAGTTAGTAAAGAAATATTCTCGGAATTGGACGGGACAAACGTCAAAGTCAATTACTTTCCGTGGGGAACAAGAAGTCCAAAGGGGAGTCAGAGAGGCAAGCTAGGGTGGCCAGACCCACCCTAGGCGCGGGTAGGCCATGCCCCGTGCCTAGGAGGGGTGTGGGGCACCTGGCCGCCGCCTCGGCCTCCCCCTTCGCCTATAAGAAGCCCCCGATGCAGAAACCCTAAGCACCCGATCAAATCTCCATGAAACCGTCTGTAGCCGCTGCCACCATCGTCCCTAGATCGGGGGGATCTGAAGTTCTTCCCGGCACCCTGCCGGAGGGGAGATCATCCCGGAGGCCTTCTTTCCGGTATGATGCGTGAGTAGTTCCACCTTGGACTATGGGTCCATGTAGTAGCTAGATGGTTGTATCTCCTCCTTTGTGCTTTCATGTATAGATCTTGTGAGCTCCGTTCATGATCAAGATCTAATCTATTTGTAATCATGCATGTTGTGTTTGCGGGGATCCGATGGATATTGAGATTATTATGTTGGTTTTATTAATGGTTTTGTCTTTATGATTCTATCATGTCTGTGTTGTTCGTGATCTTGCATGCTCTCCGTTGTTAGTAGCTATCTTGGCCAAGTAGTTGCTAGTGACTCCAAGAGGGGGTATTTATGCTCGATAGTGGGTTCATGCCTCTAGTTTCCAAGGGAAGTGACAATAATCTCTTTGGTTGTAGATGTGTTGTTTCTACTAGGGAGAAAACAACGGTCTCTTGTTCATGGAACATGTGGACTATTTACCTTACACACTTTTCTTAAAGCAGTTGTCTGTTGCTTGCAACTTAATACTGGAGGAGGTTCGGATGATAACCTGAAGGTGGACTTCTAGTCATAGATGAAGTTGGATGGCGGTCTATGTATCTTGTTGTATTGCCCAATCGAATCTCATAGGATCTTTCTGACTAGTAATTGCATTGTTATGCCTTGATCAGTTCCTGTCAATTGCCCTGCTGTAATTTGTTTACCCTTCATGCCATGTTGTTTATCTAAGGAGAGCACCTCTAGTGAACTATGGACCCCGGTCCAATCTTTACCATTGATACATCTTCCACTGTTACATGTTTACTTTCTGCAAACCATTACCTTCCACACCATACATTTAATCCTTTGTTACAGCAAACCGGTGAGCTTGACAACCTCACTGATTCGTTGGGGCAAAGTCTTGAGTTTGTGTTGTGCAGGTCTTCGCGTTGCTTGCAACACCTGTGTGACGTTTCCTTCCTCCTTCTGGTTCGATAACCTCGGTCTCAACTGAGGGAAAACTTGCTGATTTATCTTCACACCCTGCGCTTGGGGTTACCAATGAAGTGCCACGTCGAGCATCATCAACATGCAACAGATCTAGATGCAAATGGTGTTTCAATGCTTAGAAACAAGGCCTAGGGATCATACTTTCACAAGTGAACACTCCCTCATATAAATATCTTCTCTTTATGATACCAACCTGAACTACTCTCCGGTTGGTGAACTCTAATCAAAGCACTCCTCAAAGTCCGCCTTCCCCATCTAGATAACCCCACACTACCACCTTGAGCGCTAGATGGTTCCAACAAACACCACAATTTCATAAATACATCCAACTCCAAAAATAACCCATGAATATATATGTAATCTAGCTTAAGTGCCACACACGGCGCACATGCTATCATTGTCACACACGTAGGGAAAAACATAGATCTATTAAAGCACGATGAGTATTTATGTAACCTCTAGCCTAATTGCAACCACGGTATGCACGTTGTCACTTACACACATGTGGGGAGAGCTAGAGATCTATTAAAGCACTTGAGTAGCAGAGTAGATCTACTTGATCACAAAGCTCATGACCACAAGAGCATGCATAGGGAGAGAGATGAACACATAGCTACCGGTAGAGCCCTTAGCGTCGAGGAAGAACTACTCCTTCCTCATCATGGGAATCAGCAACATCGATGGAGATGGTGGTGGAGATCGATGGAGATGACTTTAGGGGCACTTCCCCGTCCCGGCAGGGTGTCGGAACAGAGACTTTCTGTCCCCCGAATCTCCCCTTCAGTGGCGGTGGCGCTGCGGAACTTTTCATGGCTTTCTGGTCGACTATCTAGGGATTCTGAGTCGGGGGATTTTTATAGGCGAAGGAGGCAAGGTTGGTGGAGGGCCAGGGGGCCCACACCCCCTATGGGCACGGCTAGGGTGGGCCCGTGCCCACCTAGGGTATGGCCATCCTGGTGTCCTCCTCCGTCTCGTCTTTGATTTTCCGAATCGTTCAGGGGAAAATATGAACTTTGGCTTTTGTCCCGTCCAATTCCGAGAATATTCATTTTTTATCTTTCTGAAACCAAAACAATAGAAAACAGGCAACTGGCACTATGGCATCTTATCAATAGGTTAGTTCCATAAAGTGTATAAAAATACCTCAAAGTGTAGACAAAACACTGCAAAGTGGATACTAAACAAGCATAGAACATCAAAAAATTATAGATACATTTACGACGTATCAGAATGCTAAACTGAAAAATGTTAGAAGAGCTCTTAAGCTTTGGGCAAAAAACTTACCATGCTTAAAGCAGCTTATTGCAAAAGTAAATGAGGTGATTGAGTTCATTGACTGTTTGGAGGAATTCGGAAATTTGACTGTTGAGGAATGGAATTTGAGAGTCATACTTAAGGCTCATGTGATCACTTTGCTACAAAATCATAACACTTACTGGAAACAAAGAGGAAAAATTAAATGGGTCAACCTTGGAAATGAAAATACAAGATTTTTTCACAACAAAGGCACTATAAGTTACAGACATAACTATATTGCAATGCTTAAGAACTCTGATGATGCTGGAATCAATGACCATGATCGGAAGGCTTCCATTATGTGGAATGCATTTAATGAAAGGGTGGGCAAGGCTGAAAATCCCAAAATACAGTTCAACTTGGAGAGTATTCTTGGTGAGAAGATGAGTCATCAGCTAAGTTCATCCATGAGGAACCTTTTTCAGAGTCATAAATTAATGACATAATAAAATAATTACCAAATGATAAGTCACCTGGTCCTGATGGATTTAATAATGAATTCATAAAAGAGTGTTGGCACATAATAGGTCAAGATATTTTGTCTCTGATTCAGGACTTCTATGATGAAAAGTTTTCTTTGGAGAGTATCAATTCCTCACTCATCACACTTATTCCAAAGATTGATGATCCAACAGCTCCAGCAGACTTCAGGCCACGCGTTGCAGCGAAAACTTCCTCCTCGTGCACTTCATGCTGTTGTTGAGCTCTTGCTGGCACCATCCCATTTAATTAATTCACGTATTTAGTACACAATCCCTCGCAATCGGTCCCATTCAATTAAGCGGTCCACAACTTCCTTTCAATCAGCCCACAATCCCTCCATTTAGATGTTGGATCTGTACCATTTAATTAGCTCACACATAACTTCGAACCAAATGATGGTGTAACTCTTTGTTGACGATACTTAGACAACTTGCCACGTATATAAACCGGTGGCGCTCGCCGTAAGGTAGCAGGGTGGTACTAAAGATAAGTCCTTCCAGTTTGCAAGCAGCTCACGTTGAAGAAGAATTATTAGCAGGCTAAATAACCAACGAAAGAAAGGCTGGCCCAAAACTGCATGGGCTCTTGGAGGTGTCTTTGCAAGGGAGTGATGATCGTGAGTTGTGATTGTGATCTTTCTTTAGTCCACAAATAGATATTTGATTATTCTCTAAAAAATAGATATTTGATTATCTCATTTAGCAACGCTACATTAGCATTTGAAAACACCAACAAAGACAGCAAGTTCACCTAAATAATATTTTTTTGCGAGAGTAAGGAATGCACAAAACCAACAAATCGCACATTTATTAGACCTTTCACAGTTCAAGGGCTCAAGGCAAACATGTGATCTCGGATACAATGCACGACGCTATTCAAATAAGTGTATGTAAAGCAATCTCCTTATTTGAAGATAGAATTGAAGGAAAGACATATGAAATTTGAATTGGCAATGTCAAGGCTTAATCAGAAAACAAGTACAAGCACGTGTCTAAAGACACTCCTATAACAACAAATCAATAGGAACATCCTGATTCAGAGAAGTGTCTTATTTCTAGGAAACATAAAGAGCGAACTACCCAATATGATAGATTCTTTTACCCTAAAAGGTTAACTCTATATTACACTGATGATGAAGCCAAAAAAAATTTGAATACCTATCTGGAAGAAGAAAAAGAAAAGTTCTAGAGAAGGTCATGCTATGAAATAGCAACCTCAGATAGAGCATATAGGCGACTTACTTGCCCACATCTCGATCGCCTTCCTCTGTACATGTCTACACATTACCTCCTGCAGACAGATGGGCTGGAGGCTGGAGCTACCACAAGTATCGACGCTGACCATAGAAGAAGAGCGGTCTTGGCGACAGCATCCTTGATCCGCTCCCGCAGCCTGGGCCGGTCCTCGCGTCGCATCTAGGCGCCGAGCGCCCGGCGCAAGCTCTCGCACCTCCTCCTGCCACTTGCCAGGTAAGGCCCAACATCTCTGAAAGAGTCATCGATGTCGCCGTCTCCTTTCAGCGTGGTCTCCGCTGCGTCATGGGCGGCGTCCTTCCGTCGATGGTTGCAACACCATGATGGGACGGAACCCGCCCCCTCAATCATGGGGTTGAGTTGAACGAGGATATTGCCGAGCTGGCGCAGACCAAGAAAGTGACATCAACCACGACGCCGACGATCGCTATGTGCCGTGATGCTGCAGGAGGCCGGCGTACGTGGTCTAAAAAAATAATTGAACAATTATGTGACTTATACGTGGCATGGTGGGTAATACACCTAAACTGTTAGGGGCAAAGTTGTCTAAAAAAATGTTGGACCGGGAGAAACACTTCGTGCTTTATTATTAGGTATAGATACATCAATGCCATAAAACTAGAGAAGAAGTCTTGGTGCTAAAACTGGACTTTGAAAAAGCTTTTGATCTAATTGAGCATTCCACAATCATGGAAATTTTGGAGGCTAGAGGATTTGGGAAAAAATGGATAAAATGGATACAATTGATTTTTGGCTCTGCCTCCTCAACTATCTTATTGAATGGTGTACCTGGGAAAAAAATACTGTAGGAGAGGGGTCAGACAAGGTGACCCCCTTTCCCCTTTGATTTTTGTACTAGCAGATGATTTACTTCAATCTGTGCTTAATACAATAATGATTCAAGGTCTTTTGTCACTGCCACTGAGATGCTCTGACTGTCCTGATTACCTAGTGATTCAGTATGCTGATGATACCTTGATTGTGCTAAAATCTGATGCTTCCCAACTAATTTGTTTAAAGTCCCTCCTTCAAACTTTTGCTACTTCTACTGGCCTCACATTTAACTACCAGAAATCTTGCCTATATCCCATCAATATGGATGAAGAGAGACTTATGCACTTTTCAAAGACTTTGAAATGTCAAACTGGAAGCTTTCCTTTTACATATCTTGGATTACCACTCCGTCTCACCAAACCTCCTATGGAATGCTTCATGCCAATTGTTCAAAGAGTGGAAAAAGATTGTGTGGTATTGTGGACTTTCTGGTGGTGGAAAACTACTTATGGTAAAAGCTATCCTATCCTCTCTTCCACTCTCTTTCAAGAGATGCTTAGAGTTGCTTGCATCCATCAAAAATCAAATACTCAAATTCATGAGGAACTGTCTATGAAGAAAAAAGAATAATGATGTGCAAGCTAGAGGCTCTGCTCTGATCTCTTGGAATAAAATTTGCAGACCTAAAGAACAAGGAGGACTTGGTGTCTTAAATCTGCAGACACAAAATACAATACTGCTGCTCAAAAACTTAGATAAGTTATTCAATCAGATGGACATACCCTGGGTTAATCTAATTTGGGATGCTTATTACAACAATGGCTCTATGCCTGGCAGAAATCTGGAAGGTTCCTTATGGTGGAAAGCCCACTTAAAACTAATTGACACTTACAAAGGTATGTCAAAATGCAGCCTGGGAAATGGTAAAACAATACTTCTGTGGTCTGATCTATGGCTGGATGAGTGCCTTAGCAATAAATTACCTCATCTTCTGTCCTATGCTAAAAAATCCGATACAACTGTAAAGGAGGTGTTAGACATGGAATTCTTAAAAGACATGTTTCACCTTCCACTGTCGGTGCAAGCTTATCATGAATTCGAAACACTTGAGAACATCTGCAGTAATGCTCAGGCAAGTATAAATACAGGAGGTACTGATGAATGGACTTACATCTGGGAAGGAAAAATATTCAAACCAAGCAAGGTTATAAGAACCTCATGGGTTACTGGCCAACCCTTCCACATTTCAATTGGATCTGGAGATCATCTTTTCAAGTGAAGCACAAATTTTTCTTTTGGTTACTGCTGCATGATAGATTAAACATAAGAAACTTACTTCAAAGGAAAAGCTTTCAACCGCAGTCATATTCATGCGCTTTGCTGGATTGTAACCTGGATGAGGATATCTCCCATCTTTTCCTGGAGTTTCCTTTTGCTGCACTCTGCTATGATTTCATTTGTCCACTGAGAGACTACCACTCTTAAATTTTTGAAGCAATTACTGACAATCAAAGAGAAGTTAAGGTTGCCCTTCTTCATGGATATAATCATTTTAGCTGCCTGGGCCATATGGATTATTAGAAAAGATAAAGTGTTCAACAATACAAGACCCTCTTTTACAAGCTGGAAGGCCATCTTTTTGCAAGAGCTAAAGCTATTAGCCTACAGGATGGAAAAAAGCATGTACATACATTTAAAGAATGGTTACAATCCCCAGTTTAAATCCTAGATTAAACCTGGTTTAGTCCTTTTTTCTTTTCTTTTCAATCCTCTAACTTTATGCCAAATATTTTATAAAACTTGCAGTGGGATTTTCCCATTGTTTTACCCTAAAAAATGATTATAACCCTGCTTGGAAGAAGAATTATAATCCAAACTTTCAGAAACATTATTCTAGTCCTACAAGTAACTCTAATAATAATATGGCATCAAGTAATAGTAGTCTCCAAGAAACTCTTAAATCTTTTATGGATTCATAAAATGAACAAAACAACATTCTAGTTAAAATTACGAAGAATCATGATGCTATGCTTGGTAAATTATCTAACCAAGCTGTTAGTTTGAGGAATGATTTCCAAGCCCTCCAAGAAAGAATAAGGATTGTTGAGGCACAACTAGGTAAGATAACAAAGAGTCAAACTCTCATTCTAGCTAAATTTGCAGATAAAGTTGAGCTCAATCCAGTTAAAGACTTCAAGATGATAAGAATCCAAAGGGAGGAACCTGAAGAACTTGATTATAGAATGCTCCTTCACCGAACTACATAGTTGAAGATCTTGTAAAAAGGATCAATGTCAAGATTCTGGTAAGTGAAGGAAATGAGGAAGCCATGTATCAACACTTCGTTAACCAGGTAGCAATGAAGGTACGTGAGCTTGAGGAGGAATATAAGAAAATTGCTAAAAAATCGCCTGTTAAGATAGATGATATATTTGAGCCTACTATTAAGATTAAAATTCGGACTAATGAAATAGCTGCACTCTGTGATCTAGGTGCAAGTGTTTCAACAATTCCAAAGAGTCTTTTTAACAAGTTAAATATTGGTTCTTTTGAAATCACCGAACTAAAATTACATCTAGCAGATTCTACTTATAAAAAAGCAGTACACATTAAAGAAAATACCTTACTATACATTAAAGGTTGTCCTGCTCTTATTGATTTTGTTATTGTTGACATGCCTGAAGACGCTACTGCTCCTATCATATTAGGACGTCCTTTCTTAAGAACTATTAAGGCTTTAATCAATTTGCATGAAGGGAACGTGAAGCTTTAGTTGCCTTTGCGGGATCCTTTTGTTATTCATTTTCCCAGGAAAAAGAAAGCCAAGCAAGATGATAAGGAGGCCATCACTTTGAAGGCCAACTACTTTGGAGTGGGTGTTCCACTCATATGGCCTAAGTGAGCAACATCAAGGTTAAGCCATTGACCATAAAAGAGCGCTACATGGGAGGCAACCCATGCGAAATAAAGTTTTGAGTAAATTTTTTAAGTTTTATATAGAATAAAGAGTGGTAGAAAACTCCGGTGAGAAGGAGAGATTCAGCGGTACTAAAAAATCATGTTTTATATATGCCAAAGTTGGTCGACAATTTAGTTTGTCATTTTTTGTCAAAACAAGGTGTTTAGCTAAGTTTCATCCTAAAAAGTAATTATTAAATAAATAGAAAAAAATTATGTGTACAGAAGCTTTAACGACCAACTATACGGCAGGAATAAACATCGACAATTTTTCATCTCGGGATACAGAGGTTTGACGACCAACTATATGGCAAGAACAAACGTTCTGGCCATATAGTTTCGGCTCTATAGTTACAACCGCCAGGAAAGAAACCCTAGGAACCCAAAAAAATTGCCGTCAGACCAACTATACGGCAGGAACAAGTATTCTGGCCGTATACTTGCGACCATATAGTTGTGTCTGACCACTTAAACGCACGTGGAGGTACCCAAAACATCAATACTTTTTCTCTCTTATGCCTCTAGACTCTCTCAAAACCTCAAGGGATCTTCACCCCTACTCAATTCCGTTCAATTCCCTCTCACACAAGTGATCTACGGTATGTTTCTCCTCTGATCCTCCAATTACTTTTCGTGAATTCATCTCTGATCTGTTGTCATTATCAATCTAGGGTGAGACTTATTTTGAACTAGTTGCCATGATTATCTTGCCTAGATTATTATGTTGAGGAGATTCTTTAGTGTGCTATGATGAGGATTATGCTATGACTATTACTGTTGGATCAAAAAGTTTTTATAGTTTTCTTTCTTATTTTTTTTAGAAGATGAACATGAGGAGCCAGACACGTCCTCTTGTCGCCGCTAGTTCTTCTCGGGCTACAGCTTAGGAACGCATGGGGATTCGATTCAAGAACGAGTCCCACCATGATCGTTTCACATGATCAAAAACCGAGAAGTCAAGGTAACCAAGTGGGCTTGTCCCGTCACATTAAACCAACTTGGTATTTCTGATGACTTTAATTTACTTTGCAATAGAGTTGGCCTGCAAAACTTTGCATTTCATGATGCACCAACCTATCGTTGGTTAACCATTTAATTTCTTAGTTCTTTAGAAAGAACCGTCAAAGCATGGCATGGGAGGATATAATTTCTTTCTGACTCATGAGCAATAATTATTCATTATCACTTGATGAATGGTGCAATTGTTTTGGTTTACCCAACAATGATCCTAATGCCATGCGCACATCTTTTATCGACATAGAACCTTCCCCTAAACTCTTCTATAACAGAATGAGCTTTACTTCTAGAGTCAGCAAAGAGAAAAATATTCAACGTCCTATTATTCGCTATTGTTCTATGTTATTGCTAACACCTTGCAGACGCATAATGAGTTTACAAGACTCAATGAGGAGGACATCTTAATCCTTGCAAAAGCTACTTTCAACTACGACAACTTGTCACTTCACTTGGGCGCAATTCTTGTGCGCTACTTGGAGTACCAATCCCACCAAAGCCAAGGACCAATCACTTGTGGAGGCATCATCACCGTGCTTGCCAATGTCCTAGGCATCGACCTAGGTGAGTTACAACCGGTACTAGGTGAGCGATGTGTTGGTTTATCTATTTTGAGGGCTCGTGGAATGCTCACTAGGATAGGTGGTGTTTATTATTTGCATATTGCTGGATCTAGGCGTCCCTACCCCGCTCCTTTGCCTAATGGTCTTTTTCTATCGAGGAAGGATGTGTGCTTTATGACTTGCAAGTTGAGCAAAACCAACCCTAGGAGGAGATTATGGAAGAGGATGAGGACCAAGAGGAGGAGCAAGAAGTCCCTCATCAGGAGCAGCAGCCATCAAGCCGGTTCACTACATATCAAGATTTCCATGAACTTGGAGGAACCGTGGAGGGGATGCATAATCTCGCCCTGAACCTCCGAGAAACAACAAGTAACTTATCAACTCAATTTGCAAACTGGAGTCACAACTTTCCCCCCACCTCAATGATTTGAAGGGCTTGCCAAAACCTAAGCTTGGGGAGGTTTTCTATCTATTTCTATATTTTGGCTTTCATTTGCTTTATGTTATTTTCGAGGTTAAGCTTTTATTTGAGTTTATAAGCACTCGTGTTGGTTTCCCCAACACTTTGTCTTAGTTATTTTATTTTGTTTGAGATTTTCAAGCAGAGATTTGCTGCCAATTTTCTATTCTTTAATTCCCCTTCTCAAAAACCACAAAACGGTTTCTCCATTTATCTTTATGTTCCCTCTTTCTTTTTCTTTTTGCCTCGAGGTTCTCATGAATTTGCAGGAGAGTGATTGACTTCGAGTTTCCAAGAAACAAATAAAAAGGGAAGAGAGAAGTGGAACCAAACATGAGAGGTATTATGACTCCCCACTTTTGAAGTTTGAGAAACCCATGCTAGTTAGTAGTAATTATAAGATATTATATCAGGGGAGTGCCTCTCTATATTGTAGTGAAATTTTGTTTGCATGGGTATTTAATTGGGTACGTTTTGTTCCAGCTCTTGTAGTTAACCAAAGTCTGGCCTAAAAATTTGCTGAAAAATTCAAATAATAAAAAGTCTCACAAATTGAAGACTTGGGTGTTGTAGTGTTTAGTCTTGAAAGCTTATTCCTAGAGATACTCAACACCACATGATTGACTTGATAGCTCTCTTTGAAAAGATTTGTTCAATTGAATTAATGTTTAACGGTTTTTGTGAGCATGCCAAAGTTTGACATGTGAATCACGAGAATGATATAGCTTTATGTGTGTCAACCTTCATGGGATGCCAACAACTCCGCTAGCATACAAACGATCTTCATGGAGGAAACTCCTAGATTTCGGCTATGATTTGATTAAACATATGTAGCAGCAATGCTATAATGGGTAAGATTCTTGGCACTCTCGGGTAGCTGTAAACATGATGGAATCACTCCTCTGGCTGATATGAGCAATCATTATGCAAAAGGAACAAAAACCTTAGTGATGCCACAAGTGTCCATTATAGCCCGATAAACTAATGATTTTTTGGCATGCTCTCAATTACATAAGAACTGATATTCTTGAAGGACAATGAATAGAAAAGTAGTGCTTGAAAAGTCTTGATTTATTGATGTGGGAGAATTGAGATACTTTAGTGGATATGCTCTTTATGACAAACTCTTACACTCTTAATTTTACATGATTACTCATACGTCGTAAACGTATCTATAATTTTTGTTGCTCCATGCTTGTTTTATATCATTTGTCTTATGTTTTGTCTACACTTTGAGGTATTTTTATACACTTTCTGGAACTAACCTATTGACAAGATGCCACAGTGCCAGTTGCCTGTTTTCTGTTGTTTTTGGTTTCAGAAAAGCTAAAAAATGAATATTCTCACAATTGGACGGGACAAAAGCCAATCTTCATATTTTCCCCGGATCAATACGGAAAATCGAAGCAGAGACGGAGTAGGGCACCAGGGTAGGCACACCCTAGGGTGGCGCGGGCCCACCCTGGCCGCTCCACCAGGGGGTGTGCCCCCCTGGCTGCCTCCTTGCCTTGCCCCTTTGCCTATAAGAAGCCCCTGATGTGAAAACCCTAAAACATACATCATACATCCACGAAAAGTTCCGCAGAACTAACAACACCGAAGGGGAGATTCGGGGGACATAAGTCTCTATTCCGGCACCCTGTCGGGATGGGGAAGTGCCCTCGGAGCCATATCCTTCGATATCCACCACCATCTCCATCTATCTCCATCACCGTTGCTAATTCCCATGACAAGGAGGGAGTAGTTCTTCCTCGAGGCTAAGGGCTCTACCGGTAGCTATGTGTTCATTTCTCTCTCTCTCTCTCTCTCTCTCTCTCTCTCTCTCTATATATATATATATATATATATGCAAAATAGTGGGGTGCCATTGGGAAAGATGTGCACCCCCATTTAGCCATTGGATCTTCCTATAGGGTATTTCTAACCGTATATTTCAGTTAATGGTGTTAGTGTAACCATTCCCATGAACAAAAAGTAGGATTGTCCATCCCTAAATAACGAAAAAACAGTTGTAACATTCTTTTTCCAGCAAAAAACGAGCAGTGATTATTTAGTTTCTTGCACAACTCGTTCAGTACCAAGCAAAAATACACAAATCCATCAACGAAATGTAGCATGGTCCATCTCTAATTAACGAGAAAAGAACTTTGTGATTCTTTATCTAGCAAAAAGAAACTGTTGTTTAGTTTCATGCATGATCCGTTCACTCCCAAGAAAACATAAAAATCCATCAACAAAAAGTACCCAACACCCGTAACCAATTAACTAAAAATGAGTTATGGTTTGTGGTAAGTGGCCTAGTAAGAATAAGGCAGCGTTCCTAGTTCTTTCTTTTGAAAGAGAACAGTTATTTTGTTTGCGCTAGGATAATAGTTTGTGGATGAAATGAGTTTTTGCAAAAAACAAATATCGCTCATGGTAAACGGCCGTGACTTGAGCCAAACGGAAACACGAATCACGGGGCTACATCCAACGACAATAAGTGTGTGTGCATGTACCACCATAGGCACAAAATTTGCGTCCATATATACATATATATATCTATGTGTGATCATATTGTGATCATAAGCTTTATAATCAAGTAGATCTAGTTTGCTACTCAAGTGATTTAATAGATCTTCGGCTCTCCCCACATGTGTGAAAGTGACAGCGTGCATACCGTGGTGGCACTTAGGCTAGAGTCTACATAAATACTCAAGTGCTTCAATAGATCTTTGCTCTCCCCACGTGTATGAAAGTGACAGCGTGCACGCCGTGGTGGCACTTAGGATAGAGTTCATAAATATTTATCATGAGTATATTTTGAGTTGGTTGTCTCTATGAAATTGTGGTGTTTGTTGGAACCATCTAGCGCTCAAGGTGACAGTGTGGGGTTATCTAGATGGGGAAGGCGGACTTTGAGGAGTGTTGTTATAGCCTCCCATGGATTAGAGTGTCCAACCGAAGAGTAGTTAAGAGTAGTATCATGAAGAGAATATATTTATTGAGAGTGTTCACTAGTGAAAGTATGATCCCTAGGTCTTGTTTCTAAACATTAAAACACCATTTGCAACTAGATCTGTTATATGTTTGCTTGCTTCCAGTCTTTTCCTCCCCGTCAGAAGCTCTTTTCTAGCACCATCGCCACTTGTATTTCACTATCTCTTCGCCGAACTAGTGCGCCTATACACCTGACAAGTGTATTGGGTGTGTTAGGGACACAAGATACTTCTTGTATCTTGATTGCGGGGTTGCTTGAGAGGGATATCTTTGACCACTTCCTCCCTGAGTTCGATAAACCTTGGGTAATCCACTTAAGGGAAACTTGCTACAAACCTCTGCACTTGTGTGGCATCCCGCAAAACCACTACTAGAAAATCGCGTTGAATTTGTGCATTGCATCGTCATCATCATGCATTGTTTGCCAAAACTATTTGCGCAACACCCGATTTGTTTTCCAAACGCCCCTCTTTATTCAAACAGCAAAGACCGGGTCCCCGGAATATTTGTTTTGCCCGGTATCGGTTTGCAAAGTTTTTGTTTGAAATGAATAAAATTATTAATTATTTTTAGCGGGGCAGTCGAACGGGCCGATTGACCCGAACGACCGCCCCAAGAACTAAAATCGGTCCACCCCAACCAGCCCCAGCTAAATCCTAAGCCTACCCAGAAATCTACCCAACTCTCCCCTCCACATCACTCCCACCAATCCCCATAAGCCACCTCATCTCTCCCCTCTTTCCTAGCCACTCGAATCGCCACCTAGCCTATCCCTCTCTCTCCTAATCCCACCCCACTCTCTCCTCTCTCCTCTTATCCCTCGACCACGCACACAAGCACACGCATGCAATGCGCCACACCCCTGTTCCCCGGCCCCGCCCCACATCGCCCACGCCCCCAGTAGTCCCTTGCCCCACACCGAACCCCCCTCACCGCCCTGGCCCACGCAGCCCCGGCCCCACCTCTTCTTCCTCCCCACGCCTCTTCCTCCCCACCTCCTTCCATGGCGCCCATGACCACCGCAACCAGCCTCTCTCTCCACCGCTTTGCTCGGTCCTCCTCCCTCCATGCCGTAGTGGCCGCCCTCATCTCCCCCGCCTCACGCCCGCACCCCCCTATCCTCAAGCTCCCTTGCCGCTTCCGCCCGACACGCGCACCTCCGCCGCCGCCTCCCTTCGCCCGGCCTCGTCCTCCACCACGCCCACGCCGCCACCCGCCTGCTCGCCTCCTGCAGACCAGCCCGCCTCCGCTTCGCTGCTGCCTGCCGCTGCCCGGCCCGTCCTGACGCCTTCCCTCGCCGGCTGGCGCGACCGAAGCTGCCAGACGCCACCGCTCGCGTCCACGCTGGTCCAACTCCGCCGCCGCCCGGAGACGCTGAACCGCGAGCCGCCTCCCGTCCGTCAGCGGTGCTCGTCGGCGCCCGCCACGCCGCGCGCAAGGCCACGCTGCCGCCGCTCCCGCCGCCGCGACCGCCGCAGCGAACCTCGCCGCCCGCCATGGCGCGACGGCAATAGTAGCGAGCCTCGCCTCGGGCGTGCTCGCCGTGGGCCGGACCGCTTCCCGTCGACCGTCCCTCTCCGGCGTCGCTTAGCCGAGCGTAAGTCGGTCTCGCTTCGCCAAGGCCCTCGGCCACCGTCGCCCGAGCCCGCCTCGCCGTTACAAGCGTCACCTTCGTGGATGCAACAAGACCTTCCGTTGACAAGGTTACCGACAAGATCTTCGCCATACGTCGCCATACAGTAGCCACTTGGCGACCGGCGACCACACGCAACAAGTGCTTCCTCGAGAACGCCGAGTGATCCACCCGACACCGAGACCTCAAGACCAAACCAAACCCGATGGCTCGACATGGTCTTCCCTAGAGGACGCCAAGATCGCTAAGGCACGCCAAGTGCCGCCGAATCCGGAGACCGAACACGAGAACATCGCCTTAGATCGTCAAGGATCTCACATGGATGACAAGAGCCGCCCGAACGACAAGACCGCCGACACGACAATGCGACAGATCGCCCAGGACGCCAAGATTGCCACGAGAACGCTCCCGAGCGCTAACACCGCCTCGTTGGCGCGAGCCCGACAAGATCCTCGCAACGGCAAGATCGACCCCGTGGGACCCTACAAGATCGGCACGACGACAAGAACGGCACCGACCCGGAAGATCCGATGCGCCCCGTCGCCAAACCAAGTCCGGCTTCCCGGAACGCCAGGAACTACCCCGATCCGAGACCCTAACCCCGGAGTCCGAGAACGATCCCGCCAAGGCCGTCGAACCCTGAACCACGACCACGAGACCGACCTGGACCCTATCGAACCCGAACCGAACCAAGATCGTCGAGAACCCTAATGTGTGAACCTTCCAAACCCTATTTTATAACATAATCACAACTTGTTGCATATTGAATTGTCATTCATCTCGCATGCATATCTGTGGTTTGGGGGCCTTATGCCGATTCACCTAATAATTAAATATGGGGCCCATATGCGGGCAAATATAGCCTTATATTGGCCTCATTTAAACATGTGTAGCGAACCGTTGCCATCTATTGTCTCGCTATATAACATTTAAATTGCGGGTCTTCTAAATAACATGAACCACCTAATTATTTGTCGGGACCCCGGTCCCGCTTAATCTTGACCTAATTGCATCGCACCTTGCCATGCCATACATCATACATGCATCATGCCGATCTTCTGCCGTTTTATTAAATATTGCATCCGGTGTTTATTCTAGTGTTTTGCTTCTTCGCGGATAAGGCCGTTGAGTTGATGTGAGCTTCGCCCCGATCTTCGGTCGAACCTTTCTACAATGTTTTCAGGCGAGCATCTCCCCCTTTCTACCTATCTTACTTTTATAGTCTTTATTCCCTCCTGTTGATCTATTGCTATCTGTGTTGCGATGCTCTAGTTTTCGTACCCTTTGATATCCCCTGCAGCCGTATATTGCCTTGGACACATCCTATTACCTGTTGTTTGGTAGCTAGTTGGACTTGCGTGTCGTAATCGCTTGCTCAAGTGTTGTCGCGTGTTGTCAATGCCACAGTTGTTGATGTATTGCCGCATGTTGATGTTGGAGATGATTCTAGTTTTACTTATCGTCATTTTACTTTCTGTTTAACAACTAAAATTGAATAAGCAGAGGCATCGGGTGATAGATAATATTTGGTTTCGACGCCCACTTGTGTCCCGTAAGACCCCGAGTACTTGATAATTGTTCCTTGATTTTATGCGCTATCCACATCCGGAGGTATATGGGACCCCCGAGCGAGCTTGATTCAGACTTATTTCTTGGGGCCACAAACTAGTTTGAGGTTTTATTTACGATCCTGTACTTATGCCATGTTTCTCGCTTTATTTACGATTGTGCGAGTGCACACTGCATCTTTAGGATCGGGACACGTTTACGCTGGTGTCGACAAGCCCGTTTGGGGTTCCCGATCGCTCTGGCGTCCACCTGCACCTTGAGGCCGTCTCGGAGCTTGCTTACTCGCTATGGATTCTACTCTAAGGGTGGCCCTGAAATATTTCTGAATCCTGTGATTGTTCGGTCGTGAAAGCCTCGTTGGGTTTTGATTTGGTTTTTCCGAGGTTGATCGAGTGTGTGTTGCACCCGGCCGGGTAAAAATTTATGAAAGCCGTGTTCGCGGATATGGACGACTTGGAGCACAGTATCTCGATCATAGACAATCATAACTAAAGTTTGTTGTTATAAATTTGACTTATAATGACTAGTAATCAGCTCAACTATAATGGAATGATTAAATAATACTGCCCACAATTGCTTGTTTTGTGTCGCCATGCGACCATTGTACCTGACTAGTAAGTATGGCAACTACAACAAAATGGCTGAATAAAAGTACCAACAACTGCTGGGTTCGGGTTTATCTCATGCTATCTGTATCTGACTAGTAAGTGTTGCCACTATCACGGAATGGTTAATTAAAAGTGCCCACTGCTTACTTCATCAGGATGATTATCTAAATCTGACTAGTAATTGCTGCAACGATAACCGAATAAATAAAACTGCCAACTGTGTGAGTTCCTAGGTTGACTTCCTCGTTTGGTCTCGAGGGGGAAACACCAGGATGGGTTTGTTTGGCGATAGCTTCAGGTTGGATCCGGATAGGTCATTCTTACCCATCTCTGATAACGGCCAGTTGTATCGAGTCTCTATAGGTTGTTTAGTGCATCTTGCTTTGCCGCTCGATCCACCATACCTATGTAGGCGAGGACCGCCGAATTCTAGCCTCGCCGTGTCTTGGCCTCGATCGACGCTCCTTCTTTTCCTTTGCCCTTTGTCGGCACCCCTTTGTTTAAGCAGGTTTTGAGATCGACGCCGTTAGGGGGTTACCCTTCCGCTTGGCAGGCAGGTTATGGACGCCATTGGTTATTCTTCGGGCTCTTAGCCCCATTTGCTTCTTGTCCGTAGTCGGACGCTCTCGCTTTCAAGGTGATTTGGATCTTGTATATTATATCTGTATTCTTGACTCCTTGAGTCATTGTATATATATCTGCCTGTGGGTCCCATCGAGGACTGTGTAATGTTATTACCGTTTTCCACCAAGACGAAAGTGCCTGGTGGCACCTTTGAATCGTTTCTATGCGGGTTTGGTGAATTTTGCCCAAACTTGCATAGGTCCGATTCTGAGGGTGTTACAGAGTGGTATCAGAGCTCAGCAGTTGCGATACCCCACAAGTCCAGCCTGTAGGATAACCTAGCTAACGGCCGAAGTAGAGTGTCAAAACTATTTTGCAAAATCGGTTGGATAGTTCTGATTAGGTCTGATTTTACTCCTTACCCCTCTGCTATTCCTCTCTTACCTCTACGTGTTTTGGAATCTGCTCTCTTCTCTCTCTTCGAGTCCAGGAATTCTCGTGGTTGGGTTTCCGTCGTACCTTCAGAGTTTCGCTTTCTCCCTCTTGTAACGGAGGTGCTACGATCATCAATCGCAAATCGCTCACATTGCCCGTCATCCGATCTTTTGTTCTTAAGATCTTTATCTATGTGTGTTCCTTGCCGGATATCAGTGTCGTTGGAAAACATATGAGAAGGACGAGCTTTGGTGAAGTTGGAGTCGACCTTGAGCACGTGTTGTTCATGCCAATGGAACTATCGTGAAACCTAATCAGTGTGTCTTTCATATGATCTCTGCTGGCAGCATTCCTTTGTTAGGATACCTCTAAGAAGATCTTGCCGATTCCGAGAGTTGGTTGCTTAATCCGCCTATTCGTGTGCAGAGTAATGGTTTGAGTGCGGGATGGATTAGCTACCCTACCACTGCTCTTATCATTCGCTCTTATACGTCGAGGCAGTGGATCC
Source organism: Avena longiglumis (assembly GCA_030063025.1). NCBI lineage: Eukaryota > Viridiplantae > Streptophyta > Magnoliopsida > Poales > Poaceae > Avena > Avena longiglumis. The sequence goes on along the minus strand of CP125974.1, from coordinate 497,445,946 downwards.
AGCAATTTACTCCGTCCACGGAAGTTAGGGGTGGCTTTATTGCGATACCTCTACCTTCGACCTTTTGTTCCCGGAGTGTTCTCTCGAGGATCAGGAGCAACGACCTTTGTTGGTGGTGTCGCCGTCTTCCAGATGGAGGACGAACCCTTGTTAGTGGTGTCGCGAGGATCTACACAAAGCGAGAAGACGCAGATCGCCGACCTTCCTTCTGGTACCATGAGGCGGATCTCGAGGGCGAGATCCATTGTTAGTGGTGTCGAATTGTGGCATCCCGCAAAACCACTACTAGAAAATCGCGTTGAATTTGTGCATTGCATCGTCATCATCATGCATTGTTTGCCAAAACTATTTGCGCAACACCCGATTTGTTTTCCAAACGCCCCTCTTTATTCAAACAGCAAAGACCGGGTCCCCGGAATATTTGTTTTGCCCGGTATCGGTTTGCAAAGTTTTTGTTTGAAATGAATAAAATTATTAATTATTTTTAGCGGGGCAGTCGAACGGGCCGATTGACCCGAACGACCGCCCCAAGAACTAAAATCGGTCCACCCCAACCAGCCCCAGCTAAATCCTAAGCCTACCCAGAAATCTACCCAACTCTCCCCTCCACATCACTCCCACCAATCCCCATAAGCCACCTCATCTCTCCCCTCTTTCCTAGCCACTCAGAATCTGCCACCTAGCCTATCCCTCTCTCTCTCCTAATCCCACCCCACTCTCTTCCCTCTCTCTCCCTCTTATCCCTCAGCCACGCACCACACAAGCACACGCATGCAGCGTGCGGCCACACCCCCTGTTCCCTGGGCCCCGCCCCTGCCCCACATCGCCCCCCACAGCCCCAGCCGTCCCTTGCCCCACACCGAACCCCCCTCACCGCCCTGGCCCACGCAGCCCCGGCCCCACCTCTTCTTCCTCCCCACGCCTCTTCCTCCCCTCCCCACCTCCTTCAAGGCCCACCGCCAGGCCACCGCTCGGTTCTCCTCCGCGGACCGCCGTCAGTAGCCTCATCTCCCCGCCTCACGCCCGCCGCACCCCTATCCTCAAGCTCCCGGCCACTGTCCCGCCCGACACGCGCACCTCCGCCGCCTGTCCTCCTTCGCCGCCTCCCTCCACCACGCCTCACGCCGCCACCCGCCTGCTCGCCCGCCTGCAGACCAGCCCCGCCTCCGCCGCTGCTGCCGCTCCGCTGCCGCTGCCCGCCCGCCCTCGTGACGCCCCTCGCCGGCGCTGGCGCGACCAGCTGCCAGACGCCACCGCTCGGCCCACGCCTCGGGTCCAACCTCCGCCGCCCGGAGACGCTGAACATGAAGCTTCGCCTCCCGTCCGGCGGCGGTGCTCGTCGCCGCTTCGCGGCCACGCCACGCCGCTGCCCGACCGCCGCCCGCCTTCGACCGCCGCTGAACCTCGCCGCCCGGCCATGGCGCCGGCAGTAGCCCCGCCCGTCAGAGCCTCGCCTCGCCGTGCTCGCCGGGACCGCTTCCAGCGTCGACCGTCCTCTCCGGCGTCTACGCTTCAGCATCACGCGTAGCCGGTCTTCGCCGCCTCGGCCAAGGCCGGCCACCGTCGCCCCGAGCCCAGCCTCGCCGTGTTACCGACGTCACCTTCGTGGATGCAACAAGACCTTCCCGTTGACAAGGTTACCGACAAGATCTTCGCCATACGTCGCCATACTCGTAGCCACTTCGCGGACCGAGCGACCACACGTGCAACAAGTGCTTCCTCGAGAACGCCGAGTGATCCACCCGGACACCGAGACCCCGAAGACCAAACCAAACCCGATGGCTCGACATGGTCTTCCCTAGAGGACGCCAAGATCGCTAAGGCACGCCAAGTACTTCGCCCCGAATCCCGGAGACCCGAACCTGAGAACATCGCCTTAGATCGTCAAGGATCTCACATGGATGCGACAAGAGCTTCGCCCGAACGACAAGACCGCCGACACGACAGCGAATGCGACAGGATCGCCCCCAGGACGCCAAGATTGCCACGAGAACGCTCCCGAGCGCTAACACCGCCTCGTTGGCGCGAGCCCGACAAGATCCTCGCAACGGCAAGATCGACCCCGTGGGACCCTACAAGATCGGCACGACGACAAGAACGGCACCGACCCGGAAGATCCGATGCGCCCCGTCGCCAAACCAAGTCCGGCTTCCCGGAACGCCAGGAACTACCCCGATCCGAGACCCTAACCCCGGAGTCCGAGAACGATCCCGCCAAGGCCGTCGAACCCTGAACCCTGGACCCTGAGACCGACCCTGGACCCTATCGAACCCCGAACCCCGGAACCAAGATCGTCGAGAACCCTAATGTGTGAACCTTTCCGAAACCCTATTTTATAACATAATCACAACTTGTTGCATATTGAATTGTCATTCATCTCGCATGCATATCTGTGGTTTGGGGGCCTTATGCCGATTCACCTAATAATTAAATATGGGGCCCATATGCGGGCAAATATAGCCTTATATTGGCCTCATTTAAACATGTGTAGCGAACCGTTGCCATCTATTGTCTCGCTATATAACATTTAAATTGCGGGTCTTCTAAATAACATGAACCACCTAATTATTTGTCGGGACCCCGGTCCCGCTTAATCTTGACCTAATTGCATCGCACCTTGCCATGCCATACATCATACATGCATCATGCCGATCTTCTGCCGTTTTATTAAATATTGCATCCGGTGTTTATTCTAGTGTTTTGCTTCTTCATGATAAGGCCGTTGAGTTGATGTGAGCTCGCCCGATCTTGATGAACCTTTCTACAATGTTTTCAAAGAGCATCTCCCTTTCTACCTATCTTACTTTTATAGTCTTTATTCCCTCCTGTTGATCTATTGCTATCTGTGTTGCGATGCTCTAGTTTTCGTACCCTTTGATATCCCCTGCAGCCGTATATTGCCTTGGACACATCCTATTACCTGTTGTTTGGTAGCTAGTTGGACTTGCGTGTCGTAATCGCTTGCTCAAGTGTTGTCGCGTGTTGTCAATGCCACAGTTGTTGATGTATTGCCGCATGTTGATGTTGGAGATGATTCTAGTTTTACTTATCGTCATTTTACTTTCTGTTTAACAACTAAAATTGAATAAGCAGAGGCATCGGTGGGTGATAGATAATATTTGGTTTCCGAACGCCCACTTGTGTCCCGTAAGACCCCGAGTACTTGATACCTGTTCCTTGACTTTGCGCTATCCACATCCGGAGGTATATGGGACCCCCGAGCGAGCTTGATTCAGACTTATTTCTTGGGGCCACAAACTAGTTTGAGGTTTTATTTACGATCTGTACTTATGCCATGTTTCTTTGCTTTATTTACGATTGTCGCACTTTGCATCTTGCTTTAGGATCGGGACACGTTACGCTGGTGTCGACAAGCCCGTTTGGGTTCCCATCGCTCACACCGGCCCACCCACCTTGAGGCCGTCTCGGAGCTTGCTTACTCCGCTATGGATTCTACTCTAAGGGTGGCCCCTGAAATATTTCGAATCCTGATTGTTCAGTCGTGAAAGCCTCGTTGGGTTTTGATTTGGTTTTTCCGAGGTTGATCGAGTGTGTGTTGCTATTGGTGCACCCCGGCCGGGTAAAACTTTCTGAAAGCCGTGTCCGCGGATATGGACGACTTGGAGCACAGTATCTCGATCATAGACAAGCATAACTAAAGTTTGTTGTTATAAATTTGACTTATAATGACTAGTAATCAGCTCAACTATAATGGAATGATTAAATAATACTGCCCACAATTGCTTGTTTTGTGTGTCGCTTGCGACCATTGTACCTGACTAGTAAGTATGGCAACTACAACAAAATGGCTGAATAAAAGTACCAACAACTGCTGGGTTCGGGTTTATCTCATGCTATCTGTATCTGACTAGTAAGTGTTGCCACTATCACGGAATGGTTAATTAAAAGTGCCCACTGCTTACTTCATCAGGATGATTATCTAAATCTGACTAGTAATTGCTGCAACGATAACCGAATAAATAAAATTGCCAACTGTGTGAGTTCCTAGGTTGACTTCCTCGTTTGGTCTCGAGGGGGAAACACCAGGATGGGTTTGTTTGGCGATAGCTTCAGGTTGGATCCGGATAGGTCATTCTTACCCCTCTCTGATAACGGCCAGTTGTATCGAGTCTCTATAGGTTGTTTAGTGCATGCTGCCGCTGCCGCTCAGTCCACCATACCTATGTAGGCGAGGACCGCCGAATTCTAGCCTCGCCGTGTACTGGCCTCAGTACTGACGCTCCTTCTTTTTCCTTTGCCCTTTGTCGGCACCCCTTTTGTTTAAGCAGGTTTTGAGATCGACGCCGTTAGCAGGGTTACCCTTCCGGCTTGGCCTGGGCAGGGTTATGGGCGCCATTGGTTATTCTTCAGGGCTCTTAGCCCCATTTGCTTCTTGTCCGTAGTGACGCTCTCCCGCTTTTCAAGGTGATTTGGATCTTGTATATTATATCGTATTCTTGACTCCTTGAGTCATTTGTTATATATCTGTTCTGTGGGTCCCATCAAGGACTGTTGTGTAATGTTATTACTTCGTTTTCCACCCGCACGAAAGTGCCTGGTGGCACCTTTGAATCGTTTCTATGCGGGTTTGGTGAATTTTGCCCAAACTTGCATAGGTCCGATTCTGAGGGTGTTACAACTTGTAGGCCCAACAACTGTCTACAAGAATAGAAGTGCGTAGACTTTAAGCTCTTTTCTAGCGTCGTTGCCGGGGAGGTAAGGTAAAAGGTACTCACATCCGCCGGTGTGAGTGCTCGAAGTTATTTCCTTTAGATTCTGCAATTTTGTCTTTTTTTTCTTGTTTTCACTAGTTAGGCTTAATGGAAATCAACAACAAAATTAGAGAGATTTATAGTATATATCTTGAGTTAGGAAATGAAGTGTTTGAAGAGAAAATTAAAAAACCTATGGAGCTTTATTTGCATGATAATAGCAATGTTATTAGTATGAATTCTTTGAACACCATTATTTCTAATGCTATGGAAACGTCTAAGCTTGGGGAAGCTATTTTTTTGAAAATGATCTTTTTAGTTCCCGGCTTTGGAAGATAGCTATTCTATTGCTTATGATGATACCAAACCTCCAATATATGATTATTACAATGATGAATATGATATTTTCAGTCCACCTACTATTGAGGAGGAAATCAATGATTACAATATGCCTCCTATATTTGATTATTATGGTGATGAGAATAATAATGATAGCTATTTTGTTGAATTTGCTCCCACTACAATTAATAAAAGTGATTGTGCTTATGTGGAGAGTAATAATCATTTTATGCATATGGCTCATGATAAGAATGTTTTATGTGATAGTTATGTTGTTAATTTTATTCATGATGCTACTAAAAGTTATTATGAGAGAGGGAAACATGGTTTTATGCATCTCAATAATATTAAGTCTCCCCTCATTATGTTGAAAATTTTGAAGTTGCACATGTTTTTTCTTTCCTATGCTTGTTGCTTTGTGCTTTCATGACTTGTTTCTTTACAAGATTATTATGCATAGGAAGTGGGTTAGACTTAAATGTGTTTTGAATTTGCTTCTTGATGCTCTCTTTTACTTCAATTCATATTTCTTATGTGAGCATCTTCTCAAACTATCAAGCCTAACTTAAAGACGTTAAAGAAAAGTACTTCTTTTGAGATAACACAATAGTTTTCTTGAGTCTTGGAAGTTATTAATTCTGTAATAACCCCTCCTTATCCTTTTTATTTGATTTTTGTGCCAAGAATAACCTCTAATGAGAGGGAAGTAAGATTTGGGGAAGTTGCTGCCCTGAAACAGATTTTTGTGCTTCACTATAAAAATTCATGAAAAATCTCTGTAAGTCGTATTGAAGTGTAATTTTCTGAATAAATCCCCCAATTTGTTTTCTAACTTTTGTTAGTTCAACACTTTTTTATTTGAGCAACAAAAAGTCTTCGCAAAAATCGGTTTTTACCTGCTAGTCTGTTTTGACACATTTCTGCCATTATTTTCATTTGCCTCTTTATCGATTTCTTTTGGGGTTCTCTTTGGTAAATTGAACTTTTTGAAGGAATTGCTACAGTAGCTTGTGTTTTTAATGAAAGTTTTGTTGTTTTAAAACTAAACCGAAAGGTTTATTATTTTTGAATACACTAATGTTGCTAATGAAGAATTGTGTGAAGTTTTGTATGAAAGAAATTTTCAGGTGTAAGGGAATAATGATGTAATGAGATGAAGAATGGACAAAATATCAAGCTTGGGGATGCCACCCCGTGTCACCCAAGAAATATTCAAGAGGTACAAGCGCCAAAGCTTGGGGATGCCCAAGGCATCCCCTTCTCCATCAATAAAAATCTCAGGTCTTTCTAGACACTTTATTTTTATTGCTTCATGCACTGTTGTGTTGTTCTTGGAGCGTATTTGTTTTTGTTTTTGTTTTTAGTTTTGTTTTACTTGGTTTTCTGCAATAAGTTGGTTGTATCCCAACATACTTATTTTGGAGAGAGACACACTCCATTTTCATTGCCTAGAACACTCTAGTTTTCATTCTTATTATTCCGTGAGTGTTCTCTTTTGCTAGCACTATGTTTAGCCTTAGTTTTCTTGTGCTTTCAGTTTAGAACTTTTTAGTTCTTCTTTGTGTATTTGTGAAACAAGCTCACTGATCTTTGTTGATTATTATCTTTGTGAGTTGTTTCAAATAAGTTGTTTGGTGTTGGAAAGAGTAGAAAGCTTCATGCTTAAGTGGTACAAAAGGGAGCTTGTTTTGACTATGACTTAGACTTTATCATGTCAAGCTAGGTGTTGCTTTGACCATATGCTTAGTGATTATTGCTGTACCATGACTTGTTCCAAACAATTTAGATTGCTTAATGTGCTTTGAAAAAATCATGCGTTGTTTTAGCATACAAAAGCATAGTATTGTGGTATTCTCCTTTGATGCTTTGTTTGGGTTGACTTGACATATGCTCATACCATGTTATGACTATGAACCAGTCACCTTAGCCTCTATGATCATTTAGTTTTTGACTTGTGGTACCACTTTATGCTTTGATTAGTAATGTTTTGTCGCTCTGCATGATTATGGCCATTATTGCTCTCTTAGTTGGCCGCTCCCAGTCTTTTGCTAGCCTCCACTTGTATGAGTAAGTTCTACTCATGCATCCAAGTCCCAAGAAACCAAGTTATTCCAAAGTTTCCACTATAAATTCATATGCATGGTGTGTTACACCATTCCAAGTATATTCTTGTTTTATCTATCTTCCAATTAAAAAGTTATTTTGTTATGTAAAAACTTAGTGATTAAAGCTCTCACAAACTTGACGGCGCACTTTATTTTTCTTGCCCCTAAATAAACTTGAACCATTGTGTCATCTATGTTGTATATGCTTGCACTTATACGTTGGAATTAGCAGAACCATGCTGTCATGGGGAACGCTTTCAACATTGCACTTGTACATTGTACACAGTTAATATCATGCTATTTTGTTTGCGGATGTCGTCGGTGTGAAATAAAAGGGGAGCTTGTAAGTCCATGGAGTTATATATGTGTGTTATAGAAACACCTGGGCCGCTAGCCTAAGCCATGCCTAATCATGGTGGAGACTTGCAGCATCACCATAGTGAGCAATCTATGTGTTGGGGTTCGTAGCATGGAAAATAAAAAAAATTACCGCATGCACACAAACAAGTCAAGATCTATCTACTAGATTGTAGCAACGAGTCGATTAGAGTACTCACCCTCCAAGATTCCAAAGCGGTTAACGAGAGCAGATTCTCGTGGATGATGTAGTCGTACACTTGTGTGGCATCCCGCAAAACCACTACTAGAAAATCGCGTCGAATTTGTGCATTGCATCGTCATCATCATGCATTGTTTGCCAAAACTATGTTTGCAAAACCCGTCTTGTTTTCTAAACGCCCCATCTTTATTCAACCACCAAAACCGGGTCCCCGGAATATTTTGTTTTGGCCGCTATCGGTTTGCCAACGGCCCGTTTAAAATAAATAAAATTTATGTTTAGTTTAGCGGGACAGTCGAACGGGCCGATCGACCCGAACGACTGCCCCAGGTTTTGAAATCGGTCCACCCCAATCAGCCCCATCTAATCCTATACCTACCAACTAGTCTACCCACCCCAACCAGCCACCTCACTCCCTCCACTAGCCTCTCGCCACCTCACCCTCACCCTCTCCCCCTCCAATCCTATCCTGCCACTTGTCCAACCCCCTCTCTCCCTTCCCTGGCCGCTGGGCCCTACCAACCCCACTTTCCCCACCTCTTCCCTGGGACCCACAGCCCACTTCCACAGCCCTCCCCCCTCACACGCGGTCCATCCCCATCTCCCCAGATAACCCTCCCCCAGACTGACCCTCCCCTGTCCCCCACCGATCCCCATGCCTGGCCCCACCCCACGGGCCCGCCACTCCCTCCTTTCTCCTTCCCCGCGCCGCTCTGCCCCAACCGAGCCCCGCCGCCTCGCCGGACTTCTCCGGCGACCTCCCCTTCGGCGCTGTCGCGTCCCCGCTCCTCTCGCCCGGCAGCACCTTTCATCTTCATCCCGCCTTCCGCAACCGGCAACCCCCTCCGCCCCGCGCCTCGTCCTCCCTGCAGAGCTCGCCGGAGGCCAACTCCCCTCCCTGCGAGCCCGACCCTCTCCTCGACCGTCGCGCTCGCCACCGGCTCCGTCCGGCAGCCTCCCCGGCCAGCCGCTCCGTCGCCTCGCGCCTGCCGCCCTCGCGGCCCTCGTCGTCTCTCCCCAAGCGCAAGCCCGTCGCTGCGGTTCCTCTCGCCGTCTCCGGCCGCATCGCCCTTGCCCGCGCCCCCCCCGGCCCTGCGCGTCTGCCGCTTCCGCCGCCCTCGCCGCCGTGGCGCCTTCTCCGGCTCCCGCGCTCCGGCCAGCACGCCTCCGCTCCGGCCCGCGGCCGCCACTGCGACATGAGCACCACCGCTCTCCTCCTCATCGCCTCCATGCCGATCATGGGCGCCCGCCACTCGATCCCTCGGCATCGCGTGCTGTGAGGTCCCTTGGCTCCTCTGTAGGTGCCCTTGCACACATCAGCAGCGGCTTGTGCCCCGAGTACCAACCGACGATAGAGCCAACGGTGGTTGATGCAAGCCGAACCGAACCCGAGCGTCACTAGAAGGACCATCGACAAGATCGATGCGAACACCGAACATCTGCGACATGGAACATCAGGGCCTCCTCTAGGAATGCCAGGCCTTTCTTCAAGGACGCCAAGTACTCCTATCTCCAAGACCAACCCCGGCGCCGGAGTCGAGAATCCCGACAAGATCCACGACACGGATGCTCCAAGTTCTCCACCGAGGAAACCAAGGTCGTCGCCCTGGCACCGAAGGACGACAAGTTCTTCGCCCCGAACATCGGAACCCCGTGCAACAAGTACTCCCTCGCGGACGCCAAGTACTCCGTTCCGGACACCAAGTGCTGCATCCCGAACGACAAGACCGACCCGAGTTGAGAACCCGACAATACCGTCGCGATGACGAGAACGGCACCGACCCGGAAGAAGCCGATGCGACCGACACCGACTCAAGTCCTACCCCCGGACACGACAAGATCTACCCCGTTACCGAGAACGTTCCCTGAGACCAACCCCCGGAACCCCAAGATCGTCGAGACCCCTAATGTGTGAACCCTTTCCTCGAACCCTATTCCATAACATAACACAACTTGTTGCATGTTTAATTGTCATCTCGCATGCATATCTGTGGTTTGGGGGCCTTATGCCGATTCACCTAATAATTAAATATGGGGCCCATATGCGGGCAAATCCAGCCTTATATTGGCCTCATTTAAACATGTGTAGCGAACCGGAACCATCTGTTGTCTTGCTAAACAACATTTAATTTGCGGGGTTCTAAATAACTTGAACCATTTAAGTAAATGTCGGGGCCCCGGTTCCGCCTAATCTGACCTAATTGCATCGCATCTTTGCCATGCCATGCATCATACATGCATCATGCCGATCTTCTGCCGTTGTATTAAATATTGCATCCGGTGTGTCTTCTAGTGTTTTGCTTCTTCGCGGATAAGGCCGTTGAGTTGATGTGAGCTTCGCCCCGATCTTCGGTTGAACCCTTGACAATGTTTTCGAGCATCTCCTCTTTCTACCTATCTTACTTTTACGATTTACTTCCCTCATGTTGATCTATTGCTATACGTGTTGCGATGCTTTAGTTTCCGTACCGTGATATTCCTGCAGCCCTATATTGCCTTGGACACATCCTATTACTGTTGTTTGGTAGATAGATGGACTTGCGGCGTCGTAGTTGCTTGCTCAAGTGCGGATGTGTGTCGTCATATGCCACGATTCTTGATGTATTGCCGCATGTTGATGTTGGAGATGATCCTAGTTTTACTTATTGTTCACTTTACTTTCTGTTTAACAACTAAAATTGAATAAGCGAGGCATCGGTGGGTGATAGATAATATTTGGTTTCGAGCGCCCACTTGTGTCCCGTAAGACCCCGAGTACTTGATACTGTTCCTTGATTTATCGCGCTATCCACATCCGGGAGGTATATGGGACCCCGAGCGAGCTTGATTCATTCTTATTTCTTGGGGCCACAAACTAGTTTGAGGTTTTATTACGATCTGTACTTATGCCATGCTTTCTTGCTTTATTTACGATTGTGCGAGGAGCACCTTTGTCTTGTTAGGTATGCGGAGTGTTTACGGTATCGACAAGCCCAGCCACACTTTCGGGTTCCCGATCGCTTCTGACCATTGGCGCAACCTTGAGGCCGTCTCGGAGCTTGTCTACTCCGTTGCGGGTTCTACTCAAAGGGGTGGCCCCCTGAAATATTTCTGAATCCTGCAATTGTTCAGTCGTGAAAGCCTCGTTGGGTTGTGATTTTGGTTTTCCGAGGTTGATCGAGTGTGTGTTGCTATTGGTGCACCCGGCGGGTAAAACTTTCGAAAGTCGTGTCGCGGTTATGGACGACTTGGAGCACGATATCTCGATCATAGACAAGCATAACTAAAGTTCTTGCTATAAATTTGACTTATAATGACTAGTAATCAGCTTCACTATAAAAGAATGGCTAATTAATACGCCCACAATTGCTTGTTTGGTTGTCGCTTGCGACAATTGTACTGACTAGTAAGTATTGCAACTACAACAAAATGGTGAATAAAAGTACCAACAAGCTTTGGGTTTTGGGATATCTCATGCTATTCATATCGATTAGTAATTGTTGCAACTTCTAGCGGAATGATTAAATAAAAGTGCCTTGCTTACTTTATCGGAGACGATTATCTAAATCGACTAGTAAAGTGCCACCACTATAAGCGAATAAGTAAAGCGCCAAGCGTGAGTTCCTCGGTTGACTTCCTCGTTTGGTCTCGAGAAACACCAGGATGGGTTTGTTTGGTGTTAGCTTCAGTTGGATCCGGATAGGTCATTCTCACCCTCTCGATAACCGCCGGTTGTATCGAGTCTCTATAGATTGTTTAGTGCATCTTTGCTGCCGCTTGATCCACCATACCTATGTGGCGAGGACCCGAATTCTAGCCTCGCCGTGTCTTGGCCTCGATCGACGCTCCTTCTTTGTTTTCTGCTTTGCCTTGTCGGCACCCTTTGTTAAGCAGGTTTGAGATCGACGCCGTTAGCGGGTTACCCTTCCGGCTTGGCACGGCGGGGTTATGGGCGCCATTGGTTATTCTTGAGGCTCTTAGCCCCATTTGCATCTTGTCCGTGGACGCTCTATCGTTTTCAAGGTGATTTGGATCTTTGTATATTATATCGTATTCTTGACTCTTTGAGTCATTGTTATATATATCTGCTCATGGGTCCCATCGAGGACTGTTGTGTAATGTTATTACCGTTTTCCACCATTGCGAAAGTGCTGGTGAGCACCTTTGAATCGTTTCTGCGGGTTTTGGTGAATTTTGCCCAAACTTGCATAGTTCCGATCGAGGGTGTTCTGGTATCAGAGCTCAGCAGTTGCGATACCCCACAAGTCCAGCCTGTAGGTTAACCTAGCTAACGGCCGAAGTAGAGTGTCAAAACTATTTTGCAAAATCGGTTGGATAGTTCTGATTAGGTCTGATTTTACTCCTTACCCCTCTGCTATTCTCCTCTTACCTCGACGTGTTTTGAATCTGCTCTCTTCTCTCTCTTCGAGTCCAGGAATTCTCGTGGTTGGGTTTCCGTCGTACCTTCAGGGCTTCGCTTTCTCCCTTTGGTAACGGAGGTGCTACGAACATCAATCTACAACTTGTCTGTTGTACCCTTCATCCGATCTTTTGTCTTGAGCTCTTTATCCAGATGTGTTCCTTGCTGGATATCAGTGTCGTTGAAAAACATATGAGACGGACGAGCTTTGGTGAAGTTGGGGTTAACCTTGAGCATGTGTTGTTCATGCCAATGGAACCATCGCGGAACCTAATCATTGTGTCTTTCATACGATTCCTGCTGGCATCATCCTTTTGTTCCGGATACCGCCTAAGAAGGTCTTCAGTCTAAATCTCGAGAGTTGAGTTGCCTGATTCTCCTACCCATGTATAGAGTTGATAGTTTGGGGGATGGGTGATCACCCTACGACTCTTCTATTCGCTTTCACATCGAACTGGTGGATCAATGTAACTTCTCCCTCTTCTTATGGAAGTTAGAGGTGGCCTTATCGCTTGATGCCCCTATCTTCGACCTTTTGTTTCCGGAGTGCTCCCTCGGCGATCAGAGACAACGACCCTTTGTTGGCGGTGTCGCCGATTTCAAGGTGGCAGATGAACTCTTGTTAGTGGTGTCGCGAGGATCTACACGAAGCGCGAAGGCTCAGAACGCCGACCTTCCTTCCGGTACCATGAGGCGGATCTCGAGGGCGAGATCCATTGTTAGTGGTGTCGAATTGTGGCATCCCGCAAAACCACTACTAGAAAATCGCGTCGAATTTGTGCATTGCATCGTCATCATCATGCATTGTTTGCCAAAACTATGTTTGCAAAACCCGTCTTGTTTTCTAAACGCCCCATCTTTATTCAACCACCAAAACCGGGTCCCCGGAATATTTTGTTTTGGCCGCTATCGGTTTGCCAACGGCCCGTTTAAAATATATAAAATTTATGTTTAGTTTAGCGGGACAGTCGAACGGGCCGATCGACCCGAACGACTGCCCCAGGTTTTGAAATCGGTCCACCCCAATCAGCCCCATCTAATCCTATACCTACCAACTAGTCTACCCACCCCAACCAGCCACCTCACTCCCTCCACTAGCCTCTCGCCACCTCACCCTCACCCTCTCCCCCTCCAATCCTATCCTGCCACTTGTCCAACCCCCTCTCTCCCTTCCCTGGCCGCTGGGCCCTACCAACCCCACTTTCCCCACCTCTTCCCTGGGACCCATGACCCACAGCCCTCCCCCTCACCGCGGTCCACCCCCATCTCCCAGATAACCTCCCCAGACTGACCTCCTCCCCCCACAGATCCCCATGCAGCCCCACGGGCCCGCCACTCCCTCCTTTCTCCTTCCCCGCGCCCGCTCTGCCCCAACCGAGCCCCGCCGCCTCGCCGGACTTCCCCGGCGACCTCCCCGCTCCTCCTCGCCGCCGGCAGCGACCCGCACCATCTTCCTCCCCGCCGCCTTCCGCAACCGGCAACCCCCTCCGCCCCGCGCCTCGTCCTCCCTGCAGAGCTCGCCGGAGGCCAACTCCCCTCCCTGCGAGCCCGGCCCTCTCCTCGACCGTCGCTCGCCCACAGCTCCGTCCGGCAGCCTCCCCAGCGCCGCCCGCTCCGTGCCGCCTCGCGCTGCCTCCCGCCCCTCGTCGTCTCTCTCCCCAAGCGCAAGCCCGTCGCGCTGCGGTTCTCGCCGTCTCCGCGAATCGCCTTGCCCGCGCCCCTGCCCGGCCTGCTGGCGTCTGCCCCGCTTCGGCCGCCTCCCGCCGTGGCGCCTTCCGGCTCCCGCGCTCCGGCCAGGCACGCCTCCGCTCCGGCCCGCCGGCCGCCACCTGCGACCGCGAGCACCACCGCTCTCCTCCTCTGTCCGCCTCCATGCCGATCATGGACGCCCTTCGGGCTACAATCCCTGCCGGCATGCGCGTGCTCTGTGAGGTCCCTTCGGCTCCTCTCTGTAGGTGCCCTTGCACACATCCAGGCAGCAGCTTGTGCCCCGAGTACCAACCGACGATAGAGCCAACCGGTGGTTGATGCAAGAAGCCGAACCCGAACCCGAACGTCACTAGAAGGACCATCGACAAGATCTGGTACGCGAACACCGAACATCTGCGACATGGAACATCAGGGCCTCCTCTCGGAATGCCAGGCCTTTCTTCAAGGACGCCAAGTACTCCTATCTCCAAGACCAACCCCGGCGCCGGAGTCGAGAATCCCGACAAGATCCACGACACGGATGCTCCGAGTTCTCCACCGAGGAAACCAAGGTCGTCGCCCTGGCACCGAAGGACGACAAGTTCTTCGCCCCGAACATCGGAACCCCGTGCAACAAGTACTCCCTCGCGGACGCCAAGTACTCCGTCCCGGACACCAAGTGCTGCATCCCGAACGACAAGACCGACCCGAGTTGAGAACCCGACAATACCGTCGCGATGACGAGAACGGCACCGACCCGGAAGAAGCCGATGCGACCGACACCGACTCAAGTCCTACCCCCGGACACGACAAGATCTACCCCGTTACCGAGAACGTTCCCTGAGACCAACCCCCGGAACCCCAAGATCGTCGAGACCCCTAATGTGTGAACCCTTTCCTCGAACCCTATTCCATAACATAACACAACTTGTTGCATGTTTAATTGTCATCTCTCATGCATATCTGTGGTTTGGGGGCCTTATGCCGATTCACCTAATAATTAAATATGGGGCCCATATGCGGGCAAATCCAGCCTTATATTGGCCTCATTTAAACATGTGTAGCGAACCGGAACCATCTGTTGTCTTGCTAAACAACATTTAATTTGCGGGGTTCTAAATAACTTGAACCATTTAAGTAAATGTCGGGGCCCCGGTTCCGCCTAATCTGACCTAATTGCATCGCATCTTTGCCATGCCATGCATCATACATGCATCATGCCGATCTTCTGCCGTTGTATTAAATATTGCATCCGGTGTGTCTTCTAGTGTTTTGCTTCTTCGCGAATAAGGCCGTTGAGTTGATGTGAGCTTCGCCCCGATCTTCGGTTGAACCCTTCGACAATGTTTTCAGGCGAGCATCTCCCTCTTTCTACCTATCTTACTTTTACAGTATTTACTTCCCTCCTGTTGATCTATTGCTATACGTGTTGCGATGCTTTAGTTTCGTACCGTGATATTCCTGCAGCCCTATATTGCCTTGGACACATCCTATTACATTGTTTGGTAGATAGATGGACTTATGCGTCGTAGTTGCTTGCTCAAGTGCGGATGTGTGTCGTCATATGCCACGATTCTGATGTATTGCCGCATGTTGATGTTGGAGATGATCCTAGTTTTACTTATTGTTCACTTTACTTTCTGTTTAACAACTAAAATTGAATAAGCGAGGCATCGGTGGGTGATAGATAATATTTGGTTTCGAACGCCCACTTGTGTCCGTAAGACCCCGAGTACTTGATACTGTTCCTTGATTTATCGTGCTATCCACATCCGGAGGTATATGGGACCCCCGAGCGAGCTTGATTCATTCTTATTTCTTGGGGCCACAAACTAGTTTGAGGTTTTATTACGATCCTGTACTTATGCCATGCTTTATCGCTTTATTTACGATTGTGCGAGGAGCACCTTGTCTTTAGGTATGCGGAGTGTTTACGGTATCGACAAGCCCAGCCACACTTTCGGGTTCCCGATCGCTTGACCATTGGCGCAACCTTGAGGCCGTCTCGGAGCTTGTCTACTCCGTTGCGGGTTCTACTCAAAGGGGTGGCCCCCTGAAATATTTCTGAATCCTGCAATTGTTCAGTCGTGAAAGCCTCGTTGGGTTTTGATTTGGTTTTTCCGAGGTTGATCGAGTGTGTGTTGCTATTGGTGCACCCCGGCCGGGTAAAACTTTCTGAAAGTCGTGTCCGCGGTTATGGACGACTTGGAGCACAGTATCTCGATCATAGACAAGCATAACTAAAGTTTACTGCTATAAATTTGACTTATAATGACTAGTAATCAGCTTCACTATAAAAGAATGGCTAATTAATACTGCCCACAATTGCTTGTTTGGTTGTCGCTTGCGACAATTGTACCTGACTAGTAAGTATTGCAACTACAACAAAATGGCTGAATAAAAGTACCAACAACTGCTGGGTTTTGGGATATCTCATGCTATTCATATCTGATTAGTAATTGTTGCAACTACAACGGAATGATTAAATAAAAGTGCCCACTGCTTACTTTATCAGGACGATTATCTAAATCTGACTAGTAAAGTGCCACCACTATAACTGAATAAGTAAAGCGCCAGCTGTGAGTTCCTCGGTTGACTTCCTCGTTTGGTCTCGAGAAACACCAGATGGGTTTGTTTGGTGTTAGCTTGAGTTGGATCCGGATAGGTCATTCTCACCCCTCTCGATAACCGCCAGTTGTATCGAGTCTCTATAGATTGTTTAGTGCATCTTTGCCTGCGCTTGATCCACCATACCTATGTATGCGAGGACCCGAATTCTAGCCTCGTGTCTTGGCCTCGATCGACGCTCCTTCTTTGTTTTGCTTTGCCCTTTGTCGGCACCTTTGTTAAGCAGGTTTGAGATCGGCCGTTAGCGGGGTTACCCTTCCGGCTTGGCTGGCAGGGTTATGGACGCCATTGGTTATTCTTCAGGGCTCTTAGCCCCATTTGCATCTTGTCCGTAGCTGGACGCTCTATCGTTTTCAAGGTGATTTGGATCTTTGTATATTATATCTGTATTCTTGACTCTTTGAGTCGCTGTTATATATATCTGTTCTGTGGGTCCCATCGAGGACTGTTGTGTAATGTTATTACTTCGTTTTCCACCCGCACGAAAGTGCCTGGTGGGCACCTTTGAATCGTTTCTATGCGGGTTTTGGTGAATTTTGCCCAAACTTGCATAGTTCCGATTCTGAGGGTGTTACAACTTGCCGATCTCAAGATCGCGTAGACGATCCTTCCGGCGCTGCGTTCCAGCAACGCTTCTGCAGTCGGTCACACGTTCAGTACTCGATGAAGACCTTCCTATCCCTTGTTCTAGCAGGCAGCGGAGGTTGTAGCTCTCTCCTCGCGATTTCGGCAGCACGATGGCGTGGTGTCGGAAGTAGAGGGGAGATCCCGCAGGGCTTTGCCTAAGCCGGAGTGAGTATGGTGGAGTAGAAGAGGGCCTCGGCGATCTAGGTTTTAGATGCTGAGGAAAGAGGGCAGACGACAACTAGGGTTTAGGCTAGACGGCAACGGTGGTTTAGAGGGGATCTAGCGCGCCGGCGGCTTGGGAGGGCAGCGGCGGCCTAGGGCAAGGGGATACCTTGGGGTGCGCCCCCACCCCTCCTTATATAGGTGGGGGCGTCCGAGGGTGTTCCCAACCCAGGTGGAAACCCTCCCTAACTCAGAAACCATGTTGGCATTTGACTTTTTCAAACTGCCTTTTTTCGACTTTCAAATTAGAGTTTGATCTCTATCTTCCAAGTGTCCAGCCAACATGATGCAACCATTACACTTTGTCATGACACATCCATGTACCCTTCCCCTTCCGGATCGGTAAACCTTCTAGACCCTTCTAGAACATTCCGATGAAAACACCAGAATCATTCCCGAACTCCGAAATTGGACTTTCCTTATATGAATCTTATTCTCCGGACCATTCCGGATCTCCTCATGATATCCCGGATCCCATCCGAGACTCTGAATAACACTCAGTCTCTTTACTCACATTCCATATCTACTAAACAACATCGAATCCTTAAGTGTGTCTCCCTACGGTTCGTGAATTATGCAGACATGATCGAGACTCTTCTCCGATCAATAACCAATAGAGGAATCTGGAAATTCATATTACTCCCACATATTTCTACGATTACTTTGCAATCGAACGAACCATTTACATACGAAACCAATTTCCCTTTGTCTCGCGATATTTTACTTATCCGAGGTCTGATCGTCGGTATCTCGTCATACCTAGTTCAACCTCGTTACCGATAAGTATTCTTTTCTCGTTCCCGTGATATGTGATCCCTTGTGAGCTAGTCACATGCTTGTAAGCTAATTGGATGACATTCCACCAAGAGGGCCCAGAATATATCTATCTGTCATATGGATGGACAAATCCCACTCTTGATCCATGTGCCTCAACACATACTTTTCGAACACTCAATGCCACCTTTATAGCCACCCAGTTACGGTGTGGTGTTTGATGTCATCAAAGCATCCTTCCGGTGATGGTGATTAGCATGATCTCATGGTCGAAGGAATTAGGCTACTATGTATCAGAAAGCTTATAGCAAGTGAACTATTTGAATAACTTGATCTTATTCTACACTTAACTATAGGAGTATGTCCATCACATCATTCTCCTAATGATATGACATTATTTTTAATAACATCTCAATGTTCATGATCAGGAAACCATGATCATATATTAACCAACAAGCTAGTTTAACAAGAAGCTTTACCAGGGACTCTTTTGTGTTTACAAATCACACAAGTATTAATGTTTCCGGTTAATACAATTATAGCATGATATGTAAATATTTATCATAAGTACGAAGATATGATAATAACCACTTTATTATTGCCTCTTGGTCATATCTCCAACAGTCTCCCACTTGCACTAGAGACAATAATCTAGTTTCAAAACTTTGTGTATTCAACACCTATGGCTTTCTGATGTTGTATTTACACAATTGCTAGTGGTCAACCGATCTTCAGATCCTACACTTACAGGTCCATGTGAAATTTCATGTCTTTGCATCTCTATGCATCACTCATTCTCTAATGAGATGGCATTATATAAATTTGGTCCTTTGGTGAGACCTTTAGTTCCTTGGGGTTAAAACATGTTGATAATATTGTCGTACAATATATCTTCATAGTACTAGCCCGCTGTGAACCACACCTAGTTTGATAATCAAACTGTAAGGTTCCCAACCTTTAATAAGGTAGATATCCCTGTGTTTACAATGCTAGTCCCTGGATCAATAGCTAGCATCCACAGTTAAGATGTAATATCAAGATACAAAGGTCATAATACAACTTTATAACCAGGAATAAAATAAATTATTACATCTTACATAGCTCATTTGGCTATCTCATTACAATGCAACAGAATATAACAATAGCATGGGGTCCTTCATCTTCAAAGTGCCACAGGCAAACATGTTGGTTGTAGACTTGTAATCCTACTTCACTAATATCAAACAAACCTGCAACATAACAAGTTACAGCCACAAGGGTCAATACATTTGAATTGTATTGGCAAGTGATACTATGGTAGTATAGTGGAGTCTATCATCTATATGCATTTGGCTAAGTGGAGCTTAGGCTTGCTTTGCTCAAAATAGTTTTTCCTTATCATTTGAAAACACTAAGTTTTTGCTTAACAAAATCACCCAAGGCATCTCCCAATAGAAATTGGTGATCCTTCAACCCTTGTTCAACCACAAGTTTTACTTAGAAATTGGGATGATGAGATTCTTGATAGCTTCCATGTCTTGATGCTCAAATTGTCCTTTACCAGGGACATGGCTAAGTACTTAGATTTTACACTCTACAGAGGTGGTAAACTTTCCCCACAATACTTGGTTTCCCAAGACAAGATCTTTCAGAAGCCTTCCCTTAGACCAGAATGGACGCGCTCCAACCTATCATTCCCCTACCACCAACTGTCCATTTGGCTAAGTTATTGCAACCTATATGATCCAGGCAGAGCCCATAATGCCAAGTGGCTGCACTTGAAGCTTCTCAACATTTGATATCTCAAATCTCTTTGTTCCTGGGTGGCCATCCACAAGTGAGATACACAAGGTAAACCATAGAAATGGGCCTTGTGAACCACTCAATATAAACCATTCCTTCCATTCCACCCAGGTGATTCATTCACTTAGTTGTTTTATTAAACAAAACACAAGTCCTTGACTTAGAAATATTCCATAGTATGAATATAATCCACCCTTGTTTTCTACTAGCTAAGCTAAGCATGATAGTAGTAGGAATCTTAACTTAGGAAATTTCTACTAAGGTTTCATCTACTAGGATTTCCCATGGAATAGTTTACACTTAGCAAAATTCCATGCAAGTCCTACTTAGAAATATCACTAATGCATAGTGAAAATAATGGGACAAAAGTATGTAGCATCACTTGCCTTTTTGGTAGAGAATATAAGTTCACTCCTTGATCTTGAAATGTGCACACTCTTCAAATTTCACTACAATTCAATCAAGCAAGCAAGAAATTATTCTACCATTCAAGCAAACAACACATAAAATAATAACAACAAAACAATGCATGCAAGCATGCCAAACTTTGTTTTATTTACAAAAGTGGTTTATAATAGGTTATAATCATTATAAAACACTTTATTGGTCATTTTATAAAGTGGCAAAACTATTTGCAAAAGATTCTACCTATAAACCATTTTTAAACCAAATCATGATTTTATGTAGTTGAAAATGCTTTTAGCAAAGTAATGATCTTTATGGAGTTCACCAAATACATTTTCAATTCATAAAACTTGGTGTTTTGGGTCAGAGAGTTTATTCCAAAACATTTCCCAAAGATTTTCTCCCAAAAGCATTTTAAATATATAAACATTATTTTTATTTGACTAGAAATGGTTTAAATCAAAAGTTTATTCTTTTGCTTCACCAAATATGTTTTTGAAACCACAATTTGATTTCTATGGTCATTAGGTTCAAAACAAACCATTTGCCAAAGGTTTTATCTCAAAAATCATTTTAGAACAATTTTTATATTCTAATTATGCCTACATAAATTTCTGCAAAAAATCAATTTAACAGAAGCATTTTACTAAACAAAGTGCATGATCAGAAAGTACTTGTTTTTCTGAATTCATTGATATAAAATTTGCAAAATTTGGACGTGTGGTTTGAAAGTTATGAATTTTCCAAATTGGAACATCTTATAGACATTTCTGTTTTTATTTCAAACGGATAGGGCCACGTGTCTAGTTCCTATTCGCCTGTACCACTTCGTGCGGATCGTGCAACGAGAGGCGTTGGATCTAAAGGTGATCGTGTGGCGCAGATCGATCAAAAACGGTTCGCTAAGTTAATCTAACACAACCACAGGATTTGCATCTAACGGCTCTCAATGCTCTGACCATGTTCTGGCGGCGCTGCGACGGTGGGCGGCGGCGGCGCGCTCGGGAAGGAGGTTTCCGGTGAAGCTAGGAAGAGAGGGAGAGGGAGGAGGGGCTCACCAGGTTCGCAGCGATGTACTGATGCTCAACGTGGTTGTCGCAGGGCAGGGGCGCACGGGGTTCACGACAATTGCTCGCCGGAGTTCATGGAGTCGTCGGGCGTGCTCAGGCGAGGTTGAAGACGAGGCTTCAGAGCATGCCAGAGAAAAAGGAAAACATGGTTAGATGCACGGGAGAGTGGTGAGTGTAGGAGGGTCATCCAGAGGTGGAGGGGGAGACGTGGCTTACGGGGAGGCGTCGCCGGAGTTGAAGCAGACGGCGGCGTTGCTCTGTTGGAGATGCTGTCGATGTTGCAGAGCACGCGCGGGAGAGCTGCCGCTTCGGGGAGATTCGCCAGGAGGTGGGAAGCAAGTGAGCATGGTCGAGGGGGCGAGGGGCAACGAGGAGCTGCCGGAATCGGCCGAGAAAGCCGTTGGAGACAGAGGTGATGTCGCAGGCAATACTGATAGCCTAGGGGCTCCGGTGGTGTGAGGATTGGGGGAAAGAGAAGAGGAGAGCGTGGCGATTAATACTGCGGGGTCACGGCGAGGATTAGACGCGGCATTTAGGAGAATTAATCGCGAGAATTCATCGGCAGAAAATGTCCATGGCGTGGTCTTCGCGGGCAAAAATGATGAACAGCTTTGTGGGGTCGGACGGTCAGCGAGAGAGGGAGTGGGGAGATGGGGTCCACGCGTCGGTGACTCAGCGGGTCGATTTCTGAGTGAAAACGATTCGCTGCGGGTGGGGTGGGGAATGGGCTTGTTGGGCCTTGTTGGGCTAGCTGGGCTGGCTGGGTTCGTTTCCATTTTTTTGTACTGCTTTGTTTTTCTTTTTCTGTTTCTAATATTCTGTTTTGATTTTGTTTAAACAATTTAAACATTCATTTGAATTCAAATCTTTGCCAAATTTTGTGAAGACCCAAATACTGATTAATAGTATATTCTGAAGTCAATTTTGGGGATAAAACTTTATTCTTTTTGGGGTCTTTTAATTATTTAATTAGGCCTTTGTTTTAATTCCAATGGAATTAATATAGTTTTATTTCCCTAAATTTTATTTGGAAGATTTATTTTATTTAAATTAATTAAACAACTTTTATTCCACTTGGGTAAATTCCAAAATACTATTTTCTCATGAATTATATAATTATTCTTATTAGAGATTTGTCTTTATTAAAAATAGGGATAGAATGGTTAATGCCATTTTATTTTATTTTGGAAATTCTTTATCCTTTTATTTTATTTGGATTTGGATTCTATTCATTCTATTTGCTTAATGTATTAGGCCAAGATTTAATTTGGTCTTTAAATAATCCTTATTTAATATTTCTTTCTTCATCTTATAAAATCCATATCTTTTTATTTATAGATCCAAACTTGGTGACTCCAATTTGTAAAATCTTATTTAATGTTTATTTATTCTTTTAAATATCTTTAGGATTATTTGCTCACCATTTGGTATGGATTTTAGATAAGTGTTTTATTAGCTTTGGAAATTACTTTTCCTTATCTTATTAAATTCATAGGATTTTATCTATGGCTCCAAAATAAGTGAATCTTTGTTTCACTTACCAAGTGTCGATACACTTGAATTTTGATTTAACCCTTTCTGTGTGGCAAGAACCTTTCTTGTCATTTCCATATTGAACTCATTCAATATCTCATCTATGTACATTTGGCACAACCATATTAACGTCTCAATCTATCTATATAGATATTGATGCCAAATATTCGGGTTTTGCCTAAGTCTTTCATCGAGATGAAATTCTTAATATGCATTAATAAAAGGTACATAATTTCCAATCAACAATATGTCTTCCACATAATGTATTAGAAATATTTCTTAGCGCTCCCACTTTATTTCTTGCAAATGCAAGCATCTTCATCGTCTCTGATGAATTTAAACCTTTTTTAACAGTTTCATCATGGTGAAGATTCCAACTCCATGATGCTCACTTCAACCATTGTAGTTTGCATACGCATTTTAGCATCCTTTGAATTAACAAAACCCTATGGACCATGTTATGCACATGTCCTAGGTAACAATTCTATTAGAAGAACTTGTTTTGTTTATTCAATTACCACATAACAAATTTATATGCAGTGGTTGCTACATTAATCCGTCTAGACTAAATATCGCTATGAAAGATCAAATATTGTCATATTCAACATTTGAACATTCTTGTAAACTCTTTCCCAACATGTCGACTATTTCATACATGTGAAACATCCATGTCTATTTCTTTATAGATCCAAACACAACTGTAAGGTCTTACACCTTTCTCGAGGGTCTTTCAAGTTCAAAGCTTGATTTCTCGTTTATGGAACTATCACGGATTCTATGGCTTAAAGCCATCTAACGGAGTCAGGGCCCATCATTGCTTCTTTGCATACAGTCGGTTTATCATTGTCAAATAACAATGCTCTACTTTCAAATCCTAGTATTTGATTGTTTAGCCGACCTACTAGGTTCAATAGGAACTTAGACCTCTGTGACCACAACTTTTGAGACACGTGAGCCATGAGAATTGTTGCTGCCTCAGAAACACTTTCCGGCGCTGTGCAACTTTGCACATATAGCTAAGGTTCGTTTAACCTTATCAAAGTTCTATTGTCCTCCCACTTAACTTTTCACGGAAAATTCCTTCTCAAATAAACTTGACGTTCTAAGTGACAAACATTTTTTTCTTCGTTGTTATGGAGGAATAATCAACGATTATCCGAAGTAATATACAAAGACATGTTCATCCGACTTTGGTAGTAAACATCTCACTTATGCATAGCATACCAATGTTTAAGAAAGGACAACTTGGGTTTTATCCCAAACCATAACTTTATATGGCGTCATTTCAATGGATTATGATGGATCTCTTTTCAGTGGAAAAATGGTAGTCTCTAAAGATTTTAATCTTTAAAATATAATGGAAGTTTTATGAATTACACCTTTGATCTTACCATGTCAAACAAGGTTTCATTACATATCTTGAACGCTCCATACTCTTATGGTGTTTCGGGAAATGCAAATCCATGGAACGATTCCTCAAATCTAAGGTATTATTCTAAACTTGTAACTCAAATATCTTCCTTTTTATCCTATCATAAATTCTTTATTTTCTTGTTACATTGATTTTGCACTTCATCTTGAAAGTTTTTGAACTTTTCAAATGTTTCACACTTCATCCTCATTAAGTAAATATTCATATATTCACTCAAATTTTTGGAGAAAGCATATGAAGTTGAAATACATCGCTCTTGACTACATGTAATGGACTTCATACATCAAATATGTACAAATTCCAATAATCTAGTCATTCGTTCCCTTTTGGCCTATGAATGGAGTTTTAATTATCTCTAGGAAAGTTTCACAAGCGTCATTTGATCAAAAATCAAAAGACTCCATAATTCCATACACATGGAGTTTCTTCATGTTTTCATTCCAACATAATTTAAATGGCGATGTCACTTCCTAAGTGATCTTTCAATCAATTTGTCTTTCGACATTTTTAGCACTAGTTTTATAGATGTGATTTCTCCAATGATATTTGTAAATCATCCATCTTTTATGGATTACGGCAATTATTTGAACCCTTTTGTTCTCATAATACCTGATAAAACAAATCTTGAAGGTAAGCTTTGATTTCAACAAGAAACACAATAACCCTTTATTTGTTCTCGATGAACATCATCACATATTCTTTCGCTGGTTACATAGGCCATTATAGTTCATGAATTGTGTTGTTTCATATGAAGATTCACACCAACAAATTCAGTATCTAATACTTAAGAACCATATTATTTAACAGGCAAAGAATACAGCCATAACACCTATATCCTCTATATACCTAAGCTGAACAATTCTGGTCTTTTATTTTCTGCCATATATTTATGAGATTCTCTTTCAGTATTTCCTTTTCTATTTGAAAGAATATATCAACATCAATAGTGGAGCCATACACATGACACATAGTCCAAAGCATGTATAGTTAAATACCAATGCCTTTGGACTTGCACTTTGAAGTAGATCACCATCATCAAATGTTTGGTGTTCTTTCAAATTCCATTCTTTAGTAATCTCTTGGTGTAGTAAATATTTTACCTACATCAAATATTCATCCTTATCATGGAATTATTCATGATCAAGCTGTTTAGCTTATAACGGTGAATCACGAGTATAATGTTGTTCTCCAAAACCTTTTGGAGGATTAGGACGACTAGCGTCTCTATCCTTTTGAAAACTTCCATCAAATATGAGAACATAAACTTTGCCATATTATACTCTATCATGTTATAATCAAAAACATCGTTTCAGATATCGCAATATCTTCCACATATGATGTTCCTAAATAACCTTGATATTAAAACAATCTTTTGAATATCAAGAATCATGCAGATAAACATGATACTTATATACTAACACTGGAATTGTTACTCTTGATTTAATACCAATTCACGGAGTAACCGGAACTTACTGAAAGTTTGCAATAGGACTTTTAAACTTTAGATTAACACTTCAAAACAATACGATACCAGTTCGTAAAGTAATTAACCAGAATTATAAAGTTCTATTATCTCAATTATAACTAAGCGCAAGGTGGTAAACGGATGCCAATGACTATAACAACTATGCAAATTCACTTTGATTTAATTTATGATAAATAGTGTTCAACTTTTAATAATATTGTTGTTGAACTCCCACTCAAAAAAATATCCCTCATATTGTTTTAGTGATTACACGAACCAAATTCACTACACCAAGTCCGATCATCACGTGACATGATATAGTTTCAAAGGCGAACAATCATCATGTTCATCATATCATCTATATGACTCATGCTTTACCTTTCGGTATTTCGTGTTCCGAGACCATGTATGTACATTCTAGGCTTGTCAAGATAAAACCTGAGCTTACGCATGAGCAAATCTGGCTTGCTCCCATTGTATACACTCGCAGAATCTAACACACCCGATCATCACGTGGTGCTTCGAAACAATGAGCTTTAGCAACAGTGCCTACTAAGGATGAACACTTTATAACTTGATATTTTTGAGAGGGATCATCTTATAATGCTACCATCGTGAACTAAGCAATACAACATGCATAAAAGTATTAACATCACATGCAATTCATAATATGTGATATGATATGGCCTTTCTTCTTGTGCTTCTGATCTCCATCTTCAAGCACGAACATGATCTCCATCATCATCAGCATGACGTCAAGGTCAATGGCGCCGCTCCATGGTTGTCGTCCACCAGCATCAACTATTACAACTACTTTGAATAATAGACACGTAGGTCTTAACGAAATTAAAAAAAACATATGGCTCCTGCCAGTTGCCGACTTACAATAAGGAACATTGCATACATTATATATAATCACAATCATGGCCATATCACATCACAGCACACCCCTGCAAACACAAAGTTAGACGCCTCTAATTTTCTTTGCATGTTTTACGTGGTTTGGAGCTTTCAATAAGTGTCGTTCTAACTTACGAACAAGAACCACAACGTTGATACTAGTATTGTCAATCACCCATTGTAAATTGAACCTTAACTATGTTGGGAGAAACAGGCACCCGCAAAGCCACTTATGCAATACGAGTTGTATGTCAAGCCTGAAGCAAGTCTCATAAACGATGCCATGTAAGGTTAGCCCGGGCTGCTTCATTCCACCATCCAGCAAGATGCAAAGTACACAAGAAGCGATCGACAACAAAAGCATCAACACCCACAATGACCATTGTGTTCTAGTCGTGCAACAGATCTACATATAGACACGGCTCTCATACCACTGTTGGGGTTCGTAGCATGGAAAATAAAAAATTCTACCGCATGCACACAAACAAGCCAAGATCTATCGACTAGATTGTAGCAACGAGTCGATTAGAATACTCACCCTCGAAGATTCCAAAGCGGTTAACAAGAGCAGATTCTCGTGGGTGATGTAGTCGTACACTTGCCGATCTCAAGATCGCATAGACGATCCTTCTGGCCCTGCGTTCCGGCAGTGCTTCCGCAGTCGGTCACACATTCAGTACTCGATGAAGACCTTCCTCTCCCTTGTTCCAGCAGGCAGCGGAGGTTGTAGCTCTCTCCTCGCGATTTCGGCAGCACGACGGCGTGGTGTCGGAAGTAGAGGGGAGATCCCACAGGGCTTCGCCTAAGCCGGAGCGAGTATGGTGGAGTAGAAGAGGGCCTCGGTGATCTAGGTTTTAGATGCCGAGGGAAGAGGGCAGCCGGCGGCTAGGGTTTAGGCTAGACGGCAACGACGGTTTAGAGGGGATCTAGGGCATCGGCGGCTTGGGCGGGCAGCAACAGCCTAGGGATTGGGTCTTGGGCGCCTAGGGCAAGGGGGATACCTTGGGGTGCACCCCCACCCCTCCTTATATAGGTGGGGGGCGTCCAAGGGTGTTCCCAACCCAGGTGGAAACCCTCCCTAACTCGGAAACCATGTTGGGATTTGACTTTTTCAAACTGCCTTTTTTCGACTTTCAAATTAGAGTTTGATTTCTCTCTTCCAAGTGTCTAGCCAAGTGACCTAAGACATGATGCAACCATTACAATTTGTCATGACACATCCATGAACCCTCCCCCTTCCGGATCGGTGAACCTTCTAGACCTTCTAGAACATTCTGGTGAAAACACCAGAATCATTCCCGAACTCCGAAATTGGACTTTCCTTATATGAATCTTATTCTACGGACCATTCCGGATCTCCTCGTGATATCCCGGATCCCATCTGAGACTCCGAACAACATTCGGCCTCTTTACTCACATTCCATATCTACTAAACAACATCGAATCCTTAAGTGGGTCTCCCTACGATTTGTGAATTATGCAGACATGATCGAGACTCTTCTCCGATCAATAACCAATAGAGGAATCTAGAAATTCATATGGCTCCCACATATTTATATGATTACTTTGCGATCGAATGAACCATTTACATACGAAACCAAATTCCCTTTGTATCACGATATTTTACTTATCCGAGGTCTGATCGTCGGTATCTCTGCATACCTAGTTCAACCTTGTCACCGATAAGTATTCTTTTCTCGTTCCCGTGATATGTGATCCCTTGTGAGCTAGTCACATGCTTGTAAGCTAATTGGATGACATTCCACCGAGAGGGCCCAGAATATATCTATTTGTCATATGGATGGACAAATCCCACTCTTGATCCATGTGCCTCAACACATACTTTCCGAACACTCAATGCCACCTTTATAGCCACCCAGTTATGGTGTGGTGTTTGATGTCATCAAAGCATCCTTCCGGTGATGGTGATTAGCATGATCTCATGGTCGAAGGAATTAGGTTACTATGTATCAAAAAGCTTATAGCAAGTGAACTATTTGAATGACTTAATCTTATGCTACGCTTAACTATAGGAGTATGTCCATCACATCATTCTCCTAATGATATGAACTTATTGTTAATAACATCTCAATGTTCATGATCAGGAAACCATGATCATATATTAACCATCAAGATAGTTTAACAAGAGGCTTTACTGGGGACTCTTTTGTGTTTACAAACCACACAAGTATTAATGTTTCCGGTTAATACAATTATAGCATGATATGTAAACATTTATCATAAGTACGAAGATATGATAATAACCACTTTATTATTGCCTCTTGGGCATATCTCCAACACTATGAAGCTTTCTTCTTATCAAAAAAGAGACATATTGAAAAGAGGAAAGAGAGAAAAACACCATTTTTCCATGGTAAATAAGAATATTGTTGAGATGCTCATTGTCTACTTAACTTATCATTTTGATATGAGATAGCTCCTGTATCATGGGGCAAGGGGTACCCCGTTGGCGGTTCTCTATGATACACATGTACTTACTATGACAAGAACTTATCGGTGACTAAAGTTGAGTAGCATGAGGAGCGGCCCTCGTACTCAAGGGACATGAGATTGCCAACTTATACTTTGTCAAGCATATACTCCATATTTTGTTCACTTTAACCTTAATCACTTCAAGATGCTTATGATAAGGGCCATGAGAGCTGAAAGCTAACAAGTACCATAATTTTTGGAAGATCTTTATGAGACTTGAAATCCCTGCTTCCCTTTGAAGGGCATTTCTTCCACTTTTACATTGAGTCTCCACCTTCTATCTTTTGGCACCAATTAAGAGAGCATAGTTTCCATTCTTAGTTCTACGTGCATTGTCCCAAAACTTATTAATTGATTCATAATGTTGATATTTCTTATTCTTGAACTATTTCTATCTAGTCACCCTTATGAACTTTGAAGGTGTCCTATGCATCTATGTTTTACTACTCCATGAGGGACAAGCTGAATGCCACTATGCTATGTTTTCTATATGTGAAACAAACAAACATCTTTCAATGCATTGTTATTCATGAATCTTTGTTTGTATCCTTTCATGTTGCAGCATAGTTACTATGTCTTATTGTTAGAACTTCTTCTTCCATGATCATGTTTAGAGTACTTTGATCCCAGCTTTCAATGCTTTGCAAATATTTTGATCAAGATTGTGATGGTGCATGTCACCTTAAAAAATTATTCTTTTTATCACTTACCTACTCGAGGACGAGCAGGAGTTAAGCTTGGGGATGCTTGATATGTTGTAAACGTATCAATAATTTTTGATGCTACATGCTTGATTTATATCATTTGTCTACACTTTGAGGTATTTTTATACACTTTCTGGAACTAACCTATTGACAAGATGCCACAGTGCCAGTTGCCTGTTTTCTGCTGTTTTTGGTTTCAGAAAAGCTAATTTTTTTGAATATTCTCAGAATTGGACGTGACAAAAGCCAATCTTCATATTTTTCCCGGATCGATACAAAAAATGGAAGCAGAGGCGAAGTAGGGCACCAGGGTGGGAACATCCTAGGGTGGCACGGGCCCACCCTGGTCGTGCCACCAGGGGGTGTGCCCCCCTGGCTGCCTCCTCGCCTTGCCCCTTCGCCTATAAGAATCCCCCGATGAGAAAACCCTAACATCCATCATACATCCACGAAAAGTTCCGCAGCGCCGCCGCCACCGAAGGGGAGATTCGGGGGACAGAAGTCTCTGTTCTGGCACCCTGCCGGGATGGGGAAGTGCCCCCGGAGCCATATCCTTTGATCTCCACCATCATCTCCATCGATCTCCATCACCATCTCCATCACCGTTTCTGATTCCCATGATGAGGAGGGAGTAGATATTCCTCGAGGCTAAGGGCTCTACCGGTAGTTATGTGTTCATCTCTCTCTATGCGTGATCATATTGTGATCATGAGCTTTGTAATCAAGTAGATCTACTTTGCTACTCAAGTGCTTTAATAGATCTCCGACTCTTCCCACGTGTGTGAAAGTGACAACGTGCATACCGTGGTGGCACTTAGGCTAGAGTCTACATAAATACTCAAGTGCTTCAATAGATCTCTGCTCTCCCCACGTGTGTGAAAGTGACAGCGTGCACGTCATGGTGGCACTTAGGCTAGATTTCATAAATATTTATCATGAGTATATTTTGAGTTGGTTGTCTCTATGAAATTGTGGTGTTTGTTGGAACCATCTAGCGCTAAAGGTGATAGTGTGGGGTTATCTAGATGGGGAAGGCGGACTTTGAGGAGTGTTGTTATAGCCCTACCATGGATTAGAGTGTCCAACCGGAGAGTAGTATCATGAAGAGAATATATTTATTGAGAGTGTTCACTAGTAAAATTATGATCCCTAGGTCTTGTTTCTAAACATTGAAACACCGTTTGCAACTAGATCTGTTACATGTTTTCTTGCTTCCAGTCTTTTCCTCCCTGTCAGAACCTCTTTTTTGTCACCCTTACCACTTGTATTTCACTATATCTTCGCCGAACTAGTGCACCTATACACCTGACAAGTGTATTGGGAGTGTTGGGGACACAAGAGACTTCTTGTATCTTGATTGCAGGGTTGCTTGAGAGGGATACCTTTGACCACTTCCTCCCTGAGTTCGATAAACCTTGGGTAATCCACTTAAGGGAAACTTGCTACTGTTCTACAAACCTCTGTACTTGGAGGCTCAACAACTGTCTACAATAATAGAAGTGCATAGACATCAATTACACTTTATTGTTCAAAGGCAAGCTTATGATTTGACTACATGACATGGAATAAATTTTACTCTTTTTGAATCATCCATACTTATAATAATTTTGCTGCGCTATAAGGATTCATGAAACTCATATGATATGCTTGCGGTTACTCTATCTATGCTGAGGTTTTTCAGATTAATAAAATGGAGGAAACATGAGATTATCAATCATGAGTAAGAATGTCATCTTGTTATTTCAGTTTAAATGTCGGGTTCCCTTTTGATTTTGGTTTTCTTGCTCGAGGACGATCAAGTTTAAGCTTGGGGAGGTTGATGGCTGTGAAATATAGCCATCCACATCCGCATTTAAACTAGATATTGTTCATATATTTGATAAAATATCTCTTTAAAACCTGCCACTAATGCCTATTGATCAAAGGGGTATGCAATCCTTTCTTGTTATATTTCCCTGCGCAGATAATGATGTATGACGATGGGAATCACTACATAAATGCCAAAGATATGAGATTTCGAACACGTCAAAGAAACCAGGAGTCATGAAGTTAATACTGAAGCTTTAACGATTAACTATACAGCGGGAATTTTATTCTGGCCGTAGTTGTCATCGACTTCATTAGGTCAAACAGAACAACTTTCGTGAAGGGACCCCTATATAAAGAGGCTTCAGGCGATGGGAAACAAATCCTCTCTTTCAATCACAACTCTCCCTGCCACCAGAAGCCGCCACGCCGGAGGAATAGATCTAGATCTAAACCTCTAAACCCTTCTCCACCAACATAGCCATCTTCCACCACTTGTAATAGTAGATCTCTTCTCCAATTGGAAACATTGTAAGACTATTTACTATCAACCTTATAATCTCTATTACAATGTTTATGATTGTCGATTTCATCTCTATGTGTGAGTAATTCTCCTTGGGCTAAGGGCTTCGGCCTAGCCATGTAGCTTTTTGTGCATGTTATTTATCATATATGGGATCATGTATTAGTTTGTATGACATGATGATTGTAGTACCCTCTCTTGCATCAATCTAAGGATTTGTCAGGTACCCAAGGCCCCGAGGATTGATCCAGGTAAAGGGAGTGTGAGTAATGACTGATCTGCAGGATAGGAACCCCGGAGACAGAAAGGGTAGTACGGCTGTATGTGAGGAATTTACTTGGGATTAATGGTGACATCACTATGCATATCATTAGTTCTCTTTCTTCTATGGATGAGACTAGTAGGTTATTGCTATAAGCGGTTGCAGAGGCGATAACAATTATGGATGCACTGCCCACATATAATTATCTTGCTATAACAGTTACATGTATACTTTATTATTATCTATTATTCCCATAAGATGTTTTGCACAACTACTGGTGCAAACTGAATACCGTAAGCTCTCTCTCCTCATCGTCAACAACAACAAAAAGTTCACAAACTCTTGGTCTGGTGAAAACACAATAGGAATTCTGAAACTCTCGAAGGTCCATTTAAGTAATCTCACTTTTCTTTCTGCTTCCCGAGGATTCGATAAACCTAGGTCTACTAGGGAAAAAGAGCTATACTACATCTGTAATCCGGATCGAAGGTACCACCGCTTGGCGTGGGCTTGGCTGGCCATCGCATCGTGTATAGAGTAGGAATAGGGGTCTCGGCCGCTGGCCGGTGCTAGGTTTTATGCCCGGTAGCCAAGGCATAACACAAAACCAGAGAATCCATATATTGAGCCTTTTAGGGTTCATCCTCCTTGCTTGGTGGCTCCCCTGGTCGAAGTATGGAGCGGTAGTGGGTGGCGCTGCCTCCTTTAATAAAAGTTGGTCTTCTAGATTCCTCTTCATTCAAGGTGAAGCGGCGGTGACGTATCATCTAAGCAGTGGTGGTTGCAAGGGGGATGCGTGGTGGCGTTGAGATCCACGCTAGAGAGAGGTGGTAGTCTGGTGCTCGTACATGCTGGCGCTCCGACACGGCGTTGGGAGGTCCTTGTTCTTCTCCTGTTATAGGCTCCCATAGAGGGTTCTCGGAAGGAAGAAGTGTGAGGCAACCTTCTTCTTCAAGCGTCGCTGGCTTCTGTGGTGTAATCCCAATACACTGCTCCTTGTCTTGGTTGGCCAAGGAGGTGAGGGAGAGAAGATGGGCGGAGCGGCGACCGCGACTTCGCGAAGTTGGTGTGGGTGCTTTTGAAATATGCAACTTATGTAGTAGTTCCCAAGCACTGACACATGTTGGCCGGAGCTACCTTTGTCCATGGGCATGGCCCTGCTGGTCCTGAGCTGGTGAGCTCAGGCATGGTCTCCCTCCTTGGATGGAGGGTGTTCTCCGATCATATCTCGACGCTCGCCGCCGCCTCTCCACCAAGTGGTTTCATCCCCATTGGAGTCGATGGCGGCCGTGGCTGGTGGTCCAGATTCGGCGGCGACTAGGGACCTGACCACGTTTTCACGATTATTTGTGGGGTGTTGGTTGTAAAAGTAGAGGACTGTGCTATTTTTTCTTTCTTGCTGGAGGTCCTTTTTGTAATTATGCATCCACCGATGTTTTAATGCAGATTCCAGGCCTCCGTGTCCTTTCCCGTTCAAAAAAACCAAGGGTCTCTCCAAGATGCATTCAAAGAGGACCCAGAGGCGGCTTACTTTAATAGCACCTCCACTCGTTGGGTGTTCCCAGGCCAAAATCCGGCGCTATTTAGCGCCGGACAAAGCTAGTTTTCGTCCTAGGAACGCCCAGTTTCCCACTCGTGTTCCCAGGCCGAGTTCCCAGGTCGACGTGTTTTCGCCCAAATTCGGCTCAAATTCGACCAGTTTTCGGCATAGTTCGGCATAATATGAATACATAGCACAATTCAGCATAGTTTGGCATGACTTTAAACATAATTCGGCATGAAATTAAACATAATTCGTCATACACTAAAGTACAACATATTTCAGCCTAGTTTGGCTAGTTCATTCTCGACATCTACATGTTGCCCCTGCGTATCCATATGTGCTCAACCAGATCATCCTGCAACTGTTGATGCACTATAGGGTCTCGGATCTCCTAACGCATGGCGATGAAGGCATCCCAGGTTGGCGGCACCTGGTGATCAGGCTCTGCAAGAGGTCTCTATGTATAGTATGGCTTGTTCTGCTCGACCAAACTCACTGGGTCCTTAATCTCATCCTCAATGATTATGTTGTGCAAGGTCACACAACAGTGCATCAGTTCCCACATCTGATCTTTCGACCAGGTCATAACAGGGAACTGGACAACTGCAAACCTATGTTGGAGCAAACCAAATGCCCGCTCTATATCTTTGTTGCAAGCTTCTTGTTCCTTGGCAAACTGAGCATACTTGGGAAGCATCGGGTTTGAGATAGTCTTCAAAAATGTGGGCCATCTTGGATAGATGCCATATGCAAGATAGTATCCCTTGTTGCAGTGGTGCCCGTTTGTTAGGGGTGATCCCTTGAGGTGTCCCGATCTTTCACGAATTCCGTGGGAATCGAGAGGGAAGCGGGTGGAAGGGGGAAGGGGATGAAATCCACGAACACACACGCGAAGAACTCGATGAACACACACACACACACACACACGAAAACACGATACAAGCCAATAGCTCACGCCGGTGGCAACCGGTCCAACACAATCCCTAGGATTGGCGTTGGGCAAGACACTCTCCCACGGCCAACAACAGGGGTGAGAGGCTTGATGAGATCTTGACTACTTGGGGACGAGACACCGAGATCCCAAGGACTTGTACAACCTGAACGCACGAGCAAAATCCAAGAGGTTGTGGATAATTTGGTGCTCCTTGTTAAGGAGCGTGAGACAAATAGTTGATATATCCTCAAAGGGGTGTCTTCAACTACACCCCTGGAGTACCGTTGGCGGTCCTGGGACTTCAGTTGGGGTCGTCAGTAGCGAGCGGTAGTAGAGGGCGGTAGTACCGCTGACCGGTAGTACCAGTTCCAGCACCGGTAGTACCGCTGGCGTCTGGGGCTTGGATGGGTTCCTTCTGGAGCGTCCGGTAGCAGGGTCCGGTGGTGCCGCTTGCACCGGTAGTACCGGTCGCCGGATCTGGTAGTACCGCTGGAGCCTGAATGCGGTTGGTCCGTTCCGCTGTGGTTTCTCCGTTCTATGGGTCCTTCTCTTCATACTTGATGATGCACAGGGTGGGCGTATGAAGTAGCAAGCCATCCAGGGGCGTATCGAAATCACACGAGGAAAGGAGAGAGTTAACCTTAGCTTGTAGGAGTTTGGCTCGGGCACGAGTCATGGGTCCACTTGGGGAGCTCGTAGGAGTAGATGTAGTAGCGTTCGTAGTACGGGCTGCATCAGCTCCCCCCCCCCCGTGGGAAAGGGTCGTCCTTGACTCTTCAACCTTCTCAACGTCATCATGTCCATGGAATGGTGAAAGTTCCTTGACATTGAACGTCGGGCTCACAAGGTACTTTGATGTTGGGATATCGATGATGTAGGCGTTGTTGTTGATCCTCTTTAGTACTTTGAACAGTCCATCACCTCTTGGCTTGAGTTTGGAGTCGCGATCCTTGGGGAAGCGGTCTTTACTCAAGTGTATCCACACAAGGTCGCCTTCTTCGAAGATCATCTCTTTCTTGTTCTTGTTTAGCCTTGGTGCTTGGCGAAGGACTTGTTGCTCGACTGTAGCTCTTGTGTCTTCATGTAGCTTTTTCATTGCTTGGGCACGCTTGTCAACGTCCATGTTCGTGCGGTCGTGTAGAGGAAGAGGTAATATGTCGAGTGCGGTGAGAGGTTCGAATCCATAGACGATCATGAACGGGCTCATCATGGTGGTGGAGTGCTTTGCGCGATTGTACGCGAACTCGGCATGTGGAATACATTCCTCCCATTCTTTAAGATTCTTCTTTACCAACACACAGAGAAGGGTGCTAAGGCTTCGGTTGACGACCTCGGTTTGTCCATCGGTTTGAGTATGCGAGGCGGACGAGAATAGGAGCTTGATGCCGAGCTTGGCCATGAGTGTCTTCCAAAAGTAGCTCATGAATTTGACGTCGCGGTCGGAGAAGATTGTTCGTGGTACACCGTGAAGACGGATTATTTCCCTGAAAAACAAACTTGCCACATGTGAAGCATCATCGGTCCTGTGGCACAGAATGAAATGTGCCATTTTGGAAAAACGATCCACTACCACAAATATAGAATCATGACCATGTTTAGATCTAGGTAAACCTAACACAAAGTCCATGCTAATCTCCTACCAAGGTGCATGAGGAATAGGCAATGGCATATAAAGACCAAAAGGGTTAGACTTAGACTTAGCTTGGACACAAGTAGTGCATCGTTGGACGTGGCGTTCCACGTCACGCTTCATCTTGGGCCAATAGTAGTGAGTGGCGAGCATGTCATATGTCTTGTCACGGCCAAAGTGACCCATAAGGCCTCCACCATGAGATTCTTGAAGAAGCGAAATTTGGAGAGACGACTTCGGAATGCAAAGCTTGTTTTGTTTGAATAGAAAACCCTTATGCAAATAGAAATCATCAAATCCTTTCTCTATTGAACACTTTGCTAAAATTGGTCCAAAGAACGGGTTGGAAGCGTACAAAGATTTGATGTCATCAAGACCCAAAACATTTACTTCGAGTCACGTAAGAAGGCTTGTATTTTTGCGAGACAAGACGTCCGCTACTATATTTTCTTTGTCTTTCTTGTACTTAACAATGTAAGGAAAAGACTCCATTAACTCAACCCATTTGGCGTGTCTTTTACTCAAATTGGCTTGGACCTTAAGATATTTCAACGACTCATGGTCGGAATGGATGATAAACTCTTTGGGCCAAAGGTAGTGTTGCCACACTTGAAGGACACGAACCAAGGCAAAAAGCTCTTTGTCATAAATTGGACAGTTAAGGTGTGCGCCATCAAGTTTCTCGCTATGGTATGCAATAGGACGCCCATTTAGCATAAGGACGCCTCCAATGCCAATTCCACTAGCGTCACACTCGATCTCAAAAGTTTTTGTGAAATCCGGTAAAGCGAGGAGTGGTTCTTCGGTGAGCCTCTTTTTGAGTTCATAAAACGCTTTTTGTTGTGCTTTGCCCCAAACAAAAGTGACATTTTTCTTGGTCAACTCATTGAGAGGGCAAGCAATGGTAGAAAAATCTTTCACAAAGCGACGGTAGAAACCGGCCAACCCATGAAAACTACGAAGTTCACTAACATTGGTAGGTATGGTCCAATCTCTTATGTCCTTAACTTTAGAGACATCAACTTCAATGCCATTGGAAGACACAACAAAACCAAGGAAAATCAGTTTGTCTTTTGCAAAAGTGCACTTTGGGAGATTAGCATAGAGCTTTTCATGACGAAGGATTTGGAGGACCTCCTTAACATGAGTAACATGCTCCTCTAGTGACTTGCTATAGACAAGGATGTCATCAAAGTAAACAACAACACTCTTCCCAATGAGAGATCTAAAAATATGGTTCATGAGGCGCATGAAGGTAGATGGGGCATTTGATAAGCCAAAAGGCATAACCAACCATTCATAGAGACCAAGCTTGGTCTTGAAGGCGGTTTTCAACTCATCACCTTCGGCCATGCGAATTTTATGGTAACCACTACGAAGATCAATTTTCGAAAATATAGTGGCTCCACATAACTCATCAAGCATGTCATCAAGACGCGGTATAGGATGTCGATAACGCACGGTGATAGCATTGATTGGACGGCATTCCATGCATAACCGCAACGTATCATCCGTTTTTGGTACGAGAATCACGGGTACCGCGCTTGGGCTAGTGCTTACTTGGATCAAACCTTTGGAGACAAGTTGGTTGATTTTCGTTCTATCTCTTCGGGGTTTGTGCGGTACGCGATGCGGTTTGGGAGGGGTGCGTCGGGTATGAGGTCAATGCGGTGCTCGATTCCGCGAAGAGGGGTAGTCCATGAGGAAGCTCTTCGGGGAATACATCTTGGAATTCCTGCAAAATAGTCATCAAAGAAGGAGGAACGTTTGTCAAGTCATTAGTTCCTTGCGCTAGTCCGTTGCATATAAGGACGTAGTGCAAGATGTATGGGTTGGTCCTCACTTCTCTCATCTCACTTTTGGTGGCAAGAAGAACACTCTTATTTTTTCCACTCGAGTTTGGCTTGTGGCTCTCACTCACGATAGTGTGGTTCTCTCGCTCCCCGCTCTTCTCACAAGGTGGTGTTGTGCTTTGCGCCCTCGCTAAAGCCTTTGCATTGTCCACAAGTATTTGGCTAGGAATCATTGGTTGCAAAACACAAGTCTTTTCAAGACACTTGAAGGTATAAGTATTTGTGTGACCATTATGCAAAGCACGCTTATCATATTGCCACGGCCTTCCTAGCAACATATGGCAAACCGTCATGGGGACCACATCACATTCCACCGTGTCTTTGTATGGTCCAATTGAGAACGTTACCGAGACGGTGTGCTTGATCTTGACGGACCCTTGGTCACTTAGCCATTGTATATGGTAGGGATGCTTGTGCGGATGGAGGTTGAGGTTGAGTTTCTCACATAATTCCGTGCTTGCAAGATTGTGGCAACTCCCTCCATCGATGACAACTTTTATGGACTTACCATTGATACCGGCACGAGTTTGGAAGATGTTTGATCTTTGGTCTTCATTCTCATTGACTTGAGTAGTTAAGACCCTTGTGACCACAAGCGATGGACTTGCGTCATGCTCACACACAAGTAGTTCTTGGTCATCTTCCAAATGTTGCCTTGCCATTGCTTCCTTGACCCTTGCATCAAACTCATCTTCACTCAAGTATTCTTCATCACCATTGTCATGGATGAATAAAACTTTCTTGTTGCCACATGCGGCCAACTTGTGTCCTTTGCCTCCACACTTGTAGCATTCACCATTGAATGGTTGATCATCCTTTGTGTATTTGCCACTTGGGGGCGGTTTTCCTTGAGGAAGTGTTGGCTTGAAGAGAAGCTTGGTGGTACTTGATGAGCTTCCACTTGGAGTTGTTGGAGTAGTGGTTGGTGCTTGCTTATAGGTGAAGTATGTCTTTGGATTGTTGTACTTAATGTCCTCTTGCACTTGACGTTCGGCTTTTGATGCTATGTGTACAAGCTCAACCATGTTGTTGTACTTTTGGAACTCGGTGATGCGCTTGATTGGATGGTTCAAGCCATTGAGGAAACGTGTCATTGTTTGTTCATCACGCTCTTCAATGTTGGCCCGGATCATGTTGAGCTCCATTTGCTTGAAGTACTCTTCCACGGTCTTTGTCCCTTGACTAAGCGTTTGAAGCTTGTTGAAGAGGTCACGCGTGTAGTGCGAAGGAACAAAGCGGGATATCATATGAGCCTTCATATCTTGCCAAGTTGTGATTGGAGTCTCTTCTTTTGCTTCACGAGCGAGCTGGACTTGTTCCCACCAAAGGTTGGCATACTCATCAAACTCGAGGGATGCCATGGCCATCATCTTCTCATTGCTATAGTTGTGCATGCAGAATATCTTGTCAACCTTGAGTTCCCACGAGAGATATTCTTCGGGTTCATTGGAACCAGTGAACTTGGGCATGGTGAATTTGATCTTGCCAAAAGTTTCTTCTTCGTTGCGGTTCCGGTATCAGCGGTTGCCATGATTTTGGCAGCCATCTTCATCATCCGAGCTCTCATGTCTTGCTTGGTGATGGTTGCATTGCCCTTGCGGTTGTTGAGGTGCCACGTTTGGTGGTGGAACTTGATTTTGACGACGAGCTTGGGGAGCTTGCTCGTGTTGTTGGCGCGGTTGAGGACGAGGAGGAGGTTGTTGGTCCTCATGACGAGCTTGGGGAGATTGCTCTTGTTCTTGTCGTGGTTGATACCGATGAGCATTGTCTTGCGCCATGTGGCTAGGAGGACAACGAACCGCATGCGCAATGGGCTGATCCCTTTCTTCTTGATGTGGAGGAGGCTCGTCATGATGATCATATTGTCGACGTTGACGTTCATGTCGATGATGACGCCTTGGTGGATCTTCGAGTGCGTCACGCCGACGGCGATCTTGTTCGTCCACTTCGGATGCTTCACTTCTTGTTGAAGGGACATGTCGTTGGCGATGGGATTGGTTGCTCTTGTTGAATCACGAGTGCCCTTGGTTGTGGACGGTTCGCTTCACGTCTTGGAGGTCTTGTGGAGAGGTCACCATCATAGCTTGATGTTGCGGCGTGTCGCGGAGATGGTACCGCTTGAGAATATCTCATGGAGTGAAGGACGGGTCCACCTTGGTGCCTTGAAGCGTGACGGCGAGGAGCACTTGATTCACTTGAGGAGTGCCGTGATGAGCTTGAGTCGCGAGACCGTGGCCTTGCTAGCCCATCAATGAGGCGTTGAAGCTTCTCATCCGTTGCAGCGAGGGCGCGACCAAGAGCTTCATTTTGATGGCCGAGGTTGTGTTGCATGGCATGCATTTGGCCTCGGACTTCTTCGAAGCGGTTGTCGATGTTCTTGAACTCCACTCGAGTTTCGCTGAATTGTTCATCTTGGCGCTGCTCAAGGGCATCACAACGGTAGTTGAATTCTCCTCGGACCTTCCAATGACCCCATCTTGTCATGTATTGTGTGTCTTCCTCTTGAGGTGGTGTTGGTTGGGACGACTCTTCGTTCCTGTCCATGATGCAAAGCCGACAAGGGTTGTGTATGGAGAAGAAAAAGCATGGAGTTAGCCTTTTACTTCACCTTGGAGATTGTATCAAACCAATTGCCACACAAGAGAGCTAAGAGCCTGCAAAGTGAAATCGCAACGAAACTCACACAAATCAAGTAGGACGCTCAAAAGCTTTTGGTGGAAGGTTAGGAGTGTGGGAAGCCAAACAAAACGATCCAAGAAAAGGGTTATTGTTCTAGGTGGTAAAGAACCAAAGATCAAAAGCAAAAAGGATACGATCTACAAAAACACGAGAAAACCCACACGTGGAGATTAAAGGGGTTAGCACGACTATGAAAATGAGCACAAAAGGTCCTAACAGAGACTAAGCTCGGTGTCGTGCCAACGCAAGGAGAGACCACAACTCGTTTGCCAAAATAGGGTTAAGCAATGGATTTGTGCACTTGCCTTGGCGCGCTTTTTCCTCTCTCTTTTTGCTTACAAGCTTGATACTCTCTTTGTATTGGGAGACTATGTATCTTTCTATTTTTCTTTTGCTTTTTCTCTTTTTTTTTGATTATTTTTCTCCCTTTCTATACTACTATGTTAACTTTTGTATTTGCCCTCACACTCTCACTTTCCAAAGGCAAGTGCATAATGCTTAGACAAACACAAAATGAGTTGCTCTCATAGGATAGATACACACAAAGGAAGATATGGGGCTGTCAAAGTGACGCAAGTTATACCTTTGGTATTGTTGACGACTTGTAACCGTTATTGTGAATGATGTTCGAGTGTCGCGGTGTCGTTGAGCGCGTGGTGAACTTTGTTGCAGAAGCTTTTGTTAGTGTGGTGAGAAACACACGAAACACGAACAAGCGAAAGAGGTCAGTCAGCAAACGAAGTTGAGGTGTCAAAAGGAAATGAAATCTTGTCGATGGCGGTAGTACTACGACCGTAGTAATCTGCTTCGTCTGACCGTATCGGTAGTAGCGCAGACACAGAACGTAATCAACCTGAAAACATCCTCAAATTTGTGGTAATCTGACCGAAAGGCTGGGCTAGGAACATATGAAGACTGTAGATCGACTCCAAAAGCAACAGTTCTATGGTCCAAAACCATGAAAAACTCACCAAATCCAAAGATCGATCCGAAGGCGATTTGGGACTCTTTTTTGGGGAATTTTCGAATTTATGGTGGATAGAAGAAAAAATTGAGGGGAAATTCGTGATCAACCTTGCTCTTGATAATATGTTAGGGGTGATCCCTTGGGGTGGCCCGATCTTTCATGAATTCCATGGGAATCGAGGGGGAAGCGGGTGGAAGGGGGAAGGGGATGAAATCCACGAACACACACGCGAAGAACTCGATGAACACACACACACGAAAACACGATACAAGCCGATAGCTCACACTGGTGGCAACCGGTCCAACACAATCCCTAGGATCGGCGTTGGGCAAGACACTCTCCCACGGCCAACAACGGGGGTGAGAGGCTTGATGAGATCTTGACTACTTGGGGACGAGATACCGAGATCCCAAGGACTTGTACAACTTGAACGCACGAGGCAAAATCCAAGAGGTTGTGGATAATTTGGTGCTCCTTGTCAAGGAGCATGAGAAAAATAGTTGATAGATCCTCAAAGGGGTGTTTTCAACTACAATTATCCAAGTCTTGCGTTTACAATAGAGGGTGGGGGCTATTTATAGGCCAGCCACATAAACAGGGGTAGTTTAGGAATGAAACGGAAAAATTTAGAGAGGGTTACTGAGGCTGGCGGTACCTTGAAACGAGTTCGATCACGACCCGGTAGTACGGACTCATGACCGTAGTACGGTCACCTCCTGTAGTACCGCTCAGGGACCGGTAGTACCGCTGGCGGTCCTGGGACTTCAGTTGGGGTCGTTAGTAGCGAGCGGTAGTAGCGCTGACCGGTAGTACCGGTTCCAGCACCGGTAGTACCGCTGGCGTCTGGGGATTGGATGGGTTCCTTCTGGAGCGTCCGGTAGCAGGGTCCGGTGGTGCCGCTTGCACCGGTAGTACCGGTCGCCGGATCTGGTAGTACCGCTGGAGCCTGAATGCGGTTGGTCCGTTCCGCTGTGGTTTCTCTGTTCCATGGGTCCTTCTCTTCATACCTAATGATGCACAGGGTGGGCGTATGAAGTAGCAAGCCATCCAGGGGCGTATCGAAATCACACGAGGAAAGAAGCGATTTAACCTTAGCTTGTAGGAGTTTGGCTTGGGCGCGAGTCATGGGTTCACTTGGGGAGCTCGTAGGAGTAGATGTAGTAGCGTTCGTAGGACAGGCTGCATCACCGTTGATCTCAAAGTCCACAGGGGGAGCAATGACCCTCAACAAGCTTGGCAAAGACATTTGAGGAGTTGAGCATGTTGATGTCGTTGTTCGATCCTGCCATGCCAAAGAAGGAATGACAGATCCAAAAATCACGTGTAGCAACTGCCTCGAGTATCACAGTGCAACCTCCTTTTGTGGCATTTGTACATTTCCTGCCATGCAAATGGACAGTTCTTCCACTGCTAATGCATGCAGTCTATGCTTCCAAGTATCCCAGGAAATCCTCTACTTTCATTGACCGCGAGGATCCGATCAATGTCTCAAGTATTGTTTCCCAAACATTGAAATTACTGCCCTGCAGAATATATACAAGCAATCGATGGCGGTGGACTCAGCCATGCGGAGATAGTCATCGGCACTATCACCCGACGCTTTGTATGCAAGCAACCTCATCGTTACTATGCACTTCTGCAGTGAGAAAAACCCAACCATGCCATTGCAGTCCTTCTTGCACACGAAATAGGGGTCGAACTCCCGGATGGCATGCATGATCTCGAGGAAGAGCTTTCGTCTCATCCTGAAAAGTCACCGAAATACAGCATCTTCGTGCAGCGGCTCGTCGGCGAAGTAATCGACGTACAACATGCAGTAACCCTCCATCCTCTGCCTTGCTTTGCACTTCCGGCGACCCTCTGCCGAGCCTCCACGCTTCGGCGCTATAGTCTGCATGTACAACTTGGCCAGAGAGGCGAGGATCTGCATGTGCTCTGCATCTTTGGCGGCTGCGGCGGTCTCTTCCTCCAGCAACAAGGTGGACATATCCTCGTCGTCGGAGTCCATGGCCGAACGGGCAAAACACCGAACATTTGGCGGGCGAAGTGGC
This sequence comes from Avena longiglumis, assembly GCA_030063025.1. Taxonomy (NCBI): domain Eukaryota; kingdom Viridiplantae; phylum Streptophyta; class Magnoliopsida; order Poales; family Poaceae; genus Avena; species Avena longiglumis. Next base: position 497,401,860 of record CP125974.1, on the reverse strand, counting down.
GGAAGCTCGGAGCGAAGCCGAGCTACGACGAAGGAGGGGCGGCAAAAGGTGGCTTATGCCGAGGGGAAAGGGTGCGACGACGGCGGCAGACCTATCTATAGGCGTGACTTCGGCTTGGCGTGGTGGAGCTTCACCGACACGGGCATGGCGACAGGGGCAGCTAGGGAAAGCTCTTCGTCGCGAGAGAGGCGAGTGGTAGTGGGAAATGAGGGTTGTCTCGCCGACAGGGTTGAACCACCCGGGTTTTCGCTTCGTCCGGCGTTCCCAGTGCCCTGGGATCAGCCTATGAACCCCAGACGAAAGCTGGGCCAAATCTGAATGAAATCGATGTCCTGGAAATGCTACTGTGCCATTTTTCGGCGTCTGGATAAAAAATTCACGGAACGGCCTTCTAGGAACCTGAGTGGAGATGCTCTAAGTATTGTACAAACATATTTTTGTATTGCTACGATTTTGATTGTTTTTCACGGTTGTCATCATTGACGATGGTTACTGCTCTGGTGCGCTGGTCCATCATGAGCTTAGCACAATGACTTTCCGTATGTCTACTACAACAAGCTCTACTACGACAAGTTTTGCTCGGCTTCGGTGATGGAGGGACGAGGACGGCGGCACGCCTTCGGTTCGCGCTAGTGTTTGTAGTCGTTACTATGTGGTTTAATGACCTATTTGTAATTTTTATTACTTTTAGAACTCTTTGTACTATTTTTGATAATTTTTAATAAATCGGTGGAATTTTGAAAAAAAAAATGGAAGCATGCTGCAAACACGCGAATGCAGTGTCTAGAGGATTTTCCGTGCAAAGATTATCAGATATCCTAAATTTATGATTTGAATTGCATCGGACGGCTGATCGGACCACGCCTAGCCCTGGCGAAGCCAAACAAAAAACGAACACAAAGCACCGAAACACACGCACACGGCAACCCCGAAATCGATCGGACCCAATCACCCAACAACTTATGACAAACTATCCGGCTCGAGTTCAGACTTCAGAGTTCACAATTCCCCTCTCCCCTCTCCCCTCTCCCGGCTTTCCTTTCCCACGCCCAAACCCAATCCTCGCGTCGCGTACCCCCAAAACCCTAACTCGCCGGAAGGGGAAAGCTCCGGAAGCCATGGCGGTGGCGGCGCCGGGGCAGCTCAACCTCGAGGAGTACCCGTCGTGGGGCTCCCGCGGCGTCGACTGCTTCGAGAAGCTCGAGCAGATCGGCGAAGGCACATACGGGTACGCGTCCACCGACCCCTCAATCTCAGTTTTCTCCAATCCCACGAATCCCCTGCCCGTCGGTCCAATTCAGCCGCGTCGTTGTCGTTGTTTTCAGGCAGGTGTTCATGGCGAAGGATACGGAGACGAAGGAGATCGTCGCGCTCAAGAAGATCCGCATGGACAACGAGCGCGAGGGCGTGAGTGTCCTGGTTGCGCCTTTTTTTTTCCTTCATTCATGGTGTCTTGGCTCTGAGTTCTCTTTAACTCGACGCAGTTCCCTATCACGGCCATCCGCGAGATCAAAATCCTTAAGAAGCTGCACCACCAGAACGTCATCCATCTCAAGGAGATCGTCACATCCCCAGGTTTGACCAATATTCCTACGAATTAGAACATCATATCGGACTGTCAACTGCCCTGCCTGCCTCCAGAGCACTAATGGATTGGCTTAATTTTTGCAGGGCCAGACAGGGACGAGCAGGGGAAGCAAGGTTCATTCCAAATTAATGATTTTCATTCTTCTTTCAGAAACCAAAATAAATGGTCTGTTGCCTATTTCATTATTTGACGTTTTGTGGTTTTGTTGGATAGTCGATGGCAACAAGTACAAAGGGAGCATTTACATGGTCTTCGAGTACATGGACCATGACTTGACTGGGTTGGCTGATAAGCCCGGGATGCGGTTCACCATTCCGCAGATCAAGGTAAAACCACCCCTATGTGTATGATGGTACTGGTTGCTACCAGTTGTAGTTCTTGATCTAGTGTCATGTACCAGTGCTACATGAAGCAACTCCTCACAGGCCTTCACTATTGCCACGTCAATCAAGTCCTGCATCGTGATATTAAAGGTATGTCTAGCTGACTATTTACTTGAATTTTGGGGTTTTCTGGCGAACAATGGCTTCGCTATTTTCATTCTAATCCTGCATCTAAATCAACTCCTGCAGGATCCAACCTCTTGATAGACAATGAGGGTAACTTGAAGTTGGCTGATTTTGGCCTAGCAAGATCATTTTCGAGTGATCATAACGGAAACCTTACTAACCGTGTGATCACTCTGTGGTACAGGTATTGCGGTGTTATCCTTTCGTTCTACAGGTTGTATATTGCATTGTTAGTAATTCGACCTTGCTGACTGTTTTGTTGGGTTAATGATTTTCAGACCACCAGAGTTGCTGCTAGGAAGCACAAAATATGGTCCAGCGGTGGACATGTGGTCAGTGGGTTGTATTTTTGCAGAGCTTCTCAATGGAAAGCCAATACTGCCTGGAAAGAATGAGGTATGGTTTCTTAAGGTGTTGGGGCAAGTTATTTTATCAATTCCTGTCATCAGGTTATTCCTACCATTGTCAAATACTTCATGTTACTAATTGCATGCCTTTCATTTCTATGAATTTTCAAACCTAACTGAAGTGTAAGAATTCTTTTGATGATAATGAAGGGAAATTGTAATGTACTATGTCATAAATCATAATGTGAAGCTAGAGCATTTAGGTAACTGGAAACAAACAGACATGTGTAATACACTTTTGGAGTAATAGAGATTGTACAATATTACAAAATTCTCCATATCTATTTAGATCTATGTACCCTTGTTGGTTCTAACAATGTTGCAAAATTCTCCGTATGTACCATACTCTGCAACTATACCTTTAAATATGGTTACAGTAGGAATGCAAATTCCACTTGTGGATTACTGCATCAATCTAGTGCTCAATTCATTATAGATTACTAAGAGAAATCTGAACTTAACTCCTCAGTCCTCATTCATCTGTACTCTTATTCTACTTCAAAATATGCGTGGTTCTTTTCATGGTCATAAGAATATAGCTGCTCCCTGTCTAGCCTAGCAGACCCTTTGAGACACTTTCTATCAGTGTCTGGAATCATTTAGCACTACGTATTTGTTCCAAGCTTGAACTTGTTCTCTACATGCAATTTTTATTAATCCGTTGTTGCTCTCTGATATTTTATGCAGCCAGACCAACTAACCAAAATATATGAGCTTTGTGGTACCCCTGATGAATTAATTTGGCCGGGTGTGTCAAAAATGCCATGGTATAATAATTTGAAGCCTCCACGCCCATTGAAGAGGCATGTTAAGGATGCTTTTAAACAGTAAGTACTCTGTACTATTACTTTTCTTTTCATGATATATACTTGAAGCTCGCTAAGTTGCCCTTCTTGGAGGAGTGTTGGCTTACTTCTTTGTGTGGTTCTAGTTTTGATTACTATGCGCTAGAGCTCCTGGAGAGGATGTTGACACTGGACCCGTCAAAGGTATAGTTGCTTTGTTTTGGTGTTTGCATACATTTATTTGCTTTGGCATGTGAAAAATATTTATGAGCCTGACTTTCTGTTCATGTTTTCTCAGTTGTCATTTCTTTTTATTTTCAACCATAATTTGACATGAGTTTTGCACTGTTCAGAGGGTATCCGCAAAAGAAGCACTTGATGCTGAATATTTTTGGACTGATCCCCTACCATGTGATCCCAAAAGGTAACACCCGTAGCTCTTTACCTGACTTGCAGCCTGCCATAATCATCTTAAGTTCTATTCATGACAATTAAGGCTGCCATTTTATTTCTCATTAATTCATTGATTGTCCATTTCATGTTTGCTGATACAGCTTGCCAAAGTATGAGGCATCACACGAATACCAGACAAAGAAAAGACGTCAACAGCAGCGGCAAGCTGATGATGCTGCTGCGAAGCGGCAAAAAACGCAGCATCCTCCACCTCATACCCGTTTGCCCCCAATCCAGCAATCAGGGCATTCTCAAATCAGGCCAGGCCAGCCTGCAAACAATCCGCATCCACCAATGGCATCTGGGTCAAATCATCACTATGGAAAACCTCGAGGGCCAGGAGGGCCAAACAGGTACCCACAGGGCGGGAACCAAGGTGGTGGAGGGTATCCGAACCGTGGAGGGCAAGGTGGTGGCTATGGCAGTGGTCCTTACCAACAAGGTCGAGGACCGCCTCCATTCCCTGGCGGTGCGATGGGCGGGACAGGTGGCCCAAGGGGTGGCGGTGGGAACAGTGGCTATGGTGCAGGTGCGCCAAATTTTCCGCAAGCTGGTCCTTATGGTCCGCCTGGTGGCCCAGGCCGGGGGCCAAATTATCCCCCACAGGCTGGTTCTCGAAACCAGCAGCCTCCTCCTTATGGAGGAAACTGGCAATAGTTTGTACCATCTCAGCAACAGCCTAGAAAGCCTTTTGTTTTGCCCTAGAAAGCCTTATTATTATGTCATGTAGGGATTAGTCACGAAAAGGGGAAAACTATGCACTAATGTTGTATTTCAAGTTTAATTTAATGTGCCTGATGGTACCCTTTGCTGGGATTTGAGTAAAAGATACATTATTGTCATTTAGGTGTGGATATGGAAAACGTATGAAAGTAGCTTGAAATTCCATTTAGGTATGGATGTTCAGAAAGAAAAAACTAGCAATGTGTTGTCAAAAATTCTTTCTATTAGCCTTGCACCTGAAATTTTGTTCAAAACAAGTCTCAACAAGTAAATTCTTACAGGAATAATATGTATGCAAGTTTTGATGCCAGAATTTACATTGGTTCAGATTCCACATTGCTGCACGACCTTTGCCCTTGGCCATCTTCTTTGCCTCCTGGTCGTTGATGTCAGTATTGTCATTTAGTATGAAAGTAACCTGAAATTCTGTCTAGGTCATTATTGTCATTTAGGTGTGGATATCCTCCTAGACTCCTAGTCTATGAGAGGAAAACGCATGAAAGTAACCTGAAATTCTGTTTAGGTATCCTCTCAGAAATTTGAGTAAAAGATAGTACATTATTGTGATTTTGGTGTGGATATCCTCCTAGACTCATATTCTATGAGAGGAAAACAGAAATTTGAGTAAAAGATAGTACATTATTGTGATTTTGGTGTGGATATCCTCCTAGACTCATATTCTATGAGAGGAAAACGTATGGAAAAGATTTTGTTTCTGCACCTGAATTTTTATTCAACAATTCTCAACAAGTAAATTCTGACAAGAATAATATGTAGTAGTACACAAGTTTTGATACCAGAATTTACACATTATTACTAAGTTACACTATTCAGGTTCAGGCGTCTACATCGCCGCACGACCTTTGCCCTTGGCCATCTTCTTTGTCTCGTGCTCGTCGATGTCCTTGTGCTGGTAATAGTGCGGCGCGATCTCCACCAGCCACTCCGGCTTGAGCTCCGTCACCTGCCGCATGTACTCCTTGGTTGTCTCCACCAGCTCGTGGTACACCACCCACGGCGGCAGCACCTGCGCCATCCCGGAGCTAGGGTGCACGAACACCATCTGGTGGCTCTTGACGGCACGGTACGACCCGTCCTTCTGCCGCCGCGCCGCGTTGCGGAAGTACCCCGCCGTGAACGCCTTCCTGATCGCGGTGAGGTCGCCGGCGCCGGAGCAGGGCTCGATCTCCACCCGCTCCAGCAGCGCCTCCAGCTGGTCTCGCACGTCCCGCGCGCGCTTCATGGTGCGCGACTGCACGAAGTTCTCGCGGCACCACTGCGGCGAGTAGCCCGACTCCTTCCACGCGTTGTACACGTTGAGCAGCGCCACGTGGTCGCCGACGTCGCCGACGTGGAACGCCTGCTTCGCCGTGTCCGCGTGCACCTGCTTGTCCTTGGGCCGGTAGAAGACGGCGTTCCCGGCCGACAGCATGGCCGCGATGGTGACCACCTCCTCCGAGCACTTGTACTTCTCCGACGCCACGATGGCCTTGGAGAGCATCGGGTCTAGGGGAAACTCCGCCATCCTCCTCCCGGTCTTGGTGAGCTCGCCGCGCCGGTTGAGCGCGCCGAGGGCGAAGAGCTCCTCCAGCGCCTTGAGCAGCGACTCCGACGCCGGAGGGTCCATGAAGTCGAAGTTCACCAGGTCGTTGATGCCCAGCGCCTTGAGCCTCAGCACCACGTTGGCCAGGTTGCTCCGCTGGATCTCCGGCACCGTGTCGTCGTCCAGGTCGTTCCGGAAGTTGAACTCCGTGAAGAGGCGGTAGCACTTGCCGGGCCCCGTGCGCCCCGACCGGCCGGCGCGCTGGTCCGCCGACGCCTTGGAGATGGGCGCGCGGAGCAGCGACTCCATGCCCGTGCGCGGGTTGTACGACTTCATCTTGCAGAACCCCGGGTCGATCACGTACTTGATCCCGTCGATGGTCAGCGACGTCTCGGCGATGTTGGTGGCCAGCACCACCTTGCGCGCGCCCTCCGGCGCCGGCTCGAATATCTTGGCCTGCAGCTCCGTCGGCAGGTTCGCGTAGATCGGGCAGATCACCAGCTCCGGCATCTTGCTGGCAAGCCCCCTCATCGCTTCCTTCAGGGTCTCCTCCACTGTCTCGATCTCCTCCTGCCCCGTCAGGAACAGCAGGATGTCGCCGGCGGGCTCCGTGAGGTGCAGCTGCAGGATCGTGCCCACGGCGGCCTTGATGTAGTTCGCCTCCGGCGCCTTGGTGTAGAGGATGTCCACCTTGTACCGCCGCCCGGGGATCTTGAAGATGGGGGCCTCGTCGAAGAAGTCGCTGAACTTCTCGGCGTTGAGCGTCGCGCTGGAGATGAGCAGCTTCACGTCCGGCCGGAAGCGCACGATGTCCTTGACGAGGCCGAACAGGATGTCCGTGGAGAGCGTGCGCTCGTGCGCCTCGTCCACGATCACCACGCTGTAGCTCGCCAGGTCCGGCTCGCCGAGGAACTCGCGGAGGAGCATCCCGTCCGTCATGTACTTGATCACCGTCTTCTCCGAGGTGCAGTCCTCGAACCTGATGGAGTACCCGACCTCGTGCCCGAGCTTGACGCCCATCTCCTGCGCCACCCTCGCCGCCACGCTCATCGCCGCCACGCGCCGCGGCTGCGTGCACGCGATCTTCTTCCCCTTCGCCGTGTACCCGGCCTCGTGGAGGTACTGGGGTATCTGCGTAGTCTTGCCGGACCCGGTCTCACCGACTATGATCAGCACCTGGTACTCCTCAATGGCCTTGAGCAGATCGTCCTTAAGCTGGTACACTGGCAGATTCTTCCTTTCGTCTTGAAGTTCCCTCTGCAATGCCACCTTCGTGTCAATGGCCTCGGCCAGTTCGTCCATCTCGCCGTCGCCTGCCTGCACCACCGACTTGACAAAGTCGACCGCCGTGTCAAACACGAGCTCGTAGCCGTCGCCGGCCCGGCCACCATCATTTGATCCGAAATGCAGCCGAGATTTTCGTATCTGCTGTTCCTCCCATGCCTCCTGCTCCGAGAAACTGCTCCTCTTCTTGCCGTCTCTCGCCGCTGCGTCGGGGTCATCGTACCGCCGCGTCGCCACGGAGAACCGCTTCTCCTGATCCACGTGTGCTGCGGTGTCGTACGCGTCGGGCATCCTGTAGTAGTCGCCAGCATCGTCGTGCTTCTTGGCGCGATCTTTGACGAGTTCGTAGATTTCCTTGTTGCGCCTGTGGTCCCTCTGCTCGGCGTCCGTCAGCTTGACGTCCTGGAAGAGGTACTCATGGTCGACAATCTCGTCCTGCATCTCCTTCACCTTCTTGTCTGTCCGCTTCTGCAGATACTCGAACCGCGAGGCATTCCTCAGCTCAGCGGTGTCAGTCGCGTCGGAGCGTCGGTCCTGCACGTGCTTGGTCGGCTTCCGATCCATCACTTTCCTGGTGCTCGCGGCGTCGCGCTCCCTGATGTGCCGGTCGAGCTGGGCCTTCTCGACCTGGTCCCTGTCAATCTCGTCTAGTTCGTCCCCGCAAGAATCATCATGGCCGGCGTCCTCCGCCGGTACACGCCGCGCCCGCACGTTTCGCCCCGAATCGTGCACCGCGTCCGCGTCGTCGTCGTCGACGTCCCCTTGGCTCGCGGCATTCTTCTTCCGGAAACGCTTCTTGTTGTCAGAAGAAGACGCGGCAGCAGCGGTGGCGCCCGTGCTCTCTTCTTCTTCTTCTTCTTCTTCGTCGAGCAGCTTGAAGGCGCTCTGCTTCCTGGCGAACGCCGCCGCCTCACGCACCTGCTTCTGGTACTCGCTGGCCCCGGCAGCGGCCTTGCGGGGAAACATGCCGTGCACGTACTCCGCGAAGGCGACGGTGTCGGCGGAGGAGGGCAGCCCCGCGAGGTCGACGAGCCGCGCCGCCAGGTCCGCCGCCGACGCGCTGTCCCGCGCGAGGCGGAGCACCAGCTGCACGACCATGGCCTCGGAGTAGCCCAGCAGCGCGATCAGACGGTCGGAGACCCGCGTCTTGAGCCGGCCCTCCTCGCTCGCCATGGCCTCGATCGACGGATGCGCGCGCGCTCTGGTCGATCCGGCCACGACCGCGACGCGAGCCAAGTCGGTTCCAAAACGAAACGCGTGATCGTTTTATCAGTTGATGCCTCGATGGTGCCGTATTTTGAGTGGATTATGTAATCGAGGCTGCCTAAGTCGGTTCGAAACCGACCCGGTCGGTCGGTGGGTCCAGACCCCATCGCGGACGGTGCTCGATCGCCAACGGGGCTTCAACAATCCTCTCCTAACCGTTCAAAAAAAACAATCCTCTCCTACTTTTTCTTTCGGCAAAAATCAATGGGACAGCGCGAGACTGACCGGTGCCGGAGCAGAGCAGTTGCGCAATCCGGAGGCCTAGGCGCTCTGGTTCAAGTTCAACCATAGTTTTAACGTAAAATCTAATTCTTGCGCGGGCTCGTTTTGGCCTTACCGAGTGCGCTAGTCTGCCGCGTGTCCGATGGCGATCGTGCGGTTCGCTCGGCGCTGGGCTACTGGAACAAAGTAATGACACGGCCGCCTGCTTCCGGAATCCCCGTTCCCCTCTGACCTCTGTTTCTATCCAGCGAGCTCACACACACGAGACAGAGACGACACAGATCTCGCCAGCCATCAGGAGGGATGGCTACCGAGATGGCCGCCGCTGTCCCCGGCACCATCCGCTGCGCCATGGACCAGGCCTGCGCCAGCCCCCGCCACGGCGCCCATCCTCGGCCTTCTTCCTGCCTCCCGACCCCCAACGTCAAAGTCGCCGCCCTGATCCAGCGACTGCTCGCCCTTCCTCTCCTCCCCCGCCCCGCCACCGCATCTGCACGCTCGCCGCCTCCTAGGGCCTCAACCCTTGCGGGGTCCTCCTCATGACCTTCCCCTGTTCCCCAACTCCGCCCTCCTCCGACGCCTCCTCGACATCTTCGTCGCCTTGCCCCGACCGGCCACCACTACGTCCGTGCGCATGCTGTCCGGCTTTCTCCCGTGTCGCGCCCTCGATCCACTGCTCATCCACGACCAACTCAGACACTGGGGACACGGCAGCGTACGCAGACGTGGAGGCCTTCCGCCGCCTCTCAGACATCCCTGACCTACGCGCCCACAGCTGCATGCTCTCTTCCCGGAGCCATGTACGACGTCTTAGCATGCAGCGCTGAAGCCTTCCCGGTGCGAAGGGCAACTGGGTGCAATTGATGTAGCTTCTCGGAGATGAATTGGAGGTTGGGTACGATGCACTGCATCTGGTGAGGTGCAAACTCAACAGATGATTCCCGGTCGGCGTCGTGTCCTACTCTCGGCTACTACTCGACATGCATCCAGGTCGGTGCAACCCTCTGTGTAATCGGGATGCAGCTCTACCACATTTGGTTGTGATTTTGATACATATATATATATATATATATGCTTGGGTGATGAGGGGCATATACTTATCATGCTTAATTAGGATGTAACTTTGTGTATACCGCACATTAGATTGTTACATCTATATGAGTGTGATTTGATATATACCTACAAGTTACAGACAAATGTTTTCTTATGCTTAATTAGGATGTAACTTTTGTGTTTATTGCCCATTTGGTTCTTACATGGCGTGTGATTATTATACATCCAAAAGTTGGTGTATCGGGGTAATGTTTTTCTTATGCTTAATTAGGATGTAACTTTTGTGTTTATTGCCCATTTGGTTCTTACATGGTGTGTGATTAGTTATACACCAAAAGTTGGTGTATCGGGTTAATGTTTTTCTTATGCTTAATTAGGATGTAATTTTGTGTTTATTGGACACTAGATCTTACATTCTGTGGGATACATTGTATGAGTTCCGGCCTGTACTTTGTTCATTCTTAATTAAGATGTACCTTTCTCTCTTTACAAAAATTAAGATCTACTTATGACTTTACTACACACTGGACTCTTACATCATGTTTGATCCATCATACATCTAAAAGTTGGGTGAGATGTAGTTTCCCAAGTTTAATTACGGTGTACCCTTTGTGGTAGCTGCACACTAATTATTACATCCTATGTGACCTAGTATACATCTAAAAGTTACATGTATTTTATATTTTTTATCAACAAAGTGCATGCTATTTTTTATATTTTTCTGTACATGTATTTTAGTATTAACTTTGATATACCATTATGTTTTTTCTTGTCCGATGGAGGATTTTCGTATGCAACTTAAAATGAACTTCTTTCTCTTATGTAACTCCGATGCTTAACATTAGCATAATAACAAAGTTCTTGCACAAACTGGACCAAATTGTTCCCATTTTATTCCATCTTTGCACTACTGTAACTTGCACAAGATGAATTGAATTGGGTCATTTTGTTCTATCTTGCACAAACTAAACTGAATTGTGCCCATTTTATTTCATCTTTCAAAATTTCATCATACACCGTAGGATAATTTAGGTCAAAGTACTTTATGTTAAAAAAACATGTAGTTTTTGTCAATACGAAGATGTAACTATTTGTCTATTTTGCAAGTTGCAATATAACGCCTACAACACAACAACTTATGTCCATTTTTTTCCATTTGTAACAGGATGAAACTATGGCCCTTCTTTTGGCTGCAATACCGACGATGCTCACTCATGGAAGATTATATGAAGGAACAGACCAATATGTTTGATCGGGGACACCGGCTTTATTTTCTTTGCATATAAAAGCATATGCTAGAAACAGCATGTTCAATACAGCTAAAAAAATGAACTTCACGATGTTCTTGGACGCTATGTTTGTTTATGTATTAAAAATATGAAACTGCAAATCCACAAGACTCAGAGGTGACATGTGTTTCTTACATCTAGCAGGTACATGTATCATGTCACAGAGTTTTTATTTGCCTTATACTCCTTCCGTTAGCTGTAACAAATGTAGCTTAGCTACATGTACACTTCACATGATCCTAGAAGGAGTATGTGATTTTCTTTATATGAAGTTGACGTTAGCTGTAACAAGTGTAGTTTAGCTACATCTTGCCGAGAAAGTAATATAGGAGACTAGGAGTAGTAGCTTTTGTTTGGTTTTTGTTGATGGATTGGGGCGTAAACGCGTGAGAAGTGGGGCTCAGGGGCCTGGGGCAAGAAAAAAGGGGCTGGTGCGGAGCTGGGTGAGAAAGGAACCGGGGGAACTAAGACTTTCTGTTTTTGGAACGTACGGAGTTGGTTTACTGCTCATTTTCTAATTTCGGGTGGGGCACTGTCTAAGACCAATCGGTGCCCGCGCACTATGTAGCAGCTCCCTAGTTTTAAAACCGAACCGGATCGGTGGTTTAACCAGAAAAAATTCTAATGTGATGGACTTATTGGTTTTTTAAGAGGCACCGGCCCAAACAACAAAAAAACTGGAAAAAGAAGATGTTTTATGAGAGAAATCGAAGTCGTGAACCTTGTGCTAGACATAAATAGCAACACGTAAAGCCCAATAACACCTGGACACGGAATGTTTTTATGATTACATATTGAAATATATATGTCTAGATCTTCTTGAAATAGGCTTTCGCCCCGCTTTATAAATAAAGCAACCGTCCACAACAAGTATCGCAATACAAAGTCACTTACACACCACATGCTGGGGCCACAGCACAAAAACAACCCAACTCGGACAAAACCCAACGAAAGGAAGGAACTCGCCAGGGGAGTGAACGCCGAAGACACTATGTCGGACTATGGGGGAGCCGCTGAGCCGCCTCCAAGAGCCGGCGAAGAGACGCGTCCAGCCTCGCCTTGTCCCGCTGTCTACATAACGGGTACCATAGCTGCAGAGAGGCCAGAAAGTGGAAAACCGAGTCAGACGCACGCCTAGGGAGAATCTTCTCAATAACCATCTTATTTCGAATATTTCAGAGGGACCACGACAGAGCCGCAAACACTAGCCAGAAGAGGCGACGACCCTTTCCAGCTCGGTTTGCTTGGGTTTCTAGGAATTCACCGAGATCATGGGCCAGCCAGTCCGGGCCCAACGCCTCTCTGGTGAAATTCCACAGAAACCGGGCCGCGGGATAGGTGAACATTATGTGGGTGCCCGTTTCGGGGACCCCACATAATGGACATAACCCGTCCCCTGGCCCATGTCTCTTGGCCACCTCAACCCCCGACGGGAGCCTATCGCGTAACAGTTGCCACACAATTTTTTTTGTCTTCAGCGGGAGAGGTGCTTTCCAGAGGTGCTTGGTCCAGGGGAGGTCCGCATGGCCAAAGAAGGCCCGATATGCCGAGCCTACTGAGAAGGATCCGAACGGGGTGAGGGTCCAAGATACACTATCGGGTTCGTCGGCTAAGGAGGCCGGGTGCTCCGCCCTGAGTTCCCTCCATGCTTCCGTTTCCTCCGGGCCGAAGGTACGACGGAACGAGAGGTTCCATGTACCTCCATGTGCCGCGTTGGATACACGAAGCGCTGGGTCGGAACAAATGGCGAATAGGCTCGGGTAGGCCTCCTGCAACGGGCGCTCTCTGAGCCAGGGTTCCAACCAGAACATGGTCCCCTCCCCGTTCTCAATAGAGATGGCGAGTCCATGCCTGATCTCATTCTTGATCTCCTGAATGGAGTGCTAGAATTGGGATCCATCACGCCGATCACAATCCAGAAGGGTCCGACCTCGCAGGTACTTGGCGTTGATGAGTTTGAGCCACAGGCCGCCATCATCACGCAGGATACGCCATACCCATCTAAGCATTAGGGCCTTGTTGAACTGACGGGATGCAAGGATACCTATGCCCCCAACATCCTTGGGGGCGCAAATGTCTGCCCACTTGACCATGTGGTATTTCTGGAGACCCAAGGAGTCTTGCCAGAAGAACCTAGACAGCTCCTTGTCAAATGTCCCATGCACCCCCTCGGGGAGGAGGTACATGCCCATCATGTACATGGGCAGGCTAGAGAGACATGAGTCAGACGGTCTTGCTGCCTTTAGATGTGAATCTTCCACGCCAAGGTTCGGACCTCAAGCGCACCCTATCCATGAGCGGGTCCAGGTCCCTGATAAGGATCCTGGTGTCTCGGATCGACATCCCCAGGTAAGTGATGGGGAAGGAGGCAAGCCGATAATTGAAATTGTCAGCTATCCTCCGCTGCTCGTCCTGGGAGAACCCTAGTGCGATGATCTCGCTCTTGTCGAAGTTGATACGAAGGACAGACATCTCTTGGAAGCAGAGGAGGAGGAATTTGAGGTTTGCAATGTCCAGAGTCGAGCCTTCAATCATGATCATTGTGTCGTCTGCGTACTGGAGCTGGGTGATGCCGCCCCCGGGGATAAGGTGGCCTACCACGCCGGAGATGTGTCCGGCCGCCTTGGCTTTCTCAAGCATTTCCGCGAGGGCATCAACAACAGCGTTGAAAAGGAGGGGGACAGGGGGTCCCCCTGGCAGACACCATAGGAGGGGCGAAAGTATGGCCCGATCTCTGAAGGGTTTCACGGCATAGTAAATCAAAATTTTCTACGGATGCGAACAGAGGGAAAGCCAAGATCTAATCTAGGAGATGCAAACAACGAGAGAGATTGGATTAGATCTTCATACCCTTGAAGATTCGCACATCGGAACGTTCGTCGGAACGTGGGTGATGTAGTCGTTTCGCTTCTCCTCGTCGCGATCCGATCCGATCTAGCACCACAAGTGGCGGTGCCTCCGTGAGATGCACACGTGCAGCACCTCGACGTCTCCTCCTTCCTCGGACCAGCAAGTATGGTGGAGAGATGGATTGAATCTACAACACGACGGCGTGGTGTATATGGTGGAGAATTTAGCTGAGGCTTCGCCTACAAGCGATCGGGAGGGAGAGGAAGGGCAGGCGGCTAGGGTTGGAGGGAAGGTATGGGGGTTGTGCGCCCACCCCTCTTTATATAGAGGGGGGGCGCAGCCCCTCCCCCAAGCCCAAACCGACGGCCCCAAAGGATAAGGAGTGGGGGGCAAGGAAACCCCCCCTTCTAGAAGCTCTATCTCGAGTTTAAACCTCTCTAGGCCGGCTGGGCCCTATGGGGCCTTGTGCCCCTGGCCCAATGCGGCCAGGACACTCCCTCATAGGCCCATGCCCCCTCCCAGAAGGTGGGGCCACGTTGGTCCCCTTCTGGAAGGTTCTAGAAGCTTCCGGTACAAGACCGATTAACCCGGAACAATTCCGAACTCCAAAAACTGCACTGCCTTATATGAATCTTATTCTCCGGACCACTCCGGAACCTCTCGTGATGTCCCGTATCCCATCCGAGACTCCGAACAAAAACTCATAAACCAATTATCCAATCTATCCTAGCGTCGAGACACGTTAAGTGTGTGACCCTGCGGGTTCGAGAATATGCAGACATGATCTTCTATCAACAATCAACAGTGGGGTCTGGAAACCCATATTGACTCCCACACATTCATCGACGATCATATCGGATGAACCACGATGCCAGGATTCAATCAATCCCATATATATATTCCCTTCGTCTTGCGATATTTTACTTGCCCGAGATTTGATCGTCGGTACCGTCATACCTAGTTCAATCTCGTTCACAGCAAGTACTTTACTCGTTCCGTAATCCGATATCACTTTGTGATTAACTCCTTAACCACATGCTTGCAATCGGTGTTGATATCGATTACCGAGTGGGCCTGAAGTATATCTCTCCGACTTGGGAGGGACAAATCCCATCTCGATACATACAACCCAACAGATACTTTCCGATCACCTGAGAGACACCTTTATGATCACCCTCTTATAGGATGACGTTTGATGACCTTAAAGCTTTCTTCCGATACCAGGGAGTTGTATTATCTCATGGTCTAAGGAATACAATATTTGACATAAGAAAAGCTTCGCAAAGACGAACACGATGACACGATCTAATTGCTTCGCTTAGTTTGGGTCATCACCATATCATTCTCCCAATGATATGATCTCATTATTAATCGACAACTCATGTCCATGGTTAGGAAACCTTAACCATCATTAATCAATGAGCTAGTCCATAGAGGCGTACTAGGGACACGGTGTTGTTCACAAACCACACAAGTATTAAAGTTTCCGCTTAATACAATTCTAGCATGGAATATAAACATTATCATGAACAAGAATTATAATAATAACATCTTTATTATTGCCTCTAGGGCATAATTCCAATAATCTCGCCATTGATGTTAATTGCGTTGCTCCCGGTCATGACGAACTGCATTATCCAGGTGATCAGGCGGTCGTCAAATCCTCGTCTAATGAGGACCTGCCGAAGGAACCGCCAGTCCAAACGATCGTAGGCCTTCTGGAAGTCCAGCTTCAAGAAGATGCCCTTCAATCGTCTGGACTTGATATCGTGGATAATCTCATGGAGGGCCAGGATCCCATCATGTATAAATTTGTCCTTGAGGAAGGCAAATTGATACTGGTGGGTGAGGCGCTCCATGACCGGGGCAAGACGAGAGGCTGGCTAGATCTCAGGCACCTGAGAATTAGTTATGTCTAAGTCGCTGATGTCATTCTAATAATTTGTGCTAATTCTCAGTTGCAACTCATAAGATTTGTACTAGTTCTCAGTTACAACCTAGTTGCAACTCATTAAATTCTCAGTTACACCTAAGTTGCAACTTATGTGTAGCACGAATCATGAGGTAAATCAAACGGTGAAAGAGACGACTGGGACTTAAGAAGTTCTCAGGCACCTGAGAACTAGCAAATCCGATATTATATATACCTTTTATGGTTATTTTGTTCTATTGCTTAAATTTTGATGAAAAAGAACGTTTTTTGTCACCATTGAACCGAATGAATCAGTGTTCTGACCAGCAAAACCAGTAAACCAGTAGCCTCACTAGTTCACTGACTGGTCTAGTTTTTAAAACTACGGGTTCAACACCCTCAGCCCATACGGCAAGTAGCCCACATGTGTCCAACCAGTATGAAGTAAAACAAATCTCCGCCCGGTCGGCCTAAATCTCTATGTCCCCATCGCCTAGTTTGTCGCTAGTACGTCGAGGCCATGGAAGTAGGTCGACATTGCCGAGCACATGAACATGCTCAGTTGTTCTACTGACACGTTACCTGCTGACGGCCTATCAAAACACGAGTTCTAGTACGATATCGAGTGGAACTGCACGTCTACACGAACAGGGAAACTAGGAGAAGTCGTCCGAAGTCCAGGGCCGGTCCACGGATTTTGAGGTCCCTAGGGCAACACAACAACAACGGGGCCTTGTTTAAGGAGAGTATCCCTTGGGGTCAAGGGGGCCATTGCCCTCCTACTCCAGAAAACAACATAAATATATCTTTAATGTTTATGCTAAAATTTTAAAGGTTACTTAAAATTTAAGCATGATTAGCGTTCATGGATTTCTCAACAATGTATGTCAAGGTCCATCACTTTTTCACACACGAAACACTTAAAAAAGGCCCGTCTAAGTCAAACCTTTATTGGCCCTCTCCTGTTAATCTTTAATTATTTCCATCTTTATTTAATCTACTCCTTTATAATTTATTTTTATTTGATCTTCAATTTTTAACTCTTTTTATATTTTTTAAGTATGATAATTAACCTATTTTTCTCTATTTCTTATCAGCCTCTTCTATTTCTCACTTGCACAATCCCTCTTCTCTTCCCCCTCCACTGCTCAGTGTTCAATGGAGCTGTACGACCTGGAGAAAACCGTAAGAATGGCAGGTTAGCAGCGGCGGGAGCAGGACGTTGTTCTTGCTCGGTAGATTGTTCAGTATTGGCAAAACATTATTGCTTAGTATTATCAATGCACCGGTTAAATCAAGTACTCCCTCCGTTTTAAAATATAAGATGTTTTAGCTTTGTAAAGCAATGTATCTAGACTTTATTTAGTATGTAGGTTCATTTGGGTAGAGTAAATTTACACTAAAATAAGTCTAGGTATATTTTTTTACAAACCTAAGACATCTTATATTTTAAAACAGAGAGAGTAAGTTTAACCAGTGGATTGATAATACTAATCAATGATGCATGTATACAACTTCATAATTTCACAACATCACTTCAGAGTTGTTGTATGGATAACAGAAAAACTGACATAGTACATCATGGCCACTTTCATCACAAAGTTTCAAGTAAGAGGACATTTACTCGTGCAAGCGTTTTGAGACTTCGTTCAATAACAACAACCATTTTATTCTTAACCGACTATTTACTGGACACATGATCTGCATATATGGAGTACAAAAAATCTACAACAGCATGAAAGCTCTCCGGGTGACAGATAAACACATAATTATAACGAATTGCTCGGCAGTCAAGTAAACTGCTGGAGAAATCATCTCCATGTAAGCTTGTGGCCTGATTCTTGGATAAGATAACTTCAGACTGCACTCTGCATACTGAATCTCCTGCATTTGTTCGATGTAAGCATAACTCGTACTTTCCAGGAGCCATACGATTTCCCGAAACTAAAGACCAATTTGCACTAACTTTGCAGAACTGTTTCTTTTTCGCCAAGTTAAGAAATATGTTCAGTATAAGAGCCTCACATATTTGTTCTACATACTACACAGGCATGACATACTTACTCGAGACGAAATTCATTGCAGTACGCACGCCTACTTCTTGTTGTCCCACAATCCACACCGGCCCAGCCTTGTCGATGTGCATCCACTTAACCTTCTCGTTGACAAATTGCAAGCTAATTTTTTTAAAATAATATATTTTTTAATCAATTTTACAAATAATACACGAAATGGATATTTTACAAATCTAGCATGCCGTCTTCTTTTTAAAAACTGACCAGAGCTGGTCTTTAATTCAAAAGCCGACCGAGCTAGTCTTTAATTAAAAAGCCGACCAGCCTAACAGCGGGCCCCGCCTGGCCGCGCTGTCGGCCGACAGGGGAGGCCAGCCCATGGTCGGCTTTCCAAAAGACGACCTCGCCGGTCGGTTTTCGAATTAAAGACGCTCGAAGATCCCTGTCGA
The DNA here is from genome assembly GCA_030063025.1 of Avena longiglumis. NCBI lineage: Eukaryota > Viridiplantae > Streptophyta > Magnoliopsida > Poales > Poaceae > Avena > Avena longiglumis. The sequence goes on along the minus strand of CP125974.1, from coordinate 497,383,512 downwards.
CTCTTGCATTGATTATGCATGTTACGTGTTTAGCACATCTAAAATTAGTTTAGGGTTGGCGCCATTGTTTCACGCCGTTTTCTCCCACCACCTTTTCCCGCCTTTTTTCTCGTCCCTGCTTCCCGCCGTTTTTCCCGTCACCGTTTTCCGCCATTTTTTCTCCGCATATTCTTCTCGTTGCCTCTATAAATCTGGGCAACGAAATATTATTTCTTCACCCAGTTCATCTGTTCCTCCTCTTACTCTCGCATTCCCCTCTCCTCTTCATCATGAGTGTGCCCCGTTCAGACCCAAAGTGTAGGGCTAGCAAGCTTTCCACTATGACAGACGCGTTTTCCTGGCCACAGATGTCCATTGACCTTTACCATTTAGCCAGAAATGTTACGATAGACAATAAACCAGCCACATGGGAGGACCTCCTCGCTTGTGATTTTTCTCTCGCTGAGCTTGCTAAGGCAGTTCATCGGAGAGGGTGGAAACTAAGGACCCCAAATCAGGTACGAGAGGATCTTATCAGGATCCAAGCAACGTGGGACACGCTAAATTTCAGGAGTGAAGCTGACATGCTACAGAAGGCCGAGGAACCTTATATGTGGATAGAAGAGAGCGAAGATGAGGATGATATCTTCATGCCGCCATCCGTAGGAACCAAGGAGAGGGCTGAGTCGAACAAGAGGCAGGAGAAGAAGAAAGCGCAGGTCAAGAAGAGCAATGACAATAAGAGCAAGGGCGAGGCATCGTCGAAGGGAAAGGGAAAGGCATCGTGCTAGGGATAGAGAGGGCTCTTATTTATGTACCGCAAGTTATGTTGAACTGTGTTGCAAGATATGTTGAAGTGTTTGTAGAATAAAATCGTGAAATAATAGAAAGGTGTCTCATACATAGATAGATATATGTCTCATACTGTACATAGGTAGATATCACTGGTGTCGACAGCGAGGTGGCGGAGGCCTAGGTGTACTCCATCCATATCTGTGGGGTGGCATCACATCACGGGGAGGTGCAGTTGACCCTTCACTTTGATTTTGCGTATCATGTGTGGAGAAAGGTGGTGGAGTACCTGGTTGATACTGGCCAAACCAGTCTACCTGCTCATGCTAAGTCTGTTGATCCTCGTCATCATTAGTGTCCCATGAACCGTATCCTTCTGCCCGTGTACACGAAATTAAGTACTGAATGATGTCATGATGCATCTAACAATAGTAGGAAGGGACACACTTACCCTAAGGATGAGATTGTGGTCGATAATCGAAGTCCATGAAGGGGACCTGCTGCTGCTTCCACTGGTCGAAAGTAAACTACGACTGCTGCCACGGGTCAGAAGTAAACTGTGACTGCTGCCACCCCGAGCCTCCAGCCTGGTCTGGAGGTGGTGCTCTCGGCGGCGCCTGCTGTGAGAGTCGTGGACGAGGCCCGTGGTGGAGTGGAAGAGGAATCTGCTCCTCGTGCCACCCCGAGCCTCCAGCCTGGTCTAGAGAAGGTGGCTGCTGCATGGGTGGACGCTGGACACGCTCCTCCATGGATCAATGCGGTGGGCGCTGCTGCGTGGAGCGACATGGGGCGCGCTCCTCCATCGAGTGACGCGGTGGGAGCTGTGCTGCTCGGTATTGAACGACGTCCGAGATGCCGGTGCACGTGATAGTCGCGTAGATACTCCGTAGCCTATCCTTCACATGCCGGAGAAAGGACTGAGCCTGCTGACGAGGCACAAGAGGAACAAACGAAAGCGATCATCCATACTGAGCCACCTCAGTCTGTAGCTCCCACGTCATATTGGCCTGCATTTTTCTCATAGTTAAGTACGCACTATATAGATATTCATGTTCATTATGCTCTAAAAAAGTACTTACCGCTGATTGTCTGGACTCTAGTATCGACTAGCTAGGGTATATCTTATCGTCGTGTGCGTGTGAAATGAGACATAGATATGTCATCGACATGTACCTCTATAAGTATCCGTGGAATAGCTCCATATCAAACGGTCCAGCGTTCCACACTTGTGTCATTGCATTCTGCCACTCTTTGACGTAACTCGCAACTAGTAGGAGCCATTGAGTTGAGGTTCTACTATTACCTTTCCGAGAGTACCTGTCACTACAATTTGTTAGACCATCATTAAAGAACAGAGATGAAGTAAGACACATTCCTGATGTACATATATTTACTTACATGTGCACGACATCTGGAAGGGGAACATTCGGACGTGGGGGATATACCATCTGGCAAAGACCGAACTACCGTGATACGTTGGAAACGTATCTATAATTTTTGATGCTCCATGCTTGTTTAGTATCTACTTTTCTTTACCTGTCCACACTTTGAGGTGCTTTTTACAAGTTTTCTGGTACTAACCTATTAACAAGTTGCAACAGTGGCAGATTCCTGTTTTCTGTTGTTTTTGGTTTCAAAAAAGTTAGTAAAGAAATATTCTCGAAATTGGACGGGACAAACGCTAAAGTCAATTACTTTTCATGGGGAACAAGAAGTCCAGAGGAGAGCCGGAGGGGCCGGCCAGGGGGCTCAGACCCACCCCAGGCGCAGGGGCAGGTGGGCCTGCGCCTAGCTAGGGTTTGGCGGCCCTGGCCGCCTCCCGGTCTCGCCCCTTCGCCTATAGCCGCCGCCACCATTGTCCCTAGATCGGGGGGATCTGAAGTTCTTCCCGGCACCCTGCCGGAGGGGAGATCATCCCGGAGGCCTTCTCTCCGGTATTATTCGTGAGTAGTTCCACCTTGGACTATGGGTCCATGTAGTAGCTAGATGGTTGTATCTCCTCCTTTGTGCTTTCATGTATAGATCTTGTGAGCTCCGTTCATGATCAAGATCTAATCTATTTGTAATCATGCATGTTGTGTTTGCGGGGATCCGATGGATATTGAGATTATTATGTTGGTTTGATTAATGGTTTTATCTTTATGATTCTATCATGTCTGTGTTGTTTGTGATCTTGCAAGCTCTCCGTTGCTAGTGGTTATCTTGGCCAAGTAGTTGCTAGTGACTCCAAGAGGGGGTATTTATGCTCGATAGTGGGTTCATGCCTCTAGTTTCCAAGGGAAGTGACAAAAATCTCTTCGGTTGTAGATGTGTTGTTGCTACTAGAGAGAAAACAACGGTCTCTTGTTCATGGAACATGTGGACTGTTTACCTTACACACTTTGCTTAAAGCAGTTGTCTGTTGCTTGCAACTTAATACTGGAGGGGGTTCGGATGATAACCTGAAGATAGACTTCTAGTCATAGATGCAGTTGGATGAGGGTCTATGTATATTGTTGTATTGATCAATCAACCTCATAGGATCTTTCTAGCTAGTAATTGCATTGTTATGCCTTGCTCAGTTCATGTCAATTGCCCCACTGTAATTTGTTTACCCTTCATGCCATGTTGTTTATTTAAGGAGAGCACCTCTAGTGAACTATGGACCCCGGTCCGACTTTACCATTGATACATCTTCCACTGTTACTTGTTTACTTGCTGCAAACCACCATTACCTTCCACACCATACGTTTAATCATTTGTTACAGCAAACCGGTGAGCTTGACAACCTCACTGATTCGTTGGGGCAAAGTCTTGAGTTTGTGTTGTGCAGGTCTCCGTGTTGCTTGCAACACCTGTGTGACGTTCCCTTCCTCCTACTGGTTCAATAACATCGGTTTCTTACTGAGGGAAACTTGCTGTTGTGCTGCTTCATACCTTTCTCTTGGGGTTTCCAACGAAGTGTCCCACGAGAAGTGGTGGGCGCCATCATGCCGCATGACCCTCTGTTGAGACATCTCATCAACTAGGCAATCAAAGATGATCTTCGATTTAGTCAGCTGGTACTCTTGATCTCTAGTGCAGATAATAGATAACCCGCCGGGAGATCGTGCGCGTCGTGCCTGCGTTGTGTACGGCTCCCAAATCACCACATCCTCTTCCAGCGTGTCGAACTTCTCGCTGAACGATGGACAACATCTAACGACTTTCTCTCCCGCGAAACGACACTGCGGGACAAAATAGTTGTTAGTATCCTTCATATTGTAGTACCAAAAGTGCAATTTATTAAGACGTTACACTGACCTTGCGACGGGTTCAGTGAGTGCCAAATGTAGACAAGTCAATTCGCTCATGATCGAACAATAGGTCAGAGTGGTTGACAACTGTTTCTTGTTCCTCGTTGCCGACCATTTGGTTGACACTTACTTCTGGATGGCTGATAGGAAACCTCTCCCATGACCACAACTGCAGTAACGATGGGCATCCTAGCAAGACAGACCTGTCCTTGGTTAATTGGCAAGAATTGCACATACCTTGATACGTAGCTGCTAAGACAGCTAAACCCCAACTCCATTGTGTGCTATGATGAATAGAACAAATATAAAGAACGAAACGCACCTGATAGTGCTCCAACCATCCAAATTTTGGCCCATGATTTTCACTAGAAAAGGCCTGAGCTCCATCACGAATGCCAAAAAACCGTTGGGCCATGTCTTGGGCCTAATTTGCCTGCGGATCCACTAGGCCTATGGGCACGCCAGCCAATGGAAGTCCCAGCAAGCATGAGACATCCTGAAGGGTAGGAGCCAGCTCTCCCCAGCGAAAGTGAAAAGTGTGAGTCTCGGGCCTCCATCGATCCACCAAGCACGTGAGCAAAGAAAAGTCATAGTGTAGGCGAGAAGTCTGAAAGCCAAGCTGTCGCCCTTCTATCTCCTTCATACGAGTGGCCTCAACCAAACGAACGAATGGTAAGAGCCCATCCCACTTCAATATGCATATGGAGATAACAGAACAATTTAGTTACTCTGGCCCATTAACATCCCAACAACAAGAGAAATAAATGTCATATACCTCTGAAGCCAATCAGGGTGTATGCACCAGTTCGACATGGGAGTGCGAGTTACTAGGTGCTTCAAGGTCCCCGAGTTAGCATCCATTAACGTTGAACGGTGCTTTCTATCTATGTCAGCATTCAACAAAGATCCTGCCATCTGCACATAACAAATTTAGAACATAGTTTCACACATATTATAAATTTAAGACATAGTTTCACACATATTACAAGTTTAAGACATAGTTTCACACATATTACAAATTTAAGACATAGTTCCACACATATTACAAGTTTAAGACATAGTTCCTCATATATTACAAATTTAAGACATAGTTCCACACATATTACAAATTTAAGACATAGTTCCACACATATTACAAATTTAAGACATAGTTCCACACATATCACAAATTTAAGACATAGTTCCACACATCTAGTTTCTTCCTCTGCCTCTTCTTCCTCGGCTGCCACGTCCACGAGGAGCCGATCCTCCAGTCCTGAAGATGTGGAAATTGGTGTCTATATGACCAAATTGATTACATATAAACATTGCCTAGTAGGGCCTCCGACTTCAGATTCATCCATATCATTACAGATGCGGACACGTTGTCGCCTTCCTCTTCCTATCTGCATTAGTTCAGGATCTGGGATGTAAACCCTTTTACCTAGATTTACTTTGTTGAAATTTCCCCATGCCCTATATCCCATCATCTCGCATGTCCACGTATTGATCACCGACTCCTTAAGGAAATAAGGAGACACAAACGAGATCGCATCCATACCCATCAGCCCACATGCAGCTAGTACATGCGAGCAAGACAGATGCAACAACTTGGGTTTATTGCACGTGCACTCACACGTTGACCAGACTTCATTGCCTATCCTCACCTCCTGTGTCTTTACCTCTTCTCTAGTTCCGATCCGGTTGGAAGGGAGGCGTACCTCGAACCTTCTTTCCTAATTATCGATGGCGACGACATGCATGGACCGAGCCTTCTCCATCTTGGCATCCATGTAATGCATGATCTTTGAACAGTACCTCGTGTTTGGGTTGTTCATGATATGCATCTAAGACATATGGAGTCTGTCTCTGAAGTACTTCAAAGTTCTGGTGAAAATACACTCCACAATGGATGTTAATGGCAGAGCCTTGCTTCCTCTCAAGACAAAGTTGTAAGTTTCAACCAGATTTGTAGTCATGACGCCAAACCTAGCACCATGAGTGTCATGCAGCAGAGACCACCTTTCTACAGGCTCGTGTTGTATCCATTCCTGAATTTTTTTAATCCTTCTTCCAGGCCTTCTCCTAGTACCGAGTTGGTCAAATCCTAGCAGATCACAAAGGGCAATGGGTTCTTCCTTCGGTGGTGATACTCTTGTTGTTGCTTGTGCAGCTAACGCCGCTACATGAGCTGCGACCGCTGCTTCTCTAGCTGCTCTCCTCTAAGTCACATGTTTTTTAGCGAAGTCATCCAGATAGCCACGACACTTGATGTACTTCCACTTTTGGTTCTTCTTGCAAAGCTTCTTGAATAGGTTCATAAGGGCCTTGTTCCTGAACTGTGAGAAAAAGTTGGCCCCTAGATGCCGCATGCACCAACGACTCTGCATGTCCTGCCATGGAGTTACTTCATCAGGAGTAGGCTGTGTGAGATTTTTTTATCGCGCTTAGTATACCTGGATGCCTATCATGAAGGATGCATACATTCGGGGTATCTCTCACAATTGCTATCTTCAGCTGCCTGAAAAAACATACCCAACTCTCGGTGTTCTCGCTCTCCACGAAAGCAAATGCAAGTGGAACAACTTGATTGTTCCCGTCTTGACCTATGGCAGTCAATATCTGACCCCTGCACTTGCCAGTGAGAAATGTACCATCCACACAGATGACTGGTCGACATTGGGTGAAAGCTTCTATGCATATAGCAAATGATAAGAACACTTGATGCAACAGCCTCAAATTAGGTTCCTGTGGCAACATAAAGTGTTGGATGTCCACGTAGGTGCCTGGATTCCTAGCCTGCAGTGTCTGGAGCATCCTAACAACACAGTCGTATCCGTCTCGAAACGAACTAAATCTTGCCTCCAGTGCCCTCTGCTTAGCCCTCCAAGCCTTTCTGTAAGAAATATTATTGCAGAATCTGACAACAACTTTGTTGATGATAGCTTTCACCCCCATGGCTTTGCTCTCCACTATCTCCGTGTATAACAGTCTGGCCAAGAGGGTTGACGTGAGGTTACGATAGTCCTGAAGGACACTATCAAGTTGACATGTGTGCTTCACAATATTGGTGACCTTCCAGTTGGTGTAATACCTAGGGACATGGGCATGCACCCTTGCAGGGAATCCGGCTTCCGTGCAAACCAATGTCAAATATTGCTGGGATGACACCTTCGTTTTGAAGACCGGTTGCATGGACATTGCCCACTCAACGATTGCTTCCTACAAATGTATCTTGCTAGGATATAATGCACCCAGAGAGATGTTGTTCGCGTGATAGTTTTATAGTCTTCACTTGAACTTCAGAGGTGCCATGGAATTTATGTTTTGCTCTACAATCAAAGGAAAGCGAGATACCACTTTATCATACCTTCTTATGAGTATTACAATGTTGCTTATGCTTATGTTTCATGTTGCTTATTATTATTGTGTTGGAATCTCTTCATAGCTTGTGTGACTATTGAGTAGACTTAGTTGCATACTCCTTATATGAATTGCCTAAGTATTTGATCATATGCTGAGAATATATACATCTTATAAAGCAAATGTATTCATGAAAGTTTCTTTTATCGCACTCAGTTTTCAACTGAATTGCTTGAAGACAAGCAATAAGCTAAGCTTGGGGGAGTTGATACGTCCAAAACGTATCTACTTTCCCGAACACTTTTGTTATTGTTTCTCCTCTAATTTGTGTGATTTGGATATTACTAACACAGACTGGCGCTGTTTTCAGCAGAATTGCTTTGATGTCTCGTATTTGTGCAGGAAATCAACTTTCAGGAAAAATTCCGGAAAATATCGCAAAACTCCTATTTTACCAGAAGACTCATGGAGCCAGAAGACGAGACGGAGAAGGGCCACGAGGAGCCCACACCACCTGGTGGAGCGGGCCAGGCTAGGCCACGCCAGGGGGTGGTGTGGCCACCTCGGGCACCCCCTCGACCTATCCTTCCGCCTACATAAGCCCTCTGACCTAAAAACATAAGGGGGTTTGACGCTTTTCCAGATAGAGTTGGAGAAGATCATTGCCATCATTATCACCGACGCCTCTCCATCAATCATACATGTTTCCCCCATCCATGAGTGAGTAATCCCCCGCTATAGGCTATGAGAATGGTAGGAATTGGATGAGATCTATCATGTAATCGAATAAGATTGTTAGGGCAGGGTGCCTAGTATCTATTGTTAGTGTTTTTTGACATTATTGCAACTTGTTATGCTTAATGCTTGTCACTAGGGCCCGAGTGCCATGATCTCAGATCTGAACATGTTATTGATTCATGATAATATTATTGGTTGTGATCTTACCTGCAAGTTGTTTACATATATTATTGTCTGGAACCCCTGGAGTGTCAGAAATCGGCATAACCGGAGGGGATGGATGTGATGTGAGGATCACGTGTGTTTAAGGAGTATTAATGCTTTGCTCTGGTACTCTATTAAAAAGAGTACCTTAATTGCCAGTAGATTCCCTTGAGGCCCCGCTGCAACGGGCTGACAGGACAAAAGATGTTGTGCAAGTTCTCATTGCGAGCACGTATGACTATATATGGAACACATGCCTATGATTATTTAGTACTTGGATGCTTTATCTTATTTATCTGCAAATGCCCTAGATCTTGATATTACATGATTAGTCTTGTCCATGCAACGCTCGTCCATCCATCCCTATGCCTACCGCATTCAAATCCTGTTGTTTGCTACTATTATTACTGCCTTTATTTTACTACTGCCTTTATTTTACTACTGCTGTTACTTTGTTGTTGCTACTATAAAACTGTTGCTACTGATAAACTGTGTGAGTAAGACTATTTCCAGGTGCAACTGAATTGACAAATTAGTTGTTAAGGCTTATATATATTCTTTGGCTCCCCTTGTGTCGTATCAATAAATTGAGTTTTACTTCTCTCGAAGACTGTTACGATCCCCTATACTTGTGGGTCACCAGGCACCAACGACATCTGCATTTTTCGACTCCAAGCTGTTGACATGAATAAGTACCTGCTCAAGTCTATGACTCGACCAGACACTCGAGGGCTACTCCCATAGGGAGTGCCGGTCACGCACCCTATGATGACCACTGTTGTTATCCTTCGGATCCCTTGTGTCGACTGCGTCGACATATGAAAAAACGCCAATTGAACACTACAGCGACTATGCCCACTAAAAATTATTGCTAAGTAAAGAGACAACGTCTCCTTAGCCACCCGAATCATCTCCATGATGACAAACATTCAGATGTTGTGTCTACGATGCAAATATAATACCTACAAATACAATATGATGGCCTGGCAATATACCTGTTGCGCTCTGACAGATACATACCGTGCCTATAGGCGCGATAAAAAATCCTGACGGACGGGTTGGATACATGCTCAAAACACTTGAATTCAGCTCTGTAAGGCCTCCAAGGCTTGAGTCGAATTACGCCATCAATTTTCTAAATTTGAGTCCGGTGACTCGAGTTTGAGTAGATAGCGTTATTTTGCCCAAAGACAATTAACTGATCTCGGTCTGCCTGATGAGTCAGGCACACGTATCAACTATCCCTATGAGTCAAACAATATGACCTGATAAACCTTCGGATGACTATCAGATATTTCCAGCATTAGAAGACTTCAGAGTTTCCATCTAAATCTATGATTCGACTAGACACTCGGAGGCTACTGCCATGGGTAATGCCCTATGGGTACCCGAGATTGCCCTATCCAGTATGGCCCAATAGGATCCCACATGATGATACACATATGATGACAAAACCTAGAAGGATTCAGGTGGACCAGGCCCATGAAGGACACGACTGCCTTGGAGGATATGTCAAACTCTAGATAGAAACTTAAAAGGAAAACCCTAAAATTGTAACCACTTGGCCTCTATCCTGAGACCTGGACTCCCCATATAAAGGCCAGAAGGGACCGACAAGGAGGACATCCAAAACCCTAGCACATACACCTGCCAGATTACATCTGCGCATCATCGCTATCAATGCACCCTGGTAACCTTTGGTTCTTCGATAATCAAAGAGTAGATAAGCAGAAGTAGGGTTTTCCCTCTAGAGGCCTAAACCCGGGTAAACATCGTGTACCCGTGTTGCTTGACTGTTAGCCAAACGAGTGCACCCCTCTTCCTCAAACTCAAGTTCATTAACAATGGGCATTGATGTGTTCACCCCATGTCAGGTGCCATCGGCGGCCTCAGAGGGTCGACCCGTTGGCCACAAGAAGGCCAAGGCCATGAGGGACGCAACGCCAGCCATCGAGAAGCTACACTTGTCCATCCTGGCCTGCATGGCCGACACCGCCATGAGGGCAGATCAGTCCACCAGGATGGAAGAGATAGCCACGGCAAGTTGAGCGTCGGTCATCGAGCGACAGGACATCAAGCTCGGACTCATCAGGCCACTATGGCGGCAACAAAGAGGAAGGATGAATTAGCGATCTTGATGGTCGACGCGAAGGACATGGAGGACGAGATGAAGGAGTGGTGTGTTGATCAACACGCCTTGATCCTCTCCGAGAGCCGAGCGGCCGCCAACCAGGACAGCACCCTGACGCCGGCGACCCCGACCCTAATCGGCACCTAGGCCAGCACCCCATTCCGCTGTTGGCAACCCCAGAGTTGCCTCCTACCGTGGCGGATGGTCTCCCCTGTTTTATTTTCGTGTTCTGCGCATTTTTATTTTAATCAATAGACTTGTACTGCGGTGATCTGTGACGACTGTTCGCCTGGACTATGCTATGTCTGATGGCGACAAACTATGTTTAATTTCCAGTAACTTTTTAATTGTTTGAATTTATCAAATACGATTGAGGGGCTATTTGAGTCTGGCGCCCGACGACCAGGAGGCTATGACCCCGGATAGGAGGTACCTGAGCCAAAGCCCCATAAGGGGACCACAGGGGCCATATTAGGGGAGGGGGGGAGTGGAAATGCTCTTAGGTAGTAGAGATTCAAGATGGAAACAGGGCCGGGGATGAATCCATAGTCCCTGCCCCGATCCCTGCTAGTCCTTGTCCATAGTCCCTGCCCCGATCCCCGCTAGTCCTTGTCCCCACCAATCCCTGCTAGGCTATCAGGAGCAAAACATCCCCCATCCCCGCCAACAGCGGTTACCCGGTACCCGCCAAGGACTCCACGCGGATGCGCCCAACACGGCGGTCTGATGCAGAAGAACGCCGACGATGACCTGATGCAAGCGGGAAGATGCATGAACAATGACAACGAGCAGATGCATAGGAATCCTAGGAAGAGCGGATGTAGGGGACACCCGCGACAAGGAGATGTAGGGGATGCAGGCGACTAACCCCTCCTTTCGTCGGATGGAAGTGCGCTGGCGGCCGCCATCGATGTGAATCTCCAGTGGAGGTTGGAGGAAGGAGGGGTGCCGTTCAATTGAGTCATGGGATAGGAGGTTGGCAAACTGGCGGTAGCTCGTGCGGGATGGGAGTGGAGAGACGAGGGGAAAAGAATGGAATGGTGGGTAGTGGGCTATTCGGATTAAATTTTTATTAGACTGACAGATGGGGGTCAGGTACCCATGGATCCTTCACAGAGGGAATTTGCCCCTCCCCATGTTCGCCCTACCGCTTATCGGGTACCCGCCTCGCTATCTCCATAGAGCCAATCTGTTTCCCATCCCTAGTTATTCATGGGTATATGCCCGCTGGTGCCTGACTCTACGGAAAAAATTGCCATTTTGAGTAGAGATTGGACGGTGGGGAGTGGGGCGATTCCTCATCAGGCAGGTGGGACTACCTACGGGAGGCCCGCTTATGCCCGCACATTTTAAGTGGGCGTCCCGCAGGAGCCTGCAAAACTTACGTGGGTGTCCTCCATCCCACGTATGCTCACATATGTCCACAAATGCGTCAATGCAATTGTTTCTCACATAGTGTTGATTAAAAATTCTCAGTAAGCACGATGTGATCACAATAAAATATCTATGTACCAAGGTAGGCTAATGGAGCTGTCATTTTAGCCCATATACCAAGGTAGGCTAATGAAGCTGTCATTTTAGCACTATGCAAGTGGGTTTTCCTAGCAGAGTACTATAGTAAAAATTTCATCCTAGAACCAGCAGGGTTTCCTAGCAGAGTACTATTACTTGAACTAAAATTAAGCCTTCTATTAAATGATCCATTTCTTCACCCTTGATTAGCTTCACTTCGAGGCGGCAAGTCCATATGACTTACTGATACTACATCAACACAAATGTGATTCAATTATTAGAAACAAAAATATGATTAAATTGCTCTCTTTGTATACAGGTGAGTGAGAACAACAGTATATTAAGCATAAGCGTGAAATGAAATAGAAACTAGTCTGAATTCTCCAACCTAATAGCCAATAACTAATTTCTACCTGAGAATGGAAAGAAATGGCAAGTAAGTGACAAGAGATAATATCATGGTGCAGCAAAAGCATCATGGCGAGAAAACACATATTGTAACAATAACAACCATATTTTGCTATCAGCTAGCGGATATACTTGCATACATGGCAGCTAAACATCATAAGAACTAATCGTATGATTCAAATTATACCCGCAGACATCTAATTGAAAGATTTCTTAGATGTAAAGAAAGATGAGAAAAGGGTGTTACAACACCATAATAAAGGCACGCCCCAAAGATGAGAAGAGAAAATCGTAGCATCTTGTACAGATGTTCCCGAGGTTTCAAAGAAGTCCTTTCTCTAGTTTTTGTATGTCCGTACTTACTCCTTCCGTTTCATTATATAACATGTTTTAGCTTTGTGAAAGGAAACGGAGGGGGTATATTCTTAAATACTTGCCGGATGGGAATCTCTCTAGTTTCATATGAGATCAACTGACATCATTAATACAAGCATTCAAGCATGGCATTGATTTAAGGGACAATACCATAGCAGTTCTGAAGTTCAAGCTGGTTGCAATTGTACAAATGTCTGCTGATCTCTGATGTTCTCAAGTTAATATTGAAGTTGAACTAAAGTAGCTACACTCTAATTTGTACTAGTCCAAGTTAAGAGTGAAAAATTAAAGAACAGTACAATAGTTGGAACACTACCTTGAAGCACAACAGCCATACTTCCAGCTGTGTTACTGTAAAAATAATATTGCTTAGCCACAAGGTGGTACTGTATAATTCTTTGGTTTGGTTCTCACTAATTTTTTGCTTTTTGGTTCATGCCTGGTGCTTTCTTGTACACTGTTCTTTTGATGCTGTGTACAAAAACCCATGTAAGAATTCTATAGAAAAACTTAAACTTCGTTAATACTTCTATAGAATAATTCTTGGAAAACCAAACCAGACCACAATACCGGTTCTGATCATTCAAAAACTTCTGATTCACCTGGTTTGTACGCACCATCAATCCTATTGTTGAATTTGTAGAATTACTTCTCAGCTAAGAATACAAACGGAAAAAATCTCAAAAATACCTTGTGCTTTGGACCTTGAGTATCATTGCCCATGCCCACATTAGATTTATGTCTGTGGAGTTTCCCACCAACCATAAGCTCCTGGCTGATCACGCCCCAAGATGTCTCTCCCTGCAAATCTTGTCAGCAACCGGGATCGGAATCGTAGGAGGAGCAGCGGCCACCGGGATCAGAGGAGGTGGTACATGGAGAAAGGGGGACAGATGAGTGTAGGGAGTGGACCTTTCCCTGGATCCGGAGGAGGAGCGGCTGCCATGGCGCGCGGTGGCCGATAGCGCTCTAGCGACACCCCTTTTCGGCGGCTCCCTTGATGGCAACCTAAGAGAATCAGATAGCTATGTCCTGCGGGTATCGACTAGAGAATTTGCCGCGCCATCAGGTCGCGTGAAATAGTTGGTCAGATGTACCGTCGGAGATTACCCCGCATATAATTTATTGTCTCAAGTTATCGTAGAAATAGCTGTACTATCTTACCTGATAAAAGAGGCTAAGGGCGGTAAAATTATTGTCAAAGAATTAAAAATCTCAAAAGAATCTAAATTATCGATGGTAAATTGCAGCCTAGAATTATATGTAGATGGCTACTATGAATTTATGGCCAGGAGAGAGTGTCGAAAAATTATCGCAGAAAAATAACTGCTGATGAATTACATAGAGAATCACTGATCGTTGAGAAGTTACGTTTGGAATAACAACAGACGGGAAATTACAGCTGAAATTACAGCTGGGAGAATGTGTCCGGAATTACTACCAAAGGATATAATAGAAGTCCACGAAAATTACCGCGAGAGAATTACAGTGGAAGAAATACTCACCTCTAAGGAGATACAGATAATTATGGTCGGGAAATTGCAGACAGAAAATCATCTCGAAAAACTATTAGTCGAAGTGGAAAAGCAAAATTAAACACCATAGGAAAGACCAAGGAAATTATTAGCTGCAAAAAATATGTATGTCGGGAAATTATGGTGAAATACTGGTTTAGTCAGAAAATTATTGTCAGAAATTACCGTCGTGCCGTCAAAGGTTTACTATGACAAATTAATCATCAGAAAATTATTGCTATATAAGTTGTTCGACTTGTTATGAGGCATTGACCGAAAGTACAGAGCCACTTAGAATTTACAATCTAAATTTTTTCTAAAAAATTATAGCAGTACGACATGTCACAAGGCAGTTCGTCAAAGTAGAGAGTCCATTGGAATTGACGTGTAAAATTACATTTAAAAAATTATAGATATGGCATATGCCGCAAGACGATTGGACAAAAGTAGGAATATAGTATCTAATGTAGACCGTTGGATCAAAAATCGATGACGGAAAGAGCAACGCGGACTGTTCATGTGCGCTGACACTGTTTATATGAGGTCATAGTGCCGTGCTGCCGGGCGTACTCCGGGCCCTCAATCCCACGTGTTTCCGATTATATGGACTTGGGTAGTGGGCCCGTGGACCAAATCAGGCCATCGGGCCGTGCTGGCCGCCACAAGACGCCAAAAAGGCCCCAAGCCCGACATCGCCGGCGGCCTGCCGTCTTGGCACGCCGGTGCCGCGTCTGCCGACAGCCAGCACGCGAGCGACACGCTGGCCGCCCGCCAGCACGCGAGGGCCCGCCACGCGTGGAGCCAGGTGGGCCGCTGGCTGGATTTTGAATTTTCGTGGGGGTGGGGCAGGCGTTGAAAATTTGAATCGACCAGGGGGCCCAGGGGGAGAGGGGGGCAGGGGCCGTTTTTTTGTCATTTTGACTGTTTGGTTAGGGTTTGAGGGTAGTTTGGTCCGTTTTTTTATATTTTTAGGGTTTTAGGTCATTGGGAAGGGCTTTTTGGTCTGAATTTGATCAAATTTTTGCTATAAAAAGGGCAGCGCACCCCTCTCAATCTCCACACCATCCAACCCCTCTCTCATATCCTACACCAACACATGGCTAATCCCAACCAGTTTCTTTTCAATCCCGAAGATTTGGGGGTCGATATCAATATTCCTCCCGACTTCAATACTTCTCCCTTCCACAGCAATGACAACATCGACACCATGCAATATCCATATACCCCCTTCGAGCAACCAACACCATCAAACACAAGTTCTCCTAATACATCCACCACTTCTGCTAGCCAAATTTCCACCTCTACCCAGTAAGCGGAAAAAAACCTCTAGCATCTGGCAGCACTTTGAGGAAGAAGAATATATTGACGCCGAAGGTGTGACGAAGTTGAGAGCTCGGTGCTTGCATCCGGGTTGCTCGAGCAAGTTTGCTCTGCAGGTGGGAGGAGGGAACGGCCACATGACGAGGCACGCGAGGACCCACGCCAGAGCAGATGGAGAGGCCGCGGCGATCCAGAGCAGGATCAACTTCAACCCCGACGGCACCTCCCGAGGTATATTTGTCTATGATTCAGCTCGTCAAAGATATGCTCTTGCAACATTGATTGTCGTTAATGATTTACCATTAGGGTTTGGCGAGTCTCCTGGTTTTGTTGAATATATTAGAACTGCTCACACCCCTAGTTTTACACCAGTCTCTAGACAAACTATAACTAGGGATATAAAAAAGCTAGCCAAAGCAGGTCGTGTCGCTATGAAAGAACAATTAGTATCGTCAACTTTTTCAGTCTCCATAACTTCTGATATTTGGAGTGGTCGTGCTAAGCAAGATTATATTACTGTTGTTGCTCATTATGTTAGCTCGTCATGGGAATTAAATAAAAGGATAATATGATTTGAGTTAATCGATGTATCACACAATGGTGTGAATATTGCTAATGCTATACTTAAAGTTGTTACTGAATTTGGTCTTACCGACAAGATATTTGCAGTAACTTTGGATAATGCTTCTGCAAATACTACTGCAATGAATACTCTAATTCCTATATTTGAAGTATATGCATCAAAATTCCTACTTCATCAACGTTGTGCTTGTCATATAATTAATCTTATTGCTAAAAGTGCTTTAGATGATCTAGAACCACACATTGATAAATTGCGTTTGGCAATATCATGGTTGAATGCTTCTAATACTAGACTTGGAGACTATAGAAATTATTGTGCTGTTATTAATGTACCATTCCATGGTCTTCATCTAGACATGCTGGTTAGATGGAACTCTATATATATGATGCTTTAGTTAGTTATACGTGACCAAGTTCAATTTTTCGCATTTGTTAATGCAAATTTTCATCAAAATGACGGGGAACCTTTACTTGGTGAAGCTACTTGGCACGTTGCTGAATCAATCTTTAAGTTTCTAGCAACATTTTATGAATCAACTGTCACTTTATCTGGGGTTTATTATCCCACATCTCATTTGATTGTGCATCATATTTTAGAAATTGCCCAACACCTCAAAGAGTATGAAAATGATGCCACCTTACTAGTAGCCGTCTATAACATGAAACAAAAATATCTCAAATATTGGCAAATTATCCCTTTGCTCTATGCTACCGCATTTATTTTGGATCCTAGGGCTAAAATGGAAGGGTTTTGTCGGGGGTGTACCCCCGGGTACCCCAGAGTTGGTAAATTAAGTAAGTCAACAAAATACGTATGTATGAAAATGGTATTAAATATGAGTACAAAGGATAAACAGAAAAGGATAAAGGGAAAAAGAGGACCTGGGCCGAAGTAGACTTAATTCGGCCTGCTCCCACTACTCCTCCTAGGCCAGACAGCAGCGTTGGGCCGAATCAGATGTCAGTTCGGCCCACCAGACCGAACTATAGCCGAACCAGCAGCCAGCGCCCTCCAGGACTCCTCCTCGCTCCCACCAAGCCGCCTCCACGCCTGCTCACCTCATCGCCAGCATCCCGCTCCGCCTCGTCGATCGATCCCCCGAGTGGGCCGAGATGAGCAGGATTCGGCCCACCTCGGGTCATCGCCATCACCCCAAGGTCCTCCCGCCAAGGCGCCTCTTCGATCCCGCCAGATCCCTCTGTCGCCGATCTCCCGCCAGCGTCCTCACCATACGTCGCCCGGGTGGGCTGATTCGCCCATCTGGGACTCCTTCCAAGCCAACCTCTGCACCGCCTCCAGCAGCCCGGGTGGGCCAACACTGTGGCCCGTCCCGGGGTATCTGCGCCCCAAAGCTCCGCCCCATGGGCCGAATTAGACCAAACCTACTGGCTGCCTTCGGCCGACTAAGAAGGGAGCCATTGGGGCCCTCGATGCCGGGCTGCTTTATCACCCCAGGCCGAATTAATTCCTTCCTAGGCCGAATTTCCACTATGCCCTAAGCTCTTGGGCCGAGTTACAATGACCTGAACGCCCTGTTATTCATCTCCAGATGCCTCCACAATCTCTACAAGCGCGCGCCAGCGGATCAAGACAAGACCAACAAGTATTGTGCCAATCTTGGGAGCCCACCAGCTCAGACTGGCACATGGCGTATGGGATATACCCATGGCATCTAACAAGATGCCAGGGATATGCTCTTAGCATCAAATAAGATGCTAGGGAATATGCCTGGCATATCCAAAGATGCCAAGGCATATGCTCAGCATCTCAGGAAGATGCCCGGAATATGCCGTCTAGATGCTTAGCGTGTAGCACAAGATTTGTCCACTGGGCTCCCATTTATAAGGAGCACCAGGGGGATCGTTCACAGGAGGCCCGAAGGGTTCCTCCTCTCTCAGCTCAATAGGAGCTCTCCTTCTTCTTCCTCCTCCACTCTCATGGAGAGATCTAGATAGAGGCATAGGAGATACAGCTCAAGGAGCATGATTGTAGCCACAAGTATGGCCAGATTATAAGAGATTATATGTAGAGAATGAGGTGTTATCTCCACTTGAGAGCTTCAATCCAATATACATTGTATTTCTCTTTGTTCATACGAGTGCGGTCTTCACTGCATCATCCCTCCCCGGATTCCTCCACGTCCATCGGCCCCAACTTTAGCCTACCCATGGCATATGCCGTGATACCACCACGACATTTGGCGCCCACCGTGGGGCCTTCTAGTGGTGTTGGTTGGGTTTCTATCCGGACGGGAACATCTTCATCAACTTCTTCCTCATAAGGCTCATTCAGCTTCACCAAGTCAACAGAGAACAAAGAGTAAGCGCAGAGACTCTCTAAGTCTAATTCATCAAAGCAGGTAAGACTCAGCAAGAAGGACTCAAACATTACTCCAAGCTTACTGTAAGTACCAAGTAACTCAGCAGGAGAGGTACGACCTATCAAGACTCACTGTAACACCCTCAGAATCGGTCCTATGCAAGTTTTAGCAAAACTCGCCAAACCCGCATAGAAACGATTCGAAGGTGCCCACCAGGCACTTTCGTGCGGGTGGAAAGCAAAGTAATAACATTACACAACAGTCCTCGATGGGACCCACCGAACAGATAGATATACAACAGCGACTCAAAGAGTCAAGAATACAAATATACGGTACAAAGATCCAAATCACCTTGAAAACGATAGGGCGTCCGACTACGGACAAGATGCAAATGGGGCTAAGAGCCCTGAAGAATAACCAATGGCGTCCATAACCCTGCCCAGGCCAAGCCGGAAGGGTAACCCTGCTAACGGCGTCGATCCCAAAACCTGCTTAAACAAAAAGGGTGCCGACAAAGGGCAAAGGAAAAGAAGGAGCCAAGATCTTGAGGCCAAGACACAGCGAGGCTAGAATTCGGTCCTCGCCTACATAGGTATGGTGGATGGCGAAGCGTGAAGATGCACTAAACAACCTATAGAGACTCGATAACCTGGCGGTTATCGAGAGGGTGAGAAAGACCTATTCGGATCCAACACGAGACTATCATCAAACAAACCCATCTGGCGTTTCCCCTCGAGACCAATCGAGGAAGTCAACCGAGGAACGCACACGCTGGCGTTTTACTTATTCGATTATCGTTGCAGCAATTACTAGTCGGTTTAGATAATCGTCACGATAAAGTAAAGTAAGCACCTTTAGTTAGTCATTCCGTGATAGTGGCGCACTTACTAGTCGATTCAATTATCATGAGATAACCCAAAACCCAAAGGATCGTTGATACTTTTACTTAGCCATTCCGTAGTGAAGTCGATTACTAATCATATCGAAACAAGTTAATTTAAAACAGTAAACTTTAGTTATAGTTGTCTATGATCGACATCGTGCTCCAAGTCGTCCATAACCGCGACACGGCTTCTCGAAAAGATTAAACCGCAGGGTGCACCAAAGTATCCACAGCACTTGACCCTTTTGCCGGATCGTTAACATACACCCATCGGTATGTCGGCGGGCCTAAGTCACGACGTTCCTGCACTCCAAAGAAAGCAATCGGGGCCACCCCACTAAGTACACCATAGAACGGCGGTCTCGAGACGGACTTAGGGTTGCCAATGGTCAGATGCGAGATCCCCAAACGGGATGCCGATACAGCGTAATCACTCCGCTTCCTAAGCGATGCAGTGTGCGTTACTCGCACAATTTAAATACGTAAAGTAGCATGGCATAAGTACAGATAGTAAATAAAACCTCAAACTAGTTGTGGCCCCAAAGACAATACTTTGAAATCAGGTAATTATCAATGGGGCCCATATCTCCCCAATGTGGTTAGCGCGCTCGATCTCTAACAGTGTCAAGAACTCGGGTCCTACGGGACACAAGTGGGCGGTCGGAAACCAAATCTTACCTATCACCCACCGATGCCTCTTCTTAATTCAATTTTAGTTGTTAAACAGGAATTAAAGTGAACAATAAGTAAACCATGATCATCTCCAACGTCAACATGCGGCAAAACTCCAACAAAGGTGGTACTTGACGATAAGCAAAACACTTGAGCAAGCGACTACGACACGCGGTCCAACTATCTACCAAACAACAGGTAATAGGATGTGTCCAAGGCTATATATATGGCGGCAAGGAATATCACGGGTATGAAATCTAGAGCATCGCAACACAGATAGCAAAGATCAATAGGAGGGAAGTAAATACTAGCAAAGTAAGATAGGTAGAAAGGGGGGAGATGCTCGCCTGAAAACATTGTCGAAGGTTCAACCGAAGATCGGGGCGAAGCTCACATCAACTCAACGGCCTTATCATGAAGAACCAAAACACTAGAAGAAACACCGGATGCAATATTTAATACACGGCAGAAGATCGGCATGATGCATGTATGATGGATGGCAAGGCAAAGAAGCGATGCAATTAGGTCGATTGATTAACCGGGGTCCCGACAATTGATTATATTGTTCAAGTTATTTAGAACCCCCGCAATTTAAATGTTGTTATAACAAGGCAAGATAAGATACCGGTTCGCTACACAAGTTTAAATGAGGCCAATATGAGACTAGATTTGCCCGCATATGGGCCCCATATTTAATTATTAGGTGAATCGGCATAAGTCCCCCAAACCACATGATATGCATGCGAGATGAATGATTTGATGTGCAACAATTGTATTATATTATGAAATTAGGGTTTTCGGGGAGAGGTTCACACATTAGGGGTCTCGACGATCTTGGGGCTTCCGGGGTTCGGGGTCGGTCTCAGGGTTCGACGGATCTGGGGTTCGGGGGTTCGGCGGACGCGTTCTCGGACTCCGGGGTCGTTCTCGGTATCGGGGCAGATCTTGTCGCATCGGGGTCTCGATGTCCGGGGGCAGAACTTGTGTCAGCGTCGGGGCGCGTCGGGTTCTTCTGGTCGGGGCGTTCTTGTCGCGTTCGCGGTCTTCGGGTCATGTGGACGGTCGAGGCGTGCGGGGTGAAGCACTTGTCGCATCGGGGGTTCTCGGCGGACTCGGTGTCCGGGGTGAAACACTTGGCGTTCCTTGTCTTGTCGAAGGCCTTGTCGCTCTGCGGCGAAGAACTTGGCGTCCACGGGGTCCGAGAAGGCGATCTTGACGCGGTACCGGGTTCGGGGTGTCGAGGCTTGGTCTCCGGGGTTCTTCGGGGATCTTGGCGTGACTTGGCCGCGTTGTCGTTCTTGTCGAGGGGGAACATCGAGCCATCCTCCATAACTCCCTCTTTGCGGCATCATCACATCTACAAGCGCCAGGCCGTGACTACCGTACCGCAGAGGGGACATCGCGGGGAGCTCATGGACGGACGAGGCGCCACGGCTAACGAGGCGGGACCGACTGGCCGGGAGCCAGGGAAGGTGGGCCCGCCTGCAGGTGGTTCAGGGCGACCAGGGGCGCGGGCGGACGGCAGCTTCTTGGGGCCCAGCGGCGAGGCAGGGCGGCAGCCTTGGCGGCAGCGCGGGGCGCAGGAGAGTGGCGCCGGGGAAGACGCTGGGCACGGGCAAGACGCGTGGCGCCTGGGCGGGCAGCCTTGACGGCAGGACGGGCGGTGACGCCGGGAGGAGCGCGCTGAAGGGAGAGGCGCGGCAGAGGGCGGTGCAGGCGGCCAGTGACGCAGCGGGCCGGCGAGGCGCTGGTCGCCGCAAGGCGGAGGCTGCCGGGGCGGACGGGGCAGACGGCGGGCGGCGGAGGGCTCGCGGGCGTGGCTGAGGGGATGAGCCAAGCGCAAGGCGAGGAGGGTGGTGGTGGGAGGCGGCGACGGGAGCCGAAAGGGCGGATGGAGGCGGGGTCGCGAGGCGGTGGCGTTCCGGTGGCCACGGGCTAGCGTGAGGGCGGCCGAGGAGGGAAGAGCACGCGTGGCGTGAGCGAGGGCCACCGGCATGCAGGCGAGGCAGCAGAGGAGCTGGCGGGCAAGAACCAGGCGGGGAGGAGGGGGAGAAGGTGGGGAGGAGGGTCGCGTGGGAGGAGAGGTTGGTGGGGGGGAAGGTGGAACTGGTGGGGGCGACGCGGGAGTGGTGGGGCCTGGCGGGCCTGTGGTAGCGGGGGTGGACAGTGGGGCGCGCCCAGGGTGGGGTTGACCAGGAAAAGAGGAAGAGAGAGAGGTCGCGTGGGCCACAGGAGTGGGGCCTGGGCGGGACGTGGGTGGCCTGGTGCGTGCTGTGTGCGTAGTGTGGCAAGGTGTGGGGCTGGTTGGGTGATAGGGAGAGGGAGAGAGGCCATGTGGCGACATGGTTGGTGGGGGAGGAGGGGGTGGGGTGGCGGCATGCTAGTGGAGGGGGTGAGGTGGCCAGGTAGGGGTGGGTAGAATATTAGGTAGATGTAGGACTTAGATGGGGCGGCAGGTTGGACCGTTTGGTTTTTCTGGGGTGGTCGTTCGGTCGGTTCGGACCGTTCGACTGCCCCACCAAAAATAATTATAATTTTTATTTGCTTTGATTGGGCCGTTTGCGAACCCGATAGCAACAAAACAAAATACTCCGGAGTCCCGGGGTTTTGCGTTTGAATAAAGATGGGGCGTTTAGAAAACAACACGGGTTTTGCAAACATAGTTTTGGCAAACAATGCATGATGACGACGATGCAATGCACAAATTCAACGCGATTTTCTAGTAGTGGTTTTGCGGGATGCCACAATTCGACACCACTAACAAGGGATCTCGCCCTCGAGATCCGCCTCATGGTACCGGAAGGAAGGTCGGCGACCTGCGTCTTCTCGCTTCGTGTAGATCTTCGCGACACCACTAACAAAAGGTCGTTGTCCCTGTCCGTCAAGAGAGCACTCCGGATAAACAACGGACGAAGTTAAAGGTAAGGCCACCTCTAACTTCAGCGGAAGGAGTAAAATTGCATCGATCCACCATTCAATGTACAAAAGCGAATGATAAGAGTAGTGGTATGGTCGCGACTCCATCCCGCACTCAAAGCATTACTACTACGAATAGACAGATTATGCAACCAACCCTCAAGATTCAGACTGAAGATCTCGACAAGCGAGGTTCGGATCAAAGGAGTGAGGCAGACTCTGCATCGGATCTGACGTAGATGATGTCGTCGCGTCGGAAACACCGGAAGGCTCAAACAAGGAACAAGGAATGGTAACACCGTAGACGGATTCATCAGGCAGCTTGACACCGGGTGGTGGAACACCGTTATCAAAGGAGGAAGCGAAACCCTATAGGTACGACGGAAACCCATCCACGAGAATTCCTGGACTCGAAGCAAGAGAAGAGAGCGGATTCAAAACACGTAGAGATAAGAGGGGAATAGCAGAGGGGTAAGGAGTAAAATCAGACCTAATCAGAACTATCCAACCGATTTTTAAAATAGTTTTGACACTCTACTTCGTCCGTTAGCTAGGTTATCCTACATTTGGACTTGGGGTATCGAACCTTTGAGCTCGATACCACTCAGAACACCCTCAGAATCGGTCCTATGCAAGTTTTAGCAAAACTCGCCAAACCCGCATAGAAACGATTCGAAGGTGCCCACCAGGCACTTTCGTGCGGGTGGAAAGCAAAGTAATAACATTACACAACAGTCCTCGATGGGACCCACATAACAGATAGATATACAACAGCGACTCAAAGAGTCAAGAATACAAATATACGGTACAAAGATCCAAATCACCTTGAAAACGATAGGGCGTCCGACTACGGACAAGATGCAAATGGGGCTAAGAGCCCTGAAGAATAACCAATGGCATCCATAACCCTGCCCAGGCCAAGCCGTAAGGGTAACCCTGCTTACGGCGTCGATCCCAAAACCTGCTTAAACAAAAAGGGGTGCCGACAAAGGGCAAAGGAAAAAAGAAGGAGCGTCGATCGAGGCCAAGACAGCGAGGCTAGAATTGCGGTCCTCGCCTACATAGGTATGGTGGATCGAGCGGCAAAGATGCACTAAACAACCTATAGAGACTCGATACAACCGGTTATCGAGAGGGGTGAGAAAGACCTATTCGGATCCAACCCGAGACTATCATCAAACAAACCCATCTGGCGTTTCTCGAGACCAATCGAGAAGTCAACCGAGGAACGCACACGCTTTTACTTATTCGATTATCGTTGCAGCAATTACTAGTCAGGTTTAGATAATCGCCCGATAAAGTAAGGATGGGCACCTTTAGTTAGTCATTCCGTGATAGTGGCAAGACTTACTAGTCGATTCAATTATCATGAGATAACCCAAAACCCAGCATCGTTGATACTTTTACTTAGCCATTCCGTTGTAGTGAAGCGATTACTAATCATATCGAAACAAGTTAATTTAAAACAAGAACTTTAGTTATAGTTGTCTATGATCGACCTTAATGCTCCAAGTCGTCCATAACCGCGACACGGCTTCTCGAAAAGATTAAACCGCAGGGTGCACCAAAGTATCCACAGCACTTCGACCCTTTTGCGGATCGGTTAACATACACCCATCGGTATGTCGGCGGGGCCTAAGTCACGACGTTCCTGCACCCAAAGCAAGCACGGGGCCACCCCACTAAGTACACCAACGAAGTCGGCGGTCTCCGAGACGGACTTAGGGTTGCGCCAATGGTCAGAAGGCGCAGATCCCCAAACGGGACTGCCGACCGCGTAATCACTCCGCTTCCTAACAAGACAATGCAGTACCGCACAATTTAAATACAGAAAGTAGCATGGCATAAGTACAGGATAGTAAATAAAACCTCAAACTAGTTGTGGCCCCCAGTACAATACTTTGAAATCAGGTAATTATCAATGGGGGGCCCATATCTCCCCACTTGTGGTTAGCGCGCTCGATCTCGGAACAGGTGTCAAGAACTTGGGTCCTACGGGACACAAGTGGGCGGTCGGAAACCAAATCTTACCTATCACCCACCGATGCCTCTGCTTAATTCAATTTTAGTTGTTAAACAGGAATTAAAGTGAACAATAAGTAAACCATGATCATCTCCAACGTCAACATGCGGCAAAACTCCAACAAAGGTGGTACTTGACGATAAGCAAAACACTTGAGCAAGCTTATCACGACGCCGGTCCAACTATCTACCAAACAACAGGTAATAGGATGTGTCCAAGGCTATATATATGGCGGCAAGGAATATCACGGGTACGAAATCTAGAGCATCGCAACACAGATAGCAAAGATCAACAGGAGGGAAGTAAATACTAGCAAAGTAAGATAGGTAGAAAGGGGGGAGATGCTCGCCTGAAAACATTGTCGAAGGTTCAACCGAAGATCGGGGCGAAGCTCACATCAACTCAACGGCCTTATCCGCGAAGAACCAAAACACTAGAAGAAACACCGGATGCAATATTTAATACACGGCAGAAGATCGGCATGATGCATGTATGATGGATGGCAAGGCAAAGGTGCGATGCAATTAGGTCAGATTAAGCGGAACCGGGGTCCCGACAATTGATTATATTGTTCAAGTTATTTAGAACCCCCGCAATTTAAATGTTGTTATAACAAGGCAAGATAAGATACCGGTTCGCTACACAAGTTTAAATGAGGCCAATATGAGACTAGATTTGCCCGCATATGGGCCCCATATTTAATTATTAGGTGAATCGGCATAAGCCCCCCAAACCACATGATATGCATGCGAGATGAATGATTTGATGTGCAACAATTGTATTATATTATGAAATTAGGGTTTTCGGGGAGAGGTTCACACATTAGGGGTCTCGACGATCTTGGGGCTTCCGGGGTTCGGGGTCGGTCTCAGGGTTCGACGGATCTGGGGTTCGGGGGTTCGGCGGACGCGTTCTCGGACTCCGGGGTCGTTCTCGGTATCGGGGCAGATCTTGTCGCATCGGGGTCTCGATGTCCGGGGCGAACTTGTGTCGCCACGGGCGTCGGGTTCTTCAGTCGGGAGTTCTTGTCGCGTTCGCGTCTTCGTCATGTGGACGGTCGGCGCGGGTGAAGCACTTGTCGATCGGGGTTCTCGGCGGACTCGGTGTCCGGTGAAACACTTGGCGTTCCTTGTCTTGTCGAAGGCCTTGTCGCTCTGCGGCGAAGAACTTGGCGTCCACGGGGTCCGAGAAGGCGATCTTGACGCGGTACCGGGTTCGGGGTGTCGAGGCTTGGTCTCCGGGGTTCTTCGGGGATCTTGGCGTGACTTGGCCGCGTTGTCGTTCTTGTCGAGGGGGAACATCGAGCCATCCTCCATAACTCCCTCTTTGCGGCATCATCACATCTACAAGCGCCGCCGACTTGGTACCTTGCAGCGAGGGGACGGCATCGGTGAGCTCGCCGGACGGACGAGGCACACGGCCGACGAGTATGGGACCTGGCAGGGCCGAGCGGGAAAGGTGGGGCCCGGGCCTGTGGTGGTTCAGGGGCGGACCAGGCGTGGCAGCGACGGCTTCTGAGGGGCCCCGCGGCGAGCGGCGAGGCAGCGGCGGCGGGCGGGTGCGAGAGAGGAGGCCGAGCGCTCGGGAAGACGCTGGGCACGGGCGACGGGCAGGCGCCTGTGGCCAGGCTCGCCGGGACGGGCGCGACGGCAGCGAGCGGTGACGGCCGGGAGGGCGCGAAGGGAGAGGCGCTGGTCAGAGGGTGCGGCATGACGCAGCCGCTGCCGGGCGAGGTCGCCGGTGGCAAGGGCGCCGGAGCTGGAAGCCGGGCCTGGGCGACGGGCGTGAGGCGGCGGCGTGAGGCGGCAAGGGTGGCCGGAGGATGAGCCGGTCGCATGAGGAGGGTGGTGGGCGGGAGGCGGCGACGGGAGCCAGTGGCTGAGCGGGTTATGGATGCGGAGGGCAGGGTCGCGAGGCGGCGGTGGCGGTTCCGTGGGCCACGGGCTAGGCGGTGAGGGCGGCGGGAGGAAGAGCACGCGTGGGCGGGCGAGGCCACCGGGCCAGGCGAGGCGAGTGCAGTGAGGAGAGGCGCGGCAAGAACCAAAGGGAGGGGGAGAAGGTGGGGAGGAGGGTCGCGTGGGAGGAGAGGTTGGTGGGGGGGAAGGTGGAACTGGTGGGGGCGACGCGGGCTGGGACGGTGGTGGGGCCCTGGGGCGGGCCCAGGTGGTAGCGGGGGTTGGGGGGGTGGACAGGTGGCGTGGGGCGCGCCCAGGGTGGGGTTGACCAGGAAAAGAGGAAGAGAGAGAGGCTGGGCCAAGGAGTGGGGCCCAGATGGGACGCGTGGGTGGCAAGGTGCGTCTTCTTGTGCGTGTAGTGTGGCAAGGTGTGTGGGGCTGGTTGGGTGATAGGGAGAGAGGGAGCGAGAGGGGCCATGTGGCAGCACATGGTTGGTGGGGGAGGAGGAGAGGGTGAGGTGGCGGCATGCTAGTGGAGGGGGTGAGGTGGCCAGGTAGGGGTGGGTAGAATATTAGGTAGATGTAGGACTTAGATGGGGCGGCAGGTTGGACCGTTTGGTTTTTCTGGGGTGGTCGTTCGGTCGGTTCGGACCGTTCGACTGCCCCACCAAAAATAATTATAATTTTTATTTGCTTTGATTGGGCCGTTTGCGAACCCGATAGCAACAAAACAAAATACTCCGGAGTCCCGGGGTTTTGCGTTTGAATAAAGATGGGGCGTTTAGAAAACAACACGGGTTTTGCAAACATAGTTTTGGCAAACAATGCATGATGACGACGATGCAATGCACAAATTCAACGCGATTTTCTAGTAGTGGTTTTGCGGGATGCCACACTCACCTAACCACTTCTCCAAGTATACTGTAAGTGCCAGATAACTCAGCCACCTACACTCAATCCTTCACCCCGGGGAGAAAATAACTCAACCCGGGGACTAGTCTACTTATCCGTAGAGTCATCTTTAGATTAAGAGAGCGCAATGTTGATTTAGATCTGTACTCCAGCCAGCTTATCTGTTAACTCGGCCATAAGTTGAATCAGCTTGTTTGTGATTCAGATAGGTTTTGAGTCAGCTAGTTTATGTTTTGGATTATCCATTAACTCAGCTCACCAGCCAGCTTGTTATTAACTCGGATAGAAATTGAATAAGCTCGTTTATGATCCAGGTAGAATTTGGGTCAGACTACTTATGAGTCGGATAAAGTTTGAGTCAGTTTATTTATGCTTTGGGTTGTCCTTTAACTCAGCTTACCAGCCGGCTTATTGTTAATTCGGATATAACTTGAGTTTAATTTGGTTATTCTTTGAATTGACCTTTAACTCAGCTCAGTAGATTGTCTCTGATTCAGACTAACATTTGATTCAGCTTGCCAGGGTAAATTATAATTCGGATTGGTATTCAGACTCAGCGTACTAATCATATCTCTGATTCAGGTCGAAGCTTTATTTAGTTCACCAGATTGCCAGGTTATGTTATGACTCGGATTGATATCTCACCATCTTGCCAGATTATCCCGTATCTCGGATGACTATTGGCCAGCTTATCATATCTCGAATCTATACCTCATGTCTACATCTCGAATCAGATCTCTCAGCGGTTAGCCCTATTATCATATCCCAAAGCTTAAATCTCGGATCTATATCTCGGATCCATATCAAAGGAAAATTATCGTCATCACGCCAAGTCAAGCTATATCATGGCGAGTAGGTAACTCAGATTTGGGATGAGTTAACTCGGATTTGAGTAATGTCATTCAGATTTGAGCCAGATGACCCAGACTTATATATGAGTCAATTTTGAGTAAAGTAACTCAGATTTGGGATGAGTTAACTCGGATTTGAGTCAGATGACTCAGATTCGGGATGCAAGTCAAAATTGAGTAAAGTAACTCGGATTTAGGATGAGTTAACTCGGATTTGAGTCAGATGACTCAAATTCGGGATGCAAGTCGAAATTGAGTAAAGTAACTCGGATTTAGGATGAGTTAACTCGGATTAGAGTAATGTCATTCAGATTTGAGCCAGATGACTCAGACTTATATATGAGTCAATTTTGAGTAAAGTAACTCAGATTTGGGATGAGTTAACTCGGATTTGAGTCAGATGACTCAGATTCGGGATGCAAGTCAAAATTGAGTAAAGTAACTCGGATTTAGGATGAGTTAACTCGGATTTGAGTCGATGACTCGATTCGGATGCAAGTCGAAATTGAGTAAAGTAACTCGATTTGGGATGAGTTAACTCGGATTTGAGTCGATGACTCGATTCGGATGCAAGTCAAAATTGAGTAAAGTAACTCAGATTTAGGATGAGTTAACTGATTTGAGTCGATGACCTGATTCGGGATGCAAGTCGAAATTGAGTAAAGTAACTCGGATTTAGGATGAGTTAACTCGGATTTGAGTAATGTCACTCAGATTTGAGCCAGATGACTCAGACTTATATATGAGTCAATTTTGAGTAAAGTAACTCAGATTTGGGATGAGTTAACTCGGATTTGAGTCAGATGACTCAGATTCGGGATGCAAGTCAAAATTGAGTAAAGTAACTCGGATTTAGGATGAGTTAACTCGGATTTGAGTCAGATGACTCAAATTCGGGATGCAAGTCGAAATTGAGTAAAGTAACTCGGATTTAGGACGAGTTAACTCGGATTTGAGTAATGTCACTCAGATTTGAGCCAGATGACTCAGACTTATATATGAGTCAATTTTGAGTAAAGTAACTCAGATTTGGGATGAGTTAACTCGGATTTGAGTCATATAATTCGGATTTGAGTCAGATGACTCCAAACATAAAGTCAGAATCGAGTAAAGAAACTCGGATTTGGGATAAGTTAACCCGGATTTAATCATGTAACTCGGATTTGAGTCAAATGACTCAGACTTAGGCATAAAGTCAATTTTGAGTTAGGAAACTCGGATTTGGAATCAGATAACTCGGATAAAGACTCACCCAAAGAGGTTAAAAGAGCAGTGCCCAATAAGGCCAGAACTCACCAATTACCCAAAGAGGTTAAAGGAGCAGTGCCCAATAAGGCCAGAACTCACTAATTACCCAAAGAGGTTAAAGGAGCAGTGCCCAATAAGGCCAGAACTCACAACTTACCCAACGAGGTTAAAAGAGCAATGCCCAAGAAAGCAATAGCTCGAAACTTACCCAATGAGGTTAAAAGAGCAATGCCCAAGAAGGCAAGAACTCGTAACTTACCCAATAAGGTTAAAAGAGCAATGCCCAAGAAAGCAATAGCTCGAAACTTACCCAATGAGGTTAAAAGAGCAATGCCCAAGAAGGCAAGAGCTCATAACTTACCCAATGAGGTTAAAAGAGCAAAGCCAAAGAAGGCAGGAACTCGTAACTTACCCAACGAGGTTAAAAGAGCAATGCCCAAGAAAGCAATAGCTCGAAACTTACCCAACGAGGTTAAAAGAGCAATGCCCAAGAAAGCAATAGCTCGAAACTTACCCAATGAGGTTAAAAGAGCAATGCCCAAGAAGGCAAGAGCTCATAACTTACCCAATGAGGTTAAAAGAGCAAAGCCAAAGAAGGCAGGAACTCGTAACTTACCCAACGAGGTTAAAAGAGCAATGCCCATGAAGGCCAGAGGTCCAGAAACTTACCAAAAGGGGGTTATGACCAATGCCCATGAAGGCCAGAAGTCCAGAAACTTACCCAAAGGGGTTATGACCAGAACCCAAGAAGGCCAGAAGTCGAAAAACTTGCCCAGAAAGGTTATGAGCAGTGCCCAAGAAGGACAAAGTCACAAAATTGCCCAAAAGGATTATGCGACCAAGAAATATATGACAAGGAAATTATATGTCATAAAACAACTCTGGGAATATTTAATATGAAGCCTATGCACGACTCTACGAATCCCACATAGCCTCGGGGACTAATGTCGGGGGTGTACCCCCGGGTACCCCAGAGTTGGTAAATTAAGTAAGTCAACAAAATACGTATGTATGAAAATGGTATTAAATATGAGTACAAAGGATAAACAGAAAAGGATAAAGGGAAAAAGAGGACCTGGGCCGAAGTAGACTTAATTCGGCCTGCTCCCACTACTCCTCCTAGGCTGCAGAAGCGTTGGGCGAATCGATGTCGGCCGCCCACTGCATCAACTATAGCCGAACCAGCAGCCAGCGCCCTCCAGGACTCCTCCTCGCTCCCACCAAGCCGCCTCCACGCCTGCTCACCTCATCGCCAGCATCCCGCTCCGCCTCGTCGATCGATCCCCCGAGTGGGCCGAGATGAGCAGGATTCGGCCCACCTCGGGTCATCGCCATCACCCCAAGGTCCTCCCGCCAAGGCGCCTCTTCGATCCCGCCAGATCCCTCTATCGCCGATCTCCCGCCAGCGTCCTCACCATACGTCGCCCGGGTGGGCCAGATTCGGCCCACCGCGGGACTCCTTCCAAGCCAACCTCTGCACCGCCTCCAACAGCCCGGGTGGGCCAACACTATGGCCCGTCCCGGGGTATCTGCGCCCCAAAGCTCCGCCCCATGGGCCGAATTAGACCAAACCCGGCTGGGCTGCCTCCACTTCGGGCCGACTAAGAAGGGCCATTTGGGCCCTCGATGCACTTGGCTGCTTTATCACCCCAGGCCGAATTAATTCCTTCCTAGGCCGAATTTCCACTATGCCCTAAGCTCTTGGGCCGAGTTACAATGACCTGAACGCCCTGTTATTCATCTCCAGATGCCTCCACAATCTCTACAAGCGCGCGCCAGCGGATCAAGACAAGACCAACAAGTATTGTGCCAATCTTGGGAGCCCACCACCAGATCGGGCACATGGCGTATGGGATATACCCATGGCATCTAACAAGATGCCAGGGATATGCTCTTAGCATCAAATAAGATGCTAGGGAATATGCCTGGCATATCCAAAGATGCCAAGGCATATGCTCAGCATCTCAGGAAGATGCCCGGAATATGCCGTCTAGATGCTAAGCGTGTAGCACAAGATTTGTCCCCTGGGCTCCCATTTATAAGGAGCACCAGGGGGATCGTTCACAGGAGGCCCGAAGGGTTCCTCCCCTCTCAGCTCAATAGGAGCTCTCCTTCTTCTTCCTCCTCCACTCTCATGGAGAGATCTAGATAGAGGCATAGGAGATACAGCTCAAGGAGCATGATTGTAGCCACAAGTATGGCCAGATTATAAGAGATTAGATGTAGAGAATGAGGTGTTATCTCCACTTGAGAGCTTCAATCCAATATACATTGTATTTCTCTTTGTTCATACCAGTGCGGTCTTCACTGCATCATCCCTCCCCGGATTCCTCCACGTCCATCGGCCCCAACTTTAGCCTACCCATGGCATATGCCGTGATACCACCACGACAGGTTTAGTGGGGTTCTTTCGCTCTTAAGTTTTACCGTAAATGTTAGCTATGATCAATATTCACTTGATGTCAAGGACAAGCTGCAGGATGTTTATTCTAAGTACGAGCTTAAGTATGTGTGGCATCCCGCAAAACCACTACTAGAAAATCGCGTTGAATTTGTGCATTGCATCGTCATCATCATGCATTGTTTGCCAAAACTATTTGCGCAACACCCGATTTGTTTTCCAAACGCCCCTCTTTATTCAAACAGCAAAGACCGGGTCCCCGGAATATTTGTTTTGCCCGGTATCGGTTTGCAAAGTTTTTGTTTGAAATGAATAAAATTATTAATTATTTTTAGCGGGATCGAACGGCCGATTGACCAACGACCGCCCCAAGAACTAAAATCGGTCCACCCCAACCAGCCCGGCTAAATCCTAAGCCTACCAGAATCTAACTCTCCTCCACATCACTCCCACCAATCCCCATAAGCCACCTCATCTCTCCCTCTTTCCTAGCCACTCGAATCGCCACCTAGCCTATCCCTCTCTCTCTCCTAATCCCACCCCACCTCTTCCCTCTCTCTCCTCTTATCCCTCGCCCACGCACCACACAAGCACACGCATGCGGCGGCCACACCTGCCTCGGCCCCGCCGCCCCACATCGCCCCCCACAGCCCCAGCCGTCCCTTGCCCCACACCGAACCCCCCCCACCGCCCCGGCCCCCCCAGCCCCCGCCCCACCTCTTCCTCCCCACGCCTCTTCCTCCTCCCCACCTTCCATGGCAGCCCACCGCAACCACTGCCTCTCTCTCCCGCTGGCTCGGTCCTCCTCCGCGGACCGCCGTCGGTAGCCTCATCTCCCCGCCACGCCCGCCGCACCCTATCCTCAAGCTCCCGCGGCCTGTCCCGCCCGACACGCGCACCTCCGCCGCCTGTCATCCTTCGCCTCGCCTCCACCACGCCCACGCCGCCACCCGCTCGCCTCCGCCTGCAGCCCAGCCCCGCCTCCGCTCGCTGCCGCCCGCTGCCGCCCCGCCTGCCTCGCACGCTTCCCTCGCGCTGGCGCGATCGAAGCTGCCAGACGCCGCTGCTCGCCCACGCCTGGGTCAACCTCCGCCGCCGCCGGAGACGCCAACCGCGAGCTCGCCTCGCCCGCCGGCGGTGCTCGCCGGCGCCCGCCACGCCGCTTCGCCACGCCACGCCGCTCACCCGCTCCGCCCGCCTGCGACGCCGCCGAACCTCGCCGCCATGGCGCGCCGCAGCGAGTAGCCCCGCCTGCCGCAGAGCCTCGCCTGGCCGTGTTGCCGGCCGACCCGCTTCCCCGTCGCCCTCTCCGCGTCTTCGGCCACGTGTAGCCTAAGTCGGTCTCGCCGCCTCGCCAAGGCCACCGTCGCCCGAGCCCAGCTCGCTGCAGTTACCGACGTCACCTTCGTGGATGCAACAAGACCTTCCGTTGACAAGGTTACCGACAAGATCTTCGCCATACGCCGCCATACTGTAGCTACCGCGGACCGAGCGACCACACGTGCAACAAGTGCTTCCTCGAGAACGCCGAGTGATCCACCCGGACACCGAGACCCCGAAGACCAAACCAAACCCGATGGCTCGACATGGTCTTCCCTAGAGGACGCCAAGATCGCTAAGGCACGCCAAGTACTTCGCCCCGAATCCCGGAGACCCGAACCTGAGAACATCGCCTTAGATCGTCAAGGATCTCACATGGATGCGACAAGAGCTTCACCCGAACGACAAGACCGCCGACACGACAGCGAATGCGACAAGATCGCCCCCAGGACGCCAAGATTGCCACGAGAACTCTCCCGAGCGCTAACACCGCCTCGTTGGCGCGAGCCCGACAAGATCCTCGCAACGGCAAGATCGACCCCGTGGGACTCTACAAGATCGGCACGACGACAAGAACGGCACCGACCCGGAAGATCCGATGCGCCCGACACCGAACCAAGTCCGGCTTCTCGGAACGCCAAGAACTACCCCGGAATCCGAGAACGCTTCCGCCGAACCCCGAACCCCAGATCCGTCGAACCCCGAGACCGGACCCTGGACCCTGTCGAACCCCGAACCCCGGAACCCAAGTTCGTCGAGACCCCCCTAATGTGTGAACCTCTTTCCGAAACCCTAATTTCATAATATAATACAATTGTTGCACATCAAATCATTCATCTCGCATGCATATCATGTGGTTTGGGGGCCTTATGCCGATTCACCTAATAATTAAATATGGGGCCCATATGCGGGCAAATCTAGTCTCATATCGGCCTCATTTAAACTTGTGTAGCGAACCGGTATCTCATCTTGTCATGTTAATACAACATTTAAATTGCGGGGTAGCTAAGTAACTAGAACCATCTATCTAATTGTCGGGACCCCGGTTCCGCTTAATCTGGCTTAATTGCATAGCACCTTGCCATGCCATGCATCATACATGCATCATGCCGATCTTCTGCCGTTTTATTAAATATTGCATCCGGTGTATCTTCTAGTGTTTTGCTTCTTCGCGGATAAGGCCGTTGAGTTGATGTGAGTCACCGATCCTCGGGAAAACCTTCGACAATGTTTTCAGCGAGCACCTCCCTTTCTACCTATCTTACTTTTATAGTATTTACTTCCTCCTTTTGATCTATTGCTATACGTGTTGCGATGCTTTAGTTTCCACTGATATACCGTGCAGACCTATATTGCCTTGGACACATCCTATTACCTGTTGTTTGGTAGATAGCTGGACTTGCGCGTCGTAGTTGCTTGCTCTAGTGCTGATGTGTGTCGCCATGTGCCACAGTTGCTGATGTAATGCCCCATGTTGATGTTGGAGATGGTTCTAGTTTTATTTATCGTCACTTTAATTTCTGTTTAACAACTAAAATTGAATAAGCAGAGGCATCGGTGGGTGATAGATAATATTTGGTTTCCGAACGCCCACTTGTGTCCCGTAAGACCCCGAGTACTTGATTCTGTTTCCTTGATTTATCGCGCTATCCACATCCGGAGGTATATGGGACCCCCGAGCCGAGCTTGATTCTCTTATTTCTAGGGGCCACAAACTAGTTTGAGGTTTTATTTACGATCCTGTACTTATGCCATGCTTTATTTCCGATTGTCGAGGGGCACATCTTGTTTAGGAATTGTGACCCGTTTACGTGGTAGCGACAAGCCCAGCCACACTTCGGGTTCCCATGCATCACCGCCCCACAAAACCTTGAGGCCGTCTCGAGTCGGCTAGCTTCGTTGATTCTACTTAAGGGTGGCCTGAAATATTTCTGAATCCTATGATTGTTCATCGTGAAAGCCTCGTTGGGTTTTGATTTGGTTATTCGAGGTTGATCGGCGTGTGTTGCTATTGGTGCACCCCGTAAAACTTTCTAAAAGCCGTGTCCGCATGGATATGGACGACTTGGAGCACGCTTTCTTGATCATAGACAAGCATAACTAAAGTTCTCGCTATAAATTTGACTTATAATGACTAGTAATCAGCTTCACTATAATGGAATGGCTAATTAATACGCCCACAAGTGCTTGTTTGGTTGTCGCCATGACAAGTGTATCTCGACTAGTAAGTATTGCAACTACAACGAAATGGCTGAATAAAAGTACCAACAACCGCTGGGTTTGGGTTTATCTCATGCTACCAGATCGATTAGTAAATCGCCACTATAACGGAATGGTTAACTAAAAGTGCCCATCGTTTACTTTATCGTGACGATTATCTATACCGACTAGTAAGCCGCAACTATAATCGAATAAGTAAAATTGCCAACCGTGTGAGTTCCTCGGTTGACTTCCTCGTTGGTCTCGAGGGGAAACGCCAGATGGGTTTGTTTGATGATAGTATCGAGTTGGATCCGAATAGGTCTCTCTCACCCTCTCTCGATTGACGCCATTGTATCGAGTCTCTATAGGTTGTTTAGTGCATCTTTGCCGCCACCCACCATACCTATGTAGGCGAGGACCGAATTCTAGCCTCGGGTGTCTTGGCCTCGTCTCGACGCTCCTTCTTTTTCCTTTGCCTTTGTCGGCACCCTTTGTTTAAGGGTTTTGAGATCGACGTTAGCGTGGTTACCCTTCCGGCTTGGCGGGCAGTTATGGACGCCATTGGTTATTCTTCGTGGCTCTTAGCCCCATTTGCATCTTGTCCGTGGCCGGACGCTATATCGCTTTTCAAGGTGATTTGGATCTTGTATATTATATCGTATTCTTGACTCTTTGAGTCGTTATATATATCTGCGTGGGTCCCATCGAGGACCTTGTGTAATGTTATTACTTGCTTTCCACCTTGACGAAGTGCTTGGTGGCACCTTTGAATCGCTTTCTATGCGGGTTTGGTGAATTTTGCCCAAACTTGCATAGGTCCGATTCGAGGGTGTTACTGATGGCCCAACTGGCACAGGACTCCCAGGTACCGCATCCTAGGGTAAGAAAAAAGTGTGGGGAAAAATATTTGGTACTTCCACGGCCACGCCGAGCTCATCCACACAAACTCCCGTGCTTCAAGGTGGAGGGGAGTTAGCAAAGTATCTGAATAGTGCAGTACTTGCTACTAATGATGATGACGACGACGACTTCAACATACTTCAGTGGTGGCAGGAGAAAAGGTCAACATATCTGGTGCTTTCCATATTATCACGGGATGTGCTATCGGTGCCTGTCTCAACTGTCTCATCGGAGTCTGCTTTTAGTCTTGCTGGAGGAATAATTGATGATAGAAGAACTAGTCTCACTCCCGATATGGTGAAAACACTGATGTCTGTCAAAGATGGAGAACTAGCCAAAAGAAGAGCCCAGCACACCACCGAGAACCAGAATCGATAGCTGTCGTTGCGTGGATCAAGACCAAGATGAAACTTAGTTGTAGGATTTTTAATCTCTTTGTAATTTTATTCTCTTGTGTAATTTTCTCTTCTTTTTAGAGCCAATTTCTTCCCTTCCTGTGATGGAAGGTTTTGATGAGGCAGCTAATAATGAAGGCCAATTTTTATCCCCATACAAACTTGTCTCCCTTTCCTTCCCGCCCTTTCCTTCCGAGTCTATAAAACCCACCTATCCATTAAGGTGAGTAAGCATGCCAACATGTCGAGTTTTCCATCCGATCGTTTTTTTACCCCTGATGTCTGAACACCTTTTGTGTTTTGCTATAAAATTTAGAATAGACAAGATCCAAGTTCCATTTGAGGAACTCATCGGTAGTGATGTTTTTCTCAATGAGTTGGGTGAGGCATTATGTACAAAAGGGTGGCCATCGAGGAAATCTGAGGAAATACGACAAGAACTTCTCAGGATCAATGCAAGATGGACCAAGCTGAAATTTGGTTGTGAAGCTTCGAGAGAGAGGTTTATTGATCAACCTTCGTTGTGGATAGAAGAGAGCGAGGACGAAGATGATATCTTCATGCCGCCTTTCGAGAAGAAGGCGAGAGCTGCTTGGGAGAAGGAGCAGGCCAAGAAGGCCAAGAAAAAGGCATCATCAAAGGGCAAGGACGAGGCATCGTCGAAGGGTAAGTGAGGCATCGTGGAGGATGACGATGGTGACTTCATGCCGCCTTCGGTAAAAAGCCAAGAGCGCCTAGGAGAAGGAGCAAGGGCAAGGGCAAGGGTAGGAATTTGTAAATCTTATATCCCCATATTGCCCCTCCCTTACTTTTTCCTCCATATTTCCCTTTAAATAGAGCAACCCACCACTCTCATTCTCCACACCACCACTCTCATTCCCCACACCACCACTCTCATGGCTGCTGAACCAAATCCCAACCAACCGATACCCCCCAACCCCAATCAACCAAGAAGAAGACGCCATCTTTGGAAGCAGGACTACGATGAAGAATTTGTTATGATAGATGGTGTCGAAGTGCACCAAGTTAGGTGCAAAAGATGCGACCATATCTTCATCTTGCACAAGGGACAGGGAACTGGTCACTTGCACAGACATGTCGAGTTTCATCTGAGATCAGTTCGAGGGAACTAATTAGTCGATGTATTTTTTTTTCTTTTCGAGCGATTGTACTCTTTTTCCTTGCTAGGGATGTAAGGTTTTTTAATGAGGCAACATCAATAAAGCTCAGTTTTTATCCCATATAAAAATTTGTGTCATTCTACTATTTTTTTTGCATTTTTAAATATTTTTTAGCATTTTTTCGGACTCAAATCGAAAAACAGCCAAAACAGAAAAATCAGACTAAACGGATCAAACCGGCTCTGCAAGCCAAACATGCCACGTGTAAGCCCTGACTAGGCGCAGACGCTGGCGACTCCTAAGACGACACATGGCCTGGCGGGCCACGTGCTGGTCCGTTTGCCGCGTGCCGTGCCGGCCCCTTGGCCAGATTTGCCGTGGACAGACCGCTCCCACCTGTACCCTGAATTCCTCCACCAGATCGGCTGGCCGACGGCTACCGTGGGCCAACGATAGAGGGGAGGAGATTGTGCGGATCGGAGGGTTCGCCTTGTCAGTTTCCCTGATCCAAATTCCAAACCAAACACATTTGCTGGTGCCGAGGAGACACAGAGCAAAGACCGGCCGGCGCGCCGCGCGATGGGCGGCCATCTCTACGCGCTCGACTTTGACGGCGTTCTCTGCGACAGCTGTGGCGAGAGCTCGCTCTCCGCCGTTAAGGTCTCCTCCTCTCCCCTTCTTGTTTTTCTTCTGCCTGTTCTTCTTCTGGCTATCTACAAACGAACTGGATCCGTGCGAACCAAGTTTCACGAGCACAAGCCGATCATATATCTCTTCTTGTTTCACGAACACAAAATCACGGATCGATTCCGAAAATACTACAGTAGTACAGTATTTAGTTTAACAAATAAGTTGCTCCCTCTCACCCATATTAGTTGACTCAAGTTTCTCTAGATTCATACTTATCTAGTTAAGTATTTAGTCTAGATATATTCATATCTGACAAAATTGAGTCAACTAATATAGGTCTGAGGGAGTACATTATTAGTCAGTCTGCCGCGCATTGTATAGCGTGCTACTGTGGCCAGGACGCCTAGAAACTGTGCCTGTGTTCTGCAGACCTCAGACCTAGAGGTAGAGCTCCCATGGGTACACGAGAAGAAGATACTTAAACCAGTTGGATCCAATGCTTTTCCTAGGGTCCAGTTGATCCACTAGTTTCAGACTTTCTTGATAATTTTTTGGTAGTACCATGGTGTGTTGGTAGCACGCATGTATTTTAGTGTCTGTTTGCACCAATATATAACTCTGTGTTTGATGTTTTGTTTTCCTTTGTCAGGCTGCAAAGGTCCGATGGCCTTGGGTGTTTGAGCATGTCGACGCCACCATGGAGGCCTGGATCGTGGAGCAAATGCACACTGTAAGCCCACATGGTTCTCAGACACCCACATTTCATCTTTGCAGTTTGCATCTGAATAAGTATATCGGGCGTGTGATAGTTTATTGATATGGCTGGATCATCTAAGACCATGTTTAAGGCGGCGCTATCTATGGGCATTTCCTCTTAATAAGTAATGTGACATCTCGACCAATTCATGGCCATATGAGTTCTATCGGACTTTGACCTTGGTACCAGCTAGATGGCTGGGTCGTTTCGCTGAACGGTAAACTTCCATTTAGGTCCATATGTTGGTTAATTTTGTTTCTTTAGCTAGCTAGTTAGGATGTGTTTGGAATTGCCGTGGATTATCATAATCCTGTTTGCGCCACCCTCTTTTGCAAATTTTAGTGTTTGTTTGACCCTCTTTTCCCCTATTTTCGTATATGTTTGACCTGCTACTTTTGTGGCTAATTTTCAACAGCAGATTATAAAATAAGCATGTCACAGCATAGTTCCGCAACCGCAAACCGAGTGTTAATAGCAGAAGAATTAGCTTTTAGTTTTTAACCAAGCAAACTTAATGCAAAGCACTTCCTCTGTAGCAACTTTCCCCTTAGCTGTGCACCTTTCTTCTAGCAAGAATGCTCCTTCCAGCTGTCGCTGTTCAACCTCTACCTATGGATTTCACTGTTTACACATTCATGTCAATTACGTTTGAGCAATCAAAATTTTAAAATTGCTAGACATGGAGCCTTTTCAAAAAGTTAGTGCAATAGAATATATATGTTCAAATTTATGCAACATAGTTTCATAAGGACCATAAGATTTGTCTTCATAAATTATTGACCACACATCAATACTGCTTTAGAATTTTTCCACTGTTGCAGCTTCGTCCGGTGGTGGAAACAGGATATGAGAATCTCTTGCTTGTTAGGTTGCTTGTTGAGATCCTGGTACCCTCTGCTCGACATTCATCGGTAAGTTTTTTAATACTCCAGTCCATTTGTAGAGGATTGATAACATGTCACTAGTGAT
The DNA here is from genome assembly GCA_030063025.1 of Avena longiglumis. Lineage (NCBI taxonomy): Eukaryota > Viridiplantae > Streptophyta > Magnoliopsida > Poales > Poaceae > Avena > Avena longiglumis. The sequence goes on along the minus strand of CP125974.1, from coordinate 497,342,924 downwards.
TGATCCATGCATTTTTTTCTTGGTGGTACATATGGTTCTAGCTTGATTATGTTTATATCTAGGTTCTATGTGCAAGGTTTCAGATGGGCTTAGTGTCCAAGAAATATTGGAGACCTGGTTAAAACTGAAGCCAACCATCATGTCTGAATGGAATGAAGATAGGGACTCTCTAGTTGATTTATTTGGCCGCATAAGGGATGACTGGATCGAAAATGATTTGCCAGGCTGGATAGGCGCTAACAGGTGAAGTAATTGGTGTATGTTTTTTCAAATACAGTTGTAGAGAAACCAAGATATAACCTAACAGTCTCCAACTTAAGTGTTGGAACTTGGAAGGCACACTTGACTTAGAGAACCAGTTATATCTAGAGCTATAAGCGGCTGTCCTAAGTTGAGAGGAACATGCATCACTTTCTGGACACACTTCCAGGCTCTAACCACATTGATCTACTGCGCACTTCTATTTTCGTTTTCACATGATGAGCACACAAAGGTGGCTTAGGAAAGTACCACCAGATATCGCCAGCTATCGAAATGAAATATACTATATTATTTACTGAAGAATAATATTAAATGCCACTGTCTCCTTTTTGTTTACCAATTTTATACATATAATAGTTCTTCAAAATTCACGGAAGCTATTCTGTCATTGAAGGAATTATTCATATGTTTATCATAACTTGCTAAATGGACCATGCCACCATGGGTTGCTAAGGTCTCCACCAGCATATCCATGGTTAAAGCATGTATTTTTTTAGACTCGTTTCTATCCCGTACAACCCTTAGTTTTTTTACAATAGTAGATCTTACTGATGTTTTGATTCCAATAAAAGAAAATGTTTGTTCACTTTGTTAAGAGTTGCACATAATTTTTTGGTTTGTGTAGAAAAAAGGAACATGATGTCAAATTGTGAAAAAACTAACATAACAACACTCCTAGACAATAAAAAGTTTATTAAGGCTTGTGTGCAGAATGCACTTCCGTTTGTAGGGAAAATAAATGAAGAAACAAACTCCATGAGAACGAGAGAGCATAAGGACTAGGAGACCCACAAGTTGGGGCGTTACCTTTTGTGAGAGAAAGGCACTGGCCACATCACACTGCAGGTTTTGAACAAAAATTGTGTAAAACTGCAGATTTTATCCCGGAACAGCTGATGCATTGAAATTTTCAAGCTCGGAGATTTACATAGTCACTACAAAACAGGTACCTCACTTGTACATCTGAGAACTAACTTTATATGCTTATTTTTATCTTCTGTGTCAAGCTTATAATTTTGTTTCTGGTAAATGTTCATGAACAGTCAATATTCTAAATTGCGGTTCTTATTAGATTGGCCCGGTTTATTTGATATCACATGTTGGGTAATATATCATATGTTCTGTAGTGAAATCATTAGTATGTACACAATTTTAGTTGGACTAGCACATAGGAACACAAATTCACTGAGATCAATGAAGTGAAGTATGCTCACTTTCTTACTAATGACGTCAATTCACGGCCCAATTGGAGGAAGGTGATCATGAAAAACATCAGTCATATGGGGTTAGTATGTTGATCCCTTAGACTGGAATATTCAGCTTCCTAGTATGCCAATGTACTGGGATACTGACCTATGTAACCGAGCGATAGGTTTCATGACTATTTAAAATGAATATTAATCGGTGTCTGCTTTCCTGCAATGTCGAGATATCTCATGACAAACTACAGATTATGCCAACTACTGTACTCAGCCATAATATTTCATTCAATAATTTATGAGGGAAATAATCAAATGATGGCTCCCTGTGTCTACTCATTTCATATGTATTCCATGGTTGCCTGTTGTGTGTGTGCAGCAGAGGAAGCTGATGCTAGGCAATCAACTTTTGTTTGCCTTTTCAGGGAAGATTTGCTGAAGCACTACTGAAAGAATTGGCTGGAATAGAGATTCCTTCTGAAAGGATATATGGCCTTGGCACTGGGTTGGTACAGTACTTGTTTTCTCCTCTAAACCTATTAATAAGAAGTTTATTTCTAAATCTGTATCTCTCACTTCAGTCCAAAGGTAAAAGTTCTCCAGCAGCTGCAGCAAATGCCGCAGCATCAAGGCTTGACACTTCAGTAAGTCCCTACAATTACGTGCTTAAATAATACACCAACCTTGCCTGAAGTGGTCATCCTTTTCTTTTTTTGGAATAATGTTAAACTGTTAATGTAAAGTAACAGAACACAAATTTGGAAGTTTTGTTTCTTATGTTCCATCTTACCAGTTTTGTTGAGGATCGGCTTGCAACTTTGAAGAATGTGATCAAAGAGCCGGCACTGGACCGATGGAACCTCTACCTAGGCAAGTCTTTGTCTAGTAATTATTCAACCTGTGTGGTGATTAGCTGTTATACTACGTACATTATCTAGCTAGCTGAGTGTTTCGGACGTCATTTTTGCAGTGAATTGGGGATACAACACACCAAAAGAGAGGGACGAAGCAAGCGACATATCAAGAGTCAAAGTCATTGATCTCCCTGACTTCAGCAGAAATCTTAAATAGCCCGAAAGGATGCAAATCGTCAAACTGAGTTTTCTTTCCCGGTGTTCCTATTTGACTTGATGTACTTGGGTTCATTCGCCTTTCTCAAACACTGTTTCATTGTAAAAACAAATACTCCCTCCGTCCAACAAAGCATGTCGCAGCTTCACCTCCAGCTAGTTCAAATTTAATTTTGCAAAAACATCCCTAATACACTCAAATCGTTTTGAATTTGGCCTTCAAACTCAAATCTTGTCTCCGTTGTCCCCTGTCGCCCGCCGCTCCTCCGCAGTCCACCGCTCCCCTTTAGTCCGCTCCTCCCAGCTGGCTTAATTGCAATTGATCCTAGCAAGACCTCTGCGTCGTCCCCAGCTAGATCAATCGCACGCATGGCGTGCCGCGGGAGGCGCCCTTGCTCCATGCGTCTACTTTCTCCAGCCAGCCCATGGATCCATCGCACAGAACGCAGAGAGCTCATCCTCAAGACAGCCAGCTCGTGGAGCCCCTAACTGTGCCGCGCTGCTGCCGCGGACAAGCTCCGGCACCGTCTAGCCGGCCAGCTAGTCTGGCGTCGTGCCTAGCTCCCTCCTATGGCCGCGCCACCACCATGAGCTTCAGCCCCCACGTCCTTGCCAGGCGATCATCCCCGCTCTGCCGCCGTGCCGAGGTCCCTCCTATGGTCGCGCCGCCGCCACGAGCCCCCAGGTGACGAACCTGATGCCCCCTGGATCCTGCTGCAATATCTCCTTCAAGCCCAGGGTGAGTAGGCACACATCCCCCACCACATGTTCTTGTTCCTATAGCTTGATGTTATCCCTGTAAAATGAAGATAGGATGCTTTCATCAATCAATCAATACATCATCCAATTGTTGCAGTCGATGATGAACGGCAGTGACTGGCAATTAAGTGTACCTTGAGAGACATGAAAGAAGTGGATAGGGCATCCATCTGGTCCTCCAAAATCTCCTGCAAAGCAAATTCAGAATGACTCATCATGAAATGAAGCTACCCGGTAATATAGAATGCGAACATAAGCTAGGTTAGTTTGGTCCAAATTCCGGAGGAGAAGTACGCCAGCACGGCATGGGCGAACAACAAGCTAGAGGAGGAGGTTTTGTTCCTCAAAGTACATCTGAAACAATTCTAGCTAAGATCAAGGGACACAATTAGATTGTTCAGATTTAACTTGGCAGACATTTATAGCTAAGATAACTAGATAAGTACTTAAAGGAAGAATACCCACAACAGACGTTTCTTCAGACATTTCAAGGGGACCAACAGCTTCTTTTGACAGTGAATCTTGAATTCGTTTTACCATCAGATGCCAATAAAAGTGCAGGATATATCTGTGAAATGATGATGGATGATGACGATTCACGCAACTGCAGAACAGATCAGATGCCATCGCCATCCATCCAACTAATAATAGCGGCTAGAATAATTAGTAGCAGATGTTCGGGCAAATCAGGCTACACAAGCAAAAAAATCGTCCTACACAAGTTCTTAACTGTACTGTGTACTAGAGATTATCCTTCGCACATATCAGAGAGAATAAAGGCGAGGCATCTTGAATTCATTTTACCATTAGGGTTATAAATTTTCAGGCCACATCAGCATGTGAGGTATGCACATTAACTGAATTTGAAGGAACATGCGGTGAATTTTAAATTTATTTAACACTGAAGATTACAAATCCTAATATAAAGGAACCAGCCTTCCAAGAAAATGAACTTAGCTACACAGATTAACACATTTTGCATTGAAGATTCCCCTGAAACCATTTTGAGTTTGTTAGGCAAATATGGCTGCCCGTACCCACCACACAAACATCAGTATTTGCGTCTACCATGCTTGGTCGGCCAAGTTGTTGCTGTGCCAATAAATTACGCGGCTGAGTTGCCATTAAATTTTAGAAACACTCCAGTCCTCTGTAATCCCATGGCCAGAATAGTATGACAACAAAAGGGACTAATAAGTCCAACAGAAATTTCAGAAGCCTGTTTATCTGCATATCTCTAGTTTACAAAAATATGAAACCATTTCAGAAATATAAAATATCTATCGCTGTTGTTAACTTCAAAATAGATGGAATAAAAAGACACAAAAAAAGAGCAGACCTACCTCATCCCTCCAAAAAGTTGGTGTTGCATACAGGGGCGGAGCTGGATGGAGCTCAAGGCTGGTGCTAAATAGGCTTAATGGTGCTAATTATCTATATTCTTTGTATTTTTAATCTTAAAAATTAGCATTGTTCTTTGTAGTACAGCCGTCCGGTCGGTGCTACGGCACCGGTAGCACCAGGCCCGGATCCGCCCCTGGTTGCATATACGCTGCAGTGGAGTGTGTGCCCCATTGTAAGTGTAAGATGAGTAAAATAGCTTTTTCTTTCTATGGCCTGTGTAATGAGTATATTAACTCAGGAAACCCAATTTTGCTGAATATAAATTAAACTAGCAAATCTGAATTTGTGGATGACGTAGTTCAAAAAATGTCAAGTAGATGCTACTTGTGAAGTTGTGTTGTGGTTTATTTACAATACTGAATAAGACCTCATATTTTTTGCCGTGCTCTAAATACAAGTATACATTGTAGAAACTTATTTATACTCTCAGTTTTGTATTTCTAAACATACTGATATAAATCAGGACATGCTCTTAGCAGTGTTGAACTTTAAAGCAGAAAATGCACATAGTAGTTCTCTGGCAGAATTCTAAACAGTTCTCTGAAAAGAATGATCAATTTCACAAGGTGAAAATGATGTTCTAGCTATGATTGTCCCTGGAGTGCAGGAGCTAATAATGAAAGACTGGAGCATGTAGGCAGTGAACAAGGGGAGAAGAACCCACGGCTAATAAATTAAACCGGCGGCAATTCCACGGCGGTCTGAGCCGCTTGAGCTGCGATCTCGTGCACCGCCGCGGAGCCGCTTCACTGACACCCATCCCACCGGATCTAGTTCACCGGGTCTGTCTGCCACTGTACCGGAGCTGCGGTCTCCCTGACCGCGCCAATGGCGTCGTCGACCGCTCAATATCTTCTTCCCCACCACTGAAAGCTACCCAACCGTATCGGAGCCACTTCACCGGTGTCTACCGGACGGGATCTATTTCAACGAGTTCTCTGTCTACCGTTCCAGACCAGCTGCACAGGCGTCGCTGTTTGCTGCACCGCATCTGCCTCTGCGACGCTCTCGTGCACTGCGCTCAAGCCGGCATTGACCGCCCAAGATCTGCTTCCGCAATCGTCCAAGATCTGCTTCTGCGACTGCCCAAGATCTGCTTCCCCGCAACCGCAACACCCTCGGTTACCTGGACGTCACCCGCACGGTACCGACAATGCTTAGACGCCTCTACGACCAAGGTAACCAAATCTCCAACCCCTTTTTGTTTTCTCAGTAGTATAGCAGGTTTAAGCCTGTTGCGGTGAACTGCATTTTTGTAATCGTGCTAGTACACACAAGTCACTAGGCATGCCTGTTCTTTGTGCTACATACAAGGTCATAGGACAAGTTGGTTTGCATTCACTGCTCTAGAAATTTAAAGTCATGCACGTGTTTGTTATTTTGTCATGCACATGTTCTTAGCTACTCCCTACAACAGTAATTGTCTGCTATTATGTAGTTCTTGCAAAATGTAAAATCAGTAGAAAATATTAGTGTGGATGCCCTGCTCCTCAGTTACTAAATCTATCTGGTTCATCTCGAGCTAAGTTCCTGCTATTATTTCCTCCATGGCATCGTTCTGTTATCCTGTAATACCCGTTTAAACTCACTATAATAGTTCGATTATAATTTTGTTGTTGCTATCTGGATCTTTAAAAGATGCAACGCTGACTATTTGTTTTTTCTTTGCATAGAGCTCAAAAGGGAACACTGAACCTATTGGTTTGCACAGTCTCTTCTACAGGTTCACAAGCGCGATGTCATTATTTTCTTATCTGGTGCTGGTTCATCCTAAGCAACGACATAACTATCCTCTATTGTGTAGTTCATGAAGGGTTTCGCGGCATAGTAAATCAAAATTTTCTACGGATGCGAACAGAGGGAAAGCTAAGATCTAATCTAGGAGATGCAATCAACGAGAGAGATTGGATTAGATCTTCATACACTTGAAGATTCGCACAGCGGAACGTTCGTCGGAACGTGGGTGATGTAGTCGTACTCGCTTCTCCTCCTCGCGATCCGATCCGATCTAGCACCACAAGTGGCGGTGTCTCCGTGAGATGCACACGTGCAGCACCTCGACGTCTCCTCCTTCCTCGGACCAGCGAGTATGGTGGAGAGATAGATTGGATCTACAACACGACGGCGTGGTGTATATGGTGGAGAATTTCTGCTGCAGGGCTTCGCCTACAAACAGTCGGGAGGGATAGAGGAAGGTAGCAAGGCAGCTAGGGCTTGGAGGAAGGTGTGTAGTAGTTGTTGTAGGGGGAGGGGGCGCACCACCCCTCTATATATAGAGGGGGGGCGGCCAGCCCTTGCCCCTCCTCCAAGCCTATCTCTAGTTTAAACAATTTAAACTCTCCCTTATCTAGAAATCCTATCTCTAGTTTAAACGATTTAAACTCTCCCTTATCTAGAAATTCTATCCCGAGATTTAAACGAGTCAAATCTCTCTAGAATCGGCTGGGCCCTATGGGGCCTTGTGCCCCTGGCCCAATGCCAGACACTCCCTCATAGGCCCATGCCCCTCCCGGAAGGTGGGGCCACGTTGGTCCCCTTAGGAAGGATCTAGAAGCTTCCTGCAATACCTATTAACCGGAACAATTCGAACTCCAAAACTGCCTTTGCCTTATATGAATCTTATTCTCCGGACCATTCTGGAACCTCTCGTGATATCCCGGATCCCATCCGATACTCGAACAAAATTCATAAACCAATTATCCAATCTATCCTAGCGTCGAGATCGTTAAGTGTGTGACCTGCGGGTTCGAGAATATGCGAACATGATCTTCTATCAATAATCAACCGGAGTGCAGGCACCCATATTGACTCCCACACATTCATCGATGATCATATCGGATGAACCACGATGCCAGGATTCAATCAATCCCATATATATATTCCCTTCGTCTCGCGATATTTTACTTGCCCGAGATTCGATCGTTGGTACCGTCATACCTAGTTCAATCTCGTTCACAGCAAGTACTTTACTCGTTCCGTAATCCGATATCACTTTGTGATTAACTCCTTAACCACATGCTTGCAAGCGGTGTTGATATCGATTACCGAGTGGGCCCGAAGTATATCTCTCCGACTTGGGAGGGACAAATTCCATCTCGATACATACAACCCAACAGATACTTTCCGATCACCTGAGAGACACCTTCATGATCACCCTCTCATAGGATGACGTTTGATGACCTCAAAGCTTTCTTCCGGTACCAGGGAGTTGCATTATCTCATGGTCTAAGGAATACAATATTTGACATAGGAAAAGCTTCGCAAAGATGAACACGATGAAACGATCTAATTGCTTCGCTTAGTTTGGGTATGTCCATCATATCATTCTCCCAATGATATGATCTCATTATCAATTGACAACTCATGTCTATGGTTAGGAAACCTTAACCATCATTGATCAATGAGCTAGTCCATAGAGGTGTACTAGGGACACGGTGTTGTTTACAAAACACACAAGTATTAAAGTTTCCGCTTAATACAATTCTAGCATGGAACATAAACTTTATCATGAACAAGAATTATAATAATAACATCTTTATTATTGCCTCTAGGGCATAATTCCAGATCTCCCACTTGCACTAGAGTCAATAATCTAGTTTACATCTGCAACAATCTCACACCCATGGCATCGAGGTGTTGATCATGTTTTACACGTGGAAGAGGTTTAGTCGGTGGATCTGCGACATTCGGATCCGTATGTACTTTGCTAATCTTCAGATCTCCATCCGCTATATAATCTCGGATTATATGAAACTTGCAGTTGATATGCTTGGTCTTTGGATGATATCTTGGTTCCTTAGCGAGTGCTATGGCGCGGTGTTGTCACACAATATCTCCGATGGGTCCAATGCACTTGGAACCACGCCAAGCTCGATGATGAAGTTTCGATCCAAACTCCTTCACTTGACGCCTTCTGCAGCCATGTATTCCGCTTCCTTTGTAGATCCCGCGATCACGCTTTGCTTGCGACTTCTCGAGCTCACAGCTCCTCCATTCAAAATATACACGTATCCCGCCCGAGATTTAGAATCATCCTTGTCGATTGTCGAAACTAGCGTCGACGTAACCTTTACGACAAGTCGTTCATCACCCCATAGACTAAGAACATTTCTTTAGTTCTATTTAGGTACTTTAGGATGTTCTTCACGGTGTCGATGTTCCACTCTGGATCACTTTGATATCTGCTCAAAAACTAAGAGCATTGGACACACCGGTCTAGTACACAACATGGCATACATGATGGAACCTATGGCGAGGCATAAGGCACTTTGCTCATAGCTTCCTATCATTTACCGTATGGACCGAGCCTTGCTCAATATCTTACCCGACAACATAGGCATCTTTGAACCTTTCTTTGCCTTATCCATTACGAACCTTTTGAACTTTGTCTAGGTATGTACTCGGCTTAAAGCTATCAGCGTCTTTGTCTATCTCTATAGATCTTGATGCCCAATATATAAGCAGCTTCACCTAGGTCTTTCATTGAAAACACTTGTTCAAATAACTCTTCACATCGTTAAGCATGTTGATGTCATTTCCGATAATCAATATGTCATCCACATATAGTACCGTAAAGCGCCACCGAGCTCCCTCACTTTCTTGTAGATACAAGCTTCGTAGCAATTTGGAACAAATCCAAAGCTCTTGATCACTTGATCAAAAAGGTTCCAACTCCGAGATGCTTGCTTCAGTCCATAAATGGAATGCTGAAGTTTGCATACTTTATCAGCATCCTTAGGATCGACAAAACCTTGGGTTGCATCATATACAACTCTTCATCAATGTTGCCATTGAGGAACGCATCTTGACATCCATCGCCATATTTCATAATCATGAAACGCAGCAATTGCTAATAAAATCCGAATGGACTTAAACATCGCTACGGAGAAAGTCTCATCGTAGTCAACACCTTGAACTTGTCGAAAACCTTTTGCGACAAGCCGTGCTTTATAGATGGTAACATTACCATCCGCGTCCGTTTTCTTCTTGAATATCCATTTGCACTCAACGGCCCTTCGGTCGCTAGGAGGGGCCACCAAAGTCCATACTTGGTTTTCGCTCATGGATCCCAATTGGTTCATGGCTTCCGGCCATTTCTCGAGTGGGCTCATCATCGCTTCCTCATAGTTCGTAGGTTCACCGTCTTCTACCAACAAGACAGTCAAGACAGGTTGCGTACCACTCGGGAGGGCACGCGACCTTGTCGACTGCGACTTTCGATGTGACATCGTCCAAGCTTCATGATCCTTGTCATTAGCTTCCTCTATTGTTGGTGCGGCACCGGAACAATTTCAGTCTGCGCTACTCTCCAATTCAAGAGAAGGTTCAATAACCTCGTCTAGCTCTACTTTCCTCCCACTCACTTCTTTCGAGAGAAACTCCTTCTCAAGAAAGGAACCGTTCTTTATGACAAACACTTTGCCTTGGTTACGTGATAGAAGGTATACCCAATGGTTTCCTTAGGGTATCCTATGAAGACGCATTTCTCCGCTTTGGGTTCGAGCTTGTCCGGCATCAACTTCTTGACGTAAGCTTCGCATCCCCAAACTTTAAGAAACGACAACTTAGGTTTAGCACCAAACCACAGTTCATACGGTGTCGTCTCAACGGATTTAGACGGAGCCCTATTTAAAGTGAATGCAGCGGTTTCTAATGCATAACCCCAAAATGATAACGACAAATCAATAAGAGACATCATTGATCGGACCATATCTAATAGGGTTCGATTCCGGCGTTCAGACACACCATTGCGCTGTGGTGTTCCGGGTGGCGTGAGTTGTGAAACGATTCCACTTGCTTTAAGATGCGTGAGAAAATCATAACTCAAATATTCACCTCCACGATCGGATCATAGAAACTTAATCTTTCTGTTACGATGGTTCTCCACTTCATTCTGAAATTCTTTGAACTTTTCAAACGTTTCAGATTTATGTTTCATTAAATAGATATACCCATATCTACTTAAGTCATCGGTAAAAGTGAGAAAATAGCGATATCCACCGCGTGAAACACTCATCGGTCCGCATACATCGGTATGTATGATTTCCAACAAGTCCGTTGCTCGCTCCATCATACCGGAGAACGGGGTTTTGATCATCTTGCCCATGAGGCATGGTTCGCAGTCGTCAAATGATTCAAAATCAAGAGACTCCAAAAGTCCATCAGAATGGAGTTTCTTCATGCGCTTTACACCAATATGACCTAGACGATGCCCACAAATAAGTAGTATTATCACTATCTACTTTGCATCTCTTAGCCTCAATGTTATGGATGTGTGTTTCATCCTTTCGAGATTTAGAAGAAATAAACCATTTACAAGAGGTGCATGACCATAAAAGATGTTACTCATATAAATAGAACAACCATTATTCTCCGATTTAAATGAATAACCGTCTTGCAATAAACACGATCCGAATGATGTTCATGCTCAACGCAGTACATAATAACATTTATTAAGGTTTAAAACTAATCCGAAGGTAAAACTAAGGAGAGCATGCCGACGGACATCACATCAACTCTTGATCCGTTGCCAGCCAAGCATCACCTCATCCCTCGCAGTCAGCCTATTCCGTAGCTCTGTTTGAGTTACAAATATTAGCAACCAACGGTATCAAATACCTGGCACTACAACGAGGGCTAGTAAGGAAAACATCAATAACATGTATATCAAATATACCTTTGATGGTGCCACCTTCTTGTCCGCTAAGTACTTTGGACGATTGCGCTTCTAGTGACCCTTGTCCTTGCAATAGAAGCACTCGGTGTCCGGCTTGGGACCAGACTGAGCTTCTTCTTAGCGAGGGCATTAAGCTTGCGCCCCTTCTTGAAGGGCTTCTTTGCTCCCTTACCTTTCTTAAAGGAGGGCTTGTTGACCATCAACACATGATTATCCTTCTTGATGTCCACTTCGCAGCCTTGACTTTGCGAAGAGCTCGTGATCGTATCGATGGAACCAATCGACTATGAGTCACTACAAAATTTTGTAGGGAGGGAGTGATTGCGGAACCCTGTCAATCTTGAGCTCCTCTAGAATCGTGCATTCCAGTTTCTCAAGGCGTTGAGTGTAGCCCGACATCTTTATGGCGTGCTCACTAACGGAACTCCCTTCCTCCATATTGCAGTTAAAGAACTTCTCGAGATCTCATATCTCTCGAGCGGGCTTGAGTGAAACATGGTTTCGGCTCCTCGAGAATCTCAAAGGGCCGGGATAGGTTTCAAAGCGATTTTGAAGCTCCGGTTCCATAGCAAACAACATGGTGCTCTTAATCACACCATAATCATCATTGCGCGACTGATAGACAGCTTTCTCATCGGTAAGCAGCGATTGCTGAGGGTCACCTAACGCTTTACCAAGGACATAGTCCTTTTGTCCGAGACGAATGATTCTTAGATTGCGGAACCAATTGGTGAATTTAGACCCATTGTTTCTAAGCTTTTCTTTCTCAAAAAACGTTGAAGTTGAAGTTGGACTTGGCCATTGGATCTACTGATTTGCAAGTACAATTTAGACTATGTTCATGATAAATAGTTCAACTTAATCAAATTACTAGATGAACTCCCACTAAATTCAACATCCCTCAAGTTGTTTAGTGAACACGATCCAAATTCACCACACCTAATCCGATCATCACGAGAAGAGATGTGGTTTCAATGGTGGACAACAAAGTGTCGATCATATCATTCATATGACTCATGCTTAACCTTTCGGTACTTGTGTTCTGAGGCCATGTCCGTACATGCTAGGCTCGTCAAGCTAGACCCAAGTATTTCCGCATGTGCAAAACTGGCTTGCACCCGTTGTATGTGAGTAGAGTCTATAGCACCCGATCATCACGTGATGCTTGGACACGACGAACTTTCATAGCGGTGCATACTTGGGAGAACATAGTTTTATCTTGATCTTTAAGTGAGGAATCATCTTATAATGCTACCGTCGCGATCTAAGCATAATAAGATACATAAAGGGATAAACATCACATGCATATAACTTTATGTGACATGGTATAGCCAATCCTCGCAATGATCTCCATCTTGTGCGTTCCGGCATGATCTCCATCACTCCACCATGATTGCCTCCACCACGAATAGCAACTACAACTATTGCTAACTACTTAGCGATAAAGTAAAGCTATTACATGGCGTATAAGAAGTTGACTCGCAGGTCATACACAATTATAAAGACAACCATATGGCTCCTGCCGGTTGTGTACTCATCGACATGCAAGTCGTGAAACATTACAAAACATGATCATCGCATACAATATACACATCACATCTTGGGCCATACCATATCACAGAAAACACTCCCTGCAAGAACAAGTTAGACGCCTCTACTTTGTTGTTGCATGTTTTACGTGGCTTATGGGAGTAGATGCTAAGAACGATTCTTACCTACGGAAAGCCACAATGGTGATATTATGGTTGCCAAACTCCGGTGTTAATCCCATGACAACTATAGTGAGAGAACATGACATCAACCAGCCGCATGTGGTACAAGCCACACGTCAAGTCGGAGCCGGTCTCATGAGGCGTCGCGTAAGGTTGGCACGGACCGCTTCAATCTCACTATCCCGTCATAAGAAGAACACAAACAAGAGGCTTGCAACAGAAAACATCAACGCCGCAACAACCATGTTGCGTTCTACTCGTGAAACACATCTACGCATAGATCTAACTCGATACCCTTTGAAGGGTTTCGCGGCATAGTAAATCAAAATTTTCTACGGATGCGAACGGAGGAAAGCCAAGATCTAATCTAGGAGATGCAATCAACGAGAGATTGGATTAGATCTTCATACCCTTGAATATTCGCTGAACGGGCGTTCGGAACGTGGGTGATGTAGTCGTACTCGCTTCTCCTCCTCGCGATCCGATCTGATCTAGCACCACAAGTGGCGGTGCCTCCGTGAGATGCACACGTGAAGCACCTCGACGTCTCCTCCTTCCTCGGACCAGCGAGTATGGTGGAGAGATAGATTGGATCTACAACACGACGGCGTGGTGTATATGGTGGAGAATTTCTGCTGCAGGCCTTCGCCTACAAACAGTCGGGAGGGATAGAGGAAGGTAGCAAGGCAGCTAGGGCTTGGAAGAAGGTGTGTAGTAGTTGTTGTAGGGGGAGGGGGCGCACCACCCCTCTATATATAGAGGGGGGGGGCGGCCAGCCCTTGCCCCTCCTCCAAGCCTATCTCTAGTTTAAACAATTTAAACTCTCCCTTATCTAGAAATCCTTATCCGAGACTCCGAACAAAAATTCATAAACCAATTATCCAATCTATCCTAGCGTCGAGATATGTTAAGTGTGTGACCCTGCGGGTTCGAGAATATGCAGACATGATCTTCTATCAATAATCAACAATGAGTGCAGGCACCCATATTGACTCCCACACATTCATCGATGATCATATCGGATGAACCATGATGCCAGGATTCAATCAATCCCATATATATATTCCCTTCGTCTCGCGATATTTTACTTGCCCGAGATTCGATCGTTGGTACCGTCATACCTAGTTCAATCTCGTTCACAGAAATACTTTACTGTTCCGTAATCCGATATCACTTTGTGATTAACTCCTTAACCACATGCTTGCAAGCGGTGTTGATATCGACACGAGTGGGCCCAGTATATATCTCCGACTTGGGAGGACAAATTCCATCTCGATACATACAACCCAACAGATACTTTCCGATCACCGAGAGACACCTTCATGATCACCCTCTCATAGGATGACGTTTGATGACCTCAAAGCTTTCTTCCGTACAGGGGTTGCATTATCTCATGGTCTAAGGAATACAATATTTGACATAGGAAAATCTTCGCAAAGATGAACACGATGAAACGATCTAATTGCTTCGCTTAGTTTGGGTCTGTCCATCATATCATTCTCCCAATGATATGATCTCATTATCAATTGACAACTCATGTCTATGGTTAGGAAACCTTAACCATCATTGATCAATGAGCTAGTCCATAGAGGCGTACTAGGGACACGGTGTTGTTTACAAAACACACAAGTATTAAAGTTTCCGCTTAATACAATTCTAGCATGGAACATAAACTTTATCATGAACAAGAATTATAATAATAACATCTTTATTATTGCCTCTAGGGCATAATTCCAACAGTTCATTCGTGGTTTGCGTTTCTGTTCTGCAAGTTCTCGTATTACGCCTTATAATTTCTGTCTCGTTCATTATTAGCTATGATAGTAACTGCATGCCCATTTTGTAGCTCACCGCTAATTCTAAGTCACCCAACATCTCTTTGATTTTTAGGATATACTACTGCTTCCATATATATTTATTGAAATGACCTGGTTAGTTTATATAGGCTGAAATTCTAGGAAACACTCTGTTCGATTGCTCAATTCATTTATAGGCATACTTGTGTAATGCTTGCTTGTCCTGTTCTACAGGTCCATAAGCAATGCCATTATATTCAATATCTAATGGTTCATCCTAAGAAGCCACATAGCTATCATCTACTGTATATATAGTTCATTCGTAGTTTGCATTCTTGCTCTATAAGTTCTCTTATGATGACTTTATAATTTCTATGCGGTTCCTAGCTATGAAAATAACTGCATGCCTATTGTGTAGCTTACCACAAATTCCGAGTCACCCAACGTCTCTTGCATTTCATGATATACTACTGCTTTCATATATATTTGTTGAAATAACCTGGCTAATTTATATTAGCTAAAATTCTAAGAAACACTCTGTTTGATTGCTCAATTCATTTGTAGGCACACTTGTGTAATGCTTGCTTGTCCTGTTCTATGGGTCCACAAGCAATGTCATTATATTTAATATCTAATTGTTCGTCCTAAGCAGCGACATAGCTATCCTCTATTGTATATATAGTTCATTCGTAGTTTGCATTCTCGCTGTGTAAGTTCTCTTATGATGCCTTTATAATTTCTATGCGGTTCCTAGCTACGACAGTAACTACATGCCCATTGTGTAGCTCACCACAAATTTTGGGTCATCCAACATCTCTTGCATTCCAGGATAAACGACTTCTTCCATATATATTTGTTGAAATGACCTAGCCAGTTTATATTTACTAAAATTCTAAGAAACATTTTGATTGATTGCTCATTTCATTGTATGCACACTTGTCTAATGCTTGCCTGTCCTATTCTACAGGTTCGCAAGAGACACCATTATATTTCTAATCCAGTGCTCGTTTATCCTAAGCAACGACATAACTATCCTCTATTGTGTAGTTCATTCGTGGTTTGTGTTCCTGCTCTGCAAGTTCTCGCATGATGACATTATAATTTTTGTCTCGTTCAATATTATCTACAAAAGTAACTGCATGTCCCTTGTGTAGTTCACCGCAAATTCTGAGTCAACCAACGTCTCTTGCATTTCTATTGCTTCCATATATATTTGTTGAAATTACCTGGCTAGTTTATATTTGCTAAAATCCTAAGAAACACTCCGTTTGATTGCTCAATTCATTTATAGGCACACTTGTGTAATGCTTGTTTGTCCTGTTCTACAGGTTCACAAGCAATTCCATTATATTTCATATCTAATGGTTCGTCCTAAGCAGCGACATAGCTATAATATATATATATAGTTCATTCGTGGTTTGCATTCTTGCTCTACAAGTTTTCTTATGATGCCATTATAATTTCTATTCGGTTCATAGCTACGAAAATAACTACATGCATATTGTGTAGCTCACCGTAAATTCTGGGTCACCCAACGTCTCTTGCATTTCAGGATAAACGACTGCTTTCATATATATTTGTTAAAATGACCTGGCTAGTTTATATTTGCTGAAATTCTAAGAAACACTTTGATTGATTGTTCATTTCATTATAGGCACACTTGTCTAATGCTTGCTTGTCCTCTTCTATAGGTTCGCCAAAGACGCCATTATATTTCTAATCTGGTGCTAGTTTATCCTAAGCAACACCATTGTTATATTTCTCATTTTACGGTAGGCACACTTGTTTAATGCTTGCTTGTCCTGTTTGTTTGACGTGATGGTCAATATATTTGAACCATTGACTAGTAGTAAACTCCAGTTCATATCTCCTGTTGTATCAGTTAAATGAGTAGTTTGCCTTGTTTGACGTATTAACTTGTTATTACTTAGTTTCATACTGCAATTATTGCTATTGCCACCAAAGAGGGGGCTGCAAGATCATGTCTTAACATTGTTTTCCAATGTAGATGTCACACTCAAAATGGATATGCAGGTGATAGATGGAGAAGGCAAATTGAGGACTGCTATTGATGTCTACGCACTTCTATTGTTGTATATAGTTGTTGGGCCTCCAAGTGTAGAGGTTTGTAGAACAGAAGAAAGTTCCCCTTAAGTGGATTATCCAAGGTTTATCGAACTCAGGGAGGAAGTGGTCAAAGGTATCCCTCTCAAGCAACCCTGCAATCAAGATACAAGAAGTCTCTTGTGTCCCCATGATACGTTGGAAACGTATCTATACTTTTTGATGCTCCATGCTTGTTTAGTACCTACTTTCCTTTTTTTTCACTTTGAGGTGTTTTTATATGTTTTCTGGTACTAACCTATTAACAAGATGCCACATTGCCAATTGCCTGTTTTCTTCTGTTTTTGGTTCCAGAAAGGCAGAAAATCAATATTCTCGGAATTGGACGGGACAAAAGCCAAAGTTGTTATTTTTCCCAGACCAACATGGAACCACGAAGGAGAGACGGAGTAGGGCACCAGGGTGGCTGCACCCCCAGGCGTGGGCAAGCCCTGGTGACGCCTATAGGGGGTGTGGCCCCTCTGGCCCTTCACGACCTTGCCTCCTTCGCCTATAAGAAGCCCCGGGGGAGAAAACCCTAAATCATCGCCGCTGCCACCACCGAAGGGGAGATTCAGGGGACAGAAAGTCTCTGTTCTGGCACCCTGCTGGGACAAGAAAGTGCCCCCGGAGCCATCTCCATCGATCTCCACCACCATATCCATCACCGTTGATGATTCCCATGATGAGGATGGAGTAGTTCTTCCTCGAGGCTAAGGGCTCTACCGGTAGCTATGTGTTCATCTCTCTCTCTCTCTCTATGCATGATCTTGTTGTGGTCATGAGCTTTGTAATCAAGTAGATCTACCTTGCTACTCAAGTGCTTCAATAGATCTCTACTCTCCCCACGTGTGTGTAAGTGACAGTGTGCATACCGTGGTGGCACATAGGCTAGAGGTTACATAAGTACTCACTGTACTTTAATAGATCTATGCTTTTCCCCATGTGTGTGAAAGTGACAGCGTGCACACCGTGTGTGGCACTTAAGCTAGGTTACATATATATTTTTTATGAGTTATATTTGGAGTTGGATGTCTTTATGAAATTGTGGTGTTTGTTGGAACCATCTAGCGCTCAAGGTGACAGTGTGGGGTTATATAGATTGGGAAAGGCGGATTTTGAAGAGTGTTGTTATAGCCCTACCATGGATTAGAGTGTCCAACCGGAGAGTAGTTAAGAATAGTATCATAAAGAGAAGATATTTATATGACAGAGTGTTCACTAGTAAAAGTATGATCCCTAGGCCTTATTTTTAAACATTGAAACACCGTTTGCTACTAGATCTGTTGCATGTTTGCTTACTTCCTTCTTGTTTCCTTTAGTCTTTACCTCACCGTCAAGCTATTTTCTAGCACCGTTACCGCTTGTATTTCACTATCTCTTCGCCGAACTAGTGCACCTATACACCTGACAAGTGTATTGGGTGTGTTGGGGACACAAGAGACTTCTTGTATCTTGCTTGCAGGGTTGCTTGAGAGGGAATATCTTTGACCACTTCCTCGCTGAGTTCGATAAACCTTGGGTAATTCACCTAAGGGAAACTTGTTGTTGTTCTACAAACCTCTGCACTTGGAGGCCCAACAACTAACTACAAGAATAGAAGTACGTAGACATCAAGCTATTTTCTGGCGCCGTTGCCGGGGAGATAAGGTAAAAGTTACTCACATCCTCTGGTGTGAGTGCTCGAAGGTATTTCCTTTACATTCTACAATTTTGTCTTTTTATTTCTTGTTTTCACTAGTTAGGCTTAATGGAAAACAACAACAAAATTAGAGAGCTTTATAGTGTTTATCTTGAGTTAGGACATGAAGTGTTTGAAGAGAAAATTTAAAAACCTTTGGAAATTTATTTACATGCTAATAGCAATATTATTAGTATGAATTCTTTGGACACCATTGTTGCTAATGCTATGGAAACGTCTAAGCTTGGGGAAGCTAGTTTTTATGAAAATGATCTTTTTAGTTCCCCAGCTTTGGAAGATAGCTATTCTATTTGTTATGATGATACCAAACCTCCAATATATGATGATTACAATGATGAGTATGATATTTCCAGTCCACCTACTATTGAGGAGAAAATTGATTGTGATTACAATATGCCTCCTATATTTGATCATTATGGTGATGAGAATAATAATGATAGCTATTTTGTTGAATTTGGTCACACTATGATTATTAAGAATGACTATGCTTATGTGGAGAGTAATAATCATTTTATGCATGTGGTTCATGATAAGAATGTTTTATGTGATAGTTATATTGTTAATTTTATGCATGATGCTACTGAAAGTTATTATGAGAGAGGGAAACATGGTTTTATGTATCTCAATAATATTAAGTTTCTCCTCTTTATTTTTAAAATCTTGAAGTTGCACTTATTTTGCTTTCCTATGCTTGTTGCTTTGTGCTTTCATGACTTATTTCTTTACAATATTCCTATGCATAGAAAGTGGGTTAGACTTAAATGTGTTTTGAATTTTATTCTTGATGCTCTCTTTTACTTCAATTCATATTTCTTATGTGAGCATTTTCTCAAACTATTATGCCTAACTTAAAGACATTAAAGAAAAGTACTTGTTGGGAGATAACCCAAGAGTTTTCTTGAGTCTTGGAAGTTATTACTTCTGTAATGACCTCTCCTTATCCTTTTTATTTGCTTTTTGTACCAAGAATGACCTCTAATAAGAGGGAAGTAAGATTTGGGGAGTTGCTGTCCCGAAACAGATTTCTGTCCTCCACCATAAAAATTCATGAGGAGTCTCTGTAAGTCGGATTGAGATGAAAATTTACGAATAAATCCCCCAGTATGTTAGGTAACTTTTGTTAGTTCAACACTTTTTTATTTGAGCAACATAAGATTTTATAAAAAAACGGTTTCTACATGTTGGTCTGTTTTAACAGATTTCTGCCATTATTTGCATTTGCTTTTTATTGATTCCTTTTTTATTTCTATTTTGGGGAATTGAGCTTTTTGAAGGATTTGCCTCTGTAGCTTGTGTTTTTAGTGAAAAGATTTGCTGTTCCAAAGCTAAACCCAAGGTTCTATTATCTTTTGAATACACTAATGTTGCTAATGAAGATTGTGTGAAGTTTTGTATGAAGGAAAATTTCAGGTGTAGAGAAAGAATGATGTAATGAGATGAAGAATGGACAAAAGCTCAAGCTTGGGGATGCCACCCCAGTGTCACCCCAAGAAATATTCAAGAGGTACAAGCGTCAAAGCTTGGGGATGCCCAAGGCGTTCCCTTCTTCATTAATAAAAATCTCAGGTCTTTCTAGACACTTCGTTTTTATTGTTTCATGCACAGTTGTGTTGTTCTTCGAGCGTCTTTGTTTTTAGTTTTTGTTTGCTTAGTTTGCTTGAATAAAGTTGGTTGATTATAGCACACTTCTTTTGGAGAGAGACACACTATGTTTTCATTGCCTAGAACACTCTAGTTTTCACTCTTATTGTTCTGTGAGTGTTCTCTTTTGCTAGCACTGTGTTTAGCCTTAGTTTTCTTGTGCTTTCAGTTTAGAACTTTTTAGTTCTTCTTTGTGTATTTGTGAAACAGGCTCACTGATCTTTGTTGATTATTATCTTTGTGAGTTGTTTCAAATAAGTTGTTTGGTGTTGGAAAGAGTAGAAAGCTTCATGCTTAAGTGGTACAAAAGGGAGCTTGTTTTGACTATGACTTAGACTTTATCATGTCAAGCTAGGTGTTTCTTTGACCTTATGCTTAGTGATTATTGTTGTAAAATGACTTGTTCCAAACAATTATGATTTCTTAGTGTGCCTTGAAAGAATCATGTGTTGTTTTAGCATACAAAAGCATAGTATTGTGGTATTCTCCTTTAATGTTTTGTTTGGGTTGACTTGGCACATGCTCACACCATGTTATGGCTATGAACCAGTCACCTTAGCCTCTATGATCATTTAGTTTTTGACTTGTGGTACCACTTTATGCTTTGATTAGTAGTGTTTTGTCGCTCTGCATGATTATGGCCATTATTGCTCTCTTAGTTGGTCGTTCCCAGTCTCTTGCTAGCCTCCACTTGTATGAGTAAGATCTACTCATGCTTCCAACTCCCAAGAAACCAAGTTATTCCAAAGTGTCCACTATAAAATCCTATGCATGGTGTGTTAAACCATTCCAAGTATATTCTTGTCTTCATCTATCTTCCAATTAAAAAGTATTTTGTTATGTGAAAACTTAGTGATTAAAGCTCTCACAAACTTGATGGCACACATTATTTTTCATGCCCCTAATAAACTTGAACCATTGTGTCATCCATGATGTATATGCTTGCACTTATACGTTGGAATTAGCACAACCATGTTTTCATGGGGAACGTTTTCAACATTACACTTATACTTTGTACACAGTTGATATCATGCTCTTTTGTCTATGGATGTCACCGGTGTGAAATAAATAGGGAGCTTGTAAGTCCATGGAGTTATGTATTTTGTGTTAGAGAAACGCCTGAGCCGCTAGCCTAAGCCATGCCTAATCATGGTGGAAACTTGCAGCATAACCATAATGAGATATCTATGAAGCATCCTCAATAAAAAGCTATGCACATAGTAAATAAAAAGATCACTCAGATGCTCATTGTCTGCTTTCCTTGTCATTTTGGTTATGGGATAGCTCCTGTACCATGTGCAAGGGGTACCCCGTTGGCGGTTCTCTATGATACACATGTATTTACTATGACAAGAACTTACAGGTGACTGAAGTTGAGTAGCATGAGGTGCGGCCTTCGTATTCAAGGGACTTAAGATTGCCAACTTATACTTTGTCAAGCATATACTCCATAGTTTGTTCACCCTTAATCACTTCAATATTCTTATGATAGGGGCAATGAGGGCTGAAAGCTAACAAGTACCATAATTTTTGGAAGTTCTTTTTGAAACTTGAATCCCTTCTTCCCTTTGTGAAGAGCCTTTCTTCCACCATTATATTGAGTCTCCACCTTCTACCTTTAGGCACCATTGAGAGAGCATAGTTTCCATTCTGTGTGCAGTGTTCCAAAGCTTATTAATTGATGCATATTGTGTTATTACTTGTTCATGTGCTATCTGTGTCTAGTCACCCTTGTAAACTTTGCAGGTGTCCTATGCATTATATTTCTACTCTATGAGGGACAAGATGATTGCCACTATGCTATGTTTTCTGCATGTGAAACAAACAAACGTTGTTCAATGCATATTATTCATGATCTTTGTTTGTAGCTTGCCATGTTGCATGCATAATTACTATGTCCTATTGTTAGAACTCCATCTTTCATGCACATGTTTAGAGTTCTTTGATCCCATCTTTCAATGCTTGCAAATGGTTGGATCTTTATTGTGAGGGTGCATGTCACCTCAAAATTATTTTTTTATCACTTACCTACTCGAGGGCGAGCAGGAGTTAAGCTTGAGGATGTTGATACGTTGAAAACATATCTATAATTTTTGATGCTCCATGCTTGTTTAGTATCTACTTTGCTTTACTTGTCCACACTTTGAGGTGCTTTTTACATGTTTTCCGGTACTAACCTATTAACAAGTTGCAACAGTTCCAAATGCCTGTTTTCTGTTGTTTTTGGTTTCAGAAAAGTTAGTAAAGAAATATTCTCGGAATTGGACGAGATGAAGGACAAAGTCGATAACTTTCCGTGGGGAACAAGAAGTCCAGAGGGGAGCCCGGAAGGCCAGCCAGGGGGGCCAGACCCACCCTAGGCGCGGGTGGGCCCAACCCCGCGCCTGGCTAGGGTTTGGGCACCCTAGCCGCCTCCGGGTCTCGCCCCTTCGCCTATAAGAAGCCCCCGATACAGAAACCCTGAGTACCCGATCATAAATCCACGAAACCGTCTATAGCCGCCGCCACCATCGTCCCTAGATCGGGGAGGATCTGAAGTTCTTCCCAGCACCCCGCCGGAGGGGAGATCATCCCAAAGGCCTTCTCTCCGGTATGATTCGTGAGTAGTTCCACCTTGGACTATGGGTCCATGTAGTAGCTAGATGGTTGTATCTCCTCCTTTGTGCTTTCATGTATATATCTTGTGAGCTCTGTTCATGATCAAGATCTAATCTATTTGTAATCATGCATGTTGTGTTTGCGGGGATCCGATGGATATTGAGATTATTATGTTGGTTTGATTAATGGTTTTATCTTTATGATTCTATCATGTCTGTGTTGTTTGTGATCTTGCATGCTCTCCGTTGCTAGTGGTTATCTTGGCCAAGTAGTTGCTAGTGACTCCAAGAGTGAGTATTTATGCTTCATAGTGGGTTCATGCCTCTAGTTTCCTCAATAAAAAGCTATGCACATAGTAAATAAAAAGATCACTAAGATGCTCATTGTCTGCTTTCCTTGTCATTTTGGTTATGGGATAGCTCCTGTACCATGTGCAAGGGGTACCCCGTTGGCGGTTCTCTATGATACACATGTACTTACTATGACAAGAACTTACAGGTGACTGAAGTTGAGTAGCATGAGGTGCGGCCCTCGTATTCAATGGACTTGAGATTGCCAACTTATACTTTGTCAAGCATATAATCCATAGTTTGTTCACCCTTTATCACTTCAAGATGCTTATGATAGGGGCAATGAGGGCTGAAAGCTAACAAGTACCATAATTTTTGGAAGCTCTTTTTGAAACTTGAAATCCCTGCTTCCCTTTGTGAAGAGCCTTTCTTCCACCATTATATTGAGTCTCCACATTCTACCTTTAGGCACCATTGAGAGAGCATAGTTGCCATTCTGTGTGCAGTGTCCCAAAACTTATTGATTGATGCATATTGTGATATTACTTGTTTTTGTGATACTTGTATCTAGTCACTCTTATGAACTTTGAAGGTGTCCTATGCATATATTTTCTACTCCATGAGGGACAAGCTGAATGCCACTATGCCACGTTTTCTGTATGTGAAACAAACAAACATTTTTTAATGCATGTTATTCATGATCTTTGTTTGTAGTCTTTCATGTTGCATGCATAGTTAGTTTGTCCTATTGTTAGAACTCCATCTTTCATGCTCATGTTTAGAGTTCTTTGATCCCATCTTTCAATGCTTGCAATTGGTTTGATCTTGATTGTGATGGTGCATGTCACCTAAAAAATTATTCTTTTTTATCACTTACCTACTCGAGGACGAGCAGGAGTTAAGCTTGGGGATGATTGATACGTTGGAAACGTATCTATAATTTTTGATGCTCCATGCTTATTTAGTATCTACTTTGCTTTGTTTTGTCTTCACTTTGAGGTGTTTTTATATGTTTTCTAGTACTAACCTATTAACAAGATGCCACTGCGGTTGCTGTTTTCTTACTGCTTTTTGGTTCGAGTAAAATCAATATTCTCGGAATTGGACGGGACAAAAGCCAAAGTCATTATTTTTCCCGGAACAACACGGAACCATGAAGCATAGACGGAGTAGGGCACCAGGGTGGCTGCACACCCCCAAGGCGCGGGAAAGCCCTGGTGGCGCCTACAGGGGGTGTGGGCCCTTGCCCTTCACGACCTTGCCTCCTTCGCCTATAAGAAGCCCCCTGGGACAAAACCCTAAATCATCCATCATACTTTCAAAAAAAGTTCTGTAGCACCCCCGCCACCGAAGGGGAGATTCGGGGGACAGAAAGTCTCTGTTCCGGCACCCTACCGGGACGGGGAAGTGCCCCCGGAGCCATCTCCATCGATGTCCACCACCATCTCCATCACCATTGCTGATTCCTATGATGAGGAGGGAGTAGTTCTTCCTCGAGGCTAAGGGATCTACCGGTAGCTATGTGTTCATCTCTCTCTCTCTCTCTCTCTCTCTCTCTATGCATGATCTTGTTGTGGTCATGAGCTTTGTAATCAAGTAGATCTACCTTCCTACTCAAGTGCTTCAATAGATCTCTGCTCTCCCCACGTGTGTGTAAGTGATAGTGTGCATATCGTGGTGGCACTTAGGCTAGAGGTTACATAAGTACTCACCGTGCTTTAATAGATCTATGATTTTCCCCATGTGTGTGAAAGTGACAGCGTGCACACCGTGTGTGGCACTTAATCTAGGTTACATATATATTTTTTATGAGTTATATTTGGAGTTGGATATCTTTATGAAATTGTGGTGTTTGTTGGAACCATCTAGCGCTCAAGGTGAAAGTGTGGGGTTATCTAGATTGGGAAAGGTGGACTTTGAGGAGTGTTGTTATAGCCCTACCATGGATTAGAGTGTCCAACCAGAGAGTAGTATCATAAAGAGAAGATATTTATATGAGAGAGTGTTCACTAGTGAAAGTATGATCCCTAGGCCTTGTTTCTAAACATTGAAACACCGTTTGCTACTAGATCTATTGCATGTTTGCTTACTTACTTCTTGTTGCCTTTAGTATTTACCTCACCGTCAAGCTATTTTCTGGCACCGCTACCGCTTGTATTTCACTATCTCTTCGCCGAACTAGTGCACCTATACACCTGACAAGTGTATTGGGTGTGTTGGGGACAGAAGAGACTTCTTGTATCTTGATTGCAGGGTTGCTTGAGAGGGAATACCTTTGACCAATTCCTCCCTGAGTTCGATAAATCTTGGGTAATCCACTTAAGGTAAACTTGCTGTTGTTCTACAAACCTCTGCACTTGGAGGCCCAACAACTATCTACAAGAATAGAAGTGCGTAGACATCACCCCAACACACCCAATACACTTGTCAGGTGTATAGGTGCACTAGTTCGGCGAATAGATAGTGAAATACAAGTGGTATGGATGATTATAAGACAACGGTGCCAGAAAAGAGCTTGACGGGAGGAAAAGACTAAAGGTAATCTGAAACAAAGATGGCAACAAGCAAACATGGAACAGATCTAGTTGTAAACGGTGTTTCAATGTTTAGAAACAAGACCTAGGGATCATACTTTCACTAGTGAACACTCTCAATAAATATATTATCTTCATGATACTACTCTGAACTACTCTCCGGTTGGACACTCTAATCCATGGTAGGGCTATAATAGCACTCCTTAAAGTCTGCCTTCCCCATCTAGATAACCCCACACTGTCACCTTGAGCGCTAGATGGTTCTAACAAACACCACAATTTCATAAAGACATCCAACTCCAAATACACTCATGATAAATATTTATGAACTCTAGCCTAAGTGCCACCACGGCGTGCACGCTGTCACTTTCACACACGTGGGGAGAGCAGAGATCTATTAAAGCACTTGAGTATCAAAGTAGATCTACTTGATTACAAAGCTCATGATCACAATATGATCATGCATAGAGAGAGAGAGATGAAAACATAGCTACCGGTAGAGCCCTTAGCCTCGAGGAAGAACTACTCCCTCCTCATCATGGGAATCAGCAGCGGTGATGAAGATGGCGATGGAGATGGTGGTGGAGACCGAAGAAGATGGCTCCGGGGGAACTTCCCCGTCCCGGCAGGGTGCCAGAATAGAGATTTCTGTCTCCCGGATCTCTCCTTCAGTGGCGGCGGCCCTGCGGAACTTTTTGTGGATTTCCCCCAGATGATTTAGGGTTTCTGAGTCGGGAGGCTTCTTATAGGTGAAGATGCAAGGTCGATGGAGGGCCAGGGGGCCCACACCCCCTGATGGCGCCACCAGGGCTGGCCCACGCCACCCTAGGGTCCTCCACCATCTCTGCTTTGTGGTTCCGTGTTGTGTCGGGTAAAATAATGACTTTTACTTTTGTCCCATCCAATTTCGAGAATATTCATTTTTTAGCTTTTCTGAAACCAAAAACAACAGATAACAGGCAACTGGCACTGTGGAATCTTATCAATAGGTTTGTTCCATAAAGTGTATAAAAATACCTCAAAGTGTAGACAAAACATAAGACAAATGATATAAAACAAGCATGGCGCATAAAAAATTATAGATACGTTTATAACGTATCAGCCATCAACTCGATTGTCAAATGAAATACCAATTTTTCTTTCCCTTGAGTTGATAATATGTAATAATTTTAAGTAGTTTGCATTTGTTATAATATCTAGACTAATTGCATAGGCCATGTACGAATTTAGTTGATTTCGTCCACACATAGCGATAGGCGGTACCGTACCTGCGCTAGCTAGGTCGTGTTGGAATTATGCCCTACAGGCAATAATAAAGATGTTATTATTATAATTCTTGTTCATGATAAAGTTTATATTCCATGCTAGAATTGTATTAAGCGGAAACTTTAATACTTGTGTGGTTTATGAACAACACCGTGTCCCTAGTACGCCTCTATGGACTAGCTCATTGATTAATGATGGTTAAGGTTTCCTAACCATAGACATGGGTTGTCGATTAATAATGAGATCACATCATTAGGAGAATGGTATGATGGACAGACCCAAATCCAGCAGAGCAATTAGATCGTGTCATCATGTTCATCTTTGCGAAGCTTTTTCTTATGTCAAATATTGTATTCCTTAGACCATGAGATAATGCAACTCCCTGGTATCGGAAGAAAGCTTTGAGGTCATCAAACGTCATCCTATGAGAGGGTGATCATAAAGGTGTCTCTCAGGTGATCAGAAAGTACTTGTTGGGTTGTATGTATCGAGATGGGATTTGTCCCTACCAAGTCGGAGAGATATACTTCGGGCCCACTCGGTAATCGATATCAACACCGCTTGCAAGCACGTGGTTAATGAGTTAATCACAAAGTGATATCGGACTACGGAACGAGTAAAGTACTTGCTCTGAACGAGATTCAACTAGGTATGCCGATGCCGACGATCGAATCTCGGGCAAGTAAAATATCGCGTGACGAAGGGAATATGTATATGGGATTAATTGAATCCTGGCATCGTGGTTCATCCTATATGATCATCGATGAGTATGTGGGAGTCAATATGGGTTTCCAGACCCCGCTGTTGATTATTGATAGAAGATCATGTCTGCATATTCTCGAACCCACAGAGTCACACACTTAACGTGTCTCGACGCTAGGATAGAATGGATAATTGGTTTATGAGTTTTTGTTCGGAGTCTCGGATGAGATCCAGGACATCACGAGAGGTTCCGGAATGGTCCGGAGAATAAGATACATATAAGGCAAAGCAGTTTTTGGAGTTCGAAATTGTTTCGGATTATTCGGTATTGTACCGGAAGCTTCTAGAACCTTCCGGAGTGGGACCAACGTGGCCCCACTTGTCGGGAAGGGGCGTGGGCCTACGAGGGAGTGACCTGGCCGCATTGGGCCAGGGGCACAAGGCCCCATAGGCCCAGCTGTCAAAGCCCTAGGGGAAACCCTAGGGAGAGCTTCTAGAAGGAGGGGGGAAACTTGCCCCCCACTCCTCCCCCTTGGCCGTCGGCCCTAGGCTTGGAGGAGGGGCAAGGGGCAGGATCCCACCCCTCTATATAAAGAGGGATGGGGGCGCACCCTCCCTAGACACCTCCTCAAGCCCTAGCCGCCCTGCTTCCCTCCTCTCTCTCTCCCTCCCGACTGCGCGTAGGCGAAGCCCTGCCGCAGAAACTCTCCACCGTTTGCACCACGCCGTCGTGTTGTAGATCCAACCTATCTCTCCACCCCCCCTTGATGGACCGAGGAAGGAGGAGATGTCGAGGTGCTGTACGTGTGCATCTCTCGGAGGAATCGCCACTTGCGGTGTTGGATCGGATCGGATCGCGAGGAGGAGAAGCGAGTACGACTACATCAACCATGTTCCGTCGAACATTCCGCTGTGCGAATCTTCAAGGGTATGAAGATCTCATCTATTCCCCCTTGTTGTTTGCATCTCCTAGATTAGATCTTGGCTTCCCCGTTCGCATCCGTAGAATTTTTTTGATTTACTATGCTGCGAAACCCTTCAGTGGTATCAGAGCTAGATCTATGTGTAGATGTGTTTCACGAGTAGAACGCAACATGCTTGTTGCGGGCATTGATGTTTTATATTGCAAGCCTCTTGTTTGTGTACTTCTTATGACGCGGGATAGTGAGATCGGCAGTCGGGCCAACTTCTGCGACCTCGTTGCGACCGGCTCCGCACTTGACGTGTGGCTTGTTCCACACATGCGGCTGGTGGATGCCAGTTTCTCTCACTATAGTTGTCATGGGATTTACACCGGATGTTGGCAACCATAATATCACAGTTGTGGCTTTCTGTAGGTAAGAATCGTTCTTAGCTTGTTACTCCCATAATCCACGTAAAGCATGCAACAACAAAGTAGAGGCGTCTAACTTGTTTTTGCAGGGAGTGTTTCTGTGATATGGTATGGCCCAAGATGTAATGTGTACGTTGTATGCAATGATCATGTTTTATAATGTTTCACGACTTGCATGTCGATGAGTACACAACTGGCAGGAGCCATATGGTTGTCTTTATAATTGTGTATGACCTGTGTGTCAACTTCTTATACGCCATGTAATAGCCTTACTTTATCGCTAAGTAGTTAGCAATAGTTGTAGTTGCTATTCGTGGTGGAGGCAATCATGGTGGTGATGGAGATCATGCTGGCACGCACAAGATGGAGATCATTGCGCAGAGATTGGCTATACCATGTCACATAAAATTATATGCATGTGATGTTTATCCTTTTATGTATCTTATTATGCTTAGATCGCGACGGTAGCATTATAAGATGATTCCTCACTTAAAGATCAAGATAAAACTGTGTTCTCCCCATGTATGCACCGTTGTGAAAGTTCGTCATGTTCAAGCATCACGTGATGATCGGGTGCTATAAACTCTACGTTCACATACAACGGGTGCAAGCCAGTTTTGCACACGCGAAAATACTTGGGTTTGACTTGACGAGCCTAGCATGTACAGACATGGCCTCGGAACACATGAACCGAAAGGTTAAGCATGAGTCATATGAATGATATGATCGACACTTTGTTGTCCACCATTGAAACCACATCTCTTATCGTGAAGGTCGGATTAGGTGTGGTGAATTTGGATCATGTTCACTAAACAACTTGAGGGATGTTGAATTTAGTGGGAGTTTATCTAGTAATTTGATTAAGTTGAACTAGTTATCATGAACATAGTCTAAATTGTACTTGCAAATTTTGTAGATCAAATGGCTAAATCCAACTTCAACTTCAACGTTTTTGCTGAGAAAGAAAAGCTTAAGAACAATGGGTCTAACTTCACCAACTGGTTCCGCAATCTGAGAATCATTCTCTCTGGCGGACAAAAGGACCATGTCCTTGAGAAAGCGCTAGGTGACGCCCCTGTTGTAGATGCGCCGGCTGATGAGAAAGTTGTTTATCAGTCGCGCAAGGATGATTATGGTGTGATTAAGAGCACCATGTTGTTTGCTATGGAATCAGACCTTCAAAACCATTTTGAGGAGTTCCGCGGGCCCTTTGAGATTCTTGAGGAACTAAAAACTATGTTTCAGCCTCAGGCCCATTCTTAGAGATATGAGATCTCTGAGAAATTCTTTAACTGCAAGATGGAGGAAGGGAGTTCCGTTAGTGAGCACGCCATTAAGATGTCGGGTTACACTCAACGCCTTGAGAAACTGGACTGCAAGATTCTAGAGGAGCTCAAGATTGACAGAGTTCTGCAATCACTCCCTCATAGCTACAATGGTTTGTAGTTACTCATAATCAGATTGGTTCCACTGATACGATCACCGAGCTCTTCGCTAAGATGAAATCTGCGGAGGTGGACATCAAGAAAGATAATCATGTGTTGATGGTCAACAATCCCCCCAGCTTTAAGAAAGGTAAGGGTGCAAAGAAGCCCTTCAAGAAGGGTAGCGGCAAGCGCATTGCCCCTGCAGAGAAGAAGCTCAAGTCTTGACCTAAGCCGGACACTGAGTGCTTCTATTGCAAGGATAACAGTCACTGGAAGCGCAAATGTCCGAAGTACTTAGCGGACAAGAAGGCTGGAACCATCAAAGGTACATTTGATATACATGTTATTGATGTTTCCCTTACTAGCCCTCGTTGTAGTGCCTGGGTATTTGATACTGGTTCAGTTGCTAATATTTGTAACTCAAAACATGAGATACGGAATAGACGGCGGCTTGCGAGGGATGAGGTGACGATGCGCGTTGGCAATAGATCAAGAGTTGATGTGATGGCCGTCGGCACGCTCTCCTTAGTTTTACCTTCGGGATTAGTTTTAAACCTCAATAAATGTTATTATGTGCCTGCGTTGAGCATGAACATCATATCTGGATCGTGTTTATTGCAAGACGGTTATTCATTTAAATCGGATAATAATGGTTGTTCTATTTATATGAGTAACATATTTTATGGTCATATACCTGTTGTGAATGGTTTATTTCTTCTGAATCTCGAAAGCGATGAAACACACATCCATAACATTGAGGCTAAGAGATGCAAGGTAGATAGTGATAATACTACTTATTTGTGGCACTGCCGTCTAGGTCATATTGGTGTAAAACGCATGAAGAAACTCCATTCTGATGGACTTTTGGAGTCTCTTGATTTTGAATCATTTGACACGTGCGAGCCGTTCCTCATGGGCAAGATGATAAAAACCCCGTTCTCCGGAATGATGGAGCGAGCAACAGACTTGTTGGAAATCATACATACCGATGTATGCGGACCGATGAGTGTTTCGACGCGCGATGGATATCGCTATTTTCTCACTTTTACTGATGACTTAAGTATATACGGGTATATCTATTTAATAAAACATAAATCTGAAATGTTTGAAAAGTTCAAAGAATTTCAGAATGAAGTGGAAAACCATCATAACAGAAAGATTAAATTTCTACGATCCGATCGTGGAGGTGAATATTTGAGTTATGATTTTCTCACGCATCTTAAAGCAAGCGGAATAGTTTCGCAACTCACGCCACCCGGAACACCACAGCGCAATGATGTGTCTGAACGCCGGAATCGAACTCTATTAGATATGGTGCGATCAATGATGTCTCTTACAAATTTGTTGTTATCATTTTGGGGTTATGCATTAGAAACCGCTGCATTCACTTTAAATAGGGCACCATCTAAATTCGTTGAGACGACACCGTATGAACTGTGGTTTGGTGCTAAACCTAAGTTGTCGTTTCTTAAAGTTTGGGGATGTGAAGCTTACGTCAAGAAGTTGATGCCGGACAAGCTCGAACCCAAAGAGGAGAAATGTGTCTTCATAGGATACCCTAAGGAAACTATTGGGTATACCTTCTATCACAGATCCGAAGGCAAAGTGTTTGTCGCAAAGAACGGATCCTTTCTTGAGAAGGAGTTTCTCTCGAAAGAAATGATTGGGAGGAAAGTAGAGCTAGACGAGGTTGTTGAACCTTATCTTGAGTTGGAGAGTAGCGCAACACCTGAAATTGTTCCAGTGCCGTCTGCACCAACAATAGAGGAAGCTAATGACAAGGATCATGAAGCTTCGAACGATGCTACTACTGAACCTCGCAGGTCGACAAGGTCGCGTGCGCCTCCTGAGTGGTACGGCAACCCTGTCTTAACTGTCTTGTTAGTAGACGACAGTGAACCTACGAACTATGAGGAAGCGATGATGAGCCCAGACTCTGAGAAATGGCTAGAAGCCATGAAATCCAAATTGGGATCCATGAGCGAAAACCAAGTATGGACTTGGTGGACCCTCCTAGCGACCGAAAGGCCGTTGAGTGCAAATGGATTTTCAAGAAGAAAACTGAGGCGAATGGTAATGTTACTGTCTATAAAGCACGACTTGTCGCGAAAGGTTTTCGACAAGTTCAAGGTGTTGACTACGATGAGACTTTCTCTCCCGTAGCGATGTTTAAGTCTATTCGGATTTTATTAGCAATTGTTGCGTTTCATGATTATGAAATATGGCAGATGGATGCCAAGACTGCGTTCCTCAATGGCAACATTGATGAAGAGTTGTATATGATGCAACCCGAAGGTTTTGTCAATCCTAAGGATGCTGATAAAGTGTGCAAACTTCAGCGTTCCATTTATGGACTGAAGCAAGAATCTCGGAGTTGGAACCTTCGTTTTGATCAAGTGATCAAGAGCATTGGATTTGTTCCAAATTGCTACGAAGCTTGTATCTACAAGAAAGTGAGTGGGAGCTCAGTGACATTCCTAGTACTATATGTGGATGACATATTGATTATTGGAAATGACATTGACATGCTTAACGATGTGAAGAGTTATTTGAACAAATGTTTTTCAATGAAAGACCTAGGGGAAGCTGCTTATATATTGGGCATCAAAATCTATAGAGACAGACAAAGACGCTTGATAGCTTTAAGCCAAAGTACATACCTAGACAAAGTTATGAAAAGGTTCAGAATGGATAAGGCAAAGAAAGGTTCAGTGCCTATGTTGTTAGGTAAGATATTGAGCAAGGCTCGGTGTCCAGCTACGGTAAACGATAGAGAAGCTATGAGCAAAGTGCCTTATGCCTCGGCCATCGGTTCTATCATGTATGCCATGCTGTGTACTAGACCGGATGTGTCCAATGCTCTTAGTTTGACGAGCAGATACCAAAGTGATCCAGGAGTGGAACACTGGACAGCCGTGAAGAACATCCTAAAGTACTTAAATAGGACTAAATAAATGTTCTTAGTCTATGGAGGTGATGAACAGCTCGTCGTAAAAGGTTACGTCGATGCTAGTTTCGACACCGACAAGGATGATTCTAAATCTCAGACAGGATACGTTTATATTTTGAATGGAGGAGTTATGAGCTGGAGAAGCTACAAGCAAAGCGTGATCGCGGGATCTATAGTAGAAGCGGAATACATGGTTGCTGCAGAAGCGTCAAGTGAAGGAGTTTCGATCAGGAACTTCATCACTGAGCTTGGTGTGGCTCCAAGTGCCTTGGACCCACTGGAGATATTTTGTGACAACACTGGAGCCATAACACTGGCTAAGGAACCAAGATATCATCCAAAGACCAAGCATATCAACCGCAAGTTTCATATAATTCGAGATTATATAATAGATGGAGATCTGAAGATTAGCAAAGTACATACGGATCTGAATGTCGCAGACCCGTTGACTAAACCTCTTCCACGAGCAAAACATGATCAACACCTTAGTGCCATGGGTGTGAGATTGTTGCCAGATGTAAACTAGATTATTGACTCTAGTGCAAGTGGGAGACTGTTGGAATTATGCCCTAGAGGAAATAATAAAGATGTTATTATTATAATTCTTGTTCATGATAAAGTTTATATTCCATGCTAGAATTGTATTAAGCGGAAACTTTAATACTTGTGTGGTTTATGAACAACACCGTGTCCTTAGTATGCCTCTATGGACTAGCTCATTGATTAATGATTGTTAAGGTTTCCTAACCATAGACATGGGTTGTCGATTAATAATGAGATCACATCATTGGGAGAATGGTATGATTGACAGACCCAAATCCAACAGAGCAATTAGATCGTGTCATCGTGTTCATCTTTGCGAAGATTTTTCTTATGTCAAATATTGTATTCCTTAGACCATGAGATAATGCAACTCCCTGGTATCGGAAGAAAGCTTTGAGGTTGAAAGGATACGGATGTCGCCTAGAGGGGGGGTGAATAGGCGATTAAAACTTTTCCTAGAGTGGCTCCACAAATGCGGAATAAAACTAGTGTTTACTTTGTTAAGCACAACCTAGAACAACTAAGGTTCACCTATGTGCACCAACAACTTATGCTAAGCAATACAAGAAACAAAGTGATAGCAAGATATATATTACTTCAAGCACGAAGGCTATCACAGTGTAAAGTGCATAAGTAAAGAGCTCGGGTATAGAGATAACCGAGGCACGCGGGGACACCGATATTTTACCGAGTTCCTCCCAACATGGAGTACGTATCGTTTGGAGAGGGGGTGGTATCAAACCACCAACGCCACAAAAGGCATCCCTTATTCTCTGGTGAATCTCACCCCAATGGGATCGATTCACGCTTCCACTATCGGTGCACTTGTCGGTGGCAACCGGAACCTCTCACAAGGTTGGGGCACTTCTCCACAACTAAATTGGAGGCTCCCAACAAATGCCACAAAAGGCCATTATGCCACCAAGGCCACAAACCGTCTAGGGTTCCAAGAACCCAAGAGGGACAAGCTCCAATGAGTAATTCAAACCAAATCCTCCGAGGAGAACACAAACCGATGCACCAAATGCAAATGGCAAGAACACCACAAAAGATGCTCAAATCCCTCACTCTCAGGTTCCAACAAAGCTACTAAAGCTATTGGGGGAACAAGAGAGGAGGAATCAAAGAGAGACACAAAATCCCCCAAGATCTAGATCCCCAAAGATACACTCACAAAGAGATGTTTTGGTTTGGTCAAAACATAGATCTAGATCTCCTCCAACTACCCCTCAAATATATGCAAGAATCAATGGAGGGGTGAGTAGAAATCAAGCTCAAGGAGTAAGGCAAATAGGGGCAAAGCTTAGACAAAAAGAGGAGGAAGAAGTAACCCTAAAAGACAAAGGGGCAAGGCTATTTAAAGGGCTAGGCAAAAATATGGCCGTTGGAGCCTTAATGTAGCGGTAGTACTGGAAGTTCAAGCGGTACTACCGGAAGACTCCGGTACTACCGGACCAGGTACCGGACGTGGTACCGGAAGACCAACATTCAAACTTCATAAGCCCTGGCCACAGCGGTACTACCATTGATGCTACCGTAAAGCGGTAGTACCGCAAATGGCAACCGGTACTACCGGACGTGAAGTGGAATCAGCAGTTTAGACGAAAAAACTCTCTGTCACGCCAGGTAGTAAAATGCGGTACTACCTAGGCAGACATAAGCTTTTTGCCAACGTACAAAAGTCTCTGCCCCGTGCGGTACTACCGCATTTTAGTACCGGAGCAGGTAGAAGCTTTTGACCAGTGGTCAAAAAGCTACTGTCGCGCTAGGTATTAAAATGCGGTACTACCGCTTTTTAGTACCTAGCCGTGAGAAAAGCAGTCCGTTTTCGGTGATATGTCGCCGGGCGATACTACCGCTCGACCCAGAAAACAGATTGCCAGGCAAATATTCAAATGGCAATAACTTTTGACTGGAAGCTCCGATTGACCCGATTCAAATTTCGTTGGATAGAGTTCGGAATTGTTTCGGATTGTTCGGTATTGTACCGAAAGCTTCTAGAACCTTCCAGAGTGGGACCAACATGGCCCCACTTGTCGGGAAGGGGCGTGGGCCTATGAGGGAGTGCCCTGGCCACATTGGGCCAGGGGCACAAGGCCCCATAGGCCCAGCCGGCCAAGCCCTAGGGGAAACCCTAGGGAGAGCTTCTAGAAGGAGGGGGGAAACTTGCCCCCCACTCCTCCCCTTGGCCGCCGGCCCTAGGCTTGGAGGAGGGGCAAGGGGCAGGCGCCCACCCCTCTATATAAAGAGGGCTGGGGGCGCACCCTCCCTAGACACCTCCTCAAACCCTAGCCTCCCTGCTGCCCTCCTCTCTCTCTCCCTCCCGGTTGCGCGTAGGCGAAGCCCTGCCACAGAAACTCTCCACCGTTTGCACCACACCGTCGTGTTGTAGATCCAACCTATATCTCCACCCCCCTTGCTGGACCGAGGAAGGAGGAGACGTCGAGGTGCTGTACGTGTGCATCTCTCGGAGGAATCGCCACTTGCGGTGTTGGATCGAATCGGATCGCGAGGAGGAGAAGCGAGTACGACTACATCAACCACATTCCATCGAACGTTCCACTGTGCGAATCTTCAAGGGTATGAAGATCTCATCTATTCCCCCTCGTTGTTTGCATCTCCTAGATTAGATCTTGGCTTCCCCGTTCGCATCCGTAGAATTTTTTTGATTTACTATGCTGCGAAACCCTTTAGGTCGATTAGAATACAATATCATGCTCTGTATTTGCCTGTCTTGTATTAGGCCGACGACGAACAGTAAAAATGTTCACGCGTTGTACACCTTTTTTGATACCAAAATGGGCTCCAGAAATGCAGAAACTATAAAAGACCATAAAAGTAACAGGGTCAATCCACATGCGAGATTAGGAACAGTAATGGGCCATAACAGTGACAAGCTGAAACAGTAACAGGCTAAAACCATAACAGGACAGTAACAGGCCGAAAACATAAAAGGCCGAAACAGTAACACTCGAAACAGTAGGGACCAAAAAAATAACGAGCCAAAACCTTAAATTGGCAAAATTGTAATTGGCCAGGGTCGCAACAGGCCAGAACAGTAAGAGGCCGAGTTTGCACCAGGGCGGAACAATAACAGGTTGAGGAACTCACCAGGTTAAAATAGTAACGGGCCAAACCATGGGCCGAATATTTACGGGCCTAAAAAGTAGGGCCCAAAATATATGGGCCCGGTCTAAACAGTACGTGGATATACAGTAATGGGCCGTAAAGGTTACGAGCCAAAGCGGGCTGGCCAAACGGGCGAATTTCGAACAGTTCAGGGCGGAACACTAATGGCCCTGGATATTCATGGGCCGTGTGAACGGGCCAATTTCAAACAGTGTGTGTGGAAACAGTAACATGCCAGAAAGTTTACGGGCCACCAAACGGCTGCACCGGTGGATCCATTTGTAACAGTGCATGGCGAAACAGTAATGGGCCACGATCCTATTTGGCTTCCTTAATGGGTCAGCCCACATAATCATTACTAGGCCTTGGTTGGTCCTATCTTCTACCACAGTTTCATTGACAATTAACGACATTAACTCACCGTTAACGGTGCTCGCCACGTGGCAGTTTGCATGACGTCAGTAATGGGTCACGATCCTATTGGGCTTCCTTAATGGGTCGGCCCACATAATCATTACTAGGCCTTGGCTGGGCCTATCTTCTACCATAGTTTCATTGACAATTAACGGCATTAACTCACCGTTAACGGTGCACGCCATGTGACAGTTTGCATGACGTCACCAGTCAACGTGGCTGGCGAACACATCTACGATGGGACGACTTTCGTGGCCGAAGGGTGCGATCCGCCACGGTAAAAAAAACATGGTAGAATAATTTGTAATGGGGCTTCTACCACGAAGAGCATCCGTCGTAGAAGGCTTTTCAGCCACGAAAAATGGACCTTCAACCACGAAAATCGTCCATTGTAAAAGGACATTTTTCTTGTAGTGCCCTGAGGCCAGAGACTCCGGTCTAGGCCGGAGATTCTGGTATGCACAGCGGAGACTCCGATGTGGATTGTCTCTATCTCATCCTACAAATCTTCGAGGGTATTCTTATCATCTTCGGGGCATATATTCTTACCTCCATGCTATCCCCCTCCTTCTACTTTCATAGGTGTCTCTGGTTCTTGTCGTCCCCCTCGCACCAAGTACAAGACAAGGAGGGCTGATCCGCGGTATGATGAGGATGAGGGTCGGTATGTGGTGCCCCCGTCCAACCAGAGGCAGCAGGCCAGGGATGCATCATACATGAGGCGGGAGCGTGAGCATATTGAGGAAGAGAGTCAAGCAAAGATGGCTAAGTATTATAATATGCAATCATTGGCCCGCATGTCGAATAAGGAGTTCCGTGAGGTGCACAAGATGCGGTTCTATGACTTGCCTCAGACCAGCGATGACCCATGTTATTGGAGGAAGGAGCCAACAATATTCATGCAAGACATTTACCGCAATCTCACCAAGTCCCCATTGTGTCCCCAGAAGTACATGAGTATTGAGGAGATGTGGACCAACACTTACTTCACCGATGCACTTTGGATTTCTGAGAAGCTCGGGCTGCAGGGACTGATGGAGCTCCGTCAGGACTACAACATCGCTCTTGTGCAACAATTCTATGCCACAGTGGTGTTCGGGACTAACCAAGCAAGGATAATGACTTGGATGACTGGA
Source organism: Avena longiglumis (assembly GCA_030063025.1). Lineage (NCBI taxonomy): Eukaryota > Viridiplantae > Streptophyta > Magnoliopsida > Poales > Poaceae > Avena > Avena longiglumis. The sequence goes on along the minus strand of CP125974.1, from coordinate 497,304,279 downwards.
GATTACCATTCCACTGCTACTTTCTTTGACTTTGCCAATGCCATACAAGAGAATTTTTAGGGGGTGTCCGCTCATGTTGGTCACGCATGCATTCTACGTCTCTAGGCGAGAACAAGAACAAGCTGGCACCATTGTATGGCAGCAAGGGAGTTGTGGGAGGGTCCAAGGGACTCCAGCCCTCTACAATATGATGTTGAGGATCTTCCGCCAGACCATTTCCCCCAGTGCTGGAAATGATGATGCCATCAGATGTAGATTGGTCAACTTGTTGTATCACACTCACAAGGTTTACTGTGCTGGCACAGAAGATGAGGACGCTGCTATTGACATCATGGATTTCATCTTTTAGGAGATGTATCATGCCATACTCTACAATAAGTCCCCTCCATATGCACCACTGGTCATGATGCTCATCAACACCCAGGCTCACAGTTCACCTCTTGCTATGCATCCCAATTTTATGGAGCATGCACTTGTGTCTCTCCAGGAGAAAGTACACATGGGTCCAGCCCCTAGACGCCTAGTTGTTGAGGAGGAGGATGAGATTTCAGAGACTGAGCGGGTTCCCACTCCTCCTAGGGATCGGAGAAAGAATGTCTCCAATGCACCCATGCCACCCATGACACACGACTATGTTCATGACAAGGTCAAGAAGGCCTCCTTTTGGGAGAGGACCCTCTATTGCATGAATGTGGACATCCGCAAGGAGAAGTATGCCTCCCACAAGAGCAACCGCCGGATAGACAAGCTCCTCAAAGAGATTAAGGCTTAGGGAGAAGCAGATGAAGAGGAAGGATGTGATGATTACACAGATGAGCATGGCACTCTACCATCCACTGTGTTTGATTACACACTCTCATTTGGGGCATGTAATGCCCAACAAGACAGCCTAGTGGATTGGCAGACTTTTTCTAAGGTCACTTCTAGGTTTGCGTCTCATGACACATCATCTTCTCGCCCTCACGGCAAAGGGCCTGCTGATCCAGGTGGTGACGATGACTATGTGGATGATGATTACGAGGATGAGGACATGGATGAGAAGGATGACGATGATGACTACGAGTGATCCTTTGGGGCGCTAGCTTAGGTCTTTTCCCTTTTCGGCGTTTAGATGCCAAACAGGGAGAAGACATTTTCATTGGGATTTGCATGGGCTGGGAATTTGGCTCATTTTATGCTTATTTAAAATTTGAACATTGTTTTCTTCACTTCTTTGGTTTGCGAGATACTATGTGTGTGAGGACATGTTTGTGTTATGCTCCTATGCTACTTTAATCTGTGTGAGAACTATGTTTAGTATCTATTACCTTCTGTGCATGCTTTACTCGTTTATCTTACTGCACATCGTTAGGGGGAGCATTGTTATATCTCATTTCAAATATTTCCATGCAAAATCACTTGTTGTTATCGAACACCAAAAAGGGGGAGATTGAAAGGACATTTATTGTCTTAATTAGTTTTGGTGTTCGTTAACAACTTGTAGATCATTTTACAGTGTGTTAATGTCTACATGATGATATAATGGAAAGTGAAAAGGACTTTGCCCCATGGAATTTTCCATGCAAGAAACTACAGGTTTCTGGAAATTCCATACCGGGGTCTCCGGTGTGAATACACCGGAGTCTCCGGTGTGGTACGGAGTTTCCTCAGAAGTCTCCGTAGAGGCCTACAGAAACTTGCCTAGGACATTTTGTATGGGGGTCCGGATATGGGCCGGCGATAGACCGGATTCTCCGGTGCGTTCACTCAGAACGGAGTCTCCGATGTGGAAACATAGGAGTATCCGGCGTACTGCAGACTAGAGTCTTTGAAGAGTTTCCAGAGGAGGTTTCTCCAAGTCAGCTGGGACACTCTGTATGGTGGTCCGGAGACTGACAGGAGATTGGCCGGAGTCTCCAGTGTAGACTGGAATCTCCGGTCTGCAGTTCGAAGTCTCCGGTGTGATAGTTGTCCCAACGATCATAAAACGGTTCAGACTAGTGGGCCTATAAATAGGGGACCTCATCCCCTTCCTCCAGCCGCTCGAGCTTGCCAAGAACACCACCTCCATTTGAGCCACCAAATCACTAAGATCTCTTCATGCAACCATCCAAAGTCATTGATCTTTGGAGAATCAAAGGAGGAGGCCTTGATCTATAGCTTCACCAAGAGAGATCTTTATTTCTCCCTCATTCACTTGCGGGCCCCTTGCTCTAGTGTTTCGTTGGAAACCCTAGCTCTTGATTTGGTTCTTACAAGCTTGTCTTTGATTGTGTTACAGCTTGCTTACATTTGGGAGCCTCCAATTCAGTTGTGGATGTGTGCCTCAACTTGTTGTAAAGGTGTTGGCTTCCACCTTGAAGGTTGCCGATATAAGTGGAAGAGGTGAATCGAACCCATTGAGGTGAGGTTCATCGAAGAAAAGGGAGGCCTCTCGTGGCGTTGGTGGTTTGAAACCACCCCTTCTCCAAATGCAGACGTACTTACCCTCAAAAGAAAGAAACTGCGGGAAACAAATCCTTGTGTCTCTGCGTGCTCCACTTTGGTTACTTCTATCCTTTACCGCACTTTATTTATCTTGTTCTTGCCTAGTGTTTGTGCTAGGTTGACATATAGATAAATTTATCGTAGTTGCATAAGCTAGAAAAATTTACCTTTTGTGTTAAACCCTAACTTGAAAAATAGTAAAATTTTAAGTAGCACCTATTCACCCCCTCCCCTCTAGGTGCCCATACGATCCTTTCAACCTATTTCCCCCCAATTTTACACCAAATCTTCATTCTAAAACCATTAGAGAGATAGGGGAAGCCCAATCTACTAATGGCTTAGCTCGGGACTTCATTTGGTTGTGGTTTTTTGGAGGAATGGTGGTGGTATGCCATTGGAGCAATGGCAATGGTGGTGCTGTGGTGGAGCTTGGTGCTAGGGGTAGTATGAGCTGCGCCGGACTAGAAGTAGCTTCTCACGCTTCAAGAGTAAACTCAAATCCCTCGATAATCACAATTATTGTATATGGTTTTGTGGCTACTCGGCTATGGTTATGAGGCCATTAGAATATTTGGCAGATGGGTTAATGGAAAACTATGTCTGGTGGTTTAGTTAGTATTTCTGGCCGTTGGTCAGTACTTTTTTTAGAATATTTGCATATTGTTTTACATAGTTATACCCACTATTGATAATTAATTGATTAGTTCGAAAAATCTTTTTATGTCAGCAGAGATGTCCAATTTAGTGAAATTCATATTTTACTACGATTTTGGTAATATCCAAATAAATGAGTATGAAGCAGATTTGAGTGAGTTTCAGTATAGGGAGTTGGATATGAATGCCCCTCAAACTTGGAGTGGTAGTCATTTGAATGAATGGTTGGTAGGCTGTCTAGGCTATAACCTCGAAACATACACCATCAGTGTACATGCATTGTGGACAAAGTCAAGCAAGAACATTTTCTATTTTGAGGCATGTAGATTATAACAGAGACTGGTTCAATTGGTTAAAAGGTTGCGAGGACAGGCATGTACACCCTGTCGCACTAGTGCTTCCCGTCTTGAAGGAGATCGATCCACCTAGAGGCGATGGTGGATACGGTCCTGGCCATAGTGCCGAATCCAGTTACGGGATATACTCAATGTCCAATGCTAGAGGTAGTAGTTATGAATGAGAGTAGAATAGTCATGTAGGACTTAGGAGGAGGGGATGGTGGACACGAACCATGACAAAGTAGTCAGGCTGGAGGTGGAGGAGGTGGTAGTGGTGAGGAAGATGCAGACGAGAAAGATGGACACATGCATGACTTGATGGAAGAGAAGGATTACAAGAATGGTGAAAGTGGCAATTCTGATGATTCTGATGGAGATGGCAATGGAGAATATGTGTCGATTCCTGCTTCATGGAATCAACACATCTCTTCCAGAATGACCGTTAACGAATGGTCATGATTCTACGTTGGACTATCACAAGAATAAAATTGCCCAGGGTGCCAGATATCCAGACAAGAAACATTTGCAAGATGCAACCATTGCTTGGGCGTTGTCCACACGGAGGGTTTTCAGTACAACGGTGTCCTCTAAAAAATACTTTGATAATGGAATGTATAGATATCCAGCCAGGGTGCATGCCTATCTCTTTAAGTACGACACAAATTGGTTGGTGAGCGACTTAGTGCTACACACCAAGATCGGTCTTTAGAAAACATTTTGTTTAATTTCATTTCGTCGGAAACAAAAACTCTATTTAGTAATTTTTTTTTTGCTTCCGACAATGCCCAAGAACTTGACATTAGTGAGACGTCGACACTTGATTTTTTTTTTTTGAAATTTGCGTCTCTTTTATGTTAAAATTCTCTTTCAATCACTCTTTGTTGTTTTTCTTAGTTTGCCGGAAGAACCGTAAATTAGGAAATTGAAAGCGACTAGATTCGCAAGAAAAATAAGCCGGGCTGCACATATAACATTATAATAACAACTCGTCTCTTGACTGTGTTTAGTAAGAGCTCTGAGACGTGAAGTGCAGCGACGCATGTAGCTCGCATTTTTGCGATGAAAAGTCATAAACAACTCCGCCCCATTTCCATGCACACTCAACACTCTCCACACTACGCAGCTTGACGAAACAGAGCCCTGCGCGTCACGACGGCGGCAGACCGGCCGGACGGGTGCTCACGATCGAGGCGTAAACTCCGGCCGGCGATCGAGCTCATTTGACACGACAGACCATTGTTCGCCTCTGCGCACGGCCGGTGACCATCTCTACGTACGGCTAACCGGAGAGATGGAACTGAAGCGGCCATGGTGGTGGCGGTGGTCGTCGACGTCGTGGTGGTGGTCGTCGTCGAGGTGGCCGCGGCGGTCGGGCTGGATCCAGCGGCCGTCGGGTGCGCGGACCATGCCCTTGTTCTCGTCCTGGCGCCAGAACGGGGGCACGCAGTGGTGGTCCTTGAGGAAGTCGGACGCCTTGTTCACCAGCGCCGGGTCGCGCCCGCTCGCCAGCACGAACCGCTCCCCGCTGCCATGGTACCTGCAGCGAAAATCCAGATTATTCACCCGTCGAATCAGCTGAGCAGCTGATGACGATTATATTTAACAACGAAGCTCGGAAGCTGTGTGTATGCGGGGCAGGATTCCCATGTTGTTGTACTGGCATGCAACTTGCACCAACATTCAATTTCAACTGGGTCTGGGTCTGACCTTGCTCTGACCGCATTATATTTTGATACAGAGAGAGTTAATTTTGTGGGTAGATAGATGGTTGGTGGCTTAGTTGGTTTGGTGGAATTCACGTTTAAGTGTGAGCGACCAAGCGCTGGTATCTGGTGTGCCTCTGACAGTTTACTTAACTGCATCGGTCCTAGTCGTCCATCTGCCACCTTTGGCTTGGCCTGGCTGTCCTGATCACGACAGGCCGATGACACGTTGGCTTGGGTTAATAAGAAGCTGTATTATACAGGTCGATGCATGAGATTCACGGAATGACTGTGCCCTGAGGAGGCTCATGACAGTAGGCAAAACAAGGTCGTATTGACAAACTCCACCCATGCATGTAACACACGTTCACACGAACCAGTGTTCCTTTTAACAATAATGCACATGGATCTTGTCGTATCGTGTTACTACTACAATAATCACTTCGTAAGCCGTGATTAGTTTGGACGTACGTAGGACAAGTCGACAACTAGGCTGGAGTATTAGACTATTCGTCGGCACATGCTAACCAAAGCCTATCGTTGCGAGTCAAGCGCGAGCGATAAGCCAACTAATTAATCATTGCCGATCTCAAAAAAAAAGTTTAATCATTGCCCGTGCATGTACGGCTAGGCATGGATGATCTCATCGATCTCTCCCACCTAGATATATGGGCTGGAATAATATCGGAGCAAACGCCTGTCCCTACGTGATCGCCCCAACGATTTAAAAAATGCGCACATGTGTAATGCAGACACGTAGACCCATCGAAATCGGGTCAAGTGACCTGTCCTTCCGGTTACCGTTTGGGACTCGCGGATAACTAGTTTGTCAATTTGAATAATAAAATATACATATTATAATATAAAAATTATACCATTAGATACCTTAGCGATTATATTTTATAATGATATAATTTTTGTAATATATAAGTTATATTTTCTTGGTCAAATTAACAACCTAAATATACGCGTAGGACCTATAGTCCCGAACAGAGGGAGTATCCTACCGGGTCAGTGGCCAATTAATGTACTGTCACCATTGTAGCTGCTCGTGGTGGTTTAGCACAGGGTTACGTCGTGAGAGCGCTAGCTATAGCACAAAATTGAAGTTTTTACTACGCACATGGATACTACTAAGCCACGTACGCAGGTCACCATTGGTTGGTACGGACGTGACAGGGCGACCATTATATTTTTGGAAAGAAGATGGTGGAGAAAAGAGACCCTGACGTGATCGATCGGGTCGACGCCGACGTGCAAGAAATAGTACGTAACGTACCCGTCGAGCAGGTGGAGGTGCGCCTCGAGGTTGTGGGAGCAGCCGGGGTCGAGCGTGTCCTTGAGGAACGGCGAGCGCTTGTGGTCGAGGGCCAGCTCCACGCCGACGTGGCTGTAGCACCAGGGCATCCGCAGCCCCTCCGCCACCCGCCGCACCATCTCCGGCACCCCCTCGTTCAGGAAGATGCCCGGCATCCGCGGCACGTTGTCGTGCACGTTCACCACCCGCAGCGCCTTCACGCCCAGCTCCCCCTCGAACCGTTCCCGGAACCGCCCGTTCCCCACCCGCGGGCCCGAGAACGAGTACACGCACACCGGCGCCGCCCTCTTGCCGCCGCCGGAGATCAGGTTGGCGCCGGACTCGGCGATGTCGTAGGCGCTCAGGACGGCGAGGGAGCTGCCGAGGCTGTGGCCGGTCACGCTGATGCTGACCTCCTCCCCAAGCGCGGTGTAGTGGCCGACCAGCTTGCGGACCTCCAGGAGGACCTGCTCGCGGGCCGAGTACTTGCAGAAGCGGCAGGAGGGGTCCTTGTCCGTGTACAGGTCCACGAACCCGGACTCCACCTTCACCTCGGGATCCGGGCACGGGATGCCCTCGTCGGCCACCGGCCGGAGGAAGTCCATCAGGTCCGACACCCACTCCAGCCGGGTGATGGTGCCGCGCCACGCGATGGCCACGTCGCGCCGCCCCAGACGCGCAGACTCCTCGTCGCTCGACACGGCCACGTACCCGATCCAGTTCGCACGCTGGCTCCACACCTTGGCATCCAGGCGGGACTGCTTCTTGTCGGAGAAGAAGTTGGGGAACCGGAAGTTGGACGTCGCGTACAGGTACCGGGTCACCGCGTACCCCCGGGCGGCGTCCGGCATGCCGAGACGCTCGAAGAAGGCGCGACGAGGGTACTTGCAGCTGCCGCAGTACCGGGACGACAGGTCGTAGTCGAAGGCGTCGTAGCAGGCCTGCGCCAGCTCCCCGTACCGGATGAGCTCGGACCGGAGCAGCGGGTCCATCGGGTCCAGGAGCCCCGCCCAGTCGTCGCACCCGTGGATCTCGCGCCACCGCGCCGCAAGTTCGTCCTCGTGCCTCTTCGCTCCGTGGCGACGGATAGATGGAGCGTCGTCGAGGAGGTACACGTCGTCCTCTTCCTCATCTTGCTCGACGTTGTGCTCTAGATGGCCGACGAGGGAGGCGACCGCGTCGTCCCGTGTGGCCGCGGAGGGGAGCTGTGATCTTTTGGAGCTGGTGAGTGGTCCGCATGGGGATTGAGCTCGTCGGAAGGAGATTTGTGTGTGGGTGGTGGTGCCGCGGTGGGGGAGAGACGAGAGCTGCGGTGAGAGGTCGCGGCAGCAGACTGGCGCCATTGGAAAGGCGATTTGGTCGTTTAGTCGTCGGGAGGGACACAACACCTTTATTTCCTCGGGCCATCGACTTCTCGACAGAGCCGGGAAGACCCCACGGGCCACCAAGCTCTCACATCGGAATATTACCATTTTTTATGAAATTCCACCGAAATTCCACCAATCTATTATTAATAATAAAAGTCTTATAAGCAATAAAAATTACAAGTAGTTTATTGAACCATCATAACTACAAACACTAGCACAAACCGAAGAAGCCGGGCAAAGCTTATCGAAATAGAGTGTTGTAGTAGACTTGTGGAAAATCGTGTTAAAAACTCAAATGACCAATGCACCAGAGCAGCAACCGTCGGCGAAGATGACAATCATAGATCGAAAAAGACTAACCTTAAACTACACCAATGAGTACGAAAAACATTGGATTCGAAGAGCTTAGCACCACCGGAGCAAGAATAGAACAGAAAAAACCTTAATTTTTTAGGATGTAGCCGCCACCTCAACATCCTAAAAAAGACATTCAAAAAACCTACACAAACAGCAAGAACCCTCACGCTGGAAAAGGCCATGATCCGTTACACCTCCAATACCCTACAACGGAGAAGGAAAGGACTGTTGGCGTCGCCGGCGAGGGGACGGAACCCTAAACGGGTCTAGAGGAGCCGCCTCCTGATTGCCTTTTCCGTTCCTCACAAAACGTTTTATATCTGGGACATCGGAATATACTTGTTGCATCGATGCATTTTGTTGTTGTTGTTTTGGTACACCTCTTCTCAATGCTTTCAAGTGATCTCGTCTCTCGGTTGTTTACAATGCCTTTGTCTAGATATACGAGCTCTTAACACAATCCAAGATCCCCGTCCAAAAAAAAACACAATCCAAGAAATGCTATAAAATCCCTCTTTGCATTGCTATAAATCCTCCCTCTTCGAATGACTCTTAGAATAAAAGGTTTTCTGCAGATTGATCTGCTTTAATCTATATCTATATGTCAAGAGGTAGTGTGGCTATTGAAGTTAATGGTAACGTTGGCAAATATTTTTAGAAAGAAAAAGCTAAGACAGGATACCCCATTATCACCAATGTTAATCAATACGGTTTTGCTACTTCTTAGTCAACCAAGAAATTCTTAAGTCTCAGTCATCTAAAAAAGTGTAACCGCCTATTAAAAAAAATGCAACTAGTTTTAGTTGCAATTTTCTGGCAGAAAAATGCAATTGCACGAACGAGTTGCATATTTTTTAACTATAGTTGCACTTTTCTCAGGTGTTGAGACTTAAAAAAATCTCAATCGACTGAGACATAGACACACCCTAATCAATATAGTGGTTGATATTACCTTTCATGATTAAGTGAACAAAGTCCAATGGTCAAATTGAAGGCATGATCCTCATCTGATTAATGGAGGTTTATCTATCCTTCAATGTACCAATGTACCGATGATATGATTCTATTAATGGAACATGATATAAAAAAAGAGAGAAAACTAAAATTAATTCTTTAATTTTTTGAGCAAACTTCGAGTCTAAAAATAAACTTTCATAAAAGTGAATTGTTTTGTTTCGATGAGGCTTAAGAAGAAGCCAGCCTGTATGCTAAATTATTGGCTACAATCAAGGCCAATTTTCTATCATGTATTTGGGCATCTTGATACATTATCGGAGACTTATAAATGCTAAATGGAAACTTATTGAGAAAAGACTACAACTAAAATTAAGCAGTTGGAAAGGTAAAGTGTTATTCCTAGGTGAAGATTGATTCTCATAAACTCGATACTGAGTAACATGGTCATGTACATGATATCCTTCTTCCAACTACCAAAAGAAGTTTTTAAAATGATTAAAACTGGATTACTTATGATCAAATTTCTTTTGACAAGTTGATAGTGAGAAAAAAATATAGACTGGTTAAGTGGAGTATGGTTTGTCATCCCAAAAACCATGGTAGGATTAATATTCACGATCTTGAGATCAAGAATATGGCCCTCCTCAGTAAATGACTCTTCGAGTTACTTACTGAAGATGGGGTATGGCAAACTCTTTGTAAACAAAAATATGTTGGCTCGATAGATTTGTCCTAGGTAATTTGAAAAGCTGGTGACTCACATTTCTTGGATGTCTAATAGCTATGAAGAAATATTTTTCTGTATATATTTTCAATTAAGTACGGATCTAGGATATAGTTTTGGAAGTATAAGTGGCTAGACAATGCTACACTCCGGAAACAATATCATGTGTTACATAATATTATTTTTCATAAGAGTAATACAGTCACCACAGTGATGGATCCATTTTATCCCAATGTTACTTTAAAAAAAATTAATTGGACCTAGACTTGCCTTTTGGAATGCCCTTCTTCAAAGCTTGGCATTAGTCCAATTAGCACCTGAGCCCGATGAATTGCACAGGAACTTAAATGAGAATATCCAATTCTCAGTTAGTTTTATATACAATGCACTAGTCCAGCAGACTTACCAATTGATAATAATAAGTAAATCTAGAAGATACAAATACCTCTAAAAAGTAAATTAGACTCATAGTCTTGACCCTAACTAAGAATGCAATCAAGTTTGACATCCTTTCCTAGGTTAGCATACCCCACTTTATAGTAAAACTTGTCTTATACTCAAGGTGATTCTTCCAATCACTAAAACTACTGAAAAGACTATACCAAGTCTTCAACAACTATTTATATTCAACTCGATCGAAACCATACATCCTCAATTCATTTTGATGGGTCGGTATACATAGGGTTATACCAATTTTATGGGACTATGTGTAACATCCCAGCATTAGAGTTTAGAAATAAGCTGAACCCAGATGTGTGCATTGCATTCATGCATAGAAAATCCGAATAATTTTCGCGCTTTTTAATAAAAGACCTGTCAAAGTGATTGAAGCTTCTCTTAACTTGGTGGAATTGAAGTAGATCATCAAGTTGACTGTGATAAGTCTCAATATGACCTTTGCTAAAACCTTATTTTGGGTAAACATGATTTGATCTAAGGGTAGATCAAATGTATTAAAAGTTAAAACCTAATATATGACTTAATGGATTATATTTGATCCTTAAGTAATCATATCCCAGTATTCATTACGCAACCCATGAATACCAAGTTATAAATATAACTTAAGTAATAAGAATGTAACAACTAATTCTTGATCTATCTTAATCTCATCTGCTTATACCATGAGTATCATGGTAATACCTAACCCTAACTCTTTAGTTATATGGAGTAGAAGGGAAACCAATTCAAAGATCATTCACCTGTAGGGGTTCATCGCATGGAAAATAAAATTTTTCTACCGCATACAAACAAACAAGCCAAGATCTATCTACTAGATTGTAGCAACGAGTCAATAGAATAACTCACCCTCGAAGATTCCAAAGTGTTTAACGAGAGCGGATTCTCGTGGGTGATGTAGTCATACTCTTGCCGATCTCAAGATCGTGCAGACAATCCTTCCGGCGCTGCGTTCTGGCAGCGCTTCTGCAGTCGGTCACACGTTCGGTACTCGATGAAGACCTTCCTCTCCCTTGTTCCAGCAGGCAGTGGAGGTTGTAGCACTCTCCTCGCGATTCTGGCAGCACGAAGGCGTGGTACCGAAAGTAGAGGGGAGATCTCGCAGGGCTTCGCCTTAAACCGGAGCGAGTATGGTGGACTATGAGAGAGGCCTCGGTGATCTAGGGTTTAGACACACCAAGGAGAGAGGGATAGGCCAGCGGCTAGGGCTTGGGGAAGCCCAAGTCGGCGGCTAGGGTTTGCCCTAGGCTGCGGCAGCAGGAGGTGGTGGCGCCGGCGGCTTAGGGCTAGGGTTTGGAGAGGGCAAGGTGTAGGTCTTGGAGGGGCAGCCCTGCCCCTCCTTATATAGGTGTGAGGACGCGGCCAAGGGGAAGGGAGTCCCTCCCCAACTCGGCCTCCTTGGCCGGCGGTGGAGGGAGAGGGACTTCCTCCCCAAGTAGGTTTCCTACTCTCCCTCCACCAAGCAAAATAGCCGTTTGACTTTTCAAATTGGCGTTTGACTTTTCAAACTAGGATTTGATTTATCCCTTTATTTTGCTCAGCGATGACACCTAGTACATGATGCAACCATTCCAACTTGTTATGACACATTCATGTACCCTTCCCCTCCGGAGTGCCGGACATTCCGGAACCTTCTAGAACATTCCCGATGAAAACACCGGAACCATTCTCCAACCCCGAAACAGGACTTTCCTTATATGAATCTTATTCTCCGGACCATTCTGGATCTCCTCGTGATATCCCGGATCCCATCCGAGACTCCGAACAACATTCGGTCTCTTACTCATCATTCCATAACTACTCAACAACATCGAATCCTTAAGTGTGTCTCCCTACGGTTCGTGAATTATGCGGACATGATCGAGACACTTTATAACACCCTCAGAATCGGACCTATGCAAGTTTTGGCGAAACCCGCCAAGCCCGCATAGAAACGATTCAAAGGTGCCCACCAGGCACTTTCGTGCGGGTGGAAAACGAAGTAATAACATTACACAAAGCCCCTCGATGGGACCCACGAGCAGATATATATCCAACGACTCAATGAGTCAAGAATACGATATTATATACAAAGATCCAAATCACCTTGAAAATGATAGAGCGTCCGACTACGGACAAGATGCAAATGGGGCTAAGAGCCCCAAGAATAACCATGGCGTCCATAACCCCTGAGCCAAGCCGGAAGGGTAACCCCGCTAACGACGCCGATCTCAAAACCTGCTTAAACAAAAGGGGTGCCGACAAAGGGCAAAGGAAAGAGGAGCGTCGATCTTGAGGCCGATACAGCGAGGCTAGAATTTGGCGGTCCTCGCCTACATAGGTATGGTGGATCAGCGGCAGCAAGATGCACTAAACAACCTATAGAGACTCGATACAATGGCGACAATCGAGAGAGGGTAAGAAGGACCTATTCGGATCCAACCGATACTACCATCAAACAAACCCATCTGGCGTTTCCCTCGAGACCAATCGAGGAAGTCAACCGAGGAACTCACACTTGGCGCTTTTATTTATTCAGTTATCGTTGCAGCAATTACTAGTCAGGTTTAGATAATCATCCTGATAAAGTAAGCAGTGGGTACTTTTAGTTAACCATTCCGTGATAGTTGAAACACTTACTAGTCAGATACAATTAGCATGAGATAAGCCAAAACCCAGCAGTTGTTGGTACTTTTATTTAGCCATTCCATTGTAATTGCCATACTTACTAGTCAGGTACAATGGTCGCAAGCGACACTCCAAACAAGCAATTGTGGGCAGTATTATTTAGCCATTCTATTGTAGTGAAGCTGATTACTAGTCATTATAAAGTCAAATTTATAGCAATAAACTTTAGTTATGCTTGTCTATGATCGAGATACTGTGCTCCAAGTCGTCCATATCCGTGGACACGGCTTTCAGAAAGTTTTACCCGGCCGGGGTGCACCAATAGCAACACACGCTCGATCAACCTCGGAAAAACCAACTCAAAACCCAACGAGGCTTTCACGACTAAGCAATCACAGGATTCAGTAATATTTCAGGGGGCCACCCCATTGAGTAGACCCGCAACGAAGCCAACTGACTCCGAGACGGACTCAAGGTTTGCGACAATGGCTGTAAACGACTGGGAACCCGAAAGTGTGGCTGGGCTTGTCGATACCGCGAAAACATTCCGCTTACCTAAACAGTACAGTGTGCTCCTCGCACAATTGTAAATACATAAGTAGCATGGCATAAGTACAGGATAGTAAATAAAACCTCAAACTAGTTTGTGGCCCCAAGAAATAAGACTGAATCAAGCTCGCTGGGGGGTCCCATATACCTCCCGGATGTGGATAGCGCGATAAATCAAGGAACAGGTATCAAGTACTCGGGGTCCTACGGGACACAAGTGGGCGTTCGGAAACCAAATATTATCTATCACCCACCGATGCCTCTGCTTACTTCAATTTTAGTTGTTACGGCAATACATCAACAACTGTGGCACTGAACGACACGCAACAGCACTTGAGCAAGCGATTACGACGCGCAAGTCCAACTATCTACAAAACAACAGGTAATAGGATGTGACCAAGGCAATATAGGGCTGCACGGTATATCACAGGTACGAAAACTAAATCATAGCAACACAGATAGCAATAGATCAACAGGAGGGAATAAATACTATAAAAGTAGGATAGGTAGAAAGGGGGAGATGCTCGCCTGAAAACATTGCCGAAGGTTCAACCGAAGATCGGGTTGGTACTCGCATCAACTCAACGGCCTTATCCGCGAAGAACCAAAACACTAGCAGAAACACCGGATGCAATATTTAATACCACGGCAAAAGATCGGCATGATGCATGTATGATGTATGACATGGCAAGGTGCGATGCAATTAGGTCATATTAAGCGGAACCGGGGTCCCGACAATTAATTATACGGTTCAAGTTATTTACCTACCCCGCAATTTAAATGTTGCATTATCAAGACAAAAGATAGCACCGGTTCGCTACACAAGTTTAAATGAGGCCAATATAAGGCTAGATTTGCCCGCATATGGGCCCCATATTTAATTATTAGGTGAATCGGCATAAGGCCCCCAAACCACATGAATGTATGCATGCAAGACAATTATTATGCGACAAGTTGTATTATGTTAATAGGGCTTGCGGGAAGGGGTTCACACATTAGGGTTCTCGACGATCTTGGTCCGAGGGTTCGGGGTCGGTCTCAGGGTCCAGGGTTCGACAGAAACGTTCTCGGTCTCGGCGGGAACGTTCTCGAACAACGGGCAGATCTTGGCGTTCCGTGTCGAAGGCCCTCGGATCCGAGAGGGTTCGGGGTCTTGACGGGGTTCAGGCGCGCCGGGATCGGTCTTCGGGTCATCGAATCCCAGAAGGAGATCTTCGTGTCCTTGTAGTAGAACTTGGGGTCTTCGGATCCGTGAACAGTCTTGGAGATGACCCTGAATGTCCCCGGTCGATCTTGCAGGGCAAGCAGGTCTTGGCGATGGCCTTGTTGGTGAGAAGATCTTGGCGTTCGGTTTCGCATTCCACAGCTCACCAGGGCCGCGTCACGATTACATGAGAACCTCCACTTATCCCAACGCGAGGAGACTAGTGGGCAGAAGCTGTTGTCAGTGCATCCACGAGACAGACGACGCGGCCTCTGCAGATGGTTCCTTGGAAGCGTACATGCTAGGGCGGCGCAGGCGAAGGAGGTGGGCTCACCGCAGATGGCGCCGCGGGCAAGGAGGAAAAACGAGGGCGACCGGGCGCTGGCCGGAGGACGGCTGGTCGGTGACGGAGGTAGAGGCGGGGATGCGGAGCGGTCGGGTCGGGCGGCCAGCGCTTGGCGGGCCTTGGAGGTTGCCGTGAAGGATGGACCGGGCCGGGAAGGAGCTCTGGCGGCGTCTGCAGAGGCGGGCAAGGGCGGCGCTGGTTGGCGGGCGAGGTTGAGGCTGGCGGCGAGCAGCACCGGAGAGGAGAGCTTCGGCGGGCGAAAGCGTGACCGGAGAGGAGGAGAGCTCTGGCGGGCGCGGGCCGAGCGAGGCGGCGGCTCATGGCGGGAGGAGGTCGGCCATGAGGCGGGCGAGCGTCTTGAGCGGCAGACGTCTGGCGCTCCATGCAGCGAGGGAGCTCGGGGCAGGGTGGTCGGTGCGAGCGGCAGAGAGGAGAGAGATGCGTCGGGGGAAGAGAGGTTCGCGGGGGAGGAGAGAGGGAGAGAAGCAGGTGGGCCGGAGGGGTGACGCGGGGTGGGGTGGACTGGGTCCGGGGTTTGGGGCCGCGGGGCAGGTCGTTGTGGGGCCCGGGCGTCGGTGGTTGGAGGGGAAGAGGGTAGGGAGGCTGTGGGTTGCTGTGGCTGTGTGGGCAGGGGCGCGTCGGTGGTGGGACCCGGGTGGCAGAGTGTGTGTGCGTGTGTGGGTTGTGTGGTGGGGCCAGGGGGTGGGCTGTGAGGGAGAGAGAGAGCTGAGAGTTGGGTGGGACCCAAGGAGAGTGGGCCAGGGGTGTAATAGTGAGAGGGTAGAAGGGTCTAGGTGAGAAAAGAGAGAGGGGGGAAAGTGGAGGATTGGTGAGGTGGCAGGGTGGGTAGTAAAAAGGGGAGAGGGTGAGGTGGCAGCCAGAGATTGGTGGGTAGGTTTGGTTTGGGTAGGAATAGGAATTAGAGGGGCTGTTTTAGAATGTGTGTTTGTTTTGTCCTGTCTAATTTAAAACAAGGCCATTTTACAAACAGTTTTTAGACAAATAAAATGTCCGATGCGACCGGGGTTTTGTGTTTGAAAATAAGAGGGGTATTGGTATAAATCAAAACTAGGCTTTTCAAAATAATGCAGACAACCAATGCATGATGATGACGATGCAATGCACAAAACAACGCGATTTTCTAGTAGTGGTTTTGCGGGATGCCACAATTCGACACCACTAACAATGTATCTCGCCCTCGAGATCCGCCTCATGGTACCGGAAGGAAGGGTCGGCGATCTGCGTCTTCTCGCATCATGTAGATCCTCGCGACACCACTAACAAGAGGTCGTTGTCCGTGATCGTCGGGAGAACACTCCGGGAACAAAAGGTCGCAGGTAGAGGTATCAACAAAGAAAGCCACCTCTATCTTCGATGGAGCGGGGGAACCGATGCATTCTCATCCACTTCAATGTACAAAAGCGAATAGCAGGGGTAGTCGGCATGGGGGCCAATCCATCACGCACCCAAACTATTACTCTGCACCATCAGTAGAAGAGTGTGCAACCATTCTCGGAATTAGACTGAAGATCTTGACAATCGAGGTTCAGAAACAAAGGAGTGATGCAGACTCTGCATCGGATCTGGCGTAGATGATGTCGTCGCGTCGGAAAACACCGGAAGGCTCGAGAAGGAACAAAGAGAATTCCACCTGACGAAGGATTCCTTGGATAGCATGAAGACCAGATGTAGCAACACCGTTACCAAAGGAGGAAGCGAAACCCTAAAGATACGACGGAAAACCCCACCACGAGAATTCCTGGACTCGAAGAAAAGATAAAAGAGCAGGTTCAAAACACGTCGAGATAAGAGGAGAATAGCAGAGGGGTAAGGAGTAAAATCAGACCTAATCAGAACTATCCAACCGACTTTGCAAAAATAGTTTTGACACTCTACTTCGGCCGTTAGCTAGGTTATCCTACAGGCTGGACTTGTGGGGTATCGCAACTGCTGGGCTCTGATACCACTCTATAACACCCTCAGAATCGGACCTATGCAAGTTTTAGCGAAACCCGCCAAGCCCGCATAGAAATGATTCAAAGGTGCCCACCAGGCACTTTCGTGCGGGTGGAAAACGAAGTAATAACATTACACAACAGTCCTCGATGGGACCCACAGAACAGATATATATCCAACAGCGACTCAATGAGTCAAGAATACAGATATTATATACAAAGATCCAAATCACCTTGAAAATGATAGAGCGTCCGACTACGGACAAGATGCAAATGGGTCTAAGAGCCCTGAAGAATAACCACTGGCGTCCATAACCCTGTCCAGGCCAAGCCGGAAGGGTAACCCTGCTAACGACGTCGATCTCAAAACCTGCTTAAACAAAAGGGGTGCCGACAAAGGGCAAAGGAAAAAGAGGAGCGTCGATCTCGAGGCCAAGACATGCTGCGAGGCTAGAATTGGCGGTCCTCGCCTACATAGGTATGGTGGATCAAGCGGCGCGACAAAGATGCACTAAACAACCTATAGAGACTCGATACAACTGGCGGCAATCAGAGAGGGGTAAGAAGGACCTATTCGGATCCAACCTGATACTACCATCAAACAAACCCATCCTGGCGTTTCCCCCTCGAGACCAATCGAGGAAGTCAACCGAGGAACTCACATAGTTGGCAGTTTTATTTATTCAGTTATCGTTGCAGCAATTACTAGTCAGGTTTAGATAATCATCCTGATAAAGTAAGCAGTGGGTACTTTTAGTTAACCATTCCGTGATAGTTGAAACACTTACTAGTCAGATACAATTAGCATGAGATAAGCCAAAACCCAGCAGTTGTTGGTACTTTTATTTAGCCATTCCATTGTAATTGCCATACTTACTAGTCAGGTACAATGGTCGCAAGCGACACTCCAAACAAGAAATTGTGGGCAGTATTATTTAGCCATTCCATTGTAGTGAAGCTGATTACTAGTCATTATAAAGTCAAATTTATAGCAATAAACTTTAGTTATGCTTGTCTATGATCGAGATACTGTGCTCCAAGTCGTCCATATCCGTGGACACGGCTTTCAGAAAGTTTTACCCGGCCGGGGTGCACCAATAGCAACACACGCTCGATCAACCTCGGAAAAACCAACTCAAAACCCAACGAGGCTTTCACGACTAAGCAATCACAGGATTGATAATATTTAGGGGCCACCCCATTGAGTAGACCAAGAACGGTGACTCGAGATGGACTCAAGGTTTGCGACAATGGTCAGAAACGATCGGGAACCCGAAAGTGTGGCTGGGCTTGTCGATACGCGAAAACATTCCGCTTACCTAAATAAGACAAAGGTGCTCCTCGCACAATTGTAAATATAGAAGTAGCATGGCATAAGCAGGATAGTAAATAAAACCTCAAACTAGTTTGTGGCCCCAAGAAATAAGATGAATCAAGCTCGCTCGGGGTCCCATATACCTCCCGGATGTGGATAGCGCGATAAATCAAGGAACAAGTATCAAGTACTCGGGGTCCCACGGACACAAGTGGGCGTTCGGAAACCAAATATTATCTATCACCCACTGATGCCTCTGCTTACTTCAATTTTAGTTGTTAAACAGGAATTAAAGTGAACGATAAGTAAAACTATGATCATCTCCAACATCAACACGCGGCAATACATCAACAATCGTGGCATCGAGCGACACGCAACAGCACTTGAGCAAGCGATTACGACGCGCAAGTCCAACTATCTACCAAACAACAGGTAATAGGATGTGTCCAAGGCAATATAGGGCTGCACGGTATATCACAGGTACGGAAACTAAAGCATCGCAACACAGATAGCAATAGATCAACAGGAGGGAATAAATACTATAAAAGTAAGATAGGTAGAAAGGGGGAGATGCTCGCCTGAAAACATTGCCGAAGGTTCAACCGAAGATCGGGTCGGTACTCGCATCAACTCAACGGCCTTATCCGCGAAGAACCAAAACACTAGCAGAAACACCGGATGCAATATTTAATACCACGGCAAAAGATCGGCATGATGCATGTATGATGTATGACATGGCAAGGTGCGATGCAATTAGGTCATATTAAGCGGAACC
Source organism: Avena longiglumis (assembly GCA_030063025.1). Lineage (NCBI taxonomy): Eukaryota > Viridiplantae > Streptophyta > Magnoliopsida > Poales > Poaceae > Avena > Avena longiglumis. The sequence continues at coordinate 497,285,209 of CP125974.1, read as the reverse complement.
GGGGTCCCGACAAATAATTATACGGTTCAAGTTATTTACCTACCCCGCAATTTAAATGTTGCATTATCAAGACAAAAGATAGCACCGGTTCGCTACACAAGTTTAAATGAGGCCAATATAAGGCTAGATTTGCCCGCATATGGGCCCCATATTTAATTATTAGGTGAATCGGCATAAGGCCCCCAAACCACATGAATGTATGCATGCAAGACAATTATTATGCGACAAGTTGTATTATGTTATAAAATAGGGCTTGCGGGAAGGGGTTCACACATTAGGGTTCTCGACGATCTTGGTCCGAGGGTTCGGGGTCGGTCTCAGGGTCCAGGGTTCGACGGAAACGTTCTCGGTCTCGGCGGGAACGTTCTCGAACAACGGGCAGATCTTGGCGTTCCGTGTCGAAGGCCCTCGGATCCGAGAGGGTTCGGGGTCTTGACGGGGTTCGGGCGCGCCGGGATCGGTCTTCGGGTCATCGAATCCCAGAAGGAGATCTTCGTGTCCTTGTAGTAGAACTTGGGGTCTTCGGATCCGTGAACAGTCTTGGAGATGACCCTGAATGTCCCCGGTCGATCTTGCAGGGCAAGCAGGTCTTGGCGATGGCCTTGTTGACGAGAAGATCTTGGCGTTCGGTTTCGCATTCCACAGCTCACCAGGGCGGCGGCACGATTACATGAGAACCTCCACTTATCCCAACGCGAGGAGACTAGCGGGCAGAAGCTGCTGTGCATCCACGAGACAGACGACGGCCTCTGCAGATGGTTCCTTGGAAGCGTACATGCTAGGGCGGCGAGGCGAGGAGTGGGCTCGCCGCAGCGATGGCGCCATGGGCGGCGGAGGGAAAACGAGGCGACAGGCGCTGGCGAGGAGGGCGGCTGGTCGGTGGTAGAGGCGGGACGCGAGCTGGTCGGCCCGTGGCGCGGGAGGACGCCAGCAGAAGTATGGGCGGAGCTCTTGGGAGGCGTCGCAGAGGCGGGAGCAGGGCGCTGGTTGGCGAGGTTGAGGCCGCGACAAGGCCAGCGGAGAGGAGGAGAGCTCGGCTGGCGCTTGGGCCGGGAGAGGAGAGGTAGAGCTGGCGGGCAGGCGAGCGAGGCGGGCTCAGGCGACGCGGGAGGAGGAGGTCGGCAGCGAGGCGGGCGACGGCGGGCCTTTCATGGCGAGCGAGCTCAGGCAGGGTGGTCGGTCTGGCAGAGAGGAGATGCGTCGGGGAAGAGAGGTTCATGGTAGGAGAGAGGGAGAAGCGGTGGGCGGAGGGGGTGAGGTGGGGTGGACTGGGTCCGGGGTTTGGGGTCAGGGGTCGTGGGGCCCAGGCGTCGGTGGTTGGAGGAAGAGGTAGGTGAGGTGGGTTCTTTGTGGCTGTGGGCAGCGTCGGTGGTGGGACCCGGGTGGCAGAGTGTGTGTGCGTGTGTGGGTTGTGTGGTGGGGCCAGGGGGTGGGCTGTGAGGGTGTGAGGGAGAGAGAGAGCTGAGAGTTGGGTGGGACCCAAGGAGAGTGGGCCAGGGGTGTAATAGGGAGAGGGTAGAAGGGTCTAGGTGAGAAAAGAGAGAGAGGGGGGAAAAGTGGTGGATTGGTGAGGTGGCAGGGTGGGTAGGAAAAAGGGGAGAGGGTGAGGTGGCAGCCAGAGATTGGTGGGTAGGTTTGGTTTGGGTAGGAATAGGAATTAGAGGGGCTGTTTTAGAATGTGTGTTTGTTTTGTCCTGTCTAATTTAAAACAAGGCCATTTTACAAACAGTTTTTAGACAAATAAAATATCCGATGCGACCGGGGTTTTGTGTTTGAAAATAAGAGGGGTATTGGTATAAATCAAAACTAGGCTTTTCAAAATAATGCAGACAACCAATGCATGATGATGACGATGCAATGCACAAAACAACGCGATTTTCTAGTAGTGGTTTTGCGGGATGCCACACACTTCTCCAAACAATAACCAATAGAGGAATCTGGAAATTCATATGGCTCCCACATATTTCTATGATTAATTTGCGATCGAATGAACCACTTACATACGATACCAATTTCCCTTTGTCTCACGATAGTTTACTTATCCGAGGTTTTGATCGTCGGTATCTCTGCATACCTAGTTCAACCTCGTTACTGATAAGTACTCTTTTCTCGTTCCCGTGATATGTGATCCCTTGTGAGCTAGTCACATGCTTGCAAGCTAATTGGATGACATTCCACCGAGAGGGCCCAGAGTATATCTATCCGTCATATGGATGGACAAATCCCACTCTTGATGCATGTGTCTCAACCAATACTTTCCAAACACTCAATGCCACCTTTATAGCCACCCAGTTACGGTGTGGTGTTTGATGTCATCAAAGCATCCTTCCGGTGATGGTGATAAGAATGATCTCATGGTCGAAGGAATTAGGTTACTATGTATCAGAAAGCATATAGCAATTGAACTATTAAAATGACTTGATCTTTATGCTACGCTTATCTATAGGAGTATGTCCATCATATCATTCTTCTAACGATATGATCTTGGTGTTAATAACATCTCAATGTTCATGATAGGGAAACCACAATCATTTATTAACCAACAAGCTAGTATTATAAAGAGGCTTTACCAGGGACTCTAATTTAGTTCACAAATCACACAAGTATTAATGTTTCCTTATTAATACTGTTATAGTATGAATGTAAACATTTATCATAAACACAAAGATATAATCTATACCTAATAATAAAGCACGAAGTGTTTCTTTCGGTCCAACACTTTTTAGACCGATTTACCCTCTAAAACCACAAACAATTACCCACTATGCCACTTGTAAATAAAATAAACGGTTCAGGAGTCGGCCCACGTCCACCATGGGTCGCCTGCCTAGACAATAGCCTATGGAGTGGACCTGCGCACGGGGGCTGGTTGCTGTGGGGCGCAGGGCTGGTACCAACATATCCCGGATGGAAAGTCTCCTTCAATAGTACCACCTCGGTATCTTACACCAAATTTTACCAATTTATATACTTGTGTAGGTTGATTATCAACAAGCCAAGCAAGGAGCTTCATGAGACGGAACGGAAAGACAATGGTTGTGAGCCTGTGACGAACAGTCTAAGGATCGACATGGTTTGACGGGCTTGCGGGGGCGGCTTCAGAAGCTTGAATTGAATATCAAAGAGGCAAGAAAAGAAATAGGAGCAGCAGCAGGACCCCCTCGGCCGGAGGCGAGCTTGTGAGATAGAATGAGGCTGAGGCGGCCGGCCTCCGGAGGAGCTACCCTCGGCAGGGAGATCCACGAGCGACGCTCTCTGGCGAGTCAGGAGATCGGAGGAGAGCGTACGCGGCCAGGGAGACGCTGGCAGCGGCGGAGCTTCGGGATGGTGCCATACATGACGGAGAGCGATGGCAGCGGTCGTTTCAGGGCGCATGGAGACCCAATTCCCATGCTCTTCTCTTCTGCACGGGGGACAACAGCGAGCTCTCTGGTGTCACGGTATTAGGACCGAGCTCCACTAGGGCCCCAATATAGAGATCTCAACGACCAGATCACAAGCTCTAGGGCCGCCATGTCGAGCGCACTGTGACCGAGGCGAGGTCCACTACGGCCAGATCGAGCGTCCAAGCGAGAAGATCGAGCTCCTTGCAGACGATCCCATATGATATGACCGGCCAACTGTGAGCTCCCTGGTGGCACGAATATAGATAAAGAGTCGGCTCCATGTTAGATTTCAGGGCGATTAAGAGTCGAGAGATGCAATCTAGAAGATTTTCTCATGGAGAATTGAGGAAGAGAGGGGAATCGTGAGCGGTAGGAAAATAGAGAGGGGAATGAGATGACGACAGTGGGCCCCATACACCGTGGTGGCTCGAGATTTTTCCCTTTATGAAGGTGGCTTCAGATTTTGCCTCTGCATGAGTGCACGGGCTAGCAATCTTTTTTGTTTTTTCAAGCCGCACGGGCCAAGAATCTAAGTGGAGGCATGGGCCAGTATTTCGTGTACCAAAATATACACATAAATCATGATCGCTTTTAATTGTTGGGACTCCCCACTTGTATTACACACTATATTACACTTATAATGCGAGATCAACAAGATTACTCTTGCGCAGCAACGCGCGGGCATTGTGCTAGTAATAACTACATTTATTATTGCCTCTAGGGCATATCTCCAACAGTCTCCCACTTGCACTAGAGTCAACTAATCTAGATTACATGGTAATATACCGAACACCCATGACAGTTTGGTGTTGGTCATGTTTTGCCCTCGGGAGAGGTTTAGTCAACGGATCCGCCACATTCAGATCTGTGTGTACTTTGCAAATATTTATGTCACCATCTTGGACATGTTCTCGAATAGCGTGGAAACATAGCTTGATGTGCTTCAGCTTCTTGTGTGACCTTGGTTCTTGCGCATTGGCTATGGCGCCCATGTTATCACAGTAGATAGACATTGGGTCCAGCGCACTTGGAACCACACCGAGCTCTGTAATGAACTCTTTCATCCATATCGCTTCTTGTGAAGCCTCCGAAGGAGCCATGTATTCCGATTCAGTTGAAGATCTCGCCACAACACTTTGCTTTGCACTCCTCCAGCTAACTGTTGCACCATTCAAAGTAAATACGTATCTAGATTGTGATTTAGAATCATCTGGATCAGTGTTCCAACTAGCATCGGTGTAACCATTAACAACGAGTTGTTCATCACCTCCATAAGAAAGAACCATATCCTTAGTTCTTCTCAAGTACTTAAGGATCTTTTTGACCGCTGTCCAATGATCCACTCCTGGATCACTTTGATACCTGCTAGTCAAACTAACATCATATGCAATGTCGGGTCTAGTACATAGCATGGCATACATTAGAGATCCTATGTCTGAGGCATAGGGAGTTTTACTCATCGTTTCTCTATCTTCTGCCGTTGTTGGACTTTGAGTTTTACTCAAGGTCGTATTGGGAAACATGGGCAAGAACCCTTTCTTGCTATCTTCCATTCCAAACCTCTTTAGAACTTTGTCCAAATATGTACTTTGTGACAACGATATTAGGTGTCTCGATCTATCTCTATACATCTTTATGCCTAATATATAAGCTGCTTCGCCAATATCTTTCATTGAAAAACTATTATTCAAATATTCCTTGACACTATTAAGAAGGTCTACATCATTCCCAATCAACAATATGTCATCTACATATAGTATTAAGAATGCTACAGAGCTCCCACTCACTTTCTTGTAAATACAAGCTTCTCCATAAGTTTGTATAAAACCAAAACTTTTGATTACTTTATCAAAACGTTGATTCCAACTTCGGGATGCTTGCTTCAATCCATATATGGAACGTTGAAGTTTGCATACCTTGTTAGCATCTTTATGATCGACAAAACCTTTGGGTTGCATCATATACAACTCTTCATCAATGTCTCCATTGAGGAACGATGTTTTGACATCCATCTGCCATATCTCATAATCGTAATATGCAGCGATTGCTAACATAATCCTCATAGACTTTAGCTTCGCTACTGGTGAGAAGGTCTCATCGTAGTCAACTCCTTGAATTTTTCGAAACCCTTTTGCGACAAGTCGAGCTTTATAGACAGTAACATTACCATCAACATATGTTTTATTCTTGAAAATCCATTTATTCTCGATAGCCTTCCGGCCATCCGGTAAGTCCACCAAAGTCCATACTTGGTTTTCGTACATGGATCCAATCTCGGATTTCATGGCTTCTTGCCATTTATTGGAATCTGGGCTCATCATCACTTCCTCATATGTCGCAGGGTCATCGGTGTTGTCCACCAACATGACGCTCATAACGGGATCATACCAATCAGGAGTGGTACGAGTTCTCTTTGACCTGCGAGGTTCTGTAGCAACTACAACCGAAGTTTCATGATCATCATCATTAGCTTCCTCTCTTATTGGTGCAGGCACCACAGGAACTTCTTCCGGTGATGCGCTACTCGCAAGTTCGAGAGAAGGTTCGACAACCTCGTCGAGTTCTACTTTCCTTCCAGTCACTTCTTTCGAGAGAAATTCCTTCTCTAGAAAGGATCCATTCTTGGAAACGAAGATTTTGCCTTCGGATCTATGATAGAAAGTATACCCAATAGTTTCCTTTGGGTATCCTATGAAGACGCATTTTTCTGCTTTGGGTTCAAGCTTGTCCGGTTGTAACTTCTTTACATAGGCTTCGCAAACCCAAACTTTAAGGAACGACAATTTAGGTTTCTTCCCAAACCATAATTCATACGGTGTCGTTTCAACGGATTTAGATGGTGCCCTACTTAAAGTGAATGCGGCTGTTTCTAATGCATAACCCCAAAATGATAGCGGTAAATCTGTAAGTGACATCATAGAACGAACCATATCTAAGAGAGTTCAATTACGATGTTCGGATACACCATTACACTGTGGTGTTCCCGGGGGTGTCAATTGTGAAAGTATTCCGCATTTCTTCAAATGCTCGCCAAACTCGTAACTTAGATATTCACCTTCACGATCAGATCGTAGAAATTTAATCTTCTTGTTACGTTGATTCTCCGCCTCACTTTGAAATTCCTTAAACTTCTCGAAAGTTTCGGACTTATGTTTCATGAAATAGATATACCCATATCTACTCAAGTCATCCGTGAAGGTAAGAACATAATGATAACCACCGCGGGATGCTACACTCATTGGACCACACACATCGGTATCTATGATTTCCAATAAGTCCGTAGCTCGCTCCATCATACCAGAAAATGGAGTCTTAGTCATTTTACCCATCAGACATGCTTCGCATCTTTCAAGTGATTTGAAATCAAGTGATTCAAGAAGTCCATCGGAATGGAGTTTCTTCATACGCTTCACTCCAATGTGACCAAGACGACAGTGCCACATATAGGTCGAGTTATCGCTCAATTTCAAACGTTTAGCTTCAATGTTATTAATATGTGTATTTCCACTATCGATATTCAATAAGAATATACCATCTATCAAAGGTGCATGTGCATAAAACATATTACTCATATAAATCGAACAACCATTATTCTCGGACTTAAACAAGTAACCGTCTCGCAATAAACAAGATCCCGATATAATGTTCATGCTTAACGCAGGCACCAAATAACAATTATTTAAGTATAAAACTAATCCCGATGGTAGATGAAGAGGTAGCATGCCGACCGCGATCACATCAACCTTTGATCCATTTCCCACGCGCATCGTCACCTCGTTCTTCGCTAGCTTCCGTTCATTCTGCAAGACTGCTTGAGTTACAAATATGAGCAACCGAACCAGTATCAAATACCCAGGCACTACTATGAGTACTAGTGAGATACACATCAATAACATGTATATCGGATATACCTTTCTTCTTGATGTTACCATTCTTCAAATCCGCCAAGTACTTTGGGCAATTCCGCCCAAAGGATCTTCTCCCTTGCGTAAAGCACTCAAGATCGTGCTTAGGTACAGCCTTGGTCTTCTTCGTCTGCGGTAACTTTCTTACCACCCTTCTTGAAGTGTCCTTTGCTTAGACTTGCCTTTCTTGAATTTGGTGGTCTTATTGACCATCAACACTTGGAGCTCTTTCTTGATCTCCACTTCGCAGATTTTAACATGGAGAAGAGTTCGCAATCGCTTGTTCATGCTTTGCATATTGTAGTTCATCACAAAGTTCTTGTAACTTGGTGGTAGTGATTGGAGGACACGGTAAATCCCCAAAGCATTAGGAATCACTATACCCAAGCTTTGAAGTTTGTTTGCGTGCCCAGACATCTTAAGTACATGCTCACTGACGGAGCTGCCCTCTTCGATCTTGCAGTTAAAGAACTTTTCAGAAGCCTCATAGCTCTCAACTGCCTCGTGAGTCTCAGATATCAGTTTGAGTTCACGGACAATATCATGTGGGTCTGAATTCTCAAACCTTTTCAGAAGTTCCGATTCCAGACCATACAAGATAGCACACTGAACTGTGGAGTACTGATTCTTCCGAGTGAGGTAAACATCCTTTACTACATCGGTAGCATCAGCTGCAGGCGGGTCACCCAGCGGTGCATCCAGCACATAGGTCAAATTACCAACATTTAGGACAATCCTCAAATTGCGGAACCAATCCGCGAAGTTGCTTCCATTGTTTTTCAACTTTTCTTTCTCTAGGAACGCATTAAAATTGATGGCAGGGGCCGCCATTGATCTACAACATATTTGCAATAGTTTAGACTAAGTTTATGACAGATTGAGTTCTAATTAATAGTTAAATTAATCTAGGTGAACTCCCACTCAAAACAATATCCCTCACATTTTTTAGTGATCACACGAACCAAATCCACCACATCAAAACCGATCATCACGAGAGTTGATGTAGCTTCAATGGCGAACAATCGACATGTTCATCATATCTACTATATGATTCATGCTTTACCTTTTGGTGATTCGTATTCCGAGACCATGTCTGTACATGCTAGGCTCGTCAAGATCAAACCTTAGCTTCCGCATGAGCAAATCTGGCTTGCTCACGTTGTATACACTTGCAGAATCTAATACACCCGATCATCACGTGGTGTTTCGAAACAACAAGCTTTAGCAACGGTGCTTACGAAGGATGAACACTTTAGAACTTGAAATTTATATGCATGAGGGATCATCTTATAATGCTACTGTCGTTAACTAAGCAATACAAGATGCATAAAGGATTAACATCACATGCAATTCATAGTGATAAGATATGGCCTTTCTTGTTTGTGCTTCCGATCTCCATCTGCAATCACGAACATTATCTCCATCATCACCGGCATTGCATCAAGGTCAATGGCGTTGCTCCATGGTTGTCGTCCACCATCTTCAACTATTACAAGAACTTAAAGACAACCATATGGCTCCTGCTGGTTGCCAACTTACAATAAGGAACATTGCATACATCAAATATAATCACAATCATGGCCATATCACATCACAGCACACTCCTGCAAAACAAAGTTAGACGCCTCTAATTTCTTTTCATATTTTACGTGGTTTGGGGCTTTCAATAAGTGTCTATCTAACTTACGAACAAGAACCACAACGTTGATGTTTGAACTATCAAGTGCCCGTTGTAAATTGGATCTATACTATAATGGGAGAGACAAACACCCGCAAAGCCACTTATGCAATACAAGTTGCATGTTGAGCGTGGAGCAACTCTCATGAACGATGTCATGTAAGGTTAGCCCAGGCCGCTTCATCCCATCATACCGCAAGATGCAAAGTACACGAGAAGCAATTGATAATAAAAGCACCACCGCCCACAATGACCATTGTGTTCTACTCGTGCAACAGATCTACATATAGACACGGCTCTGATACCACTGTAGGGGTTCGTCGCATGGAAAACAAATTTTTTCTACCGCATACAAACAAACAAGCCAAGATCTATCTACTAGATTGTAGCAACGAGTCAATAGAATAACTCACCCTCGAAGATTCCAAAGTGTTTAACGAGAGAGGATTCTCGTGGGTGATGTAGTCTCATTTTGCCGATCTCAAGATCGTGTAGACGATCCTTCCGGCTGAGTTCCAACAGTCAGCTTCGGTCACACGTTAGACTCGATGAAGACCTTACTCCCTTGTTCCAAAGGCGTGAAGTTGTAGCACTCTCCTCGCGATTCCGGCAAGACGGCACCGAAAGTAGAGGGAGATCTCGCAGGCCGCCTTAAGCCGGAGCGAGTGGTGGACTATGAGAGGCCTCGGTGATCTAGGGTTTAGACGCACCAAGGAGAGAGGGCTAGGGTTTGCCCTAGGCGGCGGCAGAGGTGGTGGCGCGTGGCTTAGGGCTAGGGTTTGGAGAGGCAAGGTGTAGGTCTTGGAGGGGCCCCCCCTCCTTATATAGGTGGGAGGCGCGCTGGGAGGCGCCCTCCCCAACTCGGCCTCCTTGGCCGGTGGAGGAGAGGACTTCCTCCCAAGTAGGTTCCTACTCTCCCTCCACCAAGCAAAATAGTCGTTTGACTTTTCAAATTGGCGTTTGACTTTTCAAACTAGGATTTGATTTATCCCTTTATTTTGCTCAGCGATGACACCTAGTACATGATGCAACCATTCCAACTTGTTATGACACATTCATGTACCCTTCCCCTCCGGAGTGCCGGACATTCCGGAACCTTCTAGAACAATCCCGATGAAAACACCGGAACCATTCTCCAACCTCGAAACAGGACTTTCCTTATATGAATCTTATTCTCCGGACCATTCCGGAATATCCTCGTGATATCCCGGATCCCATCCGAGACTCCGAACAACATTCGGTCTCTTACTCATCATTCCATAACTACTCAACAACATCGAATCCTTAAGTGTGTCTCCCTACGGTTCGTGAATTATGCGGACATGTTCGAGACACTTCTCCGAACAATAACCAATAGAGGAATCTGGAAATTCATATGGCTCCCACATACTTCTATGATTAATTTGCGATCGAATGAACCACTTACATACGATACCAATTTCCCTTTATCTCACGATAGTTTACTTATCCGAGGTTTTGATCATCGGTATCTCTGCATACCTAGTTCAACCTCGTTACTGATAAGTACTCTTTTCTCGTTCCCGTGATATGTGATCCCTTGTGAGCTAGTCACATGCTTGCAAGCTAATTGGATGACATTCCACCGAGAGGGCCCAGAGTATATATATCCGTCATATGGATGGACAAATCCCACTCTTGATCCATGTGTCTCAACCAATACTTTCCAAACACTCAATGCCACCTTTATAGCCACCCAGTTACGGTGTGGTGTTTGATGTCATCAAAGCATCCTTCCGGTGATGGTGATAAGAATGATCTCATGGTCGAAGGAATTAGGTTACTATGTATCAGAAAGCATATAGCAATTGAACTATTAAAATGACTTGATCTTTATGCTACGCTTATCTATAGGAGTATGTCCATCATATCATTCTCCTAACGATATGATCTTGTTGTTAATAACATCTCAATGTTCATGATAAGGAAACCACAATCATTTATTAACCAACAAGCTAGTATTATAAAGAGGCTTTACCAGGGACTCTAATTTAGTTTACAAATCACACAAGTATTAATGTTTCCTTGTTAATACTGTTATAGTATGAATGTAAACATTTATCATAAACACAAAGATATAATAATAACTACATTTATTATTGCCTCTAGGGCATATCTCCAACATCACCATGTATTTTTTTATCCATATCAATCTTTACCATTCCTATTGGAATCATATTCCAATATCTGTTGTTCATCAATGTTGAGTAATCAACTATTGATTCACCAATTCTTAATCTATCAATTCTTGACCTATCAACTCTTGTCCTTATTATAGCATTCACTTAAGACCTATAAAGAAAGAAGTAAGAAGAGGTAAATAGTAATGCTAGACTTGAATATCATTTATAGATGGGAGAGTTTGACGAGAATCAAATCAATATGATAATTGATGGAGTTAACTCACTCTTGAAATGATAGAAGAGTTATTGGAATATATAATTATATGGTAATAAATAAGATTACTAGGATGAATCCCGAAGATAGTTACCAGGAGTAGTCCTATTGGATCAAGTAGGTATAGTCAATGAATTATATCTCTTAATCCAATAGAGCTAAACAAAAGATAATTATAATACAACTATAATGTTGTATGGGTGGAAGACTTGATTAGCCAACTGGAAACCTAAGCCATAAATGATCAAAGGATTATAATGGACCATGCTTTAGTCACCAAGATTGAATGCTTATATCATGTATAAGTGACATTGGTGGATAAAACATGATTGAAAACCTAGTATAGATATGTTATCCTAGGTTAGCCATGACAAGTCACATTAATATAATGTGAGGTTAGAATATTAGAAATTGGAGTCAAGTAGAGGTAAAATAGTATGATTAGGATGATGTTAGAGTAACATTGAATTATAGAGTTAGTATTTTCCTCTTTGGGAAATACTAAGAACTTGAGGTGAAGTAGGATTTGATGTATACATCTGTTGAAGTAATGTTAGTGATGAATGATTAAGGAAGAGTATGAATGGAGTTAGAAGTAACTGCTTGTTGGATTGGAGGTTATCAGAAGTAGAGTAGTTTGATATAACCAACTATGGATATGAGAAGATTATGAAAGATTTAGTGTTAAGCTCATTGAATTTATAAATAGATTTAGAAGAATAAAAGGTGGATAAGAGTATTTTTGTGAAGTAAAGCTCATCATGTTAACACATGATGATGGATAGGAGAAGTAGTATATCTAGGAAAGGAATTCCTTAATTATAAGTCCAAGATTGTGAATTATGGAAGATAGGAATTCTTGGTAAACATTAAACCCTAAATCTTTAACCAAACCTAATATCCATATCAAATGATTGATCTATCATCTTATTTCTACAATGGCTTATAGGAATATTTTCATATAGCAAATCACTTAAGCACATCTTTGTCATTTCCAACTATCATGATCACATGTGCTTAGGAGCTATCTTTATCAATTCTTTCTAATAAGTTAGCCTAGAAAATAATCCCACTATTTTACTTTATAGGGTGATATCATTAAAAAATCACACACTTAAGGACAATGTGTTTAGCCATTAATCTTTATTCACATCAAATGAATATAAGTATATTAAGAACCCTAAACTTAGGGTAGGCATTTTCAATTCAAAACCTAACTCTTCTGTTAGTTATAATAAAATATTTACATTGCTATTTCCTAAATTTATGAGAATAATATTAACCATATTAATTACTCAAAACTTTATGTATCAAATAATAATGAAGGATCAATATATTAAAAGTTTATTTAATATTATAAATCAATAAGAATCAAAACTCATGGATTAATAGTAATACATTTTTTAATAAGTTTATGGATATTAGATAAATTAAATTCATATCAAAAGACCTACAAATACAAAAATAAAAATATATACATATATGTATAAGAAAATAAAGAAGTGATAATCTTATATAATAAAAACTCAAAAAATGATTTTAAATACTATTTATCATTGCTGCAAGTATTAGCAAGGCAATTCCATAAAGATGAGTCTAAATTAGTGCTTAAATGAAAGGGTAAGAAAAGAAAACAGAAAATAGAAATCGAAAAAGAAAAAGAAAAACAAACGGAAAGAAAAAATAACAGAGGAATCGGATCTGGCCCACGGCCCATTCCTCCTCTCTCTTACTCGCCGCTCACGAGCAGCCAACCGCAGCTCATCTGGCCCAAATGCAGCCCTTCGCCCATACCCTTCGCCTCTAATCTTGTTGTCTCTCGCGTGGCTGGCTTGTCTGGCGTCCCGACCGCCGTCAATCCCCACCGCGTCAAGATGCACGCTACCCTCGTCAGGGGAGGATAAGGAGGCCACGATGACGTTCCCCCTCGGTCTCATCCTCATTTTCCCCTTCTCAGCAATCCTCCTCTCTATTTTCTCTTGGTGACCGAAACCCTAGCTACCACCATCGTCAGCAAAGTTCACCCCAGAGGCCGTGGTATGGTCGAGGAGGAGCGCCAGCGAGCGTAGATCCTCTATGAAGAACGTACCACTAAGGGGAGCTCGGAGACGATCGAATTTTGTCGTTCCCCTCCGCCGTGGTTCGTCGGAAATCATGTTGAATAGCTCACCTCCGATCGCGCCTGTCATCGTCAACCACTTCGTTGCAATCACGGTGATCTTGCGATGCTCGGGCACCATTTAATTTGGTCGCTCTCGTCCCAGTTCGTTTCACCGACGAGCATATGCCATCATCGTCGTTAGCCACCGTCGCTACCACTGTTCTGGCGACCTAAACCGAGCGGCGCCGCCACTATTCGGCTTCCCGTATCACACTGATTCCAACAAGCCCAGAAACAACCCCGCGTGTGCACTCAATCACAAGCTTGATCATCAACTAGAGAGATTCGAACGCGTGTGACGTCAGCGTGGTATCACACTGATGTCATATTCATGTTTTTATTATTTTAGAATTTGTGATAATGTTTTCTGTAATAAATTAAAACTATAGATACGACGTGGCATAGACCCCACCAGTCAGTGACTGGGGGTGAGAATTGACCTAGTGAGAAAAACCTTTCACCCCATGCTGACATCAGCATTACCTAATAAACACATTTAGTTATTTAATTAAAAAATTCCAAAAATGATTAAATCTTATAAAATCAATAACTTTTGTTCTATAATTCAGAAAAATATGTTTAATATATGAAAATTTTCAGAAAAATAAAATCTACAACTTAAAACTATTATCAAATATTATTATGATGATTATTTAAACAAATATGATTTAATAAGGATTTTATAAGTAATAAACTTTGATAATTCATAATTTATTAATGGTAAATGTTAAATATATAAATAAAATACCAAAAATCTAAGAAAAATAAGAATTTCAATTTAAAACTATAATCATGCATTATTATTCCACTTAATTAAATATTTGTTATTTATTAAGTCTTTATAAAGTAATAAGTATTATAAAAATCATATCTTATTATTTTTAAGTCACAAAAATAAATGTAATATACCAAAATGATCACAAAAATAATACCTACATGTTAAAAATATAATATTCCACTTTTGAGGTAAATAAAAATTTAAACACTTTAATAACTTGAATTAAAACCAATTTCCTTAATCAATAATTCATATAAGGGTAAATAAAATTTGCTAATATTTTAAAATTTATCAAATGAGTCTAATAAATAATGTTAGTCTTGAACATTGATATTATGAAGTAAAAATGGTTTAACATATTTTAAATACAAGTTGATTGAATTATCATTCATCCATAAGTGTAGATTATTCCTTAAAAGAATTCGTATATAATATAAAATCTTCAATAATAATTTTGTAGTGAAATAAAACCTACTCCAATACTTCAACTACAAGTTATAAACAAACCAAAACACTATATTGAATCCATAAGTAGTTAAGTAATATTATTTCCTTGTTTACCAACTATAACCACTCATCCATAAAAAGTAAAATGATTCTATTCCACTAAACAATTAGGAAACCACTATTCAAATAGAAGTGTTACCATTCTTAAAGTATCCTTAGAGAAACATTATAAAGTACACCTGGTATAAATAACATAAGCAATATGCCTTAAGCCCATCTATGTCTTTAAAGTTAACTATGGTCTATAATACTTTAAATACTATTCTAAAAAACTTTGTTATGTGTTTTATAGTTAACTTTGGTATATTTTAATTAAAATATAAAGCATCTCAATACCAAACTAACCAAGTTAAAAACCAAGATAGATAAGTCTCAAATACTACTAATATCATTATTCATATAAAGCAATTCTTTCTTACTCAAAGACTATAACTTGAAAGAACACCTAATAAGGTTAACTTAAAGTTTAAATACTTCTTCTTAGCTAAATAAGATTTTCTTGAAAAGTTATTCTTTTAAGATACATTATAAAGCAAAACATAAGCATTCCTCTAAAGGCTCTGAATGATGACCAAACCTGGTATACACTGTCTTTAGGAACCTTCCACACTTATATGTTTTATTATGGTATGCTACTTGTTATGTTTGCATATTGTTTCACACACACTCACAAGCCTTAATAAGAAGCACAAGTGTGAAATTTAATCTAAAAGGGAAACACATTCTAAAGTAACCATTTCTAGTATCCAAACCCTAGAACAACGCTATCCCCGGGATTCGAGTTTATGAAATTGCATTACATTATTTATGCATAATAGCATCTTGCTTCTTTAAACATTAGTCCTTACCGGACCAATGATGCTAATTTTAGATATTGGATCTTATATTGTCTTGAAGACCATGAGTGCATAATCTTGCAATCACAAAAGGCAAGTTCACACTTGCTCATGTCCTTTGTTTATTTTCTGTAAAGTATTTTGCAAATCCAGTGTTGTCATCACCTGCATTTGAAAAAGGTCAGAAAACACTATTTTTGATAATAATGTGAACTATTGGTTACTGATCCAGGGTGATCAGCTAATCTATTAGATCTGGCAGTTGGAATACCACTGTTCAGGACTATATCACCTAGGATTTAACAACCAATGTCGCCAGTGATTCTTGCACCGTATATTATGCGTTGACCATGAGATTTGGAATGGGACAGAGAAGTCAGCTGTATCTTATTCCTCTCGCATGTAGCCGGATGTGCAGGTCATGGCTGTTATCACTCGTAGCGTGCATATTAATTGGTAATTCGTAGAGGATATGCAGCATATGGGTGGAAAGCCTCAACGTCCCACGATAGTTCTGGCATCTAACGGTCTGTACAAACCATTGCCGTAATTCAATATGTGGGCATGGTGTACACCAAGGAGGCATGCGAGGTCACGAAGGGGGCAGTGATTGGCTTGGATCTTAGGTTGGCCTAAAACCAAGGAAGTTTGAATGGGAACATAATTCCGGTCGTGCAACAAAGCCTAAGGTCTCTCATGGGTAAAGTGACGCACCTCTACAGAGTGTAAGAACTGTAATTTGTTACTCCCTGTTCCGGGAAGGAGCTGCGAACGCGGCGGGAAAGGAACTCCACGAAAGTTCTGGTAAACCCGTGAAGGTTGACGGAAGCCTTTCTGAATAAAAGCAACCTTTGAAAAAATGTTTACGAAAACTTGCATTGCCTATGACCTATGGTCTGTGGCTATAGATATAGTGCATCAAACACTCCTTTTCTAGTGAACTTGCTGAGTACGCTCGTACTCAACGTATCTTCTTAACTCTTTCTAGGTTCTAAAGCCAGTACATACGATGTCTACATCAAATCATGCTCCAGGAATCATCATCAAAAGCTAAAAATCTTCAATGAAGTCAAGAAAGTCAACATATACATCAACTCAAGTGAAGACGAAGTTGCTGATTAGATAAGAATAGAATCTCTAGCCATAAAACCTACTTCTGTAGAGTATTGCAATAGCGGTAATGTAAGCCTGAATAGTTTAGATACTAGTCTATTAGTATATTAGATATGAGTTGATTATTTATAATTATTCTTTGTAAGAAGATTCTTTCTCTCTCTTTAACCTAGAGTGTTCTCTGGATCTTGTGTAAAGAGTTGAATTGTAACCTATAGTCATGTCTTAGACCTGCTATGTTTCTGTCGTACCACTCCGAGAGATGTAATACTAATGAACGGTGTTTCATTGGTGTTACGTCAACGACTATAGTGTACTACATCATGCAGTGGTATGCTGGGTCACCGCACTATACAACTGTATACACTGTATAATCATTAGTACCTTAATATTTTGTCAATAATCAACCAAAACCCTCTATGAGGCCACTAGATGCACTTTCACAAGGAAAGGACCAGAGCAAGGAAGGAGACGGTATCTAGTGTGGCTCCAGAATTCATAGATGTGGATGTAGAGATCCAAGTACAAGGGGTTCATGGATATACCTTTTTGGAAGGTCATTGATCTAGTTTCCTAAAAGTACTTAAATCACAATAAATTGAACAAGATCAGACTTAAATGCAGCTATGCAAAGTCAAGGACAACCCTAGATGACAGGCTCCAGACCATGGAGAAACATGACTTCTGTCAGCCAGTTCTCATGAAGGTAATCCTCTTGTTATTGATATGAGATATGTGAAGTTGAAGTACACATACTCCATAGAACTCAGTGAATCTCCATTCTCCCTCTTCCATATTATCATTCTTGACCATGACATCTATGTGAGAATGAATGAAAGACTTCAAACTCACCATCGAAACACTATTCCAGAACAAAACTGAGCTTCTGGTCGTACCCTCGCTTTTCACACTAAAAGCATGATCAAAGCCTAAACTGCACCTCAATTTCTGCGATCGCACGACTGACATTTTGGTCTCCGATAAGAAAAGCAGACTAGGAAGATGCAACCGCACCAGGATCTGGATTTCGTTCACAACCTCTAATCGCCCGCAACCCAGCAATTCAGAGTTAGAATATTCATTGTGACTCAGCTTCTGTCCCATAGCTTCTCAACAAATGCTATGCTGGTCTCTGACGCAGATCAATACCATAGTGGACAGATCACGCACTCCACAAATCAGATCGCTAAATTCAATCTAGATCAAACCTGAAATCTCTGGAAACTCGCCGCTAGATAGATTCTAGGGGAGGAAAGAAACCCTAGATGGGTACTTGGACTCACGTTGCCAAGGGAGGCACCGGAGTAGTCAGCCGCTGGGGTGGCGGCAATCACGCCCTAGCTAGATAGGGCGCCCTCCAAATCGCCATGGTCAAAAAACGGTTCGACGAGAAATAACCCTAGCATCAAAGGATTTATTCCTTGTCATGCAATGTTAAAAGGCAGACACATTGAGAAGATTAGTTTTTGCCAATCACGTGGGTTTGAAGAGACTATCCATCATGCTCTATTCGAATGTACATGGGCAAAACTATTTTGGCATGAAATCGAGGTGGCTACTTTGGTCAAGGTGCCGAATCTCCATCCAGATACTTGGGCTATAGACATGATCGATAGTAGTAAGATTGAACCAAAAGATACAATTGTCATTTTATGTGGAGGATGGGTTGTGTGGTCAGAAAGAAATGCCAGAAACCACGGAGAGCGGACTAGAACAGTTGATGAATCTATGAAATGGACTCTTGATACTGCCATGGACCTAGCTATTACACGTCATGTGAAATCTAAGAGCAAACCTAGAGTCCAAGCGAAGTGGAAGCCGCCGATGTTAGAGTTTCAAAGCTGAATGTTGATGCAAGCTTCTTGCAGTCATCTGGAGAGGGACCGTCTGAGCTAGTGCTGCGAAACCATGAAGGTACCTTGCTACGAGGACAAGCCATCTGGTATGGACATGTTGTCAATGCGTTGATCATGGAAACGGTGGCAGGTCGTGATGGTGTCCAACTGGCGTCTTTTATTGGTCTAAACACCCAGCCAGCATCACACAGGTTAGCTAAGCTAGCTCAATCTTCCGAAAATACCTTCACATGTAAAGAAATAACAGTTCTTTCTTTCTCTACCATATGCCAGAAGGTAAACGTGCAGCTTAGGAAAACTACTCCGTACAAGCGGAGTGTGTATCATAACTAAAAATACAATATAAAGAAAGATAAAACACCAACAACCAGAGCACATTATATGCATTTAGATCAGGCACAATATAGCTCAGCTCGCTTGGTCATCTGCGTTTTGTGCTGGGGCAGCAGCAGCACCTGCCTTATCAAAGTCCTCGAAGCTGAGGCTAAGCGTTTGCAGTTTGAAACCAACTCCCTGGATGGCTTCCACCAGGTTTGAGGCCACTCCAGTAGCTTGCACCGTTGTCTCCTTCGTTAACTGCAGTTGCGGCAGCAAAAAAAAAACATACATCAACAATAACAGCATATCAAACTAGCGCCGTGACCGCCGCATTTGCGTGGTTAGAGCACTGACACACTGTTATAAATGCACTTCTCAACTTTGACAGAGTCTGCAGTAAACAATTTTACCCATGGTTTCGATATATGTACTTCTCTAAAATTATAAAATACTATGACAAAATATGTGAAAAATTCAAATGTTTTTGTATACGTATTAATACCCGGGTATATGTAGATTAGTGCAGCCACATATTCTCCTTGATCTACAGTTTTGTTCTTCATTGTCAATATATAGGTAACTAGTCTGATGCAGGTCTGACACGCGCCTGCTGGGCAGATTGGTCTAAGGCATGGACGTGGTGCACCCATCTATAATTTATACTAGTATTTACTCTGAAAATTTAGCAATATTTTTCTTTTGTATTGTATCATCTGACAAACAATTAATTGTGCCGATGGAGTCCTAAGTAATCTATTTGATACATTTACATCTTTCCAGGTCGGGGTCATCAATGGATACGTAATAAGTAGTTCACAAGAAGAAGCTAAAATTGCCAAGGCATGAGGTGCACATTGCGATAGTAAGTAATCATGAACTATATATTACCCAAAGTTCATGAAGTATACTACTATGTGTGTAGTTTAGCCATCGGGCCAAGCAAATTAGACATTTTCCTTGAGATATAATCATTTGATCTGAGTGTCTTCGATGAATTGGATGGGATTCAGAGAATTGGCTAATGTCGTTATCTTGTTGACAGATCATAGATTTCTGGGTTGGCTATCGGTATTTGTTAGGCCTGTTTTCATGTCTTGCAGGACTGTTGAGATGCATCAGTCCTAAGCCTTTACATGTCCATGCTGAAGTTAGGTTGATGAATCTCTATTTTTTTAATAATATTATAGATGACTTTTAGAAAAATAAAGGCATGGATAGAATATAAGACTCCAAAGAAATTTCACTTCTCTAGCCATCATGGCTCTTGAAGTTGAATATGAAATGAATTTTATCAAAACAGACATTACAGAGTAGAGCGAAGCCTCTCAAATATGAGTTGAGATATCTTAAATGCTCTATAAATATGTTGTTTTGCTTATATATGGTGACTACGTTAGCCTATTGGTTGGAATGTGTAAGTACAAACCCAACACCTTGGTTCAAATCCTCATAGATGCGAATTTAGGTTCCTATATTTATTTATTCTGGAAGACTAGGATTTTGGGTACTCGTACAATTTATTCTTGAAGACCAGGCTTGGTGCGTAACCAAGACTAAAATCGGAGTATTCATGCTTAAAAGGCATTGCATCCTCATCTAGGCAGATCGCATCGAGTGTCCACGGTAACGAGCCTGGCGAGAGGCACCGCGAACCTGCATTCTCCTCATCCACCATGGTGGTCCAGCGTGGGGTGCGGATCTGGCACAGCCGGTGCACTGTGCCAGATCGGGTCTGGCGGGATCAAGTGGGGCTCGCTCTTGTGCGCTGTTCCTCTCTGCATTCGACATCTCCGGTCGATGGAGATCAGTACGGAGGCGGACAACGTGTCTCCTAGGCTTGCGTGTCAATGGAGCAGAGACTCCAGATTATGATTCACGGTCACATGGTATGTGCTATAATTTTGCAGATGCTGTCGTGAGGCAGGTTCTACGTGTATAGCCTCGAATTTGTCTCTCTTTTCTGTCAGCTGATTTATTTGGCATCAATCCTTGGCATTGTTTTCAATAATAAATGTGGTTGTGTGCATCAATCGATGCAGAGGAAGGGGTTAACCTTCTTTTCGAAAAAAAAACTAAGTTCAACTTTGTTTCTTCTTGTCCTCTGGGTTAACAAAGGAATGCAGTTTACACTAGGCTTTATATGTTTCACGAACTGAATGTAATGCGGTCTTTTACTTATAATATCTGAGAAACCGGAAAATAACTTCAAATGTTCTAAATTACTACCATTTGGTGTTTCTATGATAATCTGGTTTTCAAAACAAAATGATTTTCATATTCTCGCCTAAATGATGGATTTCAGTAGTTATGGCTCTAATGTGAGAAAATGTCTCGCAAATGCTTAGTGCTTAAAAGTTCTACTCCATCCAATCCAAATTAATTGACTTACTCCCTCCGACCCATATTAATTGACTTGAATTTGTCAAAATTTGGATGAACCTATATGCTAAATAGTGTCTAGATTCATCCAAATCAGACAAATGTGAGTCAATTAATATGGGTCGGAGGGAGTAAGTTTGTCTAGATTTGGATGTATCTAGCACTAAAACATGTCTAGATACATCCGAATCTAGATAAATCTGAGTCAATTAATTTGGATCGGAGGAAGTACTAGTCTGTGTTTATTGTTTTCAAATGTTGTAGAAAACTCGTCCTCAGTTAAGTGATATCTCTTTGCTGTGCTTTATTCAGGGCCTTGAGCATATGACCCCTGCAAGGGGCTTTCATTGTCATCGCCACATCGTATAAACAAGTGTTTTGGTTTGTTTCGTGATGTTATTAATCAATTTATAAATAATGTAAAAAAACATACTGCTCCTGGTCAGATGATCGTATATCCATGTTTATACTTAATTTTCCATATATATGGTCTGGATTACTGATATCTTGCATGCAGTAATCTCTATACAGCTAACTGCAAATTGTTTTCAACGTCAATAATTTCACATTATCGAGTGCCAGAAAGAATAAATTTTAGACGTTTGTGGAATCAATCACTGAGGGCTAGAACTAAGAGACAACTATCTGTCGATGACATCCTCTTGGGTTTTCTTTTTCTATAGGGATTATACACCAAGCGGTGTACCTTACATTATAGAAGGGAAGTTCTGCAGAAGCAGTTACAACCCTCTGCGTATCCGTGTGCTTGCAGACAGCACACTTATCAGAAAAGATCAATCATACGTGCACACATGTTTACAAAATTGGGTAATATTACTGCATAAATATGTGCAAAGGAAATGCATATATGTGCCCACACTAGCTAGTACGAGCAGTCGTGTGTGGGAGAGAGAGAGACTTTACCACAACACTTCCGATGCCTTCTTCGATGAGAACCTCCAGGTCAGTGACGCCTTCCACCCCCTACAAAACATACACACACATACTCGTTTTTCAATGAATTGGTGGTTGATTTACTGTCGGGTGTTAATTTTCCATCCCAATTCAGCGCAAATTGATAAAATGGTGAGACAGCTGTGAACCTCGAGAGCTTGGGTGATCTTGGGAATGGCCCTTTCCTCCATGGTGCCCTCGGCCTTGAAGTAGAGGACGAGGGACTCGGTAGTGTAGGGCGTGGCAGCGGCTGGCTGGGCCACCTCCTCAATGGCGGCGCGGACTACATCCAGGCGGCCGCTCCGTCTCCTACTCCTAGCCGCAGCGCAGGAGAGCTGTAGGGAGGTGCGGCGAGGGAGGAGGGGGACCGCGGCGGTGGAGCTGGAGCGGAGGAGGTGGGTGGAGGCCGGCGACGACATCATAATCTTCTCTTCTCCCTGCTCCAACGGCTCTTCCTCCTCTTCTTATCCTTGCGTCCTTCGCTCCTATATAGCTAAAGCTTATTATCTGTAGATTGTTTTTTTTTTGAACTGTATTATCTGTAGATTGTGCTGCTGGGTCGACTCGTTTGTGGCTAACGGGGAATTGGGGTTTTGCACTGCCCGTTTACCCTGTAGTATCTTTTGAATAAACTAGCAAGATGATCCTTTTGCGAGGGCAAGGGATCCGGGGAATCATATTATAATTTCAAAGATGTCATATTATGTGATAAGAAATAATATGACTATGTATCTATCACAAACATGGGATAAATAGAACGTGAGGTAGCATATATATCATATTTTACTCGAGGGCAAATAATATTGTGCCATTTCTGTGAACACTCATGTGTGCTGTTGTTTTTGCAAGATATTATTATAGGTAAATAGAACTACATTTTATGAGATGCTAGATAATTACAGTTAATATTATTAGTATACCTAGAGTCATGGAAGTATTCATGATGAAATAACAATGAGGGTACACACGAGCAATAAAAAGCTGCTTCTTTCACACAAAAAAGCCGTTTCTTAGGTGATCTTCGAATGAAAAAGCAGTATAATTTTTTATTTACTCTGATAAAAAAGCATGTCCTCATTAAAGGTAGCTCACATATTTTAAAGATTGACTAATATTTGTTACCTTGCCAAAAATGTCCTCTTGTCATTTACTTACCTAATCATAAAATATGTGAGCTTTAGAGATGGACATAATCTCTCGATTAGGACAAATTTAAACACTATTTTATATGTGAACATGCAACTAAAATACACATATAATTTAAATATTAAATAATAATTATACACATATTTTTATTGCTCCTCTATAAAGAGTATTTCCATGTATTTACTTCTGGATACGAAATATGAAATCTATTGGTACCTAACGAACAACACTAACTTGTGAGTATATAAATAGAAATTTGGCATTCCGATACCTATCCAATATGAAGAACTATTGAATTTAATACAATTATACATTTAAGATGAACTATCGGCTATGATATGCTTAGATACAATTATGCTAATCCATCTTATTGATTTCTG
The DNA here is from genome assembly GCA_030063025.1 of Avena longiglumis. Classification (NCBI taxonomy): domain Eukaryota; kingdom Viridiplantae; phylum Streptophyta; class Magnoliopsida; order Poales; family Poaceae; genus Avena; species Avena longiglumis. The sequence goes on along the minus strand of CP125974.1, from coordinate 497,261,397 downwards.
TATACAATTATGTATGCCAGCCGATTGTATACATTTGGTTATAGTCATGATAATATATTGGTTGAGAAAGAAACACAACATTGATTAAACTGTTTTGCATCTTAGAGTGCCTTTTATGATATTTTGAGTAACCTTATAATTAGTATATGTTAATATTTGATATTCTCTATTGTTGGGGGGGTGACCCCATGTAGGGTCAAGATAGTGGAAACAAGGAAGGAACCTGTCTTACCGAGTGCTGAGTTATAACTTAATTCGGCCGAGTTATGCAGGGATCAGCCGAATAAGGCATGGCTTAGCTAAAATCGAGTGATCAATACCTCACTCGGCCGACGTATGAGCTAAGTCGGTCGAGTAAGGTCGATCAACTCATACGCAGGTGAAGGCTGAGCCGAGTTATGCGACGCAAGGCCAAGTAGCGGGAAGCTTGCAGGAGAAGGAGAAGGATCCTAGAGTCAAACCCTAGCTACTGGCTAGGAGGAATCTACACAGGGCCAAGCACTAAAGACAAGGAGCAGAGCTACAGAGGGGCAAACAGGCGTCACGGAGGTGACAGTGGGAAAACCCGAGGCTCACATGTGGGGTTCTGGATCTTTGTCGTCGATAGAAGGGAGACACGGAAAGAGCTCCGCCGAGTTACCACTTTGGGACCAGCATATTCCGAGAATATGCTTGCCACATCAGCCCTAGGAGCGTTCAAGGGACCCCTTTATAAGGAGGGACAAGGCTTCCTGAGAGAGGGATCGATTCATTTAAAACTAGAGGACTCGTGTAAGAGCTTTCTTCCTCCTCCCTCTGATACAGCTCTAGGAGCACTTGTAACTCGATTGAGGAGAAATAAAGATCCATGTTCTAGTCTTTTGTGTGTAGAAATCACTACATCTTCCCTCCCCAGATCCCACTAGCATCCATTGGCCCCATACTTTAGCCTACCCATGGCATATGTCGTGCCACCACCACGACAGTTGGCGCCCACCTTGGGGCCAGCAGCGGTGCTAGCTGGAGTCAAGATCCGGACAGGAAACTTCATCCACACCAGCGAGCGGGTTGTTTCTGGCCTAGTCCAGAGATTTGATATCTAGGACTACGTCGGCGAAAACGCTGGCAGTTTCAGGAGGAGGGCGCCCCCGTGCAACAACATATTCATCAACCTGGGCGCTCACAAGGTCTACATCGGCATCGACACCTCATGCATCTATCCGCGCCGAGTCATCGATGCAGGAGATCCTCCCCTTAGCGCTGTCAGTGGTCAGCGTGGCGTTCGCCCCGTAGGCAGCATAGAGGTTATGATGACGGCTCCAGCACCAGTAGCAGGAGCAGGCGCCGGACCAAGCAAGGACCCGGCAGCAGGAGTACAGGTGACAACAAAGCAAGCAGCTTCGAAGCCAACTGGAGCAGATCCACCGGTGACCAGGGCGTCCGAGGTGCAGGAGGTGACTCCAAAAGCAGCAAGGGTAAGGTGTCCACCTCTGGAGAGGCCGGAGAATATTCTCCAGACAGCTATAGATATCTTGACTACTCCAGTAGCGTTGATAGTTGACCCGGCAAATGCACAGACAGAGTTAGAGGAAACTAGATTGAAAATGTTAGAAGAGGCAAAAAAGGTGTCAGCCTTGCAGGAGTCCTTTAACAGGACCTTGCGAGAATATGCTAGGGCGAACAAGCTAGATACGGTCCTAGGCCGAGTAGATGATCTGAGATTGAGAGGAAAGAACCTCATGAATGATATTAACAAAGAGCATGAAGCTCGACCAGATGATTCAGTTGACCCAGGTTTACCGAGGTATAGTACTCCGGCAAAGAACCTCAGGGTGGCGAATGCAGCAGCCCTGGAATTGGAGGGATTAAGCGGGGAAGCCCGGCAAAAACAGCAAGAAAGAGTAAACGAGCTGGTACGCATCGCGAACCAGTAGAATGAAGAAATGCTTAAGGTTAACCTGGCAAAAACGGGAGCTTCCCGCATGGTTCATTCGGCAGGGGCTGCCCCCGCATTATCCGCGGCAGCAGCATCCTCACCCGGAAACAATGTGCGGAAAGATAAAGCAGTAACTTCGGGAAAGAGAAACAAGCAAATTGTCCCATATGACCCGGCAATGGCCGGGAAGGTCAATGAAAATAGAGGTAATGGAAGCCGAGGTAATAGCAGTGAAAGAAACCCTGGCTGAATAAACAGAGAGCACGGGAATATCAGAAGTGGAAACCCCGAGAACAATAATCTGGTGGAGGGAAGGAGGTATCCCCCGCAGGATCATCAGCAGAGGCATGAGCCTCGGCAAGAGCGAGAAACAAGACAAGCTCCGCATAATCAAGAAAATGACAGATACAATGATGGTTACTTGGAAATGGATAACGCGGAGCATGGTGGGCATAACCGCTATGGAATATAAGAGAGAATTATCTATACAAACTTGTCGTCAACTGACGCGAGATTGAAGCTGGACAGACTATATCGGTCTGAGCTGTTGGAAGAACAGGGTCCGTCTAGCCCGGCATGTTTTGGACCTCGGATTATGGGCGAACCACCTATGCCGAACTTTCAGTTGGCAAGAGGCACGAAAACGTACAACGGAAGTACGAATCCGCAAGATTAGCTAATTGATTATGCCACGGCTGTAAAAATAGCCGAAGGAAATCTGAGGTGGGCGGTGAGATACGTGCCACAGATGTTGGAAGGGTCGGCCAGAATTTGGTTGAATAATTTACCAACAGGCAGTATAAACTGTTGGTTAGATTTTGAAGAAATATTCGTCATTAATTTCACCAGCACATATAAAAGGCCAAATAGGCCACAACAACTCGCAATGTGCAAGCAGAAACCGAATGAAACTAATAGGGAGTTCCTAACTCGGTGGTGCAACCTCAGAAATTCATGTGAGGGAGTTATAGAATCTCAAGCAATTGCTTGGTTCGCTCAGGGGTGCAGATATGCAAGTGTGTTGTGGCAAAGTTTGCAAACAGATATGCCAACTACATTGGCAGAAACGATCCGAATAGCCGATTCATATGACTTGGGAGATCCAACTCAACCAGAGCTTATGTCGGCTGAACATCATGAACAACGAGATCATTACCACCATGATGGTTTCGGATCATCGCGGTGCAATGAATACAGAGGTAGAAGAAGGGATGAGCGGCCAGATTACAGATATAGTTCAAATCAAGTAGCAGCAGTTGTGCAGGATCAACCGAGTCAGGAAAGCAATCAACATCAGAAAAATGGTCCTCAGTAGTGGACCCCGAGGCAAGACGGGAAGAAACAGTGGACACCTGAACATAATAAACATTGGCAAGAGAGGCCAAAGTACAAATTTGAGTCCATGTTGGATCAGCCGTGTAAAGTTCACACGCCTAACCCGGCCAAGCCTGCCAACCATACCACTCGTCAATGCGCCTGGATGAAGAATGCAATGGGAAATTCGTCATCCATACAAGCTCCACAACAGCAAGCACATCACCAGCAGCAGCCACAGCTGACAGGGGCAAATGCGCAACAACTGATGTTACCTCCACCACCTCCGAGGTATGAAGGTCAGGATCGGAGGGATACAATGCATCAAGTGATGAATCAGAACCAAGATGGAAGGGGAAACCTCAGAAATAATGGACGCAATGAATACAAGGAGCATCACCAAACATACTGTGTGTTCACAACAAAACAACAAGATAGATAGAGCATACAACACCGACATATGGAAGTGAATGCGGTTATGCCGGAAGTGCCGAGATATGTGCCATGGTCAGATCAGGAGATAACCTGGAGCATAAGAGATCATCCTAAGATTATGTCGAACCCAGGATCATACGCTCTAGTGCTGGATCCGATGTTCGTCGGGCCCAGCATCAATGTAAAGTTCTCAAAAGTACTGATAGATAATGGGAGCAGCATCAACATCATGTACAAGGACACAATGCACAAACTCGGAATAACTCAGAATATGCTGCAGTCAACAAGGACAATGTTCCATGGAATAGTGCGAGGGCTCTCGTGCGAACCCATTTGCAAGGTCCGAGTGGATGTATTATTCGGCACAAGAGAGAATTGTAGAGCTGAGAATCTAGAGTTTGAGGTGGTAGATCTGGAAAGTTGTGATCATGCATTACTCGGACGTCCTGCATTATCTAAGTTTCTGAGCAGTTGTCACATCAACTACTTGAAAATGAAAATGCCAGGGCCTCAGGGTGTGATAACAGTAGCTGGAGATTATAGAAGATCAATGGAATGTGCTTCAGCCGGGTCAAACCTGGCCGAGTCATTGGTAATCGCAAGAGAGAAAAGAAGAATTCTGGAGGTGGCAGCTTTGGCTCCGTCGACACAGCTCAACATGCCGGCACTCGCCAACCCACATGGGAGTGTCTCATTCCATCCAACTAAGGAAACAAATAAAATCCGGATTGATGATCAGTTCCCAGAGCGCACCATCACTATTGGAGCCAGCCTGGATGACAAATAGGAAAGCGATCTCACCAGCTTCCTCCCTGAGAATCGGGATATTTTTGCATGGTCAACACAGGACCTGCAAGGTGTATCGAGGGAGCTGGCTGAGCACACTTTGCACCTACGACCAGGAGCAAGACCGGTGAAGCAACCTCTCCGCCGCTTCGCCGAAGATAGGAGAAAGATAATAGGGGATGAGATAGCTCGGCTCCTCGCGGCTGGGTTTATCATGGAAGTACTTCATCCGGATTGGCTATCAAATCCGGTGCTGGTAGAAAAGAAAAAGGATGACCCAAATGTAGCCATCGTTTGGCGAATGTGCATCGATTACACGAACCTTAACAAGGCGTGTCTCAAAGATCCTTTTCCTTTGCCTAGGATAGACCAAGTCATTGATTCAACCGCAGGATGTGAGCTATTATCATTTGTAGACGCGTATTCTGGTTTCCACCAGATACTGTTAAACCCGGATGATCAAATAAAGACTGCGTTTATCACCTCGTATGGGACTTATTGCTATCGCACCATGCCATTCGGCCTACGTAATGCAGGAGCCACGTACTAAAGATGCATGCAAAAATGTCTGCATGACCAAATTGGGAAAAATGTGCAAGTATATGTTGATGATGTGGTCATAAAAACCAAAGAGAGCAACACGCTCCTAGAAGATATTCGGCAGACATTCGCGAACCTGAGAAGGTTCCGAATGAAACTTAACCCGGAAAAATGTACCTTTGGTGTGCCGGCAGGAAAATTACTCAGTTTCCTCGTATCCAGCCGAGGTATAGAGGCAAATCCGACTAAAATCCGAGCAGTAGAAAGGATGGAATTGTCGAAGTGCCTAAATGATGTACAAAAGTTTACAGGGTGTCTTGCCTTCCTGAGTCGATTCGTGAGTCGGCTAGGGGAAAAGGCATTACCTTTGTATCAGTTGATGAAAAAATTCGATAAGTTCACCTGGACACCCCAGGACGATAGTACCTTTCCTGAGTTAAAAAATATGCTGGTCACGGCACCAATTTTGGCTTCCCCATTGTCAAAAGAGCCTATGCTATTCTATGTGGCAGCCACAAACAGAGTGGTAAGCGCAGTAGTTGTTGTGGAATGGAATGAAGAGGGTAAGTCGGTACAAAGGCCGGTATATTACCTAAGTGAGGTATTATCGGCCTCCAAGAAAAACTACCCACACTACCAGAAGATGGCTTACAGAGTATACATGTCGGCGAAAAAACTCAAACATTATTTCAAAGAACACGCAATAAAGGTGATTTGTGAGGCACCAATAGCCGAGATATTAAGCAACAAAGATGCAAGTGGCCGAATAGCAAAATGGGCAATTGAGTTGTCACCCTATGCTCTGCAGTTTGATAGGCGAGATGCAATTAAATCTCAAGCAGTGGCCGACTTTTTCATGGATTGGGCTGAGGTGCAGTATGAACCCCCATTGCCAGATCCAAATTATTGGACAATGCACTTTGATGGGTCCAAGTTAAGAAATGGGCTAGGATATGGGATAGTATTGACCTCTCCAAAAAAAGACCAGCTGAAATATGTGTTGCAAATACATTTCGCTGCATCGAATAATGTAGCCGAGTATGAGGCACTTGTCCATGGCCTAAAATGGCAAAAGAGATCGGCATACGTCAGATTCTTTGTTACGGAGATTCAGACCTTGTGGTACAACAAGTATGAGGGAACTAGGACGCACTAGATGCAAATATGGCCCTATATAGGTTTCATGTGCAGAAAATCAGTGGTTATTTTGATGGATGTGAATTCCATCACGTATCTCGGGCAGAAAATGGTGATGCGGATACACTGTCAAAGCTCAGATCAACCAGGCAGTCAATTCCGCCTGGCATAGCTCTGGAACACCTAAGAAAACCATCAATTACACCTTCGCCAGAATCCGAGTCAATCTGTATCTCGGCAGATCAGACAGAAGGGTCTGATCCAATGGAATTTGAAACAGAACATGGTCCGAACTACTCGAAGATTGATTCGGTTGATCCACAAATGGATTGGGAAAAACCCACGGATGTTATGTCAATTGAAGTAATGGAAATTGACAACATAATTTTCCTAGAAAAAGTCACACCAACATGTGCGCAACCTATATTCTCATTCCTCAAAGAAGAGATCTTGCCGGATGATGAGGTTATGGCCAGGCAGATAGTAAGAAGAGCTAAAGCCTACACAATCATAAATAATGAGCTTTATAAGAGAAGTGTGACAAATATACTGCAACGATGCGTTGACTCGACAGAGGGGCAAGAAATCCTCTTGGATATACATCAAGGAGAATGTGGACATCATGCCTCGTCTAGAGCTCTAGTGGCCAAAGCATTCAGACACGGATTTTATTGGCCAACCGCGCTTAAGGAAGCAAAGGAGTTGGTAACAAAGTGTAATGGCTGCCAGAGATATGCTAGCAAAATACATCTGCCTTCATCCGAGTTAAAAACAATACCAATCACTTGGTTGTTTTCTGTCTGGTGTTTGGATATGGTAGGTCCATTTAAGCCGGCTCGCGGAGGGATGACTCACATTCTGGTCATGGTGGAAAAATTCACAAAGTGGATAGAAGTGAAACCAATAAGAAAATGTGACAGGCCCACGGCGGTGAAATTCCTCAAAGATATTATCTTGAGATATGGATACCCACACGGTATCATCACGGATAATGGCACAAACTTCGCTGAGGGAGCCTTTGCCAAATTTTGCCAAGAGAAGCACATAAGACTCGATGTTGCCTCGGTGGCTCACCCGGCCTCGAATGGACAGGTAGAAAGATCAAATGGATTAGTATTGTCCGGGATAAAACCTCGGCTGATTGAACCGCTGCAGAGGTCGGCAGGATGCTGGATCGAGGAACTCCCAGCAGTGCTGTGGAGCCTCAGAACCACCCCGAATAGATTGACAGGGTATACCTCGTTCTTTCTTGTATACGGAGCAGAAGTTGTACTGCCAGCCGACATAATGCATGATTCTCCAAGAGTGGCCCAATACACAAGCGCCGAGGTAAACGAAGTATCATGGCAAGATGATGTGGACCTGCTAGAAGAAGCAAGAGAGTTGTCACTCTCAAGATCAGCTATTTATCAGCAAGACCTCAGACGATATCATAGCAAGAAAGTGAGTCCAATAGTTTTTAAAGGATACCTAGTGCTTCGGCTAGTATAACGCACATGCGGCATGCATAAGCTCTCACCCCCATGGGAAGGTCCATTTATCGTGAGCAAAGCATTGCACAACGATGCATATTACCTAATCGATGCTCAAACACCAGAAAAGAACAAAGCGGATAAGTCCGGAGATGAATCAAAAAGGCCATGGAATATGGCTTTACTTCATCCGTTTTATACTTAGAAAAAGGATGTTGTATCCAGCAATACTATGTATCAACTTGCTGTATCAAGCATGGATTATCAAAACTTCGGTAGCTCGAGCAGTGACTTGGGGACACTCCATGTAATTTGTCGTTTTAAGGTATGTATGAAACTTAGGTAGCTCGAGCAATGACTCGAGGACCACCCCTCCTTATTTGTCATTTTAAGCATGTACGATACTTCGGTAGCTCGAGGAGTGACTCGGGGACTACCCCATGTCATTTGTCATTTTTAGCATGTATGATACTTCGGTAGCTCGAGCAATGACTCGGGGACTACCCCATGTTATTCGTCATTTTAGACTATGTATAAAACCTCGGTAGTGCAAACAGGGACTCGGGGACTGCCCGATCTAGTATATTATCAGTCACATATGCGATATTAACAAACACCTGAGCAACCCGAGCAATAACTCAGGAAATTCTCCATGAAGTGGTATAATAATGAATAACCCCGACAGTTCGAGGTATAATGAGGAAAGTACTATACCTACTTTTTCCTGCAAGAGTATGCCTCAGAAAGGTAATGAATTTATCAAACTAAATGGTGAATGGCCATAACGCTCATATTTCTTGAGACCAAAAAGAAAAACCAAAAGTTTCGAGGCAAAGAAATAAACAAAAGGCACAGGTTGGATGCCAAACGAGAATCATACATACGAATAATAATTTGAACTTATGAAATTGAAATTTCGTAAGCATAGACAAGAATCGCACCAATTCAACTAGAAGAGTGACAACGTTAATACAATGTAGCGCGCCAAAATTAAACAGGTTACACAACACTAAAAGAGGAAGATTGTTTTAAGACAACATACGCCCGACACCGGGGACTTCAACACGTAAGAATGTTAAACTGGAGCATCGGTAGTTGCCGAATCACCCGTGGGGGGAACAGTGATAGCCAGGAGCTTCCGACGTTGGAACCTCGGGTGCAGCCGAAACTACCTCGGCCTCATTAGAAGTAACAACCTTAGGAACAGGGACCTCGGAAGTTGCTTCAGCTCCTGTAGAGGTTACTTCGGCCCCCACGAAGGTTGCAAGAGCATCTGGGGCAAGGGTAGCTCGCTGAGAGACCCCACCTTGAGCTTGAGAAGTTTCAGTTCCCTTGGAGGAGGATCGAGCCTCGGCATCCCCTCCCGAACTATCACTAGACTTGTCACCATTATCAGAGTTATCACCCGACTCATCCTCACCACCAAAATTTCCATCGGATTCGTCATCACCTGCAACCTCGGCATCATTTTTGGCCTCGCTAGGAAGAAAACTCGGCCCTTCAATCCAGTGATGAACATCCGCATATTCAATAAGTTGGAAGGTGCGGGCTTGGCGACGAGCAACGAAATCCGGGTTTTCAATCCAAGGAGAGCCAGTGCGCAAATTCATCAGGATGTCGAGGGAGATATCCTCGTACCATGACAAAACAACAGTAAGCGCCATATCAGCTCCAGCTCGTCCTGCGGACTCCCTCCAGAGATTCAATAGATTTTGAGACTCCATTATCTTCGCCACAAGAACTTCTACTTCATCAATCTCCGGTTCATTCGGCTAGAGAACATGATAGGCCCGAATAGCTGCTTGCACCAGATCTTTTCCCATAACTTTCATTGGCCCAACGGCTGCAGCAACAGCAATCAAAAAATCCTCCATGGAATATTCTTGATTCATAGCAATGGAAACCGAGCAGCAAGCACAACCTTGGATCTCACGGGTATAGCTTCTAGAAAGTGATCTATAGGACACGAAATAAAATAAGTCAAGAAAAGCAAAGGGAAAAGAGTAACTCGACCAATAACAGAAAACTCACGATGGATATATCATAGCATTTTCTGGAGATCTGTAGTCCAGTTTGCCCTATTCTTCTCAAACACAGAGATTTCTTCGGTCATCGCCCGGTTCTTTAGCTCGGCGGCGTCAAGAAGCTCCTTGTCTTTCTGAAGCTGCAGTCTTAGTTGGTTTTTCTCCTCGGAAAACTCCTGGTCAATTTTCTCTAACTCGAACTTCTGGGCAAGTTTAAGAGATTCAACCTCGGCACGTAGCCGGGCAATCTCGTCATCTTTCTCCTTAAGTTGTGTCGAGTGAGTATAAGCTTCCTCTAAAAAATGCAGCATCATATCAGGCATAGATACACATTCTTGATGCGACACTGCAAGTGTTTGTAGCTCAGCTATACCAAAGCCGGAATACGGTAAGATACCTAAGATATGCATCGAACAAAGACGGACGAGTGAAAGGGCAGAGGAGTAACAAACCTTCAAGAGCGCCAACTTTCTTCGTAAATCGAGTATTAATATTGTTGACATTAACTGCACAATGACAGGTCAGAAAATATACAAAATGGAATTTTATACAAAGATATAAAACACTAAACAGCAGAATAGTTTACCAGTTTTTTTTAAAACAGGGACCATTTTCTCGTATTTATCTTGAAGCTTTTTGTGCGCGAAGAGTAACTTTTGAAATTCGGCCGTTCGCCGATCATGAGCAACCTGAAATAGCAAAGAGTTATACAAAGAAAAACACAAAAGATCCGAATCAAGTAAAACTTGACTCGGATCTAGGTGGTTGGATAATCAAAATTAAACCAGATCCAAATAAAGTAAAACTTGACTCGAATCTAGATGACCGGATAATGAAAATTAAATCATATCCGAATCGAGTAAACTTGACTTGGATCTAGGTGGCTGGATAATCAAAATCAAACCAGATCTGAATCAAGTAAAACTTGACTCGGATCTGGGTGGCTGGATAATCAAAATTAAACCAGATCTGAATCAAGTAAAACTTTACTCGAATCTAGATGGCCGGATAATTAAAATTAAACCAGATCCGAATCAAGTAAAACTTGACTCGGATCTAGGTGGCTAGATATTCAAAACTAAAGCAGATCCGAATCAAGTAAACTTGACTCGGATCTAGGTGGCTGGATAATCAAAATTAAAGCAGATCCGAATCAAGTAAAACTTGACTCGAATCTAGATGGCTGGATAATCAAAATTAAAGCAGATCCGAATCAAATGAACCTTGACTTGGATCTAGGTGGCTGGATACGAGAAACTAGACGTACACTCAGGTACGCGGTAAACATTATATATTGCACAAGCAAGTGGTCGTGTTTGAAAAAATGAGAGCTTCCAAATGAATAACAAACAAGTCATTCGGTTGCAAGCTCGGGGACTAGTACGTATATAATAACATATGGATAATAATCATAGTATAAATTGAGGCACTTACTTCATTCATCTTGTCACTATCAAGCAAAATCTTAGCAGCCATGTGCAAGCGGCTGCTGATGTCGGACAGCTGGAAGGATTGGCTCTTTGGATTGCCTTCAAGATAATCGGCGGCATTCCAATTGTTGGCATACTCCACCAACGAATCGAGGCTATTCCCACTTTCAGTGCGGGTCAGCACTTTACCTCTGACCTGTTGCATAACTGCCGTGGCCGCCGGACTCTTGTGAAGCATTAGTTGTGTGTCAATGGCAAGGGCAACACCAGGCTTAGCGGCAGAATCCTATTTGCGAAGCATATCAGCAATTCTGGGCTGAGAGGAACTTGATTGCCCCTTCTGAGATGACGAGGTTTTAGCAACGATAACCTTCTTGCCTTTTGTGGGAACCTCAGCAGCAATGACGACATCTGAACCGGGGGCAACATCCTTAGCAGCAGGAGGAACTTCGGCGGGAGCGATAACCTCGGTAGACGTCTGCACGGGAGCTGGAACTACAGAGGGAGAGGGATCAATGGAAGTAACTTCGGGGGTCTTGAGGGGGATAGCCGAGTCAGTCGGGTGATCCGGCATGGGAGTATATGTAGGGGTTCGTAGCATGGAAAACAAAAAAATTCTACCGCATGAACACACAATCAAGATCTAATCTATGATCAAGCCAAGATCTATCTACTAGATTGTAGCAACGAGTGGATAGAATACTAACCCTCGAAGATCCAAAGCGGTTAACAAGAGCAGATTCTCGTGGGTGATGTAGTCGTACTCTTGCCGATCTCAAGATCGTGTAGACGATCCTTACTGTGTTCGGTGGCGCTTCCTTGATCGGTCACATCGTTCGATTTTCGATGAAGACCTTCCTCTCCTTGTTCCAAAGAGCGGAGGTTGTAGCACTCTCCTCGTGATTCCCAAGACGACACGGTGGTACCAAGTAGAGGAGATCTCGCAGGGCTTCGCCTTAAGCCGGAGCGAGTATGGTGGACTATGAGAGAGCCTCGGTGATCAAGGGTTTAGACGCACCAAGGAGGAGAGGCTAGGACGGCGGCTAGGGCAAGGGGATGCCCCAACTCGGCGGCTAGGGTTTAACCCTAGGCGGCGGCAGCAGCAGGAGGTGGCGGCGCCGGCGGCTTGGGGCTAGGGTTTGCGGGGTGCAAGTTGTGTGTTTGGAGGGGCAACCCTGCCCCTCCTTATATAGGTGGAGGGGGGCAGCCAAGGGGAGGGGAGTCCCTCCCCAACTCGGCTTCCAAGGCCGGTGGTGGAGGGAGAGGGACTTCCTCCCCAAGTAGGTTTCCTACTCTCCCTCCACCAAACAAAATAGCCGTTTGACTTTTCAAATTGGCGTTTGACTTTTCAAACTAGGATTTGATTTACCCCTTTATTTTGTTCAGCGATGACACCTAGTACATGATGCAACCATTCCAACTTGTTATGACACATTCATGTACCCTTCCCCTCCGGAGTGCCGGACATTCTGGAACCTTCTCGAACATTCCCGATGAAAACACCGAAACCATTCTCCAAACCCGAAACAGGACTTTACTTATATGAATCTTATTCTCCGTACCATTTCGGATCTCCTCGTGATATCCCGGATCCCATCCGAGACTCCGAACAACATTCGGTATTTTACTCATCATTCCATAACTACTCAACAACATTGAATCCTTAAGTGTGTCTCCCTACGGTTCGTGAATTATGCGTACATGACGGAGACACTTCTCCGATCAATAACCAATAGAGGAATCTGGAAATTCATATGTCTCCCACATATTTCTACGATTACTTTGCGATCGAATGAACCACTTACATACGATACCAATTTCCCTTTGTCTCACGATAGTTTACTTATTCGAGGTTTTGATCGTCGGTATCTCTGCATACCTAGTTCAATCTCGTTACTGATAAGTACTCCTTTATCGTTCCCGTGGTATGTGATCCCTTGTGAGCCAGTCACATGCTTGCAAGCTAATTGGATGACATTCCACTGAGAGGGCCCAGAGTATATCTATCCGTCATATGGATGGACAAATCCCACTCTTGATCCATGTGCCTCAACCCATACTTTCCGAACACTCAATGCCACCTTTATAGCCACCCAGTTACGGTGTGGTGTTTGATGTCGTCAAAGCATCCTTCCGGTAATGGTGGTTAATATAATCTCATGGTCGAAGGAATTATGTTACTATGTATCAGAAAGCTTATAGCAAATGAACTATATTAAATGACTTGATCTTTATGCTACGCTTAACTATAGGAGTATGTCCATCACATCATTCTCCTAATGATATGACCCTGTTGTTAATAACATCTCTATGTTCATGATCAGGAAACCATGATCATATATTAACCAACAAGCTAGTTTAACAAGAGGCTTTACTAGGGACTCTTTTATGTTTACAAATCACACAAGTATTAATGTTTCCCGTTAATACAATTATAGCATGGTATGTAAACATTTATCATAAGCATGAAGATATGATAATAACCACTTTATTATTGCCTCTTGGGCATATCTCCAACAGTCTCCCACTTGCACTAGAGTCAATAATCTAGTTTCAAACCTTTGTGTATTCAACACCTATGGCTTTCTGGTGTCGTATGTACACGATTGCTAGTGGTCAACTGATCTCCGGATCTGACACTTCCAGGTCCGTGTGTAATTGCATGTCTTTGCGTCTCTACGCATCACTCATTCTCTAATGAGATGGCTTTGTACAAATTTGGTCCTTTGGTGTGACCTTTAGTTCTTTGGGGTTAAAACATGTTGATAATATTGTCGTACAATATATCTTCATAGCATTATCCCTGCTGTGAACTACACCTAGTTTGATAACAAACTACTTGACACAAGTGCCCTCTTTTGCTGCTATAATAGCAGTTATATACTTAGCCCTTTTGTTGTAGTATCTGTCACAATATCTTAACTTTGGAACTCATCCAAATCCATTATGGAACTTACTTTCCATTATATTGTGCCACCCTTAGTTTAGATTGAGATAAACTTAATTTCTACTTTGTGACAAAACTAGTATCAATGTAGTACTTTTACAATGAACTAACCATCTATTTGTCACTTCTACATAACAATATATTCTTAGTTCTTCCAAAAGATCATAAGAATATCCTTACTATCGTCCAATGATCATCTTATGAATCATTCTGGTATATGCTCATAACATTTAGAGTATAGGACATATCTGGATTTGTACATATCACAGTATGATTGATATAAATACTCTTTGTGATTTCATTGTAACATCCCTAAAATAATGATTTCAAAGATTGCATATCATTCATGCATGCATATAGAATTGAGATCAATTTCAAAACTCATTTCATAAAACAGAAGCACATAGTGCTATCATTTTATGTGAACAAACCTATATCAAATGGCCATCCCCATTTGAGAGTTTGAATGTTTTAAACCTAGATTGTTTATCTCCCTTGTTGAATGGATTGAGTGTGGAATTTGAACTAAACTTTACAAAATGGAAATGTTATCAAAAACCATTTTTCAAACATTTGCAAATCAAGTGCAAAGTCCCTATTATTTTGTTTCTCCAAAAATGACCAAGCCTTTACAAAGTAACCACATGGTTTTATGCCTAGATTTGAGACTGTGGCACACTGCAAAACCCCTAGAAATATTTGAATTCAAAAAGAGTTTGAATTCATTTGAAAACCATTCCTGAAAATCAAAACAGAAAAAGAAAAGGAATAAAGAAAGGAAAAGGGCCAGGCGCTCCTATTCTAGCCAATGACAGAACCGCCCAGCTAGCCCACTCGCCTCTCTCGCTCGCTACGCCTGTGACCTGCAAGCGGTCACGACACCCAAACCCCACCTCTTCGCTTATTTCACCGACGCTGGCCCCGTCCACGCCATCGTTTTCTTCCCCAAATCCCGCCACGAACTCCGCCACGTTCTTTGCCTTGATTCCGCGAGGTAAATGGCATTGATTCCTGGCGTTTCTTGTCGAGCCTCTGGCTATATAATCCCCACTCTCGCGACCATTTCCCTCAACCAATTCCTCCTTCACGCCACCAGTGCCCTGACTTCGCTCGGCCTTGTTCCGACGACCGCGCCGACGAATTCTGGTGAGCTCCGTGTTCCCCTCTGCCCCTGACTCATGCTATCATGCTCAGCAACTTCTTGCGCATGCACTGACATGCCTTGTTCTCTCTCGCATGATCTGTAGCCCCGACAATAACTTCGACCGAGCGCCGCCACCCTCTGCACGAACTCCGGCGACCTCTCCCCGTAAGTACCAGCCGCCCCTTGCCCTCTGTCTGATACGATTAGGATCCCCATAGTCTTGCGCATCTGACAGTGCCTTCCTTTTGACTTAGTGCGACGCAGAACCTCGCCAACATCGACGACAGTCGCACCCGACGCATTTGCAAACTCCGGCGAGGAATCTCCGACGACCTCGTGCGCCCCTTCCCAAGCCATCACCACCTTGAGCTTCAGCACACCGCTGCGGTTCTGGTAAGCTTCTTCCCTCACTCCCGCGCGACTTAGAACGCCAGCGCTGCCGCTGACAGATGCACCGCCGCCTGTCGCCGCCGCTAGTGCCGCTCGGTTTTGGTTAGATGAATTGTAGCTGTCAGATCCAGATCCAGCGCGTAGGATTAGTCCACTTATCGAACCGTTATGTTTCGATCTGAACCGTGCATCGCCACTTAGATCCTACGGCTCGCTTGTGTGATCCTGAGCAAAACGGTATCAACCAATAGAATTAAGACGCGTGGCTAGGGTTGAGTTTAAAAACAGAATTTAAAACAGATTTAGATTCAAATTTGATTAAGCTATAACTTTTGAATCCCACGTTAGATTTTTGCAAATTTTATACCGTTGGAATCAGGGAGACAAGCCCTTTCTGTTTATGCAATGTGTTTAGTGAAAAGTTTCTATTAAAATGACTTTATTTGCAGAAACTTGTTTAGGACTATTTTGAGTATAGAATTTGATTAGGAATTTGTTTTAGTGCAAAATAAACTTGGTTTGGCAAGATTTTGACTTGTTTATGGTTCAGTACTATGCACTTGCTTAGTGGAGTTTTAAAAAAAAATCATCACTTAGCATTCTTGCATGCATGCATATATTTATGTTTGTATATGAATTGTGTGTAATTTTGTGCTACCATTTTGTGTAGATTTTGGTGCTAGTGATTGTGATTGTGAAGAGTGCTACTCTCCCCATTACCAAGGCAAGTGGTACTTCATGAATATTTCCATCCCTATATTTTGTACAAGCATTAGAAATATTTTGCTAAGTCTTGCATGTTACTATTTTGCCAAATGCTCTGTTGGGAAATCCTAAGTAGTTGTAGTATTGCTCGGAAATTTTCCTAAGTTAAGTTACTATGCCATGCTTAGCCTAGCTAGTAGCAAACAAGGGTTGGTAAAGTATATACATGTTATGTTAAAAATATTTCTAAGTCTTTTGACTTATGTTTTTCTTAATAAAACAACTGAGTCAATGAATCACCTGGGTGGAATGGGACTTGAATGGTGGATTTTGGTTGAGTGGTTACACAAGGCCCATGGACATGGTTTACCTTGTGTATCTCACTTGTGGTATGCCACCCAGGCACAAAGAGATTTTGGAGGCAAAGTGTTGAGAAGCTTATAGTGCAGCCACTTGGCAATATGGGCTCTGCCTTGATCACATAGGTTGCTAGAACTTAGTCATTTGGACAGTTGGTGGTAGTGGGATGATAGGTTGGAACGCGTCCATTTGGCTAAGGGAAGTCTTCTGAAAGGTCCTGTCTTGGGAAACCAAGTATGGTGGGGAAAGTGCACAACCTCTGCAGATGGAAAAATCTAAGTACTTAGCCAAGTCCATGGCAATGGACAACTTGAGCATCAATACATGGAAGCTATCAAGAATCTCATCACTCCAACTTCTAATTAAAAACTTGTGGGTGAACAAGGGTGAAGGACCCCAATGTCTATTGGTGGTTTCTTGGGAAAAGTTTTGACAAAGAAAAACTTAGTGATTTCAACTAATAGGAAAAACCTATTTTGAGCAAATCAAGCCAAGCTACACTTAGCCAAATTTGCATATAGTATCTAGTCCACTTAAAATATACTAAGGTATCACTTGCCAATACTATTCCAAAGTATTGACCCACTGTGGATGTAACTTGTGATGTTGCAGGTTACTCCGATGATGATTAGGTGTCATGAGTCTACACTCAACATGCTTGCCTGTGGCACATGAAGATGAAGACTTATGTTTATTTACTTATTCCAAACTCTTGTATTAGGCCTGTGGCCTTGAGTTGTAAAAGACTATGTTTTATCTCTGGAATGGATGTAATAAATAACCTTTGTATCTGTGTACTTCATCTTAAACTGTGGATGCTAGCAATGATCCAGGGACTAGCATTGCAATCACAGGGATCCTTTTCCTTTACAAAGGAGGGATCTTATAGATGGTATCAGAGCACTGTGTTGTCTGTAGGATTATGACCCTAGGATTGGAAACCACTAAGGAAAATTTTCAACTACTTCTACACTTGTCTATTCTTCTCGTAAACTCTTCTAATCTTCTCTTTCTCATCTCTATTTGTAGATGAACTCCATCAACGAAGCCGTAAAGAAAGGGCCACTCATGACCATGACCTTGGAGTGTGAGACTGAGTTTCCCAAAATTCTCAAGGACCTCATGGTGGCAATGGAAATACATGGTGAAGCTGTGTACAAAGGCTTTCCAGTGAAGGATGAAGGAGTTGAGTACTGGTGGGTGCAACTTCACTTGTATAAAAACAAGGAAGACAACCACAAAGAAAAAGGATTCTGCATGTACACCAACACTGTGGTGCACACCACATTCTTTGAGTCAGCAAGAGAAGCATCTTGGAGGACTATCAAAGAACTTAGTGCTAGAGTCAAGTGCAGAATGCTCAACCTCCAAAAAGACTTGATGAAAGAGAAGGAACTTACCCAAGAGTTGGAAGCCACCAACCAAACCTTAAGAGGAGATATTATAGACTTAGTGATGGAATCATGTGAGCAAGATAGGCTGATTGCCTCTAGGAACATTGTGTTAGCCAACAGATCCAGTGAGATAGGATTGTAAACATACTTCGTTAGTTGGACCACCACCTATCACCTTATTTTCCAAAATGATACCTTAAATAAGATTGGACCTTGGTTGATGTAATGGATTCATGTATGCATGACTTGTGTGATTTTGTTTTCCAAGGATATGTATGTGATGTTTGTCTTTATCTTATCTTAAAACATGTTGTTCTAACTTTTCTATCTTATAAATAGATGCCTATTACCATCAGCACTGTTGAGGAGTTCCAGGTTACCCGTTTTGGTCCTCGTATCGTTGAGCTTACCACCTTTCTCAATCTCCCTCTTCCCACCATCATGGTGCACCCACTCACCAAGTTCGAGAGGAAGGACCTCTGGGGCTTCAAGGTGAACCAGCCCGGACGCCAGACAGAGCCTACTACGGAGGCCATCGTCTTCAAGCTTATGCACGATGACAGGGAGAGAGGCATGGAGGTAGTTATGCAGGACCTGATAGGACGTCTGCTAGGTCGACACTCCCGACAGGTTAGAGGCACCCACTTCCACGTCTTCGGAAGACGTGATGAGGACGGAGAGTCCATCGACTTCGAGGACGACTTGAGGGACGCCGCAGAGCCGATACGTCTGTACCTCCAGGACTTAGAGTCTCTCATTAGGCACGTGGACACGGACAGGACCAATGTCATGCTCAGCAATCACGAGCTCCAGGTGCAGCTTCGCGAGAAGGACAAGCTTTTCACACAGCAGGACGAGATAGTCAAGGAAATGGAGGCGAAGTTCGAGACCCAGGACAGGAAGTTCAAAAGTCAGGAGAAGCGTGTCCAGGATAGGAACAAGAAGATCCGGGATATGACTGAAGAACTGCAGTCCAAGGACTTCGAGCTAGAGCAGCAGCAGACGGTGATAGAGAGATTTCGTTCCCAGAAGAGGGCTCTCAAGGCCAAGATTGAGTCCTTGACCACTACTATTGAGGAGAACAAGACCGTGATGGAGAACGCAGGTCTTACCTTTGTCGAGGAGGAGATTGATGCTAATGAGTAGATTTGACTACTCGTTTATCTTTTATTATCGTACTTGTTATTTGAGAACTTGTTATTGGACCATCCGACATGTGGATGGCTTGCTACTTGTGTGTTTTACTTTGCGAACTTGTTATCTTGTTGTTGAACTTTTATCTTGTGTTGTGTGCTATGTGTTTGCTTATGTGATGTAATGTGCATGAAAACATCTATGGGTATCTCATTCTTATCTCTATTTTGAACAAACCACAGATGCCTCCCCGTCGCGCAAACCCCATCCCCAACAACAACAACATCACACCAGAAATGCAACAAATGATGACTGCTCAAACACATCTGATGTAGATGATGACAACATTCATTCAGAACCAAAACAACAATAACAACAACCCCAATAACAACAACAATAACAACAACAACCCTCCGGGCTTTGATATGCTCACCAGATTTTTGAGATTAAGGCCAACTAAGTTCTCGGGGACGACTGATCCCATGGTGGCCAATGATTGGCTACGTTCTGTAAACAAGGACTTAGTAACCGTGGGCTGCACGGATGCTGAAAAAGTCAGATTTGCAGCACATTTGCTGGAAGGACCAGCCGCCACTTGGTGGGACAACTTTCAGATCACCACTCCTATAGATGAGGTGACTTGGGCTATCTTTGAGGATGGCTTTCGCACTGCTCATATCTCATCAGGAATAATGAGCCTGGAAAAGAAAGAGTTCCACAATCTGAAGCAGCGCCACCGCAGCGTGGCTGAGTACATTGAAGAGTTCAACAATCTGGCGCGTTATGCACCGGATGAAGTTGACACGGATGCCAAGAGAAAGGAGAAATTTCTGGAAGGCTTGAATGATGAGCTGAATCTGCAATTGGCTGTGGCATATGTTCCCACTTATCAGTCGCTCTGTGACAAGGCTGCTATATTGGAGAACAAAATGAAGCAAGTCGAGAGTAGAAACAGAAAGCACTCCGACAAGCACAGATCGGGATCGTCTCACAAACGATCTCACTATGATGACAGTGGAAGCTCAGTATCCCACAAGCATGGGAAATTCAACAAGCACCACAACCACAACTGTCATGACAACAAGCATCATCGCAGTCATGACAATGACAAGTACAAGAACCACAAGAATGGACATAAGAGCCACCATAGTGGTAATGGTAGTGGAAGTGGAAGTCAGCCTGCTAAGAGAGACATCAGTCAGGTTGAATGCTTCAAATGCAAGAAGATGGGACACTATGCAAATGAGTGCCCCGAAAAGAAAGTTGAAGGACCTGTCAAGCCCAATCCTTTCCAGAAAGGACAGGTGAAGCACACCAGTGTGGAGGAGGTCTACGAGGAGCCTGATGCTGTTGCTGGTAAGTTCAGACTCAATTCCATTCCAGCATTTGTACTCTTTGATACTGGTGCATCTCATTCATTCATATCAAGAGAATTTGTTGAAAGAAATGAACTGCCGGTAGAAACTATTGGGTGTCCTATTAAAGTAAGTTCTCCTGGTGGAGAAATGTTAGTGAATTCAGGATGCCACGATCTAGTCATAGAATTTGGGAAGTATAAGTTTCCCGTTAACTTGATAATTCTAAACTCTCAAGGATTGGATGTCATTCTAGGAATGGACTGGATGACTAAGTACAAAGGAGTGATAGATTGTGCCAACCATACTGTCTCACTCACAACTCCAGAAAACAAAAGAATCAGATTCAAGACCAGTTTTGAAGCAAAAAAGAGTATGCTTAATTCTCTTAAGGGGGTTAGCATGGACAGTGTGCCAATTGTGAGTGAGTATCCGGATGTGTTTCCGGAAGAATTGTCGGGAATGCCACCAGATAGAGATGTGGAGTTTCTGATCGATTTGGTACCAGGGTCTGGACCAATAGCAAAGAGACCGTATAAAATGTCGGTTGATGAACTGAAAGAGCTCAAGAAGCAACTTGGAGAACAGTTGCAGAAAGGATTTATTCAACCAAGTTCTTCATCTTGGGGAGCCCCAGTCTTGTTTGTGGAGAAGAAAGACAGAAGTCAAAGGTTATGCATAGATTACCGTTCACTCAACGAGGTAACTATCAAGAACAAATATCCTTTGCCTAGAATCAATGACTTATTTGATCAGCTTGAAGGAGCATGTGTGTTCTCAAAGATTGATCTAAGGTCAGGCTATTTTCAACTCAAGATAAGAGAGCAAGACATACCTAAAACAACATTCACCACAAGGTATGGATTGTATGAGTATATTGTAATGCCTTTTGGCTTGACCAATGCTCCAGCATACTTCATGAATATGATGAACAAAGTGTTCATGGAATTTCTTGACAAGTTTGTTGTCGTTTTCATCGATGACATGTTAGTCTACTCCAAGAGCAAAGAAGAACATGAAGGACACTTGCGTTTGATACTTGAGAAGTTGAGAGAGCATAAACTTTATGCCAAATTCAGCAAGTGTGAGTTCTGGTTAGAAGAAGTTAGTTTTCTTGGTCATGTTATGACAAAGGATGGTGTAGTAGTTGATCCTGCTAAGGTTTCAGCTGTGACTGAATGGGAATCTCCCAAGTCCGTGAAGGAAGTTCGTAGTTTCCTTGGCTTAGCAGGTTACTACAGGAGGTTTATTGAGAATTTCTCTAAGGTAGCTAAGCCCATGACTGAATTGTTAAAGAAAGAAAAAAAATTGCTTGGTCTGAAGGTTGTGAACTCAGCTTTCAGGAGTTGAAGAAGAGACTTGTGACAGCACCAGTCTTGTGTCTGCCAGACTTGGAAAAGGATTTCCAAGTATATTGTGACGCATCTCATCAAGGTTTGGGTGCCGTACTTATGCAAGACGGTAAAGTTGTAGCTTATGCCTCAAGACAACTCAAAACCCATGAGGTGAACTATCCTACTCATGATTTAGAGTTAGCCTCTGTCGTCCATGCACTCAAAACATGGAGACACTACCTCTTGGGAAAGCGTTGTGAAGTGTTCACAGATCACAAGAGTTTGAAGTATATCTTCACCCAGAAGGAAATCAATATGAGGCAAAGAAGATGGTTAGAGCTTATCAAGGACTATGACTTAAGTTTGCAATACCACCCCGGTAAAGCAAATGTTGTAGCAGATGCTCTAAGTCGTAAGGTATTTGTGAATGGCCTTACCAAAGGAGAATTGCCAGATGATTTGTGTACCCAATTCAGAAAACTCAGATTGGAGATTGTGCCTGAAGGACATCTCATGTCTTTGGATGTTCAACCCACTTTGTTGGACAAGATCAAAGAAGCTCAGAAGACTGATAAGGAAATTGAAGAGATTAAGGAAAAGATTGGCCAAGGGAAAGCTAAAAGTTTCCATGAAGACGAACAAGGTACTTTATGGCATGGGAAACGTATCTGCGTTCCACAAGATCCGGAGTTGCGAAAACTGATTTTGCAGGAAGCACACAACTCTCTGTATTCTATTCATCCGGGTAACACCAAAATGTACATGGACATGAAAGAAAGATTTTGGTGGACTAATCTCAAGAGGGACATCGCCGAACATATTGCTTTGTGTGATGTATGTAGTAGAGTAAAAGCGGAGCATCAGAAACCAGCAGGTTTGCTTCAACCACTACCTATTCCTGATTGGAAGTGGGACAAGATTGGTATGGATTTCATTACCGGATTACCAAGGACCAGATCAGGATATGATTCCATATGGGTAGTAGTGGATCGCCTAACTAAAGTGGCTCATTTCATACCCGTGAAGACAAATTATACAAGTGCCAAGTTAGCCAAAATCTACATGAGTAGAATTGTATGTCTACATGGTGTGCCCAAGAGTATTGTGTCTGATAGGGGAACTCAATTCACTTCCCATTTTTGGAGACAGCTACATGAGTCATTAGGAACGAGGTTGGAATTCAGCACTACTTTTCATCCTCAAACCGATGGACAAACATAAAAGACTAATCAAATTCTGGAAGACATGTTGAGGGCATGTGCCCTAGACTATGGAGCCAGTTGGGATGAAAGTCTGCCTTACGCAGAATTTTCTTATAACAACAGCTATCAAGCCAGCATTGAGATGGCACCCTTTGAGTTTCTCTACGGAAGAAAGTGTACCACCCCATTGTTATGGAATGGTGTGGGAGAAAGAAGTTTATTCGGGCTAGATCTTATCAAGGAAGCCGAAGAGAAGGTCAAATTGGTTAAAGACAGGTTGAAGATAGCACAATCCCGGTAGAAAAGCTACACGGATCCTAAGCGTAGAGAAGTCACCTACGAAGTTGGTGATAGAGCTTATCTTAGAGTATCACCACTTCGTGGAGTGAAGAGATTCAGAGACAAAGGAAAGTTGGCACCAAGATATGTTGGGCCATTCAAGATCTTGAGTCGCAAAGGAGAATTTGCCTATGAAATTGAATTGCCAGAATCTCTGTCAGCTGTCCATAATGTGTTTCATGTAAGTCAGCTTAAGAAATGTCACCCAGAAATGGAAGAAACTTCTTTGAAGGATACCATACCTTTGGAGGAAGTGCAACTAGAAAGTGACCTCACATATGAGGAGAAACCTATCAAGATTCTTGAGACTGCAGAAAGAGTCACAAGGACAAAGACTATCAAGTTTTGCAAGGTGCAGTGGAATCATCATTCCGAAGAGGAAGCAACTTGGGAAAGAGAAGATGATCTTCGGAAAGACCACCCTCACCTATTTGCTAGCCAATCCGAATCTCGAGGGCGAGATTCACCTTAAGGGGGTTAGATTTGTAACATCCCTAAAATCATGATTTCAAAGATTGCATATCATTCATGCATGCATATAGAATTGAGATCAATTTCAAAACTCATTTCAGAAAACAGAATCACATAGTGCTATCATTTTATGCGAACAAACCTATATCAAATGGCCATCCCCATTTGAGAGTTTGAATGTTTTAAACCTAGATTGTTTATCTCCCTTGTTGAATGGATTGAGTGTGGAATTTGAACTAAACTTTACAAAAAGGAAATGGTTTCAAAAACCATTTTTCAAACATTTGCAAATCAAGTGCAAAGTCCCTGTTATTTTGTTTCTCCAAAAATGACCAAGCCTTTACAAAGTAACCACATGGTTTTATGCCTAGATTTGAGACTGTGGCACACTGCAAAAACCCCAGAAAGATTTGAATTCAAAAAGAGTTTGAATTCATTTGAAAACCATTCCTGAAAATCAAACAGAAAAAGAAAAGGAATAAAGAAAGGAAAAGGGCCAGGCTCTCCTATTCTAGCCCATGCAGAATCCTAGCCCAGCTAGCCTCTCTCTCGCTTTCGCACTCACAGACGCACGTGGTCACGACACCCAGACCCCACTCTCTTCGCTTATTTGTTGTGTGAGCCCCGTCCACATCATCGTCTTCTTCCCCTAATCCCGCGCACGAACTCCGCCGCTGCCCGTTGCTGCCTTGATTCCGCAAGGTAAATGGCATTGATTCCCTGGGCGTTTCTTGTCGAGCCTCTGGCTATATAATCCCCACTCTCTCGCGACCATTTCCCCTCAACCAATTCCTCCTTCATGCCACCAGGCTGCCCATTCGCTCGGCGCATTGTTCGGCGATCGCCGACGACTCGGTGAGCTCGTGTTCCCTCGCCTCGACTCATGCTATCATGCTCAGCAACTTCTTGTGCATGCACCGACACGCCTTGTTCGCTGTCGCATGATCTGTAGCCCCGACAATAACTTCGACCGAGCGCCACCGCCCTCTGCACGAACTCCGGCGACCTCTCCCCGTAAGTACCAGCCGCCCCTTGCCCTCTGTCTGATACGATTAGGATCCCCATCGTCTTGTGCATCTGACAGTGCCTTCCTTTTGACTTAGCGCGACGCAGAACCTCGCGTCGCCGACGATGCCGCACCCGACGATTGCAAACTCGGCGAGGAATCTCCAGCGACCTCGTGCCCTTCCCAAGCCATCACCACCTTGATCTTCAAAGACACCGCGGTTCAGTAAGCTTCTTCCCTCACTCCCGCGCAACCTAGAACGCCAGCGCCGCCGCTGACAGACGCACCGCCGCCAGTCGCCGCTGCTAGCGCCGCTCGGTTTTGGATAGATGAATTGTAGTCGTCAGATCCAGATCCAGCGCGTAGGATTAGTCCACTTATCGAACCGTTATGTTTTGATCTGAACCGTACATCGCCACTTAGATCCTACGGCTCGTGTGCGTGATCCTGAGCGAAACGGTATCAACCAATAGAATTAAGACGCGTGGCTAGGGTTGAGTTTAAAAACAGAATTTAAAACAGATTTAGATTCAAATTTGATTAAACTATAACTTTTGAATCCCACGTTAGATTTTTGCAAATTTTATAACGTTGGAATCAGGGAGACAAGCCCTTTCTGTTTATGCAATGTGTTTAGTGAAAAGTTTCTGTTAAAATGACTTTATTTGAAGAAACTTGTTTAGGACTATTTTGAGTATAGAATTTGATTAGGAATTTGTTTTAGTGCAAAATAAACTTGGTTTGGCAAGATTTTTACTTGTTTATGGTTCAGTACTATGCACTTGCTTAGTGGAGTTTTAAAAAAAATCATCACTTAGCATTCTTGCATGCATGCATATATTTATGTTTGTATATGAATTGTGTGTAATTTTGTGCTACCATTTTGTGTAGATTTTGGTGCTAGTGATTGTGATTGTGAAGAGTGCTACTCTCCCCATTACCAAGGCAAGTGGTACTTCATGAATATTTCCATCCCTATATTTTGTACAAGCATTAGAAATATTTTTCTAAGTCTTGCATGTTACTATTTTGCCAAATGCTCTGTTGGGAAATCCTAAGTAGTTGTAGTATTGCTAGGAAATTTTCCTAAGTTAAGTTACTATGCCATGCTTAGCCTAGCTGGTAGCAAACAAGGGTTGGTAAAGTATATACATGCTATGTTAAAAATATTTCTAAGTCTTTTGACTTATGTTTTTCTTAATAAAACAACTAAGTCAATGAATCACCTGGGTGGAATGGGACTTGAATGGTGGATTTTGGTTGAGTGGTTACACAAGGCCCATGGACATGGTTTACCTTGTGTATCTCACTTGTGGTATGCCACCCAGGCACAAAGGGATTTTGGAGGCCAAGTGTTGAGAAGCTTATAGTGCAGCCACTTGGTAATATGGGCTCTGCCTTGATCACATAGGTTGCTAGAACTTAGTCATTTGGACAGTTGGTGGTAGTGGGATGATAGGTTGGAACGCATCCATTTGGCTAAGGGAAGGCTTCTGAAAGGTCCTGTCTTGGGAAACCAAGTCTGGTGGGGAAAGTGCACAACCTCTGGAGATGGAAAAATCTAAGTACTTAGCCAAGTCCATGGCAATGGACAACTTGAGCATCAAGACATGGAAGCTATCAAGAATATCATCACTCCAACTTCTAAGTAAAAACTTGTGAGTGAACAAGGGTGAAGGACCCCAATGTCTATTGGTGGTTTCTTGGGAAAAGTTTTGACAAAGAAAAACTTAGTGATTTCAACTAATAGGAAAAACCTATTTTGAGCAAAGCAAGCCAAGCTACACTTAGCCAAATTTGCATATAGTATCTAGTCCACTTAAAATATACTAAGGTATCACTTGCCAATACTATTCCAAAGTATTGACACACTATGGCTGTAACTTGTGATATTGCAGGTTACTCCGATGATGATTAGGTGTCATGAGTCTACACTCAACATGCTTGCCTGTGGCACATGAAGATGAAGACTTATGTTTATTTACTTATTCCAAAGTTGTATTAGGCCCGTGGCCTTGAGTTGTAAAAGACTATGTTTTATCTCTGGAATGGATGTAATAAATGACCTTTGTATCTGTGTACTTCATCTTAAACTGTGGATGCTAGCAATGATCTTGGGACTAGCATTGCAATCACAGGGATCCTTTTCCTTTACAAAGGAGGGATCTTACATTCATACATCAAGTATCAATCTATACTTGAATCTTTGTTTCACTTACCAAGTGTTAATACACTTGAATATATCATCAATATTGAACTCATTCAATCCTTTTTGTGCGACAAGAACCTTTCTTGTAGTTTCTATATTGAACTCATTCAATACATCATCTATGTACTTTCGGCACAACCATATTAGCGTCATTTGATGCCAAATATTTGGGTTTTGCCTAAGTCTTTCATCGGGATGAAATTCTTAATATGTGTTAATAAAAGATACATAATTTCTAATCAACAATATGTCTTCCACATAATGTATTAGAAACATGTCTTAGCGCTCCCACTTAATTTCTTGCAAATGCAAGCATCTTCATCGTCTCTGACGAATTTAAACTCCTTTAACAGTTTCATCATGGTGAAGATTCCAACTCCGCGATGCTTACTTCAACCATTGAAGTTTGCATATGCTTTTAGCATCCTTTGAATTAACAAAACCCTATGGACCGCGTTATGCACATGTCCTAGGTAACAATTCTATTAGAAGAACTTGTTTTGTTTATTCAATTACCACATAACAAAATTATATGTAGTGGTTGCTACATTAATCCGTCTAGACTAAATATCGCTATGAAAGATCAAATCTTGTCATAGTCAACCTTTGAACATTGTTGTGAACTCTTTCGCAACATGTCGACTATTTCATAGATGTGCAACATCCATGTCTATTTCTTTATAGATCCAAACACAACTGTAAGGTTTTACACCTTTCTCGAGGGTCCTTCAAGTTCAAAACTTGATTTCTCCTGTATGGAACTATCACGGATTTTATGGCTTCAAGCCATTTTACGAAGTCAGGGCCCATCATCGCTTCTTTGCATGTAGTACGTTCATTATTCTCAAATAATGATTCAACCCTCAAATCTTGGTATTTGATTGTTTACTCGTCCTACTTGGTTCAATATAAACTTTGACCTTCGTAACCACAACCTTTGAGGCACATGAGCCATGAGCATTGTTGCTGCCTCCGGGACACTTTTCGGTGCTGCGCATCTTTGCACATATAACTAAGGTTCTTTTAACCTTATCAAAGTTCTATTGTCCTCCCACTTATCTTTTCATGAAAAATTCCTTCTCAAAGAAACTTGACGTTCTAAGTGACAAACACTTTTGTTTCCGATGTTATGGAGGATTACTTAACAATTATTCGAAATAACATACAAATACAGGTTCATCCGACTTTGGTTGCAAACATCTTTCTTATGCATAGCATACCAATGTTTAAGAAAGGACAACTTGGGTTTTATCCCAAACCATAACTTTTATATGGTGTCATTTCAACGGATTATGATGGAGCTCTTTTAAGTGGAAAAACGGTAGTCTCTAAAGCTTTTAATCTTTAAAATATAATGGCAGTTTTATGAATTACACCTTCGATCTTACCATGTCAAACAAGGTTTAATTACATATCTCGAATGCTCCATACTCTTATGGTGTTTCGGGACATGCAAATTCACGGAACGATTTCTCAAATCTTAGGTATCATGCTAAACTTGTAACTCAAATATCTTCCTTTATGATCTTATCATAACTATTTATATTCTTGTTATAATGATTTTGCACTTCATCTTGAAAATCTTTGAACTTTTCAAATGTTTCATAATTCATCCTTATTAAGTAAATATTCATATATTCACTCAAATTTTCGGAGAAAGCATATGAAGTTGAAATCCATCGCTCTTGACTACACATAATGGACTTCATACAACAATATGTACAAGTTCTAATAAGCTAGTCATTCGTTCCCTTTTGGCCTATGAACAAAGTTTTAATTATCTCTAGGAAAGTTTCACAAGCATCATTTGATCAAAAATCAAAAGACTCCAAAGTTCCATCCAGTTTCTTCATGTTTTCTTTCCAATATAATTTAAACTGCGATGTCACTTCCTAAGTGTTCTTTTAATCAATTTGTCTTTCGACATTTTTAGCATTAGTTTTATGGATGTGATTTCTCCAACGAGATTTGTAAATCATCCATCTTTTATGGATTGCAGCAATTATTTGAACAACCCTTTTGTTTCATAATACCTGATAAAAACAAATCTTGAAGGCAAGCTTTGATGTTTAACGAGCAGCACAATAACCCTTTATTTGTTCTCGATGAACATCATCACATATTCTTTTGCTAGTTACTTAGGCCATTGTAGTTCATGAATTGTGTTGTTTCGTATGACGATTCACACCAACAAATTCAGTATCAAATACTTAAGAACCACATTGTTTAATAAGCAAAGAATATAGCCATAACATGTATATCATCTATATACTTAAAATGAACAATTCTAGTCTTTTCTTTTCTACCATATATTTATGAGATTCTCTTTCAGTATTTCCTTTTCTGTTTGAAAGAATCTATCAACATCAATAGTGGAGTCATACATATGACACATAGTCCATAGCGTGTATAATTAAATACCAATGTCTTTGGACTTGCACTTTGAAGTAGATCACCATCATAAAATGTTTGGTGTGCTTTCAAATTCCATTCTTTAGTAATCTCTTGGTGTGGTAAATATTTTACCTACATCATATTCACCCTTATCATGGAATTATTCATGATCAAGCTAATTTTAGCTAATAAAGATGAATCGTGAGTATAATGTTGCTCTCCAAAACCTTTTGGAGGATTAGGACAACTAGTGTCTCCAACCTTTTGCAAATTCTCATCAAATATGAGAACATGACTTTTGCCATATTATACTCTATCATGTTGCAACCAAAACTTCGTTTCAGATATCATAATATCTTCCACACATCATGGTTTCTGAAACAACTCTTTCAGATCCTAGATAACCTTGATATTAAGACAATCCTTTGAATATCAAGAATCATGGAGACAAACATGATACTCATACACTAACTCTTGGAATTTTCACTCTCGATTTAATACCAGTTATTAAACTTCATGGAGTAACCGGAACTTACTGAAAGTTTGCAATAGGGCTTTTAAACTTTAGATTAACACTTCAAAAACAATACGATGCCAGTTCGTAAAGTAACTAACCAGAATTCTATAGTTGTATCATCTCAATTATAACTAAGCGCAAGGTGGTAAACGGATGCCAATGACTACAACAATTATGCAAATTCACTTTGATTTAATTTATGATAAATAGTGTTCAACTTTTAATCATATTGTCGTTGAACTCCCACTCAAAACAATATCCTTCACATTGTTTTAGTAATCACACGAACCAAATCCACCACATCAAAACCGATCATCACGAGAGTTGATGTAGCTTCAATGGCGAACAATCAACATGTTCATCATATCTACTATATGACTCATGCTTTACCTTTCGGTGATCCGTGTTCCGAGACCATGTCTGTACATGCTAGGATCATCAAGATCAAACCTTAGCTTCCGCATGGGAAAATCTGGCTTGCTCACGTTGTATACACTTGCAGAATCTAACACACCCGATCATCACGTGGTGCTTCGAAACAACGAGCTTTAGCAACGGTGCTTACTAAGGATGAACACTTTAAAACTTGAAATTGTGTGCTTGAGGGATCATCTTATAATGCTACCGTCGTGAACTAAGCAATACAAGATACATAAAAGGATTAACATCACATGCAATTCATAATATGTGAGATGATATGACCTTTCTTCTTTGTGCTTCCGATCTCCATCTTCAAGCACGAACATGATCTCCATCATCACCGGCATTGCATCAAGGTCAATTGACGCTGCTCCATGGTTGTCGTTGTCGTGGTGGTGTCACGGCATATGCCATGGGTAGGCTAAAGTTGGGGCCGATGGACGTGGAGGAATCCGGGGAGGGATGATGCAGTGAAGACCGCACTCGTATGTACAAAGAGAAATACAATGTATATTGGATTGAAGCTATGATAACACCTCCTTCTATACATCTAATCTCTTACAATCTTGCCATGCTTGTGGCTACAATCATGCTCCTGGAGCTGTATCTCCTATCCTTCTATCTAGATCTCTCTATGAGAGTGGAGGAAGAGGAAGAAGGAACTCCTAGTGAGCAGAGAGGAGCCCTCAGGGGCCTCCTGAACGATCCCGGTGCTCCTTATAAGGGGATCCCAGGGGACAAAGCTTGTTCCCTACGCTTGGCATCTGTGTAGCATATTCCTGGCATCTTCTCTGATGCTTAGCATATGCCTTGGCATCTTTGGAGATGCCATGGCATATTCCTTAGCATATTCTTGATGCCAAGGGCATATTCCATTTGCCCATGTGCAAGTCTGAGCCATGGGCATCCCGAGACTGGCGCAGATTGTCTTGATCCGATGGCGCGCTCTTGGGGGGACCGTGGAGGTACCTGGAGATAAACAACAAGGTGTCTAGGTCGTTATAACTCGGCCCAAATGCCCTGGGATGAGTGGAGATTCGGCCTTCTTCATATCTGACTCGGCCTGGGCCTAAAGAGGCCCAGCCGAGTCACCCCTGCCCTCAACCAGCCGAATTAATCAGTTAAGGCCCACTGGCAAGCAGATCCGCCCATGAAAAGGAACAACTGCTTGGTGACCTTCCTGGCAGTGTCGGCCCGTGGTGGGCTGAGTCATCCTTATCTCGGCCCAACCGGGGGAGTTTGGTGGGGCGCTGTGAACGTCTTCTCTCCTGGTGGGCCGAACCTGCCGTTTGCCGGCCCACCCAGGGAGCTCGACGAGGGGCCTCGGTAGCGTGTCTTGGCAGGAGCCCTTACGGGAGCGCTCAGAGTGGCGGAGCGTCGGTGGCGACGTGGCTTGGTGGAGTCGTGAAGCTCGGGATTAGGCGAGTGACGAGCACTGGAGGTAGGAGTCTGGTGGGCCGACTTAGGCTTAGTTCGCCCACCGGGTAATCTCCCTGATCCAATTCCTGCCCGGTGAGGGACGGGCGAGATTTCCTTTACTCGGCCCAGTTGCTCTTTCTTTGCTTTTTCTCTTTTCTATTTGATATTCTCTTGTCAAATATACTCTCATTTATTCTTGTCTCTTATTTATAGACCAACTCTAGGGTACCTGGGGTTATATCCCCGACATTAGTCCCCGAGTCTATGTGGGACTCGTAGAGTCGCGCATAGACTTTAATTGTGAATATCCCTAGAGTTGTTTTTTGACTTTTTGTGTCTTGTTTGTATACTTCTTTGTCTTATAATCCT
Source organism: Avena longiglumis (assembly GCA_030063025.1). Taxonomy (NCBI): domain Eukaryota; kingdom Viridiplantae; phylum Streptophyta; class Magnoliopsida; order Poales; family Poaceae; genus Avena; species Avena longiglumis. The sequence goes on along the minus strand of CP125974.1, from coordinate 497,229,235 downwards.
TTTTGGTGATTTTCTTGACTCCTTAGTCTTCTTGGGCTCTGCTTATAACTCCTCCAGGCAAGTCTTTGACTTTTGGCCTTCTCGGGCGCTTTCCATAACCCCTCTAGGTAAGTTTTTGGACTTCTGGCCTTCTTGGGCACTGGTCATAACCCCTTTGGGTAAGTTTTTGGACTTCTGGCCTTCTTGGGCATTGGTCATAACCCCTTTGGGTAAGTTACGAGTTCCTGCCTTCTTTGGCATTGCTCTTTTAACCTCTTTGGGTAAGTTAGGAGTTCTGGCCTTCTTGGGCACTGCTCTTTTAACCTCTTTTGAGCAAGTTATGAGCTCTTGCTTTCTTGGGCTTTGCTCTTTTAACCTCTTTGGGTAAGTTTTGAGCTCTTGCCTTCTTGGGCTTTGCTCTTTTAACCTCATTGGGTAAGTTTTGAGCTCTTGCCTTCTTGGGCTTTGCTCTTTTAACCCTATTGGGTAAGTTTTGAGCTCTTGCCTTCTTGGGCTTTGCTCTTTTAACCCTATTGGGTAATTTATGAGTTCTGGCCTTCTTGGGCACTGCTCTTTTAACCTCTTTTGGTAAGTTGTGAGCTCCTGCCTTCTTGGGATTTGCTCTTTTAACCTCATTGGGTGAGTTTATGAGTCTTGGCCTTCTTTGGCACTGCTCTTTTAACCCCATTGGGTAAGTTTATGAGTCTTGGCCTTCTCTGGCACTGCTCCTTTAACCTCATTGGGTAAGTTTATGAGTCTTGGCCTTCTTTGGCACTGCTCTTTTAACCCCATTGGGTAAGTTATGAGCTCTTGCCTTCTAGGGCTTTGCTCTTTTAACCCCATCGGGTAAGTTATCACCCGGGTCATCTGATCTCAAAGCCGAGTTACTTTATTTAAAATTGAAGTTATGTCTTAAGTCTGAGTTATCTGACTCAGATCCGAGTTACATGACTCAAATCCGAGTTACATGACTCAAATCCGAGTTAACTCATCTTAAATCCGAGTTGCTTTACTTAATTTTGATTTGCATCCCGAATCTGAGTATTCTGACTCAAATCCGGGTTAACTCATCCGAAATCCGGGTTACTTTACTTAATTCTGACTTGCATCCTGAATCTGAGTCTTCTGACTCAAATCCGAGTTAACTCATCCAAAATCCGAGTTACTTTACTCAATTTTGGCTTGCACCCCGAATCTGAGTCTTCTGACTCAAATCCGAGTTAACTCAACCAAAATTCGAGTTAACTCAACTCAAACCCGAGTTACTTTACTCAAAATTGACTTTATGTCTTAAGTCTGAGTCATGTGACTCAAATCCGAGTTAACCCAACCAAAATCCGAGTTAACTCAACTCAAATCCGAGTTACTTTATTCAAAATTGACTTCATGCCTTAGGTCTGAGTCATGTGACTCAAATCCGAGTTAACCCAACCCAAATCCGAGTTAACTCAACTCAAATCCGAGTTACTTTACTCAAAATTGACTTCATGTCTTAAGTCTGAGTCATGTGACTCAAATCCGAGTTAACCCAACCCAAATCCGAGTTAACTCAACTCAAATCCGAGTTACTTTACTCAAAATTGACTTCATGTCTTAAGTCTGAGTCATGTGACTCAAATCCGAGTTAACCCAACCCAAATCCGAGTTACTTTGCTCGCCAGGATAAAGCTTGATTTGGAGTGATGACGATAACTTGTCTTTGATATGGATCCGAGATATAGATCTGAGATTAAGCTTTGGGATATGATAATGGGGCTAACCGCTGAGAGATCTGATTCGAGATGTAGATATGAGATATAGATTCGAGATATGATAAGCTGGCCAATAATCACCCGAGATATGAGATAATCAGGCAAGATGGTGAGATATCACTCCGAGTCATAACATGACCTGGCGATCTGGTGAACTAAATAAAGCTTCGGCCTGAATCCGAGATATGATTAGTACGCCGAGTCTGAATACCAATCCGAATTATAATATACCCTGGCAAGCTGAATCAAATGTTAGTATGAATCAAAGACAATCTACTGAGCTGAGTTAAAGGTCGATTCAAAGCATAAACAAATTGACTTCAGGTTATTTTTGAATCAACATTAAGCTAGCTGGTAAGCTGAGTTAGAGGACAATCCAAAGCAAAAATAAACTAACTCAAAATCTACCCGAATCACAAATAAGATGATTCAACTTATGGCCGAGTTAACAGATAAGCTGGAAGGTGAGCTGAGTTAATGGATAATCCAAAACATAAACTAACTGACTCAAAATCTATCTGAATCACAAATAAGATGATTCAACTTATGGCCGAGTTAACAGATAAGCTGGCTCCAAACCAACATAAAGCTCTCTCAATCTAAAGGTGACCCTACGGATAAGTTGACTAGTCCCCGGGTTGAGTTATTCTCTCCCTGGGATGAAGGATTGAGTGTGGGTGGCTGAGTTACCTTGTACTTACGGATAAGTGTTTGGGTGAGTTTTGCTAGGTCGTACCTGCCTTGCTGAGTTACTTGGTACTTACAGTAAGCTCGTAGTAGTGCTTGAGTCCTTCCAGCTGAATCTTACCAGCTTTGATGAGTTAGACTTGTTGAGTCTCTGCGCTTACCTCTCTGTTTTCTGTTGACTTGGTGAAGCTGAATGAGCCCTATGAGGAAGAAGTTGATGAAGATGCTCCCGTCCGGATGGAAACCCAACCAACGCCACTAGAAGGGCCCCACGGTGGGCGCCAAATGTCGTGGTGGTGTCACGGCATATGCCATGGGTAGGCTAAAGTTGGGGCCGATGGACGTGGAGGAATCCGGGGAGGGATGATGCAGTGAAGACCGCACTCGTATGTACAAAGAGAAATACAATGTATATTGGATTGAAGCTATGATAACACCTCCTTCTATACATCTAATCTCTTACAATCTTGCCATGCTTGTGGCTACAATCATGCTCCTGGAGCTGTATCTCCTATCCTTCTATCTAGATCTCTCTATGAGAGTGGAGGAAGAGGAAGAAGGGGAACTCCTAGTGAGCAGAGAGGGGAGGAGCCCTCCGGGGGCCTCCCTGGGAACGATCCCCCTGGTGCTCCTTATAAGGGGATCCCAGGGGACAAAGCTTGTTCCCTACGCTTGGCATCTGTGTAGCATATTCCTGGCATCTTCTCTGATGCTTAGCATATGCCTTGGCATCTTTGGAGATGCCATGGCATATTCCTTAGCATATTCTTGATGCCAAGGGCATATTCCATTTTCCCATGTGCAAGTCTGAGCCATGGGCATCCCGAGACTGGCGCAGATTGTCTTGATCCGATGGCGCGCTCTTGGGGGGACCGTGGAGGTACCTGGAGATAAACAACAAGGTGTCTAGGTCGTTATAACTCGGCCCAAATGCCCTGGGATGAGTGGAGATTCGGCCTTCTTCATATCTGACTCGGCCTGGGCCTAAAGAGGCCCAGCCGAGTCACCCCTGCCCTCAACCAGCCAAATTAATCAGTCAAGGCCCAGCCGGGGTAAGCAGATCCGGCCCATGAAGAGGAACAACAGCTTGGTGACCTTCCTGGCAGTGTCGGCCCGTGGTGGGCCGAGTCATCCTTATCTCGGCCCACCCGGGGGAGTTTGGTGGGGCGCTGTGAGTGTCTTCTCTCCTGGTGGGCCGAACTTGCCGTTTGCCGGCCCACCCAGGGAGCTCGACGAGGGGCCTCAGCGCGTGTGCTGGCGCAGGAGCCCTTCGGCGGGAGCGCTTCGGGAGCTGGCGGGAGCGTCGGTGGCGACGTGGCTTGGTGGAGTCGGCGGGAAGCTCGGCGGGATTAGGCGAGTCTGACGAGCGGCTGGAGGCAGGAGTCCGGTGGTGGGCCGACTTAGGCTTAGTTCGGCCCACCCCGGGGTAATCTCCCTTGATCCAATTCGGCCTGGACGGTAGGGACTGGGCCGAGATTTCCTTTACTCGGCCCAGTTGCTCTTTCTTTGCTTTTTCTCTTTTCTATTTGATATTCTCTTGTCAAATATACTCTCATTTATTCTTGTCTCTTATTTATAGACCAACTCTAGGGTACCTGGGGTTATATCCCCGACAGTCGTCCACCAGCTTCAACTATTACAACTACTTTGAATAGACACGCGGGTCTTAACAGAATTTAAAGACAACCATATGGCTCAGGCCGGTTGCCAACTTACAATAAGGAACATTGCATACATCAAATATAAGCACAATCATGGCCATATCACATCACAGCACACCCCTGCAAAACAAAGTTAGACGCCTCTAATTTTCTTTGCATATTTTACGTGGTTTGGGGCTTTCAATAAGTGTTGTTCTAACTTACGAACAAGAACCACAACATTGATACTAGTATTGTCAATCACCCGTTGTAAATTGAATCTTAACTATGTTGGGAGAAACAGGCACCCGCAAAGCCACTTATGCAATACAAGTTGCATGTCAAGCGTGGAGCAAGTCTCATGAACGATGTCATGTAAGGTTAGCCCGGGCCGCTTCATCCCACCATCCTGCAAGATGCAAAGTACACAAGAAGCAATCGACAACAAAAGCATCAACGCCCACAATGACCATTGTGTTCTACTCATGCAACAGATCTACATATAGACACGGCTCTGATACCACTGTAGGGGTTCGTAGCTTGGAAAACAAAAAAATTCTACCGCATGAACACACAATCAAGATCTAATCTATGATCAAGCCAATATCTATCTACTAGATTGTAGCAACGAGTGGATAGAATACTAACCCTCGAAGATCCAAAGCGGTTAACGAGAGCAGATTCTCGTGGGTGATGTAGTCGTACTCTTGCCGATCTCAAGATCGTGTAGACGATCCTTCCCAAGCGTTCGTTAGCGCTCAATGGTCACACGTTCGGTACTCGATGAAGACCTTCCTCTCCCTTGTTCCAGCAGGCAGCGGAGGTTGTAGCACTCTCCTCGTGATTCCAGCAGCACGACGGCGTGGTACCATAATGTAACACCCTCAGAATCGGACCTATGCAAGTTTGAGCAAAATTCGCCAAACCCGCATAGAAACGATTCAAAGGTGCCCACCAGGCACTTTCGTGCGGGTGGAAAACGAAGTAATAACATTACACAACAGTCCTCGATGGGACCCACAGATCAGATATATACAACAGCGACTCAAAGAGTCAAGAATACAGGTATAATATACCAAGATTCAAATCACCTTGAAAACGGTAGAGCGTCCGACTACGGACAAGAAGCAAATGGGGCTAAGAGCCCTGAAGAATAACCAATGGCGTCCATAACCCTGCCCAAAGCCGGAAGGGTAACCGCTAAGGCGCGTCGATCTCAAAACCGCTTAACAAAAGGTGCCAAAAGGCAAAGCAGAAAACAAAGAAGGAGCGTCAAGATCTTGAGGCCAAGACAGCGAGGCTAGAATTGGCGGTCCTCGCCTACATAGGTATGGTGGATCGGCGTGGCAAGATGCACGAACAACCTATAGAGACTCAAACTGGCGTCAAGGCCAGAGAGGGTGAGAATGCCCTATCCGGATCCAACTGAAGCTAACACCAAACAAACCCATCCCGTATCCCCTCGACCACCGAGGAAGTCAACCAAGAACTCACACGGTTGGCTTTTATTTGTTCGCTTATCGCTAAAGATTTACTAGTCAGGTATAGATAATCGTCCTGATAAAGTAAGCAGTGGGCACTTTTAGTTAACCATTCCGTTATAGTTACAACACTTACTAATCATATATGAATAACATGAGATAACCCTTAAACCCAGCAGTTGTTGGTACTTTTATTCAGCCATTTCGTTGTAGTTGCAATACTTACTAGTCAGGTACAATTGTCGCGAGCGACAATCAAACAAGCAATTGTGGGCAGTATTAATTAGCCATTCCGTTGTAGTTGAACTGATTACTAGTCATTATAAGTCAAATTTGTAGCAGTAAACTTTAGTTATGCTTGTCTATGATCGAGATACTGTGCTCCAAGTCGTCCATATCCGCGGACACGGCTTTCAGAAAGTTTTACCCGGCCGGGGTGCACCAATAGCAACACACACTCGATCAGCCTCGGAAAAACCAAATCAAAACCCAACGAGGCCTTCACGACAAAGCAATCGCAGGATTCAGAAATATTTCAGGGGGCCACCCCTTAAGTAGAATCCGCAACGGAGTAAGCAAGCTCCGAGGCGGCCTCAAGGTGCTGGGTGGACGGCTGTGAACGATCGGGAACCCAAACAGGCTTGTCGACACCGCGAATCGTGTCCCGATCCTAAAAGACAGCAGGTGCGACTGCACAATCGTAAATAAAGCAAAAAGCATGGCATAAGCACAGATCGTAAATAAAACCTCAAACTAGTTTGTGGCCCCAAGAAATAAGAATGAATCAAGCTCGCTCGGGGGTCCCATATACCTCCCGGATGTGGATAGCGCGATAAATCAAGGAACAGGTATCAAGTACTCGGGGTCTTACGGGACACAAGTGGGCGTTCGGAAACCAAATATTTTCTATCACCCACCGATGCCTCTGCTTATTCAATTTTAGTTGTTAAACAAAAATTAAAGTGACGATAAGTAAAACTAGAATCATCTCCGACATCAACATGCGGCAATACATCAGCAACTGTGGCATATGGCGACACACATCAGTACTTGAGCAAGCAACTGCGACGCGCAAGTCCAACTATCTACCAAACAACAGGTAATAGGATGTGTCCAAGGCAATATAGGGCTGCACGGTATATCACAGGTACGGAAACTAAAGCATCGCAACACAGATAACAATAGATCAACAGGAGGGAATAAAGACTATAAAAGTAAGATAGGTAGAAAGGGGGAGATGCTCGCCTGAAAACATTGTCGAAGGTTTTCCCCCGGAGATCAGGCTTTCACATCAACTCAACGGCCTTATCCGAAGAACCAAAATCACTAGAAGAAACACCGGATGCACTATTTAATACAACGAGAAGATCGGCATGGTGCATGTATGATGAATGACATGGCAAGAAGGGCGTAATTAGGTCATATTAAGCGGAACCGGGGTCCCGACACTTAGTTAGTGGTTCAAGTTGTTTAGAACCCCCGCAATTTAAATGTTGTTTATCAAGACAAAAGATAGCACCGGTTCGCTACACAAATTTAAATGAGGCCAATAGAAGACTAGATTTGCCCGCATATGGGCCCCATATTTAATTATTAGGTGAATCGGCATAAGGCCCCCAACCCAATGACATGCATGCGAGGATGACCATATAATATGCGACAAGTTGTTATTATGTTTTAAAATAGGGTTCTCGGATAAGGGTCACACTTTAGGGTTTCGACGATCTTGGGGTTCCGGGGTTCGGGGTCGGGGCCGGACTCAGGGGTTCAGGGTTCGACGGGGTCGGCGGATTGTTCTCGGGCTCCGGGGTTAGGGTCTTCGGATCGGGGTAGATCTTGTCGTTCCGGGAAGCCGGACTTGGTTCGGTGCCGGGGCGCATCGGGTCCGTCCTGGTCGGTGTTGATCTTGCCCGGGCCCGCGAAGATCTTGTCAGTTCCGCGCTTCGGATTCCGTGAGGCGACCTTGACGTTCCGCGAAGGAGTCCTTGTCGCACCGGGGTCTCGGCCATCGGATCCTTGAAGGAGGTCATGGCGTCCGAGGAAGGTGCTTGTCGTATCCGTGTCGTCGACCTTGGCGCTCGGGGCGTTCTCGATTGTGATGTCGGTCCCGGTTAGTTAGCCGGGTGCAAGCTTCGGGTTCCGTGAAGCGATCTTGTTGAATCAAGAACATACTTGCGTTGGGCCGTATCATCAAGACAAGAAATGTTGCACGAGGCCTTGGATTGGGGACACGCAGCAGCTGGAGGTATGCTTGTTGATGTATTCGAGCACAGATCAACCGATGGACTTGCCATGATGTCAACCAACTGACCAGGTCCTTGCTTGCTGGATATGCCCGCATAGAAGCACCAAAAAGAGAGGCTGCGGCTACAGAGACGACTAGGGGTGGCGCGCGAGGGAGCGAGGTCACGGCAGGGGCTGGGCGGAGTGACCAAGCCGCGAGGTGGATTGGGGCGGCCGACGGAGGACGGGATGGGAGCGCGCCGGCGGTGAAGCTCGAAGGGAGCGCTGCTGCGCGGCTGGCCTGACAGAGGGAGGAAGAGCCGAGGAGGAGCTTGGGGCGCCCGGAGGCGGGCGGTGGTCGGGCGGGCCGGCCGGGCGAGGTCGGGGCGACGCTGCGAGGGCAAGGAGAGGAGAGGCGGAGGGCGCGCGGCCAGAGGTGGGTGTGGTGGCGAGGAGGTCGACGGGGTGTCTTGGCGGGAAGGCGGGAAGGGGAGGAGGGGGCGAGGAGGCGAGCGGAGGCGAGCTGGGGTGCAGGCCAGAGAGGCGGACTGGGACGGCATGAGAGAGGGCGGGTCCGGGCAGAACGGCGGGGAGGCAGGAGGGGAGGCGAGTGGTGAGGCGCGGGCCAGGGAGGAGCAGGGGAAGGGAGGAGACGGAGACCGAGCGAGCGCGGGGAGGCGGTCGCTGCGGGGAAGAAGAACAGGGGGAGAGAGAGCGGGCACGCGCGCTAGGTGGGGCCCAGGGGGTGGGGAACGGCTGAGGGAGTTGGGGATTGGGGCCTGGGGAGTGAGTGGCTGAGAGGTGGGCCGCGTTGGCGAGTGGGACCCGGGCAGAGAGAGAAGGGGGGATGGGTACTGCGTGGTAGGGTGTGCGCTGTGTGGGCGCGCGTGGGGTGTGTGCTGAGTGTGTGTGTTGGAGAGAGAGAGGTGGAGAGAGGGAGTGGGGTGATGTGGAGGTTGGGGATTGGATGAGGGAGAGGGCGGGGTGAGGTGGCACGATGGGAATGGCCAGGGTGATGTGGCCACAGAGGGTGGGTAGGATTTTAGGTGGGATAGGATTAGAAGGGCGGGCAGGTTTGGACCGATTGTTTTATACGGGGTGGTCGTTCGGGTCGGGCTGGCCCGTTCGACTGCCCCTACAAAAATAATATAATTTTATTTGTTTAATTGGACCGTTTGCAAACCGCTCGCGGCCAAAACAAATTATTCCGGGGACCGGTTTTTGGCGTTTGAATTAAATATGGGGCGTTTTTAGAAAACAAACGGCTTTGAGAAAAATAGTTTTATGCGAACAATGCAAGATGATGACGATGCGATGCACAAATTCAACGCGATTTTCTAGTAGTGGTTTTGCGGGATGCCACAATTCGACACCACTAACAAGGGATCTCGCCCTCGAGATCCGCCTCATGGTACCGGAAGGAAGGGTCGGCGATCTGCGTCTCCTGGCTTCGTGTAGATCTTCGCGACACCACTATCAAGAGGTCGTTGTCCCTGTTCGTCAAGAGAACACTCCGGATAAACAACGGACGAAGTTAAAGGTAAGGTCACCTCTAACTTCCATGGAAGGAGTAATTGCATCGATCCACCATTCAATATACAAAGCAAATGATAAGAGTAGTGGTATGTCGCGACTCCATCCCGCACTCAAAGCATTACTCTGTACACGAATAGACAGATTATGCAATCAACCCTCGGATTCAGACTGAAGATCTCGACAAGCGAGGTTCGGATCGAAGGAGTGATGCGACTCGATCGGATGGCGTGGATGATGGTGTCGCGTTAGAAAACACCGGAAGGAACAAACAAGGAATAAAGAATGGTTTCACGGAAGACGGATTTCTCAAGCAGCGTGAACACCGGATAGCAGAACACCGTTATCCGAAGAGGAAGCGAAACCCTGAAGGTACGACGGAAACCCAACCACGAGAATTCCTGGACTCGAAGAAAGAGAAGAGAGCGGATTCAAATCACGTCGAGATAAGAGGAGAATAGCAGAGGGGTAAGGAGTAAAATCAGACCTATCCAGAACTATCCAACCGATTTTGGAAAATAGTTTTGACAATCTACTTCGGCCGTTAGCTAGGTTATCCTACAGGCTGGACTTGTGGGGTATCGCAACTGCTGAGCTCGATACTCAGAACACCCTCGAATCGGACCTATGCAAGTTTGAGCAAAATTCGCCAAACCCGCATAGAAACGATTCAAAGGTGCTCACCAGCACTTTCAAGGGTGGAAAACGAAGTAATAACATTACACAACAGTCCTCGATGGGACCCACAGATCAGATATATACAACAGCGACTCAAAGAGTCAAGAATACAGGTATAATATACCAAGATTCAAATCACCTTGAAAACGGTAGAGCGTCCGACTACGGACAAGAAGCAAATGGGGCTAAGAGCCCTGAAGAATAACCAATGGCGTCCATAACCCTTCCCAGGCCAAGCCGGAAGGGTAACCCTGCTAACGGCGTCGATCTCAAAACCTGCTTAACAAAAGGGGTGCCGACAAAGGGCAAAGCAGAAAACAAAGAAGGAGCGTCAAGATCGAGGCCAAGACACGGCGAGGCTAGAATTCGGCGGTCCTCGCCTACATAGGTATGGTGGACTGAGCGGCAGCATGCACTGAACAACCTATAGAGACTCGAAACTGCTGGCGTCAAACAGAGAGGGGTGAGAATGCCCTATCCGGATCCAACCTGAAGCTAACACCAAACAAACCCATCCTGGTATCTCCCCCTCGGTACCAGTCGAGGAAGTCAACCGAAGAACTCACACAGTTGGCAGTTTTATTTGTTCAGTTATCGTTGCAGCATTTACTAGTCAGGTATAGATAATCGTCCTGATAAAGTAAGCAGTGGGCACTTTTAGTTAACCATTCCGTTATAGTTACAACACTTACTAATCAGATATGAATAACATGAGATAACCCTTAAACCCAGCAGTTGTTGGTACTTTTATTCAGCCATTTCGCTAGAAGTTGCAATACTTACTAGTCAGTACAATTGTCATGAGCGACAATCAAACAAGCAATTGGGCGGTATTAATTAGCCATTCCTGTAGTTGAACTGATTACTAGTCATTATAAGTCAAATTTGTAGCAAGAAACTTTAGTTATGCTTGTCTATGATCGAGATATCAGCTCCAAGTCGTCCATATCCATGCGACACGGCCAGAAGTTTTACCCGGTGCACCAATAGCAACACACACTCGATCAGCCTCGGAAAAACCAAATCAAAACCCATCGAGGCCTTCACGACAAAGCAATCGCAGGATTCAGAAATATTTCAGGGGGCCACCCCTTAAGTAGAATCCGCAACGGAGTAAGCAAGCTCCGAGGCGGCCTCAAGGTTTGGGTGGACGGTCAGGAACGATCGGGAACCCCAAACGGGCTTGTCGACACCGGAATCGTGTCCCGATCCTAACAAGACAAGCATGCGACTCGCACAATCGTAAATAAAGCAAAGAAGCATGGCATAAGTACAGGATCGTAAATAAAACCTCAAACTAGTTTGTGGCCCCAAGAAATAAGAATGAATCAAGCTCGCTCGGGGGTCCCATATACCTCGGATGTGGATAGCGATAAATCAAGGAACAAGTATCAAGTACTCGGGGTCTTACGGGACACAAGTGGGCGTCGAAACCAAATATTTTCTATCACCCACCGATGCCTCGCTTATTCAATTTTAGTTGTTAAACAAAAATTAAAGTGACGATAAGTAAAACTAGAATCATCTCCGACATCAACATGCGGCAATACATCAAGAATCGTGGCATATGGCGACACACCGATTTTGAGCAAGCAATCATGGCGCAAGTCCAACTATCTACCAAACAACAGTAATAGGATGTGTCCAAGGCAATATAGGGCTGCACGGTATATCATGGTACTAAACTAAAGCATCGCAACACAGATAACAATAGATCAACAGGAGGGAATAAAGACTATAAAAGTAAGATAGGTAGAAAGGGGGAGATGCTCGCCTGAAAACATTGTCGAAGGTTTTCCCCCGGAGATCAGGGCGAAGCTCACATCAACTCAACGGCCTTATCCGCGAAGAACCAAAATCACTAGAAGAAACACCGGATGCACTATTTAATACAACGGCAGAAGATCGGCATGGTGCATGTATGATGAATGACATGGCAAGGTGCGATGCAATTAGGTCATATTAAGCGGAACCGGGGTCCCGACACTTAGTTAGTGGTTCAAGTTGTTTAGAACCCCCGCAATTTAAATGTTGTTTATCAAGACAAAAGATAGCACCGGTTCGCTACACAAATTTAAATGAGGCCAATAGAAGACTAGATTTGCCCGCATATGGGCCCCATATTTAATTATTAGGTGAATCGGCATAAGGCCCCCAACCCAATGACATGCATGCGAGGATGACCATATAATATGCGACAAGTTGTTATTATGTTTTAAAATAGGGTTCTCGGATAAGGGTCACACTTTAGGGTTTCGACGATCTTGGGGTTCCGGGGTTCGGGGTCGGGGCCGGACTCAGGGGTTCAGGGTTCGACGGGGTCGGCGGATTGTTCTCGCCCGGTTAGGGTCTTGGATCGGGTAGATCTTGTCGTCCGGAAGCCGGACTTGGTTCGTGCCGGGCGACGGTCCGTCTGGTCGGTGTTGATCTTGCCCGCCCGAAGATCTTGTCGATTCAGCTTCGGATTCCGTGAGGCGACCTTGACGTTCCGAAGGAGTCCTTGTCGCACGGGTCTCGCCATCGGATCCTTGAAGGAGGTCATGGCGTCGAGGAAGGTGCTTGTCGATCCGTGTCGCCGACCTTGGCGTTGGGGCGTTCTCGGTTGCGATGTCGGTCTGGTTAGGCCCGGGGTGCAAGCTTCGGTTCCGTGAAGCGATCTTGTTGAATCAAGAACATACTTGCGTTACGCCGTATCATCAAGACAAGAAATGTTGCACGAGGCCTTGATTGGGGACACGCATTTGGAGGTATGCTTGTTGATGTATTCGAGCAGATCAACCGATGGACTTGCCATGATGTCAACCAACTGACCAGGTCCTTGCTTGTCGCTGAGGATATGCCCGCATAGAACAAAGAAAAAGAGGCGGCTCGGCAGAGACGGACTAGGGGTGGCGTCGCAGGAGCGAGGTCACGGCAGGGGCGGAGTGACCAAGCCGCGAGGTGGATTGGGCGGCCGACGGAGGACGGATGGGAGCGGCCAAGTGAAGCTCGAGGAGAGCGCCATGGGCGGCGGCTGGCCTGACAGAGGGAGGAAGAGCCGGCGAGGGAGCTTGGGCGCCATGAGGGGGCTCGGGTGGTCGCCACGGGCGAGGCCGGGCCGGGTCGGGGCGTCTTGGGCGGAGAGAGGGGAGAGGCGACACGCCAGAAAGGTGGTGTGGCGAGGAGGTCGACGGGTGTCTGCTGACGGGAAGGCGATGGAGGAGGGCGGAGGAGCGGCGAGCGAGGCCGGAGCTGGGGTGCAAAGGCAGAGGATCTGGGACGGCGGGAGGGAAGGGGTCGGGGCGAGAACGGGCGGCGAGGGAGTGCAGGAGGAGGCGCCCGGGCGAGGTGGTGGCGTGGGCGCCAGGAGGAGCAGGGAAGGGAGAGAGGAGACAGAGCGCGAGGAGGCGGTCATGGGAAGAAGAACAGGGGAGAGAGAGCGCGCGGGTGGGGGGCCTGGGGTGGGGGCTCTGGGGAGGGGGGGCCGAGGGAGTTGGCGATTGGGCTGGGAGTGAGTGGCGAGAGGGGCAGCGTTGGCGAGTGGGACCCGCAGAGAGAGAAGGGGGGATGGGTACTGCGTGGTAGGGTGTGTGGGCGCGCGTGGGGTGTGTGGTGGGTGTGTGTGTTGGAGAGAGAGAGGGGGAGAGAGGGAGTGGGGTGATGTGGAGGTTGGGGATTGGATGAGGGAGAGGGCGGGGTGAGGTGGCACGATGGGAATGGCCAGGGTGATGTGGCCACAGAGGGTGGGTAGGATTTTAGGTGGGATAGGATTAGAAGGGCGGGCAGGTTTGGACCGATTGTTTTATACGGGGTGGTCGTTCGGGTCGGGCTGGCCCGTTCGACTGCCCCTACAAAAATAATATAATTTTATTTGTTTAATTGGACCGTTTGCAAACCGCTCGCGGCCAAAACAAATTATTCCGGGGACCCGGTTTTTGGTGTTTGAATTAAATATGGGGCGTTTTTAGAAAACAAACGGCTTTGAGAAAAATAGTTTTATGCGAACAATGCAAGATGATGACGATGCGATGCACAAATTCAACGCGATTTTCTAGTAGTGGTTTTGCGGGATGCCACACATAAGTAGAGGGGAGATCTCGCAGGGCTTCGCCTTAAGCCGGAGCGAGTATGGTGGACTATGAGAGAGCCTCGGTGATCTAGGGTTTAGACGCACCAAGGAGGAGAAGCTAGGACGACGGATAGGGCAAGGGGATGCCCCAACTCAGCGGCTAGGGTTTAGACCTAGGCGGCGGCAGCAGCAGGAGGTGGCGGCGCCGGCGGCTTGGGGCTAGGGTTTGCAGGGTGCAACTTGTGTGTTTGGAGGGGCAGCCCTGTCCCTCCTTATATAGGTCGAGGGGGCCGACCAAGGGGAGGGGAGTCCCTCCCCAAATCATCTTCCAAGGCCGGCGGTGGAGGGATAGGGACTTCCTCCCCAAGTAGGTTTCCTACTCTCCCTCCACCAAACAAAATGGCCGTTTGACTTTTCAAATTGGCGTTTGACTTTTCAAACTAGGATTTGATTTATCCCTTTATTTTGTTCAGAGATGACACCTAGTACATGATGCAACCATTCCAACTTGTTATGACACATTCATGTACCCTTCCCCTCCGGAGTGCCGGACATTCCGGAACCTTCTAGAACATTCCTGATGAAAACACCGGAACCATTCTCCAAACCCGAAACAGGACTTTCCTTATATGAATCTTATTCTCCGGACCATTCCGGATCTCCTCGTGATATCCCGGATCCCATCCGAGACTCCGAACAACATTCGGTCTTTTACTCATCATTCCATAACTACTCAACAACATCGAATCCTTAAGTGTGTCTCCCTACGGTTCGTGAATTATGCGGACATGACCGAGACACTTCTCCGATCAATAACCAATAGAGGAATCTGGAAATTCATATGTCTCCCACATATTTCTACGATTACTTTGCGATCGAATGAACCACTTACATACGATACCAATTTCCCTTTGTCTCACGATAGTTTACTTATCCGAGGTTTTGATCGTCGGTATCTCTGCATACCTAGTTCAACATCGTTACCGATAAGTACTCTTTTCTCGTTCTCGTGGTATGTGATCCCTTGTGAGCCAGTCACATGCTTGCAAGCTAATTGGATGACATTCCACCGAGAGGGCCCAGAGTATATCTATCCGTCATATGGATGGACAAATCCCACTCTTGATCCATGTGCCTCAACCCATAATTTCCGAACACTCAATGCCACATTTATAGCCACCCAGTTACGGTGTGGTGTTTGATGTCATCAAAGCATCCTTCTGGTAATGGTGATTAATATGATCTCATGGTCGAAGGAATTATGTTACTATGTATCAGAAAGCTTATAGCAAATGAACTATATTAAATGACTTGATCTTTATGCTACGCTTAACTATAGGAGTATGTCCATCACATCATTCTCCTAATGATATGATCCTGTTGTTAATAACATCTCTATGTTCATGATCAGGAAACCATGATCATATATTAACCAACAAGCTAGTTTAACAAGAGGCTTTACTAGGGACTCTTTTATGTTTACAAATCACACAAGTATTAATGTTTCCCGTTAATACAATTATAGCATGGTATGTAAACATTTATCATAAGCATGAAGATATGATAATAACCACTTTATTATTGCCTCTTGGGCATATCTCCAACAGTCTCCCACTAGCACTAGAGTCAATAATCTAGTTTCAAACCTTTGTGTATTCAACACCTATGGCTTTCTGGTGTCGTATGTACACGATTGCTAGTGGTCAACTGATCTCCGGATCCGACACTTCGTGTCCGTGTGTAATTGCATGTCTTTGCGTCTCACGCATCACTCATTCTCTAATGAGATGGCTTTGTACAAATTTGGTCCTTTGGTGTGACCTTTAGTTCTTTGGGGTTAAAACATGTTGATAATATTGTCGCATAATATATCTTCATAGCATTATCCCTGTGAACTACACCTAGTTTGATAACAAACTACTTGACACAAGTGCCCTCTTTTGCTGCTATAATAGCAGTTATATACTTAGCCCTTTTGTTGTAGTATCTGTCACAATATCTTAACTTTGGAACTCATCCAAATCCATTATGGAACTTACTTTCCATTATATTTTGCCACCCTTAGTTTAGATTGAGATAAACTTAATTTCTACTTTGTGACAAAACTAGTATCAATGTAGTACTTTTACAATGAACTAACCATCTATTTGTCACTTCTACATAACAATATATTCTTAGTTCTTCCAAAAGATCATAAGAATATCCTTACTATTGTTCAATGATCATCTTATGAATCATTCTGGTATATGCTCATAACATTTAGAGTATAGGACATATCTGGATTTGTACATATCACAGTATGATTGATATAAATACTCTTTGTGATTTCATACATCAAGTATCAATCTATACTTGAATCTTTGTTTCACTTACCAAGTGTCAATACACTTGAATATATCATCAATATTGAACTCATTCAATCCTTTCTGTGCAACAAGAACCTTTCTTGTAGTTTCTATATTGAACTCATTCAATACATCATCTATGTACTTTCGGCACAACCATATTAGCGTAATTTGATGCCAAATATTTGGGTTTTGCCTAAGTCTTTCATCAGGATGAAATTCTTAATATGTGTTAATAAAAGATACATCATTTCTAATCAACAATATGTCTTCCACATAATGTATTAGAAACATGTCTTAGCGCTCCCACTTAATTTCTTGCAAATGCAAGCATCTTCATCGTCTCCGACGAATTTAAACTCCTTTAACAGTTTCATCATGGTGAAGATTCCAACTCCGCGATGCTTACTTCAACCATTGAAGTTTGCATATGCTTTTAGCATCCTTTGAATTAACAAAACCCTATGGACCGCGTTATGCACATGTCCTAGGTAACAATTCTATTAGAAGAACTTGTTTTGTTTATTCAATTACCACATAACAAAATTATATGTAGTGGTTGCTACATTAATCCGTCTAGACTAAATATCGCTATGAAAGATCAAATCTTGTCATAGTCAACCTTTGAACATTGTTGTGAACTCTTTCCCAACATGTCGACTATTTCATAGATGTGCAACATCCATGTCTATTTCTTTATAGATCCAAACACAACTGTAAGGTTTTACACCTTTCTCGAGGGTCCTTCAAGTTCAAAACTTGATTTCTCCTGTATGGAACTATCACGGATTTTATGGCTTCAAGCCATTTTATGGAGTCAGGGCCCATCATCGCTTCTTTGCATGTAGTACGTTCATTATTCTCAAATAATGATTCAACCCTCAAATCTTGGTATTTGATTGTTTACTCGTCCTACTTGGTTCAACATAAACTTTGACCTTCGTAACCACAACCTTTGAGGCACGTGAGCCATGAGCATTGTTGCTGCCTCCGGAACACTTTTCGGCGCTGCGCAACTTTGCACATATAGCTAAGGTTCTTTTAACCTTATCAAAGTTCTATTGTCCTCCCACTTATCATTTCACAAAATATTCCTTCTCAAAGAAACTTGACGTTCTAAGTGACAAACACTTTTGTCTCCGATGTTATGGAGGATTACTTAACAATTATTCGAAATAACATACAAATACAGGTTCATCCGACTTTGGTTGCAAACATCTTTCTTATGCATAGCATACCAATGTTTAAGAAAGGACAACTTGGGTTTTATCCCAAACCATAACTTTTATATGGTGTCATTTCAACGGATTATGATGGAGCTCTTTTAAGTGGAAAAACGGTAGTCTCTAAAGCTTTTAATCTTTAAAATATAATGGCAGTTTTATGAATTACACCTTCGATCTTACCATGTCAAACAAGGTTTAATTACATATCTCGAATGCACCATACTCTTATGGTGTTTCGGGACATGCAAATTCACGGAACGATTCCTCAAATCTTAGGTATCATGCTAAACTTGTAACTCAAATATCTTCCTTTATGATCTTATCATAACTATTTATATTCTTGTTATAATGATTTTGCACTTCATCTTGAAAATCTTTGAACTTTTCAAATGTTTCATACTTCATCCTTATTAAGTAAATATTCATATATTCACTCAAATTTTCGGAGAAAGCATATGAAGTTGAAATCCATCGCTCTTGACTACACATAATGGACTTCATACAACAATATGTACAAGTTCCAATAAGCTAGTCATTCATTCCCTTTTGGCCTATGAACAAAGTTTTAATTATCTCTAGGAAAGTTTCACAAGCATCATTTGATCAAAAATCAAAAGACTCCAAAGTTCCATCCACATGGAGTTTCTCCATGTTTTCTTTCCAATATAATTTAAACTACGATGTCACTTCCTAAGTGTTCTTTTAATCAATTTGTCTTTCGACATTTTTAGCATTAGTTTTATGGATGTGATTTCTCCAACGAGATTTGTAAATCATCCATATTTTATGGATTGCAGCAATTATTTGAACAACCCTTTTGTTCTCATAATACCTGATAAAAACAAATCTTGAAGGCAAGCTTTGATGTTTAACGAGCAGCAGAATAACCCTTTATTTGTTCTCGATGAACATCATCACATATTCTTTTGCTAGTTACTTAGGTCATTGTAGTTCATGAATTGTGTTGTTTCGTATGACGATTCACACCAACTTCAGTATCAAATACTTAAGAACCACTGTCGTGGTGGTATCACGGCATATGCCATGGGTAGGCTAAAGTTGGGGCCGATGGACGTGGAGGAATCCGGGGAGGGATGATGCAGTGAAGACCGCACTCATATGTACAAAGAGAAATACAATGTATATTGGATTGAAGCTATCAAGTGGGGATAACACCTCCTTCTATACATCTAATCTCTTATAATCTTGCCATGCTTGTGGCTACAATCATGCTCGAGTCAGATTCTCCTATCTTTCTATCTAGATCTCTATGAGAGTGGAGGAAGAGGAAGAAGGGAGCTCCTAGTGAGCAGAGAGGGAGGAGCCCTCCGGGGCCTCTCTTCGAACGATACCCCGGTGCTCCTTATAAAGGGAGCCAGGGACAAATCTTGTTCTCTACGATCTGCATCTGGCAAAGATATTCGGCATCTTCGAGATGCTCAAGATATGCCTTGGCATCTTTGGAGATGCCAAGGCATATTCCTTAGCATATTCTTGGATGCCGATGGTATATTCCTTATGCCATGTGCCGCCTCGAGCGAGGCGTCCCAAGACCGCACACGACGCTTGTGGAGTTGTCTGATAAATGTCCTGCACTGTAAAGGTTAGGAGCACATCCGGAAGCAAATAATTAGGCATTAGGATCATTACAACTCGCCCAGATGCCACAGGGAAGTGGAAATTCTGTCCTGTAGTTGATTCGGCACGAGAACCAAGTACTCGGCCCGATCTGGTCGAGCAAAGAGGCCCACCGAGTCATATTAGTCGGCCAGACGCTGGTGACGCCGAGGGGGCAAAACCCGTGGCGGTAGGTGTGCCAACCTCGGCCCACCCGGGAGCCGGGCGACGTGGTCTGCGAGGAAGCCATGGTGGGCGAGCTGCCTACCTCGCCCACTCGGGAAGCTAAGCGGCGTGGGCGATGGGACTCACGGGCGATGTCTTGGACGCTGAGCGCCGACTCCGGGAGTTCCTATTGGTACCTCTACCGAGGGAGGAGTGATGGGCTGGTAGTTCGGCCCGAGCTGGGCTTCTTTTATTCAGCGTACATCTAGATTTTATTCGGGTTCGGCCTTGATAATTCGGCCCAGGGGAATAGGTCCAGGCCCAGACGGTTCCAACCAGGCCGAGTTATGCTTAACTCGGCCCAGGATGGTTTTATTCCTCTTTCTTTTAGCTTTTTGCGTATATTTTTACCCATTCCTTCTACAAAAACTGTTTATTCATTTACTCTGATATAATCATAGCACAACTCTGGGGTATCCGGGGGTACACCCCCGACATTAGTCCCCGAGGCCATGTGGGATTCTTAGAATCGCTCATGGGCTTTATATTTAAATATTCCCAGAGTTGTTTTCTGCCATACAATTTCCTTGTCCTATGTTTCTTGATCGCATAATATTTTTGGGCAAGTTTGTGACTCTGTCCTTCTTGGACTCTGCTCATAACCTCTCTGGGCAGGTTTTTCGACTTCTGGCCCTATTAGGCTCTGGTCATAACCCCTTTGGGTAAGTTTCTAGACTTCCGGCCTTCTTGGGCACTGGTCATAACCCCTTTGGGTAAGTTTCTAGACTTCTGGCCTTCTTGGGCATTGGTCATAACCCCTTCGGGTAAGCTTCTGGACTTCCTTACTTCTTGGGCATTGCTCTCTTAACCTCATTGGGTAAGTTTATGAGCTCTTGCCTTCTTGGGTATTGCTCTTTTAACCTCATTGGGTAAGTTACGAGTTCCTGCCTTCTTGGGCATTGCTCTTTTAACCTCATTGGGTAAGTTTATGAGTCTTGGCCTTCTTTGGCACTGCTCTTTTAACCTCATTGGGTAAGTTTATGAGTTTTGGCCTTCTTGGGCACTGCTCTCTTAACCTCATTGGGTAAGTTTTGAGCTCTATCCTTCTTGGGCATTGCTCTTTTACCCTCATTGGGTAAGTTTATGAGTCTTGGCCTTCTTTGGCACTGCTCTTTTAACCTCTTTGGGTAAGTTTTGAGTTCTAGCCTTCTTGGGCATTGCTCTTTTAACCTCATTGGGTAAGTTATGAGCTCTTGCCTTCTAGGGCTTTGCTCTTTTAACCCCATCGGGTAAGTTTATGAGTCTCGGCCTTCTTTGGCATTGCTCTTTTAACCTCTTTGGGTAAGCTATGAGTTCTGGCCTTCTTGGGCACTGCTCTCTTAACCTCATTGGGTAAGTTTTGAGCTCTATCCTTCTTGGGCACTGCTCTTTTAACCCCATTGGGTAAGTTTTGAGTTCTAGCCTTCTTGGGCATTGCTATTTTAACCTCATTGGGTAAGTTATGAGCTCTTGCCTTCTAGGGCTTTGCTCTTTTAACCCCATCGGGTAAGTTATTACCCGGGTCATCTGATCTCAAAGCCGAGTTACTTTATTTAAAATTGAATTTATGTCTTGAGTCTGAGTTATCTGACTCAGATCCGAGTCTTCTGACTCAAATCCGAGTTAACTCATCCTAAATCCGAGTTACTTTACTCAATTTTGGCTTGCATCCCGAATCTGAGTCTTCTGACTCAAATCCGAGTTAACTCATCCAAAATCCGAGTTACTTTACTCAATTTTGGCTTACATCCCGAATCTGAGTCTTCGACTCAAATCCGTTAACTCATCCAAAATCGAGTTACTTTACTCAATTTTGGCTTGCATCCCGAATCTGAGTCTTCGACTCAAATGAAGTTAACTCATCCAAAATCCGAAGTTACTTTACTCAATTTTGGCTTGCATCCCGAATCTGAGTCTTCGACTCAAATCCGAGTTAACTCATCCAAAATCCGAGTTACTTTACTCAATTTTGGCTTGCATCCGAATCTGAGTCTTCGACTCAAATCAAGTTAACTCATCCAAAATCCGAGTTACTTTACTCAATTTTGGCTTGCATCCCGAATCGAGTCTTCGACTCAAATCGAGTTAACTCATCCAAAATCCGAGTTACTTTACTCGTTTTGGCTTGCATCCCGAATCTGAGTCTTCGACTCAAATCAGGTTAACTCATCCAAAATCAGTTACTTCACTCAATTTTGGCTTGCATCCGAATCTGAGTCTTGACTCAAATCGAGTTAACTCATCCAAAATCCGAGTTACTTTACTCAATTTTGGCTTGCATCCCGAATCTGAGTCTTCGACTCAAATCAGTTAACTCATCCAAAATCAAGTTATCTATTCGCCACGATATTGCTTGTCTTGGCGTGATGACGATAATTTGCCTTTGATATAGATTAGATATAGATCCAGATTAAGCTTTGGGACATGATAATAGGGCTAACCGCTCAGAGATCTGATTCGAGACGTAGATATGAGATATAGGTTCGTGATATGATAAGCTGACCAATATTTATCGAGATATGGGATAATCTGGCAAGATGGTGAGATATCCATTCGAGTCATAACATAACCCGCAACTCGGTGAATCAATAAAGCTTACTGAATTAGAGACACAATTAGTACTCCGAGTCTGAATACCAATCCGAATTATAAAGTACCCTGGCAAGCTGAATCAAATGTTAGTCCGAATTAGAGACAACTTACTGAGCTGAGTTAAGAATTAATTCAAAGTATAAACAAATTGACTTCAAGTTATATTTCAATCAACAAGTAAGATGATTCAACTTATGGCCGAGTTAATGGGAATCTTTGGTGAGTGGTGAGTTAACGGGTAATCCAAAACATAAACTAACTGACTCAAAATCTATCTGAATCACAAATAAGATGATTCAACCTTTGGCCGAGTTAACATATAATCTGGATGGAGTACAGATCCAAATCAATATAATGCTCTCTTAATCTAAAGGTGACTCTACGGATTAGTTGACTAGTCCCCGGGTTGAGTTATTCTCTCCCTGGGATGAAGGATTGAGTGTAGGTGGCTGAGTTACTTGGCACTTACAGCATACTTGGAGAAGTGTTTGGGTGAGTTTTGCTAGGTCATACCTGCCTTGCTGAGTTACTTGGTACTTACAGTAATCTTGGAGTAGTGCTTGAATCCTTCCTGCTAAGTCTTACCAGCTTTGATGAGTCAGACTTGTTCTCTGTTGACTTGCTGAGTCTTACAGTAAGCTTGAGTTATTCTCTATTGACTTGTTGAAGCTGAATGAGCCCTATGAGGAAGAAGTTGATGAAGATGCTCCCGTCCGGATGGAAACCCAACCAACGCCACTAGAAAGCCCCACGGTGGGCGCCAAATGTCGTGGTGGTATCACGGCATATGCCATGGGTAGGCTAAAGTTGGGGCCGATGGACGTGGAGGAATCCGGGGAGGGATGATGCAGTGAAGACCGCACTCATATGTACAAAGAGAAATACAATGTATATTGGATTGAAGCTATCAAGTGGGGATAACACCTCCTTCTATACATCTAATATCTTATAATCTTGCCATGCTTGTGGCTACAATCATGCTCCTGGAGCTGTATCTCCTATCCTTCTATCTAGATCTCTCTATGAGAGTGGAGGAAGAGGAAGAAGGGGAGCTCCTAGTGAGCAGAGAGGGGAGGAGCCCTCCGGGGGCCTCTCTCTGAACGATACCCCTGGTGCTCCTTATAAAGGGGAGCCCAGGGGACAAATCTTGTTCTCTACGATTGGCATCTTCTCAGCATATTCCGCATCTTCGGAGATGCTCGGATATGCCTTGGCATCTTGGAGATGCCAAGGCATATTCCTTAGCATATTCTTGGATGCCGATGGTATATTCCTTATGCCATGTGCGGTCTGAGGCAGGCGCCCCAAGACTGCACGACGCCAGGAGTTGTCTGGATAAATGTCCTGCACTGTAAAGGTTAGGAGCACATCCGAAGCAAATAATTAGGCATTAGGATCATTACAACTCGGCCCAGATGCCACAGGGAAGTGGAAATTCACTGTCAGTAGTTGATTCGGCTGGAGAACCAAGTACTCGGCCGATCTGGTCGAGCAAAGAGGCCCAGCCGAATCATATTAGTCGGCCCAGGACGCTGTGTGACGCTGAGCAGGGGCAAAACCCGTGGCAGGCCGAGCTGTGCCAACCTCGGCCCACCCGGGAGGCTGGCGACGTGGTCTGAGGAAGCCAGCGGTGGGCAGCTGCTACCTCGGCCACTGGGAAGCTAAGCGTGGGCGATGGGACTGTGGGCGATGTCTTGGCGATCTTTGGGCCGACTCACGGAGTTCCCTCTTGGTACCTACTGGAGCAGGGAGGAGTGATGGGCTGGTGGTAGTTCGGCCCGAGCTGGGCTTCTTTTATTCAGCGTACATCTAGATTTTATTCGGGTTCGGCCTTGATAATTCGGCCCAGGGGAATAGGTCCAGGCCCAGACGGTTCCAACCAGGCCGAGTTATGCTTAACTCGGCCCAGGATGGTTTTATTCCTCTTTCTTTTAGCTTTTTGCGTATATTTTTACCCATTCCTTCTACAAAAACTGTTTATTCATTTACTCTGATATAATCATAGCACAACTCTGGGGTATCCGGGGGTACACCCCCGACAACCACATTGTTTAATAAGCAAAGAATATAGCCATAACATGTATATCATCTATATACTTAAACTGAACAATTCTAGTCTTTTCTTTTCTACCATATATTAATGAGATTCTCTTTCAGTATTTCCTTTTCTGTTTGAAAGAATCTATCAACATCAATAGTGGAGTCATACATATGACACATAGTCCAAAGCGTGTATAATTAAATACCAATGTCTTTGGACTTGCACTTTGAAGTAGATCACCATCATCAAATGTTTGGTGTGCTTTCAAATTCCATTCTTTAGTAATCTCTTGGTGTGGTAAATATTTTACCTACATCATATTCACCCTTATCATGGAATTATTCATGATCAAGCTACTTTTAGCTTATAAAGATGAATCGCGAGTATAATGTTGCTCTCCAAAACCTTTTGGAGGATTAGGACAACTAGTGTCTCCAACCTTTTGCAAATTCTCATCAAATATGAGAACATGACTTTTGCCATATTATACTCTATCATGTTGCAACCAAAACTTCGTTTCAGATATCATAATATCTTCCACACATCATGGTTTCTGAAACAACTCTTTCAGATCCTAGATAACCTTGATATTAAGACAATCCTTTGAATATCAAGAATCATGGAGACAAACATGATACTCATACACTAACTCTTGGAATTTTCACTCGATTTAATACCGGTTATTAAACTTCATGGAGTAATGAACTTCTTGAAAGTTTGCAATAGGGCTTTTAAACTTTAGATTAACACTTCAAAACAATACGATGCTTTGTAAAGTAACTAACGTGAATTCTATAGTTCTATCATCTCAATTATAACTAAGCGCAAGGTGGTAAACGGATGCCAATGACTACAACAATTATGCAAATTCACTTTGATTTAATTTATGATAAATAGTGTTCAACTTTTAATCATATTGCCGTTGAACTCCCACTCAAAACAATATCCCTCACATTGTTTTGGTGATCACACGAACCAAATCCACCACATCAAAACCGATCATCACGAGAGTTGATGTAGCTTTAATGGCGAACAATCAACATGTTCATCATATCTACTATATGACTCATGCTTTACCTTTTGGTGATCCGTGTTCCGAGACCATGTCTGTACATGCTGCAAGATGCAAAGTACACATCCTGCAAGGTTAGCCGGGGCCGCTTCATCCCACCATCATGCAAGATGCAAAGTACACAAGAAGCAATCGACAACAAAAGCATCAACGCCCACAATGACCATTGTGTTCTACTCGTGCAACATATCTACATATAGACACGGCCCTGATACCACTGTAGGGTTTCGTAGCATGGAAAACAAAAAATTTCTACCGCATGAACACACAATCAAGATCTAATCTATGATCAAGCCATTATCTATCTACTAGATTGTAGCAACGAGTGGATAGAATACTAACCCTCGAAGATCCAAAGCGGTTAACGAGAGCAGATTCTCGTGGGTGATGTAGTCGTACTCTTGACGATCTCAAGATCGTGTAGACGATCCTTCCGGCGCTGCGTTCGGCGCCTTGATCGGTCACACGTTAAATTTCGATGAAGACCTTCCTCTCCCTTGTTCCAGCAGGCAGCGGAGGTTGTAGCACTCTCCTCGTGATTCCGGCAGCACGACGGCGTGGTACCATAAGTAGAGGGGAGATCTCGCAGGGCTTCGCCTTAAGCCGGAGCGAGTATGGTGGACTATGAGAGAGCCTCGGTGATCTAGGGTTTAGACGCACCAAGGAGGAGAGGCTAGGACGGCGGCTAGGGCAAGGGGATGCCCCAACTCGGCGTCTAGGGTTTAGCCCTAGGCGGCGGCAGTAGCAGGAGGTGGCGGTGCCGGCGGCTTGGGGTTAGGGTTTGCAGGGTGCAAGTTGTGTGTTTGGAGGGGAAGCCCGGCCCCTCCTTATATAGGTGGAGGGGGCCGGCCAAGGGGAGGGGAGTCCCTCCCCAACTCGGCTTCCAAGGCCGGCGGTGGAGGGAGAGGGACTTCCTCCCCAAGTAGGTTTCCTACTCTCCCTCCACCAAACAAAATAGTCGTTTGACTTTTCAAATTGGCGTTTGACTTTTCAAACTAGGATTTGATTTATCCCTTTATTTTGTTCAGAGATGACACCTAGTACATGATGCAACCATTCCAACTTGTTATGACACATTCATGTACCTTCCCTCCGGAGTCTTGGGACATTCCGGAACCTTCTAGAACATTCCCGATGAAAACACCGGAACCATTCTCCAAACCCGAAACAGGACTTTCCTTATATGAATATTATTCTCCGGATCATTCCGGATCTCCTCGTGATATCCCGGATCCCATCCGAGACTCCGAACAACATTCGGTCTTTTACTCACCATTCCATAACTACTCAACAACATCGAATCCTTAAGTGTGTCTCCCTACGGTTCGTGAATTATGCGGACATGACCGAGACACTTCTCCGATCAATAACCAATAGAGGAATCTGGAAATTCATATGGCTCCCACATATTTCTACGATTACTTTGCGATCGAATGAACCACTTACATACGATACCAATTTCCCTTTGTCTCATGATAGTTTACTTATCCGAGGTTTTGATCGTCGGTATCTCTGCATACCTAGTTCAACCTCGTTACCGATAAGTACTCTTTTCTCGTTCCCGTGGTATGTGATCCCTTGTGAGCCAGTCACATGCTTGCAAGCTAATTGGATGACATTCCACCGAGAGGGCCCAGAGTATATCTATCCGTCATAAGGATGGACAAATCCCACTCTTGATCCATGTGCCTCAACCCATAATTTCCGAACACTCAATGCCACCTTTATAGCCACCCAGTTACGGTGTGGTGTTTGATGTCATCAAAGCATCCTTCCGGTAATGGTGATTAATATGATCTCATGGTCGAAGGAATTAGGTTACTATGTATCAGAAAGCTTATAACAAATGAACTATATTAAATGACTTGATCTTTATGCTACGCTTAACTATAGGAGTATGTCCATCACATCATTCTCCTAATGATATGACCCTGTTGTTAATAACATCTCTATGTTCATGATCAGGAAACCATGATCATATATTAACCAACAAGCTAGTTTAACAAGAGGCTTTACTAGGGACTCTTTTATGTTTACAAATCACACAAGTATTAATGTTTCCGGTTAACACAATTATAGCATGGTATGTAAACATTTATCATAAGCATGAAGATATGATAATAACCACTTTATTATTGCCTCTTGGGCATGTCTCAAATAGTATCATCAGAGACAACGGGGGGAACGAGAGGCTCGTCTCGCCGAGGTGAGGCGTTAGTCGGCCCTGGAGGAGAATCACCATGAGGAGGGCTAGGAACCCGAGCATCTTTAGGAGGCGACGGCGAGGGCGGCCGAGTAGTATGAGACGTCATACTCGGACCGCTAGGCTTTGCGGCAAGTGGAGCTCTGCGGGAAAACAAAAATTAATTCGGAGATAGAAAGAGAGAAACAAGAAATACAAATGAAAATATCAACGGAAACTTACCCTGTAACTCTAGGCATAGCCTTGCGCCTCGGAATATACTGGGAGGATTTCTCAGTTCGCTTCCTAGGGGCAGCATCGGAAGGATTCGACGATGCAGCACACTTTTTGGAGGCAACAGGGGCCTCTGAAGCGAGAGGATCCACCTCATGCACCTGACCAACCTGATTAGCTGAGAAAGTAGGAGCCGAAAACGCGTAAGAGATAGGCACCACGACAACTACTTCAAGAATTTGGACGTCGTCCGAATCACCTTCATTAGCGGGGGCCGAGGTCTTGCTCCGGGTGTGGACAGGAGCGGTTTCCGGCTTAGGAATAAATTCCTCCAGATCAGGTTCTCCGTTGTCCGGAGTATTGCGGTCAGCAGTCCAAGGAAGAGCCAAAACCTCGGCATCTTCTGTGGTTTGCTCTGCAAATCTCTGTGAGAAAAGCAAACAAAAGTTAAGAAAAGAATAAAGGAAAGATAATTCGGATGAAACTACCCATGTTCAACTTACCCGAGGAGGAGGATTCCCATGAGAGAAGGTCTTCACTCCCCACTTCCATTCCTCGAGCATCTTAGTCTTGAAGATAGCCCGGACACGTTTATAAATCTGGTAGTCGTCAAGATCAACCGTAGAAACTCGGTTGGGATCCAAAGGACCACTCATGTATCAGATCTTGTGGGTACGAAGTTGGAAGGGGCAGATTCGGCTGCTAACAAACGCAGTCATCAAGTCTTAACCTCGGAGCCCCGCTCGAATCAACTCTTTAAGCCGTAGCTCGAACGCCTCGGCAAGAGCATGTGTATTCCTTGGATTATAGAGCCAGTTCTTCTTCAAAGGAGGACCGATGGAGGAAGCAGGGATCCGAATCTTGTCTTCTGCTCCGGTATTCTTGACATAGAAAAATGATCTATGCCATTTTTTACAAGACTCAAGACCCGCAACACGGGGAAACACAGAGTTTTTTCCAGGAGTAATAGAGGCGGCCCCACATTGGGTTAGAGATTTCTCGTAGGGACGGGGAGATTTATCCGGCACTACGTTAGCTCGGATCTGGAAAAATTTAGACCATACGTCTATGGATGGCCAAAGGCCGAAGTATCCATCCGAAGCCGAGATAAAGGCCGAGAGAGAAGCTACGACGTTAGCCGATAGATGATGCGGCTGAAGGCCGAAGTAATCTAAGAAACTCCTAGCAAAATCACTAAGAGGGAGGCCGAATCCTCGAGCAAAATGAGACATGAAGACTACGTATTCGCTCTCATCTAATATTGGAGAAGATTCTTTGCCGGGTAAGTTTACCTCGGCGAGTGACCGTGGAGCCTTGCCAGGAGCCCGTTCCGGACCCGCCATATGCTCCTCTTCCCCGACAAGGGCGCCGCTAGCGGAGCTAGACATAGGTTCGTCGGAGGAATCGACGGAAGAATAGCTAGAGGCGGGGAGAGGCTTGGAAGTGCAGAGCCCCGTCGCGACGGCAACAGACGCGGCGGCGGAGCTGAGAAAGAACCTCCACGAGAAATTGAAGAAAATGAGAAGAGCACCTAGGGAAGAAACTTAGCGGCGGCGCTACGGAGAGGCACACCGGCGAAAACGCGAAGGCGGGTGCGCGGCGGCGAATACGCGAGAGACAGAGAGCTTCGGCATTGCCGTCGAGGAAGAACTGCGGTGGTGTAGGAGCGCGAACGACTGCAACGGCGCTTGGAGGAGGACGAAGGGAGTGGGGAGGGGAAAAGTGAATCGACCCAACCCCACTCCCCTCCTTATAACCACGTAAAGTGAGCGGTAGTGGGATCGTGGTTGTGCCACGGTAACTAGATAATCGCGTGTATCACCCACCCGCAGACGGAGTGTGGAGCCACAACAAGGGCCACACGGCGCGGGAGGAGATCAAGCAATCTGACCGTTGCGTTTATCGAAGCGTCACTGCGCCGATGGGATGGGCGCAGTAATCACTGTAGCATGTCAGTGAGCGTTGTAGCAGTACAACAAACTAGGCGGCGGTAATGATTAGTACACGTAGGATGAGGCTTACTCAAGAAGCTAAGTCGATACCCCGGAAAACGGGGATGACCCGGAACATAACTCATACTTCGGGAAGAGAGGATAAACAAAAGATGGATAGCAGAAAGGGAGCGACGGACTTCAGACAAGAAATGAGAAAGAATGAGTGTCTGGAAACTGATGTGGCCCGACCGAGGTATCCGGCAGGACCGCACCAGCTTCGGGGACTAATGTTGGGGGGATGACCCTAGGTAGGGTCAAGATAGTGGAAACAAGGAAGGAACCTGTCTTACTGAGTGATGAGTTATAACTTAATTCAGCCGAGTTATGCAGGGCTCGGCCGAATAAGGCATGGCTTAGCTAAAATCGAGTGATCAATACCTCACTCGGACGACGTATGAGCTAAGTCGGCCGAGTAAGGTTGATCATCTCATACGCAGGTGAAGGCCGAGCCGACTTATGCGACGCAAGGCCGAGTAATGGAAAGCTTGCAGGAGAAGGAGAAGGATCCTAGAGTCAAACGCTAGCTACTGGCTAGGAGGAATCTACACAGGGCCAAGCACTAAAGACAAGGAGCAGAGCTACAGAGGGACAGACAAGCGTCACGGAGGTGACAGTGGGCAAACCCGAGGCTCACATGTGGGGTTCTGGGTCTTTGTCGTTGATAGAAGGGAGACACGAAAAGAGCTCCGCCGAGTTACCACTTTGGGACAAGCATATTCCAAGAATATGCTTGCCATATCATCCCTAGGAGCATCCAAGGGACCCCTTTATAAGGAGGGACAAGGCTTCCTGAGAGAGGGATCGATTCATTTAACACTAGAGGACTCGTGTAAGAGCTTTCTTCCTTCTCCCTCTGATACAGCTCTAGGAGCACTTGTAACTCGATTGAGGAGAAATAAAGATCCATGTTCTAGTCTTTTGTGTGTAGAAATCACTATATCTTCCCTCCCCAAATCCCACTAGCATCCATTAGCCCCATACTTTAGCCTATCCATGGCATCTGTCGTTCCACCACCACGACATCTATATCAATATAGATAACATGATCTAGGTTTCGTCTTACATCTAACGCAATGCTTGCAGACTTGGTTGAAATATGAAATTTCACAACTTCTCTTCTATTATGAGGAATTTCATAACCTAATTCATATTCCTTAGTCATGAAATTGTTTTAGCTTATTATTCGCTTCCATGCATGATGCACTGGAATAAACTATCGTGGGTATCTTAAATTTAATATCTTATTTTTTATCATTCATAACTTCTACAAAAAATATTACATAGATCTCCAATTTGGTGGCATGATTTATTTTTTAAACATAGTACTGTGAAAAATAAGAATACCATTTGTACATTTGCTAATTATATATAAAAGAATATAGTTTTATGTAGTTTTTGTATGTTGTAAAGTATTGGATTGGTCTTAAATAGCCACATTTGCCGCATTGGTTTTTTGGTATGTTGTTGAACATTAAAATAATCAAGTGTGTAATCTCTTGCCCTCATTATCAAATGAAGAATGTAAAGTAAAGCAAAATAATATAATTATGAAATTAAAAGATATTAAATGGTGTCACAAACTGAATATTGAATAAAAAATAATTTGTATTTGTTTTATCATAAAAAACTCATATTCTATAGTGTGTGTAGATCTAATCATACAAACAGTAGCTTCAACTATAGTTATCATGTATTTTGGACTATCGATAAGGTTCTGATAATCTCAAAGACTTATCGGTTAATGTGGTGTCTACATCTATATTTAACTTCGTAAGTTTGTAAAGTTTGAAAATACACTTGTTGCAATAGCATTTATCCATGAGGCCGACAATAGTTGGGAGAAACTATGCAGAAAAAAATATAAGAATGTTAGGACAAACATAATAGTAAATACATGCTAGTATAAACCCCAAAACCAAATCCAAAGAGAGTATAGAAAAGAAAGCACCTCATGCACTAATATTGAAGTTCAAGATTCATGGTTTACTCATTTTTTTTGCTTCATGTATTTTCTTTATAGATCAAGCAAGTAGAAAATTATAACATGTATATTACATAGTTTGTTCGTCAGTTAAGATAACGTTGGTGAGTTCACAAACAATTTTCATAGCAAACATAGTAATATGGTTTTCATATAAAACAAATATTTTATAAGCATTATGAGTCGGAGTTAGGAAGGGTTGGCCATATAATGTTTAGGAGTAATACTGAGATTCATGTTGTAGAAGTAGTATGTATTGAATTTTCAATCTTATAGTTACATTATTAGCAATCATCATGTGCACATCTATATATACCCAAAGACCATGGAGCAAAGGGAGTATCTCCCATATGTGTATGCTCTTCGTGGCACTCACTATACTATTGTCAACAGTTTACCAGTACTTCAATGGAGTTTTATAATATTATTTCCATATATATATTAATAATTAAATATTAAGATGCAAACCAACTTGTGGTTGAGTAGCTAGAAGGGTGGTTGTAGCCTAGCCCACCAGAGTTCAAACCTCGGGTTTGATATTGTATGTTGTATAAAAGGTGGAATATTGTTTTAGTGGGTGTCAATTGATCCTATTTTTACATGCTTAGACAGTTTTGGTGCATAGTTTAGTATGTCATTTGTGATGATTTTCTAAAGTAGTATGTACACCCAAACTGTTAAAAATTAGATAGAACATAAGCTCAAACATGTGCAAGTATAAAGCCCAAGAAAAATGCATAAATGAAGTATTCCATGGATTACGCACCGAGACATGTGTTCTGTTCCAGGCCATCGACATAGCTGATCCGCTAGGAATTGGACGGGCTACTTCTCTCATTCACTGACTTAATGGATCAAAACAATATCTGAATTGAAAACTTACCAATTGTTGTAACACGGGCTATGTTCGGCGATTATGCCAAGCCAATTAAGGCTCTTTTTGGGACAGCTCCGCTCCACTTCACATCACTCCAAGTCTAAACTCCACTTCTGTTTAGGGACTCTGAGTAGTAAAATATGTTTGGGAGAAAAATTAGCTTCAGATCCAGATCAGTGGGATTTTTTTTTTGGCCTATCAAATCTAATAGCAGCGATCCTAACATATATTATAACTTTCTTTCAAGTATCGGTGATTCACATACAGATTATTATTTTTTATACATGATGTTCTACATGGTGATTTTGCCTAGTCTACTACACGTTAATTGGACCATGTCTCCTAGACGTGATCGGCAAAACAAAGACTCGCTTTTTAATCTGAATGTACGTGATAATCATAACATCAATTCTCCACACAAAATACGGCATAAGTTGAGTTGACGATACAAAAGGACAAGAAAATTCGAAAGTCATTCTCCTAAATTGAAAAAGAGACATGATATATCACCATGAAGTAGCAATATCCTTCGCTAGCCTGTTGCAGAAGACATCCATTGTTGTCTCGTTCTCTTTGTAACGTCGATCCATCGAACGCACTTTGAGAAATTGCGTACTTTCGATACCTTGATGGAATAGTTGGCACATAATCCGGGTCTCGGTCGCACCTTTGAAAATGCCGATCTTCACTTTGATGCTCGCGCACGTAGTTGTGAAGCACCAGGCAAGCTGCCATAATCATTTTTTCTTCTCCATCGAATAGCTAGGCATCTTTAGTAAGATCCGCCACTTCATTTTTAGCACGCCAAAGCATCTCCCAATCACATTCCGCACCAACGAGTGAACCTTATTGAACTCAGGGACATGATACCTTTCACCCTTGTATGGAGCAAGGTATCCTGGCCAATTAGGATAACTGGCATTAACCAGATAATACTTTCCTGCAACCCAAATACAAAACTAGTTATATTATAAAAAAATTAGAGCAATAAATCAACATAGTTTGGTGCAATAAATTTACCTTTCGGAGAATGCGGAAAGATAATATTGTCTACTCGCATGGCATGATATAACACACTTGTATCATGCATGGCACCTGGCTGTCCAATGGATGTGTATATAAAGAGCATATCAAAATCACAAATCGCCAACACGTTTTGAGATGGAATGCCTGTCCTCCTAATGTATCTTACTGATTTTTCACCAGCGATTGAAGCACGGATGTGGGTACCATCCAGTGCATCAATGCAATATTTGAGATGTGGATAAGCTCGTCTATCGTTTCTAATCCTCTTATGGACAACGCGGAAGTTTGGGTCCTTTGGTTTCAAATAACGAGTGGACATCTTAATAACACATTGAAGAACCTCACCAAACTTCCGAATTATGGTCTCATCGGAGTGCTTGAACCTATTTTGTGTCTTCCGGTTTGACTCACATCCTCCAACATTCCATAGAAAAATTGCAAGTGCCTCATGACTACTCAAATCAGTGGATGTGGTTAGGATGTACTTGCTCACCAACAAATCGTGAAGGTCAAAGAAGGTATGGTTATTTACACGCAACATCCTATAGGTATCTCCCGGAGTTGACAAAGTCTCTCTCAACCAGCCCATTCCACTGAGAATAGAAGTTCTTGGGTTTGCCTTGTCCAAATATGTATCACAGTAGAGGGCACCAATATTTCCCACACCAACATATATAACATTCAGAGCTTGAGCGTGCTGATGAATAACTAGCACTCGCTCGTCATCATCTACACCATCGCTATCACTATCCGACGACATCTATACACATATAGATAAAGCATTAGAATGAAAAGTAAATTTAATTTACATGAAGATAAAAGACATTCAACACATATATGGAGAACAAAAACGGAATACAAGTATAGAAAAAAGAACACACTAGTAGGACAGTATGGAATATATAAATAAGTTCTCAACCATATTTTGATCAAACAATATTACAAAGATAATTTACCCAACACCAATAAAATCATCATCACATAAACCGCACACACTCAAATAGGGCCAGAGCTACCATACTTGGCCACATATTTTCTTAAGCCAATTAAGACGATCTTGTGGCCCTGGCATATGGAGGAACATCTCCCTTTGCTCCTTTTTAACGAACAACTCTGTGGCAATGAAATTCTCATCACTACCGATAACCCCACCACACTCAACAACCAAGTCCATCACGGATTTCACAGTGCATGTGTCATCTTTCTTGGCGTAAGACTCTAATGATGCTTGAGTCTTCTCAGCCAAAATAGCAAGTTTTTTAATTTCCTGCATCACTTGAGATGTCTTCATCTTCTTTGACTTGTTGCCTACGATCTTTGCTGGTCTTTTCCCTTTTGAATTTCCAGGAGACTCATCTATCTCATCAATATCAATACTATCCTCTCCATCAAGATCTTCTTCAAAGGTTGGTTTGGGCAAATCTCCGGATG
This sequence comes from Avena longiglumis, assembly GCA_030063025.1. NCBI lineage: Eukaryota > Viridiplantae > Streptophyta > Magnoliopsida > Poales > Poaceae > Avena > Avena longiglumis. Next base: position 497,194,393 of record CP125974.1, on the reverse strand, counting down.
TTGGACACCAGTGATCACTTCCATCGTTATTGATATCTTCAAACATAACCTTTAGATGTTCCTCATTGCGAATACCTTGCTTTTGAAACCTACCACAACCTGGAATGTCCTGTTAAAAAATCAAACGATTATTATGACGAATAATAAATTGAAAACATTATTGCAATGCACATTACAAAAGAGACACTTACAATTCTGGCTTTCTTCCACCACTCTTTGTCTTGTTCGAAGGTTCCCTTTGTATGGTCCCATCCAGCACCTGTTTGTTTAAGCAAACTTTTCCATATGTTATACTCCTTCTTGAGCTTGTCCCGTTTGTTCTTGAGTTGTGATTTCTTTAACTGGATACCCGTCTTATCATTAAATCTCCTGGCTACCTCCTCATATCCAAGGTTTTTCAAGTGGGTGCTCGATCGATTCCCACGACCAACTTCCTCGGCAAATAACTCAGTAACTATACTAGTATGGTCATCAGTCCAAGCAATGGCAGCCATTCTTCAAAAACATTATTTTCATTTGTTACTCTCCAACTCATCTCATCTATATCTTAACAGAATATCCAAACACCATATGTGCACCATATAAAAATCAATACACCAATAAAAACAATACCAAATCATGCATATACTGTTCAACCATGTATTCAACATTTAACTGAAGTTGTTTCTTACTTGCTAGTGGAATCTCGTAGTACCATATTGTGAATCAACAAAAAAAAGTACCAAAACTACTGTTCAATATCTTGGTACTGTCCAATAACTTGCTATTGTTCGATACACCATCTAGTGTCTAATCTACACCATCTAGTGTCTAATCTGCACGTACAGACTATATCCAATACACCATCTAGTGTCTAATATACATAGTATAATGCGAGATATTCATAATCTACAGACCAATATCCATAAACTCACAAACCACTGTTTCAATTTGCATATAGAAAAAACTACATATGAGATCAGTAGTAGAACAATCATAGGAAGGCAAAGAAGAAATCAATCTAGGTATACCTGATGGCTCCTTCGGCTATGAGAAGCATCGGGTGGGATTTAACAGGGGCTCCGGTGACCTTGTGAGAAATCGATCTAGCAAAAATTGTCCTAGTGAAAAATCAATCTAGCAAAATTGTCCTGCAGTACGGATTTTATAGGGGCTCCGGCGACCTCCTTGTGAGAAGACCGGAGAGAGCAGGCCGGGCGTAGGGGAGAAGGGCGGGCGGAGTGAGCAGGCAAAGGGAGAAGATCAGGAGTCAGAGAGCAGGCCAGGCAGAGGGGAGAAGGAAGTAGGGGACATGGGCGTATGGCGGCACAGGAAGATGCGAGAGGGTGGTAGCCTGGGCGCTGAGCAGCTTCTCAGGGACGAGTCAACACGCCAAGGAGGTGGCGGCGTGCCCTATTTCCATCGCGGGAGAGAGAGAGAGAGAGAGAGAGAGAGAGAGAGAGAGAGAGAGAGAGAGAGCTGCTGGCTTGTTCGGTTGAGATGAGCGAGGTAGGGGGTCCTTTTCAGAAGGATGTGATCGGTTCGGCTAGAAGATGACTAACGAAGGGCATTGGTGGGTAAATTATTTCCAACTCTAGGTGAAGTGGATCCGGTGAAGCACCTGATGGCTCGCTTCAGAAAATTGTACTAGGAGACAGGGTAGTTTCACTTCACCTAATCGGTGGAGTTTGTGTGTTTGGGATAGCTTCACCTGATCCACTGTTAGATTGGTGAAGTGGAGCTGTCCCAAACACAGACTAAATGGATCTCTGCGTTCCATGTTCAAAAAAACAGATGATGCCGCAAGTTCCGGATTGAAGTTTTATCCTTGAAAATAATTATGCTGCATGGCATGGCTTTGCTCATGGTAGTTTATGTTCCGACTTAGATGAATGCAAACACTTGCTGTAACATACTATCACCGTCGGATGTCCAGTGTCGATGGATTGTCGAACGACCGGAGTTGATGGAGCGGAAGCCGCGCACCCTCGTGAGGTGTGGTAGAGATAAGAATTAGTCTCGGATTATAAAGGTACGGTACCCTCAGCCGGACTGCCGGAGGTGTTGTCGGCGGTAGTCACGGATCCTCGTGACACGTGAGGCACATGAGAGAGAAAAATACACGACTAGGCAGCGGACATCCGTTAAATTGTCGAACCTGGCGGACGGCTCGAACCTGGCGGACCGCTCACCGACGGCACACCTAGCCAAAGGAGCGCATGCATGCATTGATTAGGGATAGTTTAGCTGATAATAAAAATGCCAGAATTAAATCCAAAAATTTAAGAATTTAATCTTCTTAGGTCAAATCATTTATCTGATTTTGAATCCGTTTTTATAACTAGTCATGCCTAGGGATAACAATGGATACCCATAACCCACGTACCTGCCGGGTAAAAACCCAATAAAAGTACGGTTATGAAACAAAATATTATACATAGGTTTGTAAATAGAAAAATATTATACCCATTGGATAGAGCAAGTACCGATATGGGATTATAGAACCCATACCCATATATCCATTTACCCATCTAAATTTGACAAGTGGCCATCGTAATATTTTAAACTACTCCCTCAGACCTATATTAGTTGACTCCAATTTGGATGAATCTATCACAAAAACTTGTCTAGATACATTTAAATTAAAGTCAACTAATATGGGTCGGAGGGAGTACTTAATTTCCCCCAATCATGTTTTCACGTTGCTAGGCTAAACCTCACGCTTTACAGTCTCACAATCTGGTAGGTTATTGAGGGTTAGATCCCTATATATTTTGATTGTTTCATCTCTTGCAAAATATTTTATCAATTTGATGTGTTGTAAACATGGATATTTTTACCCACGGGTACTCATTTACCCTATCGGGTGACGGGTATAGGAAAAACTTGTACCAGTTGACGGGTAAGATTAAATGCGACGGGTACGGGTATGGGATGGCTCTACCCGTACTCATACCCTGTGGGTGCCATCCTAGTCATGCCGAGATCTTTAAAACTAGATCTCATGTTGATATATTTTGACAAAGTTTTTTTCAGGTCTAAAAGTTATTCATCCGTCACATTGTGAGTTTTCTAGTCAATAGTACTCCCTCCGTTCCGAAATATAAGACATTCTAGCTTTGTGAAACGAATGTATCTAGACACCTTTTAGGGTATAGGTTCGCTCCGAACCTCTACGAACCTATACATTAAAAGACGTCTAGATACATTTGATTCACAAAGCTAAAACGTCTTATATTTCCGAACAGAGGGAGTATATATTACCTACACTATAAAACATGTTGTGTGAAGCTTCTTTTACATGGATATAAGAAAATACCCATCCGTCGTTCTGAGAATTATATAACTTGGCCGGCATTCCGACGGCCTGCACGAGTATCCCACGTTATGCTATGGCCAAATAACATGATATTTTTTGCCCTAAAAGTTACACACGGTAACATTAAAGTTATCCAGGCTTCAATACATAATTTATCTATCATATAACATATAAGTTATTCATCATTATAAAAATTTATCCACAGATAAAATATAAAAATTTATATGATAAATAACTTGGCCGGTGCTATTGCACATAATTTTTTTTTTGAGACCACAAGAGTCCTATTGGGAGACGTCTTAACTGTCAAGCTCCATGCACTAGCCAACGCAACCAAAAGTCCGAACTGATGGAAAGGGCTAGTGCAATTCACTTATACACTTCAACACCCCTTTCACGTGTGACGAACGAAGAGAAGTCAGCACGTGCAACCGGAAGAGAGCGACGGCGCACGAAACACACGTATGACTCAAGAGGCCTATACGTGGACACAGAGGGGTCAATATAAATTTTAGGATAAATTGCGAAAGACAGGACTCGAACTCGAGACCTTAGCCTCTGATACCATGTCAAGCTTCATGCACTAGCCAACGCAACCAAAAGTCCGAACTGATAGAAAGGACTAGTGCAATTCACTTATACACTTCAACATTAACATATCAATTATGATTCTAAAATAGATATCGACCATATCAATCAGTTTGCATTATGTGGTACCGGGACAATCTCCAATATCGATCATGCCAAACAAATTGAACGGTTACGGTACTACTAATCTTGTGTTAAATCCTAACTATGGATTGCAGATCTAACTATCCAAATAATTTAGATGACGTGGATCAACTTAAAGTCTCGAAAAACTCTCTTATATTTCTTTTAGTATACAATATAATAGATTAAGGACGGTATTGTGCGTCCCCGGGGATTTGATATCTCGATCCCCTGGTTCGGAGTCGTATGATTAAGTCGTTCTGGGTCGTCGGATCTTGTTTGGTCGACGCACGCGTCCCTCATTCCCATCTCTCACTCTCCCTCCCCAATAACTATCGACTCGTGGCCTCCGCGTCTGACTCCCTCATCCCCACCTCTCTCTCCCTCCCCTGCCCCATGGTTTCCTTGTCCACAGCAATAAAAATGACATCGCATGAGAAGATGGGTTGCAGCTTTGCCAAGATGGCGCCGCCACTGCTCATATCAACGTCATCCGCCTGGCCGCCTCCTGCGGCAATGCCACCAGCTTCATGTAGCAAGTCTTCCCCCCTCCTGTAGAAACGTGTAATCCCCGGACCCTACGCTCTAAACACAAACCGGTATAATTCAAAAGTGGATGAAGAACGCACTACCATGGAGGCCATGAGACCGCCCACAAGCAGGTCAGGGTATTGGCAGGGCACGATACCGGCCAACCATCGCATCCACTTTCATGGTTATAGCTTTATGTGCGAGTAACATAGCCAGCTGGTCTGCAAGTCTAACATAAACAAATGATATATGCCAGCTGACATACAAGAATACATCAGATTTGAATCGTCTAGAAAGAAATAAAAATATATTGCAACGCCCATACAACAAGATCCAAATGCCTAGATAGAATAATATTTTAGGATTATATCGTCATACATCTCACTCATCAAAGCATCAAGCGGAAGCGGAAAACACAGATCCAAGTACGGATTAAGAGCCAAATCAGCATAAGATGTCAATGAACAAAGCACATTCCCACCCATAGATCTCACAGATCTCTATCCCCGGAATCTCTACATAAGAGGGTCGTTGCCTCCATCATAGGCCTCATCGACATAGTAACCTCCATGCGGATATACCTGACAATATAATCAAATATTATGGTATGAGACCCTAGGGGCACTCAGCAAGTCTTTATGCAACTAAAGGGATAACCTGAGAGTGACGCAATTGCATTGAAAAATAAATATCTAAAAGGTTCTATAAAGACACACTACAATATCCGTCTAACTAGATATAGACGTTTGTTCGTTAATTGAAACAACAATTATATAAGCAACATAAGTAAACTTAACGCATCCTCCTTCTCGCTTAACGAACGATAAGGCGGAAGAATATCCCATCTGTTGACAGTTTTATTAATCATTTCATAAATATTCACTAATTACTAAGCAGGTTTAATCAAGTTAAACGTAGTACTTTAGTTATAGTTGTCTATGATCGATAAATTGTGCTCCAAGTAGTTCATAAACGTGCACACGGTTTTTAGAAAGATTTACCCCGTAGGGGTGCACAAATAGCAACACATGCACGATCAACCCCGGGAAGAACAAAAAAAATCAAAGAGGCATCATGACAAAGCATTCACAAGATTCAAAAATGATTTCAGGGGCCATCCCACTAAGCTACCCGCTACGAAGTCGGCCGGACTCCGAAATACTTACTTTGGGTCTAGGAAACGTCATGTCCGAAGCCCCCAGAGATACCAATAGGTGTATGTTAATTGATTTGAAAAATATTGTGCGGAAGTGTGTGTGGATACTTTGATGTACCACCACAGGGTTAAATCTTCTCGAAAAACCGTGTCCTCGGTTATGAACGACTTGGAGCACAGTTTCTCGATCATAGACAACTTACACTAAAGAATTACTGTTATAATTTGACTTGGATCTGATATGAATAGTAAGTTGGATAACCACCATGGAATGAATAAATTGCCAACTGTGTGAGTTTTCTCGGAAGGACTTCCTCGTTTGGTCTCGAGGGAGAAATATCAGGATGGGTATGTTTAGTGTTAGTACCAGGTTGGTTCCGAATAGGTCTTTCTTATCCATCTCTGATAGCCCACATTTGTATCGAGTCTCTATAGGTTTTTTAGTGCATGCTTCGTTTCCGCTTCAGTCCACCATACCTATGTAGGCGAGATCCGCCGATTTCTAAGACTCGCCACGTACTATCTTCGATACTGACTGCTCTTTTTTTCTTTTGCCCTTTGTCAGCTCCCCTTTGTTTTAACAATTATAAGTTTGACGACATTAGCAATGTTACCCTTCTGGCTTGGCCTAGGCAGGGGTTATGGACGACATTGGTTATTCTTCAGGACTCTTAGTCCAATTTGCTTCTTATCCGTACTCGGATGTGTATCATTTTCCACATACTTGGATCTTTATAATATATATCTATATTCTCGACTCACTGAGTCATTGTTGTATATATATGTTTTATGGGTTGCATCGTGAACTACTGTGTAATGGTATTGCTTCGTCTTCCATCCGCACGCAAGTGCTTGGTGGGCATCATCGAATCATTTCTATGTGGGTTTGGCGGGAATTGCTAAAATTTGCATAGGGCCGATTCGAGGGTGTTATAAAAGCCTTAAGAAGTGATGTTGTTGTTGTTCCGAATGGATCGCTAAGCGAAAAACATACACCCCTTTCTATCACTGGGTTTCCTATGAGATCGTCGCTAACCAAGTATCTGACCTCAAACATTTATCAATCTCTGGGATCTTGGGTACCTATAAGTCCATAGATCGAGGCAAAAGACAAAGAAACAAAGATACAAATATCTATCCAAATAATACACAATATTCTAATAGATTAGATGCACATAATCACTGTAATATTTCACCCCAACCCGTAGCCTGTGAGGACTCCTCACTCATAAAAATAATATCAACGATAGAAAACATTGGGTAAAATACTTAAATTGAAATCAAATATTCTTACAATGGTCGCCGAATCACAAGAAGATCTCAAGTACAAGCTAATGGCTATGGCTATGGATAGGATGGTGGATGTAGAGGATAAAATATGGTGGTGGATCTCCTTTGGTGGTGTTGTGATGCAATTTGATAATGACGGCCTCTGCGCGACGGCTGGGACCTCGAAATATATATGCGCCTTCACAAAAGTCATAGGGTTTGACGAGATGAAGACGATGTCAACTGGTATGGGCAGGTCGTACGGGTGGACCTACCCATACCAGTGGTCTTTATGGCCTCTAACGATTGGTTTTGGAACCAGGGTTGCTTGGTTATGGCGCCTAAGTTGATGTAGGAGCGCTTCATTGGAAACCCCAAGAGCAAGGTGTGAAGCAGCACCGCAGCAAGTATTACCTCAGTTGAGACCGAGGTTATCGAACCGGAAGGAGTAAGGAAACGTCACACATGTGTTACAAACTCAAGACTTTGCCCTAACGAATCAGTGAGGTTGTCAAGCTCACAGGTTTGTTGTAACAAAGGATTAAACGTATGATGTGGAAGGTAATGGTTTGCAGCAGGTAAACAAGTAACAGTGGAGGATGTATCAATGGTAAAGATTGGACCGGGGTCCATAGTTCACTAAAGGTGCTCTCCTTAGATAAACAACATGGCATGAAGGGTAAACAAATTACAGCGGGGCAATTGACAGGAACTGAGCAAGGAATAACAATGCAATTACTAGATAGAAAGATCCTATGAGGTTGATTGGGCAATACAACAATATACATAGACCGTCATCCAACTGCATCTATGACTAGAAGTCCACCTTCAGGTTATCATCCGAACCCCCTCTAGTATTAAGTTGCAAGCAATATACAACTGCTTTACGCAAAGTGTGTAAGGTAAACAGTCCACATGTTCCATGAACAAGAGACCATTGTTTTCTCCCTAGTATCAACAACACATCTATAACCGAAGAGATTATTTTCACTTCCCTTGGAAACAAGAGGCATGAACCCACTATCGAGCATAAATACTCCCTCTTGGAGTCACTAGCAACTACTTGACCAAGATAACCACTAGCAACGGAGAGCATGCAAGATCACAAACAACACAGACATGATAGGATCATAAAGATAAAATCATTAACCAAACCAATATAATAATCTCAATATCCATCGATCCCCGCAAACACAACATGCATGATTAAAAATATATTAGATCTTGATCATGAACGGAGCTCACAAGATCTATACATGAAAGCACAAAGGAGGATATACAACCATCTAGCTACTACATGGACCCATAGTCCAAGGTGGAACTACTCACGGATCATACCGGAGAGAAGGCCTCCGGGATGATCTCCCCTCCGGCAGGGTGCCATGAAGAACTTCAGATCCCCACCCGATCTAGGGACGATGGTGGCGGCGGCTACAGACGGTTTCGTGGATTTCTGGTGGGTACTCAGGGTTTCTGTATCGGGGGCTTCTTATAGGTGAAGGGGCGAGACCGGGAGGCGGCCAGGGTGCCCAAACCCTAGCCAGGCACGGGGCTGGGCCCACCCGCACCTAGGGTGGGTCTGGCCCCCCTAGAGTGTCCTTGCGGGCTCCCCTCTGGACTTCTTGTTCCCCACGGAAAGTTATCGACTTTGTCCTTCGTCCCGTCCAATTCCGAGAATATTTGTTTACTAACTTTCTTGAAACCAAAAACATCAGAAAACAGGCATCTGGCACTGTTGCAACTTGTTAATAGGTTAGTACCAGTAAACAGGTAAAAAGCACCTCAAAGTGTGGACAAGTAAAGCAAAGTAGATAGTAAACAAGCATGGCGCATCAAAAATTATAGATACATTTCCAACGTATCAACATCCCCAAGCTTAACTCCTGCTCGTCCTCGAGTAGGTAAGTGATAAAAGAATAATTTTTGAGATGACATGCACCCTCACAATAAAGATCCAACCATTTGCAAGCATTGAAAGCTGGGATCAAATAACTCTAAACATTTGCATGAAAGATGGAGTTCTAACAATAGGACATAGTAATTATGCATGCAACATGGCAAGCTACAAACAAAGATCATGAATAATATGCATTGAAAAACATTTGTTTGTTTCACATGCAGAAAACATAGCATAGTGGAAATCAGCTTGTCCCTCATAGAGTAGCAATATAATGCATAGGACACCTGCAAAGTTCACAAGGGTGACTAGAAACAGATAGCACATGAACAAGTAATAACACAATATGCATCAATTAATAAGCTTTGGAACACTGCACACAGAATGACAACTATGCTCTCTTAATGGTGCCTAAAGGTAGAAGGTGGAGACTCAATAATGGTGGAAGAAAGACCTTTTTGTAAAAGGAAGCAGGGATTACAAGTTTCAAAAAAAGCTTCCAACAATTATGGTACTTGTTAGCTTTCAGCCCTCATTGCCCCTATCATAAGCATCTTGAAGTGGTTAAGGTTAAAGTGGCAAAACTGGAGTATATGCTTGACGAAGTATAAGTTGGCAATCTCGAGTCCCTTGAATACGAGGGCTACACCTCATGGATACTCAACTTAGGGCCCAAGCAAGTTCTTGTCACTATAAGTATTTGCATATCATTGAGAACCGCCAATGGGGTACCCCTTGCACATGGTACAAGAGCTTTCCCATAACCAATATGACAAGGCAAGCAGACAATGATCATCTCAGCAATCTTTTTATTTACCATATGCATAGATTTTTATTGAGGATGCTTCATAGATATCTCACTATGGTGATGCTGCAAGTTTCCACCATGATTAGGCATGGCTTAGGCTAGCGGCCCAGGCGTTTCTCTAAAACGGAATACAAACTCCATGAACTTACAAGTTCCCACTTCATTTCACACCGGTAACATCCATAGACAAAAGATCATGATATCAACGGAGTACAAAGAGTACAAGTGCAATGTTGAAAACGTTCCCCGTGATAGCACAGTTCTGCTAATTCCAACTTATAAGTGCAAGAATATATAACAAAGTTGTCATAGTGGTTCAAGTTTATTAGGGGCAAAGAATAAAGTGTGCCATCAAGTTCGTGAGGGCTTTAGTCACTAAGTTTTCACATAACAAAATAGTTTTTAATTGGAAGATAGTTGAAAACAAGAATATACTTGGAATGGTGTAACACACCATGCATAGGAGTTTATAGTGGACACTTCGGAAAAACTTGGTTTCTTGGGAGTTAGAAGCATGAGTAGAACTTACTCATACAAGTGGAGGCTAGCAAAAGACTGGGAGCAACCAACTAAGATAGAAATAATGGCCAAAATTATGCAATGCAACAAAGCAAACTAATCAAAGCAAAGAGTGGTACTACAAGTCAAGTACTAAATGATCATAGAGGCTAATGGTGACTTTTCATAGTCATAACATTGTGTGAGCATGTGCCAAGTCAACCCAAGCAAAACATCAAAGGAGAATACCACAATACTATGCTTTTGCATGCTAAAACAACGCATAATTTCTTCAAGACACACTAAGCAATCCCAATTGTTTGGAACAAGACATGCTACATCAATAATTCCTAAGCATAAGGTCAAAACAACACCTAGCATGTCATGCTAAAGTCTAAGTCACAGTCAATGCAAGCTCTTCTTGCACTTCAAGCAAGAACTTACTACTCCTTTCCAAACACCAAGCAACCTTATTTGCAAAACAACACAGCGAGAATGGGGGTCCAAAGTACTAAAGCAAACTAAACAAACTAGGCAAAGCAAATAAAAACTAAGACGCTCCAAAAACAACACAACTATGCATGAAACAATAAAAACAAAGTGTCTAGACAGACCTGGGCTTTTTATTGATGAAGAAGGGGATGCCTGGGGCATCCCCAAGCTTTGACGCTTGTACTTCTTGGATATTTCTTGGGGTGAAACCATGGTGGCATCCCCAAGCTTGATCTTTTGTCCATTCTTCATCTCATTGCATCATTGTCTCTCTACACCTGAAATTTTTCCTTCATACAAAACTTCACACAATCTTCATTAGCAACATTAGCTTATCCAAAATATATTAGACCACTGGAAAATCTTTGGAACATAAAGGATTTCCACTAAAAACCTAAGCTACTGTAGTAACTCCTTCAAAAATCTCAATTTACCTGAATAGAACCTTAAAAGGGAATCAATAAGAAGCAAATGCAAATAATGGCAGAAATCTGTCAAAACAGACCGGCAGGTAGAAACCGATTTTTTCGAACATCTTATGTTGCTCAAATCAAAAAGTGTTGAACTAACGAAAGTTATCTAACATACTGGGGGATTTATTCGTAAATTTTTAACTCAATTATAGTTACAAAGACTCCTCACAATTTTTTTGGTGGAAAACAGAAATCTGTTTCGGGACAGCAACTCCCCAAATCTTACTTCCCTCTCATTAGAGGTCATTCTTGGCACAAAAGGCAAACAAAAAGGATAATAAGAGGTCATTACTGAAGTAATAACTTCCAAGACTCAAGGAAACTCTTGGGTTATCTCCCAACAAATATTTTTCTTTAACGCCTTTAAATTAGGCACAAGAAGCAAGAAGAAGATGCTCACATAAGAATTATGAATTAAAGTCAAAGAGATCACCAAGAAGCAAATTCAAAACACATTTAAGTCTAACCCACTTCCTATGCATAGGAATCTTGTACACAAATAAGTTCACAAAGAACAAAGTGACATGCATAGGAAGAGAAAACAAGGGTAACTTCGGAACATTCAGCACAAAGAGAGGTGTTTTAGTACCATAAAAACTTCTACAACCATATTTTTCTCTCTCATAATAATTTTCAGTAGCCTCATGAATAAATTCAACAATATAGATATCACATAAAGCATGATTTTCATGATATACAAACACATAATTTCTATCAAACTCAAAAATAGTGGGGTTAAAACCTTTACAGGTTTTTCCCAAAGTAGATATTTCAAAAGGATCCACAGGAACATAACAATCATCCTTTTTTGGTAAGCATGGGGGGCAATCAAATAATATAAGAGGTATAGAGTTACTCTCATTAGAAGGTATACATGGGTAGATCCATTCTTCCTCCTTTTGTTCATCACTCTCCTCTTTTTCATCTAATGAGCTTCCAGTTTCAACAATTTCTTCTTCCATAGGCTCCTGCAAGGCATTATTCTCTTCCAGTTGTGGAAAGCACCTATTAAAATATTAAAGAATATAGCCATTTTCTTCCTTGTAATTGTCAAAGCAAAATTTAAGTATCTCATAAACCTCATGTTCATAAGGTGCATCATTAGTATTTTCAAGCAAACTAGCAAGTTCAAGTGCACCCTTGAAAGCAATAAATTCTTCAATTTGTTCCACATCATAAAAGTCATAATTTCCTTTAACATAAGAAGATATGGTAACATTATCATTATACTCATATTGAAAGGGTAGGTGTTTATACCTCCTGCAGCAACAAGCTTTATCAAAGCAATAAGTAACATTATAAGTAGAGCACATGTCTCTAGCAATAGTATTCAACTTATCAATTTGTTCCCGTAAGTGTTTCTCTTTTTGTGACAAACGGTGTTCCTTATAATAATACTTTTGTTCTTCTGTGAACCCACCTTGCCAATAAGAACTAGTTTCAAAGAAACCATCCATTGATAGAAAGCATGAACAAGCAAGGCAAAGACAGACCAGCAACTATAGCAGGAACTAATTTTTTTGGGGGGTTTGAATAAAGAAAGCAAACAAAACCAAGCAAAAGAAACAAAGCAAACTAAAAACAAAGTAAAGAGAAAGGAAGTGAAGGACTCCCCTAGTGAAGAAGTCCTTAGCCTCTCCGGCAACGACGCCAGAAAACTTGTTGATGGCGCCTTAATTGATGTAGGAGCGCTTCGTTGGAAACCCCAAGAGCAAGGTGTGAAGCAGCACATCAACAAGTCTTCCCTCAGTTGAGACCGGGGTTATCGAACCAGAAGGAGGAAGAAAACGTCACACAGGTGTTGCAAACAACATGGAGACCTGCACAACACAAACTCAAGATTTTGCCCCAACGAATCAGTGAGGTTGTGAAGCTCACCGGTTTGGTGTAACAAAGGATTAAACATATGATGTGGAAGGTAATGGTTTGCAGCAAGTAAATAAGTAACAGTGCAGGATGTATCAATGGTAAAGATTGGACCGGGGTCCATAGTACACTAGAGGTGCTCTCCTTAGATAAACAACATGTCAAGAAGGGTAAACAAATTACAGCGGAGCAAGTGACAGGAATTGAGCAAGGCATAACAATGCAATTACTAGCCAGAAAGATCCTATGAGGTTGATTGGGCAATACAACAATATACATAGACCGTCATCCAACTGCATCTATGACTAGAAGTACACCTTCAGGTTATCATCTGAACCCTCTCTAGTATTAAGTTGCAAGCAACAGAAAACTGCTTTAAGAAAAGTGTGTAAGGTAAACAGTTCACATGTTCCATGAACAAGAGACCGTTGTTTTCTCCCTAGTAGCAACAACACATCTACAACCGAAGAGATTATTGTCACTTCCCTTGGAAACTAGAGGCATGAACCCACTATCAAGCATAAATACTCCCTCTTGGAGTCACTAGCAACTACTTGGACAAGATAACCACTAGCAATGGAGAGCATGCAAGATCACAAACAACACAGACATGATAGAATCATAAAGATAAAACCATTAATCAAACCAACATAATAATATCAATATCCATCGGATCTCCGCAAACACAACATTCATGATTACAAATAGATTAGATCTTGATCATGAACGGAGCTCACAAGATCTATACATGGAAGCACAAAGGAGGAGATACAACCATCTAGCTACTACATGGACCCATAGTCCAAGGTGGAACTACTCACGAATCATACCGGAGAGAAGGCCTCCGGGATGATCTCCCCTCCGGTCTTGGGAGAACTTGAATCCCCGATCTAGGGACGATGGTGGCGGCGGCTACAGACGGTCGTGGATTTCTGATCGGGTACTCAGGGTTTCTGTATCGGGGGCTTCTTATAGGCAAAGGGGCAAGACCAGGAGGCGGCCAGGGTGCCCAAACCCTAGCCAGGCACGGGGCTGGGCCCACCCACGCCTAGGGTGGGTCTGGCTCCCCTATGGACTTCTTATTTCCCATGGAAAGTTATCTACTTTGTCCTTCCTCCCGTCCAATTCCGAGAATATTTCTTTACTAACTTTTCTGAAACCAAAAACAACAGAAAACAGGCATCTGGCACTGTTGCAACTTGTTAATAGGTTAGTACCAGAAAACATGTAAAAAGTACCTCAAAGTGTGGACAAGTAAAGAAAAGTAGATACTAAACAAGCATGGAGCATAAAAAATTATAGATACGTTTCCAACGTATCACTTGGCCATGTAGACTTTCTCAAAGTCTTTATTTGTGGCTCCTGATTTCACCTTACAAGCATGATTTTCTGCACAACACAATTCAAAGTAATGAATTGCACATATTTGCAATAATTACTCATTAGTGGCAAGGCTAGAGAGATTCTTGGTCAATTGCTTGACTAAAAACGAAGTTTAAACACGGAGAAAGATGGCTATTTTCACAGCCATCAGTGACCTTGTAAACCTTCGGTTTCTCCATCAACCAAGAAAAGACAAGCAGGAGTGGGATTTTCCCTCCGGGGACTGAACCTGGGTAAACCTCATGTCCCCATGTGCTTGTTTGTTAGCCGACGAAGTCTCTAACGTGCCGCTCTTCCACTGAATCCAAGTACATCAAGTATGGGCATTGACGTGATCACCCCACCTCAATTAGCGTAGTCTGTGGAAAGAACGCACGCTAGTGTTATGATTTCGACAGTCCCATCACCGACGATCTACGACTCATCATCATCGGAGGGACGGATTGTAACACCCTCGGATCAGCCCTATGCAAGTTTTAGCGATTCCCGCCAAACCCGCATAGAAACGATCCAGAGGTGCCCATCAGGCACTTGCGTGCGGGTGGAAAACGAAGTAATATCATTACACAATAGTCCACGATGGAACCCACATAACAGATATATACAACAATGACTCCATGAGTCAAGAATATAGATATACAATACAAAGATCCAAATCACCTTGAAAATGATACCGCGTCCGAGTACGGCCAAGAAGCAAATGGGGCTAAGAGCCCTAGAGAATAACCAATGGCGTCCATAACCCTGCCCAGGCCAAGCCGGAAGGGTAACCCTGCTAATGACGTCGATCTCAAAACCTGCTAAAACAAAAGGGTTGCCGACAAAGGGCAAAAGAAAAAGAGAGCGGTAAGTACTGAGGCCAGTACAGGGCGAGACTAGAATTCGGCGGTCCTCGCCTACATAGGTATGGTGGACTGAAGCGGCAGCGCAGCATGCACTAAACAACCTATAGAGACTCAATACATCTGTCGGCTATCAGAGAGAGATGAGAAATACCTCCGGAACCAACCTGATACTACCACCAATCATACCCATCCTGGTATTTCCCCCTCGAGACCAAACGAGGAAGTCATGCCGAGGAAACTCACACGGTTGGCAATTTTATTCATTCTTTCCACGGTGGTTATCCAACTTACTAGTCATATCAGATACAATTCATATTATAACAGTAAACTTTAGTTATAGTTCTCTATGATCGAGAACTGTACTCCAAGTCGTCCATAACCGCGGACACGGATTTTCGAAAAGATCTAACCCTGCAGGGGTGCACCAAAGTTTCCACACGCACTTCGACCCTTGTTGCCAGATCAATTAACATACTTCCATAGGTATGTCGGCGAGGCCTAGGACACGACGCTTTCCCTGACCCAAAGCAAGTCGAGGTATAGCTAATCCTCCTCGTATGGACCCTGAGGTTGCGTGGACTTGCACGAGAGCAGAGGTCAAAGACAAAATATTCCTGTGACAGAGTGCCGCACCTACGCAACAGTAATAAACGCTCATCGAGCAACAGGTAATAAACATCTCATACATGGCATACATGGCATAAGTACACTAGTAACGCAAAAATCCCGAACTAGTGTTGTGGCCCCCTAGAACAGTACTTTGAAATCAGGTACTAAGCCGATAGGGGTGCCTAGACACCCCACATGTGGTTAGCGCGCTCGTCTCGGAACAGGTGTCAAGAACTCGGGCCCTAGATGGACACAGGGGGTGGGATAACAACCAGATCTCAACTAGTACCCCTCCGTTCCTCTACATTTATTATACCTACTTTCAATATTAGTTATTAAACTGCAATTGAAGCCATGATTATCTCCACCATTACGAATATGCCAACCTCCAACATCTGTGGAACATCGACGACACAAAGCAGCGCCTAAGAAAGCGACTACAACTCGCAAGACCAACTGTCTACCCAATCAACAGGCAATAGGAGGTGTCCAAGGCAATATAAAGGCTGCAGGAATATATAAAGGGGTACGGAATCTAAAGCATCGCAACACAGATAGCAATAGATCAACATGAGGAAATAAAGACTAGAAATGTAAAATAGGTAGAAAGAGGGAGAATGCTCGCCTGGAAAACATTGCCGATAGTTCATCCGAATATCGGATCGACTCTCGCATCAACTCATTGGCCTAATCCGGGAAGAAGCAAAGCACTAAAAGAAACACCGGATGCAATATTTAGTACTACGGCAGAAAACGGACATGATGCATGTATGATGTATGACATGGCAAAGATACGATGCAACTAGGCAATATTAAGCGAAACCGAGGTCCCGAAAATTATTTAGAAGGTTCATATTGTTTAGCTACCCCGCAACTTAAATGTTATTTTAATAAGACAACATATGTCACCGATTCGCTACACAAATTTAAATGGAACCAATAATAGGCTAGATTCGCCCGCATATGATCTCCATGTTTAATTATAAGGTGAATCGACATGATGCCCCCAAAACCACATGTTAAGAATGCAATCATGACAATTTAATATGCAACAATCTATATCATTCATAAAATAGGGGTCTCAGAATGAGGGTCACACATGGGGTATCGACGATCTTGGGGTTCGTCGAGGGATCGGTCTTGAACTCTAGGATCGGGTCTTCGGAAGAAGGACTTGGTGTCCGGCATCATCAGATCCGTGAAGGACTCGCGGCCTTCGGGTCCGGATCCGGTAAAAGTTCTTATCGAGAAAACATTACCACAACGGCCTTGGGTCACACGAAGGAAATCACTTAACGCATACATCACATCCACAGGGATCTGTAGTTGCATATACCAACAACTCAACAGAAATTTGCCAAACCCCAGGAGCACATGCGAGGCAAGCACTTGGACAGGGCCAAAGCAATCAAGGAGCCTCCCGAATGACGAGCTTGATAGGAGTGACGGGATCTGCGGACACGGCCACAAGGTGCAAGACATAGGAGAGGGGCGACACAGTCGATGACGCGCTCGAGGATGGGGGAGGCGACGTCATCGCTGGCGAGACAGCCTCGACGGTGACACGGTCAGAGAGGGGTCAACGACGGCGGCTCGAGCTTGAACGACAGCAGGGTGAGGCGGAGCTGGGCGAGGCGCGCATGACGGTAGGGCTCCCGGAGCTCCGCGACAAAGGAGAGGGTAGGGCGGCCGTCCTTGGTGCCAAAGCCAACGGGCCCGCGATGCTCGCGGCGAAGGCCGGGGCAGCGCAGAGAGGCCGAGTGGTGGCGGGGGCGGCCGCTGGAAGAGCTTGGCGACAGGGACGGAGCGGAGGCGCCCGATGCTTGCAGGGACAGCGAGGTCGAGGGCCCGCAGGCAGCGGAACAGGGGCCGACGATGATGCGGGTTCTGTGGGAGGAGATCGAGGGGAGAGGGTGACAGCCGGAGGCGAGGGCTCCTGGGCAGCGGCAGGTGCTGGGTTAGCGAAGGGGCGGAGAGAGGAGGTTGTGGCTCGGCGGCGAGCTTGTGTAGAGAGAGGAAGATAAGGGCAGCCGCGGCAGAATCGATCGAGGAAGGATGGGGTCGCGAGGTGGGCACGTGAGCGGTTATCAGTGGGGGTGGGACCGGGTCCTGGTGTGCGTGCATGTTAGGTGAATTGTGGGGTGAGGAGAGCGGGGTCGCGGGAGTGGTGGGCCAAGGGGCGCCGTGGGGTGGGGTTCGTGTATGCGAGCGGGTGCTGTGGAGCCAGGGGTGGCGGTGGCTGGGAGGAGGGTAGGATTAGGTCTAGGTGGGGTGTTGGGATTAGGGTTTTGGGGTAGTAGGCTAGCTGGCTGCTGGGCCTGGCATGCGGCTGTCTCCCCGATACAAAATAGTTTTTTTTAATAATTTTGTTTTAAAAATATTTTGTAAATAGTTTTAAGACAAATATAAGATCTTGACGGACCGAGAGTTGGATTTGAAATTGAAGGAGGGATAGTTTAGAAAACAACATAGTCCTTCGCAACATAGTTTTAAGCAGAAATAATATGCATGATGTCATGATGATGCACAAATATAAATAACAGGCAATTTTCTAGTATTGGTTTTATCCGGGGTGCTACAATTCGATACCACTAACAATGGATCTCGCCCTCGAGATCCGCCTCATGGTACGGGAAGAAGGCCAACGGTCTGGATCTTCTCGCATCATGTAGATCTTTGCGACACCACTAACAAAGATTCCTTCTTCGTATTGAAATCGGCGACACCACCAACAAGGGTTGAGGTTCCCGTTCGTCGAGAGAACACTCCGGAGAAACAAAGATGAAGGTCGAGGTCTCAAAACATATGGCCACCTCTACTTCCGCAGACGGAGTAAAATTGCTTGATCCACCGATTCAATGCACAAGAGGGAATGATAAGACTAGTCGGATGGTGATCAGTCCATCGCGCACCCAAAGCATTAATCTGCACATGAATAGGAGAATTATGCAACCAACTCTCGGAATTCAGACCGAAGATCTCGACAAGCGAGGTTTGGAAACAAAGGGGGAAAGGAGATTCTCATCAAATCTGATGTAGATGACTTCGTCATATCGGAAAACACCGGAGGATGGAAATAATTTTTTTAGTGAATGTTCGGTCCACTGAAAGGTACAAAAGATGAAAGATTCATCAGATAGCATGAATGTCGGATGTTGAAGCACCATTACAAGAGGATGGAAGCGAAACCCTGAAGATACGGTGGAAACCCAACCATGAGAAATCCTAGACTCGAAGAAAAGATAAGAGAGCAGATTCAAAACACGTCGAGATAAGAGGAGAATATCAAAGGGGTAAGAAGTAAAAGCAGACCTAATCAGATCTATCCAATCGATTTTTCAAAATAGTTTTGACACTCTACAACATCCATTAGCTAGGTTATCCTATAGGCTGGACCAATGGGGTATCGTAACCGCTTAGCTCTAATACCACTCCGTAACACCCTCGGATCGGCCCTATGCAAGTTTTAGCGATTCCTGCCAAACCCGCATAGAAACAATCCAGAGGTGCCCATAAGGCACTTGCGTGCGGGTGGAAAACGAAGTAATATCATTACACAATAGTCTATGATGGATCCCACAGAACAAATATATACAACAATGACTCCATGAGTCAAGAATATAGATATACAGTACAAAGATCCAAATCACCTTGAAAACGATACCGCGTCCGAGTACGGACAAGAAGCAAATGGGGCTAATAGCCCTGAAGAATAACCAATGACGTCCATAACCCTGCCCAGGCCAAGCCGGAAGGGTAACCCTGCTAACGACGTCGATCTCAAAACCTGCTAAAACAAAAGGGGTGCCGGCAAAGGAAAAAATAAAAAGAGAGCGGTCAGTACCGAGGCCAGTACACGGCGAGACTAGAATTCGGCGGTCCTCGCCTACATATGTATGGTGGACTGAAGCGGCAACGCAACATGCACTAAACAACCTATAGAGACTCAATGCATCTGTCGGCTATCAGAGAGAGATGAGAAAGACCTATCCGGAACCAACCTGATACTACCACCAATCATACCCATCCTGGTATTTCCCCCTCGAGACCAAACGAGGAAGTCATGCCGAGAAAACTCACATGGTTAGCAATTTTATTCATTTTTTCCACGGTGGTTATCCAACTTACTAGTCATATCAGATACAAGTCATATTATAACAGTAAACTTTAGTTATAGTTGTCTATGATCGAGAACTGTGCTCCAAGTCGTCCATAACCGTGGACACGGATTTTCGAAAAGATATAACCCTGCAGGGGTGCACCAAAGTTTCCACACGCACTTCGACCCTTGTTGCCAGATCAATTAACATACTTCCATAGGTATGTCAGCGGGGCCTAGGACACGACGCTTTCCCTAACCCAAAGCAAGTACGTGGGGGCCACCCGAAAGAGCTACCCATACGAGGTATAGCTAATCCTCCTCGTATGGACCCTGAGGTTGCGTGGACTTGCACGAGAGCAGAGGTCATAGACAAAATATTCCCGTGACAGAGTGTCGCACCTACTCAACAGTAATAAACGCTCATCAAGCAACAAGTAATAAACATCTCATACATGGCATAAGTACAGTAGTAATGCATAAATACCGAACTAGTGTTGTGGCCCCCCAGAACAGTACTTTGAAATCAGGTACTAAGCCGATAGGGATGCCTAGACACCCCACATGTGGTTAGCGCGCTCCTCACAGAACAGGTGTCAAGATCTCGGGCCCTAGATGGACACAGGGGGGCGGGATAACAACCAGATCTCAACTAGTACCCCTCCGTTCCTCTACATTTATTATACCTACTTACAATATTAGTTATTAAACTGCAATTGAAGCCATGATTATCTCCACCATTACGAATATGCTAACCCCCAACATCAGTGGAACATTGACGACACAAAGAAACGCCTTAGCAAGCGACTACGACTCGCAAGACCAACTGTCTACCCAATCAACATGCAATAGGAGGTGTCCAAGGCAATATAAAGGCTGCAGGAATATATAAAGGGGTACGAAATCTAAAGCATCGCAACATAGATAGCAATAGATCAACATGAGGAAATAAAGACTAGAAATGTAAAATAGGTAGAAAGAGGGAGAATGCTCGCCTGAAAAACATTGCCGAAGGTTCATCCGAAGATCGGGTCGACTCTCGCATCAACTCATTGGCCTAATCCGGAAAGAAGCAAAGCACTAAAAGAAACACCGGATGCAATATTTAATACTACAGCAGAAAACGGGCATGATGCATGTATGATGTATGACATGGCAAAGATACGATGCAACTAGGCAATATTAAGCGGAACCGAGGTCCCGACAATTATTTAGAAGGTTCATATTGTTTAGCTACCCTGCAACTTAAATGTTATTTTAATAAGGCAAAATATGTCACCGGTTCGCTACACAAATTTAAATAGAACCAATATTAGGCTAGATTCGCCCGCATATGATCTCCATGTTTAATTATAAGGTGAATCGACATGATGCCCCCAAAACCACATGTTAAGAATGCAATTATGACAATTTAATATGCAACAATCTATATCATTCATAAAATAGGGGTCTCGAAATGAGGTCACACATAGGGTATCGACGATCTTGGGGTTCGCCGAGGGATCGGTCTTGAACTCCAGGATCGGGTCTTCGGAAGAAGGACTTGGTTTCCGGCATCATCAGATCCGTGAAGAAGAACTCGCGGCCTTCGGGTACGGATCCGGTAAAAGTTCTTATCGATGAAACATTACCACAACGGCCTTGGGTCACACGGAGGAAATCACTTAACGCATACATCACATCCACAAGGATCTGTAGTTGCATGTACCAACAACTCAACATAAATTTGCCAAACCCCAGGAGCACACACGAGGCAAGCATTTGGACAGGGCCAAAGCAAGCAAGGAGCCTCCCGAATGACGAGCTTGACATGAGTGACGGGATTGGCGGACGCGGCCACGAGGTGCAGGACATAGGAGAGGGGCGACACAGTCGGTGACGCGCTCGAGGACGGGGGAGGCGACGTCATCGCTGGCGAGGCAGCCTCGATGGCAACACGGTCAGAGAGGGGTCAACAACGGCGGCTCGAGCTTGAACGACAGCAGGGTGGGGCGGAGCTGGGTGAGGCGCGCATGACGGTAGGGCTCGCGGAGCTCCGCGGCAGAGGAGAGGGTAGGGCGGCTGTCCTTTGTGCCGAATCTGACGGACCCGACGACGCTCGCGGCGAAGGCCGAGGCGGCGCAGAGAGACCGAGTAGTGGCGGGGGCGGCCGCTGGAAGAGCTTGGCGACAGGGACGGAGCGGCGGCGCCCGATGCTTGCAGGGACGGCGAGGTCGAGGGCCTACAGGCAGCGGAACAAGGGCCGGCGACGATGCGGGTTCTGCGGGAGGAGATCGCGGGGAGAGGGTGACGAGGTGGGGGCTCCTGGGAAGCGGCAGGCGCTAGGTTAGCGAAGGGGCAGAGAGAGGAGGTTGTGGCTCGGCGGCGAGCTCGCGCAGAGAGAGGAAGATGAGGGCAGCGGCGGCAGAATCGATCGAGGAAGGATGGGGTCGCGAGGTGGTCGCATGAGCTGTTGTCAGTGGGGGTGGGAACGGGTCCTGGTGTGCGTGCATGTTAGGTGAATTGCGGGATGAGGAGAGCGGGGTCGCGGGAGTGGTGGGCCAAGGGGCGTCGCGGGGTGGGGTTCGTGTATGCGAGCGGGTGTTGTGGAGCTAGGGGTTGGCGGCGGCTGGGAGGAGGGTAGGATTAGGTCTAGGTGGGCTATTGGGATTAGGGTTTTGGGGTAGTAGGCTAGCTGGCTGGGCCTGGCCTGCGGCGGTCTCCCCGATACAAAATAGTTTTATTTTAATCATTTTGTTTTAAAAATATTTTGTAAATAGTTTTAAGACAAATATAATATCCGAACGGACCGAGAGTTGGATTTGAAATTAAAGGAGGGCTAGTTTAGAAAACAACATAGTCCTTGTCAACATAGTTTTAAGCAAAAATAATATGCATGATGTCATGATGATGCATAAAATATAAATAACAGACAATTTTCTAGTATTGGTTTTATCGAGGGTGCTACACGGATCTTCTTCGAATCCCATGACTTTACCGTCCAGTCTCCGGCTATGCGGCCGACTTTCGACTCCCTCAACGACGGGGCAAGCATGTGATCAGTGATCCGCGCTTTCACATCGACAGAATCGGCACCCTTCACCTCCCGGACCAGATCCGTTCGGTCCAAGAGCAGTCGACACCACCATTGATTGCACCTGCCTCGTGGATCCCACCACCACTTAGCACCCTCAGCGAGATCAACGCCTCTACATCGACCTACGACTCGGATATCAACAACAGTTGCAACTCCGATTTGAGCAACTCACTCAAAGGAGATGTAAATGTCGGATCCAAGCTGGAGAGCCGTGGAAGCAACGTCTAACCTAGCCGCTACATGTGCACTGTTGTAAACGCCATCACCGGATACAACACCCTCATGAACCATCAGTACGGAAACAGCGGCAACCGCGGCAATACCAATCGCGATAACGCGGAAGAGCATCGTTAAATCCATCTTACGGATGATGAGTGGAACACGGCCAAGCATTCCCTAAAGGGTACTTCCTTACCAGAAAAATAATCGCGGGAGGTGCTGATGGCCTACCACTGGTCCCTGCAGAAGGAATTCCTCTACCAACAGGCGTTACACGCTCAGCTTGACGAGCGCAAAAGGCAAGCCAAAGAATCCAGCACCCGACGGGAAGCGCTCTCCTCCATTGACGGATCTTCTTCATAGAACCACAACGCCAGGGCACACAAGAGACGCCCCCGAATGGACCACATGGGCGGGGAAGACCGTCGAGAGCACACTTGAAGCCTCGACTTCTCCTTCATGTCGGTGGATTCATAGGGTAACATGATACCCAAAACACCACAAGCTATGGTCATCCCAGCCACCATCTACCTGCTATCCAATGAACCTCCGGCCGGGGATCACAGATCCGCCGTCCACAGATCCACCATCGCCGGGCTCGACCTAGTGGAAAATGCACTCGCGGGAGAACCTGCCAAAGAACCAAAGAAGATATCCGTGGCATACGCGAGTAATCGATCAACGCCGTGCGAAGACGACCCGCCATAGTGAAGCCATAGCCCGCGGCAGAAAGATCACGACTACGACGCACAAATTCGACAAATCGCGTGCAAAACGTGCCTACTCCTTCGAGTCTGAATACGAAGAAACCAAACTCTGCGGCACTAGATGCTTCAGCCGCGCCATACGTCAAACTCGGATGCCAAAAGGCTTCAAGCTTCTCTCGAACAACCTGAAATTCGATGGACTCTAGGAACCAAAAACCTGGCTAGACGACAACCTGCAATTCATCATGTGCCATGTCAGAACAAAAAATATAGCCATGCAAGGCCATATTAGCAATGCAGAAGCCGGAGAACATCAATGACGTCCAGCAGCTAGCTGGGATTATCGCAATACTCAACAAATTTATTAGTTGAGTAGGTGAAAAATGACAAATTCGAGTGGACCGCTAAAGCACAGGAGACCTTCGAATATCTCAAGCGACTACTGTCGATCTCGCCTGGCCTGGTGATCCCTAAGAAGAAAGGAGCCAATGCTGATGTACATTGCCACCACCAATCAGGTGGTTAGTTGATGACATTTTCTGGTCTATGTCGATGATTTCCCGACCGCTGCTTCTACAAATGCTTGTTTTTTTTTCCAAGTTTTCTCTTTGCTACGTCGGAAGCCCAAAGACGACATGGAGCTTTGCTCACATCGCATCATCGAAGGAAGATAGTGCTAAATTTTTAAAGATTTTTTTGTAATGATGTTTTTTAAGAGCTGATTTCAGATAATATATGGCTTCATGCTTTTTCAAAAAAACTTCATGTTTAAATGGCAACTCTCCCGAGAAAACATGGTGTTTAAGAAAAGATTTCATTTATTCCTTTCTATAAGCACCCTACAATGATACAATATGCATGGCCCATGAGAAGATAGTTGGTATCACAAGTTTTTTTAGACGCTGCTATACAACGAGTGTCCGTCCATTTGTAGAATTTAAATTGCATGCATGCAATAGAAAATAAGATTGCTAACATTATTGTATTTAATGCAAACTTTAAAATTTTAAAATGTTTTATAGATCAAACTGTTTATCGGATTTTGAATCATTTTTATCGTTAGGCTAGTCGTGATAAGATCTTTGAAACTAGATGCCATGTTGATATGTTCCAATGAACTTTTTTTTAACCTAAAAGTTATCGATTCGTACAACATAAGTTATACGGATTATATTATATAATTTATCTACCTATAAAATATTCTATGTGGAGACTCTTTTGTATGGATACAGGAAATGTATCAGTGACTGTTCTGAGAATTATATAATTTGGCGGTCGTTTGGACAGTCTGCACGAGTGTCCCGTGTGTATACTCTATCTAAGTAACACGACATTTTTTGCTCCAAAAGTTATCCAATGGTAACATTAAAGTTATCTAGGCTTCAACATGTAAGATACCTATCCTATAACATGTAAGATACCTATCCTATGTAAGTTATCCACTGCTACAAAATTCATTCACAAATAGAATATAAAATTTATATGACGGGTAATTTATATGTTATATCGTGGATAACTTACATACTATGACATAAATAACTCACATGTTAGGGATGAATACCTTTAATTTTTTACCCAAAAACAGCATGTAAGTTACCCATCACAATAACATGTAAATTAACCGTCACTATAAAATTTTACTTACATATAGAATATCAAAGTTATTCTATTGGCTCGGTTTCGTCGACCGTCGCTGTTTTCATGGTGTACAGACGACTTAACCTCGAAAGACTACCGAGTCAAATATCAAGCATAATTTTTTTAAATAAACTCTATTACATACTATATAATTAATGAGATTTTATGTCGCATCCATCCACCATCCTAACTCGCATTGAACAACATAACGCGCAACCAGTAATTTAGAGTTTCGGCTTCGTCGTTCGTCATTGCTATCGTAGCAGGTGACGAAACTTTGATGGATTCACTCGTCGAATTAAACTCTCTCAACACTTATGCGAGAACATCTCTACCCAACACGTTTACATGGTAAGTAACTTGTGTTTTATATGATGGATAACTCACGTATTATGACATAAATAACTCACGTGTTAGGGCTGGTTCTAATTTTTTTATTTAAATATTAACGTGAAATCTAGTTTTAAAGATCTCGTCACACTAGGCTAATGATGAAAATAGATCCTAAATCAGACAAATAATTCGAGCTACTACATATTTAAATTTTCAGATTTCTACATTTAATGCTGATGATGTCAGCATATTCGGTTTTCAGTGCATGCATGCAACAAGTATAGAATCATGGTCATGCGAGTGTGAATACCAGGTATAAACGCGTGTGTTTTGTTGTGAACAAGTGTAAACACGTGTCTTATGTGACAGAATGGACAAATTGACCTAAAGTTTAACTTTTTTTATAAAATAAACTCTTGACAAAGTATTTTACTCAACTACCCCTTTTGAAAACGCTAGGCGCTATACTTCTTGCATGTATGGCATGTCATTGTACGTAACATAGCGTCTACGCGTAAGACTAATGTAAATGCTATACTACGTACAGTGATATGTCACGCTAACAAGGAGTATAGCGTCTCTGTCCCTGTTTAGCATAATATCTTTATGTCAGACACTATCTAAAATGGTAGTTGAGTGAAATACTTTTGCTGATAGTTTATTTTATAATTTTTTTCCAACTTTGGATCAATTTTGTCTATTCTGCCATCCCCTGTACGTCCGCTGAAACAGCGAAAAAAAATGGGCGCCCATTTTTTAGATTTGGCGTTTTTTTGCATTTGAATCGAATAAAATTCAAACGACTAAGTATGTCCGGTAGAAACCAGCCGCCGTGCGGCCGTGCTCTGCTCCGTTCCCCCACCACCCTATCCAACCAAATCCGCGACAAACTCACTCCACCACCTCGACGGCTCCACCGCCCACTCCTCACCTCGCATGCTCTGCTCCCCTGTCCACGCGCGCGCGCACTCACATCCCTGTCGCTCTCCATGTTCGCCGCTTCCACCGCCACCGCCACCGCCCGCCTCCTCTTGCCGCGCCCAGCCGCCCCCTGCCGCTGCCTCCCCTTGCACCCGCTTCTCCTCCCACGCCGTCGCCCCCGCCACCGCTGCGCCGCAGGAGGCGGCGGCGCTGCCAAGGAGCCGCCCAGGACGCTGTTCCCCGGCGGGTTCAAGCGGCCGGAGATCCAGGTGCCGGCGCTCGTGCTCCGCGTTGGCGTCGACGAGGCGCTCGACTCCGGTGGTGCGGTGGCCGCCGCCGTGGCGCGGGGAGTGGGGATCGTTGTGCTCGAGGCTGGGGAGGAGGGCGGCGGGCGCGCCTACGAAGCCGCGCGCGCGCTCAAGGCAGCTGTCGGGGAACGCGCGTACCTGCTGATCGCAGAGCGAGTCGACGTCGCCTCCGCGGTCGGGGCGAGCGGCGTGGTGCTAGCCGACGATGGTTGGTGATTGAATTCTCCTCAGCTTGCGTTGCCTTGCTGTTTGCTTTGCTGGATGGACAGTTAGTTATTCAGAGTGCGGCGTATTGTGTCCCCGAACTCACATTTTTAACCATTTCAGTTTTATCTTTTTCCTTTTCTAGCCTACCAGCGAGTTATTACATAATGGAAGCTTTATTACAATGCATATATCCCAATTTATTAGTACAATTTGCCAAACATTGGCCTAACCACAAGAAGGATTGACCAAGAAAGATACTCCCTCCGATCCATAATAAGTGTTGCCGTTGTACTAAATCGGTGACACTTATTATGGATAGAAGCAGGGGCAGAGCCAGGATTTGACATTGAGGGGGGCGAAGATAATGATGATCATATATAAGTTTTTTTTTCTCGTGAAGGCTATAGCTATATGTAATTTTGTGTTGGAAGAACTGTTTGGACAAAAAACATAACATTATATCAAAGTATCGGCATAGAACTGATATTAATATGTAGCACCAAATATTGGACAATACAAAACAGAAGATTAGTTTATATTGGATCAACTTTATCTCAATGAGTATAAAGCCTGATAATTCCATTGCAGGTGACCTTCCTATTTTTTTCCAATTATTATGCAATAAGTCGTCACCGTCACATCTTTTTGTAAATTAATCAATTAGACTATA
Source organism: Avena longiglumis (assembly GCA_030063025.1). Classification (NCBI taxonomy): domain Eukaryota; kingdom Viridiplantae; phylum Streptophyta; class Magnoliopsida; order Poales; family Poaceae; genus Avena; species Avena longiglumis. Next base: position 497,166,379 of record CP125974.1, on the reverse strand, counting down.
GGTTATGCAACCTGTCAACAAAAGACTAATGACTTGGTACCTTCAATCTGAGTGAGAAAGATGGATTCCTATACTTGATGGCCCAACATGCCTGTCGCTCGCATTGCGACATGATTAACAAAGGTAGAAATTGGCAAACAACGTGGCTGGCTAGCATGGCACTGCGCCCGTGGCATCACATGGCATATGGAGACTAAGTAGGAGCGAGCGACGGCGGCAGGCATCCAGTCAGTTGATCTGAACGATTGCATCTGGTGCTATCTACTAGGTCTAGGTACACAAACTAAAAATGTTGGGACATGTTACTATGATTGACTAATAAACCAAATATATGGGCTATGTTTGGACTTTGATAGAGAGCAGCACGGCAAATCAATTAAATTTGGGCTTAGTTTTAACTAATTAAGCCTATGAGACCATTAGTTAGTACTGAAATTTGCACCTATGTATTGAGGGGGGCCGATGGTTAGGGGGGGGTCTAGCCCCTGCTCGCCCCCCCTTGGCTCCGCCCCTGGATAGAAGGGAGTATCATAAACATAATATGATTTTGTACTAAATCGGTGACACTTATTATGGACGGAAGGAGTATCATAAAACATAACATGACTTTGTACTAAACCGGCGACACTTATTATGGATCAGAGGGAGTATCATAAAACATAATGCGACATGCCATAAAAGACAACTCTAAAGACTAAGAAGCCTATCAATGGCACCCCATGCAAACCGGGACATAAATTTCATCTCCCAATGCTCGAACTTACATTTTGCACCACTTCAGTTTATTTTCTTATTTTTTTTAGCTTACCAGTAAGTTGTTATACCATCGACCACGTTGCAGAAACAGACAATTTTGTTAAGATGTTCTTGTCTCTTTTTTGATGCAGGCATTCCTGCTATTGTTGCAAGGAGTATGATGATGAAATCCAACTCTGACTCCATATATCTCCCTCTTGTCGCTAGAACTATACGGTCTTCAGACTCCGCAAAAAGCGCTACAAGTTCTGAAGGGGCTGATTTTCTTATCGTAAATACTGGGACTGACAACTTCTCAACTGTTTTTGATGATGCTGGTGCTCAGCATGTGAAGATTCCAATTTTCTTCACTTTAAACAATGTACAAAGTGAAGAGTCTTATTCTGATGCCACATCCAAGCTGCTCCAGTCTGGTGCATCTGGAATTGTTCTGTCTTTGGCTGGCATCCAACATCTCACTGACAATATCATAGAGAGGGATTTCGTAAAAGTGGGTGCCACTGATAGTGTACCACAAATCACTTACTCTTCTGCTGGTACTCTGGAAGAAACAAATAATGTAATGGTTCTAACTCGTGAGAAGACAAAAGTTGCTGGATTTACAAAATTGGATGAAAAAGTGATGCAGCTAATTGCAACGGAAAAACCTATTCTCAGTAAAGCTGTTGATGTTATCCGCAAGGCAGCACCAATGGTGATCATCTAATGTTACACATTTGGTAGTTGAAGATCCCTGGAATGAACTCAATATATTTCATATCATCGTATGTAGAATATGCTTCACTTGATTATAATAATTGATACGTTGTCGCAGATGGAAGAGGCTGAACTTCTAGTTGATGCTGCTTCTCGCCTGAGTGAGCCATTTTTGTTGGTTATTGTGGTAATTTTGTGTTTACACTATATATTGATTATGACATCATCACTGACCCCATATATAGATAATTTTTTTTCTATTGAGACACGCTAGAAATTGTTATTTTTGTTTACATAAACCATGGAATGATGTGTTCTGATTAATTTTACAAGTCATACTATGCATTTTCCATGAAGCAGCAATGGACATGTTTTTCCCACCAAAGAGTACTTGTGTACTTCTTTAGAGCCATAAAAATGTATGACCATGTCGAATCAACCATTAGGCATTTAGTGCGGTTTTTTTCTTACTCATGAAATGTGTTGAAACCTCAAATTTATTTCTTCTTTTTCTATCTAACCTTTGTATAGGAGAAAACATACTCTTTCAACTATGGTCGTTTGTATAATAATGAGATCCATTATTCAAATCTTTTAAAAGATCTGCTCATTAACATTCTCATTTAACTATTTACATCCTTGACAGTTCGGCATTTGCATAAACCAACACAAAGCTCATTAGATTTCTGGTCCTGGTTTTATAAGACATGATCAGATTGTCATCTAATAATAGTGGTGACAACACAGGTTCCGTTCTAGAGTTGCATCAGCTGACTTGTTGGTCTTATTTGTTGTCATGCAAAATCATTTTATTTTAATTAAAAGCGAGTGTACCTTCTTATTCAGTACAAATAAAATCGACTGTTTTGTCCATAATCTTCAAGTCATTTATCTTTGTACTGGCATGTTTACTAATCTTATAAACACTAATTCGGATTTCCTGCAATTTATCTCAGGGAGAATTTAACTCGGGAAAATCAACTTTTATAAATGCTCTACTTGGAAGGAAGTATCTTCAGGAAGGAGTTGTACCCACGACAAATGAGATCACACTGCTGTCGTATTCAGAGGTTGATCCTGAAAGCATGGAACGATGTGAGAGGCACCCGGATGGTCAATTCACATGCTATTTATCGGCTCCAATTTTAAAGGAGGTAAATACAAACTGAAGTGCAATCATGCTGTAGTTCTGTCAACACCCGGATTTTTCAATCCTAGATGCCTGTTATGTCATACATCGCAATCCCAGGATTACCATTTTTGCGAGACATAACAGAATTGAATACCATAGTACTTCATCCATTACAAACGATACATAAGTTCTTACACAAATAGGGATCTCATGATCCAGTTCTTAATACAACATCAAGCAGCGAAATACGTAATAATAACGGTAGCGTAGGCGAAGCTCCATCTTCGGGGTCACAGGCAATGCTGACGATGGGAGATGATCCTAGTTGTCGTAACCTTTCTGGGGTCCATCTTCCAGGTACTCCTCTTCATAGTCTGGCCATGGGAATAGCCAGGGACAAAGCGGACAAAGCCATGAGTACTCTTTAAGTACTCGCAAACTAATACTAACAAGTAAAGGGGTTTTTTGGATAATAGGACACTAGGCTCTAGGGTTGTTTTGCAAAAGCCAGATTTATCTCTACTAGGTTCTGAAGCTAGTCATAAATTTATAAATCCTAAGTGGGAACTTGTATTTCAGGTCACAACTCTGTTGTGGTCAAGTCAAAGTCTCAATTCATTTCACAAGTCATTTTAAAAAGTCTGACGGGGGAACAGTATGGCCACTCCAACTGTCCATAACCGAGGACGCGACTGTTAGAATAGTTTGACACTCTGCAGAGATTGTACACTTTCACCACAACATTCGATACATCCGTCAGGAACAAATCCTGAACTCATCATACTCAGTATGCGGATAATCAATCCTAACCTTTCAATTACACGCCCTAGTATAAACACCTCTCCTATGAGTTTGGCCTCCCAACCATGACCACCGTCATCTTGGAGTCGCATGGTGGACAATCTTCACAAGGTAGCCTCAGCTCAGACCTTGGCCGTGAGGGAACTAATACTAAGGTATATAAGTTTTCAGTCAAGCCCTACCCAATATTCGGGTATTGTGGTTGTACGCTAAAATTGGAATGGTATCGCATCCAGACAATCATCAGTTTTATAAAGGGCTAAGGCTCATGCCTCAACATTTTTATCACCAGAATCATCAAGTGTTTGGAAACACATGTCCAAAACATTTCAATAGAATGATCCATCATTCCAAGTTTTTCATAACCATTTTTACACCAAGTATTCCCATCTAAAAGTTGATCAAGTTTTATGCTTAGCACTAGCATCTACAAGTGGGGTAGTACTAATGAGGGGTGGTAACTAGTGGAGTTTCACTAAGTCCAACCTTATATCTTAGGCTGATATCAAGGTTTCTAGCTTAGGCCAAATTTTATGCTCTTTATGCAACCTTCAGCATCTTTCCAATATCTACTAGTCACTTAAGTAAACTCTAAGTAAGCTTTGATAAAGAAATAAAGTGAGAAGCTTGCACATAAAACTAGGATTGGTTTATCAAATGGGTATGATCACATATGCTTAAGGCATAGTAACAAGTAGGAGTTTGTTGCATCAGTAGGGTATCTTGCAAGTGTTAGCTTGCATCAATGTCAATATAAGATTGCCTTGTGCAGAGCAGTGGTTGAAGTTCTCCTCGGCTTCTTCGTAGTATCCTCCTTCCTTCTCGTAGCCTTGGTCGGTACTAGCGTCTATGAATAAATACGAGGTACACAATCACCAAACAGTACTTAACTACTTGCAATCATCACACACAAGGGTCTTATAGATGATCTAACATCATCTCTAACCTTACAAGGTTAAGGCTTGATTTTGATTCTTTTTATTTTTAGAAAAGTAATTTCTACTCATTGAAAAACTACTTAAGATTTAATATTCTCCAAACCAAATATGGGATCATGTTGACACATGTCATCACCACATATTGTAGTCCATGGGAATGTGATTTAAAGTGGTGTCACAATTTAATAAGGTTTTACCTTTTTATTTTAATTAATTAAAGTGGCTAGAAATGCTTATGTAGCATTCTTTTATTACTTGAACATTATTTCTGCAAGTAAACCTATATATTTTTATATATTCTGAAAGGTATGGTTAAATGTGATTTTTGAGAGTTGGAATCAACTCAAAAGATTTTATGATTTAAATTTGAAAAATGTTTGAATGCGAAAAGCACGCCTTGTTATTTTACTATGGGTGATCTCTGATCCAAATGACTTGAATCCAACGGGCTTGGATTCAGATTCCTACCTTTCCAACAAAATTGGTTTCATCCAATTTGGTGCAATTGAATCGATCTGGGTTGATTTTTGAAGTTGGGTAGAAGTGTGTTTGAATTTAAAAGAAAAAGGTTTAATTTGAATCGCTAGGCCGCGGGAAAAAATCTCGGGCGGCTCGCTAAGCGCATGCTCCCGCTGGTCGCTAAGTGGGTGTCCCCAGCTCGGTGACACGGGCGGGCGGTATGGGGCAACGTGGATCGCTCGATCTAGTTCTAATCCAACAGTGGGGTCATCGTCGACGCGAGACAACTCCGCGAGAACGAAACCTAAGCGATGAGGTGTCTTGGGGCTCACCAGGTACGGCGAGGGTCGGCGAGTAACGACGAAGTCGACGGCAGCGAATCTCCTGCATCGTGGCTTCTCTGGGCGGCTCAATCGGCTCCTTCTTCTCAGAGGCGGCGAGCTCCGGTGAAATTCGGCGAGGTGGTGCTTGCCTTGTGGCATGGCCGAGGAGGAGTGAGATGGTGTGAAGAAATCGTCTTGGGGTGGCCTCTATTTATAGTCGGCGAGGACCGTGGGCGCACGTGAGCTCGTCGGGGCGAGGTTACAGCGGCTAAAGGCATGGGCAAGGGTAGGGGACGCGGTGTCTCTGGCGATGCTCAACGACATGGTCTCGAGGCATGGGCGCGCGCGGTCTGAACGGGCGGTGCAGGCGGTAGGCGGCGTCTTGACGGGCGGCGTGGCGATGGCGGTACGCAGGCAAACGGGATGTCTGGCGGTCTCTGGGTCGGTGGTGATCGTGTGCACGCTGCGAGGCGGGCGCGCGTGGACGCCGGTCGAGGTGGCGCTCGCGCATGCTCGGCATGGTTCGGCGCGGCTTGTGCGTGGTCTGGCTTGGCAACGCCGCGGCCGACAGTAGTGGCGGTGGACGGTGGGCTGCCTCCCAGACATGCTGGCTAGGCTTGCTGCTGCTCCTAGCTTGCTGTCGACTATGGGATGGCAAGGGGGTGCTCGGCTGTTCACCATTGATGGCAATGGCAAGCTCATAGGGGTGCTAGTCCTTAGTTAAACTTCCTAGATGATCTACTGAGCTGCGTGTGAGCTAACTAGGGAACAAGTTAGGCTCAAAACACTGCACACTATAGTGTTTGATGTTTGTTTGATTTGTGTCTGCAACCTGTTTGATGAAATGGCCGCATGAAATCAAGTTTTGAATTTTGAAATGAATTTTGGTGGGTTTGCTAGATTGGTGCTGGTGAGTCTGCAGATGCTTGGGTTTTGAAAGTTGAGCTTGTTTGAGTGGTTTTTGAAAAAGTGGGATCTTCCCATATGATAAAGATTCAATTTTGAATTGTCATTTAAACTATGCATTTGAAAGTTTCTGGATGATCACAAGGTGGGCCTTGATACCTTGTCATGAGTACATTCAAGGGGTGCAAAGATCTAGAAAAGTTTCTGTTAGGTTTTGAAAGTTTTAGACAGCCAAAGTAGGCATGGGAGTTAAATTGGTCAAAGTGACCATTCACTTCATATATGTGTTTTGATTTACTTGTCTTTAGGAAAAGTGTGGGAAATGTTTTAGATGATGTTTATTTCACATAAGAAACATTTTACAAGCAATGAAACAAACAAACAAGGTGGGTTTAAAAGAATTCAAAATCAATGCATACACATATGCATGCATTCATAATTTTATTTAGAAAAGTTTTTGTTAACCCTAAATGTGAGGATTAGAATTTGATGATCCAAGTTTAGTATTTTTGGGATGTTACAAGTTCTCACATACTCTTTCTTATCTTGGAGGAGTATGCTATGCAATTTTATTCCTAAATGCTGGCACCTTTGTTTCATCCAATCCATTCACTAGACGTGATAGCCATTTATCCAATGTTATGTTCGCTGAATAACTAGATACATCAGAATAGGAAAATAGTGGTCTAGTGGATATCCTCTTTACACTCACTAGAAAGCTTGAAGGTATATTTGTTCTGATGAAGAATTTTGCGAGTCCAAAGGAATTGGAATGAATTATCAGGAACAAAGCTCTTTCTCCTACAACATGCTGTAGTTCTCACAAAACACACCCTATTTGTTGGCTGTATCGAATTCGCTGCAGGTCAGTACTTGTTACATTTTAACTAAGTGCCAAAAGCAATGGCAGTCCTGTTCCACCTTATCTCCTGTTAGTGCTCTAGGTCGCTTGTCTGCCTAGTTGCAAAGCCAACCTAGCGGTGCATTTTCCTTGTTTATTTACTTCATATCCTTGTTCACGAGATGTTCATTTTGTACAATTGAACAGATGAACCTAGTTGATACACCTGGAACAAATGTTATTCTCCAGAGGCAGCAGCGACTCACTGAAGAATACGTGCCACGAGCTGACTTAATACTCTTTGTCCTGTCATCAGATAGACCATTGACTGAGAGTGAGGTAAAAAATGTTATTTTTTCTAATATCTGACATACTTCAAATTTCTTTTTTTGTACCTTATGAGAAAGATAGTCTTGAGGTTTTTGCTAGAAAGCAAACAGGCACCAATACTGACCGATCCAAATATAATATCTACACAACTAATGCTTCGTCTTTCATGCAGCCGAGGTAAGTTAAAAAGTTGTTCCTGCAACTTGCAGGCACACATGTCTAGTAGGCTTTGTGTCATTCTTTACTTCAAACTAATTGCATCACATATCTAGTACTAACCAGATGAAAAGGATGATCCACGTAATTGGAGATTCTGGACATAGGTTTAGAAAAGCTGTCTTATTCTAGAATTTTGATTTATCTTTCGGAGGATGCATTGTGTTTTTTGTACTTCCTAATAGAGTTAAAGTGTTTGTTCTGAACTTTTAGGTTGGATTTCTCCAGTATGTCCAGCAGTGGAAGAAGAAAGTTGTATTTGTTCTAAACAAAGTGGACCTCTATAGGAACAGTGATGAGGTTTGATACTTATATCTTTAGTGTTCAAGAATCTCAGCATGATAGTCTTTCGAATTTTCCGTTTTGCTAATCTTGTGAGTTTCCTTCTCAATCCAATTGTAGCTTGAAGAGGCCACTGTCTTTATCAAGGAAAATGCAAGAAAATTGCTCAACACCGAGGATGTAACACTCTTTCCTGTATCTTCACGCTCTGCTCTGGAAGTCAAACTTTCATACTCAAAGAACACTGGTAGAGAGCATTATGGGGATGTTTTGTCCAGTGATCCTAGATGGAGAAGCAGCAAGTTCTATGATCTAGAGCATTACCTATTGAGCTTTTTAGATGGATCAACAGATAATGGGCAGGAAAGGGTCCGACTGAAACTTGAAACACCAATTGGAATTGCAGATCGTTTGCTAACTTCATGTCAAAGACTTGTGAAACTAGAATATGAAAAGGCTATTGATGACTTGACATCCATCAGGGATCTTGTTTCTAGTGCAAATAACTATGCTGTGAAAATTGAGGCTGACAGCATTTCCTGGCAGAAGCAGATTTCATCTCTTGTAGGTGTTTCAAATATGATAATTTTGCTTTATCCTTAATTGTTTTTGAAATTATTGTTGTGATATACTCACCGCTTTGGGAAACAAAGGCATACTGTTCTTATCTTTCTGTAAAATAATGGCATCCATACAAATTTGATAACACTTTCCTACATTTTGCTTATATATTTCCCCTCTCTCCACAACATTTATACAAACGCATGTCTTGTATTTCCGCTTAGTAGGCACGGTGTGTTGTGTGAGTGATAGTGACATTTTCCAATTTCATTGCCTTCACCTGAGACCTTAGTATTCTTGTGTGGCCAATATGCCGTAAACGTACAGTGATAATTTATATTCATGTTGCTTACCTAGCATTGACATTTGGTGAGTGCAATACTTTGCATCCTTAATTTGATTTTCCCTGCTGATTGAGAATATGTTTCTGTTGTTCATGCAGATTGAGAGATCAAAAAGTCGAGCTATAACGCTCATGGAATCTACGCTCCAGTTGTCAAACATTGACCTTATTTTTACATACATGCTTACAGGAGAAAAAGGCCCTTCCGCCAAAGCCACATCATTTGTTCAAAATGATATTCTGAGTCCTGCCTTTAATGATGCAGTTGTACGTTCGACATTCAACCACATCATATCCAAAATTACTGAAGTTATTTCTTACAACTTAGTGTTTCTCTAGATTTACTTGCATACTAAGTTCATGCCTGAATTTTCCCAACTTTGCTAGAAACAACCAGACACGGAACTGTCTAGCACCAATTTTGCTACCCATTTCTTCCCATCCAGCTACAACATGCTGGCTGCAACATATTAGGTGAACATTCCAAAATTAGAGGAACCAACAGACAGTTGGAACTTGGAACTCAGAGCTAGCCAAGTTGAATAGGCGGAAACTGGTTTGTCAGTACATTTTGAGTTTGTTTACCGCAATTTTCTTCTCACTGGTTTGACTAGTGAAAGTATAACTTGTCACCTCCAGCAATATTAGCTGTGCTAAGACCACTGTCTAGACAATCTGCAGGCTACCCACTTCTGTCAGTTATTCTGTAATCTGTATGTTTCTTGTAGACTTGGGGTTTGGCAGTTCATTGAATAAGCAATGACACTTGGAAAGATGCATGTCCGTCTAGTCTGTCGAAGCTTTTCAAATGAGTTGATTTCATTTGGTGTCATAATACTGCAGAGTTTTGTTAAATGTATTAACTATTAAGCATTGTAATAAGTATGCAATATTTTTGTCAGTATTATTCTTGCTTTAACATGTTTTTATTATTTGCTTCACCATGCTTATTGATTCATCTTATGAACAGAAATATTTCTTTCTGTTGTTTAGGATTTACTAAGCGAGTATTCATCATGGCTGAGTTCTAGCAATACCCGCGAAGCAAATTTGTATCTGGAATGTTTCCATGAAAGATGGGATTCATTGATTACTCAGGAAGAAATGCTCCCATCAGATCCAGATGGGCTTGTTAATGAAGGAGAGAAAGTCAGCATCAAGGCACTGAATGGTTTCAGTGCTAGTGCTGCTGCTAAGGTTTTTGAAGAAGAAATTCGTGAAGTGGTATGTCTACTAACGTTTATAGTTTGTCCCTTTCTTCAGATACACTTTATTTGCATTCCCTAAACATTGCATCAAGTTTGTCCAAACGAATAGTTTAAATGAGAAGATGAAAAAGAAAATGCGACTCTCACTCCCTCGAACTTCAGCCCAGATATTTATGGTAGTTAAAACTGCTGGGACATGATAATAGTGTTGTTTTATATTTAGAGGCTATCTCTGATTTTGGTGTTCTTATATTTCCATCGCTGCTTATCACTCTGAGATCTATTATTGTTCCGTGAAGGCTACAGGAACTTTTGGAGGGCTTGGCGTTGCTGGATTGTCAGCATCTCTTTTGACCTCTGTTCTAACAACTACGCTCGAAGATCTACTTGCTCTTGCTCTTTGCTCAGCTGGCGGGTATTGATTGATACTAATTATAAACCACTCTTTATGAAATATGTTTGAAATGCATGGAGTGAGTTCATTCTTAGCTATATGTGGAGAATATTAATCTACTGAGTGTTGGTCCCTTTTTCAGGTTTTTTGCAATATCAAATTTCCCCGCTCGACGGAAGCTCGCGGTAGAGAAGGTCAGCAAGGCTGCCGATGAGCTATCCCGCAAAGTTGATGAAGCTATTAAGAAAGATATATCTGTGAGTGCTAGTAAGCTAGTCCAGTTTGTCGACGTTGCCAGTAAACCATACCAGGACGCATGCCAGCGAAAAATCAATTGGCTACAGGGTGTTCAGGGTGAGTTGTCCGACGTTGAGCGTAAGCTCCAAACTTTGAAAGTCGACATCCAAAATCTCCATGGATCATGACATGTTTTGCTTTCTGTTGACATTTTCTTCATTTTTTTGGGTCTTCTACCGTGATATCATGCTAGTGTAGAGCAGTTGATGCATGATAGCTATGTTTGATACATATGTAATACGTTGTACCTTCCAACAAAATGCCACAAGTTCAATGAAAGCTCAGAGCCTCAGAGGGACTGCACAAGAGCTTCGCAAGCTGTAAAAAAGGACCTATATCGGCACTCCTACCGCCCTATATGGAAGTGCTAGAAATCAATGTGTTAATGTCAATTGCTGATTCTCGGAATTCTTCTAGCTGGATGCATCAGAATTTGCTCCAAAATACTGGCGGCTGTTATATGCGGTCCTGATATAATTTTTATAACCGAATCGCTTACCACTAAACTTGATGCACGAACGAACTTTTTTACTCTGAAATGGATGCCAAATACACTGAACTTATTCTGTCTCCAGGACTTGAAAAAGGATACTTGTGGGAAACAGATGTCGAACGCTGAACTTATTCCTTCTCTAGGATTGGAAAAGGGCCTTAACATTCTTCTTTGACGCGCAGATTAATTAAGAAGCAGTTGAATTTTGGTGGTACCAAGAAGGCAAGAACATAGTGGGGTGCCTAGTGCCTAATATTAATTCCATCTACTTGTCCTTGTTTTATGCAATTTTTGCCAAAGCATGTCTTCTGGTCCTTCAGTTAGCTTTTCATTCCTTACATCATCATCAGCAAGCATAAACTTTTTTTCAGTTTAAGTTAACGGTACAATGTGCACGGTTGCGGTGCTGGATAGCTGGACACACTGCACGGTGCGCAGAAAGGTTCCGGCCATTGTTTAACTCTAGCTCGAAAGGAGCTTAAGTTGACATCATTCGGCCAGAGGATGAACCAGTGAACTTTTGTTTCAACTTTGAATTAGGGGTAGGTTATAGCTAGGTTCACTTTGGTTCTTTGGGGAACAAACCAGCTTCCTAGCTAACTAAAATAGCTAGGCTTTGTCGAGCTGTTGTTACCCGGCCTGTGGTTTTGAGCTCCAAATCAGTGTGCATTTCGATTCTGGGCATATCTAGGGCTGGGTATCCAGCTAGCTCGACTCATCTTGTAAATACCTGTTAGTTAACGAGTTAGCTTGACTCGACTCATTAACTTAAAGAGTTAAAAACCATGGTTTGGCTCGACTCAATGAAAACTAGAGTTGGCTGGATAAGCTTGATAAACTTTTTTTTTGGAGCAACCAGCGGAAGCACTGCCTTTTCTATTAGAAGAAGAGAATTGGCCGGTTTGGAAGGGAAATCGGCCGAAACCCGATACAGACGTATATACACACGGATCCGGTTAAAAGGGGAATCAGACCAAAAAATACCCCAAGCGGCACAGTTTTTAAGGAAAACCGGCAAAACCAAGACGAGACCACACGACCTAGCTTGACTAGGTCCAAAGCACCACCGACTGACACCTGCACAACAGCAACAGAGCCGTCACGCAGACAACCACACCGGTCCCGAGACCGCGCGCCCTCCTGGTCGGCGAAGCAACAACAAAACAAAGAAAGCCCAAGCACCTGGCGGAACACCAAACCTCCTAAGGCATCACCCCCAAGAGAAGCAGAAGTGGCCAATGCCAATGCCTGGCGAAACCGAGCTCAGGTTTTCACCCGAGAGTCCGAGACCAAAGCAATGAGGTGAAAGAGCTCCTCAACGATGCCTCCAACGAGGGGAGCGACGTCCGCAGACGCCGACATCACTGGCAACAACCTAGGTCGGTGCAGTGCTTTCGCGCGAAGTTCACCAAACCCCAAGCCGAACAAGCCTATCCACCAAGGCAAAGAAGCCATGCCCGCCTTGCATCGCACCGCCGCCACCACCTCTTGCCGCAAGGAACCCACCTGGGCACCTCATCCCAAGGTGCCCCTTGCCACGCCCACCGCCCGAGGCCGTCGCCCCGACGTCCACTATGTAGACAACCGAAGTCACCGACGATCACCATCCGCTGCCACCGCCGACCACCACCAAGCCACCAAGCTAGGAGGAGGAGAACCCATGAAACTGGATCCGAAGCACTGCACCACGCGGAGAAGATCGGAGCAGGGACCACAGCTCCACCCAGCACCTCGCTGTCCGGAGAAGACACCCCATCCCGAACAAGGGGACGGGAGCAGTAGTTCCACCACCACCCAGCCCGGCCGCCATGCCGCTCGCACGGCCGCGCTGGCCGCCACCGCCGCTCCCTGGGGATGCCGCCCCAGCATCCTCCTCCACCATGGCAGAAAAACGCAGAGCAGACCTGCAGCCCGCCAAGCCCATCTGGGACTAGATCGGGCCCGACCGAACCACCTCCTTCAGCAGTGCCGACGACCAGCGCCACCTCCGCCCCCGACACAGCAACGCCGCTTGCCGCCGCAACCCGCTGCCTGTCGAGCCTCCCATACGCCATCCCGACGAAGCCGCCGAAGGAGACGAAGAGAGGGTCCGCCTACCAGAAAATGCCATGTCTGATTCTTTTTTTCCTGAAAAAGAATGGACTATCTTCGACCTCTACGTCGACTGATGCATTTACTATCATAGAAGTGATTGTAAATTTGCAATCACCAAGACCTAAACAAATATACATACGATCTCATGACTGTCACCCGCTAACTTTTCTCCAAAGTAAGCGAAGAACTGGCATCATAGAGCAAAGTGATTCGGCACTACAGGTGTCGAAATGGGGACAAACATTTTGCGACGTCAAACGTCAAAGGAACCTAGTGATTCGGCACTGAATATCAACGGATAGGGAGGATAATTCTCAGATGTCATCTCTCCTGGAGCAAACATTGTCCAGCCATTTAAGATATGGAAAAGTATGGATAGGGCGGTACCACAAAATAACCCTAGATACTCCTAGTACATGAAAAATAAGGTTATGTTGGTCATCTATCTATGGGTATATAGGCTGATGTTACACAGATTAATTAAGCATGCAACTACCTTGTCCGTCCAAATTATGCTACTTGTGTCACTAACGTCAATGATATTAGTATTATTACTGAAAAAATATCATGGACATATATGCTTTGCCAAATCTGGTTTGACAAAAAAAATCTTGGAGCTCCGTAAATATTGTAGCAAGTACTTCCTCTATTTAATATTACTCCACATATAAGATTGGTCAAATTGAAACTCTACAAAGTTTGACCGATTATATGGTAAAAGTTATCAAGGTCTATGACATCAAGTCAACATTATTAGAATTATAATAGAATACGCTTTCATACTATATAGTATTGATATTTTATCACATATACATTATCAAATATAATAATATTTGACTTTGACTAAACCTTGCATGTGAAGTAATATGGAACATAGGAGATATATAAAACCGTGGTAAATGGGTGAGAAGTCAGTGAAAAGACGAAGACGAGCTCAAGTGCATGAACACAAAAGTGTACCCATCATGCATTATCATCTAAAAAGTCCACCAGATCGTCAAGAACGAAATTGTTAACCAGTTTTATGGAGGGCCTCAATTTTTTCCTTGGTTTTGGGACACTTCCACATATCCACAACAATCAAACTCTCAATAATTTCAAACAATCTGAACTAATGGAAAAGACTAGTACAATTCACATACTATATAAGTTTGATACCATAGTATTGATATTTTATCGCATATACATTATCAAATATAATAAGATTTGACTTTGAATAACCTTGCATGCGAAGTAGTAATATGGAACAGAGGAAATATTAAAACCGTGGTAAATGGATGAGAAGTCAGTGCAAAGACGAAGAAGAGCTCAAGTGCATGAAGACAAAAGTGTACCCATCATGTATTATCATCTAAAAAGTCCACTAGATCGCCAAGAACGAAACTGTTAACCAGTTTTATGGAGGGCCTCAATTTTTTCCTTGGTTTCGGGACACTTTGACATATCTGCAGCAATCAAACTCTCAATAATTTCTAACAGTCTGAACTAATGGAAAATTCTAGTACAATTCACATACTATATAAGTCTGATACCATAGTATTGATATTTTATCACATATACATTGTCAAATATAATAAGATTTGACTTTCACTAAATCTTGCATGCAAAGTAATATGGAATAGAGGAAATATATAAAACCGTGGTAAATGGGTGAGAAGTCAGTGCAAAGACGAAGATGAGCTCAAGTGCATGAAGACAAAAGTGTACCCATCATGTATTATCATCTAAAAAGTCCACCAGATCGCCAAGAACGAAACTGTTACCCAGTTTTATGGAGGGCCTCGATTTTTTTCTTGGTTTCGGGACACTTTGACATATCCGCAGCAATCAAACTCACAATAATTTCTAACAGTCTGAACTAATGGAAAAGACTAGTACAATTCACATATATTGTAACACTCCTCTCACGTGTGACGCGTAGAAGTCAACACATGAATGTAAAAATTTCAGAAGTACAATTCAAGAGGCCTATACGCGGACATAAAGGTGGGCTACACGCATTCTTTAATAAATTACGTCACATAGAACTCGAACTTGAGACCTTGACTTTGATACCATGTCAAGCTTTATGTACTAGTCAACACAACCAACATTCCGAGCTGATAGAAAAGGCTAGTGAAATCGACATATACTATAATGGATAGAACAATCTCAAAGGTATAACTCATAGTTAAGAGCATTTTGGTGCCACATTGATGACGTTACTGTTTCATACCACTTTGTGTTCTGAGAATCAAAATCAACCACTTTACAACACACTTTTTGCAATTCGGGCAAATGACATGCTAAGAGCGAATTGACATTGAAACTGACATGCGAGATCTATTCATCAGCGCGGAGGTGGCAAAAAAATAAATTAGTTAGCCTGGATCCCACATGCAGCCCAAATAAAATACCTCAGTTGGTCTAGAAAAAAATAAATATCTAAGAAATAAAAAATAAATGGGAAGGTTCCAGAGTGCAATGTGCACGGTTGTGGTTCTGTTTAAGTTAACGCTACAATGTGCACGGTTGCGGTGCTGGATAGCTGGACACGATCAAAGCATGGCGTACAGAAAGGTTCTGGCCATTGTTTAACTCTAGCTCGAATTAAAGGAGCTTAAGTTGACATCATTCGGCCGGAGGATGAACTAGTGAACTTTTGTTTCAACTTTGAATTAGGGGTAGGTTATAGCTAGGTTCAATTTGGTTCTTTGGGGAACAAACCAGCTTCCTAGCTAACTAAAATAGCTAGGCTTTATTGAGCTGTTGTCACCCGGCCTGTGGTTTTGAGCTCCAAATCAGCGTGCATTTCGATCCTGTGCCATATCTGATTTTTCTTTCCTGAAAAAGGATGGACGTACTATCTTTGACCTCTACATCGATTGATGCATTTACTATCATAGAAGAGTGATTGTAAATTTGCAATCACCCAGACCTAAACAGATATACATATGATCTCACGACTGTCACCTGCTAACTTTTCTCCAAAGTAAGCGAAGAACTGGCGTCATAGAGCAAAGTGATTCGGCACTACAAGTGTCTAAAGGAAGACGAACATCTCACGACGTCAAAGGAACCTAGTGATTCGGCACTGAATATCAACGGATAGGGTGACCATTTTCTGATGTCATCTCTCCTGGAGCAAACATTGTCCAGCCATTTAAGATATGGGAAAGTATGGATAGGTCGGTACCACAAAATAACCCTAGATACTCCTAACAAATGCAAAATAAGGTTGTGTTGGTCATCTATCTATGGGTATATATATAGGTTGATGTTACATAAATTAATTAAGCATGCAGCTACCTCGTCCGTCCAAATTATGCTACCTGTGTCACTAACGTCAATGATACTAGTATATTACTGTGAAAAAGTATCATGGACATATATGCTTTGCCTAATCTGGTTTGACAAAAAACATCTTGGAGCTCCGTAGATATTGTACCCCCGTTTAATATTACTCGGCATATAAGATTGGTCAAATTCAAATTCTACAGAGTATGATTGATTATATGGTAAAAGTTATCGAGATCTATGATATCAAGTTAACATTATTAGAATCATAATAGTATATACGTTTGATATCATAGATATTGATATTTTATCACATATACCTAGTCAAACATAACAATATTTGACTTTGGCTAAACCTCACATGTGGAGTAATGTATATGGAACAGAAGGAATAAATAAAACCGTTTTAAGTGGGTGAGAACTCAGTGCGTAAAGACGAAGACAAGCTCAAGTGCATGAAGAGAAAGTGTCACCCGTCGTGTCTTCTTTACTATTAAATGGGAGTTGATGGTTCACTTTGAGCATCAAACATTAGAGACATCTGGTCCATCCAACAACCGCGTTAAACATTGGATGCATCCGAACCATCAAAGCACGTCAGAGAAAATATGTAAAGAAAATGTCAATCACGTCAATAGTTAAGGAAGTAATGGACCATGTCAATAAATTGGAGGAATCTCTAGAAATATTTAAGAAAGGTCTCTCCTAAAAGTTAGGACGTGCGATCTCAAGAAATCATGGATTACTATTAAATGGGAGTTGGTGGCTCACTTTGGGCATCAAACATTAGAGACATTTGGTCCATCCAACAACCGCGTTAAACATTGGACGCATCCGAACCATCAAAGCACGTCAAAGGAAATATGGAAAGAAAATGTCAATCACATCAATAGTTAACGAAGTAATGGACCATGTCAATCAATTGGAGGAATCTCTGGAAATATTTAAGGAAGGTCTCTCCTAATCTTTACTATTAAATGGGAGTTGGTGGCTTATTTTGAGCATCAAACATTAGAGACATCTGATCCATCCAACAATCGCGTCAAACATTGGACGCATTCGAACCATCAAAGCATGTCAGAGGAAATATGGAAAGAAAATGTCAACCATGTCAATAGTTAAGAAAGTAATGGACCATATCAATCAATTGGAGGAATCTCTGGAAATATTTAAGGAAGGTCTCTTCTAAAAGTCGGGACGTGCGATCTCAAAAAATCATGGCTTACTATTAAATAGGAGTTGGTGGCTCACTTTGGACATCAAACATTAGAGACATCTGGTCCATCCAACAACCGCGTCAAACATTGGACGCATTCGAACCATCAAAGCACGTCAAAGGAAATATGGAAAAAAAATGTCAATCACGTTAATAGTTAAGGAAGTAATGGACCGTTTCAATCAATTGGAGAAATCTCTAGAAATATTTAAGGAAGGTCTCTCCTAAAAATTGGGACATGCGATCTCAAGAAATCATGGCGAAATTGCATGGGATGCTATATACATAAAGAAATTACGAACAAAAAAATATGAACACAACATGTTATTATGGAATCATGACATGTAAAAAGATACCATGCTTGCAACATTGACTCAATTGTCTGCTTGATCTAGCTGATATCTAAAAAAGACTTATCTATCTATACTGGCTGCCATGTATACCGCGTTTTGGCTAGGAGAAATAGAAGTTATCCACATACTAATTTTATTTTAAATAAATAAACTGAATTTTATACCTTAAAATAGACATAGAAGGTGTGTCTAAAACTAAGTGTGTACGATTGATCTTCTTGGACCAATATTTATACAATGAGCACAAATAATCAGGTTAAGTAGAAGCTTGTTTAAATAAACTACTCAATAATAAATAATGGACGTATACATATATTTTATCTTGATGGGCACGATGGAGACACCCTCATTGGAGAAGGCCACCATGCGGAGATGTTGAATGCGGTTACGTTGGCATTGGCAGGTGTGGAGTGCCATCCATGGGCGCAACATTGACACACTGGTGTAGCGATGATGTCTGCCGTCGCAATACAGTAGGTTAGGGCGCTTGCGGGCATACTGGTGGTGGTCGTGTCAAAAGTAGAGGAAATTTTAGACTGAGTGGACTCGGTATGGACGATCGCAGTTTTAGCAACAGTAACACGAGATGTGTCTTTCCTGCATTTTTTTGAAAATCGTGGGCATGCACACGGCTATGGAAGCAGCGATGGAAGCCACACCCATGTGACCATGATGGAGCCCATGACGGTCCTGCACATGAAGGCGAGGACGGCTAGCCGGGCACGACGAAAACACCGTCCACGTGTTGATCAGGATGGCCGTCAACACAATAGGCAATCGAGGAAGACGAAGTGTTAGCAACCTCTTTAGATATTCATCAGGATTAAAAACAAGCTTTTAGTGATGATGGAGAATCACAAAGTTAGACGAGGTGACGCATAATGGAATAGGTCGATAGATGAAGGATGAAACATACATATCTACACTGTCAAAAGTTACAGGACCTAACAATATCTCATTTACATTTTCAAATAAACCAAATGATTCATCCAACTAAACGAATTCATTCAGCAAGTTTAATATCCTTTAAACGATATGTATTTTTCCGTGGCAAAGCACGGGCATTAAACTAAGAAGTCCGTCTGGTCGACAAAAAACGAAACTCTTAACCAGTTTTATGGAGGGTCTTAATTTTTTTTTGGTGTCACGACACTTTCATATATCCACAATAATCTAACTTCCAATAATTTCTATTAGTCTGAACTACTATAGCACTACCAAAAACAACCAACATGCCAAACTGATGGAAAGGTCTAGTACAATCCACATATATTGTAACACCTCTTTCACGTGTGATGTGGAGAAGTCACCTGAACGGAACAGTCTCAGAGGTATAAATCAAAAGACATATACGTGGACACAAAGGGGAGCTAGCAGCAATTTTTAATAAATTGTGCCACTCAAGACTTGAGATCGAGACCTTATGCTCTGATACCATGTCAAGTTTCATGCACTAGCCCACACAATAGTCTAAAACGATAGAAAGGGCTAGTGCAATCTACATCAATAATGTTGGACTTATAGAAAGTGTTATATGTTGATCCAAATTCTACAAAGTATATGCCAACTTCTGACAAGTGAAGCGAGGCCCATCACCAGAGGCTTGGGCCGATATATAAACCCCTTTTAAGCCGCCGGTTGGGATGGATGAGTTGCATCTGTAAAATCCCCGACGTTTGTAAACACTTCCCGATATAGTGAAGTTTCGCTGGCTGGCGCCCGTGGTTTTTTCCTTCTTTTGTTAGAGAGGTTTTTCCACGTTAAATCTGTGTCCCCTTGCTATGATTTCATTTTCGTTCTTCGTTATTTACTTGTCGCAATTATAAAAGAAAGATTGCTATGGACTAAATCTACGGGTTGACATGTACGAGGGTGGTTGGTCTAGATTTTTTCTTTGCTGAAATTTCGGAGCACGTACTGATCGTGCCGCCCTTTCTTGGTGCCATGTAGGATGTCCATAAGACTTTTTTGTAGGTTTAGTCCATAGATCTAGAATTACTAAATCCACATATATTGTAACGCCCAACGCATCCCTCTATATCCTGCTATGCATGGTGCTCAAATTTGGTGTGGAGGTGATGGGTGCCGGAGATGGGTACCGTTGTCCACGGGTGTGCAGGTGCAATTTGGTGATGATGAAGAATGATTGGTAGATGGAGAGATGAGTGGCAACACATGAATGTCTCCCACAAGTCAGGGCGGGTGTGCCAAGGGCGGCGCAACAACGAAGAAGTGTGCGCAATCGAAGAGGGGGGAACGATGTGGTGGTGACCCTTAGGCATACTCATGTCCATCAGAGGACCGTCAATCTATTGAAGCAGGGGCTGCTAGTCGAACTTGATATTTCATCTGGAATGGGCCGGTGAAAGTTCATGAGAAGGTTCGTTTATGGCATGTTTTGCGGTTATCTCTAAAGGACACAGGGGTGGTCTCTTGCGAATATTGGGTGATGCAATACTTTTTTCTGGAAATGGATGCTATATTACTTAAAAGATTTAAGCAATACACCCAGCCTCTGCATAACAAGGATGAAAACAGCCAACAACATGCCTGATAAAAAAAACAAGGGAAAAACATGCGAAATACATCAGATATTGCATAAGCAAAAGAAGATGGAGGAAAAAAAATCCTAAGATCACGCTGTTATCCATGTTGGGTAAAAACATCCCTTCCTATATCATCCAAGCATTACAGACATCCGTAAACAGGCCGTGAAACTCCACACATTGTAAATGTGACCATAAATAGAGTATAGAGGTGCAACGGTAGATAAATTTTTAGCGTGTACAGACATCTATAAACAGTCTGTGAAACTCTACACATTGTAGAGGTGAGCACAAACGGAGTATAACAGTGCAACGGTAGATAACCTGCAAAAGAGAAGGCATTTTATTATTAAAAACTTTATCATTTATGCATACCATAACGACCAAATAACGACAAGCGCTCACATCCTAAGAAGTATTTTGAACTTGTAGTCAATTTCATGTAGACAATCTCCAAATATGTTGGCAACACTACAAGGAGGATACAACCCATAAGATACTTGTATGACTAAAAACATATTTCTTATTAATAGCACTGGAAGAATAAATTATTAATTGTCTCATTATGGTGACCAAAAACATATTGCTTATTTCCATGCCAATTCCTTTTAACAAGGTTGTCTTTTGTAAGAATCACCCCACAATAAAGATACCATCAAATATTTTCATCTTTAGTGGTATCTTCATCTTCTATTTTTTTGTTATTATCGACTAGCACATCAGGCAGGACCAGTGCTCTATACATATAATCTACAGAGAACTTTCCACTCTCATATAAATTCCACCAAAACTCATTAGAACCATTTGACGGTTGCACTATGATTAAACATTGTAATATAGCATTCCGTGATGCAGGTCTGGGTCCTATTAGGTCTCTTCTGAATGTAATGTTTGGAGGATACGATTCTAGAACCGTGGCAATTGTATCACTCTTATGGGAAACAATGTTGTATAGAGCTAGATATTGATCCCGAAGTTTAGCGTTTTCAAGCCACTTATCCTCCCAAAAAGGAATCTCCAAGCCATCCTTAATATAAAATGTGCTAAAGCAAAAAAATTGCTTCTTCGTAGCCGTCACCCAGATCCAAAAGTGCGAGTCTCCTAGCTTCCAAACTAGTTGAGACAATGCCTTCAAGCAAACATATTTCCTCCTTAGGAGATTTTTCCATATACCATCCTCGGTAAGCAGCTTGAAAAGCTATTTACCTAGTAGAGAAGTATTCTTGACCTCAAGGTCATGAATCCCTAATCCACCTTGGTCTTTGGGACGACAAACCACACTCCATTTGACCAGTTGATATTCATTTTTCTCGATATCTCCTTGCCAAAAGAATCTTGATTAATCTAATCTATGCAAGACTCCTTTAGGAAGCTGGAAGAAAGATCATATATAGTACCATATTACTCCGTACTAAATTATGAGCACCAATCTCCAGACTGGAGGTAGAAATTTTCTTTCCAAACGCTTAGTCTTTTTTTGTAGTCTCCCCTCGACGTGTTTCCACAAAGCAATTGTGAGTCTCCGATAATGAATTGGTATCCCCAAATAGTTGATTAAAAGCTGGCCTTGCCTACAGCCAAAAAGTTCAGCATACATGTGTGCCTCGTCTTGGGCTTCTCCAAAGCAAAACACGTTAATCTTATAGAAATGAATCTTTAGACCAAAAGGTTGCTCGAATACTGATAATATCAATTTAGTTTCTTAGTTTTTTCCAAATCATGTTCCATAAATAGAATCATCTCGTCGGCATATTGAAGGATAGGAAGTCCACCATAAATGAGATGAGGAATGACCCCTTCAATCTGGCCATCAACTTTTGCATGCTCAATCAAGATGGCCAACATATCTGCCACTGTATTAAATAGTATAGACGATAACGGATCACCTTGTTTCAATCCTTTTCTCGTCTAGAAGTATCTACCCACATCATTGTTTACTTTGATGGCAACACTACCTCCAGACATGAAAATATAGATTAGAGCACGCCACTCTATAAAAAAACCTTTCATTCTGAAAGTTTGCTGAAGAAAAGACCATTTGAATTTATTATATGATTTTTTAAAATCAATTTTAAACAACAACCCATTCAAATTTTTACTAAATAGTTGGTGCATAGTTTCATGGAGGATTACTACACTATACATGATGTTTCTTCTTTGCATGAAAGCATTTTGCGTAGACCGAACTACATAGTCAGCCATTGAGTTTAACCTAATCGTTGCGTTTTTTTTGAAAATCTTAAAACTAACGTTAAGGAGGCAGATAGGTCTATAATGTTGTATCCTTTTTTCCTCATTAACCTTAGGCAATAAGATTATCTCACCTAATTTCAATCAAAACAAGTATATTTGTCCAACATGCAGAAAGCTGAACAAGTCTACAAGATCCTATTTGGTTACAATCCAATTTTTCTAGAACTCGGCTGGGAAGCCATCTAGACCTGAGATCTTGTTGTGTTCCATTTGGAAAACCTCCTTCTTTTACTTCCTCCCCAGTCTAGGGAGAAGTCAGAGAGTTATTCTCCTCAACAGAAATTTGGGGTATGTCATCTGTTCGGGATTCATCCATCGAGAGGTTGCCTTCCTCAAGATCTCCGAACAGACCTTTGTAATAACCAACGGTGAGGAAATCGGTAATCGTTAACTGCTCGATCAGCTTGGGAGTAACAACTAATCATAATTCAGACAATTAACTAATTTAACTAGTCAACTATTAATTAGTGCAACGTACACAAATTAGCACATAAAACACATGTATATATGGAAGAAATAATATATGGGCCTCTATATGCCCGATCCTACTTATTTAGATCCCAAAAGACAATTAACAAAGTATGCTTCTCCTCCCTAACCTAATCTTCAAGGTCACGAGCGAATCAGGATCCACCAGATGGCACCATGTGCCCTCCTTCCGCTTATGCTCCTCTGACCTCTGAAGTTGATCTTCTTCCACCACCTACCCAGGGTATGACTCATCTTGCACCTCAACCACATACCATATTAAAGTTAGCCTCAAGCTCTTGAACGAGATCCTCAAGGCGGTCGAGCTCTTGTATCTGAGGTCTGGTTGGCAGCTACGAGGAATTGGTCAATGACAACAAGGAACTGGTTGGTGATGACGGGAATCGAGATCCTAGAGGTGGGAATTGAGCGGGAGCTTCACAAAATCTACTTCATTAGGGAGGGATAGAGGCTGAACGAGCGATATGCTTTGAAAATTTTGCAATTTTTTGACCAAGTATAGTAGTTAATCAGAAACATACCTAGTAATCGGACTGCCAGAGCTATTAGTCAAGCTAAATGATTAACACAATTGATTAGTGGTAATCGACATGGTCGGGGTCTCGTGTAGCAATTAATGGGCCTATTAATGGCTGATTTGGATGACTTTTTGAACAATAGAAATAATTAGTAATATACGACTTGAGTTTCTCATGGCCATCGACGCCCTCATCATGTATAAGAGAGTAAATAAGTTTCTTCTAGTGTCTGCCATAAGCCACACCATGAAAGTATCTTGTATTCGAATCTCCTTCTAGAATAAATTTAGTTTTAGACCGCTGGTACCATTTGAGTTCCTCTTCCCGTAGGACTCATGCTATCTCTGCATTAGATGACTTTTTAGCTCAACTTCTTGTGTAGATAATGGCCTAACTTCCATGAAAGCCTCTAATTCATCAATGACAGATGAAATTCGAAGCTTCTCCTTCTTGAGAATATCAACAATATGTCTAGCCCATCCACGGAGGAATTTATGTGCAACACGTATTTTGTTATTCCATCTTTGGATCAGAGTTTGAGCCCTAAGTGGTTTCTCCCAAACATTCTTAATCATCTCATGGAAACCATCATGGTGTAGCCATCAAATTTCAAATTTGAACGGGTGTTTACACTATAATCTCGGCAAACCGGTATTCTAGTACACACACGGTTATCATAGGGAAATTATATTCACAATCGGTATACATAAGCACGTGATCTAGCTTTTCATAGCTCTAGGAGACTGTTCACCCAAGTGAAGTGTCTCCCCATCATAGTAACCTCTCTTAGGTCAAGATTGTCAATAACAACATTGAATAAGAAATTCAATGATCGTCAAATCTACCCCGAATTTTCTCATGAGGGAATCTTAGCAAATTAAAATCACCTCCTATAATAATAGAGTATGGATTATCTTTTGCCAAATTAACAACCTTAAGGAGAAACTCAGCCAAATAAACAAGCTCTTGAATATCCACACCAACATGGTGAATGGGACATTGCTTCGTGTTTGGGATAACAATCCACAATCTAGCCTTTACTTATCGGACCCAACAACAAAAACCTTATGTGTTGAAGGTGTTGTTTTTATGCCAATTTTCTAGCCTTGATTGGTTGAACTCCGCACCCAAATGACCATCACATGATAGACTTGGTAACATCAACACAAGTATATTTTTCTTCTTTAGGTGTTGATGTCGTAGGTGTTTAGTTATCATTATTGTATGAAGATGATGGCTGGGAGGGGTGGAACTCTCTTTTTTCTATTAAGTTAGGGTTCCAGGCAGGAACCAACATATATATATATACTCTGTTACATGGGCTACTCCTATTACACGGGCTTCATGGGCCATGATAACACACACACACTCACATACATCATGCCACAACCCTACACTCCCCCTCAAGAGGGATGATAGATGTCTATAATTCCCATATTGACACATGCCAGATTGCACTCTCTAATTCCCAAAACTTTTGTTAGACAATCAACAACTTGTTGCCCTGAACTAACATGAGTTATCTTGATAATAGCAGCATCCAAATTTTCCTTTATGAAGAACATGTCTATCTCTACATGCTTAGTTCTATCATGTTGTACATGATTATTTGCAATGAAAATGGCAGATTTGTTGTTTCACCACAAATTTAGAGCGATGTCCTTGTCTTAGTACCTTTAACTCAGGTGGGAGGCATATTATCCATAATATCTCACTTAAACCTTGAGAAATGGCCCTATATTTAGCCTCAACAGTTGATTTATACACCACAAGTTGTTTCTTAGTTTTCTAGGACACCAGTTTCCCCCTACAAACACACAAAAACCCGAGGTTGACCAGTTGTCATCCAAGCATCTAGCCCAGTCTGTGTCACTGTAGCCATCCATGTTCAAGTGACCATTACTCCTAAACTATAATACCATTCCTGGACTACCCTTGAGGTATCTCAAGATTCGATAGGAAGCATCCAGATGTCCACTCCTAGGATCATGCATATATCTGTTGACTACACCCACAACAAAGTAATGTCTAGTCTTGTATGGCACATATAAATAAGTTGACCAACTAGCTATTGATATCTTTCTTAGTCAACATGTTCACCTAGCTAACCAACCAATTTGTGTTTTTTTCTCAATTGGAATTGGAGTTGTCTGCATCCAAGCATTCCCATACCACTAAGAAGATATAAAGTATACTTTCTTTGGGTTAAAACGATTCCCTTCTTTGACCAAGAAACTTCTATATCAAGAAAATACTTTGGATGTCCAAGGTCTTTAACTTCAAATGCTGCCTCACCTAGACATGCCTTCAATCTTGCTATATCTTGCTCATTATCTCCTGTAATTATGATATCATCGACATAGACAACAAGGATAGTGATATGTTGTTTAGAGTGCTTATAGAATAATACAATATGATCACCATTACATTTTCCATACCCCATGTTGCATACATCCTTTATAAACCTATCAAACCATGCCCTCGACGATTGCTTTAAACCGTAGAGAGATTTCCTTAGTCTACATGCATTTCCTGCATTTTTAGATGCAGAAAAGCTAGGTGTGATCTCCATGTACACCTCTTCTTGTAAGTCACCATGCAAGAAGGCATTCTTACCATCAAGTTGATATAGTGACCAAATAAAATTAGCAGTACATGATATTATGATCCTCACAGTATTCATTTTTGCCACGGGTGCAATTGTTTTGTCATAATCACTGCCATAAGTCTGATTGTACCCTATGGCCACTAGTCCAGCCTTGTATCATTCAATTTTCCCTTCAAGATTTTGTTTTACTATATAACTCCACTTACAACCAACTGCCTTCTTTCCCTTTGGAAGACATGCTAGTTCCCATGTTCTATTCTTCCTTAGGGACTCCAATTCCTCCAACATGGCTTCCCTCCATCTTGGGTCATGTTTTGCTTCTTTCTAGTCTTTTGGTATTACAATAGTTTGAAGTGATGCGACAAAAGCTTTATATGATGAAAACAACGCTTCATATGCGACATAGATACTTATGTCATGCTTAAACCCATAGATGTCTGGTGGTTCTTTTCCTTCTCCCTGTCTTTATTTCCTCAATGCAATTGGCAAGTCTTCGCTAGCACTTGTGTTATCTGAAATTTGGCCTCCTCCAGATGAGGGCTCTTCATTTTGTTCATGCAACTCCCCTGGATCTGATTTGCTTCTTCTTGCTCTTCAGTTTGTTCATGAAACTCCCGCTGGATATGATTTCCTTTTCCTTGCTCCTCCTACATGTGTTATTCAATAGACTTATTCCTTTTTGTGTACACTTGAGGATTATTTTCTTCATTCGGTCTTGGTCATATCTGGTTATTTTTAGTTTCCTATACAACTACTAGTATGGATCCTACTATTGGCATTCTTTGTTGTTCTTCTCCCTCAGCACTAGATGTACTCTCTCCCTCTTGACCATCCCCTATGGATTTTGGAGCATCAAGACCTTCAAATAATGCACTAAGATCATTTTTCTCTCCATAAAAAGGCTTAGCCTCTTGGGAGGTAACATCCATGCTAACAAATGTTTATCATTAGAGAGACTCCAATATTTGTAACCTCTTTGTCTTGCAGGGTAACCAACAAAGATGCATTTAATTGCTCTTGGATCTAGTTTTCCAACTGATGGTCTATGATCTATAACAAAACATGTACATCCAAATAACTTGGGGGAACCAGGAATTTATTTCCCCTTAGTAGCTTCTCACAAGGATACTCCATGCTAATCACCCTTGAAGGCATACAATTTATTAAGTATGTTGCAGTTATTACTGCTTCGTCCATACAAATTTGGGCACATTCACACTGTACATGAGTGACCGAGCCATTTCCATAATGTGTCGATTCTTACTCTCTACAACACCATTGCGCGGGGGGAGGGGGTGGTATCCTGACAAGAAGTTTGATGTTGTATACCTTGAGCTAACAAGAAGCCACTGAATTGCCTGTTCGCATATTTAGTTCCATTATCAGTCTTGATCATCTGCACCTGCACACACCGAATTGGTTTTTCACAAAGGCATAAAAATCCTGGAAATAGTTAAACAACCCATCCTTATGTCGCAAGAGATATATCCATGTTGTAAAAGTGTGACAATCAATAAATGTTACAAAATTTTTCATACTACTAATAGAGATAAAGGACATGCCCACACATCTGAATGGATCAACAAAAACGGGGATATACTTTTTGAGACCCTTACTCACATAAGTTCTTGTCTGTTTTGCATATTCACATGCATCACACACGAGTTTACTCTTGTCCACTTCACACATTACATTAGAAACACCTTATACATCTTATCAAAAGCCATATGCCCCATCTTGCAGTGATGGATCATTTCCATTATCTCCTTATCACCTAGTATTGCAGCAAACATTAAACTTGGGGTAGTGCTAGGCATGTCACGGTCCATATACCATAGTCCTTTATACCTGTTTCCTATCCCAAGCTTCCTTCCAGTCATCCTCTCCCGAATCAAACATATCGTCTTATCAAGAATTATTCGATAATCTATTTGATTAACCAAAGCACTCAAAGACACCAAATTTACTGGAAAGGCCGGAACATGTAAAACAGATGATAACTTAATAACATGAGTGCACTGGACAGTTCCAAGACCCTTTATAGGTTGTGAGGTTCCATATGCAGTTTTAATTGTTTCCTTGTGGGTAAGTGGATGTTGGGTGTATCATTCAAAACCTTTAAGTTGTCCGTGACATGTTTAAATGCTCCAGAATCAAGTATCCATTGTGGGAATAAATGGTTGGTGACGATAGATGCATTTGAAACATTACCTTCATTTATGTAGGCAAAGTGAGCAAAGTTCCCAAAGTTATCCTCCTGATTTTTCTTCTTTGACTACCCTTGAGAAGAACTTGATATTCCTTCTTATAAAGTTGCAATATTTTCTTTGGAGCCACCAAAGTAGCCAGAGTCACTTGAGTAGCTCCTTACTCTCCTCTATAGGATCCACCTATTCTAGGACCTCTCTCCATACCACACATTTCTCTACGTGGTTCTGTGCAATCATGACTAAGGTGGTCATTCTGCCCACAATAATAACACTGCCTCGCCTCCCTATGTTTAGTTGTAATGAAAGTTGAACGTGATGGAGTTGCTCATCCATACTTTGTTAATTTTAACCTGACCTCCTATTGGCACATTTCTACAACTAACTCCTCAAAGGATGGGAGTGCTGGTTAATGGAATAATCCGGCACACCTTCCTTCAAACTCCGAGTGAGCCCCTTCAGAAACTTTATTACTCTCCTACACTCTATCCATTTCTTAGCAGCAGGGATACACTCTGAATGTGACAATTCCAGAAGATCATAGTGATCCAAATCAGCCTACAAGCATTGTATTTTTGCCACATACTCCATCACCGACTTATCCCCCTATTTCAACGCATTTATTCTATGCTCAATATGTGCCATAAGCATCACATTCCCTTTGCCAATATACATTGTTTCTAGGGTTTTCCATATCTGTGCTGCACTTGACAAGGACTCCACTGCTGCAACAATTGATGGAGTCAATGAGTTCAGCAGCCATGCCCCCCACAATGGAGTCGATGATGCTCCACTTCTTGCATTATAAGCTTGTCTTGTCCTCCGGCTCACTAACTCCGCCCTTGGCATAGCCTTCCAGCCCCTTAATCCTCAAGATCAGTAGAGCTCTTCTAGACCAGCTCAAGTAGTTCTTGACCCCCTCTAGCTTGATGTCATTAGGCATCAACTCTATCTTCTGAACCACTTCAACCTATGTCG
The DNA here is from genome assembly GCA_030063025.1 of Avena longiglumis. Lineage (NCBI taxonomy): Eukaryota > Viridiplantae > Streptophyta > Magnoliopsida > Poales > Poaceae > Avena > Avena longiglumis. Next base: position 497,136,865 of record CP125974.1, on the reverse strand, counting down.
CGATGGGACCTACAGCTGATGTGCTCTTTGCCTTGATAGGGAGAAGCTCCCTTAGCATGTCCAACACCTTTGTCCTCCCTTGATCTCCCATACTTCTAGGCCTTCAACTTCCTCTAGATCCACTCCTCCACCACCTCTAGTTCAGCCCTGAAGGGTGGACAAGCCTTCCCCTTCACTCAGATCTCGATCACAGAGTACCCCATGACCGCCACAGCTGCAATCACTGTTACCTATAGCATGTGCTTGGATACCATAAGGTGATGGCTGGGAGGGGTGGAACTCTCTTTTTCTATTGAGTTAGGGTTCTAGGCAGGAACCAACATATATATACTCTGTTACATGGGCTACTCTGTTACACGGGCCTCCTAGACCAGGATAACACACACGCACACGCACGCACGCGCACACACACACAGAGAGAAGGCCACAACCCAACACATGTACTCTATTTACTGCTTACAGATCGAGTCCTAGACGAACACAATTTAACCAAGGTATTCCTAATATGTCTAAGTTTGCCATGTACTCAAATTTGGTGATACTCCTTGTATTCCAATCGAACTCCATATCGAAGGCCTGACCCATCTCATATTCATGGACCGGCGCCTTTTGTCCTCCATTAGGTACCAAGTATTCTATATACCTGTCACTTGTTGGCGTGCATCCACTTACCATGATTGTATGTGTCCGACGAAGTAGAGGCTGAGAGGCTTCACCTTTGTGTAAAAAGAAGACAAAGACTACAGTTGATTGCATAGAGTATATTTGTCATGTGTTGCTGAAACAGTGTCTACAAAGCTATTCTCACATGGCCTAAAATATTTTGTCATATATGCATACCGTTCATAGTGTCCACAAACCTAAAACAACATATGCTCATCACAAACCTATAGTACCAGATGTTCACAGTCGATTTTCTTCTTATCCACAATCAAAAGGCAAAGGCACACATCAGCAGAAGAGGACTGGTATAAGGAAATCTTTTCTCGGCAAGAGGCCAAAACAGAGCACCAGCCAACCATTGCGTATATGCATCGCCATCAACAAGCTGGGGAAAAGACAATCCCGTGTAAAAGGTTGCTGGAGAGCTTTTGTACACCTCGGCTAACGAGTTGTGAACCACCAATTTTGGTGGTCCGATTAGTGGCTGTGAGGATAAAGAATAAGGATATTTGCAATAGGAGTTCCTTTGCATTATTGCTAGATGCTTTCTTCATTGATACTTAACGGATGTAATGCAGCCAGTAGGCACATTATGAAGTATGAGTACCATCTAAGGGAACCTTAAGACTATCACTTTAGTAATTGCAGGTTCTGTTCGGCATTGAGACGAGAGTCAGATAATTTCCGTAAGTGTGCTCGACTATATGATTCACAATTACACTATTTCTGTTCTAAAATGTAAGATTTCTAGCATTGAATTTGAACTGATAAAATGTATGAAATGACGGCGACACCGCGAGCAAGGCAATCAGAAACAAGGGCACCAGCCATTTTATGGACTATGCATTATGCACACCATGAATTGCGTGTGGTGGGGAAATGTTCAAAAGAAGAGTGGTGTGACGCTGGCTCCTCTTGAGTTTGTCCATGCTTCTCAGCTTGGTATGCTTCGTCCATCAAAGCCTCTAAAAAGTGTGCACAATGTTTTGTCCAAACAACAGCTGAATAGACAAACTTGTTCTTAATATTCGATCAATATGCAAATGGCCGTGAGTTGAGGTTGACATGAACTAAAGGGGGAACACGACATGTTGAGGGTTGAGGTGGCACATTGTATCGTTAAATTGATCTCCACCGAAGAAACTCCGGATGACTATGTCCCCTGGCCTTTTTCTTTATATTCTCACAGGTCATCAATCACCACGTTTCATTCTAAGCCAAGCGTTTGGATTTACCTTGTACGTACTACAAGCAAAAAATGAATCATTAGCTCTAACAAATCATTTTATTTAACTAGTGACAACAAAATTTCTAGGCAAAGATGTTATACTGATTTTTCTAGAGATCTGACGTAGTTAATGGAACAATATAAGGGATTCAGAATATATATACTTTTTAGAATTCAGTACCTCTTACATTTCCGTGCTTAACGCAGTAAGTAAATAGCCAACCATTAACCTTTTTTTTTGCAGTTTTCTAATGCTTAGTTTTCTATAAATAAAAAGTAAAATTTATCCCTCAACTATTGCAAAAGTATAATTTTAGTTCCTTCACTGCAATGTTGGATACTTATGGTCTTTAGTTGTAAAAAAAGCTTCTTGATTTGTTTCCTTGCATCAGTGAGGCTTTTAAAATGACATGACAGGGGTTTCACGCACATGAAGGCCAAGAGAAAAACCACTTTTTGAATAAATCAGAAAATATGAAGTAATCCTTTTCAAGCCCTTACCCAAATTTAAGAAGTTGAGGAAAATAAAAGGCTAATTAGGAAATTTTGGAAAATTGGAATTTTTGGATAAAATAAATGATGAAAATCATATTTCTAAAAATGATAATGTACTAGGTAAAAATATTTAAAATTATCAAATTTAGGGGATGTCAGGAATATAAATAAAAGGTTTGAATCGAAATATAACCAAAAACTGAAATTACAAATAAACAGATCGTTTGAATTTTATGGTTTTGCGAATATTTTTTAATGTCATGCCTTGCAAAATTCCGGTAGGCTTGAGTAGGTTTCAAGGAACATTTTTTCCATGTCTTTAGTTTATCCTTTCTAACCTTTTATTTTGAATAAAATTGCTTTAATTGGGTTATTTAAGGTTTTTAAAATCCTATTCTTTTTTTAGTTTCTTCCTTTTCAAGAGAATTTGGGTGGGCTGTCGGGGTGGAGATCTCGGCCAAGCGGCGGCGGTGCTTCCGCTCCTGCGGGCGTTAGCGACATGTTGTGGGCCTAGGGTGCCTGCCTAGGCCTGTCGTCTTCCGGGAGGCGCAGATTGAAGCCTTGTGGTGGCTGCTATGGATGTGATGACCTTCTAGGCCTCGCCGACGTGTGGCTGCCATGGCGGGCGGCGGCTGCATCGAGCCTGACCCGGATTTGATCTGTGCATGTGGCTGTGGAGGCAGCTGTGTGATGGGGTCTAGCAGGCTGCTTCGGTGGCTGGCTGGATCATCTTCTCCTCTACCTCCGGTCGATTGCGTGGGGGCTACTGGCATAGTTTGAATAAAGAAGGAAGTCGTAGGGTTCTTCTCATGCCAACACGAAGATCCTCTTGTTGTTTGTATCCATTGATCTGGTTTCTGTGTCGTGTTCCAGAAGGCTTCGCCGGTGAACTCCAAAGTGCGTTCATGCCGAAAGATTGCTGTATCAGGTGGGATTTGGTTGTGCGCACCCATGTTTTATCTGACCTTTTGGATTCAGAGGGAGCGTTTTTAAGCTCTGTTGGCTGTTAATATCATGGGGCACATTCTCATTCCATGGTGCTGATGGAGAATGTCATGGAGACTGAGATCTAAGGACCGACAATGGTGGTTTAAATCTGGGTGATGATGATGAATTGGCTTACTGACTCGTGAATTGGAGCAGTGGCATGCAAGTGGGAGCGACTGCATGTGAGAAGTTCATAGTCCTATATTTCAGGGTGAAAACCCAGGGTCTGGACTTAATTGGTTGTGCCTGGCAATGGCCTTTTGAAGGTATTGTTTTGAGAGAGTATACTTTCTTCAGGGCGAAAACCTAAGATCTATGATCGGGAGATGACGGTGTTTGTGCACTGTTCTTTTCTTGAAGGCGTCGCTTTTGGAGAAGATGGTCTTTTGGTGTTGTCTTGGTGGTGGTAGTTCTAATGTTTCAAGGAATGAATCACTGTAGCGGGAGTTTTCTTTTTTTTTTTAATTCTTTTTTTGTTGGCTGTGTGCATATGTAAGTCTACTAGGGCAATGCGTTGTTGCAGAGACTGGATATAATTGGTATCTTTTGATATTAATATATGCTCCTTTCCAAAAAAAAAAGAGAAAATTCAGGTGGAGATGTATTTGTGTGTAATCGGGAAGGAATCTCACATTTTTGAAAAACACCGAATGAAATATATCATGTATTAGAATTGAGGAACATACTTCATAAGGTGGCCAAAAAGATAATGATCAGTTTTTCCCTTATTTAATTGCAGTGAACTCTGATTGCACATTATCGAGCTTACACATATAGTTCAAAAGGTAATAATAATATTAATATGAAATTTATTTAGTACATATTTCTAGAAAGGGGATTATGGGCCTGGCCTCTACATCAGTCTATTACAGAGTTCATCATTAAATTCATAGCCATTCAGGGATCACATAAGCTCTATACATGAATTAACAAGTATACGATATCAAGCATATATCATCTATACATTTGGAAGTCCACTAAAATATCAAGAGACGACATGATTAAAGATATCATGAGCGATCGTCATCAGGCGGTTACATCCAATATTAACAAACTCTCGCTGATCCGAAGGGAGCATGAATGACCATAGCCGAATCCAATGTATGGCCAAGTGGATAACCTACAAAAAATTGAAAGCCCTAGCCTTATTAAAACAATATTATTTATATAATTCTGTAGGACCATCATAAAGCTAAAACGCACATGAGTATTCCAACCTTAGTTTTCTTGTTCCTCTATTCAATCAATTTCTAAACATATTTGTGATATTAGCCAATGAAAAATGATTTTAACTAATATGAACAATATGCATGCATACAAGACAAGCAAAAGGACATGAGTCCCCAAATCATATTTTTATACCAATTCTAGTTTCTTTTATCACAGCAGACTAGAGAGAAATGGGCAGAAAATATCCCCTCACGTCCCTCCCTAGGACGAAACCACGGGCGAATCCCCTAATAAGTGCCGCCAAGGACCTCGAACACAGAGGATCCCCATCCGCTGCTGCCGCCGGCGTCGGTTGTGGTGGTGGCGGGACCAATACTGAAGGTGCCCGGATGGGAGGATTGCGGCGGCAGTTCTTGGGTATGGTTGGGGAGGTGCTTCTAGATTTTCTCATGTGTGCATTTGGGGCGACGTCCTTTGGTTGTGCGGCGGCGACTGTCTTCTCCATGGCCAACAGAGTGAGCGGGGGTGACCAGACTCTCCTATGTCTTGTTGTCTGACGGTGAATGTTGGCGGCGAGTCGTACATTGATCTAGGCTCAGACCCATCATCAGTGTGGTAGCGACGCGTAGATGGGCTTCTAGAGTCCCACTACCGATGTTTAGGCGGCTGCGCATCTATGACGCGGATTTGCATAGATCCAGTCATGTAAGGGTCCGGAGTGGCGCGAATGCCTGTGAAAACCAAGACAACTACAGTCATGGCGGACGATGGTTGTGTCTACGCATCATTACCTTGTCAAAGGCATCGTCATTGAAGTTCTTGTCTCTCTACCTGGGCTACTCTAAGGAAAACCCTAGATCTAGGTCTCCGGATCGGATGATGGCAACACTTGGCGACATTCTCCCTTATAGGGCATCGTTCTAGAGCAGACGCTGGCTGGGAGGGTTAGGAGGTGGTGCGATGTGCCATCTACCACAACAATGATGGTGGGTCCTAGCGGCGTGGCACAATAAAGTCTCAATGACAGATGCATAATGATGGATGCTCACAGGATGGCGGCGTTGTCTGGTGGAGCGAGTGGATTTGATCATCGTGTGGAGTACGGAGGATGCGAAGGGGAGAGATGTTTCCGCCGCAAGAACAGAGTGAACGAATTACATTTAGGAGACGACGTGGACTGTGTCGGTGTGCCTTGTGGGGAAGAACAGAGCCCATGCCACCAGTTTATATAGGCCCCGACGACATCACCGACATGCTTGGTGGGGCCACTACTAGGAAAAAGACTGTTCGTGGCACACCTGTAAACATCATCTGTGGCGCACTAGGGGTGCGCCACGGGCCTTGCGCTACGGCTATCTCCTAGCCGTGGCGCACTGCCTGGTGCGCCATGGTTATGTCGAGATAGGCGTAGCGCACCTGCTAGTGCGCCACGGCTATGTGGACAGGTGCGCTACGCGTAGGATCTTCTGTGGCGCACTTCCCAGTGCGCCACTAAGCTTCTGAGGTGCGCTTTAGACGTAGTGCGCCACAAAAGCTAGGTCATGTGCGCCACAGGTGTTTTTTTTTGTTTTTTTTTAATTTCCGAGCCAGATTATATACAATACAGATTATATACAATATTACAGGCAGATATACACACACAGATACAAGATATACAATTATATATATAAATAAACAATTTGAAAAACAAGATTGAAACAAATACATATAGATAAGTCTCATACATGAATACATAGTATAAGTTACATTGTTTCGATCAAGTTACAAAGTAGTTAGTGACATGCGAATACATGTGTCGATCGAACAAGTTAGAGCTCGGAAGCTCGCCTAGACATCTAAACTAGCTAGACACAAACACGGGATAAACAACCAAAGAAGATAAGCATGATCACCGCCGCGACGAAGGTGTAGGTCTTCATCCGGTTCCTTGTCCTAACTCCCGATAGATAGCGCGTGTATCTAGCTTCCGCCTTTGCCATAGTGTTATACCCTTTGTAGCTATTGCCGCTGAAACGGTGCACCTGTCTCCGGCAGTCTTCCCAATCATCGTAGACTCCGGAAACCCGTCCCTTGTACACGACGTACCACGTCATCTATAAGTTGACAATAATAATTAACCGATGATTGAAAAAAACATATATAATTAAAGTCGCATATGAAGATACACTTATAGAAAGTACTCCTAAATCAAAAAGACCAAACTCAAACAGCATGCCTCATATATAACTAGGTTGTTCGACGCAGGAATATGCTACGATGGAACTGTTCGCCAAGTAGGATGCACAACACCTGTACCTGTGCATAGCACAAGGCGGACAATCCCATCGCAGCACATTCACATATATATTGTGCCAAGACATTTCAATCATCGGCCTTTTTCTCGAAAAAGACCAAAGTAACTCGAAAAGAACAAATTAAATATGATTCAAATATGTCATAATAATTTGTCAATGAATATTACAATCTTTTTTGACCACGCGTTTTACAATATTTTTTGAGCTAGCGTTTTACAATCTTTTTTTCCTTCTTTGTCGCGGTTGAATAATTTAGCCCCGACACTTTAATGTTTCTTCTTTCGAACGGGCTACCTTTTTTGGGTAGGGTTGTTCTTTTTCTTCTTGTGATGTATGTTGCTGCATCGTAGTCGTCGTCATCTTCAATCTCTGGATCGCCGTACTGGTCGAAGTTTTGCTCGTTGGCGACTCCATCCATTCCGATGATGTTTCTTTTTTCTCACCTCATGACAACACGGCTAGGCTTTGTCGGGTCGGTAATGAAAAAAACATTGGTCCACTTTGGTAGCCAGTACCCACGGTTCATTTTTCGCGGGTTCGCACCGGCGGCCTTGGATTTGGCTGCTTCGGGTATAACCATGGTTGTGAAATACCGGTCTTCTCTTTCGATGCTCTTTGCCCATCTGACACGGAACATCGACACCTTTTCTCCACAGTAGTCGAGCTCCCAGATCTCCTCGATTCTTCCGTAGAATCTTTCCTTCACGTTGTCATCGGTGTAGAATTCCGACGTTACGCCTGAGTTCTGATAATCACACTTGTTGTCCTTTTCCTCCGTGTAGAATGTGTAGCCGTTGATATCATACGATAGGTCACCAGGTTTTGCATCGGTCCCCGCGACAAGGTGAATATGATCTTTTCCGTGTCAGAAGAATGCGATCGCAGGGGATTATCAAGGAGCGTCTGCCTAAACCAACACGTGAAATCTGAGTTGTGCTCTTTGATTATTTCTCCCTGCGTCCTCTGTATGCCCCGGTCACTGTACTTCTTCTCGATTAACCTTTTGTGCTTCTGTACCCAAGGATCGACCAGTTCTAAATGCTGTAGCGCGACGAGGTTTGCTCGATCAAAGTCTGCGCGTCGAAAATCAAAGTCTGCATGCAGTATGCGACGACCCTCTCGGTGACCAGATCCGTCGAGCTTGCCAAGGTGCCTGTTGACGGGAAGACCGACAGGGTTCTCGATGTCTAGATAATTCATGCAGAAAGAGATGCACTCTTCGGCCAGAAAGCCCTTGGCTATGCTTCCATCTATTACTTATGTAACATCCAAGGCAAGTTCTACATGCTAAAAATGGTGAATGGGTGGAGAAATTGAGGTGGGAAGGAGAAGGATCCCGACTAGATCTAAGGAGAAAGAAGAAGGGGAAAGTGAAGTGTGGGGTGGTGGAGAGATGATCACATGATCACATATGTTTTTGCAGGTCGACACATCCGTGACGCACATGGCCCCAGTGCGCCACAGGGAAAAATCACATCCATGGCGCACATGGCCAGAGTGCGCCACAGATGTTTATGCCCGTTTAAGGAGCAGAGGGGGCTTCACATAGGCATAGCGCACTTGCCTCATGTGCGCTACGGCTATCCCCAACAACCGTAGCGCACCACCCCAATATGCGCTACGGGTATGCGGCATGCGGCCAACAGGGCCCTAGCCCACACATATCTGTGGCCATGTGCGCCACAGTTGTTCTAGTTACTAGTAGGGCACTGTCCATAGGTGAGCCACGCCTGTTTTAGCCGTGAGGCACTTCAACCATGTGAGCCACGGATGTGCTGATTACCTATATCTGTTTTCCAAGTAGTGGGCTATGCATTGATTACTACCCTATAGATGAATCGATAGAAGACAACAACATAGACTTCTGGAGCATATACATGCAGTGCGTGCAAAGGGTCTGCTGGACCGGTTTCTGCTCCCGGATTGCCATTGGATGGATTGGTGAGTCTTTTGGATCTAGATGGTAGGGCTTTTGAGTGTGAGATCGTGGCACCAGCCCGATCATGGCTTTGATTGATCGGTGTACTTTTTATAAGATTTTGTTGGATGATATCATAAAAATATTGTGTGCAGCATTTGATTAGAGTGGCAGTCTCATTTTCGAAAAGAAATTTCAGTTTCTTTTAGGGTTCTGTAGAGGAGCCACAAATTTATCTTAATAAATGAGATTTAGTACATGTGTCTTAAGTGGAATATAAGTGTGGGGTTTATTTGTTGTTGATATGGATTTTGAGTATAAGATTTTAGAACAACTGAAAATTTCTAATACGGTGTTTCATATTATGGTATTATTATTATTATTATTATTATTATTATTATTATTATTATTATTATAAGGTCTTATAGATAAACAAAATGAGCTAGGAGTACTTACATGTACAATTTTCCTGTACAGGGAGTAATACGCCGCTAGGCCACCCGTTCTGAATTCCCGATGATTTTGAACTTTTTTCTCTTCCACTGTGGTCAAGATGGAATCAGAGTCGGAGAGCCAGGGGCCATCACCGTGAGCAATACCAACCGGAAGAATCTCCCCCCTTGCTTGCGACGCTGTCGGGGCCTGCCTATATAAACCGGTGGGACGGGCTCTGTTCTTCCCCACAAGACACACCGACACAGTCCACGTCTCCTCCTAAATCAAATTCGTTCACTCTGTTCTTGTGGTGGAAGCGTCTCTCCCCGTCGCATCCTCCGCGCTCCACTCGCCGATCAAATCCACTCGCCTAGTTCCCTCCAAATCTTTATATACACCAAGTTTCACCTCCACTGCTCCTCACTCGATCTGCGGTATCTGGCTATCTGCATTCACCATGACTAACTCCGTACTCGACTCGCCGCCGCAACTCCCAGCCGCCGGTGCCTGGGGCTCTCTGTACGGAGGTGTACAAGAACCAGTGAAACCTCGGCATGTCTCTGCGTCGGTGGTACCGGCCGCTGCCAGTGCCAAGAGGAAGCCGGCGTACGGAGCGAAGAGGAACCTGGAGATGTGCACCGAGGCGCTCGGGTGCGAGACCGGTGGCGTCGACACGACCACTTACGACGTCGATGACGGCGCGACCAGGAAGAGGCATGCCGGAGAGGAACGTGGTGAGGACAAGGTGGATCCGATGGTGGAGCGGAAGGTGCGCATGCTGCCGCCGCCGCTAACCACGCTGGCGGCCGGCGCGACCCGCATGCGCATGGTCCACGAGCGGCGGGACGGGCGGCTGGAGGTGTACGCGGTGCGCGCGTCCGGGATGGAGGCCGAGCGGAGCGGCGGCCGTCTCCGCCTCCGCTTCCTCCCCTGCTCCGGCTGCAAGTGCAATGCCGCCGTGTGCAGCCAGCAAGAACAGCAAGAAGCAGAGCAACATGAGACCGCCGAGGAGGTCGAGCAGCCGCAGCAGCCGGAGGAAGCGTACGGGAACGCAAAGTACGTGCACGGTGGGCGGTGCGTGGAGGCGGAAGGTGTTTCGGCGGCGGCAAGGTGCGGCAAGAAATGGGAGCAGGAGCAGGCCGCCGCGTTCTGGGTGGCTAGTAGCTGAAGTAAAAACGATTCATTAACAGACAATTTACTAATGGATGTCCTGGTTGAATTAATTGAGCTGTCAACATCAAATTTTAGTACTCCCCTTCAATCATAAATAAGTATCCGCGGTTTTAAACTAAAATTAGTTAAATACCATAACACTTATTTAGCATCGAAGGAAGTACTGCCTTTCTTAAGATATAAACATTAATTTCCACCGAGCACCTCTCAAGTCGCAAGTAGTCTCCCATGTACAGTCCACGAACAGGCGGGCACAAAGAGCAAGAGTAGCAGTCCTATACTGCGGTAGAAACTCGTATTTTGCCGGTACGGAACACTGTACTCCAGTTTAGCACGTGCGGAATTATTGGCAAAAGATCAGAACCCCTAACTGAATTCCGGGAAGATTTCTTGATTGATTAGTGTGATACTTTGCAGATTCTTGCATAATTTATATCAAGTTAGCAAAATAATCTACCCCTAACTATCCGGTGGAGAACGCTGGAGCTCCGGAGTCACGAAGCTCCTGCGGTCGTGCTTGTCCGTGCTTTCCCCCTCCTCCTTGGGCGGTTCTACTGCAGCCGACGACGCTTGGCCGCGTGCTCCGCGGATTCGCGGGCATGGATGGCCGCCATGGTTGCCACGACCTCCTCGGCGTCGTGGAGCATCATCTCTGCCACCATCGCCTCGGACGCGGCGATGGCCTCCGCGAGGGCCGCGTCCTCCTCAGCGTCGCCGCGGGCGTAGATCAGTCTTGGCACGTGCGATGGAGGCCGACATGGATGCTCATCTTGCGGTGGAGGCCGAGAAATCGCTCACTGAAGATACACGAAATGGGGACGGCGACATGAGGGAGGAGGCGGAGGAAATGAGGGTTTTGACCCATGTCCTCCGCCGTAGCCGCTATTTATACCGACCGCAGTGATTTTTTACATGGGCCTCGTGAAATTGCGATACGAGCCGGCCCGTTTACGGTTTCTGCCAGATATGCTTTTCCGAGTTGGGCCCGTAAATTCGCTGGATTTTTAAGGGCCCGGCGGTTATATAGAGACTGCTAGTCTTGCTCTAACCCTATAAAATGTAACCTGATTTTATTTCCTTGGATACGAGGATTGTTCTATATTTCCCGGTTCAAGTTTAGTTCAGCTTTCCTTTCTTGTATCTTACGTGAAACTCCAATATAATTTTAGGGATGTTTTACGGCACATCAATGCTACCTAGACCATTCAATCGGCTCGATCTTGCAGTCTAGATGTGATATACTACCTCAAATTTTAGATATTATACTTTGTCCCGCGGTGCATTTTCGTTATTATATTGTTCAAATCGCACATCCAGTTTTCCCATTGAATAGAAAGGTCGTAATTTTACTTATAAGAGAAACTATAGTTTTATTCCAATTTTTGAAAGAAATTAACTAATTAACTAACAGCCCAAGACTTACACACCTAAATAGTAATCCGATGCACCAAAAATCCCCCTAATTTTGTGACCAGTCCTTCTATTTCTACGAAAAGAGGGCTTGTTCATCTCACATTTAATGGTTAAAAACAACCGTGCTCATTTCAGGGACAAACCACTCCCCATGGCCATGTTCGTCCTCGTCTCCTTTATTGCCCGGCAGCACCGTGATCTCATCTCTCTCTTATGGCCGCATCCTCGTCTTAGATAAATAACTTGCACATATTACTATTATATTACTATCTTTATAGTGATAATAACATATATATGGTGTCATGCAAGGCTTAATTAATAAGGTTATAAACTTATATGGTGTTGGTATGTGTGATGCTATAGTAACTAGCTAAATCACTACCCCACTCTTTCTTCATTAATTATCATGTCATATCACAATTTTCTTACTAGTTGGCACTGCATCTCTCCTCTCTCCTCTCATTGCACGACTCCTCCTTCCGCATGACCTCCTCCTTTGACTGTGCACCTTCCATATCCCAACGTCCTTCCTCCTTCATGAAAACATGCAACTCCATCTACTAATTCGTCGTGGTAGAGCTCTACTCTTACGCCATAGAACTCCGATAAATGTTAGATCGACTTGGAATCAGTCAAGAGAACCCCATTTGCCTCGGACGAGCTTGAATAGGTGAATTAAAATCTTAGTTCTTGATGGTGAGAGTGCAGTGCAAATTGAGATTTGTACATGTTCTATATGGTGTTCAAACATGTTGCAATGGTATTTGCCGTATACACACTCTCACCATGTTGCAATGATCTTAGGGTATTCTTTAAGGGGATTTTTCTCATGTTGCAAACTTGTTCCCTTTTATTGTTTGTGTTAATCACATATCTTTCAAACGTTGCTTTTGTTGCATATGTTGGGAATGCTTATTTATGTGTTATGTTGCTACAAAATCGGGAGTTGGTGCATATATTGTTTTATACAAGGACGTGCTCAAAATGTTGCAGTATATTTTATTCGAAACTTTACAGACCATGAAAGAATGGTGCAAGTGGTGTCGCACGCGCATAAAAGTGTTGTATGTGGGGATGTTTGCTGCGATGGTCAGACGTGACACATTTGTCACCGAAGTGGATCCGGCACCATCGGAAGTGACTGATTTCCCCCACATAAGCTGGTTAAGCCTAGCATGCCCAAGTCAAATTTGGATAATATCTTATGGTATACTAGTTCACTAAAATATAATCTATGGAGAGTAAATACTACTCCCTCCATTCAGAAATGTAAGACATTTTAGTTTTATGAAATGAATGTATCTAGACACCTTTAGTGTATAGGTTCACTCCAAACCTCTATGAAACTATAAACTAAAAGACGTCTAAATACATTCGATTCACAAAGCTAAAACATCTTATATTTCTGAACAGATGGAGTAGTACATTGTATTTTTGGAGTTGGGCGTGATGGAAACATAACTGCATTCATGGGGTCTACCAATCCACATGTATTTTTTTGCAAAGAAATGTATATTCATCGATGGTATTCACACGCTTGCATCTTGCTAGGAATTATAGCAGTATAACTATATGTTATAATTTTCCATCTAACATTTATGTATCATACCAATTTGCAATCCATGGATAATTTTTTCAAAATGAAATGGTTCCATTCTTTGTTGCATCAGAGCTTTAGAAGGAATAAATCTCTCCCAGATATTTGATACAAAGTGGGATACTATCAAGACTATTGGAGAGTATTCTTCCAGCTGTATTCCCTCAAACTATTCTTTATTGCATCATGCGTAAACAAACTCATCATTCTATACTGATTTAAGTCCACCTATTATTTTAGAACATCTTTCTCGTACGATAAATTTATTCTCAGTCATCTAATCAAGAAAAACAAGAAGTACTACACGGTTTACGGGGTACTATTTGCTTCTTTTTTAAGTCGGCACATAATGTGTGTTGATGTTGGGTATCTAATCATCTAGCCTTTCGGTTAGTGCTTGGCTAACCTGGGCGCGAGGTACCGTCTATGGTATAGTCAAATAACTCAAATGCATGTAGAATCTTGTACATGCCGGCTAAACCTCTCACAATCAGGGCTTTACTATGAATGGCGTCCGTCCTTTTGCTGATAGGGCAACATAATGCTCGTCTTTTAAAATGTCAAGCATTTTGACAAAAGTGAAGCATGTTTAGGTGATATACTTCTTGTCTTTCGTATATTTGTGAATTTTCATGGTAATAAATTTCTTGTGTCTTTGGAAGAAAAATATATTATAGTGTTTAAACTAAAATTTTAAAGTTGAATTTTCTACTATACCCAACAAGCAACACTGATTTTCTTTCATGAAATTTTTTGATGGCTTATAAAGCACTTGTTTCGCAGATTTTGAATATAATAACCTAGTTTTTCACTTTATTGTTCCTATGATCATCATGTTTCAAGCTGGAAGCCCGAAATTCCTTTATGATGCTACATAGACTTTAGTCCATCTAAACTCATAGGTATTTTGCTTAGTTCTGCTAGAAGCATGGATGTTGCATTAATGAATTTGTGGGAAGCAGATGCCAAACTCATTTAATTATTCTCTCCAAGATAGCAAAGGTTACCTTTAAATTCAGACATTCCAGTGATTGAGCAATGTACCACTGGTGTTAAGATTCAGTGAAACACCATCTACATTAATTAACAAGCAGTTGAATTTTCACAGTACCAAAATTAGTACCAAGTGGGGGTGCCTTTTGCCGAAATATGCATATTGTTCCACCCTTTTTCCTTGTTTGTTTATGTATATTCCACTAAAGCGTGTCTCCAGCCCTTTAAATTTTTTGTCGTTCGTGCATCAGCACCATATACTTCTCTACACTTTTCCCCTTTTACTCTTTCTGAATTCTCCATTTTTCTAAGGGTTAATTACGGTGTATGATGCCAGATGACTTGATCAGAGAATCTGTGAGTGCACATGTGAAGCACATCGACCAGAAAGGTTTCGGCCATTTTTCTTAGCTCGGGTAGTCGGGTTAGAGCAAGTCCAGCAAACACTGTAACCCCCGCGCGCGTGAAAAACCACTATTTTTCTAGAGCCCACGCCGCGCGCTCAGTAGTCATTGTACCTTTTTGCGTGCGGGAAAACTTTGTCACGCGCTTGGCTGCGCGCACGCTCATCGCACGCTCGTTAAATGTCGTGTTCACGCGTGAAACCAACCATCTGTTCACTTCAGCGTACGCAGAAACTTTCTTCTCTTTCCGCCGCTATCCTCTTCCTCTTCCCACCGCTTCGCTGCCGATGTGCCCGCCCCCACGCCACAGCCGCCATGCCGCCACGCCGCGGAAGCTCCGGGTACCGCGGCGTACACACACCCGACGGAGAACTTCTACGCCGAGATCCGGTCCGGCGACGACCGCATCGTCCTTGACACCTTCGAGACCGCGCATGAGTCCACGCGTGCCTACGACGCCGTCGCGTGGCGGCTCGGGCGCCCGCACTCCTCCATAAACTTCTATGACGTGTGGACGCGCGACCAGGCCGAGGCGCTCGCGCAGCCGCCTCACCACATCACGGAGGAGGAGCGCCGCCGCAGGCGCGACGCGTAGCGCCGCCTGCTCATCTTCGAGCGCGACAAGTGCCTGCGCCAGGAGTGGAAAGCGTGTTTCCCCGAGGACTGCAACGCGCGCACGACGCCGAGCGGATTGCGGCCAAGACGGCCGAGTGGGCGGCGAAGCACGAGAACCGCCTCGCGCGCCGGGTGAACAAGACGGAGAGACGCGCCTTCATCGATGCGCAGATTGCCGGGCCGACGATCATCGACGACAACGATCCCCGTTGGATGGACGCGTTGTCGTCGACGCCGGTGTCCGACACGACACCAGTCTCCTCCGGCGATGACTACATCTCCTCCTCGTTGGACTAGATTAGTAGTAGTTTCTAGTAATTGCCCGTAGTCTAGTATTTTTCTTGCACCCGAACTATGTAATTTCTTATTTTACTATATGTATAATATATTTTCACTTTTTCTTTGCGCACAACTTTAACGCTCCTATTGAAGGGTTGGTGCTGCAAATTTAGCGCGCGCGAAATAGCATCTCCGCCGGAGGATATTCGTGTGTCGCACGCTAAACCACTATTGCGCACGCTCCATACGCGTTTTCACGCGCCGAAATTTACAGAGTTGCTCTTAGAAGGGCTAGCTCCTAAGTTGACATCTGCTGTGTCGAAGGGGTTTGGTGACTAGGTTTCATCGCTTTGTTTGGAAGGTTGGGAAAATTTTTGTTGGCTAAATTTAGTATACAGTTTCTCACTAGTAGAAAAGGGACTTTGCTTCCGGCCATTAGACCTGGCTGTGGCTGGGGCTGGGACTAATGGTCCGAACCGACGGCCCAAAACCCCCCGAAACCATTTGTCCCGGCTCATTAAAGACCATTTTTTCGGTTTGAGATACAAACCGGGACTAATCGGTCTGGTGCCTACTGCGCGCTCCTGGCGCACCAATTAGTTCCGGTTTGCATCTTAAACTGGGACAAATGGGTCGTCCCTATATATATGCATAACTCTCCTCTATTTTTTCATGGAGGAAGGTGGCATAGTTTGTGCTAGGTTTTTTCTCTTCATATGCACGAGAGGTGCTCGATGAAATGCATGTGAGAGCGATGCCACTTGAGTTTACACAAGACAAACATGACATGAGGTGTCCGAGCCACACTTAATCTTTCTCCTCTTTGTTTCCAAGTGTCTTAAAAGGTTAGCAACTATTTTTCTTGTTTAGACCACGTGGTACTAATTTTAGCATCATGATTGCGTTTGATATATATGGTTATATGATGCAGATGAGCATCCATGGATGTACGGTGACCGACACTCTGACACTTACAGAGAAGGCGTGCATTCTTTTTGCCTTGTGGCCGAGGCGAACAAGTGGAGGGATGGTTTATGTATTTTCCATGTGTTGAATGTCGGAATGAGCAGGTTCACACTTCCTCAAGAGTCATTTAGAGCCACCTGCTTCGGTTCGGTTTCATGTTCAGCTATAATGTTTGGACCAAGCATGAAGAAAGAGGGGTTATGATGGAAGGGAGCGATGAAGAACAGAACGAGGATGACAACTACCGATCTATGTTCCCTGAATACGTTGATACCGCAATGGAAGACAATGAATAAGAAGGAGGTGGAGAACGGGCATCAGATGAGCCTACTGATGATCTTGGTCGGGTCATTTCTGATGCAAAGAGACTGCAACACATAAAATGAGAGGTTGTAGTTCGAGCAGATGTTATAGGACCACAACAAATAGTTATACCCAACTTATGAAGATAGGTAGAAGAAGCTGTGTAGCACACTGGAATTGCTGAAGTGAAAGTCAGAGACCGGTGTGACTGACTCAGGATTTGAAAAGTTGCTGGTACTAATGAAGAAGATGCTTTCAAGAAAGAACGAATTGCCCGCCAGTACGTATGAATCAAAGAAGCTTGTCTGCCCTCTAGGATTAGATGTGCAGAAGATACATGCATACCCTAATGACTGCATCCTCTACCGTGGTGAGAAGTACGAGAATTTAAATAAATGCCCGGTATGCATTACATTGCAGTATAAGATCAGAAAAGATGACCCTGGTGATGTTGAGGGAGAGCCACCCAGGAAGAGGGTTCCTGCCAAGGTGATGTGGTATGCTCCTATAATACCATAGTTGCAACGTTTGCTCAGAAACAAAGAGCATACCAAGTTATTGCGATGGCACATGGAAGACCGTAAGAAAGACGGATGTTGAGGCACCCGTTGATGGTTGGCAGTGGAGAAAAATCGAGGGAGACTTCTTGGACTTTGCTGGTGAGGCAAAAAACTTATGGTTTGGTCTAAGTACAGATGGAATAAATCCTTTTGGGGAGCATGTAGCACTCCGGGTAAAACCACTACTAATCGTCTGGTGTTTCTATCTCGATGCATCATCATGACATCATGCATTTTTGCCTATCAAAATATTTTAACAAAAAGCTATTATGTTTGCTACAATACCTTAAAACAAAGTCTTATAATTGTCTTCTAAACTATTTGCCTAAAAACTATTTGCTAAAAAGACTTAAAACAAAAAAAAGAAATAAATATTTTATAAAAATAGTAAATCTAAATCTAGATCTAAATCGGCCAGGCCCAAAAGGACCAGCTGGCTGAACCTAGTCCCTGCCTAAACCCTAACCCTATTATACCCCCAACCCACACCCCATCCCGCCGCCACCAACCCGGTTGCACCCTACCACGCAGCGCCCGCCATGTTCCCTCCGCAGCACCGCACGCTAGCGCTCTACCGTACGCCCGCCCATCCCCGCTCGCTAAACCGGCCCCATCGTGATGTCCCACGTGACCCCCAAACCGCGTACACACACAAGACCCAACCCGAAACCCGTTCCCGATCTCAACATGACACCCGTCCCCACCCGACGCAGCCCCGCGTCAACGCAATGTCACCCCCACTTTCGTCTGCGCGTCTCTCCCCTCGGCCTTGCTTTTCCCCTGGCTGTTCCTATCGCGAGCTGCAGCCGCCTCCCGCCTCCCCTCTGGCTCCACCGCCACCACCTAGAGCACCACCGTTGGAGATCCCGCCCGCCACCGAGCTCCCCTCCTTCCCGCCGCCATGTTCTGCCAGCCCCGGCCGCCCCTGCCTTACCTCCTCCTTGTGACCAAGCTCCCTGCGCTGTTCTCCCCGCCTCCCTCTGCGCCCCTCCTCACATCGACCAGCATCGCCGCTAGAGCCCGCTGTCATCCGTGCGCATTCGAACGTCGCCACCGCTGGACGGTCAACCCTCTGTCCTGCCCCGCCTCCTTAGTGCCCCGCCGCCGCCTGCAGGGGACCCCTTCCTCGACCCGCGCGCGAAGCTCTATCCCTGCTCCGGCCAGCCTTCCATGAGCGTGCCGGCCATGCCCCTACTTCCGCCGTCTGCCGCCCTCGAGCATCTCTGCCCCTGTCAGCCGTTGTCGCCTTGCAGCGCCCGCAGGACCGCGCGTTCAGAGTCCCAGCTCGAGTCCAAGCACCCTGGCGTGTACACCTCCTCGATGACTGTGGTCATCCTCCCCTCGCCGTGCGCATGAGCCGAACCCCTGGAAGTGAAGTTGAGTGTGTGCACACCTGGGTGCTCATTGCTCATCGTATCCTCTTTTTGGCTAGCTCATGCATTCGTTGCAGTTCTATATCGATTCGGTTTTGTTGCTTATACCAAAGCCACTAAGATGTGTCCATATCTTTGGTGTTCTTCTCGATGGTGTATCGATGTGGTGATGGTATGGCAACGATGTCTGGCACGACAAGATCTTCATCGACGACAAGACCGTCGCGACCTGCCAAGTTTGTCTACCGCTGGCAGCACTCGAGATCGACCACCGAGGTCCAGAACCCAAAGATGGCGAGGCCAAACCCAAGTTCTCCTTCACGGACCCGAAGACCTCGATCAAGAGGGTCCAATACCGAACTCGAACCTCCCCGAGCCCCCAAGAACTTCGATCCAAGATGTGTGACCCCTATCCAAGCCTGCCCTATTTTTATAATATGTCATATATACTTGTGCATTTAAATTGTCATGCTTGCACATACATCATGTGGTTTGAGGGCTTTATGCCGATTCACCTCATAATTAAATATGGAGACCATATATAGGCAAATCTAGCCTAATATTGGCTCCATTTAAATTTGTATAGCGAACCTATGTCCTATTTTTCCTTGTTAAGACAACATTTAAATTACGGGGTATCTAAACAACATAAACGTTTAATTAATTGTCGAGACCCCGGTTCCGTTTAATCTTGCCTAATTGCACCGCATTTTTGGCATGTCATGCATCATACATGCATCATGTCGATCTTATGTCATAGCATTAAATAGTGCATGCGATGTTTCTTTTAGTGTTTTTCTTCTTCATGGACAAGGTCATTGAGTTGATGTAAGCTTCGTCCCGATCTTCGGATGAACCTTCAGTAATGTTTTCAGGCGAGCATTCTCCCCCTTTCTACCTATTTTGCCTTTATAGTCTTTACTTCCTCATGTTGATCTATTCCTATCAATGTTGTGATGATTTAGATTTTGTGCACCAGTTATATTATGTGCATCATCTATATTGCCTTGGAAACCTCCTATTGCCTGTTGATTGATAGATAGTCGGCCTTGCGAGTTGATACGTCGGAAATGTATCTATAATTTTTGATGTTCCATGCTTGTTTAGTATCTACTTTGATTTGCTTTGTCCACACTTTGAGGTGCTTTTTATATGTTTTCTGGTACTAACCTATTAACAAGTTGCCACAGTGTCAGTTGATGTTTTCTGCTGTTTTTGGTTCAGAAAAGCTAGTAAGGAAATATTCTCGGAATTGGACGGGACAAAAGCCAAAGTCAATATTTCACCGAAGAGAACATGGAGTCCATAGGAGAGACGGAGGGGCGCCACAGGGCGGCCGCACCCCCCAGGCATGGGCCCACCCTAGGCCGTGCGTGGGCAGGGTGTGGCCCCCCTGGCCGCCTCCCAGCCTTGCCTCTTCGCCTATAAGAATCCCCCGATGCCTAAACCCTAAGCACCCAATCAATATTCCACGAAACCGTCTGTAGCCGCCACCACCATCGTCCCTAGATCGGGGGGATCTGAAGCTCTTCCCGGCACCCTGCCGAAGGGGAGATCATCTCAGAGGCCTTCTTCTTCATCATGCGAGCCTCCGGTATGAAGCGTGAGTAGTCCCACCTTGGACTACGGGTCCATGTAGTAGCTATATGGTTGTATCTCCCCCTTGTGCCTTCATGTCTAGATCTCGTGAGCTACGTTCATGATCAAGATCTCATCTATTTGTAATCATGCATGTTGTGTTTGTGGGGATCCGATTGATATTGATATTACTATGTCAGATTGATTAATGGTTTTGTCTTATTGATATTATTGTGTTGTTTGTGATCTTGCATGCTCTCCGTTGTTAGTAGCTATCTTGGGCTAGTAGTTGCTAGTCACTCCAAGAGGGGGTATTTATGCTCGATAGTGGGTTCATGCCTCTATTTAATCAAGAGAAGTGACAAAAATCTCTAAGGTTGTAGATGTGATGTTGCCACTAGGGAGAAAACAACGGTCTCTTATTCATGGAACAAGTGGATTGTTTACCTTACACACTTTGCTTAAAGTAGTTATCTGTTGCTTGCAACTTAATACTGGAGGGAGTTCGGATGATAACCCAAAGGTGGACTTCTAGTCATAGATGCAGTTGGATGGCGTTCTATGTATATTGTTGTATTGCCCAATCGAATCTCATAGGATCTTTATGTCTAGTATTGCATTATTATGCCTTGCTTAGTCCTGTCAATTGCCCTGCTGTAATTTGTTTACCCAGCATGCCATGTTTGTTTATCTAAGGAGAACACCTCTAGTGAACTATGGACCCCGGTCCAATCTTTACCGTTGATACATCTTCCACTATTACTGTTTACTTGTTTCAAACCACTTTCACCTTCCACACCATATAGTTAATCCTTTGTTACAACAACCGGTGAGATTGACAACCTCACTGTTAGTTAGGGCAAAGGCTTGAGTTTGTGTTGTGCAGGTTTCCATGTTGATTGCAACACCTTTGAGACGTTTCCTTCCTCCTACTGGTTTGGTAACCTCGGTTTCTTACTGAGGGAAAACTTGTTGTTGTGCTGCATCATACCTTGCTCTTGGGGTTTTCCGACGAAGCGCTCCACGTTGACGCAGCGCCATCACGATTCGTAGTTGCTTCCTCAGGTGCTTCTTCGCGTCGTCGATGTTCCATCCTTGTTGGGCGATTGGCACATGCTTAATGGTGGATATGATCATGGCTTTAATTACCGTTTAATAACTAAAATTGAATGTAGGTAAATAATGCAGAGGCACCAGTGGGTAATAGACAATATTTGGTTTTTAACTGCCCACTTATGTCCACCTAGAACCTGAGTTCTTGACACCTGTTCCGAGATCGAGCGCCCTAACCACAAGTGGGGTGTGTGGACAACCCCATCGATTTAGTACCTGATTTCAAAGTACTATACCGGGGGCCGCAAACTAGTTTGTGGCTTTATTACTATCCTGTACTTATGCCATGCTTTACTGTTTTATTTACTATTGCGCGTGGAGCGCCTCTACTGTTTTAGATCATGGCATGATTTTGCGGTATCGACAAGCCCAGTCACACTTTCGGGTTCCCAGTCATTTATAGTCGTTCTCGCAAACCCTGGGTCCGTCTCGGAGACCGGCCGACTTTGTTACAGGTAGCTTAGTGGGGTGGCCCCCATGTGCTTGCTTTGGGTCTGGGAAACGTCGTGTCTGAAACCCAGTCGACATACCGTTGGGTGTATGTTTTGTGATCTTGTACCTACTTGATCTGACAACAAGGGTGTAGGTGCGTGTGGAAAATTTGGTGCACCCCTGCAGGGTTTAATATTTTTGAAAAGACGTGTCTGTGGTTATAGACTACTTGGAGCACAGTTCTCGATCATAGACAACTATAACTAAATTTTACTGTTATAATATGACTTGTATCCGATATGACTAGTAAGTTGGATAAGCACCATGAAATGAATGGATAAAACTGCCAACCGTGTGAGTTTCCTCGGCATGACTTCCTCGTTTGGTCTCGAGGGGGAAATACTAGGATGGGTATGATTGGTGGTAGTATTAGGTTGGTTCCGAATAGGCCTTTCTCATCTTTTTCTGATAGCCGACGGTTGCCTCGAGTCTCTATAGGTTGTTTAGTGCATGCTGTGTTGCCGCTTCAGCCCATCATATCTATGTAGGCGAGGACCACCAAATTCTAAAACTCGCCATGTACTGGCCTCAGTACTGACCGCTCTCTTTTTCCTTTGCCCTTTGACGACATCCCTTTTGTTTAAGTAGGTTTGAGATCAATGTCGTTAGCGGGGTTACCCTTCCGGCTTGGTCTGGGTAGGGTTATGGACGCCATTGGTTATTCTCCAGGGCTCTTATCCCAATTTGCATCTTGTCCATACTCGGACGTTGTATCATTTCAAGGTGATTTGGATCTTTGTACTATATACCTGTATTCTTGACTCTTTGAGTCATCGTTGTATATATCTGTTTTGTGGGTTCTGTTGAGGACTATTGTGTAATGATATTACTTCGTTTTCCACTGGCACGCAGGTGCCTGGTGGGCACCTTTGAATCGTTTCTATGTGGGTTTGGCGGAATTGCAAAAACTTGCATAGGGCCGATCCGAGGGTGTTACAAAGCAGAGCTGTAGTCACAACACATGGTGTGGCATCCCGCAAAACCACTACTAGAAAATCGCGTTGAATTTGTGCATTGCATCGTCATCATCATGCATTGTTTGCCCGCATTATTTGCAAAGCCTAGTTTTGAATCGTATAAAATCCCTCTTAGTTTCAAACACAAAAACCCGATAGCATCGGAGATTTTATTTGCCTAAAAACTATTGTGCAAAGTGTCTTTGTTTTAATTTGAACAGAAGCAAACAAACACAAAAACTTAAACAGCCCAATCCTAAATCCTAGTCCCACCCAATCTATTCCTACCCACCAATCCCAGGCTGCCACCTCCCCCTCTCACCCCAAACATACCCCCCTGCCACCTCAGCCATCCACCATCCCACCTCTATCCTTTTCTCACCCCAACCCTATCTACCCTCCCTCCCCACTCTCTCTGACAGCCGGCCCCACCCCGCAGTCCCTCTCTCACCCAACCGCTCCACACCCCACCAACCAAGATCGACCTTGGGTCCCATGCCAGCCACCAGGACGCGCTCCCACGCGCCGGCCCGTCCCGTCCCCGCCCACCTCTGCCCGCCTGGCTCTCCTCTCTCCTCCCTTTCTTCCCCACCGCGAGCAACCGCACGAACCCCGACCCTCCCCGATCCCCATCGCCGGCTCTCCCTCCTCTCTGCCTCACCGCCAACCTCCTCCCCTCGCCGCCGGCGTGCTCCAAGCCCGCACGCCGCCCACTGTCACACACCGCCTCAGCACCCTCCCGAGCGGCCCAGCTCCACCAACCTCGCGTCCCGCCGCTCTCTGCAGGCTCATGAGCCCGGCCCTCGCCCTCGCCCGCCTCGCGGAGTCGCAACCTCCAGCGCCGACCCGCGCGCTCCGCCTGCCGCGGACCTCCTCCTCCCCATCGCCGGCAACCCTGCACGGCCCGCACGCCCTGCGCCTCCCTCGCTCTCAGGCGAGCCTCGCCGCCTCCGGTGCCTGCTCCCCCGGCCCCGTCGCCGTCGAGCTCGAGCTCGCCCCGCCAACCTCCGCGAGTCCGCCTCCCCTTGAGCCTGCTGGCGCCCGCCCCTCGCTGCGTTCGCCACGCCGGGCGAGCTGCGGCGTCGTCGACCGCCGAGCTCGTCTGCCCGCGTCCCCGGCCCTCCGAGCCAGGCCGCCTGCCCAACCACCGCCTAACCTCATCTCCGGCGCCCCGCTGCGCCAACCCGCCTGCGCGTGGCCGTCGCCGCGTCGGCCCGCCGCGTGACCCTCCCGATGCCCGGTCCGCTGGCGCGTCCACGCCGCCGCCCGGCTGTCGTACGTCGCCACGGGACTCCGTCGGCGCCCTGGCCCCGCCTCTACTCCGCCGGGCCCGTCCCTCCCCCGACCGTCGCTGCAACAGCCACCGGCGAGAACACCGGCCCCCGCATGACCCACTCGGCAAGACCTCCTCGATGACAAGACCGGCACGGAACGAGACCCGAAGTTCTATCCAAGGCCACCGGCGCCGGATCCTCGAGACCTTCTTTCCGGATGCGACCCCGATCCCGAACCCCGGTGAACCACGATCCCCACTGCAGCACAACAAGGTCGTCGAGGTGGAACCGACAAGATCTGCAACACGGCCGCGGAGTGACCCTCGGACGCCCAGATCTACCTCGGACGCCAAAACCCGAACCGAAAGGACGCCAAGATCACCGTCTCGGAACGACACGACCTTCTCCTCGGACGCTAAGAACTACAATCGGTACCCTAAGGCACCGCGACCCCGGCGCGTCAAGTACTTCTTCCTTGAGACGCCATGACTGGGACCCCGGACCCGAAGGCCACATGGGACGACAAGTACTCCATCATGGACCCGATCGAAGCAAACCCGAAGACGGTGGATACGACAAGTACCTTCCAGATCCGATGCCCGAGGACGCCGACATGATAAACCAAGACCGACATGAGGCCGACAAGGTCTGCTTCATGGATTCGAGACCGATCCCGAACGCCAAGACCATCTCGACCCCGTGGAACCCGACAAGATCTGCACGACAACAAGAACGGCACCGATCCGGAAGATCCGATGAACCCCGACACCGAACCAAGTCCGGCTTCTCGGAACGCCAAGAACTACCCCTGATATCCGAGCACGACCCCGGAGGCCGAGAACGTTCCGTCGAACCCTGAACCCCAGATCCGTCGAACCCTGGACCCCGAGCCAACCCCGAACCCCAGGAACCCTAACAAGATCGTCGAACCCCCCCTAATGTGTGACCCTTTTTCCTCGAACCCTATTTTATAACATAAAAACTTGTTGCACATTTAATTGTCATTTCGCATGCATGTCATTGGTTTGGGGGCCTTATGCCGATTCACCTAATAATTAAATATGGGGCCCATATGCGAGCAAATCTAGTCTCATATCGGCCTCATTTAAATTGGTGTAGCAAACCCGGTACTATCTTATGCCATGTTAACCAACATTTAACTTGCGGGGGTTCTAAACAACTTGCACCATCTAATTAACTGTCGGGACCCCGGTTCCACTTAATATGACCTAATTGCATCGCACCTTTGCCATGACATCCATCATACATGCATCATGCCGAACTTCTGCCGTTTTATTAAATATCGCATCCGGTGTTTATTCTAGTGTTTTGCTTCTTCGCGGATAAGGCCGTTGAGTTGATGTGAGCTTCGTCCCGATCTTCGGGGAAAACCTTCGACAATGTTTTCAGGCGAGCATCTCCCCCTTTCTACCTATCTTACTTTTATAGTCTTTATTTCCCTCCTGTTGATCTATTGCTATCTGTGTTGCGATGCTTTAGTTTCCGTACCTGTGAAATACCGTGCAGCCCTATATTGCCTTGGACACACCCTATTACCTGTTGTTTGGTAGATAGTTGGACTTGCGCGTCGTAGTTGCTTGCTCAAGTGTTGATGTGTGTCGTCATATGCCACAGTTGCTGATGTATTGCCGCATGTTGATGTGGAGATGATTCTAGTTTTACTTATTGTTCACTTTAATTTCTGTTTAACAACTAAAATTGAATAAGCAGAGGCATCGGTGGGTGATAGATAATATTTGGTTTCCGAACGCCCACTTGTGTCCCGTAAGACCCCGAGTACTTGATACCTGTTCCTTGATTTTGCGCGCTATCCACATCCGGGAGGTATATGGGACCCCCCTGAGCCAGAGCTTGATTCAGTCTTATTTCTTGGGGCCACAAACTAGTTTGAGGTTTTATTACTATCCTGTACTTATGCCATGCTTTACTGCTTTATTTACGATTGTGCGACAGATAGCACACTGTACTGTTTAGGATCGGGACACGATTCCGCGGTGTCGACAAGCCCCGTTTGGGGTTCCCAGTCGTTCACAGCCGTCCACCCAGCACCTTGAGGCCGTCTCGGAGCTTGTCTACTCCGTTGCGGATTCTACTTAAGGGGTGGCCCCCTGAAATATTTCTGAATCCTGTGATTGTTCAGTCGTGAAAGCCTCGTTGGGTTTTGTTTCGGTTTTTCCGAGGTTGATCGAGCGTGTGTTGCTATTGGTGCACCCGGCGGGTTAAAACTTTCAAAGCCGTGTCCGCGGATATGGACGACTTGGAGCACGAGATCTCGATCATAGACAAGCATAACTAAAGTTCTTGCTATAAATTTGACTTATAATGACTAGTAATCAGCCTCACTATAATGGAATGGCTAATTAATACTGCCCACAATTGCTTGTTTGGTTGTCGCTTGCGACAAATGTATCTGACTAGTAAGTATTGCAACTACGACGAATTGGCTGAATAAAAGTACCAACAACTGCTGGGTTTTGGGTTTATCTCATGCTACCTGTATCTGATTAGTAATTGTTGCAACTACAACGGAATGATTAACTAAAAGTACCCACTGCTTATTTTATCAGGATGATTATCTAAACCTGACTAGTAAAGTGCCGCAACTATAACTGAATAAGTAAAACTGCCAACTGTGTGAGTTCCTCGGTTGACTTCCTCGACGGTCTCGAGGGGGGAAATGCCAGGATGGGTTTGTTTGGTGTTAGCTTCAGGATTGGATCCGATTAGGTCATTCTCACCCCTCTCTGATAACCGCCAGTTGATTCGAGTCTCTATAGGTTGTTTAGTGCATGCTGCCGCTGCCGCTCAGTCCACCATACCTATGTAGGCGAGGACCGCCGAATTCTAGCCTCGCCGTGTACTGGCCTCAGTACTGACGCTCCTTCTTTGTTTTCTGCTTTGCCCTTTGTCGGCACCCCTTTTGTTAAGCAGGTTTTGAGATCGACGCCGTTAGCAGGGTTACCCTACGGCTTGGCCTGGGCAGGGTTATGGACGCCATTGGTTATTCTTGGGCTCTTAGCCCCATTTGATTCTTGTCCGTGACAGACTCTACCGTTTTCAAGGTGATTTGGATCTTGGTATATTATATCGTAATCTCGACTCTCGAGTCGTTGTTGTATCTCTGTTACGTGGGTCCCATCGAGGACATTGTGATGTTATTACTTCGTTTTCCACCCGCACGGAAGTGCCTGGTGGGCACCTTTGAATCGTTTCTATGCGGGTTTTGGTGAATTTTGCCCAAATTCGCATAGGTCCGATTCTGAGGGTGTTACACATGGCCTGTGACTCTATGTATCTACAACCTTCCTCCTTGGTTGTGCATGAAGCGGAAGTTCATTATGATGTGAGTGCTCATCCAAGGCCCGAAGCAACCTGGCAACGACATTGATGTGTACCTAAGGCCATTAGTTGATGAACGTTTAAAGTTGTGGTAAAAAACAGTTGTACGTGTGTGGGATGAGCACAAATAACAGGAATTTGACTTACAAGCATTGTTTTTCGTAACCATCAATGATTGGCCTGCTCTTAGTAACATCTCAGGACAAAAGAACAAACGATACAATGCATACATGTACTATTTAGATGAGACTGAAAGTATATATCTGGATAAATATAGGAAGAATGTGTACCCGTACAATCATCGTTTTCTTCCGCCCAGGCATATCTTAAGGAAAAAAGGAAAGCATTTCAATGGAAAGGCAAAAACCCAGACAAAGTCTATCCCGCATACTAGTGCTGATGTGGTATGGTCAAGGATTTAAATGTAATCTTTGGAAAGGTTCCTGGCCGACAACATGTTTTGAATGATGCTGACAGACACGCACCCATATGGAAGAAGAAATATATATTTTGGGAGCTACCCTATTGGGATGTCCATGAGGTCCACTCTGCAATCGACGTGATACACCTGACTAAGAATCTTTGCATGAATATTCTAGTCTTCCTGGGCTTGTTTGGTAAGTCAAAAGATACCTCGGAAGCACGGAAGGACCAACAACATCATAAAGGATGAGACAACATGCATTTATACGTCGGAAACATATCTATAATTTTTGATGTTCCATGCTTTTTTAGTATCTACTTTGCTTTTCTTTGTCTACACTTTGAGATGTTTTTATATCTTTTCTGGAACTAACCTATTAACAAGTTGCCATAGTGCCAGTTGCCTGTTTTCTTCTGTTTTTGGTTCCAAAAAGGAAGAAAAACAATATTCTCGGAATTGGACGGGACAAAAGACAAAGTCAATATTTTACCGTGGGCGACACGAAGTCTAGAGGAGAGACGGAGAGACAGGCCAGGGCGGGCATACTCCCTAGGCACGGCCAGGGTGGGCCCACGCCTAGGCAGGGTGTGCCCCCTGGTTGCCTCCCAGACTCGCCTCTTCGCCTATAGAATAAGTGGATTGTTTACCTTACACACTTTGCTTAAAGCAGTTGTCTGTTGCTTGCAACTTAATTCTGGAGAGGGTTCGGATGATAACCTGAAGGTGGACTTCTAGTCATAGATGCAGTTGGATGGCGGTCTATGTATATTGTTGTATTTCCCATTCGAATCTCATAGGATATTTTGGTCTCGTATTGCATTGCAATGCCTAGCTCAGTTCCTGTTAATTGCCCTGTTGTAATTTGTTTACCCTTCATGCCAGAGCACCTCTAGTGAACTATGGACCCCGGTCCAATCTTTACCATTGGTAAATCTTCCACTGTTACCTGCTTACTTACTTGAAACCACCATTATCTTCCACACCATACGTTTAATCCTTTTTACAGCAAACCAGTGAGCTTGACAACCTCACTGATTCGTTGGGGGGCAAAGTCTTGAGATTGTGTTGTGTAGGTCTCCGCGTTGCTTGGAACACCTGTGTGACGTTTCCTTCCTCCTACTGGTTCGATAATGTAGCATCCCAGTTGTCTAACCCCTGTAATGCTACTAGTTATAATAATAAAAAGGGCCACTTCCAAGATATAATTGTTGCATCATCATCACATCATGCTCATGTCATCATGTCCCCTTGCATTTGAGCATCATATAAAACCTTTTTCTTGTTTGGTTCTTATCTCATGTGCATGATTAATTGTAGTTGCCTCTTGATATTGTATTTGGTTCTTACTAAATTGTTAAATGCCCAAGTTGAGTTGGGGGCATCTCTCTTTTGACTCCACCACCTTATCTTTCACCACCTTATAATTCCACCATCCAATAATATGGGCTTGGCCTTTTATTGAGTTATCTCTAGCCCAAGTTGTTGGTTGGATCCACCCATAATCTTTTGCTTGGCCTTTGCCCACTTTTTGGGAATGCAAGGATTAAAACCACATGAAATAATGTTGTTTTCACAATATAACCATTGGGCATTAATCATCTTGCATGGGCCATGCAAGTGCCACCTTTTCTGGTTTTGGTTTAATTTGGATTTCTAAATGGATCACCCCTTCTTTGCTTGACCTTGTTTTGTGAGTATAAAACCCTAGCTCTTTCCCTCTCTTTTCCCAGTAGCTAGATCCCCACCCCATGCCCCATGCACATACATGTGCTCATGAGCATGCCCCTACCTTACCACCCATGCTTGGTTTTTGCTTGTTCTTTGAATGGGACATGCATGAACCTATCCACATCATCACCTTAACCATCCCTCTCTTCTCCCTCTTTTCTTGTTTTTCTTGCTAGAGCTAGTTGAAGCTTGTATGACCAAGATTAGTACCACCATCCTTTGCCTTCCCCTCTTAGCAACCTCTAAAACCACCCCTTGCCTCTCTCTTTTCTACCCTAAAACCAAAACCCTATATTTTTACATCTATCCTAAACTAAAACCTAAACTACCTTTATCCTCTAAACAAAACCTAGCTACCATCTAACCCTCTCCCTCTCTCCCTCTCCTCTCTATCTAGAACCCTAAGTGGCCTCCCCATCATCTTGATCATCCCCTAAACCAAACCCTAAACCCCTCTTACCCCTAATCTACCTTCTCTAAGCAAGCTAAAGTACCACCTTCCCTACCTTGCTTGCTCAACCACACCTCACCTAGCTCGACCCTTTCCCCTTCCATGCAGACCCACCCCTGACCCCTAGCTACCCCACCTGGCCGAGGATCACCCCATACCAGCCCTAGCCCGAGTGTCCCCTTCCCTCTTATCTCCCCTCTTTGCCAGGACCTGTCCACGCCCCTACCCCACCTGCGACCCGCCCAGGGGCCACTGCCCGGCCCCCTCTCTCCCTAGCTCACTGCTCGCCTGGCCGATCGTGCAGCACGTGAGCCAAAAGGTGGCCGACGCCACCCATGCAGCCTAACCTCCCCACGCTAGCCTCCTCACACTGGCGTTCTTATCCTCTTCCTCCCTCTCGAGCCTCCCAGATCTACCATGAGCACCCTGCCTCTCCCTTTCTTCCCCAACCCTCGCCACGCCCCTTCCCAGGTCGATCTACCGGTGGAGTCCGCTGCAGTGGCCGAGAGAACCAGTGAGCCCGCACCACGCTTGCACACGCCGTCGAGGAGGAGAAGGACCGGAGCCGCCAGGGACTGCCGCGCCACGCCGGAACCCTAGCCTTCAGTTCGCGAGCTTCGCCGGAGATCGCCTGCTCCCCGCGCCACGTCGACCACACCGGCACGTTCGCGGTGAGCTCCTGACCCTTCCTGACAACCTCCCATCCTCAGTTGCTTCCTGGTTGCTCCGTTCGTTTCGTCGAGCGCCCTCAGTGCGTGGCGCGCGTCCTGCCAGCTTCGGTAGCCACCCTATCTAGCACGCGGCGTCGCTTAGTATCAACCCGAGGCCAGCCGGTGGTCACCGCCCTGTTGGCTGCGCCATGGTCGCGGGATCGAGCCCCCAGCCTGTTTTCCCCGCGGCATGATTCAGTTTCGTCAGGCAGGGAAGAAGTACAGTGCGCCGCAGACCTTTTGCGAAAACCCCCTCCCAGTTTTGTTTTGCCAACCCGCAGTCCAGACGGCCCACTCGTCGGTGTCTAGGAAGCCTTGCAAAAAGGCTCCTGGCTTTTACTAGAAATAACCCGCGGTCCCTGGTTGTCTCAGTCGCTGTCACGTGGGCCGCAGAACACCCCTGCCCCACCTGTCAGCGACTCAGGAGTGAGTAGTTTGGTAGGAAACGTTTCAGAGGTTGGTTTAAATTCAAATTCTGTCAAATATTTTGCAAATTCAAAAATTCAAATTCAGTTTTTAATAACTTCTACATACTAACTCCAAATTTGACAAATAATATATGTATGAATATCAGCAAGATGCCAGAAATTCAAATATGCCATCTATTTTGACTTTTGCATAAGTAAAATCCCAAGTTTAGTTTAATTACACCAAATGCCACTAGAATTTAATAATTTAATAACTATTGTTTTATAATTCCAAATTTAGCAAATAAGTAGTCTAAATTGATCAGCTCGACGAGACCTTTCTGTTTATGCTATCCATGACTTCAATTGCAGCATGCATCATATAAAAATATAACGAACAGCAACTATTATGGCAACAAAATATGACTAAAACCCAATTTAAATGTTATTTTCTTGTCCTCCACACCTCACCTATGCCATGCTACTTATTGCCATGCAACTTGTGCATCATTCATCATGGCATGATTGTTTGCTTGACGCATTTAATTCCAATGCTTGTGCTCTATATTCATGTTGGCCTTGTTTGTTTGGTTTTTCTCGGATAGACACTGAGCAAGGGTTGTATCAAGAGCACCAGGAGCACCACCCAGAACCGTCCTTTGCTTCAACAGAGATACCAGGCAAGCACTACCACATGCTTGCATACATACAGTACCTATTGCCTCTATCTTATTCTTGCATCATTGAGTCGCGATTGCATTAAATTGAATCCCAAGTATGCATAGCCTTTACTTTTAAACCCCACCAAGCTTGTACCCTCCATCCCATGAGCCACTACTATAGGAGTTGTTTGAGCCATGCGAGTCGTAGAACAGCATGTGTAGGGTTTGTGAGAGTCTGATGAATAATGAGGTACCTAAACAACTTAACTCGAGTAGTTCGGGATAACTAAAGAAAGTGGCACCGGTGACCAACATCTGCTATTTGGTTTTCCTGCTCACTTGTGTCCGTAAGACCCCGAGTACTTGATTCCTGTTCCTTGATTTATCGCGCTATCCACATCCGGAGGTATATGGGACCCCGGGCGAGCTTGATTCCGTCTTATTTCTTGGGGCCACAAACTAGTTTGAGGTGTTTTACTATCCTGTACTTATGCCATGCTACTTTCGTATTTAATTTGTGCGAGGAGCACCTTGTCTTTGTTAGGATCGGGACACGTTTACGCTGTATCGACAAGCCCAGCCACACTTTCGGGTTCCCGATCGTTTTGCCGTCCACCCAAACCTTGAGTCCGTCTCGAGTCGCTATCTCCGCTCGGGATCTACTTAAGGGTGGCCCCTGAAATATTTCTGAATCTGTGATTGTTCATCGTGAAAGCCTCGTTGGGTTTTGATTTGGTTTTCGAGGTCGATCGAGCGTGTGTTGCTATTGGTGCACCCCGGCCGGGTAAAACTTTCTGAAAGCCGTGTCCGCGGATATGGACGACTTGGAGCACAGTTTCTTGATCATAGACAAGCATAACTAAAGTACCGCTTTTAATCTGGCTAAAGTAACTTGACTAGTAATTAGTGCAATACTCCTGGAATGGTTAATAAAATTGCCAACGGATGGGGGGTTGTTCGTCCGCTTCCTTGTTGGTAAGCAGGGAGGAGGATGGATCGGATGAGATTACCATTATAACTGTCGTTCTTTAATTCACGGACATCCGTCTATCATTGGTTAGGCGGATGGTTAGCGTTTCTCTGTAGAACTGCTAGGGTTTATCTTTCGCCGCAATTGCGTCACCCCAGGTTGTGTCCCCTTTAGAGGCATTAAGTCTTGCTGAGTACCCTTAGGGTCTCACACGATAAATTCTTGATTCAGATGAACAGGTACCTTCTCAGGACGGATACTGGGTGGAAGAAGCCGAAGATGTGGGCAACGATCGTATGGTGTAGAGATTCCGGGAACGGGGATCCGTGAGACCTGTAGTTGGGATGTGCTTATTTCTATGGCATCTTATGCCGATTTGCTTCTTATCCGTACTCGGATTACATTTGCCGCTTCGCATGATACTCGATGTGTGTTGTATGAGGAGTTATCCTAAAATATAGATCTATCTAGGTCATTTGAATTTTGCCGTATGGCGTTATATATATTTCATTTCTTTCTAGATGGGATGGCTGTGATGTACTCTTGTATGGTGGCTTGCGTACATACCCACTTGTGTACGTAGTTGATCCCTTCGCCGACCACGCCGCCAGACAGTCCCGCTGAGAGGTTAGCGGTTGGGACGTCCAAAGGACTACCAGTGAGTGGCTTTTGGGGCCCCACTGTACTATTTCAACCGCTATCTCTCATCCAGGCTTGTATCTAGGAGCGTAGTTCACCGAGGTAGTTACAATTGGTATCGAGCCATCCCGACCTTCGTGGTTTCAAAAGTCGCTGTCGTTGTCCTAGCAAATATTTTTGGTAGTTATGTATATTAGGAAAACAAAACGCGAGAGTAGGACTGCTTCATTTTCTTCTTACCTCCCACCCACCCTTTTCTCGTAAGGAAGTGCAACGCTTTTCAATCCTCTTCTCAAGATTCAAACTAGGATTCACGTGTTACGGGTTCCGTAGTACCATAGGATGTGTGTGTGTGTGTGTGTGTGTGTAATTCCTTGTCTATCTGTTGCATCCAAGTTGTTATCTTATCGCCTTTGGTTATCAACTGGTACATTCCATACCGACAGGCTTTTGTAAACCGACGCAATCTATCTTCCTCTTTGTATCCGACGCTATCTTGTTGGGGTGTTCGTTTCCGTAGTTATCAATCTTTAGGTTTCGTCGTGAGAAGAAGGGGTTAGGATATGTGTTCCACTTGTTCATGTGCGGAGTAATGATTTGAGTGCGGGATGGAGTCGCGACCATACCACTACTTGAATCATTCGCTTTTGTATATTGGATCGGTAGAGTCACTAATCTTGATTCGTTAAGTAATTTTGCGCATCTATTGGTATTTTTTTAATGCCGAAATTTGTGGAAAATTTTTCTTTGATATGTTTGTGTACCACACTCCTTTTCAGTCGTGTGCGATATGCTTAATATCTTTGAGGTGCTATGAACTTTGTTGATATTTTTATATCATCTCAGTAAATTGTATCCTTTAATCTTGGTTAATTCCATCTTGGTACTATTTTGGATTATTATCATTCTCCATCATAGTACTAACTTGAGTTTTACATCAATGACAGGATGGCTCCCCCACGCCGGACTGAGGAGGACATACCTCCAGAATTGGGCTCAGCGCTGTCAAGCATAGCTAATGCTTTGGCGGCAATGCAAGAGAACCAGCTGCGCTTTGAGGAGAGCGTCAGAAGGAACGAGTTCACTCCACTTCCTCCACCTCCCAAGCGTGGTGATATCAAGAGCTTCCTCAAGTTCAACCCTCGTCAGTTTGATGTTTCTGACCGACCTCTTGATGCGGATGATTGGCTGCGTGAGATCTCAAGGTTGCTAGAGACTGCTGATGTTCCAGAACAGGAGTGGGTCAAGTGTGCTACCCACCTTCTCAAGGGAGATGCAGCTCTATGGTGGGAAAACTACTTGAAGGCAAGCTGCACTGGGTTCCAGCCTACTTGGGAGAGGTTCACTGCAGCTTTCAAAGAACAGTTTCTCTCAGAGATTGTGATGGAAAGGATGAAGGATGCTTTCCTCAACCTGAAGCAGGGGAATGATAACGTCAACACCTACATCAGGAACTTCATGAACTTGTCTCGCTATGGTGGTGATGAGGTATCTGATGACAAAAAGAAGCAGAAAAGGTTCAGGCAAGG
This sequence comes from Avena longiglumis, assembly GCA_030063025.1. Lineage (NCBI taxonomy): Eukaryota > Viridiplantae > Streptophyta > Magnoliopsida > Poales > Poaceae > Avena > Avena longiglumis. The sequence continues at coordinate 497,101,706 of CP125974.1, read as the reverse complement.
GCTCAATGCGTCGATCAAGTATGCAATCACACATGCAAGACCGGCAACCTTCCTGGAACTGCAGCATATGGCACTACAAGAGGAGGCTAGTAGGCATATGTTCGAGGAGTCCAAGAAACACGAGGATGCATCAAGCTCGGCAAGCAATGGCAGCTCCTTCTAAGCGGCGTGTCCGGGTTCCTAACACCCCACCGCTCCCGGCTCCACCAAGACCTGCAACTTACGCGCCAAGGCCATCAAACTTCACCACTGCGGCTCCCAGGGGCTACAACAACCCTTACCCTGGAGCGCCTGGCGGAGTCCCTGGCTACTCTGCTCCACGTCCACACGGTGCTTGTTACACATGTGGAGATCATGGACATCCCAATTGAACGCCCAATGAAGAACAAAGCTCTCCTCAACCCCGCCAAGATCCGCAACAAGCTCTTCTTCGGTTCGTGCACCACCGCCGGCTCTCAACATCAACACTAAGCCCGGGTGCGGTTGTTCGAGCTAATCGCGTCAACGCCTCTCAAGCCGAGCTACACTGGAGTTGTCATGGGTATGCTTTCAGTTAACTCAGTCCCTGCACGAGTTCTCTTTGATTCTGGTGCATCGCATTCCTTTGTGTCATACAAGTTTGCAGAAGAGAATGAGTTAGTCATGGTTCCTCTCTCTAAGCGGTTGGTGGTACAGTCACCTGGTTCAAACATGAGGGCTGAGCATATAAGTCATGGAAACCAAGTTGAGATTGGTGGTTCTTCATTCTTGGCTTCTTTGATTGTTCTGGGCAACTCTGACATTGATGTCATTTTGGGCATGGATTGGTTGACAAAGAAATGCAGTGTGATCGATTGTCTTTGAACGCCGGTGTCTCAAGATCCTCAAGGTCACATAGTATTCTCTCCAAGTCTGACTCCTGCTGTCCAGCTCTATTCCTTGGCTGCTCTGAATAATGATGCTATGGAAGCTATTCAGAGTGTACCAGTGGTCTGTGAGTTCCCGGATGTCTTTCCTGAAGAGTTGCCAGGTATGCCTCCGGATCGCGAGGTTGAGTTCGTGATTGAGCTTGAACACGGACGGCTCCTATCTCCAAGAGGCCATATAAAATGGGTCCTTCCGAGTTGGTGAACTCAAACGACAACTTGATGAACAAGAGAAATTGGGTTTCATTCAACACAGCACTTCTTCTTGGGGTAGCCCAACAATCTTTGTGAAGAAGCGTGACAGAACCGATAGGCTATGTGTTGACTACCGGGCTCTAAATGCTAAGACCATCAAGAACAAATATCCTCTTCCTTGGATAAATGATCTATTTGATCAGCTGGCAGGAGCTGTGGTGTTCTCTAAGCTGGACTTGAGAAGTGGTTATCACCAAATCAAAATTCGCAAAGAGGATGTGCCCAAGACAGCTTTCACCACTCGCTATGGCCTGTATGAGTACACGGTCATGTCTTTCGGCCTCACCAACGCACCTGCTACCTTCTCGAGGCTGATGAACTCCGTTTTCATGGAGTACCTGGACAAGTTTGTGGTGGTATATCTGGATGATATTCTTGTCTATTCCAAGTCCAAGGAGGAGCATGAAGAGCACCTGCGGTGTGTCCTGAACAAGCTTCGTGAGAACCGCTTGTATGCAAAGTTCTCAAAGTGTGAGTTCTGGTTGCCTGAAGTAACATATTTGGGACATGTCATCTCTGCCAAGGGCATTGCAGTCAACCCGGAAACCGTGAAGACAATAGTTGAATGGCTTCCTCCTGCTAATGTCAAGGAAGTGCGGAGTTTCCTCGGCTTGGCTAGCTATTGTCGTCGCTTTGTGCAGAACTTCTCAAAGATAGCAAAGCCTCTTACCGATCTCCTCAAGAAAGGCAAGAAGTACCTGTGGACTCCTGCTTGTCAAGAAAGTTTTGAGACACTCAAAGAGAAGCTCACTTCCACACCAGTCTTGGTTCCTCCGGATACATCTAAGCCTTTCCAGATCTTCTGCGATGCCTCTTTGCAAGGATTGGGTGCGGTCCTTATGCAAGAGAGACAGGTGGTTGCTTATGCCTCTCGTCAGTTGAAGACGCATGAGGTCAACTATCCCACACATGACCTTGAGCTAGCAGCAGTGGTCTTTGCCTTGAAGCTGTGGAGGCACTACTTGCTTGGGAACCGTTGTGAGATCTTCTCGGACCACAAGAGTTTGAAGTATATCTTCACTCAGCCTGATCTCAATCTTCGGCAAAGGAGATGGATTGAAGCCATCAATGACTTTGATGTGACCATCAACTACACTCCAGGCAAAGAAAACGTCATGGCAGATGCTCTTAGCAGAAAAGCTTATGTCAACAACCTCATGGTAGAAGAGCAGCAGCCTCTCTTGTGCGAGGAATTCCGTCAGCTCAACCTGGAGATTGTGGAACAAGGGCATCTTCTGAACCTTCTGGCTACTCCTCTCTTGGAAGAACAAATTCGTTCTCGTCAGCTTGGTGATCCGCACACCAGAAAGCTCATCTCTAAGCTTGGCACTCCGAAGTATGAATCCTTCCATGTTGATGATCAAGGCTCGCTCTTCTTTGATCACCGGATGTTTGTTCCAAACTACCCGGGCCTGAGAGACCAAGTTCTCAAGGAGGCACATGATTCGGTTCTTTCTATCCATCCTGGCAGCACAAAGATGTACATGGACTTGAAAACACAATACTGGTGGCCTGGGTTGAAACGGTATTGCGCCAAGTATGTCTCAGAATGTGATGTCTGCCGTAGGGTGAAGGCTGTCCATCAGAAACCATTTGGTCTTCTACAGCCATTGAAACCTCCGGAATGGAAATGGGATAAAGTAGAGATGGACTTCATCACTGGTTTCCCAAGATCGCAGAAGGGCAACAATGCAATCTTTGTTGTCATCGACAGGCTTTCTAAAGTGGCTCATTTCTTCCCAGTCAAAGAAACAATTTCTGGACTTCAGTTGGCTGAGCTCTATATCAACAGGATTGTCTCTTTGTATGGGGTTCCACTTGAAATCAGTTCAGACCGTGGGAGCATCTTCACCTCAAAGTTCTGGGAGAGTTTCCAAAAAGCTTTGGGAACAAAGTTGAACTTCAGCACTGCTTACCACCCTCAGTCTCAAGGACAAGTGGAGAGGATCAATCAGATTCTGGAGGATATGGTTAGAGCTTGCGTCATCTCTTTTGGCATGAAGTGGGAGGAATGCCTTCCATATGCTGAATTCTCCTACAACAACAGCTTCCAGAAGAGTCTGAAGATGGCACCATTCGAGGCTCTCTATGGTCGCAAGTGCAGAACACCGATTGGTTGGTCAGGTGCAGGAGAAAGAATCTGGTTTGGCCCTGACATTGTGACTCAGGCAGAGGAGAAGGTGCATATCATTCTGGAGAACCTGAAGTTTGCTCAAAGTCGTCAGAAGAGCAACTATGACAGGAAGCACACAGATATGGTATATGCCCCTGGTGATCTCGTCTACCTTCGTGTCACTCCCATGAGAGGAACACACCGCTTCGGTATCAAAGGAAAGTTGGCTCCTAGATACATCGGTCCTTTCAAGATACGTGGTAGAAGAGGAGAAGTTGCTTATGCACTGGAGCTTCCGGAAAAACTCAAAGTCCATGATGTTTTCCACATCTCTCAGCTCAAGAAGTGCTTCAAAGATCCCGGCAAGACTGTGGATCATGAGCTAATCGATCTCCAAGAAGATCTCTCTTATCAAGAACACCCCACCAAAATCCTTGAGACCGCAGAACGAAGGACGCGCAACAAGTCCATCAAGTTTTGCAAGGTGCAGTGGTCACACCATTCTGTTGATGAAGCAACATGGGAGCGTGAAGATGAACTCCGTGCCAACCATCCTTCTCTCTTTGTGTCTTCTTCTTCTTCCTAGAATCTCGGGGCGAGATTCCTGTTTAGTGGGGGAGAGTTGTAGCATCCCAGTTGTCTAACCCCTGTAATGCTACTAGTTATAATAATAAAATGGGCCACTTCCAACATATAATTGTTGCATCATCATCACATCATGCTCATGTCATCATGTCCCCTTGCATTTGAGCATCATATAAAACCTTTTTCTTGTTTGGTTCTTATCTCATGTGCATGATTAATTGTAGTTGCCTCTTGATATTGTATTTGGTTCTTACTAAATTGTTAAATGCCCAAGTTGAGTTGGGGGCATCTCTCTTTTGACTCCACCACCTTATCTTTCACCACCTTATAATTCCACCATCCAATAATATGGGCTTGGCCTTTTATTGAGTTATCTCTAGCCCAAGTTGTTGGTTGGATCCACCCATAATCTTTTGCTTGGCCTTTGCCCACTTTTTGGGAATGCAAGGATTAAAACCACATGAAATAATGTTGTTTTCACAATATAACCATTGGGCATTAATCATCTTGCATGGGCCATGCAAGTGCCACCTTTCTCGGTTTTGGTTTAATTTGGATTTCTAAATGGATCACCCTTCTTTGCTTGACCTTGTTTTGTGAGTATAAAACCCTAGCTCTTTCCTCTCTTTTCCCAGTAGCTAGATCCCCACCCCATGCCCCATGCACATACATGTGCTCATGAGCATGCCCCTACCTTACCACCCATGCTTGGTTTTTGCTTGTTCTTTGAATGGGACATGCATGAACCTATCCACATCATCACCTTAACCATCCCTCTCTTCTCCCTCTTTTCTTGTTTTTCTTGCTAGAGCTAGTTGAAGCTTGTATGACCAAGATTAGTACCACCATCCTTTGCCTTCCCCTCTTAGCAACCTCTAAAACCACCCCTTGCCTCTCTCTTTTCTACCCTAAAACCAAAACCCTATATTTTTACATCTATCCTAAACTAAAACCTAAACTACCTTTATCCTCTAAACAAAACCTAGCTACCATCTAACCCTCTCCCTCTCTCCCTCTCCTCTCTAGCTAGAACCCTAAGTGGCCTCCCCATCATCTTGATCATCCCCTAAACCAAACCCTAAACCCCTCTTACCCCTAATCTACCTTCTCTAAGCAAGCTAAAGTACCACCTTCCCTACCTTGCTTGCTCAACCACACCTCACCTAGCTCGACCCTTTCCCCTTCCATGCAGACCCCACCCCCAGCGACCCCCTAGCTACCCCACCCGTCGAGGATCACCCCATACCAGCCCTAGCCCGAGTGTCCCCTTCCCTCTTATCTCCCCTCTTTGCCAGGACCTGTCCACGCCCCTACCCCACACCTGCATGACCCACGCCCGGGGCCCACTGCCCCTCTCCTCTCCCTAGCTCTGCCTCGCCACAGGCCGATCGTGCCGAGCACGTGAGCCAAAAGGTGGACGCCACCCAGGCAGCTAACCCTCCCCACGCTAGCCTCCTCCCTGGCGTTCTTATCCCTTCCTCCTCTGAGCCTCCCAGATCTACCCGCAAGCACCCTGCCTCTCCCCCTTTCTTCCCCAACCCCCTCTCGCCCACGCCTACCCCCGTCGATCTACCGGTGGAGTCTTTGCTGAGTGGCCGAGAACCAGTGAGCCCCACGCTTGCACACGCCGTCGAGGAGGAGAAGGACCGGAGCCGCCAGGGAATGCCGCGCCACGCCGGAACCCTAGCCTTCAGTTCGCGAGCTTCGCCGGAGATCGCCTGCTCCCCGCGCCACGTCGACCACACCGGCATGTTCGCGGTGAGCTCCTGACTCTTCCTGACAACCTCCCATCCTCAGTTGCTTCCTGGTTGCTCCGTTCGTTTCGTCGAGCGCCCTCAGTGCGCCGGCGGCGAGCGCGTGCCTGCCAGCTTCCAGGCGCGGCCACCCTATCTAGCACGCGAGCGTCCGCTTAGTATCAACCCGAGGCCAGCCCGGTGGTCACCGCCCATTGGCGCGCCATGGTCGCGGATCGAGCCAAGCCTCCCCATTTCCCTGTCGCCATGCGATTCAGTTTCGTCGGCGGGGAAGAAGTGCGATCGCGCAGACCTTTGCGAAAACCCCTCCAGTTTTGTTTTGCCAACCGCGATCCAGACGGCCCACTGTCGGTGTCTAGGAAGCCTTGCAAAAAGGCTCCTGGCTTTTACTAGAAATAACCCGCGGTCCCTGGTTGTCTCAGTCGCTGTCGCGTGGGCCGCAGAACACCCCTGCCCCACCTGTCAGCGACTCAGGAGTGAGTAGTTTGGTAGGAAACGTTTCAGAGGTTGGTTTAAATTCAAATTCTGTCAAATATTTTGCAAATTCAAAAATTCAAATTCAGTTTTTAATAACTTCTACATACTAACTCCAAATTTGACAAATAATATATGTATGAATATCAGCAAGATGCCAGAAATTCAAATATGCCATCTATTTTGACTTTTGCATAAGTAAAATCCCAAGTTTAGTTTAATTACACCAAATGCCACTAGAATTTAATAATTTAATAACTATTGTTTTATAATTCCAAATTTAGCAAATAAGTAGTCTAAATTGATCAGCTCGACGAGACCTTTCTGTTTATGCTATCCATGACTTCAATTGCAGCATGCATCATATAAAAATATAACGAACAGCAACTATTATGGCAACAAAATATGACTAAAACCCAATTTAAATGTTATTTTCTTGTCCTCCACACCTCACCTATGCCATGCTACTTATTGCCATGCAACTTGTGCATCATTCATCATGGCATGATTGTTTGCTTGACGCATTTAATTCCAATGCTTGTGCTCTATATTCATGTTGGCCTTGTTTGTTTGGTTTTTCTCGGATAGACACTGAGCAGGGGTTGTATCAAGAGAACCAGGAGCACCACCCAGAACCGTCCTTTGCTTCAACAGAGATACCAGGCAAGCACTACCACATGCTTGCATACATACAGTACCTATTGCCTCTATCTTATTCTTGCATCATTGAGTCGCGATTGCATTAAATTGAATCCCAAGTATGCATAGCCTTTACTTTTAAACCCCACCAAGCTTGTACCCTCCATCCCATGAGCCACTACTATAGGACTTGTTTGAGCCATGCGAGTCGTAGAAACGACATGTGTAGGGTTTGTGAGAGTCGATGAATAATGAGGTACCTAAACAACTTAACTTTGAGTAGTTGGGATAACTAAAGAAAGTGGCACCGGTGAGCAACATCTGCTATTTGGTTTTTCCTGCTCACTTGTGTCCCGTAAGACCCCGAGTACTTGTTTCATGTTCCTTGATTTATCGCGCTATCCACATCCGGGAGGTATATGGGACCCCCCTGGGCCAGAGCTTGATTCCGTCTTATTTCTTGGGGCCACAAACTAGTTTGAGGTGTTTTTACTATCCTGTACTTATGCCATGCTACTTTCTGTATTTAATTTGTGCGAGGAGCACACTGTACTGTTTAGGATCGGGACACGTTTACGCGGTATCGACAAGCCCAGCCACACTTTCGGGTTCCCAGTCGTTTACCGCCGTCCACCCAAACCTTGAGTCCGTCTCGGAGTCAACTATCTCAGTTGCGGGATCTACTTAAGGGTGGCCCCAAATATTTCTGAATCTGTGATTGATTGTTCGTGAAAGCCTCGTTGGGTTTTGATTTGGTTTTTCCGAGGTCGATCGAGCGTGTGTTGCTATTGGTGCACCCCCGGGTAAAACTTTCGAAAGCCGTGTCCATGGATATGGACGACTTGGAGCACGTTTCTTGATCATAGACAAGCATAACTAAAGTACCGCTTTTAATCGGCTAAAGTAACTTGACTAGTAATTAGTGCAATACTCTGGAATGGTTAATAAAATTGCCAGCGGATGGGGGTTGTTCGTCCGCTTCCTTGTTGGTAAGCGAGGAGGAGGATGGATCGGATGAGATTACCATTATAGCTGTGTTCTTTAATTCACGGACATCCGTCTATCATTGGTTAGGCGGATGGTTAGCGTTTCAGAGAACTGCTAGGGTTTATCTTTCGCCGCAATTCGTCACCCAGGTTGTGTCCCTTTAGAGGCATTAAGTCTTCTTGAGTACCCTTAGGGTCTCACGATAAATTCTTGATTCAGATGAACAGTACCTTCTCGGACGGATCTTTGGGTGGAAGAAGCGAAGATGTGGGCAACGATCGTATGGTGTAGAGATTAGGAACGGGATCCGTGAGACCTAGTTGGGATGTGCTTATTTCTATGGCATCTTATGCCGATTTGCTTCTTATCCGTACTCGGATTCTGCTTTGCCCGCATGATACTCGATGTGTGTTGTATGAGGAGTTATCCTAAAATATAGATCTATCTAGGTCATTTGAATTTTGCCGTATGGCGTTGCTATATATTTCATTTCTTTCTAGATGGGATGGCTGTGATGTACTCTTGTATGGTGGCTTGCGTACATACCCACTTGTGTACGTAGTTGATCCCTTCGCCTGCCGACTACGCCGCCCGTACAGGTCCCGTTGAGAGGGTAGCGGTTGGGACGTCTGAAAGGACTACCAGTGAGTGGCTTTTGGGGCCCCACCGTACTATTTCAACCGCTATCTCTCATCCAGGCTTGTATCTAGGAGCGTAGTTCACCGAGGTAGTTACAGATAACCTCGGTTTCTTACTGAGGGAAAACTTGCTGCTGTGCTGCTTCACACCTTGCTCTTGGGGTTCCCAATGAAGCGCTCCTACATCAACTCGGCGCCGCATCAAGCGTTTTCTGGCGCCGTTGCCGGGAGGCTAAGGACGTCTTCACAAGGGGAGTCCTCCACTTCCTTCCTCTTTACTTTGTTTTTTAGTTTTCTTAGTTTCTTTTGCTTGGTTTTGTTTGCCTCTTGTTTTCGAAAACTCCAAAAAAAAATAGTTTAGTTTGGTTTTATTTCTTTATTCAAAAACACAAAAAAATTAGTTCCTGCTCTAGCTGCTGCTGTTTTTGGCTTGCCCACCTTTGCCAAAATGAACTCTTCTGAGAACACCAAGTTGTGTGACTTCACTAGCACCAACAACAATGATTTCCTTAGCACACCTATTGCTCCACCTGCTCCTAATGGTACCTTTTATGAAATTAAGCCTGCTTTGTTGAATCTTGTGATGAGAGAGCAATTTTCTAGTGCTAGTTCTGATGATGCTGCTGCCCATCTCAATAACTTTGTTAAACTTTCTAAGATCCAGAAGTATAAGGATGTAGATGGGGATATTATTAAGCTCAAGCTTTTTCCTTTCTCCTTGAGAGGAAATGCCAAAGAATGTTTGCTATCTTTGCCTAGAAATAGTATTGATTCTTGGACTAATTGCAAAGATGCTTTTATTGGAAAGTACTACCCTCCTTCTAAGATTATATCTATGAGAAGTGACATTATTAAATTTAAACAACTTGATAATGAACATATTGCTCAAGCTTGGGAAAGAATGAAATCTTTGGTTAAGAATTGTCCCATTCATGGACTCACTGCTTGGATGATTATCCAGACTTTTTATGCAGGTTTTAACTTCTCCTCAAGAAACCTGTTAGATTCAGCTGCTGGAGGTACCTTTATGGGCCTCACTTTGGGTGATGCAACAAAGCTCCTTGATAATATGATGGTTAACTACTCTGAATGGCACACTGAGAGAGCTCCACATGGTAAGAAGGTAAATTCTGTTGAAGAAACCTCCTCTTTGAGTGATAAGATTGATGTTATTATGGCTATGCTTGTTAATGGGAAAGCTCCTCTAGATCCTAATAGTGTTCCCTTAGCCTCTTTGGTTGCTCAAGAAGAGCAAGTTGATGTTAACTTTATTACAAACAACAATTTCAACAACAATTCTTATAGGAGTAATTTTGGTGGTAACAACTATAGGTCTTATCCTCCTAATAATGGCAATTCCTATGGAAACTCTTACAACAATGCTAGAAGTGCCCCCTCTGAACTTGAAGTCATGCTCAAAGACTTTATTAGGAAACAAAACACTTTCAACAAGACTATAGAGGAAAGAATTTTAACTGTTGAGAAGAACATATCCTCTTTGTCTGAAGCTCAGTCCTCCTTGATTAATAAAATGGCTGCTAAACCTGAGATCATGGAAAGTACCTTTGCTGCCACTCATGCCATACAAGTTACTATTGATTAAAATGTTAGGTTGTTAGCTCAACTTCATGCTAAGTGGGAAAGGGAAGCTGAAATTGATAGAAACAATAGTGTGTGCACCATCACCACTAAACCACGAGTAGTCCCTATTCCTCCTCGTACTATGCCTAGGCCTATTGAGTCTACTACTAGTGATGCTAAGTTTGATTTTTATATAGATGGTTGCAATATTTATGAAGTGATTATGTTCTTGCAAAAGCTTGCTAGAAGTCCTGATGCTAGTGATATGCATGTTGCTTTCACTAAACACATTACAGATGCTCTTGTTAAGATTAAGGAAGAGAAGTTAAAACACAAAACTTCTATTCCTAGGAAAGTAGAAGATAGCTGGGAACCCATTATTAATATGCAAGTGAATGACTTTGATCCCAAAGCTTCATGTGATCTTGGTTCTAGTGTCTCTATTATGCCTAGGAATATTTATGAAATGCTTGATTTGCCACCTTTGGAAGATTGTTATTTGGATGTCCCACTCAATGATAATGCTAAAAAGAAACTCATGGGGTGTATTAATGATGTTCTCATTATGGTTAACAATGCTTATGTCCCTGTGGATTTCTCTGTTTTGGATGTTGAATACAATGCTTCTTGTCCTATTACTTTGGGAAGACCTTTTCTTAGAACTCTTGGTGCCATCATTGATATGAAAGAAGGCACCATTAAATATCATTTTCCATTCAATAAAGGTATTGAACACTTCCCTATGAGGAGAGAGAAGTTGTTTTTTGCTCCTCCTTTGAAAGCAAGGTTTGATGTTAATGCTTCTTCATTTGAAAATACTTGATTCTTCTTGCTTCTTGGGCCTAACTTAAAGGCGTTAAAAGAAAAGTACTTGTTGGGAGATAACCCAAGAGTTTCCTTTAGTCTTGGAAGTTATTACTTCAGTAATGACCTCTCCTTATCCTTTTTGTTTGCTTTTTGTGCCAAGAATGACCTCTAATGAGAGGGAAGTAAGATTTGGGGAGTTGCTGTCCCGAAACAGATTTTTGTCCTCCACCATAAAAATTCGTGAGGAGTCTCTGTAGGTCGGATTGAGATAAAAATTTACGAATAAATCCCCCAGTATGTTAGCTAACTTTCGTTAGTTCAACACTTTTTGCTTTGAGCAACATAAGATTTTTCAAAAAAATCAGCTTTTACTTGCTGGTCGGTTTTGACAAATTTCTGCCATTAATTGCATTTGCTTCTTATTGATTCCTTTTTGAGTTATCTTTTGGGGATTTGAGCTTTTTGAAGGAGTTGCTACAGTATCTTGTGTTTTTAGTGAAAATTTTTGCTATTCCAAAACTTTGCTAGAGGTCTAATATCTTTTGAATAAACTAATGTTGCTAATGAAGATTGTGTGAAGTTTTGTATGAATGAAAAAAATTCAGGTGTAGAGAGAGAATGATGTAATGGATGAAGAATGGACAAAATCTCAAGCTTGGGGATGCCACCATGGTGTCACCCAAGAAATATCCAAGAGTTACAAGCGTCAAAGCTTGGGGATGCCCAAGGTATTCCCTTCTTCATCAATAAAAAGCTCAGGTCTGTCTAGACACTTCATTTTTATTGTTTCATGCACAGTTGTGTTGTTCTTGGAGAGTCTTAGTTTTTGTTTGCTTTGCTTAGGTTGTTCAGTTTGCTTGAATAAAGTAGTTTGGACCCCGTTCTCTATGTGTTGTTTCAAATAAGTCAATTGGTGTTGGAAAGGAGTAGGAAGTTCCTGCTTGAAAGTACAAGAGGAGCTTGAATTGAATGTGACTTAGACTTTAGCATGAAATGCTAGGTGCTGTTTTGACCTTATGCTTAGTGATTATTTCTATAGCATGTCTTGTTCCAAACAATTGGGATTGCTTAGTGTGTCTTGAAGAAATTATGCGTTGTTTTAGCATGCAAAAGCATAGTATTGTGGTATTCTCCTTTGATGCTTTGTTTGGGTTGACTTGGCACATGATCACACCATGTTATGACTATGAAAAGTCACCATAGCCTCAATGATCATTTAGTCCTTGACTTGTAGTACCACTCTATGCTTTGATTAGTAATGCTTTGTTGCTCTGCGTGATTATGGCCATTATGCTCTCTTAGTTGGTTTATCCCAGTCTTTTGCTAGCCTCCACTTGTATGAGTAAGCCCTACTTATGCTTCCAACTCCCAAGAAACCAAGTTTTTCCAAAGTGTCCACTATAAACTCCTATGCATGGTGTGTTACATCATTTCAAGTATATTATTGTTTTCAGCTATCTTCCAATTAAAAACTATTTTTTTATGTAAAAACTTAGTGATTAAAGCCCTCACAAACTTTATGGCACGCTTTATATTCTTTGCCCATAATAAACTTGAACCATTGTGTTGTCTATGTTGTATATGCTTGCACTTATACGTTGGAATTAGCAGAACTGTGTTGTCGTGGGGAACGTTTTCAACATTGCACTTGTACTTTGTACTCAGTTGATATCATGCTCTTTTGTCTATGGATGTCATCGGTGTGAAATAAAGAGGGAGCTTGTAAGTCCATGGAGTTATGTATTTTGTGTTAGAGAAACGCCTGGGCCGCTAGCCTAAGCCATGCCTAATCATGGTGGAAACTTGTAGCATCACCATAGTGAGCTATCTATGAAGCATCCTCAATAAAAATCTATGCACATAGTAAATAAAAAGATCGCCGAGATGCTCATTGTCTGCTTGCCTTGTCATTTTGGTTATGGGATAGCTCCTGGACCATGTGCAAGGGGTACCCCGTTGGCGGTTCTCTATGATACACAAATACTTACAATGGCAAGAACTGACAGGCGACTGAAGTTGAGTAGCATGAGGTATGGCCCTCGTATTCAAGGGACTTGAGATTGCCAACTTATACTTTGTCAAGCATATACTCCATAGTTTGTTCACTTTAACCTTAATCACTTCAAGATTCTTATGATAGGGGCAATGAGGGCTGAAAGCTAACAAGTACCATAATGTTTGAAAGCTCTTTTTGAAACTTTAAATCCCCGCTTCCTTTATAAAAGGCCTTTCTTCCACCACTATTGAGCACCTTCTACCTTTAGGCACCATTAATAGAGCATAGTTGTCATTCTTAGTTCTATGTGCAGTGTCCCAAAGCTTATTGATTGATGCATATTGTGATATTACTTGTTCTTGTGCTATTTGTTTCTAGTCACCCTTGTGAACCTTGAAGGTGTCCTATGCATCTATTTGCTACTCCATGAGGGACAAGCTGAATGCCACTATGCCATGTTTTCTGTATGTGAAACAAACAAACGTTTTTCAATGCATGTTACTCATGATCTTTGTTTGTAGCTTTTCATGTTGCATGCATAGTTACTTTGTCTTACTGTGAGAACTCCATCTTTCATGCACATATTTAAAGTTCTTTGATCCCAGCTTTCAATGCTTGCAAATGGTTTGATCTTGGTTTTGATGGTGCATGTCACCTCAAAAAATATTCTTATTACCACTTACCTACTCGAGGATGAGGAGGAGTTAACCTTGGGGATGCTTGATACATCGGAAACGTATCTATAATTTTTTATGTTCCATGCTTGTTTGGTATCTACTTTGCTTTGTCTACACTTTGAGGTGTTTTTATATCTTTTCTGGAACTAACCTATTAACAAGTTGCCAGAGTGCCAGTTGCCTGTTTTCTTATATTTTTGTTTCCAGAAAGGCAGAAAATCAATATTCTCGGAATTGGAAGGGACAAAATCCAAAGTTAATTTCTTTCCATGGGGAACACGAAGTTCAGAGGAGAGACGGAGGGGAGAGCCAGGGCCGCCATACCCCCCAGGCGCGGCCAGGTGTGGGCCCATGCCTAGGCAGGGTGTGGGCCCCCTGGTTGCCTCCCAGCCTCACCTCTTCGCCTATAAGAAGCCCCCGATGCAGAAACCCTAGGCACCCGATCAAAACTCCACGAAACCTTCTGTAGCCACCGCCACCATCGTCCCTAGATCAGGGGGTATGAAGTTCTTCTCGGCACCCTGCCGGAGGGGAGATCATCCCGGAGGCCTTCTTATCCGGTATGATGCGTGATCAGTTCCACCTTGGACTGTGGGTCCATGTAGTAGCTAGTTGGTTGTATCTCCTCCTTGTGCTTTCATGTATAGATCTTGTGAGCTCCGTTCATGATCAAGATCTAATCTATTTGTAATCATGCATGTTGTGTTTGCGGGGATCCGATGGATATTGAGATTATTATGTCAGTTTGGTTAATGGTTTTGTCTTTATGATTCTATCATGTCTGTTTTGTTTTTGAACTTGCATGCTCTCCGTTGTTAGTAGCTATCTTGCCCGAGTAGTTGCTAGTGACTCCAAGAGGGGGTATTTATGCTCGATAGTGGGTTCATGCCTCTAGTTTCCAAGGGAAGTGACAGAAATCTCTTCGGTTGTAGATGTGTTGTTGCTACTAGGGAGAAAACAATGGTCTCTTGTTCATAGAACAAGTGGATTGTTTACCTTACACACTTTGCTTAAATTAGTTGTTTGTTTCTTGCAACTTAATACTTGAGGGGGTTCAGATGATAACCTGAAGGTGGACTTCTAGTCATAGATGCAGTTGGATGGCGGTCTAAGTATCTTGTTGTATTTCCCAATCGAATCTCATAGGATCTTTCTGACTAGTATTGCATTGTTATGACTTGCTCAGTTCCTGTCAATTGCCCTGCTATAATTTGTTTACCCTTCATGCCATGTTGTTTATCTAAGGAGAGCACCTCTAGTGAACTATGTACCCCGGTCCAATCTTTACCATTGATACATATTCCACTGTTACTTGTTTACTTGCTGCAAACCATTACCTTTCACACCATACAGTTAATCCTTTGTCACAGCAATCGGTGAGATTGACAACCTCACTGTTAGTTGGGGCAAAGTCTTGAGTTTGTGTTGTGCAGGTCTCCACGTTGCTTGCAGCACCTTTGGGACGTTTCTTTCCTCCTACTGGTTTAATAACCTCGATTTCTTACTGAGGGAAACTTGCTTGTTGTACTGCATCATACCTTCCGCTTGGGGTCTCCCAACAAAGTGATGCTGCACTTATCAGTTGCATTGAGGGGAATTCTACCAGAAAATGTTCGACTGGCCATTGCGAAGGTATGTGCATTCCTCAATGTAATTTCTCAAAAGGTAATCGATCCAGAAAGTCTATCAGGGTTACAGATTGATGTGTTCCAATGTCTGGTCAGTTTCAAGTTGTTGTTCCCGCCATCCTTCTTCAATATTATGACGCACCTCCTAGTTCACCTAGTCGAAGAGATTAAAACTCTTGGTCATATGTTTCTACACAATATTTTCCCCTTCGAGAGGTTCATGGGAGTCTTAAAGAAATATGTTCATAACCGTGCTAGGCCAAAAGGAAGCATCTCCAAGGGCTATGGAACAGAGGATGTCATTTATTTTTGTGTTGACTTTATTCCTGACCTTAAGCCGATTGGTGTTGCTGAATCTCAGTATGAGGGGAGGCTGACTGGAAAAGGCACACTAGGAAGGAAAGCAATGGTATGTAGGGACGAGCATTATTTCACTCAAGCACACTACACAGTTCTGCACAATTCCACCGTGGTGGCTCCGTATATCGAGAAACACAAGAATCTTCTATGCTCCGAAAACCCGGGGAAGCCTAACTCCTAGATTAAAGGGGAACACGAGGAGACTTTGGCAGTTGGTTGCGGACACATCTCATGAATAACAACACTGTTGGAGATTAGCTGTACTTATTGGCCATGTTACCATCTTTTACTATATGTACTTTACAAGAGTATGAGATAAATGGAAATACATTTTACATGATCGCCCAAGATAAAAAAGAGCACCAACCAAAACAGTGGTGTCTGTTTTGATGCAACAGATGACAATGGGCAGAAGGACATATATTATGGGTAGATAGAGGAGATATGAGAACTTGACTATGGACCTACTTTTGAGGTCCCTTTGTTTCGGTGCAAATGCGTCAAGCTGACAGGAGGCAGGGTACATGTAGACCAAAAGTATGGCATGACAACAGTGGATCTCAACAATCTTGTGTACATGGAAGAACCATTCTTCCTAGCCAATGATGTGGCTTAGGTTTTCTATGTGAAGGACATGTCTTCCAAACCGAGAAAAAAAATCAGCAAAAGAATACATCGTCCGATGAGCCAAAGCATCACATAGTTATTTCAGGGAAAATAAACATTATGGGAGTGGATGACAAGACATATATATTGGAAGATTATAATAAGTTTCATGAAATTCCGCCCTTCAAAGTGAAAACTGACCCAAGCATCCTATTAAATGATGAAGATTCTCCATGGCTATGCTGCATAAGAAAACCACAACACTAGATAGGGATGTTGGTGATGTATAATAATATATTAAACCTTTTATGTAATAAATATATGTAATGTATTAAACCTTTTATGTCATTTTGTGAAGATTTTTTTGACACATAATCAATATACCAAGTTTGGTATTTTCCCTTACAACTATGTCACATAATATGACACCACACGAAGGATTTTCCTTGCATTGAGTCTAAACATGATTTTTTTCAAAAAATCATGAGCGTTAGATCATGTACCTATAGTTCAAACCGGACCCACTTCCTACCGATTCGGTAGACATTTGTCTTTTTCATCCGAAAAGGAAAGGTTTGAGATCTCCTGGTTGGGAGATCTTCTATGTAAGTTGGTCTAGTATTTATTTTAAAATGGGGTGGTACCATTTTGAAACAGCATTTTGGTGGTTGCTTCACAAAACACCCCGTTTTGGCGCTTAGAAAATGGAAAATGTTTTTTTCATGCAACAAAAAGGAAAACTTCCTCCTGCAACATTGTTTGCCATCCCAAGATGCACATGCATGCACAATATAGGCACAGTATCACAAACTATATCGCGATTCCGCACATAACATTGGTCATTTGGACCGAAAGCCATGAAACCTCGAACATGATAGGTCATTTTGTGAAGGTTTTTTTGAGACATGATCAATATACCAAATTTGGTATTTTTCCTTGCAACTATGTTACATAATATGACACCAAGCAAAGGATTTACATTGTTCTGACCTATTTTCAATTTCTTATGCCAAATTTAAAAAAAAATCATTTCAAACTATGGTCAAAATCGCGAGAATGAATATATGGGATGGGACTCGTTAAAACTTGCATTGGATCTTCGAAGAAACATCATATTGTGAGTCTAAAATTGATTTTTTTTTCAAAAATTCATTAGCGTTAGATTATGTACCTGTAGTTCAAACTGGACCCACTTCCTACCGATTCAACATACATTTGTCTTTTTCACCCGGGAAGGACGAAAATGTTGAGATCTCTCGGTTGGGTGATCTTCTATGTAAGGTGGTCTAGTATTTTTTAAAAATTGGGTGGTAGCATTTTGGTGGTTGCTGATGACCCAAAAGTATAGGAGATCACAAAAGTCTTCGAGGGTAGTATTACCCAATTTATTGATTCGACACAAGGGGAGCCAAAGAATACTTATAAGCCTTAACAACTGAGTTATCAATTTAGCTGCACCTGGAAATAGTCTTTCTCATAGAAGTTTATCAGTAGAAATAGTTTTGTAGTAGCAATAGGAAAGTAACAGCAGCAGTAAAACAAAATCAATAGTAACATTAGTAGAAAACAGTAGGATATGAGTGCGGTAGGCATAGGGATGGATGGACGGGCGTTGCATGGACTAGACTATTCATGTAACTTCAAGATCTAGGGAAATTGCAGATAAATAAGATAAAGCATCCAAGTACTAAAAATTCATAGGCATGTGTTCCATATATAGTCATACATGCTCGCAATGAGAACTTGCACAACATCTTTTGTCCCGCCAGCCCGTTGCAGCGGGGACTCAAGAGAATATACTAGCAATTAATGTAATCCTTTTAATAGAGTACCGGAGCAAAGCATTAACACTCCATGAACACATGTGATCTTCACATCACAGCCATCCCCTCAGGTTATCCCAATTTCTGTCACTTCGGGGCCTTTGGATCCGGACAATGATATGTGTACACAACTTGCAGATAAGATCACAAACAATACTATCATCATGAATCAATAATAAGTTTATATCTGAGATCATGGCACTCGGGCCCTAGTGACAAGCATTAAGCACAACAAGTTGCAACAAAGTCAAATAGCACTAATAAAGATACTAGGCACCATGCCCTAACAATCTTATTCGATTACATGATAGAACTCATCCAATCCCTACCATCCCCATAGCCTACAACGGGGGATTACTCACTCATGGATGGGGGAAACATGGATGGTTGATGGAGAGGCATCGGTGATGATGATGGCAATGATCCTCTCCAAATTCCCCATCCCGACAGGGTGCCAGAATGGAGTTTCTGGTTCCGAATCGCGGTTTCTAGTGGTGGCGGCACAGCAGAACTCTTTCTGGAAAAACGTCGACCCCCCCCCCCGAGTTTTTAGGTCAAGAGGCAACTTATATGCCAAGAGGGAGGCCGAGGGGGTGCCCGATGCGGCCACACCCCCAGGAACGACGACGCCTGGCCTACGCGTCCAGGGTGTGTGGGCCCCTAGGAGCCCCACTCCGTCTCGTCTTCTGGCTCCGTGAGTCTTCTGGTGAAATAGGATTTTTGGCCTATTTTCGGGATTTTTCCTGATAGTTGATTTTCTTCACAAAAATTAGACACCAATGCAATTCCGCTGAAAACAGCGTTAGTCCATGTTAGTTGTATCCAAATCACACAATTTTAGAGGAGAAAAAATAGCAAAAGTGTTCGGGAAAGTAGATACGTTGTGGACGTATCAACTCCCCCTAAGCTTAGCTTATTGCTTGTCCTCAAGCAATTCAGTTGAAAACTAAGTGCGATAAAAGAACTTTCACGAACACATTTGCTTCATATGATGTAAATATTCTCAACACATGAGTAGATACTTAGACAATTCATAATAAAGAGTATGCAACTAAGTCTACTTAATAGTCATTGCAAGCTATGAAGAGAATCCAACTCTATAATAATAAGTAGCATGAAACATAAACATAAGCAACATTGCAATGCTCATAAGAAGGTATGATAGAGTGGTATCTCGCTTGCCTTTGTCTATAGAGCAAAACATAAATGCCAAGGCACATCTGAAGTTCAAGTGAAGACTAGAAGTAAAGATATCAAAGATGCAAGCATCAAAGTCATGACATAATTAACCAAGTTTTGAGACAAGCACATTACACTAAGAATGACATCTATGCTCTCAAGAAGGTGCTCATAGAATAAGTGATGACTCAACAAGGAAGTGGAAAGGTTTTGAAAAGTTTGAAAGGCTTCCAAATGCTGAAAGTATGGTACTCATTAGCTTTGAGATCTCATTTCCGCTATCATAGGCATCTTTAGATGGTTAAGGTGAAAGTGAGGTCCAATATGATTTATATGCTTGACAGACCATAAACTGGAAATCTCATGTCCCTTGAGTACAAGGGCCGCTCCTCATGCTACTCAACTTTAGTTACCGGTAAGTTCTTGTCATAGTAAATACATGCGTGTCATAGAGAACCGCCAATGAGGTACCCCTTGCACATGATAGAGGAGCTATCCCATAATCAAAATTACAAGGCAAGCAGACAATGAGCATCTCAGCAATCTTCTTATTTACCATGGGAAAATGGTGCTTTTTTCTCTATTTCCTATTTTCAATATGTCTTTTTTTATTTTTCTCAATCTCTATCTCTCTTTTTTTATAAGAAGAATGCTTCATAGATTGCTCACTATGTTGATGTTGCAAGTTTCCACCATGATTAGGCATGGCTTAGGCTAGCGGCCCAGGCATTTCTCTAACACATATACATAACTCCATGGACTTACAAGCTCCCCTTTTATTTCACACCGATGACATACGCAAACAAAAGAGCATGATATCAACTGGGTATATATTTATAGGTGTTGAAAGCGTTCCCCGTGACAGCACGGTTCTGCTAACTCACAACCTATAATTTGCAAGCATATAACTTTCATGGACAGTCACAATGGTTCAGGTTTATTAAGTGTAAGAAATAAAGTGTGCCATCAAGTTCGTGAGAGCTTTACTAACTAACTTTCTCATAACAAGTAAACATTTTATTTGGGAGAAAACAAGGCATAATGAATATGTATGGAATAGAAAATGATGCTAGTAGGTAGGTATGGTGGACACTTTTGTCAAGTTTGGTTTTGGGGAGTTGGAAGCACGAGTAGAGCTCATACTCAGTGCAGGTAAATACTAACAATAGAGAGGGAGCGACAAACGAGAGAGCAATAACTGTCATAATCATGCTTGCAACAAAACATGACTAATTATGGCATGAAAGTCATACAAGAACTCTAAGGAAAAATAAATCATCGAGGCTTAACTAACTATTGTTCAGTCATATGCATGCGGGAGCATGTGCCAAGTCGTTTCAAATGAAACATTCAGAGGAGGATACCACAATGTCATACCAAGTTATGAATAGAACAATGCAAGCAAACATTCATATGACATTCTATAAACTATTAGCGAGCTGGAGCTAATCATAAGAAAGCAAGAACTACTAAGCATCCATAAATAGCATACACCTTACATGAACAAACTAAGAATGCCCACAATGATGAGTATATGTACAAAAATGAAAACAAATAGAGTTCATTACCAGCCTCTTACCACACCTCAAATTGTCATAATCTTCATTATTTCCCTTCACTTGTGTGGCTTGAATAATAACATGAAACCAAACTCCATTGAGGACTGCTGAACCCTGCAAAGAACTTCATAAAACCAAAGAGGAACAACAAATATTTTTGGAGTTTTTGATTTTTTAAAGCAAGCACTAAAAGCAAAAAACAAACAAAGCAAAATATTTTTGGATTTTTCTTAAGGCAAACCAAAGCTATAGAGGCAAAGAAACAAGCCAAGAGAAACAACGAAAATATTTTTGGTCTTTTTGTGTTTTGGGAAAGCACAAACAAAAACCAAAAATAAAGCGAAACATGGATATACAAAGAACCGACGAAACATGATATATAGATGAGTGTGATGTCGGTATACCTCCCACCAAGCTTAGGATTTTGGCCTAAGTGGGGCTCAATTGCGCGGGTAGTATCCCCAAGCTGGTGGGTCATTGTAGGAATGATCATAATTAGGCTGTCATGATGAAGAAGAAGACGTGCTCCAATCATAGGAGGGTTGCTGGTATGAAGACTCCCCCATGTTGGAGGGCTGAATTGAATCATCTTCGGCATCCTCTCCAACATTCTCCTCTTGTTGGGAGAGCTCATCCACGCATGTGTCAAGTTCTTCCTCCATGAGTGACCATCCTTGTTTGTTATCAAAATTAAACAAAGAAGGTACAGGAAAATAAACTACTTTCTCAGACCTACCCCCTCTCCAACCACGCTTGACAAAGGATATTTCATACGACAAATCTCTCAAAGTAGCCCAAGAAGAAACAAAATTATGCTAAACCATGTAATTGAGATCAAGTCTCTCAATATGGGAAATCGACAATCTGAATGGTGAGGCTCTAAACCATGAAAAGCTAGAAAACGAGAGGCAATGAGACCTCCACAAATTCCACCTTTCTCACGGTTAGTGGTAAGACGGTAAGCTATCAAAGCACCCAAGTTATAAGATCTATCTCTATTCAAAGCAGCTGAGATAAAAGCTAGATCAAATGAAGATAATTTTCTAACAGTCTTTCTAGCAAGAACATACTTGGTAATGAAATAGGAAAAATATCTAATGGATGGGAACTGAATGTTCCGAATTTTACCGCTTTCCTTTGAGAAGTCGCAACCTTGGCAAATTTCAGCATATAAATCTATAAGTGGCTTAGGCCTTTCTCTAATCTTCTCACAAGCACCCAATTATGGCACTCTAATAGCTGCACAAAAATCAGCAAAAGGAGGTCGATAGCTATATTGTAAATTTTATAATGGACCATAGGATTAGACAAGGACCAACTAAACCGGAAGTCCTGCACCACAACCATGGTTAGATTAACATATTGATATGGTTATTCTTCAACAAAATTTTCCAACCCTGCATTAGTAATCATAGTTTGGAAATCCTGAAAGATCCCTGCAGCTCTCATAAATTCAGGGCATGGATATATGGAAGGGAAGACTTCCTCCTCACGATGGACTTCATTGGTTCATATACCATCAAGTCATGTTGATTCAGTTGGTATGCACTCATCTTATTTTCTGAAATTTTTAGACAAACATCAAACCAAGTAATTTCCAAGTTGATAAATGTTGAGGAACTATGGGAACT
Source organism: Avena longiglumis (assembly GCA_030063025.1). Classification (NCBI taxonomy): domain Eukaryota; kingdom Viridiplantae; phylum Streptophyta; class Magnoliopsida; order Poales; family Poaceae; genus Avena; species Avena longiglumis. The sequence continues at coordinate 497,079,509 of CP125974.1, read as the reverse complement.
TTCTAGAGGGATACACATGCATGAAAATGAAATCTCTAAGCATAGAACAAACATGCAAGCTCACACAACCTGTCACCTACAGTAGCAAAATACTCAAGATAGAATCTACCAATCAAAAATCTAATTAGATAGGCGGAGGAGGCACATACCGGAGAGCAATCCCTCCAAAAATCAGCAGCAAAGATGGGCTGAGCAAGGACATCAAAAATCAGGAGCAAGAACAGAAGGAACTCGAGCTTGAGAATGTTTTCCGGTGTTTTTCAAGTGAGAGAAAGAATTGGCTGGAAGGAGACACTTTGGATGGCCATAGGTGGGTCCCATCCAGGCCAGGCGCTTCCTGGGGCTGGTCGTGCCACCAGGGGGTGTGCTGGCATGGTGGGTCCCCCTGGGCCACTCCAGGTGTCCCTCTTCCCCTTTTTTCGAGGAAAAATTTAATATGAATTTTCTGGAATTTTTTGGGAACTTTATTTTGACCAATTTTTAGGTTATGAAAATTGATTTTCTCGCAGAAAAGTTTTTTTAGAAGAAGCAAAAAACAAAACTACAGAAGTTCTAAGACACTCTAACAAGCAAACAACTAGCAAAACTAAAGCTAACAAGAGAAAGAGCAACGACTGGAAAGGAGAAAAATAAAAGTAAGCAAGTATAATCACTGTGAAAGCATTGTTTTGTTCATTAAAATCCCTTTGTTAACAAGGTTGATCAAGTAGTGTTACCAAAACAATTTAAAATGAAGCAAAACTTTGCATTCCACAAAGTAATTATGTTACCTCAATCTTGATAGCAATAGTCCCAATCATAATGGTTTCAAAACTTTCTTGTGGATTGCGACAATATATTTCTCCAACTTTGATGCTCTCAATATTTTCAATGGAATTAAGGCAATAGCTCTTATCAATATTCTTGGGGAAATAGATAGTATGCTCTTTGTCATTAATATTAAAAGTTACTTTTTCTTGATTACAATTGATGACAGCACCTGTAGTATTAGGAAAAGGTCTCCCAAGAATAATAGACATATTATCATCTTTAGGCATCTCAACCACAACAAAATCAGTTAAAACCAAGCAATTATGAGCCACTTGAACAGGAACATCCTCACATATACCAACATGAATAGTAGTAGACTTATCATCCATTTTCAAAGATATATCAGTTGGTATCAATTTTTCTAGTTGAAGTCTCTTGTAGAGAGAAAAAGGCATAACACTAACTCCAGCTCCCAAATCACATAAAGCAGTTCTAACATAATTATTTTTAATAGAGAAAGGAATAGTTGGAATACCTGGATCACCAAGTTTCTTTGGAACCTTACCATTGAAGGAATAATTAGAAATCAAAGTAGAAATTTCCTCATTAGGAATCTTCCTTTTATTAGAGACAATATCCTTTATTTACTTTGAATAAGTAGGAAACTTAATAGCATCAGTCAAAGGAATTTGCAAAAATAAAGGTTTCATCCACTCACAAAACTTGTTATAGTGTTCTTCCTCCTTTGACTTGTGTTTCTTATTGGGAAAAGGCATAGGTTTCTGCACCCAAGGTTCTCTTTCACTACCATGTTTATTAGAAATAAAGTCTTCCTTAGTGTACCTAGTGTTCTTAATGTGCTTCTTAGGTTTTTCCTCAATTTCTCCCTCATCAGGAGCATCATTTTTATCAGTACCACTCAGTTTCAGCATCAGAGACAGATATACTATTGAGATCTACAGCAGGTTCAGGAGGTTACTCAACTGTTTTATGTTTCTTTTTCTTTTTCTTATGAGGACTACCACTATTTTCAGCTTGTTGAGAATCCTGCTCAATTATTTTAGGGTGTCCTTCAGGATAAAAAGGATCTTGAGTGGTTGTACCACTCCTAGTTCTAATTCCATAAGCATGTTTATCTCCTGAAGCATTAACTAGCATATCTTTTTGTACCTTAGTAAGTTGATCAATTTGAGTTTGAACCATTTGGAAGTGTTTACAAAGAATTTTAACATCATTGGGAGTTCTTTCCACAATATATTTCAAATCATTAATAGCTCTAGAGTTTTCCAATAAATGATTCTGAACTTGTTTATTAAAATTACCTTGTTTAACAATAAAAATGTCAAGTTTTTCTAAGCATTGATCAGGAGGTTTACCATAGGGAATATCACCTTCATCAAAGTGTTCGAGAGAGTGTACCTCAATAGTGGATGAATGGGGAATTGGCTTACATAATTCTTCTATAGGAGGTAGATTCTTCACATCTTCAGATCTAATACCTTTCTCCTTAAGACATTTCTTAGCTTCTTTCATCACTTCATCATTTAATGCAATCACTCCCCTCTTCCTTGGTGTTGGAGTTGGTTCAGGCACAATTGGTTCAAGTATAGTAGGGTCAGATGTATTAGCCTCAGGTGTAATTAGCTCAGTTGAAGTCCAATCATCATAATTCTTGCTTATTTTAGCCATTAATTCTTCAGCATTTGTAGGAGTTCTTTTCCTAAAAACACAATCAGCAAAAATGTGTAGGTATGTCCTAGAATCACCAGTTAGTCCATTATAATAAATATCAATAAGCTCATTTTTAGGCAATGGACATCCAATATGTGCATGCATCAAGGCACATAACCTTGTTCATGAGTCAGGCAATTTCTCTTCTTCTCCCTGTTTAAAATCAATTTTTTTTTGCAAATCAACATGTCTAGCACTGGGAGAAAAATATTTCTGAAAGAAAGAAGCAATCAAGAAATCAGGGCTATCAGTGGATCCATGAGGTAACCTATTAAACCAAGCTTTAGCTTCTCCTTTTAGTGAAAAAGGGAATATCTTTGTAACAAAGTACTTTCGCATCTTAAAATCATCAGAGAATAAAGCACTCATAATGGAAAGCTCATTCATATGAGCCACTACACTTTCATTATTCAGTCCCACAAAAAGGTTCTTTATCAACAATGTTTATATAGGATAAATCAAGAGAGAAATCATAATCTGTATCTTTAATGTCTATGAGAGAAGTAGCAAACTTAGCATCAAGAGACAGTTTAGGAATAATAGTACATCTCTCAAGGAGACTCCTAATAGCACTAGCACCACGTGTGTTTTGGTACTCTTTAATAAATTCATCAGTCATTTCAATGTAACCATCATTAATATCATATCTCTCCTAGACTCAGGTGAGCTAACATGTGTAATATTGTCTTCACTAGGAGTTTCAGTGTTTCCCAAAATAGTTCTAGCAATAGTAGCATCTAGGAAAGGACCTAATGAACCACTCGCATCAAGCACAATAGAAGTAACATCATGAGTATCAGAAGCAATTTCAGATTCAACAGTAGTAGCAGTGTGTGTAGCATGTGTATGTGGTGGTGATGTAACAAGCTTACTTATAACAGACAGTGAATCAAGAGTGGTAGAGGTGTTTAGGACTGTACCTCTTCTTGTAGTGGATGGTAAAATAGGAAACTTTCCATCATGAGACTTCCCCATGATGAAAAATTATAGCGGTGAACAATAATAGATCCAATTGAACTTACAAATAAAGCTATGCTCCCCGGCAACGGCACGAGAAAATAGTCTTGATGACCCACAATTATAGGGGATCCCAACAGTCTTCGAGGGTAGTATTACCCAATTTATTGATTCGACACAAGGGGAGCCAAAGAATACTTATAAACCTTAATAACTAAGTTGTCAATTCAGCTGCACCTGGAAATAGTCTTGCTCACAGAAGTTTATCAGTAAAAACAGTTTTGTAGTAGCCATAGAGAAGTAACAACAGCAGTAAAACAAAAGCAATAGTAACAGTAGTAGCAGACAGTAGGATATGAGTGCGGTAGGCATAGGGATGGATGGACGGGCGTTGCATGGACGATACTATTCATGTAACTTCAAGATCTAGGACAATTGCAGTTAAATAAGATAAAGCATCCAAGTACTAAACAATTATAGGCATGTGTTCCATATATAGTCATACGTGCTCGCAATGAGAACTTGCACGACGTCTTTTGTCCTGCCAGCCTGTAACACCCTCAGAATTGGCCCTATGCAAGTTTCAGCGATTCCCGCCAAACCCGCATAGAAACGATTCAAAGGTGCCCACCAGGCACTTGCGTGCGGGTGGAAAACGAAGTAATAACATTACACAACAGTCCTCGATGGGACCCACAGAACAGATATATATATACAACAACGACTCAATGAGTCAAGAATACAGATATACAATACAAAGATCCAAATCACCTTGAAAATGATACAGCGTCCGACTACGGACAAGATTCAAATGGGGCTAAGAGCCCTGAAGAATAACCAATGGCGTCCATAACCCTGCCCAGGCCAGGCCGGAAGGGTAACCCTGCTAACGACGTCGATCTCAAAACCTGTTTAAACAAAAGGGGTGCCGACAAAAGGGCAAAGGAAAAAGAGAGAGCGGTCAGTACTGAGGCCAGTACACGGCGAGGCTAGAATTCAGCGGTCCTCGCCTACATAGGTATGGTGGACTGAAGCGGCAGCGCGGCATGCACTAAACAACCTATAGTGACTCGATAAAACTGGCGGCTATCAGACAGGGACGAGAAAGATCTATTAGGATCCAACCTGATTCTAACACCAAACAAACTCATCCTGGTATTTCCCCCTCGAGACCAAACGAGGAAGTCAACCGAGGAACTCACACAGTTGGCAGTTTTACTTATTCAGTTATCGTTGCAGCAATTACTAGTCAAGTATAGATAATCATCCTGATATAATAAGCAGTGGGCAATTTTAGTTAACCATTCCGTTATAGTTGCGACACATACTAGTCAGATACAATTAGCATGAGATATCCCAAAACCCAGCAGTTGTTGGTACTTTTATTTAGCCATTCCGTTGTAGTTGCAATACTTACTAGTCAGATACAATGGTCGCAAGCGACAATCCAAACAAGCAATTGTTGGCAGTTTTATTTAGCCATTCCATTATAGTGAAGCTGATTACTAGTCATTATAAAGTCAAATTTATAGCACTACTTTAGTTATAGTTGTCTATGATCAAGATACTGTGCTCCAAGTCGTCCATAACCGCGGACACGGCTTTGAAAGTTTTACCGCAGGGGTGCACAAATAGCAACACACTCGATCAACCTGGAAAAACCAAATCAAAACCCAACGAGGCCTTCACGACAAAGCAATCACATGATTCAGAAATATTTCAGGGGCCACCCCATTGAGTACACCAAGCGAATTTAGCCGACTCGAGACGGACTCAAGGTTTGGCGCCATATGGTAAAACGATCGGGAACCCAAATGTGACTGGCTTGTCGATCGCTGAAAACACTCCGCTTACCTAAACAGTACAGTGCACAGTACCTCGCACAATCGTAATAAAGCAGTAAAACATGGCATAAGTACCGGATAGTAAATAAAACCTCAAACTAGTTTGTGGCCCCAAGAAATAAGAATGAATCAAGCTCTGGCTCAGGGGGGTCCCATAATCCTCCCGGATGTGGATAGCGCGAATATTCAAGGAACAGGTATCAAGTACTCGGGGTCCTACGGGACACAAGTGGACGGTTAAAAACCAAATAACATCTATTGCCCACCTGTGCCTCTGCATTTACCTACTTCTATTTTAGTTGTTAAACAGTAATTAAAGTCTTGATCATCTCCAACAATAAACACACGGCAATACTCCAATAACTGTGGTACTTGACGACACGCAACAGCACTTGAGCAAGAGACTACGACGCGCAGGTCCAACTATCTACCAAACAACAGGTAATAGGAGGTGTCCAAGGCAATATAAGGCTGCAAGGGATATCACGGGTACGAAAACTAGAGCATCGCAACACAGATAGCAAGAGATCAACAGGAGGGAATAAACACTATAAAAGTAAGATAGGTAGAAAGGGGGAGATGCTCGCCTGAAAACATTGCCGAAGGTTCACCCGAAGATCGGGTCGACACTCGCATCAACTCAACGGTCTTATCCGCGAAGAAGCAAAACACTAGAATAAACACCGGATGCACTATTTAATACAACGGCAGAAGATCGGGCATGATGCATGTATGATGCATGACATGGCAAAGATGCGATGCAATTGGGCAATATTAAGCGGAACCGGGGGTCCCGACAATTAATTAATAGGTTCATGTTATTTAGATACCCTGCAATTTAAATGTTGTCTTAACAAGGCAAAAACATATGACCGGTTCGCTACACAAATTTAAATGGGACCAATATACGACTAGATTTGCTCGCATATGGATCCCATATTTAATTATATGGTGAATCGGCATAAGGCCCCCAAACACCCACAAATATGTATGCAAGCATGATCAATTAAATATGCAACAATTTATATAGTTGACAATTTATAAAATAGGGTTCTCGGATAAGGGTCACACATGGGTTCGGCGAACTTGGGGTTCCGAGGGTTCGGGGGGATCGGTCTCAGGGTCCGACGGGGAAACAATGAAGTTCTGACTCACGATGGCGAACTTGAGTAGATCGGGTACCGGGGTCTTCGGATCTGGGAAGTAGATCTTGTCGCACAGGCGTCAATGCTTCCGGGAAGGAGAACTTGTCGTTCAGGGTCTCGGTGTCCGGGGTGAAGTACTTGGCGCGCCAGGGTTCAGTCTTCGGCAGGGTCGGTCTTGTTGATGGGAAGAGCTTGGCATCTTGCGGCACGCACGGCTAGACGGAGATCTTGGAGTTCCAGGGCGAAGTTCTCGAAATTCGACGCCGGTGGTTGAAGACGACTTGGGTTGGCACTATGGTGTTCGGGTGTACACAGCCTCGGTGTAGATAGCGTCGACGAGCTCGAGACGGGTCCGGCATCGTAACCATGGGTTCGGATGTTGACTTGGTACAACACACAAGCACTGACACATACACGCACCAAGTCGAACACCATGTGGCAGACATAGACGGAGGCCGAGACTCAGGGCGTGGTCGAGCTGGGCCGAGGCAGGGTGCAGAGCGGCCAGAGGCGAGCGGCGAGGAACAGGGGCGGCCAGCGGACTCGAGTAGAGCGGCGGGACATGCGAGCTTGGACGGTAGTCGAGGAGGGGCCGTCCCACGCGATCGTCGGGGCAGAACCGCTCGGGTCTTGGACGGATGCAGGGCGGCGCCGGCGGAGGACGCCTGGCGGCGGCGACGTCGAGGCGGGCTCGCGAGCGAGCGGGGCGCTAGGTAGCCGGAGGGGATCCTCTTGGCGGCGCGGCTCTGCAGGGACGAGAGGAGAGGCGCCGGTCGCGGGCTCGCTGGCGCGAGGGCTACCGCAGGGTCGGCGGCGACGGGAGGTACTCGGGGGTGTGTCGGCGCAGGGCAGGAGAGAGCCACGGTGGCGGAGGTTGAGGCGCTGAGGACGAGCGGGTCCATGGCGGCCTGCTGCAGGCTTGGGGAAGGCTGGCGGGGAACCTGGCGGCGGAAGGCGGGGCTCGGCGGCGACGGGGAGAGGCGACGCATGCACGGCCCGGTGGCAGGCAACCGACGAGGGCCTTGAGGCGGGCAGACGTGGCTGATCATGGGCGGCGGCGGTGCTCCGGGGAGCTGGCGACGCGAGGAGGTGCTGGAGAGAGGAGAGGACGGAGTGGTTGGCGGCGAGGGGCGCGACCTCAGGGCAGGCGGCGAGCGAGACGAGGCCAGGGAGGAGGGAGCGGGGGTAGGGGAGAGGTCGCGAGGCAGAGGAGGTGGCTTGCTTGCGACAGGAAGGCGACAGGTGGGGGGATCGAGGGAGCGGGGAAGTTGGTGGGGTCCCAGGCGAGGAACGGGGGATGCGGTCGCTGGGAGGACGCGCGGGGGAGAGAGGGTGTCGGTGGTGGGACCAGGCCCACAGGCGGTTGGTGGGAACAGGAGTGGAGGCTGGTGGGGCTGGGAGGGGTGAGGGAGTGAGGTGGCGCGATGTGAGTGGGTGGGGGATTGGGCCAAGTGATGTGGAGGAAGGGGAATGGCTGGGGTGAGGTGGAAGGCTGGGTAGGATAAGGGTGGGTAGGTTATTTGGTAGAAAAGGTTAGGGTAGATTCTGGGGTAGGTAGGGTTTTATAATTTATTTTAAAAGCCTTTTGTAAATTGTTTTTAGACAAACTGAGATATCCGGAAGCACCGGTGTTTTGATTTAAAGTAATGGGGAGGAATTAATATAAAAAACAAAATAGGGCTTTTAGCAAAATAGTTTTAGACAGATAGATGTATGATGATGTCATGATGATGCAATGCACAAAAACAACGCGATTTTCTAGTAGTGGTTTTGCGGGATGCCACAATTCGACAACACTAACAATGGATCTCGCCCTCGAGATCCGCCTCATGGTACCGGGAAGAAGGGCGGCGATCTGCATCTTCTCGCTTCGTGTAGATCTTCGCGACACCACTAACAAGGGTTCTTTCTCAGCTGGAAAATGGCGACACCACCAACAAGTATTGTTCCCCATTCGTCGAGAGAACACTCCGGAGAAACAAAGATGAAGGTATAGGTCTCAAAAGGGTAAAGCCACCTCTAACTTCCGCGGAAGGAGTATAACTGCAATGATTCACCATTCAATGTGCAAGAGAGAATGATAAGAGTAGTCGGATGGTGATCAGTCCATCGCGCACCCAAAGCATTACTCTGCACATGAATAGGAAATTATGCAACCAACTCTCAGAATTCAGGTTGTAGATCTCGACACGCGAGGTTCGGAAACAAAGGAGTGATGCAGACTCTGCATCGGATCTGGCGTAGATGATGTCGTCGCGTCGTAAAACACCGTAAGGCATGAGGAGGAGCAAAGAGAAGTCCACCAGATGAAGGATTCCTCGGATAGCATGAAGACCAGATGTAGCAACACCGTTACCAAAGGAGGAAGCGAAACCCTGTAGGTACGATGGAACCCAACCACGAGAAATCCTGGACTCGAAGAGAGAGAAGAGAGCGGATTCAAAACACGCAGAGGTGAGAGGAGAGCAGCAGAGGGGTAAGGAGTAAAATCAGACCTAATCAGAACTATCCAACCGATTTTTCAAAAATAGTTTTGACACTCTACTTCGGCCGTTAGCTAGGTTATCCTACAGGCTGGACTTGTGGGATATCGCAACTACTGAGCTCTGATACCACTCTGTAACACCCTCAGAATCGGCCCTATGCAAGTTTCAGCGATTCCCGCCAAACCTGCATAGAAACGATTCAAAGGTGCCCACCAGGCACTTGCGTGCGGGTGGAAAACGAAGTAATAACATTACACAACAGTCCTTGATGGGACCCACAGAACAGATATATATACAACAACGACTCAATGAGTCAAGAATACAGATATACAATACAAAGATCCAAATCACCTTGAAAATGATACAGCGTCCGACTACGGACAAGATGCAAATGGGGCTAAGAGCCCTGAAGAATAACCAATGGCGTCCATAACCCTGCCCAGGACAAGCCGGAAGGGTAACCCTGCTAACGACATCGATCTCAAAACCTGTTTAAACAAAAGGGGTGCCGAAAAAGGGCAAAGGAAAAAGAGAGCAGTCAGTACTGAGGCCAGTACACGACGTGACTAGAATTCGGCGGTCCTCGCCTACATAGGTATGATGGACTGAAGCGGCAGAGCAACATGCACTAAACAACCTATAGAGACTCAATACAACTGGCGGCTATCAGACAGGGACGAGAAAGATCTATTCGGATCCAACCTGATTCTAACACCAAACAAACCCATCCTGGTATTTCCCCCTCGAGACCAAACGAGGAAGTCAACCGAGGAACTCACACAGTTGGCAGTTTTACTTATTCAGTTATCGTTGCAGCAATTACTAGTCAAGTATAGATAATCATCCTGATATAATAAGCAGTGGGCAATTTTAGTTAACCATTTCGTTATAGTTGTGACACATACTAGTCAGATACAATTAGCATGAGATATCCCAAAACCCAGCAGTTGTTGGTACTTTTATTTAGCCATTCCGTTGTAGTTGCAATACTTACTAGTCAGATACAATGGTCGCAAGCGACAATCCAAACAAGCAATTTTTGGCAGTTTTATTTATCCATTCCATTACTGTGAAGCTGATTACTAGTCATTATAAAGTCAAATTTATAGCACTACTTTAGTTATAGTTGTCTATGATCGAGACATCGTTCCAAGTCGTCCATAACATGACACGGCTTTGAAAGTTTTACCCTAGGGTGCACAAATAGCAACACACACTCGATCAACCTCGGAAAACCAAATCAAAACCCAACGAGGCCTTCACGACAAAGCAATCACAGGATTCAGAATATTTCAGGGCCACCCCATTGAGTACACCAAGAACGGTTAGCCGACTCAGACGGACTCAAGGTTTGCGCTGGTCAGAAACGACTGGGAACCCGAAAATGTGGCTTGTCGATACACGAAAACACTCCGCTTACCTAAACAGTACAGGTTCTCCTCGCACAATCGTAAATAAAGCAGTAAAGCATGGCATAAGTACAGGATAGTAAATAAAACCTCAAACTAGTTTGTGGCCCCAAGAAATAAGAATGAATCAAGCTCTGGCTCAGGGGGGTCCCATAATCCTCCCAGATGTGGATAGCGCGAATATTCAAGGAACAGGTATCAAGTACTCGGGGTCCTACGGGACACAAGTGGACGGTTAAAAACTAAATAACATCTATTGCCCACCTGTGCCTCTACATTTACCTACTTCAATTTTAGTTGTTAAACAGTAATTAAAGTCTTGATCATCTCCAACAATAAACACACGGCAATACTCCAATAACTGTGGTACTTGACACGCTAACAAAGACTTGAGCAAGAGACTACGACGCGCAGGTCCAACTATCTACCAAACAACAGGTAATAGGAGGTGTCCAAGGCAATATAAGGCTGCAAGGGATATCACGGGTACGAAAACTAGAGCATCGCAACACAGATAGCAAGAGATCAACAGGAGGGAATAAACACTATAAAAGTAATATAGGTAGAAAGGGGGAGATGCTCGCTTGAAAACATTGCCGAAGGTTCACCCGAAGATCGGGTCGACACTCGCATCAACTCAACGGTCTTATCCGCGAAGAAGCAAAACACTAGAATAAACACCGGATGCACTATTTAATACAACGGCAGAAGATCGGGCATGATGCATGTATGATGCATGACATGGCAAAGATGCGATGCAATTGGGCAATATTAAGCGGAACCGGGGGTCCCGACAGTTAATTAATAGGTTCATGTTATTTAGATACCCTGCAATTTAAATGTTGTCTTAACAAGGCAAAAACATATGACCGGTTCGCTACACAAATTTAAATGGGACCAATATACGACTAGATTTGCCCGCATATGGATCCCATATTTAATTATATGGTGAATCGGCATAAGGCCCCCAAACACCCACAAATATGTATGCAAGCATGATCAATTAAATATGCAACAATTTATATAGTTGACAATTTATAAAATAGGGTTCTCGGATAAGGGTCACACATGGTTTCGGCGAACTTGGGGTTCCGAGGGTTCGGGGGGATCGGTCTCAGGGTCCGACGGGGAAACGATGAAGTTCGGACTCGCGATGGCGAACTTGAGTAAATCGGGTACCGGGGTCTTCGGATCTGGGAAGTAGATCTTGTCGCACGGGCGTCAATGCTTCCGGGAAGGAGAACTTGTCATTCAGGGTCTCGGTGTCCGGGGTGAAGTACTTGGTGCGCCAGGGTTCAGTCTTCGGCAGGGTCGGTCTTGTTGATGAGAAGAGCTTGGCATCTTGCGGCACACACTGCTAGACGGAGATCTTGTAGTTCCAGGGCGAAGTTCTCGAAATTCGACGCCGGTGGTTGAAGACGACTTGGGTTGGCACTATGGTGTTCGGGTGTACACAGCCTCGGTGTAGATAGCGTCAACGAGCTCGAGACGGGGTCCGGGTACTGTAACCATGGGTTCGGATGTTGACTTGGTAAAACACACAAGCACTCACACATACACGCACCAAGTCGAACACCATGTGGCAGACATAGACGGAGGCCGAGACTCAGGGCGTGGTCGAGCTGGGCCGAGGCAGGGCGCAGAGCGGCCAGAGGCGAGCGGCGAGGAACAGGGGCGGCCAGCGGACTCGAGTAGAGCGGCGGGCCCTGCGAGCTTGGCCGGTAGTCGAGGAGGGGCCGGCCCACGCGATCGTCAGGGCAGAACCGCTCGGGTCTTGGACGGATGCAGGGCGGCGCCGGCGGAGGACGCCTGGCGGCGACGACGTCGAGGCGGGCTCGCGAGCGAGCGGGGTGCTAGGTAGCCGGAGGGGATCCTCTTGGCAGCTCTGCAGGACGAGAGGAGGCGCTGTCGCGGAGCCGGGCGCGAGGGCTACCGCAGGGTCGGCGGCGACGGGAGGTACTCGGGGGCGTGTAGGCGCAGGGCAGGAGAGAGCGACGGTGGCGGAGGTTGGGGCGCTGAGGACGAGCGGGTCCATGGCGGCCTGCTGCAGGCTTGGGGAAGGCTGGCGGGGAACCTGGCGGCGGAAGGCGGGGCTCGGCGGAGACGGGGAGAGGCGACGCAGGCACGGCCCGTGGCGTGCAACCGACGACGGGAGGCGCGGGTCCAGAGGGCGGCAGACGCAGCTGATCACAGCGACGGTGCTGGGAGAAGCCTAGCAGCAGACACGAGGAGGTGCTGGAAGGAGAGGACGGAGTGGTTGGCGGCGAGGGGCGTGGCCTCAGGGCAGGCGGCGAGCGAGACGAGGCCAGGGAGGAGGGAGCGGGGGTGAGGGAGAGGTCGCGAGGCATAGGAGGTGGCTTGCTTGCGAGAGGAAGGCGACAGGTGGGGGGATCGAGGGAGCGGGGAAGTTGGTGGGGTCCCAGGCGAGGAACAGGGGATGCGGTCGCTGGGAGGACGCGCGGGGGAGAGAGGGTGTCGGTGGTGTGACCAGGCCCACAGGCGGTTGGTGGGAACAGGAGTGGAGGCTGGTGGGGCTGGGAGGGGTGAGGGATTGAGGTGGCGCGATGTGAGTGGGTGGGGGATTGGGCCAAGTGATGTGGAGGAAGGGGAATGGCTGGGGTGAAGTGGAAGGCTGGGTAGGATAAGGGTGGGTAGGTTATTTGGTAGAAAAGGTTAGGGTAGATTCTGGGGTAGGTAGGGTTTTATAATTTATTTTAAAAGCCTTTTGTAAATTGTTTTTAGACAAACTGAGATATCCGGAAGCACAGGTGTTTTGATTTAAAGTAATAGGGAGGAATTAATATAGAAAACAAAATAGGGCTTTTAGCAAAATAGTTTTAGACAGATAGATGTATGATGATGTCATGATGATGCAATGCACAAAAACAACGCGATTTTCTAGTAGTGGTTTTGCGGGATGCCACACAGCCCGTTGCAACGGGGCCTCAAGGGAACCTACTGGCAATTAAGGTACTCCTTTTAATAGAGTATCGGAGCAAAGCATTAATACTCCGTGAACAGATGTGATCCTCACATCACAGCCATCACCTCAGGTTATCCCAATTTCTGTCACTTCGGGGCCTTGGGATCCGGACAATGATATGTGTACACAACTTGCAGATAAGATCACAAATAATACTATCATCATGAATCAATAATAAGTTCAGATCTGAGATCATGGCACTCGGGCCCTAGTGACAAGCATTAAGGACAACAAGTTGCAACAAAGTCAAATAGCACTAATATAGATACTAGGCACCATGCCCTAACAATCTTATTCGATTACATGATATAAATCATCCAATCCCTACCATCCCCATAGCCTACAGCGGGGGATTACTCACTCATGGATGGGAGAAACAAGGATGGTTGATGGAGAGGCGTCGGTGATGATGATGGCGATGATCCTCTCCTAATTCCCCGTCCCGACAGGGTGCCAGAACGGAGTTTCTGGTTCTGAATCGTGGTTTCTGGTGGTGGCGGCGCATCATAACTCTTTCTAGAAAAACGTCGAACCCCCTGCTGAGTTTTTAGGTCAAGAGGCAACTTATATGAGAAGAGGGAGGCTGAGGGGGTGCTCGAGGCGGCCACACCCCCCAGGCGCGGCCATGCCTGGCCAGCGCGGCCAGGGGGTGTGGGCCCTCGGAGCCCCACTCCGTCTCGTCTTATGGCTTTGTGAGTCTTCTGGTGAAATAGAATTTTTGGCATATTTTCCCGAATTTTTCTTGATAGTTGATTTTCTGGACAAAAACTAGACACCAATGCAATTCTGCTGAAAATAACGTCAGTCCGTGTTAGTTGTATCTAAATCACACAAGTTTAGAAGATAAACAATAGCAAAATTGTTCGGGAAAGTAGATACGTTTTGGATGTATCAGCTGCTTCACAAAACGCCCTGTTTTTGGTGCTCGGAAAATGGAAAATGGCTTTTCCGTACGACGAAAAGGAAAACTTCCTCCTGCAACATTGTTCGCCATCCCAAGATGCACATGCATGCACAATATGGGCATAGTATCACAAACTATGTTGCGATTCTGCACATAACATTGGTCATTTGGACCGAAAGCCATGAAACCTCGAACATGATAGGTCATTTTGTGAAGGTTTTTAGAGACATAGTCAATATATCAAGTTTGGTATTTTTTCTTGCACCTATGTCACATAATATGACACCACGCGAAGAATTTGCATTGTTAGGACTGTTTTTAAATTTCTTATGCTTGTTTTAAATTTTTTCTGTTTCCAACTATGGCCAAAATGGCGAGCATGAAGATATGGGATGAGCCTCGTTAAAACTTGCATTGGATCTCTGAAGAAACATCATTTTGTGAGTCTAAAAATGATTTTTTATCAAAAAATCATTAGTGTTTGATCATGTACCTGTAGTTCAAATCGGACCCACATCCTACCAATTCGTCAGACATTTGTCTTTTTCACTCGGGAAGGACGGAAAGGTTTGATATCTCTCGGTTGGGTGATCTTCCATGTAAGGTGGTCTAGTATATTTTAAAAATGGGGTGGTAGCATTTTGAAACAATATTTTGGTGGTTGCTTCACAAAACGCCCTGTTTTTTGCGTTCGGAAAATGGAAAAATGGCGTTTTCGTGCGACGAAAAGGAAAACTTCCTCTTGCAATATTGATCGCCATCCCAAGATGCACATGCATGCATAATATGAGAAAATTATCACAAACTATGTTGCGGTTTTCTACATAACATTGGTTATTTGGACCAAAAAGCATGAAACCTCGAACATGATAAGTCATTTTATAAAGGTTTTTTGGATACATAATCAATATACCAAGTTTGGTATTTTTCATTGCAACTATGTCACATAATATGACACCACGCGAAGAATTTACATTGTTCGAACCTTTTTGAATTTCTTATGCCCGTTTCAAACTATATATATGGTCAAAACGGCGAGGATGAAGATAGGGGATGAGCCTCGTTAAAACTTGCATCGGATCTCTGAAGAAACATCATATTATGAGTTTAAAAATGATTTTTTCAAAAAATCATGAGCGTTAGATTATGTACTTGTAGTTAAAACCGGACTCACTTCCTACCTTTCGGCAAACATTCGTCTTTTTCACCCAGAAAGGACGGAAAGGTTTGAGATCTCCCGGTTAGGAGATATTCCATGTAAGGTGGTCTAGTATTTTTGAAAAAATAGGGTGGTAGCATTTTGAAACATCATTTTGGTGGTTACTTCATAAAACGCCCGCTTTTTGCCTCGGAAAATGGAAGATGGCTTTTCTGTGACACCGGAGAATTTAGTGTAAATAGACGCTACTGATGATCCCCGGCCGTATAATTGAATAGACGGGCTCTAGTCCCGGTAATTGTCATCTCCATATAACTATTAAAATTGTATATATTTGTATGCTCGATCGTAAGAGAAGTTATATTATATATGCACGAATATGTATGGTATGTGTTAGCGTAGAAATATTAAAAAATAAATAAAAAAATACAAAATGAATTCTCTACCGCGGCAGAGAAAATGCCCAAAATACTGCCGCGGCAGAAAACCATTTATCACAGTCCATAACACCGGGACTAATGAGGTGCTTCCCGCGTGCGCCGCTGCAAGCCACGTGATGGATAATTTGTCCTGACTGGTAACCAAACCAAAACTAATACATGGACCTTTAATCCTGTTTTTCCGGTCCCGGTTTGCCAACAGAAACAAAAGCCAAGTACAATCCAGGCCTAGAGGCCCTTCTCCACTAGTGTGCGGAAAGGTAACTACGGCGACATTTGCATTTACGAGGTGCTCGATGGTGGCCTGCTCGTGCCAGATCGACCGTGGAGCAGCACTAGCCGTCTAGGGCTGTCGACTTGTTCCGGAGCTCCAAATCTGATGCATGCATGCATGTATTCCGACGTGGAGCCGTGGAGGACTGATCTTTGTAAATCTAAAGATGACATGGTAATCTATTTTCCGATTGGTTGCCGCCGTCACCTGTGCTGATTTGTGTAAAAAAATACACATTTATTGTGCGCCGTCACCTTTGCTGATTTGTGTAAAATAAAATACACATTTGCTGATTCAGCTGTCACCAGAGTCCAACATTATATCTAAATTTCACTTTCAGTACGTGTTGCCGGTTAATTTCTCCCGGGTAAAGTGGCCTAGGATCAAGGTTTTGGGTTACCAGGGTGAATTTTATTGAGGTTTTTTTTACTTTATTGATCATATAATATCAATACATAGTCTGTCACGAATACGTCACTACGCAAGCAAACGACTAACATGAAGAAACGCCTCTAAAAACATGGTGGGTGAGGGATCTGATGTGCTCGACCACTACTCCAACCAGGGATCGGTCCCTCCCATGAGCCTTGATCCGCTGAATAAATGAGAATCAGATGGATACCAACACGATCCTGTTAGGTGGGACCTGTAACCAAAAAACTATTTATATTTTTTTAAGAGGGAATTGCTGTTTTTTCACTGCCAGAAATTCAAATATCATAGGACTGGTGACAGACTAATGATTTTGTAGAGCCACCTATGGACTATATGTACTCTCTCCGTCCCAAAATAAATGTCTTAAATTTGTCGATAAATCTGGACACTATTTATTATATAGATTCATCCAAAATTCGAAAAATCTAAGACATCTATTTTGGGACGGAGGGAGTATATTTTATCTTGCAACAGGGACACTACATGTGCCTTAACAAAGAAAGACATGGGGACGTCATATTTGAAGTTAAGATCATGGTCTTGTTTTGTCGCGTTTCAACCGTGTGTATCCATTTGACGGCGAGGAAGCTTAATCAATTGTAAAGGCAAAGGCCGGGACCGTGCTCAGTGCCCTGAAAGTTAAAGCATGCATTTTGATGTCATCACTCCTGAAGCAACATTGGCCAGCCATTCTGATGTTGCAAGGACATGTTTATGTCCATATGCTTCCCACTAACAAGGCAAACGAAAAAGTAGCAATGGCTTACGGATGGACCTGTATATAAAACACACTTTTCCTTAAGAAGGGAAAAGTATATGTACTAGTCTACAGACATATAGGCCGGTACCACGTAACCAACACTAGATACTCAACAAATATGCAAAAGCTAGAATACATAGGTCATCAAGGGTTATACGCCTATGATGTTCAAACTAATCATGCAATTATTTCGGCCATCCAAATAATATGAGTGATCATTGTCAAGTTTCATGCACTAGCCAACGCAACCAAAAGTCCGAACTGATGAAAAGGGCTAGTGCAATTCACTTATCTACTACTAATTTTTCTAGAGGTAGGTTCGTTCTATACGTTTCCGTTCACCGAAAGTACGCTTTCACACCGATGCCCCCCCTCCCGAAGTGAACGGTCCGCTCGACCCCTATCTTCTACCTCCGTTCCCGATCCTCACCTACCCCGCCGTACTCCCCTGGTTCTCTCCCCCACCACGCGGCCACGCGCCCCTGCCTCCGGCGGCGGCGGCGCCAGGCGGGATCCCGACCCCTTCCATGGCACCTGGGTGCTCTTCCAGGACGGACGGGGCGTCACCGGCCTGTGCAGCGGGGTCTGACACGAAAATCGGTTCGGGACGGCGCCGGCTCGCTCCCCGGCCGCCTCCTCGCGATTTTCGATGCCTCGGCCGCGCCTCCGTGCTTCAAACCCGTTCCTCGGTCGCCTCTGTAGCAAGATCGATTCATACGCCTAGCTCCCTCACCTTGCCCCAATACATTGCTTAGTTCCCCTCTGCACGCCGCCCGGACGGGCCAACTCGTGCCGCCCCTGTCGGAGGTATCCCTTCCCTAACCAGCCGTCCACTCGTGCCTTCGTTTTGTTGGGCTACCGAAAATATCCCTTCCCCGTCCGGTCGTCCAATTGCGCTATCGGGAAGCTGGGCCGGGCGGAGGACGATGCTGGTACCTCTTTGACCAAGAGGGAGCTGCTGGCCTGGGCGCTCGCCAACTACAAAGCCTTCGGCGACCTCGTCGTCGCGGACGCGGCTGAGGTATGCGTCGTCGCTGACTTGCGGTATCGGCAGCAGGAGCACGTGGGTCAGGTTAATGGGACGACATTGCTGGCTGTTCGGAGGTCACAGCCGGGAAGAAGATGCTGGCATGGGCGCTCGCAAGGACATAGCGTGGGTCGTCCACAGGGAGCTGTTCCCCCATCGAACGAACTCCCCCATCCTACCTGCTACCCTCTAAGCTTGCTCCCGCTGAACAAGCTCTGAACGAGGTGATTGCTAAATGACGGCATCTGACTGTACTTGTGTGAGCTATTCTCAAAAACCGGTACAAGTTAGCATTGTGGCTTCAGTTCTGATTATTTTGGGGACACAGTCACATGTCCTGCTCCTGCAATACCGAAAGTGAGCTCTTCTCACCTATAAGTTCGTTGATTCATCTATGTGCAAATTTCCTGTAAAAGGAAGAGGAAGCAAGTTGTAGGTGAATATTATAATGCATTTCCTCAACTTTGTTTAGTTGTACAGAACATGAATACTTTCTTTACATGGATTTTATTTAGCCAGAAGTGGAGGGGACAAAACTAAGGAATAAACATTAATTGCACCGTAGATGGAATAGCATTTTTTGGTTTAGATTTTTCAAACCATCTTTGTTTAAAGAGTGAACTTTATTTACCTAGCATAATTTGACAAGAGCAGATGCCTTCGACATGTAGAAAATTTATTATAGAGCATGTATTTGCATCGAAAATGTTTGCAATTCAATGTTTGTGTCATGTTTGGCGGCTTATTTCCTTATGAAAGATTTCGAGGTTGAGGCGTTGTAGGAGCTGTTCAAGAAGATAACGAACTCTGTGATCGATTGATGACAACTTGATCAATAAGATAGGTGATGGTTGATGAGTGCTTGGTACACAACAGTTAGGTTCAATTTTGTGCATAACCACGGTAGATGGTATATATTTAAAGGATATTTGTTTGGATATTCTAGATCATTATTCATAAAATGTGATCCCGTAGCAACGCACGGGCATTCAGCTAGTACACTTTAACATTCCCTCTCACGTGTGACGGGGAGAAGTCAGCACGTGCAACCGGAAGAGAGCGATGGCGCGCGAAACTCACGTATGACTCAAGAGGCCTATACGTGGACATAGAGGGGTCAACAACAATTTTAGGATAAATTGCGAAAGCCAGGACTCGAACTCAAGACCTTAGGCTCTGATACCATGTCAAGCTTCATCCACTAGCCAACGTAACCAAAAGTCCGAACTGATGAAAAGGGCTAATGCAATTCACTTATACACTTCAACAATCATAATGTAACCAGCCATATTAGGAAAATATACGCCGGGGGGCACAACACTCATTTGACTATACTCTTGAATTCTCTTATTAAAAAAGACATTCTTGTGGATTTGATTCGCTCATGAAAATATAAAAGACACCTCTAATTGCTATCGGCACTTTCGTTTCTTTCCTTCTTGTTCTACTATGGTGGCGCTGGCGTCGTAGTCAACAAAGAAGCTAACCGGGACCAGGTTAAGGTTGCATCAGGAAAATCCAGTCACCAAGGTAGAGGTCCTTCGGAGTAACTTCTATGGCACCCACATTGTATCAATGCTCTCAAGATTATTTTCCTAAACGTCTCTCTGCGTGCTATCCTAACACATCTCGTATCGACTCCGGCCGAGGCCACGACAAGGCACACCACACCAACGATCAGACCCTCTTGATTTGCTTTCCAATTTTGTTTATATGAAATTTGAATTAAACTAGTACGGTGGCCCTCACAAATGCGAGGGCATCATTTCTGGTGTGAAACATTTCTTTCCATAATATGTGGATATATTTTCTCGTATTTAACACATATATTCTTCATCACATAATACATAATGCTTTGATGTGGACATATCCCTCAAGTTATAACTCTGACATGTATTTAGTATATGATTACATTTATTACTAAGAATGACAATAAAATATTTTCTTGAAACACGTAATGATATTGGTACTTAGTTTGTCTATTTTTGTAGTTAGATGTGACGTTTTTACGACACTAACATAACTATGCAACAATATGGACACAGGTTAGATCAATTATCGTATGCTCGCTAATAGAGACCAGAAACTCTTTTCTCCCTACCGTTTGGTGCATGATTATTGAGTAATCCATATTTTTATACAATCAGACCATCTTGTATGAATAAACATGCACGCACTCTAGTTGACTCACCCTCCTCATTGTAATTTAGTTGCTAGAATTATCTATGATCTATTTTTTTGTTTACAAAATGTCTGGAATTCCTCATTTTTATCTCATGAAAACGAAGAGAATCGAATCCAAGGCAAAGGCGAGAAAAATAAATGATTTCTTCCTTTCCGGAGTAATTGCAAGTTTTTTAATTGCCTTCTCCTTGTGTTGATTCTTCATGTATCAAACAAGTATATTTTTCTTCTTAATTCATCAATGATTACTATTATGTTTTTTTATTTATCCAGGTTTGTTTCTTAGATTTAGTTTTGTTTTTCTTAGGCTGAGGTGAGCTAGTGGAAATTTTTCTTGTGATTGTGTCAAATAGAATTTCTTGACTTGTTCAATTAAGTTCAACTTCAAAGTTATAGAATTTTTGAAAAAGTAAAACTCTTCCACTTAAGGGCGGTTATTTTAGGATAGTTGAGTAGTCTTGATTAGGATTTTATTATCTATTACTCGAAGTAAATCAAGGATTTTCATGATACTTCCTTCGTGAAATAAAATATTGGATCTCGGGTAATCTCGCAAATAAATTCTCACTTGAGTGAGTTTACCAAATATACATTCCTTTTCTATCGTTTGCATTATTATTTTATCATTGGTGTAAATAATCATTTAATATCGTTCACTTACAAATGTGCAACAAAGTTAATCCGACTCACATGTAGACTGAAATTATATCTGTTTAATCCTAGTAGAGTGAACAACATGTAGACCTTTAAGACACCGAAACTTTGTTGTTCTATTTTTCATTGAAGTTTCCAAGAATCTTATAATTTAGTAAAACTCCATGGATGAGAACTATGTGTGCGTCATTATCTTAAGAAGACAGATCACACAAGGCTTCACATAGCCTGATCGTAACAACCGTACAACCTCAAAGATGATATATAAGCAACCCTCTCTTCCATATCTTGCTCTCCCTTCCACAGATATATGTTTCTCTTCAAATACGCCAAGCATGACATATATTCTTTGGATTGTCTCTAATGTGCCAATTCCCATGTAACAAAAACACCCCATAATCAATAACAACACAAATTTTGTAAACCTTGAAAATACCTGTGAGAAAATGAGGATGTGTGTTATCTGATCGGATTGTTTTGTTGAAACTTTTCCGATTGCCTACATTCTACTTGATTTTTGTGAACAAACTGGGATGAAGAGTATTGGAGGACCAATAACACGTTGCATGAGTTAACACAACCGTTATGATCTGAAGAAACTAATTCTATTAATATAATAATATGACACAGTTTCATAGGATACCACATGATAATGATCTAAATAAGCTAATTCTGAGTAAATACTATACATCGTATCTTTATTTTTCCCTTACAAAAATAACTGCATAACTGAACCCCAATCATCAAAATTATTTCACTAAACATGGATTTTCTATAAATGGATTATTTATGGACATAACTACACTCATGTATTAATTTATATTTGCTAGCAGTAACACACTGACTACTCCACACCTTTCTGAAAAAGGCGATGGATTATCAGTGCAAGTGTGGTAATTAGGAAGACACAACCCCACTCCACACTAACTACTCATCTAACTTGTGCTGCCCCTCTCTGTCCCGATGATTGTGATAGAGGGGGTAAGATGAATCTCTCTACTTATGATCCAACAAATCAGGTCTATAGTCTTAATTATCAATTATCTTGTATCACCAGAGAGTAAAAATGTACGCAAACTATGCACCGTGTCAGCGTGGTAAATATGCTAGATACAAAAAAAAGTTAACATGTGCTATAGACCTTGTTCATCTATGACGGATCACCTGGAGAAAGCATCTTGACTTGTTGTACCGCCAACCACGTTTATGTCCCCAGTTGGGAAATATGCCAAGCAACTATGAGTCAAATTGATCACCATCTTGGCAGTTCGCACTATAGATTGTATGTTGTATGTATGAGAAATTAACAGACGTAAAAACGAAAGATATAAATTACATGCGCTTGTACATGAGACGAATTTTGGATCAGTCCCGCATTGCTTACACGTGAGGCAACTCTGGAACTTCACCTGTTGTTGTGCATGCACGGGAAGCATGGGAGGCAGGTCATCCAAGGGAATCCATGCTAATCGCTGCATCGGGAGGGCAGCTCAGAAGGGAGAGGGCCGGTCCGCCGAGAGCATCAAGGAAAAATGCTGTGACATGCGTCGGGAGAGGACTGCTCAGCCGAAGCTGCGGCATGGGTGAGAGGAGGACACACTAGAGGAAAAAGGGACATCCGTTCGCGACCCCTCGGAGCATTAGTCCCGGTTGCGCCACCAACCGGGACTAATGCTGGCACGCGTCCCGGTTGGAGCGGGCACGGGGCCAGGGCGCATGGGTCCCGGTTGGTAAGGGGGCATGCGTCCCGGTTGGAGCCACCAACCGGGACTAAAGGTTTGGCCACAGCCACGTGGCGTGGCACGCACCTTTAGTCCCGGTTGCTGGCTTCAACCGGGACTAAAGACCCCTGCCCTCTATAAATGCAACGCCCCAGCCCCCTCTGCCTCCACTCTGTTTTTTCGAATGGTGTAAGGTGTGAGGGTGTGTGCTAGTTTTTTCTCATGCATGCATTGAAGGTGTTTGTTGAAATGTTTGAGTGAAAAATCCCGTTGAATTTTTCATAGATCAAAAATATAGAAGGTGTCCGAGACGCACTTGAGCTTTCTCCTCTTTATTTCCCTCGATCGAGGTTAGCAATCTTATCTTTTCTAGGTCATTGATACAATTCATGTGTCGGTGTGAATTGGTTATTTCACTATTTATGATGTCCTGTTTTTTGATAAACTTACTTATATGATGCAGATGAACGGTCGGGAATGGATGTACGGTGACCCGGCGGGTAGCCGGTTATATCAAAGGCGTGGATAAATTTATCGATGTGGCTACGGCAAACAAAGAGAATGGATTTATACGTTGTCCATGTGTTCAATGTCGGGACAACAAGGAGTACTCTTCCTCGAAAATCATTCGCGGCCACCTGATTATGAAAGGTTTCATGCCCAACTATAATTGCTGGACCAAGCACGGGGAAAGAGGGGTTATGATGGAAGATGGTGAAGAAGAAGATGATGATAACAACTATCATCATATGTTTCCTGAATACGTGATACCGCAATGGAAGACAATGGAGAGGAAAAGGTGAAGAACGGGCATCGATGAGCGGCGGATGAACTTGGTAGGGTCATTTCGATGCAAAGCAAGACTGTGAAAGAAAATGAGAAGTTGAAGTTAGAGGGCATGTTAGAAGATCACAAGAAATTGTTATACCCAAATTGTGAAGATGGCAGCACAAAGCTCGGTACCACATCGGAATTGTTGCGATGGAAGGCGAGTGTGGTCTAACCGACTCCTCATTTGAAAAGATGCTGAAAATAATGAAGTCAAGTTTCCAAAACATAACGAACTTCCTAGAGTACCTACGAAGCAAAGAAGACTCTCCTCTCCGGGATTAGATGTGCAAAAGATACATGCATGCATTAATGATCGCATCCTCTATCATGTAAGGAGTATGAGAATTTAGATAAATGCCCGGTATGCAATGCGTTATGTATAAGATCGACGAGATGACCTCGGTGATGTTGAGGGAGAGCCCCTCCGGAAGAGGGTTCCTACTAAGGTTATGTGGTATGCTCCTATAATACCAAGGTTGAAACACATGTTCAGAAACAAAGAGCATGCCAGGTTGTTGCGATGGCACAAAGAAGACCGTAAGAAAGAAGGGGAGTTGAGACACCCTGCTGATGGGTCACAGTGGAGAAAAATCGAGAGAGACTTCCCAGACTTTGCAGGTGACGCAAGGAACTTATGGTTTGGTCTAAGTACGGATGGCATGAATCCTTTTGGGGCAGTCACAGCACCTGGCCCGTGACTCTATGTATCTACAACCTGCCTCCTTGGTTGTGCATGAAGCGTAAGTTCATTATGATGCCAGTGCTCATCCAAGGCCCGAAGCAACCGGGCAACGACATTGATGTGTACCTTAGGCCATTAGTTGAAGAACTCTTACAGTTGTGGGGCAAACCAGGTGTACGTGCGTGGGATGAGAACAAACAGGATCCATTTAATCTACGAGGGTTGTTATTCGTAACCATCAATGATTGGCCTACTCTTAGTAACCTTTCAGGACAGACAAACAAAGGATATAAGGCATGCACCCACTGTTTAGATAAGACCGAAGGTACATATTTGCATAAATGCAAGAAGGTTGTGTACCTAGCGAATCGACGATTTCTTCCGACCAATCATCCCGTAAGAAAGAAAGGCAAGCATTTCAAAGGTGAGGCAGATCACCGGAAGAAGCCTAAACTCCTCGTGGTGATGATGTATTTGGTATGGTCAAGGACATAGAAGTAATCTTTGGAAAGGGTCCCGGCGGTCAATCAGTTCCGAACGACGTCGCTACAGGACACGCACCCATGTGGAAGAAGAAATCTATATTTTGGGAGCTGCCATATTGGAAAGTCCTGCGTGTCCGCTCTTCAATTGACGTGATGCACGTGACGAAGAATCTCTGCGTGAACCTGCTAGGATTCCTAGGCGTGTATGGGAAGACAAAAGATACACCAGTTGTACGGAATGACAACAGTGGATCTCAACAATCTTGGTTATAGAGATGAACCATTCGTCCTAGCCAATGATGTGTCTCAGGTTTTCTATGTGAAGGACATGTCCTCCAGACCGAAAAAAAGAAAAAATATGCAAACGAATACATCATATGATGAGCCAAAGCGTCACATAGTTCTTTCAGGGAAAAGAAACATCGTGGGAATCGAGGACAAGACAGACATGTCAGAAGATTATAATAAGTTTGATGAAATTCCGCCTTCACAGTGAAAACTGACCCAAGCATTCCGTTAAGTAAAGAAGATGCTCCATGGTTACGTCTGAAGCGGTCATAAGGAATGACATATGCCAAGAAGTTCATGCTCATATTATGTAACTCTAGTTCATGTCTTCGCGGTTTGTGGCTTGACCGAAGGATATCTTCATGGTTTGTGGCCTTTAGTCCCGGTTTGTAGTCTCGCTTTTAATATTAATAAATGTCTTGAGTGTTAGTCCCATTTTGTGGCTGGACCGGGAGTGCCTCTATGACCAGTTTCTTGGAGATGCCGGAGGACTGGGCTCCGTCGGCATCTCCCTGAAACTGGTCGTAGTGGTGTCTCTGCTCTCGAAAACCATCTTGCAGCTTGTAATTTCACTAACTAGATCAATACGCCTCGGAGCTAACTAATTTCACATATTAGGGAGTGCCTCTGACTGTTTCTGAGATGCCGGAGGACGGGCTCCGTCGGCATCTCCACAGGCCGCCTTGATGGTGTCCCTGCTCTCGAAAACCATCTTGCATCTTGTAACTTCACTAACTAGATCAATCGCCTGAGCTAACTAATTTCACATATTAGGAGTGCCTCTATGACCAGTTTCTCGGAGATGCCGAGGACTGGGCTCGTCGCATCTCACGAACTGGCCGTAGTGGTGTCCCTGCTCTCGAAAACCACCTTGGAGATGCCTCAAACTGGCTGGAGGACTGGACTCACAAGGATGCATATTTATAGTACAAGCAGCTCGGCATAATGTCGACACTCACGACATAATGTCGACACTCACCCCTATTATTAGTGTCGACTCATCTTTAGTCCCGGTTGGTGTCTACAACCGGGACTAATGGTTCATCTTTAGTCCCGGTTGGTGACACCATCCGGGACAAGGTACAAGCCGCACGACATAATGTCGACACTCACCCCTATTATTAGTGTTGTCGCCCACTGCGCAATCCTTGATCATGGTTGGTTTCTCCAACCGAGACTAAATATGAACCCTCTCTTTATATAGGCATTTCCCTCTATTTATTAGGTAACACTTAAGACATTTATTAATATTAAAAAACGGGACAAATCGGGACTAGCTAACACTCAGGCCTAAAGCCGCCCCCTTTAGTCATAATCATGCCTAGTCCTATAGTACGCAGCTTCAGGGTCTTCATCTTCGTCGTCATCATCATCGTCATCGTCACCTGCCACTCCGGGGATCCTCAGCCCATCCATGGCATATACCAGGGGCCATTCCAGCCTCAGATTCACGGCGGGTGGGAGAGGGGTCTCCTGGAAGACGATGCCGCTACTGCCGGGACAGTGTGGGGCTTGTGGCGGGTGGACTCGTGGGCACCGTAGGCGAGGATGGTCTCCCCCGGCGATGTAGCGCATCACTTCGATGATAGTACGGTTCTCCCACCACAGACGACGGCCAACTTCGTTGTGGTTCACCGGTGGCGGGCCATCACCCTCGTACCTGGCGAGCTCCCTTTCCCGCCTATTAGCGAAGAAGGCATTCCAGGTGTCATAGTTGTCGGGATCCCACTGGGGATCCATCCGCTGCTCCGGCGTGAGCTCGTGGTAGAAGTGGTTTGTGATGGCCGCCTGGCGTGCGGAACCTTGAGGGACAGGAGGGACAGGAACCCCTCCAGCGCTCAGCATCCAGCCGGTACCCCGGTGGACAAGGGTAGTTGGAGGCGCACAGCGCCTCGGTCTCCTCGAGGGTCAGAATGGCCCAGTAGGCGTTGTCCATTGTTCTAAGAGAGGAAGGTGTGGATGTGTGGATAGCCATGACACGATCACCCTAAATATAGAGGGAAAGGGCGGGAAAACTTGGCGTGAAGCTTTGAGAAATGGCGGGAAATATCTTTAGTCCCGGTTAGTGACTACATCCGGGACTAAAAGCTCTAGTAGAAAGGAAAGGGCGGGAAAACTTGGCGGGAAGAGGTGGGAAATGGCGGAAAATATTTTTAGTCCTGGTTTGTGACTACATCCGGGACTAAATGTGTGCCGAACAATGATCATGTTTCGAAAAAACCTTCATAAAATGACCTATCATGTTCGAGGTTTCATGGCTTTCGGTCCAAATGACCGATGTTATGTGCTGAATCACGACATAGTTTGTGATGTTGTGCCCATATTATGCATGTGTGTGGACATTGGTATGGAGAACAATGTTGCAGGAGGAAGTTTTCTTTTTTGTCGCACGGAAAAGCCCTTTTCCATTTTCCGAGCGCAAAAAACGGGTCGTTTTGTGAAGTAACCACCAAAATGCCGTTTCAGAATGCTACCGTCCTATTTTCCTAAAATACTAGACCACCTTACATGGACTATATCCCAACCGGTACATCTCAAACCTTTTCGTCCATCCCGGGTAAAAAGGGCAAATGTCTGCCGAATCGGTAGGAAGTGGGTCCGATTTGTACTACAGGTACATGATCTACCGCCCGTGATTTTTTGAAAAAATCATTTTTAGACTCGCAATATGTGGTTTCTTCAGAGATCCAATGCAAGTTCTAACAATGCCCGTCCCCTATCTTCATGCACACCGGTTCGACCATAGTTAGAAATTCAGATAATTCAAAACGGGCATAATAAATTCAAAAAAAATCCGAACAATGAAAATCCTTCGTGTGGTGTCATATTATGTTACATAGTTGAAAGGAAAAATACCAGACTTGGTATATTGATCATGTTTCTAAAAAACCTTCACAAAATAACCTATCATGTTCGAGGTTTCATGGCTTTCGGTCCAAATGACCGATGTTATGTGCTGAATCACGGCATAGTTTGTGATGTTGTGCCCATATTATGCATGTGTGTGGACATTGGTATGGAGAACAATGTTGCAGGAGGAAGTTTTCCTTTTTGTCGCACGGAAAAGCCCTTTTCCATTTTCCGAGCGCAAAAAACGGTTGTTTTGTGAAGTAACCACCAAAATGCCGTTTCAGAATGCTACCGTCATATTTTCCTAAAATAATAGACCACCTTACATGGACTATATCCCAACCGGTACATATCAAACCTTTTCGTCCATCCTGGGTAAAAAGGACAA
Source organism: Avena longiglumis (assembly GCA_030063025.1). Classification (NCBI taxonomy): domain Eukaryota; kingdom Viridiplantae; phylum Streptophyta; class Magnoliopsida; order Poales; family Poaceae; genus Avena; species Avena longiglumis. Next base: position 497,051,122 of record CP125974.1, on the reverse strand, counting down.
ATGTCTGCCGAATCGGCAGGAAGTGGGTCCGGTTTGTACTACAGGTACATGATCTACCGCCCGTGATTTTTTGAAAAAATCATTTTTAGACTCGCAATATGTGGTTTCTTCAGAGATCCAATGCAAGTTCTAACAATGCCCGTCCCCTATCTTCATGCACACCGGTTCGACCATAGTTAGAAATTCAGATAATTCAAAACGGGCATAATAAATTCAAAAAAAATCCGAACAATGAAAATCCTTCGCGTGGTGTCATATTATGTTACATAGTTGAAAGGAAAAATACCAGACTTGGTATATTGATCATGTTTCGAAAAAACCTTCACAAAATGACCTATCATGTTCGAGGTTTCATGGCTTTCGGTCCAAATGACCGATGTTATGTGCTGAATCACGACATAGTTTGTGATGTTGTGCCCATATTATGCATGTGTGTGGACATTGGTATGGAGAACAATGTTGCAGGAGGAAGTTTTCCTTTTTGTCGCACGGAAAAGCCCTTTTCCATTTTCCGAGAGCAAAAAACGGGTCGTTTTGTGAAGTAACCACCAAAATGCCGTTTCAGAATGCTACCGTCCTATTTTCCTAAAATACTAGACCACCTTACATGGAATATATCCCAAACAGTACATCTCAAACCTTTTCGTCCATCCCGGATAAAAAGGACAAATGTCTGCCGAATCGGCAGGAAGTGGGTCCGGTTTGTACTACATGTACATGATCTACCGCCCGTGATTTTTTGAAAAAATCATTTTTAGACTCGCAATATGTGGTTTCTTCAGAGATCCAATGCAAGTTCTAACAATGCCTGTCCCCTATCTTCATGCACACCGGTTCGACCATAGTTAGAAATTCAGATAATTCAAAACGGGCATAATAAATTCAAAAAAAATCCGAACAATGAAAATCCTTCGCTTGGTGTCATATTATGTTACATAGTTGAAAGGAAAAATACCAGACTTGGTATATTGATCATGTTTCGAAAAAACCTTCACAAAATGACCTATCATGTTCGAGGTTTCATGACTTTCGGTCCAAATGACCGATGTTATGTGCTGAATCACGACATAGTTTGTGATGTTGTGCCCATATTATGCATGTGTGTGGACATTGGTATGGAGAACAATGTTGCAGGAGGAAGTTTTCCTTTTTGTCGCACGGAAAAGCCCTTTTCCATTTTCCGAGCGCAAAAAACGGGTCGTTTTGTGAAGTAACCACCAAAATACCGTTTCAGAATGCTACCGTCCTATTTTCCTAAAATACTAGACCACCTTACATGGACTATATCCCAACCGGTACATCTCAAACCTTTTCGTCCATCCCGGATAAAAAGGACAAATGTCTGCCGAATCGGTAGGAAGTGGGTCCGGTTTGTACTACAGGTACATGATCTACCGCCCGTGATTTTTTGAAAAAATCATTTTTAGACTCGCAATATGTGGTTTCTTCAGAGATCCAATGCAAGTTCTAACAATGCCCGTCCCCTATCTTCATGCACACGGTTCGACCATAGTTAGAAATTCAGATAATTCAAAACGGGCATAATAAATTCAAAAAAAAAATCCGAACAATGAAAATCCTTCGCGTGGTGTCATATTATGTTACATAGTTGAAAGGAAAAATACCATACTTGGTATATTGATCATGTTTCGAAAAAACCTTCACAAAATGACCTATGATGTTCGAGGTTTCATGGTAGTCCCTATCACTTCTTATGTTTAAAGTTTTTCTAAATTCCAAATTGATATTAAAAAATATAAGTTAATTCATTTTTAATTGTAAATGGTTCATATTTCAAATGGTTACATTAATTATTTTTTAAAACAGAAAATGTTTTTGAATTATTTATTTAAATCCAAACACTTTTTATGTTTAAAATTTTTCTAAATTCCAAATTAATATTCAAAAATATAAGTTAATTCATTTTAAAAGGTTACATTAATTATTTTAAAAAAATAGAATATTTTTTGAATTATTTATTCAAATCCATACACTTCTTATGTTTAAAGTTTTTCTAAATTCCAAATTGATATTAAAAAAATATAAGTTAATTCATTTTTAATTGTAAATGGTTCATATTTTAAATGGTTACATTAATTATTTTTTAAAACAGAAAATGGTTTTGAATTATTGTTGCCTGCCAAAACCCACCGAAAGCAATGACAACACGAAGAGGCTCCGGAGGCTCAGATTGGTGGGCCTGGTCCCTCGGGCGGCAGCGCAAAAAAGCTCCCAAGACACGCCCCGGCTTGGTTCGGCGTGCCACCTGACCTATACCGGTCGGAAGGTGAAGGATTGCTCCGATTGATTTCTGCATGATAAACAAGTATCGTAAAATTCGAGCCGTAATCGGCTCCTGTGTTTCCAGAAATCGGCTCCTAAAGCCGATCGCCCCATGGTTCTGCGTTAGATTTATGATAACATGGGGTTTTGCTTGATCACTACAAGTTAAATCGATCTATGATAGTTTAACGTTTCACTGCAATCGAACGTCCCACGCGTAATTAAGCCTGCGCGTACAAAAGAGGAAGAATATCAACCCTAGAAGGCCTAATAACCAACATAAAGCCAATTACGGAACATCCTCTCTAGAACGAATAAGCCACATCCTTATGCATTACGGATCGTTCAACCCGTTTGTAAGGCCTGATTACGTAGATATTAAACTAAACCTTGACGAACAAGGCACAACTATAACAGATCGAATCGACTAAATAAAGATCAAGCAAGGTGCTACCCTTGCACTTTGGGACACAAGGCAAGGGTAGCAAGATAGCTAGAGGTAGCATAACCCGACGATAATAATGAAACAGCCGATGCTAGCCTCAAACAATCTATGATAATGGTATTACTCGCCATCAACAACGCTTCAAGACGAGTAAAACCGGTAACGAAATAAGTAGATATCGCCTAGATCGCAAGATGCGATCTAGGCGATGGCACTTACCCGAAAGAAACCCTAAGAACAAGGGGTGGCGATGCGCCGAGATTGTGTTTGTCGTGAACGTGGTTGTTGTTTTCTTTCAATGACCCTAGGTACATATTTATAGTCCGGAGACTCTCTACTTTTGGAATAACTCTACAACTCTATCTTTACCTAAACATAAACGGAACCTGAACAAACACGAATCCTACTATGATACAAGATACACGGGCAATTCAGCCCAAATCTACGCACTAGGCCGATCCAACAACACGTTGAATAATGTATCCTCCAAGCCCATCTTGATCACGGCCCATCCCGCCTTTTGGCCAAAATATGGTGATAACACATGCCCCTGGTTTTGGCAATGATAATTCCAAAACCACTCATGCGTTTTTCCTCTTCTTCTCCTCCTTTTTTTTTTCTATCGGGCGTCGACGAATCGTGGCGTAACAGCACCGTCACGCTACCCCTTCATCATGATGCCCTGTCTTCTCAACTCCTGCGCAGCGCGTGATTTGACGATTTTGGCAGTGCAATCTGGGAAACCGCCATGGCATTGAACCGTCTGTCCACTATTCCCTTTATTTAAATCAACCTGAACAGTTCGCAGTCCCCATCTTCCTCCAGTTGCCAGAGAACTTTCTCCCATCACCGGAAAAAACCCTCTTTCTCGCCATGGCCTCCTCTGCTTCCTCCAATGTGTCTTCCCACGCCTCCAACTCGATGAGTGACCGAGAGCCGACGCCAGAGCATCCACCGATGGCGGCGTACAACACTCTCGCCCCACAATGGTGGGACGAGAGGGGTTGGGACTTCGCTGTCTGGTCGGAGGATGACGCATCCATGACCGACGGCGAGGAGGACCTGCAGTTCCTCGCCGATGGGGAACTGGAGGCGGACAGTGCTGATGACGCTATGTCCTGGGACGGCATCGACTTCTCCGAAGAAGAGGAGGAGGAGGAGGACACCTCCTCCGAAGAGTACCAGCCGGTGAAGTACTTCCGCACCGGGTCCAGCGAGGACGACGACGAGGACGAGGAGGCCCCTGCTGACTTCTTCGGTGACAGCAGTGAAGACGACGCCGGTAGCAGTGCTGAGGATAGCGCACAAGGCGACGGCGGCAGCAGCGACGACGACCTCGGCCTTGATTAGGAATCAGTAGTAGTAGCCGTAGTAGTGGTAGATCCCCTTTTGTAATCTATCAGTCGTTTGTAAGCCATCCGCTTTTGAATGAATGAATGAAAAAGCCATTTCCCGCAGATTGTCTTTCCGCCCAAATTTTGTCGATAACACAAATAAGTCGATTTTCCAGGAGCCGATAGCAACGCATCGGCTTTCACTTGGTCATGTTTCCACAGTCAACCAAACTACAACTCAAAGAGCCGATGCACATCGGCTTTCCCCAAATTGTTGACAAGGTCAACTCGGCCGCATATTTAGGCAAACCCAAACAGCCACCTCCTAGCCCCAAACGGTAACCTGCGGCTCTCTTCAAAAAGGGCGGCCTAGATCCCCAACCGCCTATCGACCAGATCGAGCTCATAGCCACAAGAACCTCCGCTTCTTACCCCGCACAGATCCATCTCCGCCGGCCAACCAGATGGCAGAATCGTTCAACACTAATCCAGAGGTCTCCGGTCTGAAGGTACGCCTACCCTTCGCAGTCTGAACGCACTGTAAGAACTTGATGGCGAACATCTGAGTTAATGCCTTTATTCTGCTATTAAATTTTCTAGGTTTCAGACATCCTGCCGCATCCTTCTCTCCCAAATTCCTCTGTCTTGGTCCTCCGATTCGATCCTGCCCATCGATTTCTCGTGAAGCAAATAGAATCCCTTCGTAAGCCAAGACTTAGATCTGAACTCTTGGGCCGATGCTTGCGAGCTGGCCTAATCCCTGATCATTGGGTTTCTTGGTTCAGTAGAGTAGCTAGAGCTTACCAATCCCAATGGGAAACTTTGGGAATAGCCGATGCCTTGCATCTATCGTTGTCTCCTCTTGAGAAACACGAGAATCTTCTCAAAACCATCGGCTACTTCTGGTCTGATGCTCTGAATTGTTTTATGTTTGGCCACGACCCTATGTCACCAACCTTACTAGACGTGGTGATGATTACCGGTCTGGATGTTACATCGCCCAGCCCTTCTGCCTTCAAACTGACCACAGTCCCCTACAAACTGTCCTCCAAAACAGACTGTACCAGTTGGGGTGCTTATCTCCACCGTCACATGAAAACAAAGGGCCCTGTTTCAGAGAAAGAACATACAGCCTTCCTCAACTTCTGGTTAGAGCATTTCATCTTCTGTGGCCCCTCCCTGGCTCCCACCAAGAACTATCTCTCCTTGGCCTACGAACTAGCCAAAGGTACTCCACTTGGCATCGGCAAACTGTTCCTTGGAGAGGTCTATCGATATCTCCAGTTGATGTCTGTCAAGCTGTTTTCAGGCATAGCAATCAGAACAGGTGGACCTTGGTGGTTCATCCAGCTGTGGGCTCAGCTGTACTTCCAAAACCGCATCCCAGACTTTCCCCTTCTGGCGAGCTGTTCCTTCCCCGATGTTAAAGGGAAGCAAATCCGATGCACCAGCTATGGCCAAGCTTTGTATCGACCGGGCGTAAGAACCCCTCAAGAGGCGTCAAAATGGTTCAGTATCTTCTTCCAAGGCCTGGACAACCCCAACTTCTTCCCCTATATGGAAGAAGCAGAACATTTCGAAAATCCACTCTCCTTCAGGCTGGACAATTTTGCCGATGACACTAGCACTCGACAACTCTTTTCCACCGTTATTCGTCCCTGTTTCCTTCCAGTTGGCATGATCACATCTAACCGGATAATCAAACCCGGGTACGAATTCTACCAACCAGTCGTGGTGGCTCGTCAATTTGGCCTCGGGCAAGTAGCTCCCCACTTCTTTCTTCATCAACTTACGGAGTGTAGAGCCGACCTGCCTGATCCTCTCACCAGTCAGAGGTGTTACTCTTTCTTTGATGTTCTGCCCATCCCTATTCCAAACGACCTCACCTTTTCTTCGTCAACTGACGGCTTCGAAGACTGGTGGATGATGTGGAAAACTCTTGCCTTCAGGAGGGCTCTGGGACCGTTATTGAAACAGCTTGACGCTGACTACGAGATCCCCGTGGAACAGGTACTACTACTACTGCAAATTTTGATGCAGCTTGCAATTGATCCTGTTAGTAATTCATTCTTCTCCTTGCAGCAACAAGATGGCCCTGAGCCTACGCACAGCGATGGCTCCCCTTTCGAATTCTTCCCGCCAGCTCCTGTGGTTCTTTTCTGCAAAGACTCGCCACCTCTGAAAAAGGTCATAATGCAGAAACAGCCGATAACCCCACACTCGGCTTCCACGAAACCAGCAGCCCCTAAGTCAGCTGCCCCTCGCGTTCCGACTAAGACCAGGACGACGATGAGGAAGGTGGCTGCTAGGAAGACCCTGAGGCGCCAGAGCCCCTCTCCAGACAGCTCGCATGTAAGCTAATTCAGGCCTTGGTCGATCCTTATCATTCTTTATTCTTGCAGACATGCTCGCGCTTACTGTTTTTCCTCTTTTACAGGCTTCCGTCGAAGACACCTCCAGTGAGGACACCCAGACTGATCGAGGAGAGCTAGGCCCAACGGGTTCTGAGAGGACCAACACACCGAACCAGCCAGATTCACCATCATCGGCTTCCAGGAAAAGGTCGGCTCCTGAACCTGCTGCCCCCCGAGCACCAGCCGAGGCGGGGCCGACTGTGGGTCCCAAGAGAGCTCGCAAAGGTCAACAAGCTTCTTCGTCGAGCCAGGAGGTTTCAAAAATCGCCGCCCTTCATACTCCTCCTACTTGTTTCCTTTTGTCTGCCGATTTATTGTTACTCACAGAAGCTAAGAACATCCTTTATGCAGACGGCTGATGTCTTCAGCGGGACAGCTGAGGCAGTACCGACGCCGGATCTGGGAATCCCCGAAGGTGTAGATGAAACGGCTACTACTCTGGCCAAGCCTCCAGCAACCACACACAAACCGATGGTCTCCTCATCGGCTACCCCCTCGATCTTAGGAGAGGTATGTTTTAAGTTTCTTCTTGGTCCGGTCTTGTATGTTTAGACGCAAACTGACGCTCCTGGCTGCCAGAGTTGTGATCTTTCAGGCTTGCTGTCTTTTGACCCTGAATCCATCGAACCAACTCCATCTGCTGCCCATGCTGATCCGCAAACCAGGGTTGCTCCACCTCAATTCCAGCGTCTTAGAACCTTGCTGTCCTCCTCAATCGAGGAGTTGATCGAGGGTTCTGAGGAAGTGAAGAGCGTTCTCGCCGAGATTCAAGATCATCTTCCAGGAACACTGCAAGTGAAGCTTTTGTCAGTTGCCAATCTATCCCTTTCGCCACGGTGCAGCTAGCCCGTGAAAGGATCCATCTGCGCCACGCCCAACTTCCATGAAAGCCGATATTGCGAGAAAGATGTCGACTTAATGAGAAAAAGGCGTCTCGGATGCTAAATCGACACCTCCGTCGGCACCGAGCTCGCATCCTTGAAACAAGAGCTGGAAGATCTTGAGGAGAAGGTCCGGGTGACTAAACAGCTCATCCGTGACAAGGAAGAATCCATAGCCCGCTCCCAACACGAGGCGGACGGCCTCAAAGCTCAACTGAAGACCGATCTGGCAGGCATACGTGCCCTGAGCAAGCAGCTAGTGACGGGCAGGGATGAAGATGACGAAGCCGAGATCGCCGAGGTGGATCGTATCCGTGTTGACGCCTTCCACGCCTTCGAGGCATTCTTCAGTAGTTCGTATGTGTAAACTGGCATCTGTTTGTAATGTGTGTGGACCACTAAAGCCGATGACCGTGCATTGGCTGTATATTTTTTCCTTATTCGGCCGATTTTTTATATCGGCCCCTACATTTTTGCTGTTCAATATCTCCCGTGCTTTTGTATCTTATCCGTTTAGGTGCCCCCCCGAGCCGAATCTTTCAAGTAATGTGAAGATATCGGCTCGCAAGTCGTCCGCTTCCAGGAACTGTACCTGAACGTCGGCACATCCTAGCCCATTCTTGCTGATAAATGTTGGTCGTGGCTTATCCCCAGGACCAATGTCGATCTCTTCTAGCTCATCAGCGGATGTAAACCCGTACCCTAGCTTTCCGTCACCTGTCAAATCGACGCTAAACACAGGGGAAACGGTGGGTGAGGACAACAAAAATAATTTGGGCCGATCGCCTGAATCGGCCCCCTTTTTGCTTGCATCTGTGAAGGACGGTTTACACCTTATTATTTTGATGTGGCGAGCATCTCTACTTTCGACTACATGAACCGCTTGTCGATGATCGCTGCTTTTTATTTTTTGTGGCCGATCGCAGGGATCGGCCGTGCCACGGGTGATCGTGGGCTCTTCTACTCTGTAAGGCCAGTGGATAAGACCAGCCTCACCCCGTTTTTTGTAGCTTCAATACGTTCGCAGCCGTCTAGATTGATTCCAGAGATCGGCTCTTGGTCTTCTGCCTCCCAGACGTTCATGCCAGCTATGGAGATCTCGATGGAATCGTCTGCGTGGATGACCTCCACTTCGTCTCCATCCCACTGGATCAGGCACTGATGCATTGTGGACGGGATGCAGCAATTAGCGTGAATCCAATCCCTTCCTAGCAAGACAGTGTAAGTGCTCTTGCTGTCCACGACGAAGAATGACGTGGGTACGGTTTTCCTGCCCACTGTCAAGTCCACGTTCAGTACACCTTGTGTTCCCGAAGACTGACCGTTGAAGTCGCTCAACGTGACGTTGGTTTTGATTAGATCTGCAGTGGAGCGTCCCAAACGTCGTAGCATGGAGTATGGCATGATATTGACTGCTCCGTGTCCACCAACATCTTGCGACAGGTTGCCCATTGATGTAACCTCGCAGGTCAGGCTTTCGGATGTTTGTAACCCTTCTCACGTGGCTTCTCAAAGATAACCGGCCGTGGGCCGCAGTCAAATTGTGCCACGAGTAGCTCATCGGTTCTTGGCGCGCAGAATTCTGACGGGAGCACGAACACCATGTTTGTGCTAGCCGATGTCTTTGCATCGGCTCTTACCGGTTTGGGGCGCCACTCTTTCCTGGTCGGGCGGTCTTCCATTTCCACATCCTGTCTCACTTTGACGGCCAGATCAGGCCGTGCTTTCTTCAAAGCGTGGAGATACTGCGCTTCAGCTTCCTCTAGGTTACGCAGCCGCACCCCACGCTCGGGTATGTCTGAGTCCGTCGGGGCACCACCTTGGACGGTGATACCTGTCTTTGACCTTGTCATCCTCCGGCTCCTCGAGGTCTCCTGCTCGAGCGGACTCCTTGTGTCGGCTCTGGGGCGGAAGAGGCCCTAGGCGTTTGAATACTGACACTGGCCTCGTGTCCTCTTTCTGCTGGTTGCATTCCGGGCAGTTGTCGACTGTAGGCAATCGGCTCATTCCGGTGCCCCAGCAATACTTGAAGAAAGGACAATCCCAATGCCTAGCTGCGCCTTCCTTCTCTTTCGACGGTCCCCTAGCAAAGTGCTCATATCTTCCGTCGTCTCTGTCGTGCTGGCGACGTTGGTCATACTGGCGCTCATACTTGTTAAGGAGATGCGTGGAATGTGGCTTCTGATATCGCACTCTCCTCACTTGTTCCTCTGTTATACCGCTTTGTCATTGTGGGCCGGTCGCATGGACTAGCCTCCTTTCTTTCCTTGCCCGGGGCGACCACCGTTCTCTTTGTACGTGTCATGGTGGTATCCGACCCCGCCATGTTAACGCCAACGAGAAATCCAGCTTACGCCTATTGAGCGATCGAGTTCTACCACGTTGACACCGGGAAATGGGTTTGTGTCCACTTTCATGGCGAACGCCCAAGGATCGACGACCTTGTTCTATCGCCATTTGGATTTGGCGAAGCTCCTTGCACTCGTTGGTGGTGTGAGTGAACGAATGATGCCACTTGCGTATGGTCTCCGTTCATCTCACGAGCGTAGGGATTTTGTGGCCTTCGGTAATCTCAGCGCTTCTCCTTCAGTAGATCGAATATCTGCTCGCTTTACTCACATCAAGTCGAACCCTTCGCAGGCCCTTTGCTTTCACCCATTTGCAGCCACAGGATCGCCCCCGAGCCCATTCAGCCACGGCCACCTCCACGGTCTGCCGGATCTTCTTCTTACGCATCGACCAGGCTTATCGGACGCTTGAATTTGTCTTGGTACAACTCGTGGTGGCGCTGCTCATACATCGCCGTTTCGGGCCATGCGCCAATGAGTTGTATTCTACCGAACGCCAAGTCCTTGATGGGTGCTGCGAGACCCAACATCGCCAGCTCGACGGCTTCCTTCTCGATTAAACGAGCCGAGTAACATCGGTTCTTAACGATCCGGCTGGATGTACTCGGCTATTTCTCGCTTCGCCGCGCCAGGTCTGCAATGCCAGCCTCAGTAGCCTCTGAATGGTACTGGATGTGGAACTGCTCTTCCAGTTGCTTCCAGGTATGAATCGAATCAGGTGGCAGTGAGGTGTACCACCCAAAGGCCGGTCCTGTCAGAGATTGCGCAAAGAATCTTACGCGCATCTGATCTGATGCCGAAATCGTGCCTAATTGGGCCAGGTATCGGCTTATGTGCTCGATCGAGCTTGACCCTTCTGACCCGCTGAATCTTGAGAACTCAGGGAGCTTATACTTGGGTGGCAGCGGAATCAGATCAAACTCGTTGGGGTACGGCTTTGAATAGCCGATTGTCCTTCTCTTGACCTGGTTTAACCGGTCCTCAGATGGTACCGATTTGCTCCACTGCTTGAGCTGTAGGGGCTAGATTCTCATGACTTGCTCGATGGCATACTTGGCTAGCCACGCTTGTCGGCGTCATCCCAGCCATCGCTGCTCCGGACCCACCTGCCCCGGAAAATCCTGGCCCAAGGGTTCCTGCCGCAGAAACTCCTGCGGTTGCAATCTGTTTGGTGCGTGTCAGGTTATTGCAGTCCGGCACGTAGTCGCATATATATCCGTTTGGGATCTCCTTAGGTGGCTCGAACAGGAATTGGCAATCGCTGGGGTCGCCCAGCCTTGTAGAGCGACGTAAGCCGCTGCCCGGCGTTACGGAGCGGCAAGTGCGAACGGGATCTGCGGCCTGGTGCGAGTGGTCTTTCCCCTGGTGAGTCCCTAAAGTAGGTCCCGACGGGAGTATCGATGCTTCATGATCTCTGAATACGGACCGCGACCCGCCGAAAGCGTTCACGGGCTCTCGGAATGGCGGTGCAAAGAATGAGCCACCATGTAGTTGACTTCCGTCAGAGCCACAGTGCGCTCCTCCGAAGGAAGAGATCCACCTCATTAAGAGCGCCTCGGGAGAACCCTTTCCACCGGTGCCATGCGCGGGTCCTCTCAAAAGAGCTGATGAGGTCTTCCTCAAGAGGGCCTTGATCTCGTCAGACGGCCTTGTGCTCGCCAGCGGATCGTCAAGTGACTGGTCTGTTCTCCATCGCAGCGTCGGTGTTGATGTAGACGCGTTGTTGAATGTCCCACCGGCGTGCGTAATGTGTTGCTGCCAAAACCCACCGTGAGCAGCGATCGACAACACGAAGAGCCGGAGGCTCTGTGATCCGGTGGGCCCTGGTCCCTCGGCGACGGCCAAAAAGCTCCGACACGCCCCGGCTTGGTTCGAGATGCCACCTGACCTATACCTGGTCGAAGGTGAAGGATTGCTCGATTGATTTCTGCATGATAAACAAGTATACGTAAAATTCGAGCCGTAATCGGCTCCCAGGTTTCCCTGTAAATCGGCTCCTAAAGCCGATTGCCCCATGGTTCTGCGTTAGATTTATGATAACATGGGGTTTTGCTTGATCACTACAAGTTAAATCGATCTATGATAGTTTAACGTTTTCACCACGTAACTGGAACGTCCTACGTGTAATTGAGCCTAGTACGTACAAAAGAGGAAGAATATCAACCCTAGAGAAGGCCTAATAACCAACATAAAGCCAATTACCGGAACATCCTCTCTAGAACGAATAAGCCACATCCTTCGACGATAGCAAGGGTAGCAAGATAGCTAGAGGTAGCATAACTTCGACGATAATAATGAAACAGTGCCGATGCTAGCCTCAAACAATCTATGATAATGGTATTACTCGCCATCAACAACGCTTCAGTACGAGTAAAACCGGGTAACGAATAGTAGATCGCCTAGATCGCAAGATGCGATCTAGGCAGATGGCACTTACCCGAAAGAAACCCTAAGAACAAGGGGTATGGCGCGCCGAGATTGTGTTTGTCGTGAACGTGGTTGTTGTTTTCTTTCAATGACCCTAGGTACATATTTATAGTCCGGAGACTCTCTACTTTTGGAATAACTCTACAACTCTATCTTTACCTAAACATAAACGGAACCTGAACAAACACGAATCCTACTATGATACAAGATACACGGGCAATTCAGCCCAAATCTACGCACTAGGCCGATCCAACAACACGTTGAATAATGTATCCTCCAAGCCCATCTTGATCACGGCCCATCCCCGCCTTTGGCCAAAATATGGTGATAACAATTATTTATTCAAATCCAAACACTTTTTATGTTTAAAGTTTTTCTAAATTCCAAATTAATTATCATTTAAAAAACAATACAAATTTAAACCCCAAAATAAAAAATAAGGCGGGAACAGAGAGAAAATACCTGAAATTTTTTAAAAACAGGGGAATATGTCCCGGTTGGAGCCACCAACCGGGACTAAAGACCCCCTGCGCGCCAACCCTTGGTCTGCTGAAAATATTGGACTATACGTCCCGGTTGGTGGCTCCAACTGACGAGGATCTTTAGTCCCGTTGGAGCCACCAACCGGGACTAAAGGCCTTTGGTTATAACCAGCGCCTCTTCTTCTTCTTCCTTCCCCATCACTTCCGCTTCACCGACGAAGACAATCCCCGACGCAAGTTGCCCGAGCTCGCCGCCCCGACGCCGCCAGGCTGCACCCGCCGCCACCGCCGCCTGCGTGGTCGCTGCCGTCATTAAGCTTCCCGCCGCCCATGTCGGCTGCCTAACGACGTCCGTCGCCTCAACCTCAACGACCGCCGCCACACCGGCGTCACCGCCAGGTACGGCCCGCCTCCTCCTCCATCATGCCTCATCCTCCCTCCTCCTCCCGCCGCCCACGGCAGCACCGACAGGTGCGACAATGGCGCGAGATGTGCGGCGGCGGCGTCAGCGGTGCGAGATGTGTGGCGGCGGCTGCTCCCGCCGGCGAGCCCAACATGGCATCTAGGTGGCATCCGCGTGGCCCTGGTCCCACCAGTCAGGCTCTAGGGCTAGCTCCTTCTCTGGTGACAGATGACCCTGTTTCCCCTTTGCTTGCGTGGCTGCTGAGGTGGGTCCGGGCCCCACCTGTCAGCCACTATGGCTAGTTCTTACTATGGTGCAAAAGGTTTAAACATTTGATTTAATAATTTCAGAATTTGAATAAAACTTGTAAATTCAATAAATTTTAATCTGTAATTCAGAAAAATACAAATAATATACCAAAATGTTCAGAAAAATGAGAACTATCTATCTATGCCATAATCATGCATTGTTCAACAACTTAAATGACAAGTTTAATTAGAACACCCCAGTAACCCTAACAGGTGATTTCGGAGTTCCTTGAGTTAGGGTTTGCGCCCCTCGGAACCCCGATTAACTTGTCGAGCATGCTTTAGGGTTACATTCCAATGCACATTAACTTGTCGTATCATCATCATTGCTTGAGCATTGCATCGATGCCATGTGTTGATTGTTTCCCTTTCTTTCCGGTGATTTGGTTCTTCTCGGTATGTTTAGGGTTTCTCTTCATTTTTATTATTGTGTATGTATATATTATGGTTTCTCCTTAACTTTCTCCTTTAGCCGCTTTGACTTATTCGTTTTTCCACCTATGCAGAAAATATGGACCCACACGTCAGAGACGAAGAAAAGGAAGAGTTGATCCAAGGTGTGATCCGTGGGGAAGATAATTTAGACATATCAACGTTTCTGAACAACTCCGGTGAGGGTGATCCTCTTTTTACCGGAGTAGACAACTTGTTTGAGGTTGAAGGTGTTGCCTTCCGCGAGGGAGAAGGCGATGCCTTGTGTAATCGAGAAGACGACCGCTCCGGCGAGGTGCATGTAATATAAATCAATTCATTAATTAATCATCTGCTATCTATATAGAAATAGTAACGACGATCTTTATTCTTTTAGCCCTCCGGATCGAAGGAATCTACTGAAAAGAGCAGACGAGGCCCAACCAAAAAGTTGCAAGACCATGAGAGGTTCAGGATCGAAGATGTCGCTATAGGCAATCGACAGCTCCCGAAGTTGTCGCAACCAAATTTGTGGCACAATGCGGAGTAATCGTTAGGGACTTAATCCCGATCACCATTAGAAATTGGAATAGGCCTGCTAATGCGGATGAAGAGGGAACATGTTTATTTGTCCCTAACCACGCCAAAGATTTACTGTGGAAGAGGCTCATGGTTAATTTCAAACTACCGAAGATAGAGCTGGATCCAAATGCGGAGGATCCAGTTGAGGACGCCTTACAACATGGGAGAGCCATGGAGGCTAAGGTCAGGGAGTGGGCTTTGAAGAAGATGGCCCAATGTCGTAAGCGATCGCCGAAACGTAAGAGAGCTTATGGCGGCGGAAGGCGGGGCTCGGCGGCGACGGGGAGAGGCGACGCAGGCACGGCCCGGTGGCAGGCAACCGACGACGGTGAGGCGCGGGGTCTGCAGGGCGGGCAGACGCGCTGATCATGGCGAAAGCTGGGAGTTCGGCTTTCGACGCGAGGAGGTGCCGGGAAGGCCAGAGAGAGGAGAGGACGGAGTGGTTGGCGGCGAGGGGCGCGGCCTCAGGGCAGGGGGCGAGCGAGACGAGGCTAGGGAGGAGGGAGCGGGGGTGGGGGAGAGGTCGCGAGGCAGAGGAGGTGGCTTGCTTGCGAGAGGAAGGAGACAGATGGGGGGATCGAGGGAGCGGGGAAGTTGGTGGGGTCCCAGGCGAGGAACGGGGGATGCGGTCGCTGGGAGGACGCGCGGGGGAGAGAGGGTGTCGGTGGTGGGACCAGGCCCACAGGCGGTTGGTGGGAACAAGAGTGGAGGCTGGTGGGGCTGGGAGGGGCGAGGGAGTGAGGTGGCGCGATGTGAGTGGGTGGGGGATTGGGCCAAGTGATGTGGAGGAAGGCGAATGGCTGGGGTGAGGTGGAAGGCTGGGTAGGATAAGGGTGGGTAGGTTATTTGGTAGAAAAGGTTAGGGTAGATTCTGGGGTAGGTAGGGTTTTATAATTTATTTTAAAAGCCTTTTGTAAATTGTTTTTAGACAAACTGAGATATCCGGAAGCACCGGTGTTTTGATTTAAAGTAATAGGGAGGAATTAATATAGAAAACAAAATAGGGCTTTTAGCAAAATAGTTTTAGACAGATAGATGTATGATGATGTCATGATGATGCAATGCACAAAAACAACGCGATTTTCTAGTAGTGGTTTTGCGGGATGCCACACAGCCCGTTGCAACGGGGCCTCAAGGGAACCTACTGGCAATTAAGGTACTCCTTTTAATAGAGTATCGGAGCAAAGCATTAATACTCCATGAACAGATGTGATCCTCACATCACAGCCATCACCTCAGGTTATCCCAATTTCTGTCACTTCGGGGCCTTGGGATCCGGACAATGATATGTGTACACAACTTGCAGATAAGATCACAAATAATACTATCATCATGAATCAATAATAAGTTCAGATCTGAGATCATGGCACTCGGGCCCTAGTGACAAGCATTAAGCACAACAAGTTGCAACAAAGTCAAATAGCACTAATATAGATACTAGGCACCATGCCCTAACAATCTTATTCGATTACATGATATAAATCATTCAATCCCTACCATCCCCATAGCCTACAGCGGGGGATTACTCACTCATGGATGGGAGAAACAAGGATGGTTGATGGAGAGGCGTCGGTGATGATGATGGCGATGATCCTCTCCTAATTCCCCGTCCCGAAGGGAACGAGAATCGGTTTACGGTGGTGGCGGCGCATCATAACTCTTTCTAGAAAAACGTCGAACCCCCTGCTGAGTTTTTAGGTCAAGAGGCAACTTATATGAGAAGAGGGAGGCTGAGGGGGTGCTCGAGGCGGCCACACCCCAGTAGCGGCCCTGAGCCCCAAAATCTCGTCTTATGGCTTTGTGAGTCTTCTGGTTTAATAGAATTTTTGGCATATTTTCCCGAATTTTTCTTGATAGTTGATTTTCTGGACAAAAACTAGACACCAATGCAATTCTGCTGAAAATAACGTCAGTCCGTGTTAGTTGTATCTAAATCACACAAGTTTAGAAGATAAACAATAGCAAAATTGTTCGGGAAAGTAGATACGTTTTGGATGTATCAGCTGCTTCACAAAACGCCCTGTTTTTGGTGCTCGGAAAATGGAAAATGGCTTTTCCGTACGACAAAAAGGAAAACTTCCTCCTGCAACATTGTTCGCCATTCCAAGATGCACATGCATGCACAATATGGGCATAGTATCACAAACTATGTTGCGATTCTGCACATAACATTGGTCATTTGGACCGAAAGCCATGAAACCTCGAACATGATAGGTCATTTTGTGAAGGTTTTTAGAGACATAGTCAATATATCAAGTTTGGTATTTTTTCTTGCACCTATGTCACATAATATGACACCACGCGAAGAATTTGCATTGTTAGGACTGTTTTTAAATTTCTTATGCTTGTTTTAAATTTTTTCTGTTTCCAACTATGGCCAAAATGGCGATCATGAAGATATGGGATGAGCCTCGTTAAAACTTGCATTGGATATCTGAAGAAACATCATTTTGTGAGTCTAAAAATGATTTTTTATCAAAAAATCATTAGTGTTAGATCATGTACCTGTAGTTCAAACCGGACCCACATCCTACCAATTCGTCAGACATTTGTCTTTTTCACTCGGGAAGGACGGAAAGGTTTGATATCTCTCGGTTGGGTGATCTTCCATGTAAGGTGGTCTAGTATATTTTAAAAATGGGGTGGTAGCATTTTGAAACAATATTTTGGTGGTTGCTTCACAAAACGCCCTGTTTTTTGCGTTCGGAAAATGGAAAAATGGCGTTTTCGTGCGACGAAAAGGAAAACTTCCTCTTGCAATATTGATCGCCATCCCAAGATGCACATGCATGCATAATATGAGAAAATTATCACAAACTATGTTGCGGTTTTCTACATAACATTGGTTATTTGGACCAAAAAGCATGAAACCTCGAACATGATAGGTTATTTTATAAAGGTTTTTTGGATACATAATCAATATACCAAGTTTGGTATTTTTCATTGCAACTATGTCACATAATATGACACCACGCGAAGAATTTACATTGTTCGAACCTTTTTGAATTTCTTATGCCCGTTTCAAACTATATATATGGTCAAAACGGCGAGGATGAAGATAGGGGACGAGCCTCGTTAAAACTTGCATCGGATCTCTGAAGAAACATCATATTATGAGTTTAAAAATGATTTTTTCAAAAAATCATGAGCGTTAGATTATGTACTTGTATTTAAAATCGGACTCACTTCCTACCGTTTCGGCAAACATTCGTCTTTTTCACCCAGAAAGGACGGAAAGGTTTGAGATCTCCCGGTTAGGAGATATTCCATGTAAGGTGGTCTAGTATTTTTGAAAAAATAGGGTGGTAGCATTTTGAAACATCATTTTGGTGGTTACTTCATAAAACACCCGCTTTTTGCCTCGGAAAATGGAAGATGGCTTTTCCGTGACACCGGAGAATTTAGTGTAAATAGACGCTACTGATGATCCCCGGCCGTATAATTGAATAGACGGGCTCTAGTCCCGGTAATTGTCATCTCCATATAACTATCAAAATTGTATATATTTGTATGCTCGATCGTAAGAGAAGTTATATTATATATGCACGAATATGTATGGTATGTGTTAGCGTAGAAATATTGGAAAATAAATAAAAAAATACAAAATGAATTCTCTACCGCGGCAGAGAAAATGCCCAAAATACTGCCGCGGCAGAAAACCATTTATCACAGTCCATAACACCGGGACTAATGAGGTGCTTCCCGCGTGCGCCGCTGCAGCCACGTGATGGATAATTTGTCCTGACTGGTAACCAAAACAAAACTAATACATGGACCTTTAATCCTGTTTTTTCAGTCCCGGTTTGCCAACAGGAACAAAAAGCCAAGTACAATCCAGGCCTAGAGGCCCTTCTCCACTAGTGTGCGGAAAGGTAACTACGGCGACATTTGCATTTACGAGGTGCTCGATGGTGGCCTGCTCGTGCCAGAGCGACCGTGGAGCAGCACTAGCCGTCTAGGGCTGTCGACTTGTTCCGGAGCTCCAAATCTGATGCATGCATGCATGTATTCCGACGTGGAGCCGTGGAGGACTGATCTTTGTAAATCTAAAGATGACATGGTAATCTATTTTCCGATTGGTTGCCGCCGTCACCTGTGCTGATTTGTGTAAAAAAATACACATTTATTGTGCGCCGTCACCTTTGCTGATTTGTGTAAAATAAAATACACATTTGCTGATTCAGCTGTCACCAGAGTCCAACATTATATCTAAATTTCACTTTCAGTACGTGTTGCCGGTTAATTTCTCCCGGGTAAAGTGGCCTAGGATCAAGGTTTTGGGTTACCAGGGTGAATTTTATTGAGGTTTTTTTTACTTTATTGATCATATAATATCAATACATAGTCTGTCACGAATACGTCACTACGCGAGCAAACGACTAACATGAAGAAACGCCTCTAAAAACATGGTGGGTGAGGGATCTGATGTGCTCGACCACTACTCCAACCAGGGATCGGTCCCTCCCATGAGCCTTGATCCGCTGAATAAATGAGAATCAGATGGATACCAACACGATCCTGTTAGGTGGGACCTGTAACCAAAAAACTATTTATATTTTTTTAAGAGGGAATTGCTGTTTTTTCACTGCCAGAAATTCAAATATCATAGGACTGGTGACAGACTAATGATTTTGTAGAGCCACCTATGGACTATACGTACTCTCTCCGTCCCAAAATAAATGTCTTAAATTTGTCGATAAATCTGGACACTATTTATTATATAGATTCATCCAAAATTCGAAAAATCTAAGACATCTATTTTGGAACGGAGGGAGTATATTTTATCTTGCAACAGGGACACTACATGTGCCTTAACAAAGAAAGACATGGGGACGTCATATTTGAAGTTAAGATCATGGTCTTGTTTTGTCGCGTTTCAACCGTGTGTATCCATTTGACGGCGAGGAAGCTTAATCAATTGTAAAGGCAAAGGCCGGGACCGTGCTCAGTGCCCTGAAAGTTAAAGCATGCATTTTGATGTCATCACTCCTGAAGCAACATTGGCCAGCCATTCTGATGTTGCAAGGACATGTTTATGTCCATATGCTTCCCACTACCAAGGCAAACGAAAAAGTAGCAATGGCTTACGGATGGACCTGTATACAAAACACACTTTTCCTTAAGAAGGGAAAAGTATATGTACTAGTCTACAGACATATAGGCCGGTACCACGTAACCAACACTAGATACTCCTCAACAAATATGCAAAAGCTAGAATACATAGGTCATCAAGGGTTATACGCCTATGATAATCAAACTAATCATGCAATTATTTCGGCCATCCAAATAATATGAGTGATCATTGTCAAGCTTCATGCACTAGCCAACGCAACCAAAAGTCCGAACTGATGAAAAGGGCTAGTGCAATTCACTTATACACTTTAACATTCCCTCTCACGTGTGACGGGGAGAAGTCAGCACGTGCAACCGGAAGAGAGCGATGGCGCGCGAAACTCACGTATGACTCAAGAGGCCTATACGTGGACATAGAGGGGTCAACAACAATTTTAGGATAAATTGCGAAAGCCAGGACTCGAACTCGAGACCTTAGGCTCTGATACCATGTCAAGATTCATGCACTAGCCAACGTAACCAAAAGTCCGAACTGATGAAAAGGGCTAATGCAATTCACTTATACACTTCAACAATCATAATGTAACCAGCCATATTAGGAAAATATACGCCGGGGGGCACAACACTCATTTGACTATACTCTTGAATTCTCTTATTAAAAAAGACATTCTTGTGGATTTGATTCGCTCATGAAAATATAAAAGACACCTCTAATTGCTATTGGCACTTTCGTTTCTTTCCTTCTTGTTCTACTATGGTGGCGCTGGCGTCGTAGTCAACAAAGAAGCTAACCGGGACCGGGTTAAGGTTGCATCAGGAAAATCCAGTCACCAAGGTAGAGGTCCTTCGTAGTAACTTCTATGGCACCCACATTCACTGGTGGAAACAACCCCATGTGTCCCGGTTGGTAAGCGGCATTAGTCCCGGTTGCCCAACCGGGACGGGGCAATCGGGACTAAAGCCCGAACCTTTAGTCCCGGTTGCCCCACCAACCGGGACAAAAGATCATACACGTGGCAGCTGCACCGTGCGAGGAGGGGGGGGCTTTAGTCCCGGTTCGTAATCTGAACCGACTAATAACCTTCTGCCATGCAGAGATTTGTCATTTCTCGCCGCAGAGAATTCATTTTGCACATTTTGTTGTCAGCAGCATTTTCGCCACTTTTGTGCCGCAGAGAATTCATTTAGGTTGTTTTATTGTTTATTTAGTGTTTTGCACTTATCAATGAAGGAACCTTATATTACACAAGATCATCATGACAATATTACATTCAATACACGGATCGAGTTCATGCACTACATACAAAAGTATTCCCTTGTCTATACACGGACCGAAGAGTTATTTTTACAATCCCTATTGTCTATATACAGAGAATAGTACTCCCCTTCGGTCTAGGACTTCTGATCCAAGAATCCCGCCAATTCCTCCTGAATTGCTCAGACGCGATCCTTTGGCGTAAGACCGTCCCGTAGACGCTCGATCTAATTTAAAAAGGAGTCAGTCTATATGAATGAAACTAAACACAATTTGTTTGAAAATAAAACTATAGAAATTGTTTACATACGTGGAGTTGCTCTAAATTTCTGCCCTTCTCATCGCACGTCTGCGGATGAACTCGCAAACATAGTATCCACAGATATTGTTACCGGTCCCTGTGTCAGGCACTTCACAAGAACATAGTTCAATCAAAATAATAATCAAGCATGATAATAACTGTATCAAAACTAGAATCAAAGATATGCGCGGATATAGCTAGTGGTGCTTACATTTAGTGGTTGAAATGTAAGCTCCTCTTCCAAACACCCTAGCCTTGTTGGTGAACCGCTTCCAAGCGCTGCCCGCGAGAAAACGAATAAAATAAGTTCTTAAGTACTTGATATCATAAAAATCACGAACATTGCCGATATAGTGTCGTAATGATTAGAATTACCGCTGGAGAAGTATCTACATGTCCTTCCACGTCTCAAGGGGTTTATGTTTCGAGTCCATGACTAGTACACGCCCTTTTTCAAGTTGAATGATTAACGTAATATAGTGGAAGCTGAATGCATAACTAATCAATTATATACTTAACATCGAGTTAGCGAAATAGAAAGTGTATACAAGACAATAACACTCATCGGAAGTTGTAAGGAAAAAGTATTTCCTTTGGTTTCTTGAAACCTTAACGCTGTACTATATTATCCTCCGTATCCGGGGCTTATTTTGAGATTAGCTTCATGAACCCAATATGGGTCAATGAAGCCAATATCATAGATTTGTCCTCCGCTGCATTCGAGAATCTTCATTCGCATATTAAAGTATGATTATATACATGCAATAAACAAAGTGAGATAGCTGGAGACTAAGTTAATTACAGAATTAGTACTTACGGACAATAGGCAATCGATGAGCGATTTGTCCAAGGCGTCTTGATTGAATAATTGAAATAGCTCATTAAATTCAATGGATATCATGTCATCACTTTCTTTCCCATGATGCTTTTTGTAACCCTCAAGACTATCCGATTAGCCCGGCCCTTGTGGCGGTATGTACCGATTATGCAATCTTCGCATTTTTGTTGAAAGATTATTTACCTCCTCGGGTTTGACGAGAGGTTTGCCGATCGGTATTTGTATGCTACTTCACTCACGGGAAGAACTCTAATCGGGATAAGTACTGGGCAATACTCATACCTTGAGCAGCGGCTTTCTCCAGACAGTGCAACTACCTCTGGATCATACCGCTCTTCGCCCCATATTTGCTCGACCCCACATTGGTTTGAGAAATCACCTTGAGAGGGCGCAAGTCTGTTTTGCTTGTTCTCCGAGGCAACAGATTTCCGCTTGCATCGATCGCTCTTGAGGCTTTTGTGCCGCATGTGACTTGAGAATAGAACGCTCATAGTCGATGACAGCTTTGGCTCGGGTTGATGAAGAGTCTTTAGCATTTTCAACACTTTGGCTTTTTCTTCTTTGGTGCTGGGGAACTCGGCTCTTTTCGCCGCTTTAGCTTAAAAACGCTGCTTCAAGATCAACCCGAGCCGCGGTCTCCTCTTCAAGATAGTCATAAGCTCTCTTGGGAGGAACCGTTGGTACTTTTGGAAGAGGCTCTTGTTTACGCTTTGGCGATCGCCACGACAAGAGAGCGAGACGCTTACGCTTTTTATCCCGAGGCGTCGGCGATGGCTCCGCGGGCGATGGCTGCACCGGAGACGGTGAGGCGGCGGAGCCGGGTGAGGCGACGAAGACGGCTGCGGCGGGCGACGACCTACCGGAGACGGGTGAGACGGCGAAGATGGCCTTGGCGTGTGATTTGAAGCACGATACAATCCTTCGCCATAGAATGGTGACGTTTTGGCCACCCAAAGATCACATCCCCTTCACCAGCAGGGTAGTGAAGATCCAAAACCTCAAAGGTGGGCATGATTTCATCCACGCCGACAACAGCGTAGCCCTCTGGAACCGGACGACTGTGGTAAGTTGGTGTGGGTCCAATTGGTAAGGCATAGCCGACCGCCACCTTCATTGATATGTTCACAACTTTGACATGTAGATCGCAGTGTGTCATCTCTGTGATATCATCCACTGGGTAGCCAACAGGAGCCATCGTCGGTGCATCATCGGCATCGCCATTGTCATCACCCGGGACCTCGGTGGAAGCCACACTGCTTTTTCGATTATTCGATAGGCCGGTAGCATCGAATGCAGTGTGCTGCTGAGATGGGGCGCCGGTAGTACTTTGCTCTTTAAGTGAGTTAATTTCATCTTGTTGTTGCTTTAATCGTTCTTCAATTAAACGCATTCGCTCTTTCTGACTTTCTGCTTCAACTGCCGCCCTGTCCTTACTCCTCTGACGGCTTCTATCAGGATATTTCTTCCTCTCTTCGGGAAACCCAGTCCTCCATGATTGGGAGCCTATTGTGCCTCGTGTTCGTCCATCATGTTCCTTATTTCCAAGGGCGAGTGTGAGCTCATCATTCTCTCTATCGGGAATGAAGTCCCCATCTTTAACAGCCTTTACTGCTTTTCTCATCCTCTCGATTGGCAAGGGGTCTTCTTTATGTCGTATGGTATATATACACCTCCCTTCCGAGTTCGACGTGCCCCCATGCCCGTAAAACCAATTCCTTGCACGTTCTATCCAATCGTCTGTCTCTGGGGTGATATTTTTATCACGCAGCCTCGCTCAAGTTTCTCCCACTTAGGAATGCCAGCCAGAGCCACCTTGCCCCATAGTATGGTGATACTTGTTAGCAAGATTCACTTTATTCTTGCGACATTTCCTTAGCTTTTGCGATGTCTTGTATTCCACAAACTCAGCCTGAATGGTTTTATCTTCAAACCGAGTCTTCTTGAAATCGAGTCTTCTTTCACGACATAGTCAAGGTGCAATCTTTTCTTCCAGTTGGTGAAACATCGGGCCATCTTCTTCAAAGTCCACTCCTGACCTTAGCCTCCATGGCTCTCCCATGTTGTAAGGCGTCCTCAACTGGATCCTCCGCATTTGGATCCAGCTCTATCTTCGGTAGTTTGAAATTAACCATGAGCCTCTTCCACAGTAAATCTTTGGCGTGGTTAGGGACAAATAAACATGTTCCCTCTTCATCCGCATTAGCAGGCCTATTCCAATTTCTAATGGTGATCGGGATTAAGTCCCTAACGATTACTCCGCATTGTGCCACAAATTTGGTTGCGACAACTTCGGGAGCGGTCGGTCTGCCGTCTACAGCGACATCTTCGATCCTGAACCTCTCATGGTCTTCCAACTTTTTGGTTGGGCCTCGTCTGCTCATTTCAGTAGATTCCTTCGATCCGAGGGCTATAAGAAGAAAGATCGTTACTATTTCTATATAGATAGCAGATGATTAATTAATGAATTGATTTATATTACATGCACCTCGCCGAGCGGTCGCCTTCTCGTTACACAAGGCATCGCCTTCTCCTCATGGAAGGCAACACCTTCAACCTCAAACAAGTTGTCTACTCCGGTAAAAGAGGATCACCTCACCGGAGTTGTTCGTAAACGTTGATACGCCTAAATTATCTTCCCCACGGATCACACCTTGGATCAACTCTTCCTTTCTTCGTCTCGACGTGGATCCATATTTTACGCATATAGGTGGAAAAACGAATAAGTCAAAGCGGCTAAAGGAGAAAGTTAAGGAGAAACCGATATATACATACACAATAATAAAATGAAGAGAAACCTAAACCTAGCTACAAAAGGAAACCGTGTAGTAGATAGGTAACTCTAGCTAAAATCAACGTTATCAATATTCCGGAGTTCCGAGGGTGTAACCTAGTTCGAGAAACCTCCGATGCATATGAGGGGAACCCACATGCACCTAAGGGTATTAATGATTCCTTATCAAACCACGGATCGGCAATGTGAATCGTGGGGCTACCCACATTGATCGACCGGTAAATCAAGACCAATAATACCAAACTAATTAATAAACCTAATAATACCTAACTAATAATAAACCTAATAATCGAAACACCAAAAGAAAGGGAAACAATCAACACATGGCATCGATGCAATGCTCAAGCAAGTATGATGATATGACAAGTTAATTTGCATTGGAATGTAACCCTAAGACATGCTCGACGATTTAATCGGGTTCCGACGGTGAAAACCCTAACTCGGGAAACTCCTAACATATGAGAGGGTGCATTTGTTCTTATAATTATACTTGTCATTTAAATTGTTGAACAATGCATGATTATAGGTTAAATAGATAGGTTTCATTTTTCTGAACAATTTGATATATTATTTGTAATTTTCTGACTTATAAATAAAAAGATATTGAATTTACAAGTTTATATCAATTTCTGCAATTATTAAATCATTTAAAATTGAATTACTGTGGGCCACGTCAGCAAGCCACCGTGGGCCACGTCGGCACCCGTACCACCACGTCGGTCGTACCACTGCAAGTGGGCCACGTCAGCGGGACTAATGCTCCCAGGGGTGGCGAACGGATGGCCCTTTTTCCTCTAGTGTTGGTATTTATCATTGTAACACGTAATGCAAATTAACACGGACATCACGGGTCTGTGCACCAAGGCTCACCCCTAAATCTAGTATATACATAATATGGCTTGGCTATTGGATTTTTTGCCGAAATAGTCCAAGCCCATTTATTATATGACAATAAATTTCTGAAATCCTAGAGACACATTTGGCTAATTAATGCAAGGCAAGAACTGGAACAAAAGTTTTGTCACATCCCAAATTTTAGATTTAGTTTTGCATGTCATTCATAAGCATTGCATTATGTTCGTGAAAGTTTGAGTTGCAAAACACTATTTTGAAGCCCTATTTTTGAATCACCAAAATGCACCTACAAATGACTATGCAAGGATTTATAAATCCACTACTTGCAAAATAGTAAAAAGATTGCAATTATGATCCTATGTTGATCCTCGATTTTTAGAAAAATTTGAAGACTAAAATCACTCCATTTGGAGTTATAAATAAAAAGATACAAAAGATTTACTAACAGAAAAGAATAAATGAAACAACAAAAAAATAACTAGACTAATCTACCGACCCCACCGCCCGCTTAGCCTATCTGCCAAGACCTCCTCATGACAAGAACAAGCAAAGAGGCCGGGCTGAAGAAGGCCAAGAAGCTCACCAGTTGCAGCGGCAGCACACAGCGGGCGCCCAAAGACCAAAGGCGACGATGGAGGAAAGCATACAAGCGCCCAAGACCACCAGCAGCAAAGGCCACCACCAGGGAGGAGGCGAGAGGGCGCCGTACTGCAGCGGTGGGGGAAGGGCGCCGACGGAGGCGAGAAGCGGGCGGCGGAGGAAGGAGACAGGCGGGCGTGGTGGTCGCAGCAAGGAAGAGACGCTGGTGGCGGGGAGGCGTTGAGGCGTTGACGGAGCCACGTGAGCGCATGACGGTGGCGAAGCGGGCGGCGCTGCCGCGATGATGGCGCGGCAGAGGCAGTGGGGAAGGAAGAAGAAGAGGAGGCACACGCCTTATAACTAAAGGGCCTTTAGTCCCGTTCGTGGCTCCAACCGGGACTAAAGGCATACGTCCCGTTGGAGCCACCAACCGGACCTATAGTCCAAATTTTCAGCGATTGAAGGGGCACAGTAGGCTCTTCGTCGGTTGGTGGCTCCAACCGGACGTATTCTGCTTTCAAATTTTTCAGGTATTTTCTCTCTGTTCCCGCCTTATTTTTTATTTTGGGGTTTAAATTTGTAATGTTTTTAAATGATAATTACTTTGGAATTTAGAAAACTTTAAACATAAAAAGTGTTTGGATTTGAATAACTAATTCGAAACCATTTTCTGCTTGAAAAATAATTAATGTAACCATTTAAACAACGAACCATTTAAAATTAATAATGAAATAACTTATATTTTTAAATATTAATTTGGAATTTAGAAAACTTTAAACATAAGAAGTGTATGGATTTGAATAAATAATCCAAAACCAATTTCTATTTTTAAAAATAATTAATGTAACCATTTAAAATTAATTAACTTATATTTTTGAATATTAATTTGGAATTTAGAAAACTTTAAACATAAAAAGTGTTTGGATTTGAATAAAGAATTCAAAACCATTTTCTGTTTTAAAAACAATTAATGTAACCATTTAAAATATGAACCATTTACAATTAAAAATGAATTAACTTATATTTTTTGATATCAATTTGGAATTTAGAAAACTTTAAACATAAGAAGTGTATGGATTTGAATAAATAATTCAAAAACATATTCTATTTTTAAAAATAATTAATATAACCTTTTAAAATGAATTAACTTATATTTTTAATATTAATTTGGAATTTAGAAAATTTTAAACATAAAAAGTGTTTGGATTTAAATAAATAATTCAAAACATTTGTCCTTTTACTGGGATGGACGAAAAGGTTTGAGATGTACCGTTGGGATATAGTCCATGTAAGGTGGTCTAGTATTTTAGGAAAATAGGACGGTAGCATTCGAAACGGCATTTTGGTGGTTACTTCACAACGAATTGCTTTTTTGCCTCGGGAAATGGAAAAGGGCTTTTCCGCATGCAAAAAGGAAAACTTCCTCCTGCAACATTGTTCTCCATACCAATGTCCACACATGCATAATATGGGCACAACATCACAAACTATGCCGTGATTCAGACATAACATCGGTCATATGGACCAAAGCCATGAAACCTCGAACATGATAGGTCATTTTGTGAAGGTTTTTGAAACATGATCAATATACCAAGTCCGTATTTTTCCTTTCAACTATGTAACATAATATGACACCACGAAGGATTTTCATTGTTCGGATTTTTTTTGAATTTATTATGCCCGTTTTGAATTATTTGAATTTCTAACTATGGTCGAACCGGTGTGCATGAAGATATGGACGTGCATTGTTAGAACTTGCATTGATCTCTGAAGAAACCACATATTGCGAGTCTAAAAATGATTTTTTCAAAAATCACGGCGGTAGATCATGTACTGTAGTACAAACCGACCCACTTCCTACCGATTCTACAGACATTTGTCCTTTTACCGTGGATGGACGAAAAGGTTTGAGATGTACCGGGATATAGTCCATGTAAGGTGGTCTAGTATTTTAGGAAAATAGGACGGTAGCATTCAAAGCGGCATTTTGGTGGTTACTTCACAAAACGACCCGTTTTTTGCGCTCGGGAAATGGAAAAGGGCTTTTCCGTGCGACAAAAAGGAAAACTTCCTCCTGCAACATTGTTCTCCATACCAATGTCCACACACATGCATAATATGGGCACAACATCACAAACTATGCCGTGATTCAGCACATAACATCGGTCATATGGACCGAAAGCCATGAAACCTCGAACATGATAGGTCATTTTGTGAAGGTTTTTTCGAAACATGATCAATATACCAAGTCTGGTATTTTTCCTTTCAACTATGTAACATAATATGACACCACGCGAAGGATTTTCATTGTTCGGATTTTTTTTGAATTTATTATGCCCGTTTTGAATTATTTGAATTTCTAACTATGGTCGAACCGGTGTGCATGAAGATAGGGGACGGGCATTGTTAGAACTTGCATTGGATCTCTGAAGAAACCACATATTGCGAGTCTAAAAATGATTTTTTCAAAAAATCACGGTAGATCATGTACAGAGTACAAACCGGACCCACTTCCTGCGATTCGGAGACATTTGTCCTTTTACCGGGGATGGACGAAAAGGTTTGAGATGTACGGTTGGGATATAGTCCATGTAAGGTGGTCTAGTATTTTAGGAAAATAGGACGGTAGCATTACGAAACGGCATTTTGGTGGTTACTTCACAAACGACCCGTTTTTGCGCCGGGAAATGGAAAAGGGCTTTTCGTATGCGACAAAAGGAAAACTTCCTCCTGCAACATTGTTCTCCATACCAATGTCCACACACATGCATAATATGGGCACAACATCACAAACTATGCCGTGATTCAGCACATAACATCGGTCATTTGGACCGAAAGCCATGAAACCTCGAACATGATAGGTCATTTTGTGAAGGTTTTTTCGAAACATGATCATTGTTCGGCACACATTTAGTCCCGGATGTAGTCACAAACCAGGACTAAAAATATTTTCCGCCATTTCCCACCTCTTCCCGCCAAGTTTTCCCGCCCTTTCCTTTCTACTAGAGCTTTTAGTCCCGGATGTAGTCACTAACCGGGACTAAAGATATTTCCCGCCATTTCCCAAAGCTTCATGCCAAGTTTTCCCGCCCTTTCCCTCTATATTTAGGGTGATCGTGTCATGGCTATCCACACATCCACACCTTCCTCTCTTAGAACAATGGACAACGCCTCTGGGCCATTCGACCCTCGAGGAGAAGCGTGGCGCCCAACTACCCTTGTCCACTGGGTACCGCCGCCGGATTTGGATCTTGGCTGGAGGGTTCTGTCCCTCCTGTCCCTCAAGGTTCCGCACGCCAAAGCGCCATCACAAACCACTTCTACCACGAGCTCACGGGGCAGCGGATGGATCCCGGTGGGATCCCGACAACTATGACACTGGAATGCCTTCTTCGCTAATAGGCGGAAGGGAGCTCGCCAGTACGAGGGTGATGGCCCGCCACGGTGAACAACAACGAAGTCGGCCGTCGTCGTGGTGGGAGAACCGTACTATCATCCAGTGATGCGCTACATCGCCGGAGACCATCCTCGCCACGGTGCCCATTTAGTCCACCCGCCAGGCCCCACACTGTCCCGGTAGAGGCATCGTCTTCGAGACCCCTCTCCCACCCGCCGTGAATCCAAGGCTGGAATGGCCCGGTATATGCCATGGATGGGCCGAGGATCCCGAGTGGCGGTGGCGATGGCGATGATGATGACGCGACGATGAAGACCACAAGCTGCGTCTATAGGACTAGGCATGATTATGACTAAAGGCGGCTTTAGGCACGAGTGTTAGCTAGTCTGATTTGTCGGTTTTAATATTAATAAATGTCTTAAGTGTTACCTAATAAATAGAGGAAATGCCTATATAAAGAGAGGGTTCATATTTAGTCCCGATTTGTACGGTTGGGATATAGTCCATGTAAGGTGGTCTAGTATTTTAGGAAAATAGGGCGGTAGCATTACGAAACGGCATTTTGGTGGTTACTTCACAAGCGACCCGTTTTTGCGCTCGGAAAATGGAAAAGGATTTTCCGATGCGACAAAAGGAAAACTTCCTCTGCAACATTGTTCTACATACCAATGTCCACACACATGATCATTGTTCACACATTTAGTCCCGGATGTAGTCACAAACGGGACTAAAGGGATGCGGCAGTGGGCAGACAACACTAATAATAGGGGTGAGTGTCGACATTATGTCGTGGCTTGTACCTTGTCCCGGATGGTGTCACCAACCGGGACTAAAGATGAACCTTTAGTTCCGGTTGGAGACACCAACCGGACAAAACACGAGTCAACACTAATAATAGGGGTGAGTGTCGACATTATGTCGTGAGTGTCGACACTATGCCGAGCTGCTTGTACTATAAATATGCATCCTTGTGAGTCAGTCCTCCAGCCAGTTTGAGGCATCTCCAAGATGGTTTTAGAGCAGGACACCACTACGACCAGTGGAGATGCTTGAGGATGCCGGAGCCAGTCCTCCGGCATCTCAGAAACTGGTCATAGAGGCACTCCTAATATGTGAAATTAGTTAGCTCCGAGGCGTATTGATCTAGTTAGTGAAGTTACAAGCTGCAAGATGGTTTTCGAGGCGAGGACACCACTGCGACCAGTTTGAGGAGATGCCAAGCGGAGCCTCCTCGGCATCTCCGAGAAACTGGTCATAGAGGCACTCCCTAATATGTGAAATTAGTTAGCTCTGAGGCGTATTGATCTAGTTAGTGAAGTTACAAGCTGCAAGATGGTTTTCTAGAGCAGGGACACCACTGCGGCCAGTTTCAGGGAGATGCCGACGGAGCCAGTCCTCGGCATCTCCGAAACTGGTCATAGAGGCACTCTAATATGTGAAATTAGTTAGCTCGAGGCGATTGATCTAGTTAGTGAAGTTACAGGCTGCAAGATGGTTTTCGAGAGCAGGACACCACTGCGGCCAGTTTGAGGAGATGCCGTGAGCCTGTCCTCCGCATCTCCGAAACTGGTCATAGAGGCACTCCGGTCCAGCCACAAAATGGGACTAACACTCAAGACATTTATTAATATTAAAAGCGAGACTACAAAACCGGGACTAAAGGCCACAAACCGCGAAAGATATCCTTGGTCAAGCCACAAACCGCGAAGACATGAACTAGAGTTACATAATATGAGCATGAACTTCTTGGCATATGTCATTCCTTATGACCGCTTGAGACGTAACCATGGAGCATCTTCTTTACTTAACGGAATGCTTGGGTCAGTTTTCCTTTGTGAAGGCGGAATTTCATCAAACTTATTATAATCTTCGACATGTACATCTTGCCCTCGATTCCCACGATGTTTCTTTTCCCTGAAAGAACTATGTGACGCTTTGGATCATCATATGATGTATTCGTTTGCATATTTTTTCTTTTTTCGATCCGGAGGACATGTCCTTCACATACAAAACTGAGACACATCATTGGCTAGGACAAATGGTTCATCTCTATAACCAAGATTGTTGAGATCCTTTGTTGTCATTCGCATAACCGGTCTATCTTTACCCTTCCCCATTCGGGTTGACCCATTTGCGTGAAACAAAGGGACCTTAAAAGAGACTCCATAGTCTAGTTCCCATATCTCCTCTATGTAACCATAATATGTGTCCTTTTGTCCATTCTCGTCTATTGCATCAAAGCGGACACCACTATTTTGGTTGGTGCTCTTTTTATCTTGGGCGATCGTGTAGAATGTATTCCCATTTATTTCGTACCCTTGGAAATTCAATACAGTAGAAGATGGTGACGCGGCCAACAAGTATAGATGATCTCCAACAGTGGTGTCATTCAAGAGATGTGTCCGCATCCAACCACCGACAGACTTCATGTGTTCATCTGTAATCCATGATTCATGCTTCGCCGGGTTTGGTGAGCGTACAATATTCTTGTGTTCCTCCATATACGGAGCTGCCAAGGTGGAATTATGTAGAACTGTGTAGTGTGCTTTAGTGAAAGAATCCCCGTCCCTACATATCAGTGCTTTCTTTCCCAGCGTGCCTTTTCCACTTAGTCTTCCCTCATGCATGAGTCGAAACACCAATCGGCTTAAGGTCGGGAATAAAGTCAACACAAAACTCAATGACCTCCTCTGTTCCATATCCCTTGGAGATGCTTCCTTCAGTCTAGCACGGTTATGAACATATTTCTTTAAGACTCCATGAACCTCTCAAAGGGGAACATATTGTGCGAAATACGGACCGAGAATGGCAATCTCTTCCACTAGATGAACCAGAGATGCGTCATAATATTGAAGAAGGATGGTGGGAACACCAATTCAAAACTAACAAGACATTGTACCACATCCTTCGTAACCTTGGCGTAATATCCGGATTGATTACCTTCGAGATATTGCATTGAGGAATGCACAGACTTCACAATGGGTACTCGAACATTTTCGGTAGAAGCCCCTCAATGCAATCGGAAGCAACTGCGTCATAATCACGTGTGATCATGAGACTTCAGGTTTTGGAACTTTTCTCGCCATATTTATTATCCCTTTATATTAGATGAGAAGCCCGGCACCTTGATCTGTAAAGGACTTCAAAAAGATTTCCTTCTACCTTTGGTAAGAGCATAGCGCACGACTTAAGTGACGCCCTTTATCCGTCTTGTTATCTATATGCATGTTCTTTGGGTCTTTCATAATTTGTTGGTCCTCCCATGCTTCAGGTGTATCTTTTGTCTTCCCATACACGCCTAGGAATCCTAGCAGGTTCACGCAGAGATTATTCGCGTGCATCACGTCGATTGAAGAGCGGACACGCAGGACTTTCCAATATGGCAGCTCCCAAAATATAGATTTCTTCTTCCACATGGGTGCGTGTCCTGTAGCGGCGTCGTTCGAAACGATTGACCGGGACCCTTTCAAAGATTACTTCTATGTCCTTGACCATACCAAATACATCATCACCGGTGGGAGTTCAGGCTTCTTGGTGATCTGCCTCACCTTTGAAATGCTTGCCTTTCTTTCTTCTGGGATGATTGGTCGGAAGAAATCGTCGATTCGCTAGGTACACAACCTTCTTGCATTTATGCAAATATGTACCTTCGGTCTTATCTAAACAGTGGGTGCATGCCTTATATCCTTTGTTTGTGTCACGAAAGGTTACTAAGAGCAGGCCAATCATTGATGGTTACGAATAACAACCCTCGTAGATTAAATGGCTCTGTTTGTTCTCATCCCACGCACGTACACCTGGTTTGCCCCACAACCGTAAGAGTTATTCAACTAATGGCCTAAGGTACACATCAATGTCGTTGCCGGTTGCTTGGGCCTTGGATGAGCACCGGCATCATAATGAACTTACGCTTCATGCACAACCAAGGAGGCAGGTTGTAGATACATAGAGTCACGGGCCAGGTGTTGTGATGCAGCTCTGCTCCCCAAAAGGATTCATGCCATCCGTATTAGACCAAACCATAAGTTCCTTGCGTCACACCGCAAAGTCCGGGAAGTCTCTCGATTTTTCTCCACTGTGACCCATCGCCAGGTGTCTCAACTCCCGTCTTTCTTACGGTCTTCTTTGTGCCATCGCAACAACTGGCATGCTCTTTGTTTACGAACATGCGTTTCAACCTTGGTATTATAGGAGCATACCACATAACCTTAGCAGGAACCCTCTTCGGAGGGGCTCTCCTCAACATCACCAGGTCATCTCGTCGATCTTATACCAACGCGTTGCATACCGGGCATTTATCTAAATTCTCATACTCCTTACAGCGGTAGAGGATGCGATCATTAATGCATGCATGTATCTTTTGCACATCTAATCCCGGAGGACGAGAGTCTTCTTTGCTTCGTAGGTACTATCGGGAAGTTCGTTATGTTTTGGAAACTTGGCTTCATTATTTTCAGCATCTTTTCAAATGAGGAGTCGGTTAGACCACACCGCCTTCCATCGCAACAATTCCAAAGGTCGCAAGCTTTGTGCTGCCATCTTCACAATTTGGGTACAACAATTTCTTGTGATCTTCTAACATGCCCTCTAACTTCAACTTCTCATTTTCTGTTTCAGTCTCGCTTTGCATCGAAATGACCCTACCAAGTTCATCACCGGCTCATCGATGCCCGTTCTTCACCTTTTCCTCTCCATTGTCTTCCATTGCGGTATCAGTATTCAGGAAACATATGATGATAGTTGTTATCATCATCTTCTTCTTCACCATCTTCCATCATAACCCCTCT
Organism: Avena longiglumis; assembly: GCA_030063025.1. Classification (NCBI taxonomy): domain Eukaryota; kingdom Viridiplantae; phylum Streptophyta; class Magnoliopsida; order Poales; family Poaceae; genus Avena; species Avena longiglumis. The sequence goes on along the minus strand of CP125974.1, from coordinate 497,016,928 downwards.
TTCCCGTGCTTGGTCCAGCAATTATAGTTGGGCATGAAACCTTTCATAATCGGTGGCCGCGAATGATTTTCGAGGAAGAGTACTCCTTGTTGTTCCGACATTGAACACATGGACAACGATAAATCCATTCTCTTTGTTTGCCGTATACATCGATAAATTTATCCACGCCTTTGATATACCGGCTACCCGCGTCACCGTACATCCATTCCCGACCGCTCATCGCATCATATAAGTAAGTTTATCAAAAACAGGACATCATAAATAGTGAAATAACCAATTCACACCGACATGAATTGTATCAATGACCTAGAAAAGATAAGATTGCTAACCTCGATCGAGGGAAATAAGCTCAAGCGTCTCGGACACCTTCTATATTTTTGTTCTATGAGAAATTCAACGGGATTTTTCACTCAAACATTTCAACAAACACCTTCAATGCATGCATGAGAAAAAACTAGCACACCCTCACAGCTTACACCATTCGAAAAACAGTGGAGGCGGAGGAGGGGCTGGCGTTACATTTATAGAGGCGGGGTCTTTAGTCGGTTGGAGCCGAACCGGACTAAAGGTGCGTTGTGCCACGTGGCTGTGGCAAACCTTTAGTCCGGTTGGTGGCTCCAACCGGACGCATGCCCCTTACCAACTGGGACCCATGCCCCGGCCCGTGCCGCTCCAACGGGACGTGCGGCATAGTCCTGTTCTTGGCTAACCGGGACTAATGCTCCCAGGGGTGGCGAACGGATGGCCCTTTTTCCTCTAGTGATTGTATCAATGCTCTCAAGATTATTTTCCTAAACGTCTCTCTGCGTGCTATCCTAACACATCTCGTATCGACTCCAGCCGAGGCCACGACAAGGCACACCACACCAACGATCAGACCCTCTTGATTTGCTTTCCAATTTTGTTTATATGAAATTTGAATTAAACTAATGTGGCCCTCACAAATGCGAGGGCATCATTTCTGTGTGAAACATTTCTTTCCATAATATGTGGATATATTTTCTCGTATTTAACACATATATTCTTCATCACATAATACATAATGCTTTGATGTGGACATATCCTCAAGTTATAACTCGACATGTATTTAGTATATGATTACATTTATTACTAAGAATGACAATAAAATATTTTCTTGAAACACGTAATGATATTGGTACTTAGTTTGTCTATTTTTGTAGTTAGATGTGACGTTTTTACGACACTAACATAACTATGCAACAATATGGACACAGGTTAGATCAATTATCGTATGCTCGCTAATAGAGACCAGAAACTCTTTTCTCCCTACCGTTTGGTGCATGATTATTGAGTAATCCATATTTTTATACAATCAGACCATCTTGTATGAATAAACATGCACGCACTCTAGTTGACTCACCCTCCTCATTGTAATTTAGTTGCTAGAATTATCTATGATCTATTTTTTTGTTTACAAAATGTCTGGAATTCCTCATTTTTATCTCATGAAAACGAAGAGAATCGAATCCAAGGCAAAGGCGAGAAAAATAAATGATTTCTTCCTTTCCGGAGTAATTGCAAGTTTTTTAATTGCCTTCTCCTTGTGTTGATTCTTCATGTATCAAACAAGTATATTTTTCTTCTTAATTCATCAATGATTACTATTATGTTTTTTTATTTATCCAGGTTTGTTTCTTCGATTTAGTTTTGTTTTTCTTAGGCTGACGTGAGCTAGTGGAAATTTTTCTTGTGATTGTGTCAAATAGAATTTCTTGACTTGTTCAATTAAGTTCAACTTCAAAGTTATAGAATTTTTGAAAAAGTAAAACTCTTCCACTTAAGGGCGGTTATTTTAGGATAGTTGAGTAGTCTTGATTAGGATTTTATTATCTATTACTCGAAGTAAATCAAGGATTTTCATCCCGGGTAAAAAGGACAAATGTCTGCCGAATCGGTAGGAAGTGGGTCCGGTTTGTACTACAGGTACATGATCTACCGCCCGTGATTTTTTGAAAAAATCATTTTTAGACTCGCAATATGTGGTTTCTTCAGGGATCCAATGCAAGTTCTAACAATGCCCGTCCCCTATCTTCATGCACACCGGTTCGACCATAGTTAGAAATTCAGATAATTCAAAACGGGCATAATAAATTCAAAAAAAATCCGAACAATGAAAATCCTTCGCGTGGTGTCATATTATGTTACATAGTTGAAAGGAAAAATACCAGACTTGGTATATTGATCATGTTTCGAAAAAACCTTCACAAAATGACCTATCATGTTCGAGGTTTCATGGCTTTCGGTCCAAATGACCGATGTTATGTGCTGAATCACGGCATAGTTTGTGATGTTGTGCCCATATTATGCATGTGTGTGGACATTGGTATGGAGAACAATGTTGCAGGAGGAAGTTTTCCTTTTTCGCACGGAAAAGCCCTTTTCCATTTTCCGAGCAAAAAAAGGGTCGTTTTTGAAGTAACCACCAAAATGCCGTTTGAATGCTACCGTCCTATTTTCCTAAAATACTAGACCACCTTACATGGACTATATCCCAACCGGTACATCTCAAACCTTTTCGTCCATCCGGGTAAAAGGACAAATGTCTGCCGAATCGGGGAAGTGGGTCCGGTTTGTACTACAGTACATGATCTACCGCGTGATTTTTGAAAAAATTTTTTAGACTCGCAATATGTGGTTTCTTCAGAGATCCAATGCAAGTTCTAACAATGCCCGTCCCCTATCTTCATGCACAGGTTCGACCATAGTTAGAAATTCAGATAATTCAAAACGGGCATAATAAATTCAAAAAATCCGAAAAATGAAAATCCTTGGCGTGGTGTCATATTATGTTACATAGTTGAAAGGAAAAATACCAGACTTGGTATATTGATCATGTTTCAAAAAACTTCACAAAATGACCTATCATGTTCGAGGTTTCATGGCTTTCGGTCCAAATGACCGATGTTATGTCTTTGAATCACGGTATAGTTTGTGATGTTGTGCCCATATTATACATGTGTGTGGACATTGGTATGGAGAACAATGTTGCAGGAGGAAGTTTTCCTTTTGTGCACGGAAAAGCCCTTTTCCATTTTCCGAGCCAAAAAGCGGGTCGTTTTGTGAAGTAACCACCAAAATGCCGTTTCAGAATGCTACGTCCTATTTTCCTAAAATACTAGACCACCTTACATGGACTATATCCCAACCGGTACATCTCAAACCTTTTCGTCCATCCCGGGTAAAAAGGACAAATGTCTGCCGAATCGGTAGGAAGTGGGTCCGATTTGTACTACAGGTACATGATCTACCGCCCGTGATTTTTTGAAAAAATAATTTTTAGACTCGCAATATGTGGTTTCTTCAGAGATCCAATGCAAGTTCTAACAATGCCTGTCCCCTATCTTCATGCACACCGGTTCGACCATAGTTAGAAATTCAGATAATTCAAAACGGGCATAATAAATTCAAAAAAAATCCGAACAATGAAAATCCTTCGTGTGGTGTCATATTATGTTACATAGTTGAAAGGACAAATACCAGACTTGGTATATTGATCATGTTTCGAAAAAACCTTCACAAAATGACCTATCATGTTCGAGGTTTCATGGTCGTCCCCTATCACTTCTTATGTTTAAAGTTTTTCTAAATTCCAAATTGATATTAAAAAAATATAAGTTAATTCATTTTTAATTGTAAATGGTTACATTAATTATTTTTTAAAACAGAAAATGTTTTTGAATTATTTATTTAAATCCAAACACTTTTTATGTTTAAAATTTTTCTAAATTCCAAATTAATATTCAAAAATATAAGTTAATTCATTTTAAAAGGTTACATTAATTATTTTTTAAAAATAGAATATGTTTTTGAATTATTTATTCAAATCCATACACTTCTTATGTTTAAAGTTTTCTAAATTCCAAATTGATATTAAAAAATATAAGTTAATTCATTTTAATTGTAAATGGTTCATATTTTAAATGGTTACATTAATTATTTTTAAAATGTAGAAAATGGTTTTGAATTATTTATTCAAATCCAAACACTTTTATGTTTAAAGTTTTCTAAATTCCAAATTAATTATCATTTAAAAACAATACAAATTTAAACCCCAAAATAAAAATAAAGCGGAACAGGAGAAAATACCTGAATTTTTTTGAAAGCGGGGAATATGTCCTGTTGGAGCCACCAATCGGTACTAAAGACCTCGCTAGCCAACCCTTGGTCTGAAAATATTGGACTATACGTCGGTTGGTGGCTCCAACGGGACGTATATTTAGTCCCGGTTGGAGCCACCAGGGACTAAAGGCCCTTGGTTATAACGCCTCTTCTTCTTCTTCTTCTTCCCTTCCCCATCACTTCTCGCTTCAAGCCCGCCACAGTCCCCTGGCCCGGCTGCAAGAAGCTCGCCCCCCGCCGTCACGCTGCGCCGCCTCACCGTCATGCCGTGCGTCGGTCGCCCGCCGTCAAGCTTCAGCGCCCCGCCGTCAGGCTGCCCAACGACGTTCGTCGCCTCAACCTCCAACGACCGTCGCCGCGCGTCGTCACCGGCCGCCAGAAGGTACGGCCTGCCTCCGTCCTCCCCCTCTCCATCATGCCTCTGTCCTCCCCCTCCTCCTCCTCCACGGGTGCAGCAGTGTGCGGCAATGGCGCGAGATGTCTTGGCGGCGGCAATGGCCTTGAGATGTCGACAATGGCGTCGGTGATGCGGTCTTGAGATGTCTTGCGGCTGCTCCACGGCGAGCCCAACGTGGCATCTAGGTGGCATCCGCGTGGCCCTGGTCCCACCAGTCAGCCTCTAGGGCTAGCTCCTTCTCTGGTGACAGATGACCCTTTTTCCCCTTTTGCGTGGGCTGCGAGGTGGCTCCGGGCCCTGTCACGCCACTATGGCTAGTTCTTACTATGGTGCAAAAGGTTTAAACATTTGATTTAATAATTTCAGAATTTGAATAAAACTTGTAAATTCAATAACTTTTAATCTGTAATTCAGAAAAATACAAATAATATACCAAAATGTTCAGAAAAATGAGAACTATCTATCTATGCCATAATCATGCATTGTTCAACAACTTAAATGACAAGTTTAATTAGAACACCCTAGTAACCCTAACAGGTGATTCCGGAGTTCCTTGAGTTAGGGTTTGCGCCCCTCGGAACCCCGATTAACTTGTCGAGCATGCTTTAGGGTTACATTCCAATGCACATTAACTTGTCGTATCATCATCATTGCTTGAGCATTGCATCGATGCCATGTGTTGATTGTTTCCCTTTCTTTCTGGTGATTTGGTTCTTCTCGGTATGTTTAGGGTTTCTCTTCATTTTTATTATTGTGTATGTATATATTAGGGTTTCTCCTTAACTTTCTCCTTTAGCCGCTTTGACTTATTCGTTTTTCCACCTATGCAGAAAATATGGACCCACACGTCAGAGACGAAGAAAAGGAAGAGTTGATCCAAGGTGTGATCCGTGGGGAAGATAATTTAGACGTATCAACGTTTCTGAACAACTCCGGTGAGGGTGATCCTCTTTTTACCGGAGTAGACAACTTGTTTGAGGTTGAAGGTGTTGCCTTCATGAGGGAGAAGGCGATGCCTTGTGTAATCGAGAAGACGACCGCTACGGCAAGGTGCATGTAATATAAATCAATTCATTAATTAATCTTCGCTATCTATATAGAAATAGTAACGACGATCTTTCTTCTTTTAGCCCTCGGATCGAAGGAATCTCTTGAAAGAGCGACGAGGCCCAACCAAAAAGTTGCAAGACCATGAGAGGTTCAGGATCGAAGATGTCGCTGTAGACGGCAGACCGACAGCTCCCGAAGTTGTTGCAACCAAATTTGTGGCACAATGCGGAGTAATCGTTAGGGACTTAATCCCGATCACCATTAAAAATTGGAATAGGCCTGCTAATGCGGATGAAGAGGGAACATGTTTATTTGTCCCTAACCACGCCAAAGATTTACTGTGGAAGAGGCTCATGGTTAATTTCAAACTACCGAAGATAGAGCTGGATCCAAATGCGGAGGATCCAGTTGAGGACGCCTTACAACATGGGAGAGCCATGGAGGCTAAGGTCAGGGAGTGGGCTTTGAAGAAGATGGCCCAGTGTCGTAAGCGATCGCCGAAACGTAAGAGAGCTTATGACCGCTACTGTGCGTCGTAAGCGATCGCCGAAACGTAAACAAGAGCCTCTTCCAAAAGTACCAACGGTTCCTCCCAAGAGAGCTTATGGTATCTTGAAGAGGAGATCTGGCGATCGAGATGAAACGACAGTTTTTTTTGCTAAGATGAGGCGGCGAAAGAGCGAGTTCCCAAAGACCAAAGAAGAAAAAGCCAAAGTGTTGAAAATGCTAAAGACTCTTCATCAACCCGAGCCAAAGCTGTCATCGGACTATGAGCGTTCTATTCTCAAGTCACATAAAGACAAAAAGCCTCAAGAGCGATCGATGCAAGCGGAAATCTGTTGCCCACTCGAAGAACAAGCAAAAGCAGACTTGCGCCTCTCAAGGTGATTTCTCAAACCAATGTGGGTCGAGCAAATATGGGGTAAGAGCAAGATGATCCAGAGGTAGTTGCACAATACGGAGAAGCCGCTGCTCAAGGTATGAGTATTGCTCAAGACTTATCCCGCTTAGAGTTCTTCCCGAGTGAAGTAGCATACCAATACCAAGACGGAAAACCTCTCACAAACTGAGGAGGTAAACAATCTTCCAACAAAATGCGAAGATTGCATAAGGTACATGCATGCCACAAGGGCCGGGCTAATCGGATAGTGCCGAGGGTTACAAAAAGCATCATGGGAAAGATAAGGATGACATGATATCCATTGAATTTGATGAACTATTTCAATTATTCAATCAAGACGCCTTGGACAAATCGATCATGAGTGCCTATTGTGCGTAAGTACTAATTACGTAATTAATTTAGTCTCCATCTATAATATTTTGTTTATTGCATGTATATAATCATACTTTAATATGCGAATGAAGATTCTCGAATGCGAGAGGACAAATCTATGACATTGGCTTCATTGACCCATATTGGGTTCATGAAGCTAATCTCAAAATAAGCCCCGGGATACGGAGGATAATATAGTACACGCGTTAAGGTTTCAAGAAACCAAAAGGGAAATACTATTTCCTTACAACTTATGTGAGTGTTATTGTCTTGTATATACTTTCTATTTCGCTTACTCGATGTTAAGTATATAATTGATTAGTTACGCATTCGCAGTACCACTATATTCTGTAATCATTCAACTTGACAAAGGGCGTGTACTAGTCATGGACTCAAACATAAACCCCTTGAGACATGGAAGGACATGCATACTTCTCCAGCGGTAATTCTAATCATTACGACACTATATCGCAACGCTCGTGTGAATTTTATGATATCAAGTACTTAATAACTTATTTTATTCGCTTTCTCGGCAGCGCTTGGAAGCGGTTCACCAAGAAGGCTAGGGTGTTTGGAAAGAGGAGCTTACATTTCAACCACTAGATGTAAGCACCACTAGCTATATCTGCGCATCTCTTTGATTCTAGTTTTGATACGTTATTATCATGCTTGATTATTATTTTGATTGAACTCTGTTGTCGTAAAGTGCCCGACGCAGGACCGGTAACAATCTATGTGGATACTATGTATGCGAGTTCATCCGGCAGACGCGATGAAAAGGGCAGAAATTTAGAGCAACTCCACGACGTAAACAATTTCTATAGTTTTTAATTACAATCAAATTGTGTTTAGTTTCATATTCATATAGGTGACTCCTTTTAAATCGATCGAACGTCTACGGACGGTCTTACGCCAAAGGATCGCACGAGCAATACAGGAGGAATTGGCGGATTCTTGGATCTGAAGTCCTAAACACACAAGGGAATACTACTCGGTGTATAGACAATAGGAATTGTAAAAATAGCAACTTTCAAGAAATTGGCGGTAGCATCGAATAGCAACTTTTGTATGTAGTGCATGAACTCGATCCGTATTGAATGTAAAATGTTGTCATGATGATCTTGTGTAATATAAGGTTCCTTCATTGATAAGTGCAAAACACTAAATAAACAATAAAACAACCTAAATGAATTCTCCGCGGCACAAAAGTGGCGAAAATCTCGCAGCAACAAAATGTGCCAAAATGAATTCTTCGTGGCAGAAATGGGTCAAATCTGTCACAAGAAGCGGTTATTAGTCCCAGTGTTACGAACCGACTAATGCTCCACACCTCTCGATGCCGCCACGTGTGCCCCATTTGTCCCGGTTGGTGGGGCAACCGGGACTAATGGTTAGAGCTTTAGTCCCGATTGCCCCGTCCCGGTTGGGCAACCGGGACTAATGGCCCTTACCAACCGGGACGCATGGGCCCTTTTCTACCAGTGACAGCCTAGAAAAGATCTGTATATTATTTCTGTGCGTACATGAGAGGACCGCAGCCCGGAACTGAGTATCTATGATCCCGACCTGGTAGACACTGTGAATTAACCGTGTGAACTATCATATAGACCGGGCATAGACACCGTGTCAGCTGGCACATCCAACCAGACATGTACTTAAATTATATGTGTGTTGGGGAGGTGACCCCGGATAGGGTCAAGACAGGGAAAGATAAAAGGAGTTTCCCCTGTGATCTGCCGAGTTACTGTTTATATCGGACGAGTCCTGTAAAAGTCGGCCGAGATAAGCACGGTCATGATACCTACGAAGGGAGCGATTCCTGATTCGGCCGACATAAGAGTTAAGTCGGCCGAATATGAATGTACAACCTGAATGCAGGTAAAGATCGAGCCGAGTAATCCAAGACGAGGCCGAGTAACACAAAGCTTGCGGGAGAAGGAGGAGCCTAAGGTTAAACCCTAGCTGCTATAGGAGGAATCTAGTCAGAGCCAAGCGCTAAGGACAAAGTGCAGAGATGCAGAGGGTCGGACAGGCGTCACAGAGGTGACAGTGAGGAAGCCCGAGGCGTACATGTGAGGCCCTCTGAAACCTTGCCGCCGATAGAAGGGAGACACGGAAAGAAGCTCGCCGAGTTACCACTTTGGGACAAGCATGTGCTTGTCTTCTTCCTGCAAACAGCTCGAGGAGCACTTGTAGTCCAGAGAGGAGAAATAAAGATTTGCATATTAGTCATTTGAGTGTAGAAGTAACTGCATCTTCCCTCCCCGGATCCCTCTAGCATCCATTGGCCCCAAACATTAGTCTACCCATGGCATCTGCCGTGCCACCACCACGACAGTTGGCGCCAGCCAGTGGGGCTAGCTGGTGTCAAGATCCGGACGGGAAACTTCATCCTCACCGGCGAGCGTGTTGTCTCTGGCTTAGTCCAGAGATTTAATCTCTGTGACTACGTTAGTGATAACGCAGACAGCTTCAGGAGAAAAGCTCCTCCGCGCAAGGACGTCTTCATCAACTTGGGCACGCACCAGATCTACGTCGGCGTTGACACCTCCTGTGTTTACCCTCACCGAGTTATTGTTGCAGGAGAGCCCCCCCCCTCAGCGCTGCAAACGGTCCGCATGGAGAATGCCCCTCCAGCAGCGTCGAGGTGATGGTCGCAGCCGGGGTACAAGCAGCAGCAGGAGGCGCTGGATCAAGCAAGGACCCGACGACGGGAGGACAGGTGACCACGAAGCACGTAGCTCCGCAGCCCACCGAGGTTGATCCATCTGCGGCCAAACAAGACGAGGTATAGGAGACAACCCCAAATGCAACAAGGGTAAGATGGCCACCCCTAGAAAGACCAGAGAATATTCTCCAGGCAACTATAGATAATCTGACCACGCCTGTAGCGCCGATACTAGATCCGGCTAATGCTCAGGCTAAATTAGAAGAGACTAGGCAGAAAGTGCTGGTAGAAGCAAAAAAGGTGTCGGCTTTGCGGGAGTCCCTAAACAGGACCTTGCGAGAATATGCCAAGGCAAATAAATTAGATGTTGCCCCCGAGTGGGTAGATGAGTTAAGATTGAGAGGAAAAAACCTCATGAATGATATCAACAAAGAGCATGAGACTCATAAGGCAGATTCAGTTGATTTAGGCTTGCCGAGGTATAGCACCCCGGCAAAAAACCTAAGGGCGGCGAATGCCGCTGCATTGGAATTGGAAGGATTAACCGGTGAAGCCCGACAGAAACAACAAGAAAGAGTGAATGAGCTGGTACGCATTGCGAACCAGCAGAATGAAGAAATGCTTAGGGATGACCCGGCAAGCCCAGGAGCCTCGCGCATGGTTCATTCGGCTGGAGCAGCGCCCTCCCTATCAGTGGCAGCAGCATCCTCACCCGGAAACAATGTGCAAAAAGATAGAGCAGTAATTTCAGGAAAAAGAAATAAGCATATTGTTCCGTATGATCCGGCAGTAGCCGGAAAATCCAATGAGAACAGATGCAATGGGAGCCGAGGTAACAGTGGCGAAAGAAACCACGGCCGTGCCAACAAAGGCAATGGAAGCCGAGGTGATGGAGACCTCGGAAGAGGAAATCATGAGAACAATGACCCGGCGAAAGGGAGGAGAGACCTACCGCCCAATCCTCAGCCGAGGCATGAACCTCGGCAAGAACGAGAAGTGAGACCGGCTCACCATAATCAGGCAAATGAGAGGTACAATGATGGTTACTCAGATATAGAGTATGCAGGGCATGGTGGAAATAACCATTATGGAATACAGGAAAGAATCAATTACAGGAACTTGCCGTCAAATGATGCAAGATCAAAACTGGACAGGTTGTACCGGTCCGAGTTATTAGAGGAGCAAGGTCCGCATGGTCCGGCATATTTTGGACCTCGAATCATGGGAGAGCCGCCAGTGCCGAACTTTCAGCTGGCTAGGGGCACGAAGACATACAATGGGAGCACCAAACCACAGGATTGGTTGATTGATTATGCTACTGCGATAAAGATAGCTGGTGGGAACTTGCGATGGGCAGTAAGATATGTCCCGCAAATGCTGGAAGGACCAGCCAGAGTATGGCTGAACAATCTGCCAGCGAGAAGTATCAACTGCTGGCTAGATTTTGAAGAGATGTTTGTCAGCAACTTCACCAGTACTTACAAGAGACCAAACAGGCCATAGCAGCTCGCGATGTGCAAGTAGAGGATGAATGAAACAGACAGAGAATTCTTAACTCGGTGGTGTAACCTTAGGAACTCATGCGAGGGAGTTATAGAATCTCAAGCGATAGCTTGGTTCGCTCAAGGATGCAGATATGCCAGTGTCTTATGGCAGAGACTGCAAAGAGATATGCCAACCACTTTGGCAGAGACCATCAAGATAGCAGATTCATATGCATTGGGTGATCCAACGCAACCAGAACTGATGTCGGCGGAGCATCGGGACCATCAAGATCAGTATGCAAGAGATGCGGCTGGATCATCAAGGCGCAACAAGTTCATAGGTAGAAGAAGAGAGGAAAGACCGGATTACATATATGCCTCCAATCAGGTGGCAGCGGTAGTGCAAGATCAGCCGATCCACGGAAACAGTCAGCGGCAGAAGAATGGTCCTCAGCAATGGACACCAAGGAATGAAGGGAAGAGAAAGTGGACACCGGAACAGAAGAAGCAGTGGCAGGAAAGGCCGAAGTACACGTTTGAATCCATGTTGGATCAACCGTGTAAGTTTCACACTCCAAACCCAGCCAAGCCAGCTAATCATACAACTCGGCAATGCGCCTGGATGGAAAATGCAATGGGGAACCCAACGGGCATGCAAGCACCTTCTCATCAGACACATCTGCAGCAGCAGCCGCAGTTGACTGGGGCAAATGCACAACAGTTAATGTTACCCCCTCCTCCCCCGATGTATGATAACTCGGACCGGAGAGATGCAGTGCATCAAGTGATAAATCGGGGTCAGGATGGAAGGACAAACCCCGAAAATAATGGACGCAACGATTACAGGGAACATCATCAATCATATTGCATGTTCACAACAGAACAGCAAGACAGGCAAAGTGTACAACGCCGGCATATGGAAGTGAATGCAGTTATGCCGGCAGTACCAAGATATGTACCTTGGTCAGATCAAGTGGTAACTTGGAGCATAAAGGATCACCCCAAAATAATGCCGAATCCAGGGTCGTACGCACTCATACTAGATCCGACTTTTGTCGGGCCCAACATTAACGTGAAATTTTCAAAAGTACTCATTTACAATTAGAGCAGTATCAATATCATGTACAAAGATACAATGCATAAACTCGGAATATCGCAGAATATGCTGCAATCCACGAGAACCACGTTCCATGGAATTGTCCCGGGACTTTCATGCGAATCCATTGGGAAGGTTCGAGTGGATGTTTTATTCGGCACAAGGGATAACTGCAGAGCGGAAAATTTGGAGTTTGAAGTGGTAGATCTAGAAAGTTGTTATCATGCTTTACTCGGGCGGCCGGCATTGGCCAAATTCATGAGCAGCTGCCACATTACTTACTTGAAAATGAAGTTACCCGAACCACAAGGGGTGATAACAGTAGCAGGAGATTACAGGAAATCAATGGAGTGTGCTTCGGTCGAATCAAACCTGGCCGAATCATTGGTGATCGCAAGAGAGAAAAGAAGGATTCAAGAAGTAGCAGCTCTCGCTCAGTCGGCACAGATGAATATGCCAGCATTAGCCAACCCACATGGAAGTGTTTCTTTCCAATCGACTAAAGAGACAAAAAAGGTCCAGATAGATGAGCAGTTCCTAGAGCGCACCATCATGATTGGCGCTGGCCTGGATGCCAAATAGGAAGGCGAGATCACCAACTTCCTCTGTGAGAATGAGGATATCTTTGCTTGGTCAACTCAAGACCTGCAAGATGTGCCGAGGGAGTTGGCTGAGCACTCTTTGCATGTAAGGCCAGGAGCAAGGCCGGTGAAGCAACCTATCCGCCGCTTTGCCAAAGACAGGAGAAAAATAATAGGGGATGAGATAGCTCAGCTCCTGGCGGCCGGGTTCATCATGGAAGTACTTCATCCCGATTGGCTATCGAATCCGGTGTTGGTAGAAAAGAAAAAAGATAACCCAAATGTAGCCGTCGTATGGCGAATGTGTATTGATTACACGAACCTAAACAAGGCGTGTCCTAAAGATCCTTTTCCTTTACCTAGGATAGACCAAGTCATTGATTTGACCGCTGGTTGTGAGCTGTTGTCATTTATAGATGCGTATTCTGGTTTCCACCAGATACCGTTAAATCCGGCAGATCAAATAAAGACTGCGTTTATTACCCTGTATGGGGCTTATTGCTATCGTACCATGCCATTCGGCCTGCGCAACGCAGGAGCAACATACCAGAGATGCATGCAAAAGTGTCTACATGACCAGATAGGGAAAAATGTGCAAGTATATGTGGATGATGTGGTTATAAAAACCAAAGAAAGTAAAACACTCCTGGATGATATTCGGCATACATTCGCAAACCTGAGAAGATTACGAATGAAACTTAACCCAGAAAAATGTACCTTCGGTGTACCGGCTGGGAAATTACTCGGTTTTCTCGTATCCAGCCGAGGTATAGAGGAAAATCCAACTAAAATACGAGCAGTTGAAAGAATGGAATTGCCGAAGTGTCTAAATGATGTACAAAATTTCATGGGTTGCCTAGCCTCGCTTAGTCGGTTCGTATGTCGGCTTGGGGAAAAGGCATTACCTCTATATCAACTGGTGAAAAAATCTGATAAGTTCATTTGGACACCGCAAGCAGATAACGCATTTCATGAATTAAAAAAGATGTTGGTTACAGCACCAATTCTAACCTCTCCATTATCAAAGGAGCCTATGTTACTTTATGTAGCTGCCACTAACAGAGTGGTAAGCGCGGTGGTTATCGTCGAATGGAATGAAGATGATAAGTCGGTACAAAGGCCGGTATATTACCTAAGCGAGGTATTATCAGCCTCAAAATAGAACTACCCGCACTACCAAAAGATGGCTTATGGAGTATACATGTCGGCAAAAAAACTTAAACATTACTTCGAGTAACATCCGATAAAAGTGATTTGTGAAGCACCCATAGCCGAGATATGGAGCAATAAAGATGCCAGTGGTCGAATAACAAAATGGGCAATCGAGTTATCACCTTATGCCCCGCAATTTGATAGGCGAGATGCAATCAAATCTCAGGCGGTGGCAGATTTCTTTGTGGATTGGGCCGAGGTACAATATGAGCCGCCATTACCAGATCCGAATTATTGGACAATGCACTTTGACGGATCCAAGCTAAGGAATGGCTTGGGGGCAGGAATAGTGTTAACCTCGCCAAAAAGAGATCAGCTGAAATATGTACTGCAAATACATTTCGCCGCGTCAAATAATGTAGCCGAGTACGAAGCACTCGTCCATGGGTTGAAGGTGGCAAAAGAGATTGGCATACGTCGGATCCTATGTTACGGGGATTCGGACTTAGTAGTACAACAAGTATCAGGCAATTGGGACGCGCTAGATGCGAATATGGCCCTATATAGATTTCATGTGCAAAAAATCAGTGGATACTTCGATGGGTGTGAGTTTCATCGTATACCTCAGGCAGAAAATGACGCTGCAGGCACGTTGTCAAAACTCGGATCAACTAGACAATCAATTCCCCCGGGTATCGCCCTAGAACACCTGAGAAAACCATCAATAACACCATCACCAGAGTCCGAGTCCATCTATATCTCGGCATAATCAAGAGAAGATAATAGGCCAATGGAAATTGACAGAGACTATAACCCGGAAGTTCCAAAAGTGAACCCGGCCATCACACCAATGGATATGGAAAAATCCGAGGATGTTATGTCAGCAGAAAATATGGAAATAGATAGTGAAATTATCCCAGAGAAAATCATTCTCACATGGGCACAACCCATATTTTCCTTCCTTAAGGATGCAATTTTTCCGAATAATGAGGTACAGGATCGACAGACAGTAAGAAGAGCAAAGGATTATACAATCATAAACAATGAGCTGTATAAAAGAAGCGTCACAAGCGTGCTGCAAAGATGTGTTGACTCAGCAGAAGGCCAAGAAATCCTCCTAGATATACATTAAGGAGAATGCGGGCATCACGCTTCGTCCAGAGCTTTAGTGGCCAAAGCATTCAGGCATGGATTTTATTGGCCGACGGCGTTGAAAGAGGCCAAAGAATTGGTAGAAAAATGTAATTGTTGCCAAAGATACGCCAGCAAGATACATATGCCATCGTCCGAGTTAAAGACAATACCAATTACCTGGCCATTTTCTGTATGGTGCTTGCATATGGTGGGACCATTCAAGCCAGCCCGGGGCGGAATGACTCACATTTTAGTCATGGTGGATAAGTTCACAAAGTGGATTGAAGTAAAACCAATAAAAAATTGTGATGGACCAACAGAAGTAAAATTCCTCAAAGATATTATCTTGAGATATGTTTATCCGCATAGTGTTATTACAGACAATGGCACAAACTTTGCTGAAGGGGATTTTGCCAGATTCTGCGAAGAAAAACACATAAGACTAGATGTCGCCTCGGTGGCTCACCCAACATCAAATGGCCAGATAGAAAGATCTAATGGACTAGTATTGTCTGGAATAAAACCCCGACTCATCGAACCTCTGCAAAGGTCGGCAGGATGCTGGATCGAGGAACTACCAGCAGTGCTATGGAGCCTCAGAACTACACCAAACAGGTCAACAGGGTATACCCCATTTTTTCTGGTATATGGGGTAGAAGTCGTGCTTCCAGCTGACATAATACATGATTTGCCAAGAGTAACCTAGTATACAACTGCTGAGGTAAATGAGGTAGCTCGGCTAGATGATGTCGATTTACTAGAAGAAGCCAGGGAGTTGGCACTATCAAGGTCAGCTATTTATCAGCAAGACCTACGACGATATCACAGCAAGAAAGTCAATCCAAGAGTGTTCAAAGAAGGATATTTGGTTCTTCGGCTAGTGCAACGCACAGCCGGCATGCACAAACTATCACCCCATGGGAGGGGCCATTCATCGTGAGTAAAGCATTGCACAATGATGCATATTACCTAATCGATGCTCAGTCACCAGGAAAGAACAAGGCAGATAAAGCCGGCGAAGAATCGAAAAGGCCATGGAACATAGCTTTACTTCATCCATTTTACTCGTAGGAGCTATCTATGATCCGTTGTAATATGACGCTTCAAGTCAAAGTATCAACTATGTATTAAACCTCGGCACCTCGAGCAGTGACTCGGGGACTGCCTTATGCTATTTCTTATCTGAGTTATGTATTAAACCTCGGCACCTTTGAGCAGTGACTCGGGGACTGCCTTATGCTATTTCTTATCTGAGTTATGTATTAAACCTCAGCACCTTTGAGCAGTGACTCGGGGACTGCCCTATGCTATTTCTTATCTAAGTTATGTATTAAACCTCGGCGCCCTAAGCAGTGACTCAGGGACTTCCCTATGTTATTTCTTATTTCGAATCATGCATTCAACCCCGACGCCTTGAGCAATGACTCAGGGGTTACCCCGTAAGGTTCTCTGCATTAACCCATGAAATATATTTTGGCAACTAGATTTGCAACTCGGAGACGACCACATGGTCCAAGGTAATTCTTTAAGCACACGCAAGAACTAGATAACCCAAGTGGTAACTCGGAGAATGGTGAGTTTAATGGATTATTTGTTGACAAACACATAAAACTTTCATAGATCAGCAAACAAAGATCTCTAAGAATGATGCAAAAGAGTAACACTCCTAGCCAAACAAAATATGATAATGGGTACAACTTATTGTCTCACTTTTCCAGATATGGGCTTCGGGCTTTATATCTCGGATAGAGGTCAAGAACACAATGGCCAAGCCCTCAAATTTATACAGGCCAGGAAATATAAGCACTGAACTAAGGTCAACCACATGAAAACATACGATCTGAACCTATGAGATTGAAGGTCGCCAAAGCAAAGATATAAAGCTACAAGCTCTGTTTAGACAAACTAATAATGATCACCGTCAACCATGCCTCAGCGGCAACAGACAAAAAGGGTTCGTACCACACAGAAAGTCGGACAATTGTTTCACGCACATCATACACCCGGCATACCAGGGACTGGAAATAATTTAAGAAGTTTTTTGAACCTAAGAGGCAGCGGCAGGATCAGGCACTGGGTGCTCCGAGGTAGACGGCGCCTCGGCCGAAGTTAGTTCACCTTCCATACAAGCAATGGTAACTTCGGGGGAAGTCCACTACAAGAAATGTGTCAAACTATGATGTTTTGGTAGTGACCCTGAATGAAATCGTCATAAATTTATGACGATTCTACACTAGATGGTCGTAAGCTATTTGGGAGGGCCAAATCCTTATTAAACTATGACGATTTCGTGAAAAACGTCATAATTTCTATGGACAAAATCGTCATAATTTCTAGACAGGTTGAGATATTAGAGAAGGTCAATATCAGCCGTAGGATGGAAACATAATGAACGGATGGATGGTGAAGTATGGAAACTTATTGTGTGGATCGATGACCTGGCATCCAGCGCGCGCATAGCGGCAAATATTTGGCGCACGCCAGCCGCGACCCTCTATCCTCTAACCCTAACCCGCCGCCACACCACACCCATCTCCGGTATTTCTCTCCCCTCGCTCTTCTCCTCTGATGGATCCACAACACCACCACCCTCACCGCACCTCGATGGCCACCGGTGGCTGACCTCGATGCCCATAGATCCTCCTCTCCTCTCCTCACCGCACCTCGATGGCCACCGGTGGCTGACCTCGATCACCGATGGCCACCCGTAGATCCTCCTCTCCTCTCCTCACCGATCCTCCTCTCCTCACCGCACCTCGATGGCCACCGGTGGCTGACCTCGATGCCCGTAGATCCCTATGGCGGCTGCCGTATCCTCCTCGATGCCCGCGGATCTGGCCGCTTGGGCCTCAGCATAGTGCCCTCTCGGTGCATGTGGGTCGACGGCTGCTCCCTCTCGGTCACCCCCATCCCCTGATGTTGATCTCGTGGCTGCCAGCGACCAAGATGCTGATGTCCATCTTCAACCGCAAGGGCGCCTCGGGCTTCTCCTGGGCCTCCACCGCCGACCAGGTCACCCAAGATCTCACCGCCATCATCACCGGTAACACCCCTCCCATCCCCTCCTGCCTCCTTAGTTTCCCCTTGTCGTCGCCGCCCACTTGTTGACGGACCCGATTCTAGAACCCAGGGGCGTCCAGCGGGATCGGCGCCGAGACGACGCGAGTCTTGGCAGAGCGCAGCGCCCACGTCGTCATGACCTCGAGGAACCTCGCCGCCAAGAACCAGGTCGCCATGAACCCGGTCAACACTGTTTTCGGTGAGCAACCCCACCACCTTTGTCATTACTGTTGTGTCCGCGCTGCAGATCTGTCGATTGGGGCTCTGTTGCGTGTGCGGATCTAGCTTAGTTCAACATGTTCAGATCCGAGGCTCTCGAGTTGGTATGGATTGGTAGTGGTGATTGCTTTAGGCAGAGTATCCTACTGTGTGCTCTACTAGTTTTTGCTTGGGCTTCAGTTGATTTTATCTGCTGATGGCCACTAATTAGTTAGTACGCATGTGACTAGATTTTATCTCTGAACTTGCAGTAATCAACCTGTGATGTAAATTGACCAATTTGCTTCATAAGTGATTATTCCAAATGAAATCACCATCTTTCGGCTGAGGTTGCTTACTTTAACTCCATAGATGTTGTTCTCAGTGCCATATGGTATCTGACATGTGATCTTATTTGTGTCCACGTGTCTCGAAATGTGGCATATACTAAGGGGGAGCAGACTTTGCGACACTGTTTGCTCCTCATGAGCCTCTAGTTACTATATAGTTGTTTACATGTTACTTTACTAGCTAGTTTGTCATACTTTTAATTCTTGGAGTAACAAATCATACTATATGCCATTTTTATATTTGACTGTCCAGTTTGTTTTTCTGTTAAAGTATAGGTCGATATGTGGTGCTGACTACTAGTCAAATAGTGTACCCTTTGTGTGCTTTGCTCTCTAAGCTTTTGTATCTTTTCTGGTGGTTAATTACTGATGTATACTTCTTGCACTTGTGTTTGTCCTGGCATGCCTTGGTTGACGGTATTACTGATTTGTGTTATTCTTGCACTAGTTCGCTTCTGGCGCCGCCACTCACTGAAGTTGGTATTCTAGGCCGGTGTAGGATGTCTTGTGGCCTCGGGGCTGCTCCTGCCGCCTTGGTGGTGAGATTGATGGGCTAGGTGGTGGTGTATGGTGAAGTCTTCCCGTGGTGTTACGTGTTGCCGCTGCCGTCGATACTCATACGCCTCCTCTCCGGCGAGATAGAACTCGCCCCAGGTAGGTGCTCCTTCTATGCTTCCCTCCAGGCTTTATCTACCTTGCCATGTCAAGTGTGTTTTCTGTGATTCCCCACTGTCTAGATTTCATATCTGAACCTAGGGTTCACATCTGGTGAATAAATGTGTCTGGTGGAGATATCTTAGCTCTGGTTTGATGCTCAATTGACATGCTTGGTTTACTTGTGATGGTCTCAAGGCCCTATTTTACTTGTATCGAGTCACTGATTTTTTTCCAGCTTATCTTCCGTTAGCTTTAACTTCACATAGTCAATGTTGGAGTCTAGATTCTTGATCTTAGTTGTGCCTGAGAAATCATAGAGAATATTTGTTAGTGATCAGATGATAGTGTACTGAAACAAACATTTGTGTGTACTGAAACAAACATTTGTGTGTACTGAAACAAACAAGGTCAGATGAAGGTAATATGTGCTCAGAATGTTGCAAATCTGTCCAGCTTCACTCAAATAACTAGATGATCTCCTTAGTACTCAAATGGCAACTGGGCATGCTTGCCGAATTGGAGGTGGACGCTCTCTACCATGCTATTGTGATGCATTTTTTCACTTTGGAGAGTTTGGCTTGTGAGTGTATTAGTGGAATGAATGCATATTAATTTTGTTTTAGAGATTCACTACAGAAAAACTGAATGAGAAAGTAAAAGACTTGGTTAACCGATGAGCTTTTGCATGTTGTTCAGTCAACAGAGCTTTTAATTATTATTATTCTATGAGTTTTGCTGCTATATTGTTGAGTCTACATTGCTTCAGTAATAGAGCACACATGCAATTAGTTAAGCGCCTATCCTATTCTCTGCTATGTGACATCCTATATAATTTTTACACTGTGTGATGCTATACTAAAATCCTTTCTCATTTGCAAATCTACCATGTCCACTATGGTGTGCAACGACGAGATAGGGACGGGGATAGGGGACTTTGATTGCACAAGGACAAGGCATAAATGGAAGTCCCTGAGGGGGCAAACCTATTGACATTCCTATCCATGGCACCGGCTTCTCGATCTCTCTGGATTAGATAAGTCTTTAGTCTATCCTGTTATCTTTATTACTTGTT
The DNA here is from genome assembly GCA_030063025.1 of Avena longiglumis. NCBI lineage: Eukaryota > Viridiplantae > Streptophyta > Magnoliopsida > Poales > Poaceae > Avena > Avena longiglumis. The sequence continues at coordinate 496,996,616 of CP125974.1, read as the reverse complement.
TTATTTGCTTGCTGCTCCACTGTTTCTTCTTCATGATACATGCAAACCATGTTTTAATTGACTTGGAGGTCCTCTATATTCTCTCTTGTAGAAAATTCATGACATACTTGTTTTAGTTTCTCATCCCTATGTATTTAACCAGTGTTTACTGTTTATGAGACTTTGGAGTCAGCATAAAGAAAACTACTGCTGTTCTTTTTCTTATTTGGGATGACATTGGCTATTCTTTTTTGGACACATGAAAACTACTGCTGTAGTTCCTAATTTTTTAGACTAGAGTTATTAGGAAGCAAACTATGCTATTTATGATAAGCAGCAGAGATTCATAAGAAGATGCTAGTATAGTTAGGGACTGATGTATATAGTAACATAGATAGAAAAGGTCCATTTTTTATGTTGTAAACATTTGAAACCCTGTTGCAACAGAAAATAAAGGGAAGTATTGTTTATGTGGTCTAGGATAGTGCTTTATTTAATATCCAGAAACATGCACATTTGTTCTTTGCCTAACTTACTGTCCTATATGTGAAACCAGATGCCCACTTCAAGGATGATCTTGTCCTGGATAGTCTGGATGCAATGGAGGTTGTGATGGCCTTGGAAGAGGAATTTGGTTTCGAGATACCTGATGATGAAGCTGACAACGAGTAGCGAATCTGTCATGTTTACATCTGTTGTATTTGCTGTCTTTTTGGTTATTGTGTCTCAAATTTGGCTGCTGTATCTGCTATCATGTTTATATCCGTGGTATCAGATATCTATATCTATTATGATGATCTAGCTATCATGTCATGTAATAGTGTTACTTATTAGCCTCGTGGCTGTTATGTTTAAATTCTGGATTATATACTGTTGTTTTGTGTGAACTATATATTTGGAAATGTTGTTGGGCTGGTTTGTACATTTGGGTCCGTACTAGATCTAAAAAGTCGAATACACCCTAAAAAAAGGCCATGGCCCATAGACACGACATAAAATAAAATGCTCTACAAATGGCCTAGGCCCAAAAGAAAAAAGTCCAACATTATTGGGCCAGCCCATTTAGATCACTAAAATGTCTGCTGATTTTGATTTAAGACGATTTCATTTTCACAATTTTGCCACGTAGGATCGGCCACGAGGATCCGAGCTGGCTTATTAGATGGTCCATGACGATATTAGATCGTCATAGACATTATGACGATTTAATATTGTCATAGACGGTTATGACGATTTTACCAAAAACGTCGTTATAGTTCATTTGCGACGCCCAGCTTTCGACGATCTCAAAATCGTCATAGAATTGTCATAAACAAACTACTATGACGATTTTGTGACGAAAATGGAGGGTCATATATAGCCAGATTCCTTGTAGTGGTCCTGGGCTGCTAAGAAACATTAGTTTGAGTTTGAGAGTGCCTAGTCCCTTTGGAAGATGATCGCGCGTCGCCGTACCCATCTGAGCTTGCGCTGGAATCACCGGAGTTGTCCGAATCGCCCTCACCCTCATCCTAGTCGGTCGAATTATTATCAGAGGCATCTTCAATTTCGACGTCGTCCGCTGGATTGGGAAGAAAACTCGGCCCTTCAATCCAGTTATGCACATCAGCATACTCAACAAGCTGGAAGGCACGAGCTTGGCAATGAGATTTAATTTCGGATCCTCAACCCAACGGGAGCCAAGCAAGTTTATCAAGGTGTCGGCGAAATGTCCTTGTCGAAGACATAATGACTGATTTATATCGCCAGCCCTGGCCCAGCGGATTCCTCCGAGATTTAATCGCTCGGATGCCATTAATCTTTCCACCAGTATCATCATCTCGTCAATATCAGGAGTTCCAGAAGTATTCGGCCAGAGAATATGGTAGGACCGAATGGCTGCTTGCACCAAATCCCTGCCCATAATCTTCATCGGACCAATGGCAGCGCCAACGGCAACCAAGAAGTCTTCCATTGAATATTCTGGGCTCAGATCTGATGGGACACCTCGACATCGGCAGCGAATGACCGCTCTAGAGCTCACGGGCCTAGCTTCCGGAAAATGATCTACACAAAATAAAAGTACATCAGTTAAGAGTAAGAAAGAGAAGAAGATAACTCGGCCACGGTCAGAGACTTACGATGAATATAGCTCAACATTTTCTAGAGATCCTGAGTCCAGTCAACCTTAGTCTTCTCGAAGCGAGTGATTTCCTCGCTCATCGTCTGATTCTTAAGTTCGGCAGCCTCAAGGAGTTCTTTACCTTTCTGCAGTTGCAAACTTAGCCGGTTCTTTTCTTCGGAGAACTCCTGATCAACTTTCTCTAACTCGGATTTTTGAGAAAGCTTGAGGGACTCCACCTTGGCGCGCAACTGGGTTATCTCGTCATCTTTCTCTTTCAATTGCGCCGAATGAGTGGCGGCTTGCTCTAAAAAATGCAGCATCATATCAGGCATGGGTATGAATTCTTGATGCGACGCTGCAATATACCAAAGCCAGATGGCTATAAGAAACCCAGGATAAGTATCAAACGAAAATTAATAGAGGAAAATAATAACTAACCTTCTAGAGCTTTGACTTTCTTCTCAAGACGGATATTAAGATTATTGATATTACCTGTTTACCAGCAAAATGGGTTAGCACCTCAAGTCGAAAATATTAAGAACTTAAGGGACAATACAAAGATTTGTTAAGTTACCAGCTTTCTTCACCACGGGAAGAACTTTCTCATACTTCTCTTGCAATTTCTTGTGTGCAAAAAGCAGCCTTTGGAATTCGGCTGTTCGCCGATCATGGGCAACCTAAGCGACAAAATAAGTTACAGTCAGATATTAATAGCTAAGACAAATCTGAATCAAGCAAAGCTTAACTCGGATCTAGGTGGCTGGATATTCGAAGCTAAGACAGATCCGAATCAAGCAAAGCTTAACTCGGATCTAGGTGGCTAGATATTCGAAGCTAAGACAGATCCGAATCAAGCAAAGCTTAACTCGGATCTAGGTGGCTGGATATTCGAAGCTAAGACAGATCCGAATCAAGCAAAGCTTAACTCGGATCTAGGTGGCTGGATATTCGAAGCTAAGACAAATATGAATCAAGCAAAGCTTAACTCGGACCTAGGTGGCTAGATATTCAAAGCTAAGACAGATACGAGTCAAGCAAAACTTATTTCGGACCTAAATAGCTGGGTAATCAAAGCTGAAACGGATACGGATTCAGCAAACACTTAATATGGAATACAAATGAACCACGAGGAGTCAAAGTCATACAGGAAATTCACTTGGCAAATAACACACTTTAGGCCTAGCAATGCTTCCAAACGAATAACAATTTATTCGGTTGCAAGCTTCGAGGACTAGAGTATATATATTATCATTCGAATAACTAACCAAATGTCAATAAAAGCAATTACCTTGTTCATCTTATCGCTGTCAAGCACGATCTTAGCATCCATATGCAAGCGACTGCTGATGTCGGAGAGTTGAAATGGCTGATTGCTCGGATTGCCTTCAAGCTGATCAGCAGCATTCCAATTATTGACATACTCAACCAAGGAGCCGAGGCTGTTCCCACTCTCGGTACGAGTCAGCACTTTACCTCGGACACGTTGTGTAACCACCGCCGCCGCGGGACTCTTGTGAAGAGTAAGCTGAGTATCGGCGGCCGGGGTGACAATGGTCTTAGCAGAGGAAACCCCCTTGCGGAACGCATCAGCAATGTTGGGTTGAGAGGAGCTACCCGGCCCCTTCTGAGATGATGAAGGTCTAGTAACAATAACCTTCTTAGCCTTATAAGAGATGTCGGCAGGGGCCGCAACCTCGGCACTTGGAGTGGCATCTTTGGGGGCCGGAGGAATTATGGTTTCCGAGGGCGCCGAGGTGATGATATCCTCGGCTAGAGTTGGAATTACGGTTGGAATTGTGGGGATCAAAGGAATCTCGGGAGAAACTTCGGCGTTCGCAACGGAGGCAACAGGTTCGGTAGGAGAATCTGCTGGAGGAGTTATGTCGGCATCAGCAATGGAGACCACGGGTACATCTTGCCGAGGTGATGTCTGAGTCGGAGCAGGAGGAGAGTCAACGCGAGCAGGACTAGGACCTCTGGTATCTTCAGGAGGCGGAGGAGAAGGTAGTCGGGTTGTATGATTCGTCATACTCGGGCCACTGGGCTTAACAGAAAGAGGAGCGCTCCAAAAGCATAGAAAGTCAAATAAAAAGACAGAAAGAGAGAAACAAGAAATACAAATGAAAATGAACTCACCCAGTAACTCCGGGCATGGTTTTACGCTTCGGAAGGTGCTGGGCTGACTTCTTTGTTCGCTTCTTGGGAGCAGCTTCGGAGACACCTGCTGGAGCGGTACGCTTCCTCGAGGGAGCAGGAGGTTGGGAGGCGAGAGGCTCGGCGTCGTGCACCTGACCGGCCTGATTAGCTGGGGAAGTAGAAGCCGGAAATGCATAAGAGATAGGCATTGCGGCGACTACCTCAATAATTTGGACGTCGTCCGAATCGCCTTCCTCCCCGTGGGCCGAGGTCTTGCCACGGGCGCGAGCCGGAGCGAGGTCTGACTTGGGAACAAACTCCTCCGAGTTAGGCTTCCCACTGTCCGGGGTGTTCAGATCCGTGGTCCACGGGAGGACCAGAACCTCGGCATCTTCGATCTTTTGCTGCGCAAATCTCTGCAAGAAAAGAGACAAAGAGGAATTAGCAAAAGGAGTCACAAACGCAATTAGAAAGCAAGGCACAAATGCGTGAACTAACCTCGGGAGGAGGATTCCCGCGGGTGAACGGCTTTAGCCCCCAGGTCCAGTCTTACGGCATATCAGTCTTGAAGATAGCTCGAACACGCTTGTAAATAAGATAATCCTCGAGCTCAACCGATGAGACTCTGTTGGGATCGAGGGGACCGCTCATATAACAGAGTTTGTGTGTACGACGCTGGAAAGGGCAGATTCATCTGCTGACGAAGGTGGTCATCAGATCCTCGCCGCGTAGCCCGGCGCGGATCAAATCCTTCAGCCGAATCTCGAAGGCCTCGGCCAAAGCATGGCTCTTCCTGGGGTTGTAGTTCCATTTCTTCTTGGAAGGGTCACCGATGGAGAAGGCAGGGAGCCGGATCTTGTCTTCCTTTCTAGTGTTCTTGACATAGAAAAATGATCTATGCCACTTCTTGCAAGACTCGAGACCGGCAACACGAGGGAACTCGGACTTTCTCCGAGGTGTGATGGACGCGGCCCCACACTGAGTAAGCAATTTCTCAGAAGGCTGAAGGGATTTGTCAGGGACGATGCTACATCGGATCTGGAAGAATTTGGACCATACATGCACAGACGGCCAGAGGCCGAAGTATCCTTCTGAGGACGAGATAAAAGCGGATAGGGAGGCGATGTCATTAGCCGGAAGGTGATGCGCCTGAAGGCCGAAGAATTCGAGGAAATCCTTAGAGAAATTGCTAAGGGGAAGACCGAACCCATGAGCAAAGTGGGACATAAAGACGACATACTCGCCATCGTTGAGTACAGGAGAGGATTCGTTGCCGGATAAGCGACAGCCTACCTCGGCAGGAATCCGACGAGTCCTAATTAGCCACTCGATCTCGCGACGAGTGACGGAGGAACCCTGCCAAGAGCCCCGCTCTGGACCAGACGCTACATCCTCGTCTTCGACGAGCGCGCCGCTAACTGAACTCGACATAGGGTCGCCGGAGGAATCAACGGAAGAAGAACTAACGGCGGAGCTAGGCTTAGAGGCGCAGGGCCCCGTCGCGGTTCTAAGCGAAGACGGCGGCGGAGCGGAAAAGAACCGCATGGGAAATCTGGAGAAAGGCAGACGCGCCTAGGGAGAGAACCTAGCAGCGGGACCGTAGAAAAACTCACCGGCAATGGTGCCGGAACAGGCACACGATGATGGGGACGACGGAGCAGAGGAACTATGGCCTCGCCGTCAAAGATGTCAACGATGGCGCAGCCGCAGGAGCACGAACAGACGCACGGGCGCAAGGAGGAAGAAGAGCAACGATAAGCGAAGGGGGAAAGTGAACCCTCTAGCCCCGTGCCCCTGTTTATAACCGCGTGGCCCTGGTAGTAGTGGGATCGTGCGTGCGAGCATTAACCGTGTAGTTCGTGCGTGCGGCGGGACCGCTCGTGGCTGAGTGGAGCCACACCAAAGACCACACGGCGCAGTAGAGGATCATGCCTCCTGACCGATGCGGTGCACGAGGCATCGCAGCGCCGACGCGACAGGCGCAGTAATCACTGTAGCGTGTCAGTGGGCACTATAGAGGAACAAAAAACTAGAGAAATAATGATGAGTGTTACACGTAGTACGAGGCGTGCACGAGAAGCAGCGTGGGTACCTCGAACAGAAAAAAGTAACTCGGAGATGACGGGAAATGAATATAGGGAACTGATGTGGCCCGGCCGAGGTTACGGGCAGGACCACACCAGCTTCGGGGACTAATGTTGGGGAGGTGACCCCGGATAGGGTCAAAACAGGGGAATATAAAAGGAGTTTCCCCTGTGATCTTCCGAGTGTGGCATCCCGCAAAACCACTACTAGAAAATCGCGTTGAATTTGTGCATTGCATCGTCATTATCATGCATAGTTTGCATAAAACTATTTTGCAAACCCCGATTTGTTTTCCAGACGCCCCATCTCTATTCAAATGTCAAACACCGGGTCTCCGGAATAATTTTGTTTTGTTGCTATCGGGTTGCAAACGGCCCAATTAAATCAAATAAAAGTTTTAATTATTTCAGTAGGGGCAGTCGAACGGGCCAACCCGACCCGAACGACCGCCCCAGATTTTAAAACGGCCCACCCCAATCAGCCCCCACCTAAATCCTAGTCCCACCAAATTCTATCCTACCCACCAACCGCAGACCGCCACCTCACCCTCTCACCCTTTTCCTACCCACTTGCCACCTCACCCATCCAGCCACCCTTTATTCCTAAACCTACCCAGAAATCTACCCAACTCTCCTCTCCACCTCACCCTGCCCAATAGCATCTCGCCACCTCGCTGCCTCTCTCTCCCTCACCCACTCAGAACTCGCCACGTGGCCAGCCCCCCAACTCCCTCCTCCCTCCTCTCTCCTCTCAGCGCGCCCCACCCCCAAAACACACACACGCTGCATGCACCCCGTGCCCCTGCCGCCTGGACCCCGCTTCCCCCCCGGCCCACCTGGCATGCTCACACCTCACCGCCCCTGGCCCACCCCACCCAACCAACCTCACCCTCTCACACACCACACCCCCTGCCAGCTGTCCCACGCTGGCCTCCTCCACCACCCCTGCCCCCTCTCTCTCTTCTGCTTTCTTCCCCATCTGCAACCACCTCATGTCAAGACGCCTCACCCCACCCGGCTCTGCCCCTGTGCACCCTGCCTCGGCTCTCCTCCTCCTCCCTAGCGCCTCCTCCCTCAAGGCGTCCCGCTCCCGCCCACCATCGCTGGGCCTCTCAAGACGCTCCTCGCCACCGCGAGTGCCCCGCTAGCCCCAGCCCCCGACCCGCCACCAGCGCCCCCAACCTGCTGCCCCCACCGGCCGGCCTCCTCCCCGGCCACCGCCTGCCCGCCCTCGGCCCTGCTGCCCGCTGGAGGCCGCCGCCGCCTCCTCCCGCCTCCCAGACCGCCCGAGCCGCCTGGCGCAACGCCGGAGCTGCGTCCTCCAGCGCCGGTCCTGCGCCTCCCGCGAAGCCTCACCTCGCGCCACTGCCGCCGCCGCCGCCGCTCCACCTCCCCATCGCCCTCCCGGGCCCGCCGCGCACCGCCACGGTCGCCTTCCTCACGCCCGAGGCCCGCCCTCCACCTTCGCGTCCCTCACCGACCCTTTCGCTCGCCGCCGCTCAAGCCCGCCGGGCCGCGCCGCCCACGACCCGCCGCCAGGCCGCCACCCTGCCGCCGCTGCCTTCCTCTCGCGCGCACGCTGCTCGCCGCCCATCGCCTCGCCGCCTCCGGCGACGCTCGGCGTCCGCCGCCGTGGCGCGCCTCCTCTGCGAGCAGGCCGCCGCCGGCCGCGTCGGCCGGCCCCGCTCCCCAACCGCACCAGAGATCCTCGCGCATGACGCCCAGCTGCCTGCCCCGCCGCAGCTGCTTTTTCAGATCCACCGTGTTGCTTGCAGTACCAAGTTGGTACTAAGCGGTGAGGTGTGGACGACAAAGCCGCAAACCCCGTGGACCGACATCGAGAACCGAGCCCGACCGACAATCAAGACCGCGAAAACCGACAAGATCGCCGTCATGGAACCGAACGCCAGACCGATGCGAATACGCCAAGGACTACCTCGTGGACCAAGGCTATGCCACGCAAGAGCTCCTCGAAACCGAAGACCCTCGACGAGATCTCCTACATGGAAACGGAAACCCGGATGCCAAGGACGTCGAAACGAATACACCGAGCTCTCCCTCGCGGACGCCAAGTACTCCGGCACAGAATGACAAGATCTTCTGCCTGGAACCCGCATGATCGCTTCGAGCAACAAGTACGCTGCCGGAACCCCAAGACCGCCGACAAGACCTTCGCAACGGCAAGATCGAACCCATGGGGCCCGACAAGATTTGCACGACGGCAGGAACGCACCGACCCGGAAGATCCGATGCGCCCCGACACGGAACCAAGTCCGGCTTTCCGGAACGACAAGATCTGCCCCCGTAATCCGAGAACGACCCCGGAGTCCGAGAACGCTTCCGCCGAACCCCCGAACCCCAGATCCGTCGAACCCTGAGACCGACCCCGAACCCCGGAACCCCCAAGACCGTCGAGACCCCTCAATGTGTGAACCCTTTTTCCTCGAACCCTATTTTATAACATGATATCAACCTGTTGCACATTTAATTGTCTTGCATGCATTCATTCATGTGGTTTGGGGTCCGTATGCCGATTCACTTAATAATTAAATATGGGGCCCATATGCGGGCAAATCTAGTCTCATATTGGCCTCATTTAAACTTGTGTAGCGAACCGGTATCATATCTTGCCTTGCTAAACAACATTTAATTGCGGGGGTTCTAAATAACTGGAACCATCTAACTAATTGTCGGGACCCCGGTTCCGCCTAATCTGACCTATTTGCATCGAACCTTTGCCATGCCATGCATCATACCTGCATCATGCCGATCTTCTGTCGTTTTATTAAATAGTGCATCCGGTGTTTCTTCTAGTGTTTTGCTTCTTCGCGGATAAGGCCGTTGAGTTGATGTGAGCTTCGCCCCGATCTTCGGTCGAACCCTTCGACAATGTTTTCAGGCGAGCATCTCCCCCTTTCTACCTATCTTACTTTTATAGTAATTTACTCCTTCCTGTTGATCTATTGCTATCTGTGTTGCGATGCTCTAGTGTCCGTTCCCGTGATCTCCCTTGCAGCCCTATATTTGCCTTGGACACATCCTATTACCTGTTGTTTGGTAGATAGTTGGACTTGCGCGTCGTAGTTGCTTGCTCAAGTGCTGATGTGTGTCGTCACATGCCACAGTTGCTGATGTATTGCCGCCTGTTACTGTTGGAGATGATTCTAGTTTTCCTTATCGTCACTTTAATTTCTGTTTAACAACTAAAATTGAATAAGCAGAGGCATCGGTGGGTGATAGATAATATTTGGTTTCCGAACGCCCACTTGTGTCCCGTAAGACCCCGAGTACTTGATACCTGTTCCTTGATTTATCGCGCTATCCACATCCGGGAGGTATATGGGACCCCCCTGAGCCAGAGCTTGATTCCGTCTTATTTCTTGGGGCCACAACCTAGTTTGAGGTTTTATTTACGATCCTGTACTTATGCCATGTTTTACTGCTTTATTTACGACATGCGAGGTAACGCATCGTCGCTTAGGATCGGGACACGATTCCGCTGTGTCGACAAGCCCGCTTTGGGGTTCCAAATGCTCGTTCACAGACGTACCAGACCTTGAGGCCGCCGAGCTTGCTTACTGCTATGGATTCTACTTAAGGGTGGCCCCGAAATATTTCTGAATCTCGTGATTGTTCACCGTGAAAGCCTCGTTGGGTTTTGATTTGGTTTTTCCGAGGTTGATCGAGTGTGTGTTGCTATTGGTGCACCCCGGCCGGGTAAAACTTTCTGAAAGCCGTGTCCGCGGATATGGACGACTTGGAGCACAGTATCTCGATCATAGACAAGCATAACTAAAGTTTAATGCTATAAATTTGACTTATAATGACTAGTAATTAGCTCTACTATAATTGAATGGCTAATTAATCCTGCCCACCACTGCTTGTTGGTTGTCGCCATACAAATGTATCGACTAGTAAGTATTGCAACTACAACGAATTGGTGAATAAAAGTACCAACAACTGCTGGGTTTTGGGTTTATCTCATGATATCAGATTCGATTAGTAATTGTTGCAACTACAACGGAATGATTAAATAAAAGTGCCCACCGCTTACTTTATCGTGACGATTATCTTAACTGATTAGTAAAGTGCCACAACTATAATGAATAAGTAAAACTGCCAACCGTGGTGAGTTCCTCGGTGACTTCCTCGTTTGGTCTCGAGGGGAAACACCAGATGGGTTTGTTTGGTGTTAGTCTCAAAGTTGGATCCGGATAGGTCATTCTTACCCTCTCTCGATAAGCCGGTGTATCGAGTCTCTATAGGTTGTTTAGTGCATCTCGCCGCCGCTCGATCCACCATACCTTTGTAGGCGAGGACCGCCGAATTCTAGCCTCGCTGCTTCGCCTCAAGATCGACGCCTTCTTTTTCCTTTGCCCTTTGTCGGCACCCCCTTTTGTTTAAGCAGGTTTTGAGATCGACGCCGTTAGCAGGGTTACCCTTCCGGCTTGGCCTGGGCAGGGTTATGGACGCCATTGGTTCTTCTTCAGGGCTCTTAGCCCCATTTGCTTCTTGTCCGTAGCCGGACGCTCTATCGTTTTCAAGGTGATTTGGATCTTTGTATATTATATCTGTATTCTTGACTCATGGAGTCGCTTATATGTATATCTGTTCTGTGGGGCCCATCGAGGACTGTTGTGTAATGTTATTACTTCGTTTTCCACCCGCACGAAAGTGCCTGGTGGGCACCTTTGAATCGTTTCTATGCGGGTTTGGTGAATTTTGCCCAAACTTGCATAGGTCCGATTCTGAGGGTGTTACACCGAGTTACTGTTTATATCGGCCGAGTCCTGTAAAAGTCGGACGAGATAAGCACGGCCATGATACCTACGAAGGGAGCGATTCCTGATCCGGCCGACATAAGAGTTAAGTCGGCCGAATATGAATGTACAACCTGAATGCAGGTAAAGGTCGAGCCGAGTAATCCAAGACGAGGCCGAGTAACACAAAGCTTGCGGGAGAAGGAGGAGCCTAAGGTCAAACCCTAGCTGCTATAGGAGGAATCTAGTCAGAGCCAAGCGCTAAGGACAAAGAGCGGAGATGCAGAGGGCAGACAGGCGTCACGGAGGTGACAGTGAGGAAGCCCGAGGCGTACATGTGAGGCCCTCTGGAACCTTGCCGCCTATAGAAGGGAGACACGAAAAGGAGCTCGCCGAGTTACCACTTTGGGACAAGCATATTCCAAGCATATGCTTGTCACGTCAGCCCTAGAAGGAGCCAAGGAGCCCCTTTATAAGGAGAGGCATGGACTCCTAAGAGGGGGATCGATTGATTCAAGGCCGTAAGGCTCGTGTAGCTTTTCTCTTCTTCCTGCAAACAGCTCGAGGAGCACTTGTAGTCCAGAGAGGAGAAATAAGATTTGCATATTAGTCATTTGAGTGTAGAAGTAACTGCATCTTCCCTCCCCGGATCCCTCTAGCATCCATTGGCCCTAAACATTAGCCTACCCATGGCATCTGTCGTGCCACGACGACGACAATGTGTTACGTAATTTTGGTTCTCCTGTTAAATCCTAGTCATAAATAATACATTCTATCGTCCTAATAATTTAGATGATGTGGATCAACGTGGTGAACTAGCATGGCGGCCCTCACAAATGCGAGGGCATCATCTTCAGTTTTCTGTTTGCATCATATGGTAGAAAATTTTACGGATGTATAGCCTTCACACAAAATCTGCTGCCCAAAATGTCACTTTTGAAGGAAAAAATATTTTTATGATGTCAAATGAATGGTTATTAATAAGTTTATTTCCATAAGAACAATATTAGGGACAGTAAGATAAAGTACACGATATTACATAAGTCCATGCAATTGATGTTTAGATGACACAATTTTGTGTGTGATGACAGATCAATATGGAGGTTAACACTAAAAGTTTGTACCTTTGTTATGGTTGAATATTTATGAAAAGTTGGTCCAATCCACTTGAGAAATGTACAAATAATTTTTTGATGGTCTTTGTAATTGAATTGTAAAATTGATTTCTTTCATGAACTAAAGATAAATATAATTATCCTCATTAATTGGTTAATATGTGAATATCACCCATGGGCATCGGTACCCATGGATATCTGATTATAGGAAAGCTAGCATAGTATGGGTAGAATTTCATGCCCACTGTACAAAGCTAAATTTGTAGCACTGGACATGTATATTACTTTGCGCACGTGTAACCCGATTAATAGTTAGATAAGTAAGTAAATATATCCTATTCTATATGACATATCATTTGTTTCTTATACATCACATATAATTGTAAACTCTAACTCCATTGTTCTACTATTTTTGTACTTGAGTTACATGATTAATAGTTAAATAATTAAATAAATAGTTCTCATTCTATATGACTTATGAGCATTGGTTGATATATGGCATGTATTTTTTTACGCCAATATATGACATGTATTATCATGACATCTAAATCTATAATGCTATTATGTAGTTGTTATAATAAACAATTATTAAGCTTATCTTTATGGTATATATGTGTATTATTAATTTGAATATGTGTGATATATGTTAGTACCACATGTGTAGACGAACCAAAGGAAATAGATAACAATCCGGCAAGGTATTTTTCTCGTGGGTATGGGCATGTGGTTGCTATTGCCCGGAAACATGTAGAACTCAGGCCCCATTACTCATGGGTAATTAAATGATATGGTGTGTTTAGGTAACAAATTTCTAGATATATAAGTTTTGATATGTTTGGTTACTATTATGATGCTCTTCTGATTTGTTCTTTGGTATGCATAGTTATTAGGATCCATTTGTTGTAGTCTATATTTTAATAAAAGTCTAGTAGGTTGAAGATAAGATGCTTTTTATGTTGTGTGAAAATTCCTAGCATATCTTTTGCTTGACATTGTATTTTCTAAAAAATATTTTCATTTATGTCTGCCCAGTTGGAGTTATGATGAATTGTTAGAAGTGATCTGTTTAAGGATACTTATGAAATATTTTAGTTGTATAGTCTACTTATAACAATAACCTTCATTATACTGATGGTTGGATGCACGGTTCTTCCTTTAAAGTACCGATATACCTCCTTTCTTCTACCATATCGTTTTTAACATATACCATATACATGCGAGAAATTCAAAATAATGGTGGATTCATATATTAGTTTCTATCTATTTCCCCAAGAGATAATTTTTTGTGTTGAATATGTGACCACATTGACCACCTTTAATATAATAAAAATAAACGATTCATGGGAGACTTGGTATTTAATTTTTAATAATATTTGTCTTTTGAACAATTATTTTTATACATGTTCTTCTACCAGTTAAAAGTAAGGAAGATACCACTCTATCCTCTATTGTTCCAACATTAGTTGGCTCCCTCATCTTCAATAACAACAAAGCGACGGGAGGCAAAAGAAATATTTAGCAACCTTTGGTGTTAGTTAGGTATATTATTTCATTATTTGGTTTGAGAGTTCATTGAAACATTGTGTGGATGGTGGATGTTGCACTACACAAAATGAAAGTCTTCTATTTTAATTCCTGTCTTGGAATGGAAATGGCAATCTAAACATAGAGAAGTCGGTTCACACATGTAGTTTTATTCGTGTTCGTCAACATTTTGATGATGGATAGTGATTTGTTAGTCTATCATTCGTGAGGTTTTACCCGATGCCAAAGTACATTCAATGATCTTATGGTCCCAAATTTTTTATATAGGCAACATCTAGTTCTATAAAACCATGAAATAGGTCAATTTTTTACACGCTTGTCCATCTCATCCCTAGAGATATGGGCGGAAGTCCAGATGTGAGTGTAAACACCTGGAAGTTGACTTTGAGGGACTTTCATGGAGCTTGATTTTATTTATCATCTTCGTTGCGTGTGTTCATTCCACTTGTCTCAATCTATTATACTTTATTACATTACTAATAAGAATAAACCATTGTACAAAAAGAAGAATGGCTCAAAATAATTTTGGAAAAGAATCATTAACATGTCTTTCGGGTTGTAGCCTTTTTCTTAGATCATTACTGTGTTGTATTCATTTTTGATCTTCAATAAAAAAAACTCCTCTCTTCCAGTACGATTACCTTTTAATTAGTTGATATTATAAATTTTTTCATGCATATCTATAGAAAATCAATGTTTCGTACATTCTAACCTAGTGGAAAAAATATTGTTACCTGATTAATAAAAGAATTTTCAAGGAATTTGTGTGTCAGATTGACGGCTATCGGTTTGGCCTCATTTATACAAATCTATAGAAAATTACTATGTTCTAATAATTTTATATCCTAGTGAAATAACATGCAACCTTGTCCTAGATTAAAATAAATAAATCCTACATGAATCTCAATGTCATTGATGGTTCTCTTGTCAACAGATAAATACATTTTTTGGACCGATGATAATTAGAAAATTTTGTACCTTTTATAAAATCTTATATTTACTCTACCTTTCTAGTGTAAATTGCCCTTGGACATATATCTTGAGCCGTGGAAACATAGATTGACTGCTTGCTATTTCAAGGTTCTAAAAATTACTCTAAACCACGTGCACTGTTCTGCATGCAGATTTATTGCACGACCAATCCTCCATGCTGGATATGGAGTTATGGACTCTATGGTGCAGGTCCAGTAACTAACGATCATGTCTTCTTCGGGAATATGGTTATATAGGCGTTAAACGTTGAATTTCATTTAAATAGTCGGTGCATAGCCTGGACTCCATGGATGCAGATCCTATAACAAACGATTACATATATGGTGCTTGATTTTAAAAGAACCGATAGGCATGTCTTTTTTTTAATAGGAATTTACAGGTGCAAACTTCTGTAACAAAGGATTACGTTCATATAAGTTAGAAATCTATCTCAGCCTTTAACTAAAGATCCCACCATCAATATAATTTGGGTGATGTGGATCAACGTAATGCCTCGAAACAACCCCTTATATTGCTTTTAGTATATAATAGATAGATTTCTTGCAAAATGACTATTGAGTTCAACATTGTATTGTAAAGTCAGAGTATTACTTATATGAAATTTGGCTGCCCATATTTTTTAACTCCCAGGGACTAGTTCTAAAAAAAATACAACTGTTGCACAATATAAAGAGGCCGGTGGTGACACTTGGCAAATTTAGGTGTTTTCACCTACACTCTGGCGACATCGCTATCCCAATTGATTTGGATTTAGCTCAACCCGGTCAGCTTGATTAATCCTCGGAAAAGGGAAGATGAAGAATCACCAAGCAATACTTTGCTGGTGTCTATTTTTGGCTATGTGAATATTGTTTCAGTGAAGAGTCTACCTATGTTTTCCTTCCACTAGCTATAAAAGTTATTATTTTGGAAGGTGATCATATAGACAGTTAATAAACATCCGTACTACTTTGCACCGTGTCCACAAAGTAGTTACAGATGAGAGCCACGTTTCGCCATGGACTTCCTTCTTATCCAGTTCCAAATGACACACCACAAAATCAGCATAAATCGACCGGAACAGAAAGTTCTTTTTCCATAAAGAGGCCAAAAGGGAACACCAACCAACCATTGCGTATATACATCACAATCAAGCTTGGAAAATCAATGGCCATGACCTGCAAATTATTGCTAAAGATTTTGTACACAGCTCGATCGATCAGCACATGAACTGTGAGCCATCAGTTCTCAGGTGCAATTGCTGACCACGAGGATAAAGCTAATTAATGGAACTCTGTTCTAGTGTTTAATGAATCGATACGAGTATATCTTTTGGTTTACAGCATATGCGCTGCAAGTATGTGGTACGTGAGGATATGCGCTGTAAATTTGCTCAAGGTGCATGGTGTCCTCATCCATCCAGATTCCAGAACCTCAGGATGTGCTACGTGATGTGACTCACAACTCCCCTGGTTTTGGATTGGGTCGGGATTGACATGGACAAAAAGACAAACAAGCATGTTGAGAATTGAAGTGGCAAGCTGTGTGGTCCGATTGATCCCCGTCGAGCAGACTCCGGACAGGTCATCGATTTTTTTTTTGAAAGGAGCATATGTTATAAGCTACTCCCAACTATATTCAGCCTCTGTATTAAAGTATAGATCGGTTACTAGCATGGCCTGTTCGGCCTTCTTGAGTTGTAATTCTATCTCTATTAGTCTTGTACTCTGAAGTCTTGTAATTTATATAAACAGCCTCTTAAGGTCTCAATCAATACAACTATTATTCTTCAATTGTCTCCAATTATCATGGTATCAGACGCCTAGGTTTCCGCCCTCGGCATGGCACCGCCTCGGTCGACTCGGCCCCTCTTCTTTCTGGCCGAGTTCCGCGCCGCCGGTGCTCCAGCTCCTTCTTCTACCTCCTCTACTACCACCCAACACACCTATCCCCAACTCCCTCAGATATCCTTAGCCGACACCATCGCCGACGTCTCCCCCTTTATTCCGATCTCTCTAGACAATTTAATATGGTATCAGAGCAGGAGGTCCAATGATCAAATTCTGGCCAACACAAGAATTAAAAAGAAAAATATTGCGGCTTCCCAAACACACGTTACAATAGGCCAAAGGGCAAAGACGCAGGGTGAGTGTTGAAATAAATTGCCTAGCCCTTTCTATTAGTTCGGACTTTTGGTTGCGTTAGCTAGTGCATGCAATTCAATACTCTGCATCAACACATTGTCCTAGCGGTTTTACGGATGCATACAATCAAAAAGGGAAAAATTACAAAAAAATCTCACTACAGTGATCCATTCGTTGAAACAGCAGTACTACCACCACTAAGATAGCACCAGAAGTCCATATTCTCCAAAAGCGATGCCTCTAAGAAGGGAACATGCACAAACACCGTCATCCCCTGATCATAGATCTTAAGTATTCACCCTGAACAAAGTCCATGCTCTCAAAACAATACCTTTAACAAGGACATTGTCAGGCACAACTAATTAAGGCCAGACCCCAAGTTTTCACCCTAAAAGGTAGGACTATGAACCTCTCATGATGTAGTCGCCCCCACTTGCATGTCACTGCTCCAAGTCACGAGTCACCAAGTCAATTCCTCATCACCAGCCAGACTCGAACCACCATTGCCAGTCCTCAGATCTCGGTCTCCATGACATTCTCCGTCAGCACCATGGAACAAGAAGATGCCCCATGATATTAATAGACAACAGAGCTTCGAAGCGCTCCTCTAAATCCAAACGGTCAGAGTAAACACATGGGTGCCCACGACCGAATTCCACCCGATCCAGCAATATCTCGGCATGAATGCTCTATGGAGTTCGCCGGTGGAGCCTTCTCGAACACGACACAGAAAATAGATCAATGGAGACAAACATCAAGTGGATCTTCATCTTGGCGTTAGAAGAATCCTAGGACCACCTCCTTTAATCAATCCAAGCCAACTGCCCCACGCCACCAGCCGGAGGTAGATGAGAGGATGGTCTAGCCTGTCACCAAAGCAACCGCTAGAACCTAGCACGTAGCTACCTCCACAGCCACAGGCACTCAGATCGGATCCGAGCCAGGCCCGATGCAACCGCCGCCCGCCATGGCGGCCGCATGTCAGCATCTTCGAGGAGGTCCTCGTCGAATCATCCATAGCAGTCACCACAACATCTCTTCCTGCACCAGTCCTCGATCGTGCCGCCCAGAAGACGACGGGCCTAGGGGGCGCCCTAGTACCATGACATGGCACTGCCACCCGCAAACAACAGAAGAGGAAGCAAACTGCCGCGTAGCCGAGATCTCCGCCCCGACCACCGCCCATGACCCGCTCCGATGGAGCCTCCCCAGCCACTCCTTTGAAGGAATCACCGACATCCTTCGACCCCCAGTACCTTAGGCACCAAGGGCCACCGCCACCGCGGCAAACACCGGCGGCAGCAGCGGAAACGGGGGCCGCACGAGGAGGTTTAGAGGCGGTGGCGCGAGATCACCCTGGTGTCACCCTTGGGACGACTGTAACACCCTCAGAATCGGACCTATGCAAGTTTGAGCAAAGTCCGCCAAACCCGCATAGAAACGATTCTGAGGTGCCCACCAGGCACTTTCGTGCGGGTGGAAAACGAAGTAATAACATTACACAAGAGTCCTCGATGGGACCCACAGAACAGATATATATAACAGCGACTCAAGAGTCAAGAATACAGATATAATATACAAAGATCCAAAACACCTTGAAATCGATAGAGCGTCCAGCTACGGACAAGATGCAAATGGGGCTAAGAGCCCTGAAGAATAACCAATGGCGTCCATAACCCTGCCCAGGCCAAGCCGGAAGGGTAACCCTGCTAACGGCGTCGATCTCAAAACCTGCTTAAACAAAAAGGGGTGCCGACAAAGGGCAAAGGAAAAAGAGGAGCGTCAAGATCGAGGCCAAGACAGCGAGGCTAGAATTCGGCGGTCCTCGCCTACATAGGTATGGTGGACTGAGCGGCAGCGGCAGCATGCACTAAACAACCTATAGAGACTCGATACAACTGGCGGCAAACAGAGAGGGGTAAGAAGGACCTATCCGGAACCACCCTGATACTACCATCAAACAAACCCATCCTGGCGTTTCCTCCTCGAGACCAAACGAGGAAGTCAACCGAGGAACTCACACAGTTGGCAGTTTTACTTATTCAGTTTATCGTTGCAGCAATTACTAGTCAGGTTCAGATAATCATCCTGATAAAGTAAGCAGTGGGCACTTTTAGTTAACCATTCCGTTATAGTGGAAACACTTACTAGTCAGATACAATTAGCATGAGATAATCCTTAAACCCAGCAGTTGTTGGTACTTTTATTCAGCCATTCCGTTGTAGTTGCAATACTTACTAGTCAGGTACAATGGTCGCAAGCGACAATCCAAACAAGCAATTGTGGGCAGTATTATTAGCCATTCCGTTATAGTGAAGCTGATTACTAGTCATTATAAGTCAAATTTATAGCAATAAACTCTAGTTATGCTTGTCTATGATCGAGATACTGTGCTCCAAGTCGTCCATATCCGCGGACACGGCTTTCAGAAAGTTTTACCCGGCCGGGGTGCACCAATAGCAACACACGCTCGATCAACCTCGGAAAAACCAAATCAAAACCCAACGAGGCTTTCACGATCGAACAATCACGATTCAGAAATATTTCAGGGGCCACCCCATTGAGTAGATCCCGAACGGTAAGCAAGCTCAGACGGACTCAAGGTTTGCGACAATGGCTGTAGCATCGGGAACCCGAAAGTGTGGCTGGGCTTGTCGATACCGCGTAATCAATCCGCTTACCTAAACAGTACAGTGTGCTCCTCGCACAATTTAAATACAGAAAGTAGCAAGGCATAAGTACAGGATAGTAAATAAAACCTCAAACTAGTTTGTGGCCCCTAGAAATAAGAATGAATCAAGCTCTGGCTCAGGGGGGTCCCATATACCTCCCGGATGTGGATAGCGCGAAAAATCAAGGAACAGGTATCAAGTACTCGGGGTCTTACGGGACACAAGTGGGCGTTCGGAAACCAAATATTATCTATCACCCACCGATGCCTCTGCTTATTTCAATTTTAGTTGTTAAACAGAAATTAAAGTGACGATAAGTAAAACTAGAATCATCTCCAACAACAACATGCGGCAATACATCAACAACTGTGGCACTGGACGAAACGCAACAGCACTTGAGCAAGCGACTACGACGCGCAAGTCCAACTATCTACCAAACAACAGGTAATAGGATGTGTCCAAGGCAATATAGGGCTGCAAGGGATATCACAGGTACGGAAACTAAAGCATCGCAACACAGATAGCAATAGATCAACAGGAGGGAAGTAAATACTATAAAAGTAAGATAGGTAGAAAGGGGGAGATGCTCGCCTGAAAACATTGTCGAAGGTTCAACCGAAGATCGGGGCGAAGCTCACATCAACTCAACTGCCTTATCCGCGAAGAAGCAAAACACTAGAAGAAACACCGGATGCACTATTTAATACAACGGCAGAAGATCGGCATGATGCATGCATGATGGATGACATGGCAAGGGTGCGATGCAATTAGGTCATATTAAGCGGAACCGGGGTCCGACAATTATTTAGGTGGTGCATGTTGTTTAGCTACCCCGCAATTTAAATGTTGTTTTATCAAGGCAAGAATATAGCACCGAGTTCGCTACACAAGTTTAAATGAGGCCAATGTAAGGCTAGATTTGCCCGCATATGGGCCCCATATTTAATTATTAGGTGAATCGGCATAAGGCCCCCAAACCAATGATATGCATGCGAATGACAATTAATATGCAACAAGTTGTTATTATATTATAAAATAG
The DNA here is from genome assembly GCA_030063025.1 of Avena longiglumis. Classification (NCBI taxonomy): domain Eukaryota; kingdom Viridiplantae; phylum Streptophyta; class Magnoliopsida; order Poales; family Poaceae; genus Avena; species Avena longiglumis. The sequence continues at coordinate 496,976,066 of CP125974.1, read as the reverse complement.
GGTTCTAGGAAAGGGTCACATTAGGGTCTCGACGATCTTGGGCTTCCGGGTTCGGGCCGGTCTCGGTCCAGGTTCAACGGGTCGTTCTCGAACTCCGGGTTAGGGTCTCGATCGGGTAGGTCTTGTCGCAACCGGGAAGCGTGGCTTGGTTGGCGGGCGCAGTGCTCGACGCCCTCTCCCGGAGAGAAAGACCTTGGTGCGTCGGCAGTTCTCTAATCCATGTAGTAGACCTGTTCAGTTCCATGTTGACGACCTTGGAATTGGGCTTGCTTTGAGGCGACCTTGACGCCCATGTCTTGATCACGGTTCTCCGAGCTCCCATATAGGAGATCTTGTCGACGCGTCGAAGAACTCGGGTTCGGGTGTCGATGGACTACTTAATGTCCCCCCTTAGACGATCTTCGGTTTCCGTGATGGAGTTCTTGTAGCACCGGAAATCCTCGGGGTCGATCATTGGTACCGGCGACGGGCTTCGCGGCACTTGTTATAGGGTCTGCCTTGTCTCTCCAGGTACGGGGGTCTCGGGTCGAAGAGCTTGGCGCGCCAGTGTTCGGTCTTGGGTCTTCCCAAGGCGACGAGCTTGTCGGACATTGGAGCCGATGGGCCAATCTTGAGTGCTAGTATGTTTCACACAAAACAGCTTGGCCCGTTGAGCAACATTCTCGGCAACGACAGCACGAACAGGGGTCGACCTTGGGGAAAACGGTGAGGCGAGCTCGGCCACGGCTCCGCGGGGCGCACGAGCATGCAGGGAGGGCGTCGATGGAGGTCGCGGCGAGGGGGAAGGCAGAACGGCGGCAGAGGACGCTGGGAGGGGAGGCGCGGAGGCGCGGGCGCCGGGGAAGGCCGGGTCCGGCCCTGGCGGTGGCGGGGCTGACGAGTGGCGTCGCCGGGGCAGGGGCGCCGGGTGCGGGGCCGGGTTGGGGGCGGTGGGGGCCAAGGGGACGTGAGCGGAGGGCGAGCCGAGGAGGAGCGGGCGGCGCTGGGTGGAGGGTGGTCGGAGGGACGGGCTGAGCGAGGTGGTCGCACGCGGGTGGAGCGAGGGAACGCCGTGGCGAGGTCCGCCCGGCGGCGGAGCGAGCAGGGAGGAAGCCGGGCGGAGGCGGCCTGAGCGGAAGGAGCGGGCGAGGGATGGGGCGCGAGGCGCGACGGCGAGCTTGGCCGGGAGGATGCGCAGGGGCCATGGGAGGAGGCGGGCGAGGAGCGGCAGACGGAGCCACAGAGGCGGGCGGGCTCATGTGAGGACGGCCAGGGAGGGCGATGGAGGCGGAGGGAGGCGGCGTGCGGGTTGGAAGGCAGGAGGGAGGCGCGCCAGGGAGGCGGCCGGCGGGCTTATGGGGAGGAGGCGGTTGGTCGCCGGCGGTGGAGATGGGTCAAGGGCGGGGCTGGGCGAGCTCGGCAGGAGCTCGTGGAGGGAGACGCGAGGTTGGGGACGGGCGGCTGGGCAGGAGGTGGGGGTGGGACCTGTGGGCGTGGGCGCTGTGGGTGGGGGCAGCGTGGGACGGCGGGCATGAAGGAGAGGGGCGTGGGCCAAGGTGGGGCAGGCATGTGGCCTGCTTGTGATTGGGGATCGGTGCAGGTGGGGGGTGGGGCCAGGGGGAGGAGAGAGGGGGGAGTAGGCTGGGACAAGTGGCGCTTGGGGATTGGTGGGGGTGATGTGGATCTAGGGGTGGGTAGGATTTTTGGTAGCTTTAGGAATTAGTGGGGCGGTTGTAGGTGGACCGTTTAGTTTTCTGGGGGTGGTCGTTCGGGTCGGTCGGCCCGTTCGACTGCCCCCACTAAAATAAATAAATATTTTATTTATTTCAGACAAAGCATTTGCAAATCGATATCGGGCAAACCAAAATAGTCCGGCGACCCGGGTTTTGGCGTTGAATAAAGATGGGGCGTTTTTAGAAACAACACGGGCTTTGCAAACATAGTTTTTATGCAAACAATGCATGATGATGACGATGCAATGCACAAATTCAACGCGATTTTCTAGTAGTGGTTTTTGCGGGATGCCACAATTCGACACCACTAACAATGGATCTCGCCCTCGAGATCCGCCTCATGGTACCGGAAGGAAGGTCGACCGCGTCTTCTCGTTTCGTGTAGATCTTCGCGACACCACTAACGATGGTTCCTTCTTCATCTTGAAAACGGCGACACCACCAACAAAGGGTCGTTGCTCCTGATCGTCGAGAGAACACTCCGGGAACAAAAGGTCGAAGGTAGAGGTATCGCAAATATAGCCACCCCTAACTTCCGTGGACGGAGTAAATTGCTGGATCCACTGATTCGACGTACAAGAGCGAATGATAAGAGCAGTGGTAGGGTAGCTACTCCATCCCGCACTCAAACCATTACTCTGCACACGAATAAACGGATTAAGCATCCAACTCTCGAAATTAGACTGAAGATCTCGACAAGCGAGGTTCGGAACAAAGGAGTGTTGCCAGCAGAAATCGTATGAAAGACACACTGATTAGGTTTCGCGATGGTTCCATTGGAATGAACAACACATGCTCAAGGTATACTCCAACTTCACCAAATCTCGTCCTTCTCATATGTTTTCAACGACACTGATATCCAGCAAGGAACACATATGGATAAAGAGCTCAAAACAAAAGATCGGAGGAAGGTTCAACAGACAAGTTGCAGATTGATGATCGTAGCACCTCCGTTACAAAAAGGGAGAAAGAGAAACCCTGAAGGTACGACGGAAACCCAACCACGAGAAATCCTGGACTCGAAGAGAGAGAAGAGAGCGGATTTAAAACGCGTAGAGATAAGAGGAGAATAGCAGAGGGGTAAGGAGTAAAATCAGACCTAACCAGAACTATCCAACCGATTTTGCAAAATAGTTTTGACACTCTACTTCGGCCGTTAGCTAGGTTATCCTACAGGCTGGACTTGTGGGGTATCGCAACTGCTGTGCTCTGATACCACTCTGTAACACCCTCAGAATCGGACCTATGCAAGTTTGAGCAAATTCCGCCAAACCCGCATAGAAACGATTCTGAGGTGCCCACCAGGCACTTTCGTGCGGGTGGAAAACGAAGTAATAACATTACACAACAGTTCTCGATGGGACCCACAGAACAGATATATATAACAGCGACTCAAGAGTCAAGAATACAGATATAATATACAAAGATCCAAAACACCTTGAAATCGATAGAGCGTCCAGCTACGGACAAGATGCAAATGGGGCTAAGAGCCCTGAAGAATAACCAATGGCGTCCATAACCCTGCCCAGGCCAAGCCGGAAGGGTAACCCTGCTAACGGCGTCGATCTCAAAACCTGCTTAAACAAAAAGGGTGCCGAAAGGGCAAAGGAAAAAGAGGAGCGTCGATCGAGGCCAAGACACGGCGAGGCTAGAATTCGGCGTCCTCGCCTACATAGGTATGGTGGATCGAGCGGCGAAAGATGCACTAAACAACCTATAGAGACTCGATACAACCGGGCAAAATGAGAGGGTAAGAAGGACCTATCCGGAACCACCCTGATAATACCATCAAACAAACCCATCCTGGCGTTTCCTCCTCGAGACCAAACGAGGAAGTCAACCGAGGAACTCACACAGTTGGCAGTTTTACTTATTCAGTTTATCGTTGCAGCAATTACTAGTCAGGTTCAGATAATCATCCTGATAAAGTAAGCAGTGGGCACTTTTAGTTAACCATTCTGTTATAGTGGCAACACTTACTAGTCAGATACAATTAGCATGAGATAATCCTTAAACCCAGCAGTTGTTGGTACTTTTATTCATCCATTCCGTTGTAGTTGCAATACTTACTAGTCAGGTACAATGGTCGCAAGCGACAATCCAAACAAGCAATTGTGGGCAGTATTATTAGCCATTCCGTTATAGTGAAGCTGATTACTAGTCATTATAAGTCAAATTTATAGCAATAAACTTTAGTTATGCTTGTCTATGATCGAGATACTGTGCTCCAAGTCGTCCATATCCGCGGACACGGCTTTCAGAAAGTTTTACCCGGGTGCACCAATAGCAACACACGCCGATCAACCTCGAAAACCAAATCAAAACCCAACGAGGTTTTCACGACTGAACAATCACAGGATTCAGAAATATTTCAGGGGGCCACCCCATTGAGTAGATCCCGCAACGGAGTAATCAAGCTCCGAGACGGACTCAAGGTTTGCGACAATGGCTGTAAGCGACTGGGAACCCGAAAGTGTGGCTGGGCTTGTCGATACCGCGTAATCAATCCGCTTACCTAAATAAAGCAAGGTGCTCCTCGCACAATTTAAATACAGAAAGTAGCAAGGCATAAGTACAGGATAGTAAATAAAACCTCAAACTAGTTTGTGGCCCCTAGAAATAAGAATGAATCAAGCTCTGGCTCAGGGGGGTCCCATATACCTCCCGGATGTGGATAGCGCGAAAAATCAAGGAACATGTATCAAGTACTCGGGGTCTTACGGGACACAAGTGGGCGTTCGGAAACCAAATATTATCTATCACCCACCGATGCCTCTGCTTATTTCAATTTTAGTTGTTAAACAGAAATTAAAGTGACGATAAGTAAAACTAGAATCATCTCCAACAACAACATGCGGCAATACATCAACAATCGTGGTAATCGACTTAAACGCATAGACTTGAGCAAGCGATCACGACGCCGCAAGTCCAACTATCTACCAAACAACAGGTAATAGGATGTGTCCAAGGCAATATAGGGCTGCAAGGGATATCACAGTACGGAAACTAAAGCATCGCAACACGTATAGCAATAGATCAACAGGGGAAGTAAATACTATAAAAGTAAGATAGGTAGAAAGGGGAGATGCTCACTTTGAAAACATTGTCGAAGGTTCAACCGAAGATCGGGGCGAAGCTCACATCAACTCAACGGCCTTATCCGCGAAGAAGCAAAACACTAGAAGAAACACCGGATGCACTATTTAATACAACGGCAGAAGATCGGCATGATGCATGCATGATGGATGACATGGCAAGGGTGCGATGCAATTAGGTCATATTAAGCGGAACCGGGGTCCGACAATTATTTAGGTGGTGCATGTTGTTTAGCTACCCCGCAATTTAAATGTTGTTTTATCAAGGCAAGAATATAGCACCGAGTTCGCTACACAAGTTTAAATGAGGCCAATGTAAGGCTAGATTTGCCCGCATATGGGCCCCATATTTAATTATTAGGTGAATCGGCATAAGGCCCCCAAACCAATGATATGCATGCGAGAATGACAATTAATATGCAACAAGTTGTTATTATATTATAAAATAGGGTTCTAGGAAAGGGGTCACACATTAGGGGTCTCGACGATCTTGGGCTTCCGGGGTTCGGGGCCGGTCTCCGGGTCCAGGGTTCAACGGGGTCGTTCTCGAACTCCGGGGTTAGGGTCTCGGATCGGGGTAGGTCTTGTCGCAACCGGGAAGCAGGGCTTGGTTGGCGTCAGGGGCGCAGTGCTCGACGTCCTCGGCTCCGGGAGAAAGACCTTGGTGCGTCGGCTTCGGTTCTCTAATCCATGTAGTAGACCTGTTCAGTTCCATGTTGACGACCTTGGAATTCGGGGCTTCGTTTCCGTGAGGCGACCTTGACGCTCCGCGGTCTTCGGTCACGGGTTCTCCGGGCTCCCATATAGGAGATCTTGTCGACGCGTCGAAGAACTCGGGTTCGGGTGTCGATGGACTACTTAATGTCCCCCCTTAGACGATCTTCGGTTTCCGTGATGGAGTTCTTGTAGCACCGGAAATCCTCGGGGTCGATCATTGGTACCGGCGACGGGCTTCGCGGCACTTGTTATAGGGTGCGCTTGTCTCCGTGCACGGGGGTCTCGGTCAAGAGCTTGGCGCGATGTTCGGTCTTGGGTCTTCCCAAGGCGACGAGCTTGTCGGACATTGGAGCCGATGGGCCAATCTTGAGTGCTAGTATGTTTCACAAAACAGCTTGGCCCTGAGCAACATTCTCGCAACGACAAAGACGAATGGGGTCGACCTTGGGAAAGCGGCGAAGCCTGCTCCACGGCTCATGGGCGCACGAGCATGCAGGAGGGCGCGTCGATGGAGGTCGCGGCGAGGGGGGCGAAGCGCAGACGCCGAGGGGAGGCGGAGGCTGGCGCCGGAAGGCCGGGTCCGCCTGGCGGGCGGCCGACGAGTGGCGCCGAGAGGGGGCAGGCGCCGGTGCTGGGCCGCAGGGGTTGCGGGCCGGTGGGACGGGAGCGTGAGGGCGAGCCTGAGGAGGAGCGGGCGGCGTCGGGGTGGAGGGTGGTCGGAGGCGGGGACGGGCTGAGCGAGGGTGGTCGGGCACGCGGGTGGAGCGGAGGGAACGCCGGCGGCGAGGTCCGCGGCCGCGGCGATGGAGCGAGGCAGGGGAGGAAGCCGGCGAGCGGAGGCGGCCTGAGCGGAAGGAGCGGCGAGGAGGGATGGGGCGCGAGGCAGGCGACGGCGAGCTTGGCCGGAGGATGCGTGCGGGGCAGGAGGAGGCGCGAGAGGCGGCGACGGAGCGCTGCAGCTCCGGTGGCGGGCTCATGGTGAGGACGGCGTGGGAGGGCCGATGGAGGCGGTGAGGGAGGCGGCGCGGGTTGAAGGGGAGGGAAGGGGCGCGCCAGGGAGGAGGCGGCCGGCGGGCTTGCGGGAGGAGGGCGGTGGTCGCCGGCGAGGAGATGCTGGCGGGGCTGGTGGGCGAGCTCGAGCAGGAGCTCGTGGAGGGAGAGACGCGAGGTTGGGGACACGGGCAGGCGAGGCCGGGCAGAGGTGGGGTGGGGACCTGTGGGCGTCTGTGGGCGTGGGTGGGGGGAGGCAGCGTGCGAAAGTGAGGGGCGGGCGTGGCAAGGGCGGTGGTGGGGGTGGGTGGCGCGGTGGGGGTGGTGCCGGGGAGGGGAGTAGGCTGGGACAAGTGGCGCTTGGGGATTGGTGGGGGTGATGTGGATCTAGGGGTGGGTACGATTTTTGGTAGCTTTAGGAATTAGTGGGGCGGTTGTAGGTGGACCGTTTAGTTTTCTGGGGGTGGTCGTTCGGGTCGGTCGGCCCGTTCGACTGCCCCCACTAAAATAAATAAATATTTTATTTATTTTTCAGACAAAGCTTTTGCAAACCGATATCGGGCAAACCAAAATAGTCCGGCGACCCGGGTTTTGGCGTTGAATAAAGATGGGGCGTTTTTAGAAACAACACGGGCTTTGCAAACATAGTTTTTATGCAAACAATGCATGATGATGACGATGCAATGCACAAATTCAACGCGATTTTCTAGTAGTGGTTTTTGCGGGATGCCACAACGACACAGGGGCCCTATCAGGCTGGTTTGAAAAACTTAAAAGGTCATTGATAGCCCATGTTTTCCTAGGCCAAGAATTCATTACTCAGAAACCCTCAAGTCGACTTTTTATTTATAGCACTCCCTCCGATGCATAATAAGTTAGGGAGTATATTTTTTCTCATGGATGTGTGTTACTATTTAAAGTGTTTTAAGTCACTTTGTAGAAAAACATTAAGTCTATTTTCTTTTTTTACATTTTTCTTATGGATCGGTGATTCTAGCAACCTTGAAAACTAATTTCTAGATAAAAAACTAAACTTTTTGGGCTGAAAATTAAACAATGCGTTTCCCTCCTCTACCTGAGATTTGTACTCTTGCCTCAAATCCGAGTTACTCGAGCAGACATGATATGATGGCACGACATGTGCATCATCTCTCACCCTAAGTCATCGCACTAGTAGAAAACAAGCCATAGGTTCATCCATGCCAAGATCGTTAGTCCCAGTTCCGCCATGAACCGGGACTGATGCTAGCATGGATCCCGGTTCGAGCGGGCCGGCCTATCGCACGGGAGCCGGAGGCATCCGTCCTGGTTCGTGAGAGAGCATGCATGTGTACCGGTTTATAACACAAACCGGGAATAAAGTGTGGGCGCCAGACAAGTGGCCTACCACACACCTTTAGTCCCGATTTGTGTTACAAACCAGGACGTATGAGCCAACCCTCTATAAATACGATGTCCCAGCCCTCTATCTCCCCTCTGTTTTTTCTTGGTGGAAGGTGTGCTAGTTTATTTTTTTCCTATGCATGCGAGGTGTTTGATGAAATGTTTGAGTGAATGACCCCGTTCAATTTCTCACAAAACAAAAATATAGGAGGTGCCCGAGCCGCACTTGAGTTTTCTCCTCTTTCTTTCCTCCTCGATCGATATTAGCAATCTTATCTTTTCATCTATCATTGATACAATGCATGTGTCAATGTGAATTGGTCATTTTACTATTTATGATGTTCTGTAATGGTTTTTGATAAACTTAATTATATGATGCAGATGAACAGTCGGAAATGGATGTGCGGTGACCGGCGTGAACCCGGGTACATTAAAAGCGTAGATAAATTTATCGATGTGGCTACGACAAACAAAGAGAATGGTTTTATGCGTATGTTCAATTCGGAACAACAAAGAGTACTCTTTCTCAAAAATCATTCGCGGCCACCTGGTTATGAAAGGTTTCATGACTAGCTATAATTGCTGGACCAAGCACGGGGAAAAAGGGGTTATGATGGAAGATAATGAAGAAGAGGATGATGATAACAACTATCATCATATGTTTCCTGAATACGGTGATACTGCAATAGAAGACAATGAAGAGGAAGGAAGTGAAGAACGGGCATCAGATGAGCCCGCTGATGATTTTGGTAGGGTCATTCTAATGCAAAGCAAGACTGTGAAACAGAAACGGAGAAGTTGAAGTTGGAGGGCATGTTAGAAGATCACAAGAAATTGTTGTACCCAAATTGCAAAGATGACAGCACAAAGCTCGGTACCACACTAGAATTGCTGCGACGGAAGGCAGAGTGTGGTCTAACTGACTCCGCATTTGAAAAGATGCTGAAAATAATGAAGCCGAAGTTTCCAAATCATAACGAATTTCCTGAGAGTATGTACGAAGAAAAGAAGATTCTCTGCCCTCTAGGATTAGATGTGCAGAAGATACATGCATGCATTAATGACTGTATCCTCTACCGCGGTAAGGAGTATGAGAATTTAGATAAATGCCCGGTATGCAATGCATTGCGGTATAAAATCAGACGAGATGACCCTGGTGATGTTGAGGGAGATCCCCCCGGAAGAGGGTTCCTGCTAATGTTATGTGGTATGCTCCTATAATACCAAGGTTGAAATGCATGTTTAGAAACAAAGAGCATGCCAGGTTGTTGCGATGGCACAAAGAAAACCGTAAGAAAGACGGGAAGTTGAGACACTATGACACCCCCGGGATCAGGGCTAAACAAATCTCAGACCTTCGTCTGACATAAGCTTAACCTTGAGCTCGAGAATATCCAGTGAAGAATCGGTAACACAGCAGTTACCTTACGACACAAAATTTATTACAGCAAGCTCATAACTGAGCAGAGAACCAAAATATTATAAGCAGAGGTCACTGACCACAAACATCAAACAACGGAAGGCAAATTATGCTATTAAGTATAGCAAAATTAACAAATGGCCTAAGAGGCATGAAGCATAACGATGACGTCCCAGCCCATAGATTCCAGGCTGCCGGGTGGGAACACCAAGCTACTCGTCGATGTCGATGTAGTACCAAACTGATCTTCAAGGAACTCTTCTCTGCTACAAAAGTATCAACAATGTAAGGGTGAGTACAGGGTGTACTCCGCAAGACTTATGGCTGGTGGAGTTGTTTTGCATAAATCCACTTTTGTTTATAAAACAAGAGGGAGAAGAAGCTGGTCTAATGAGAGTATTTTAAAAGGGGATAAGAGAGCGACATCTCCGAAAATATTGATCATCATCTTTTGATATCCACTAAGTCATCATCATCTGAACCCTATCTAGGATCACCCCCTCGTACCCATGAGGAAGCATCCTTAAGCACACGTTGATCTGCCAAGTTTTATGATTAGGTTATAGTTCTCTATGATCTTGAGTCCGGTCACCAAGTCGTTCATAACCGTGAACACGGCTTTTCGAAAAGATTATTACCCTGCAGGGGTGTACAACTTTACCCACACGTACTAACCTTCTCTTAATGCTGCATGATTACCCTCTTCCTTGGAAGGCTGACAGAGGGTGGTTAGACACGACCTTTACCTTACTTTCGCCAAGACCAGGAGTCACGCAATAAGTATGGTTCCGCCGTAACGGGTCAAATCCCGAAGCCGGTACTTAAAGATGTGAGGCGAGGTTGGTTTACCAGGGGCGCTATCTACCCCAAGCAACCTCGGCCATGCTTACCTACCTGTTATGAATGCACCTTCACCCGACAAATCTTTCAAACGGTTTTCTATGCATATGTCAAATGGAACGCCCGAACTATGTGACTCATGGAATCTACTAGACAAGTTAGTTGCTCGTGAGGTTTTCCAGGCCCCGTGTGGTTGTACGCTCGTCTCGGTTCCAAAGGCAAGAACTCAGTTCCTAGTGGTGGCGAGCATGGGAATAGAAAAACCACATCCCACCGTGGCCTCCCATACAAGCCTTAGCATGTTTAATCTCATATCACTGATCTCATCTCATCATGTTCTCCTATCATACTAGATTATCTGTATCTGATACATCATCTGGATGGACCAGACTTAACAGGTATGCATGTCTAAGCAGACACGAATAAGAGCTCTAGCAGTGCACACAAGCCAACCCTAGTTATGCTACGAGCAGTGAATCAGGTAATATAAGCTGAAAGGGAGTAATGCAACATATAGGATACTCTATCTATCGATAAAAGACCATAGTAGAATCGTATGCATCATGGCAGGAAATGAAATGCTTTCGAAATCATAGGATTATATCATGGTGGGGCTATGCTTGCCTTTGCCAGTTGATAACAGATAAGCAGATCTTCGGGAGCCTTGTACTTGACTTGATTACAATTGGTCAAGTATTGTTCGTCAATCTTCGATCTTCGATCTTCGATGGTGTGGTCCTCGGTCTTTGATCTCGATCTCGATATCGTATCCTACCGCGAAGAACCAAACACCGAAAAGAGAGGGGAAACAATCAACACATTGCATCGATGCAATGCTCAAGCAATGATGATGATATGACAAGTTAAATTTCATTGAAATGTAACCCTAAGACATGCTCGGCAGTTTAATCGGGGTTCCGAGGGGTGAAAACCCTAATTCGGAGAAACTCCGGAATCACCTGTGAGGGGTTACTATGTTATTCTAATTAAACTTGTCATAAAAGTTGCTTAACAATGCATGAGGGTAGTTTAGATAGATAGGTTTCATTTTTCTAAAACATTTGATATATTATTTGTATTTTTCTGACTTATAAATAAAAACATATTGAATTACAAGTTTATAACTATTTATGAAATTATTAAACCTTTTATCAAATTAAATTACTACGTCACTGTGACGTCAGCTAGGGGGTCAGGTTTTTTTTCACTGCGGCTGAGTCTAGCCATTATGGCTGACATGTGGGCCACATGGCCACATCAAGGCTACATCAACGCCACGTCGGCACGGCCGTTGATCGGCGGACGGTGGCCGGAGACGTCAATTCAGGCCACACCAGCACATGTGAACAGGTCCGTTAGAACGAGCGGGGCAGGGAGAACCATGTACGGGCGGCACCGCTGCTCCATGGTCGCCGGAGCAACGTCCACAGCAACGACGGTGGCGATGCTAGCAGATCAACAGCGCACACGGAATACAGATGAGGAGGGAGGCAGAGATGTGGTCCAGGAGGACCGTGTGCTCACCCTGGAGCGCATGATGGCAATGGCGATGCGCGGGATGAACTGCAGCGACGACATGGTTGGCGGTGGTGGTCGTCGGTGTTGGGGAAGACTAGGTTGGCGGAGGTGATTCGATGCACCCCGTGTTAATTCCGTTGGCGAGTCAAAGCAGAGGACCGAGGTGGTTCCAGGGGCGCCCTCAGCTGGGTCTGGGACGGCCGAAGACGACGACGATTCGAGCCGGCGGTATGTTAGGGTTTTGGCTCAGAGGGGAATGGGGAAAGAGGAGAAGATATGGTTCGTCTCTGCGCAGGAGGGGGTCTTGTAGACGTCATCTAGGGCGATAGCACGCATCTCCTTGCCGCGGGCATCACGGCGAGGCGGGGACGGCGCCGACGTCAACACGCAGCATCTCCTCGGCGGCGTTCTTCTGGCGCGAGGTAGAAGAAAGGAAAAGGGGAACGAAGGGGTATCGGGCCAGGTGGGCTACTGCTTGGGCCAATGTGGGCCGCGAGGTGATGCTCGTGGGCAACAGGGAGAGGAAAGAGAGAAGTGGGCCAGCCTAGTTCTGGCTGGTTGCTTATTTTTTTATCCAAACTCTTTTGTTTTTCTATTTTCCATTTCCTGTTTGAAATTCCAAATTCAAATACTGTTTTGAACATTTCAAAATTACCAGAGAGTGTATAAAATATCTAAAATATTGCAGAGCCCTTGTATTCAATTTGGGCTCCATAATTTTTGGCACTTTTCAAAATATAAAACCTTTTTGAATGTTTCAAAGAGAGGGGGAAGATTAGGGTTTTAGGGTTTTCTTTTATTTTCTTTCATGCAATTTTAGAGATGATGCTTATGCAATGCACAATCGAAACCCTAATATATAATTAGCTAAAAGTGGGGTGTTACAGACACCCCGCTGATGGGTCGCAATGGAGAAAAATCGAGAGAGACTTCCCGGACATTGCAGGTGACGCAAGGAACTTATGGTTTGGTCTAAGTACGAATGGCATGAATCCTTTTGGGGAGAAAAGCTGCAGTCACAACACCTAGCCTGTGACTCTATGTATCTACAACCTTCCCCCTTGGTTGTGCATGAAGCGTAAGTTCATTATGATGCCAGTGCTCATCCAAGGCCCGAAGCAACCAGACAACGACATTGATGTGTACCTAAGGCCATTAGTAGAAGTACTCTTATAGCTGTGGGGAAAACCAGGTGTACATGTCTGGGATGAGAACAAACAGGAGCCATTTGACCTACGAGGGTTGCTTTTCGTAACCATCAATGATTGGCCTGCTCTTAGTAATCTTTCAGGACAGACAAACAAGGGATATAAGGCATGCACGCACTGTTTAGATAAGACTGAAGGTACATATTTGCATAAATGCAAGAAGGTTGTGTACCTGGGGAATAAACGATTTATTCTGACCAATCATCCCGTAAGAAATAAAGGCAAGCATTTCAAAGGTGAGGCAGATCACCTGAAGAAGCCTAAACTCCCTACTGGTGATGATATATTTGGTATGGTCAAGGACATATAAGTAATCTTTGGAAAGGGTCCCGTGGTCAATCAGTTCCGAACGACGTCGCTACCGGACACGCACCCGTGTGGAAGAAGAAATCTATATTTTGGGAGCTGCCATATTGGAAAGTCCTACGTGTCCGCTCTTCAATTGACGTGATGCACGTGACGAAGAATCTTTGCGTGAACCTGCTAGGATTCCTGGGCATGTATGAGGACCAACAAGTTATGAAAGACCCAAAGAACATGCATACACAGAATAAGACGGATAAAGAGCGTTACTTAAGTCATGCCAGATATGCTCTTACCAAAGCAGAGAAGGAAATCTTTTTTAAAGTCCTTTATAGTATCAAGGTGTCATATGGCTTCTCATCTAATATAAAGGGAATAATAAATATGACAGAGAAAAAGTTCCAAAACCTGAAGTCTCATGACTGTCACGTGATTATGGCGTAGTTGCTTCCGATTGCATTGAGGGGGCTTCTACCGGAAAATGTTCGAGTACCCATTGTGAAGCTGTTTGCATTACTCAATGCAATATCTCATAAGGTAATCAATCCAGATATTCTGCCAAGGTTACAGAAGGATGTGGTACAATGTCTTGTTAGTTTTGAGTTGGTGTTCCCACCATCCTTATTCAATATTATGACGCATCTCCTGGTTCACCTAGTGGAAGAGATTGCCATTCTCGGTCCTGTATTTCTACATAATATGTTCCCCTTTGAGAGGTTCATGGGAGGCCATAAGGAAGCATCTCCAAGGGCTATGGAATAGAGGAGGTTAATGAGTTTTGTGTTGACTTTATTCCTGGCCTTAAGCCGATTGGTGTTCCTGACTCGCGACTGATACGTCGGAAACGTATCTATAATTTTTGATGTTCCATGCTTGTTTTGTATCATTTGTCTTATGTTTTGTCTACACTTTGAGGTATTTTTATACACTTTGTAGAACTAACCACAAGATGCCACCGTGCTAGTTGCATGTTTTCTTCTGTTTTTGGTTCCAGAAAGGTAGAAAATCAATATTCTCGGAATTGGACGGTACAAAAGCCAAAGTCATTATTTTTTCCGGAGCAACACGGAACCATGAAGTAGAGCCAAAGGGGGGCCACATTGTGGCCGCACCCCCTAGGCGCGGCAAGCCCTCGAGGCGCCCACAGGGGGTGTGGCCCCCCTGGACCCCCACTGACCTTGATTCATGCGCCTATAAGAAGCCTCCGACCCAAAAACCCTAGGGCATCCAGAAGAAATCCACGAAAACCTATGTAGCGCCGCCGCCACCGAAGGGGAGATTCGGGGGACAGAAAGTCTCTGTTCTGGCACCCTGCCGGGACGGGGAATTGCCCCCGGAGCCATCTCCATCGCCATCTTCATCATCGTTGCTGTCGTGGGAATGACCACGGCAGATGCTGCAATCGGCAGCGAGTAGTAGAACGAAGGGCAAGGGCGGCCAGCCATCTGCGGTGCGAGATGAGGGCGGAGACTCAGGGTTTTACCTGTGTTCGCCCCGGAGGGTAAAGACCTACTCTGCTAGATTGTATTATGGAGGTGTTTACAATGGGCGGACTCGGCTAGGCGGCGAGTTGCTTGGGTGTATGAGGAACGATCTCTACTCACCCCTTAGGGAGGTTTATATAGGCTTACCTCCCTAGGGTTTACATATCTCAACCGATTCGGTTACAACTTTGTCAATCGCTTAACCTGACCGACCAGGCCTATCTGCCGCCCTAGGCCTTCGACCTCCATCGCCTGTACCTGATGGGCTTTGATCCACTGCCGCTCTGCAGGCCCACTCGCCACCTTTGGGCGATCGAACGCGTCCCGAGGATACCCCAAAGAGGCATATCCCCATCGGTAGTCCTCGAGGCCGTCGTTGATTAGGCGGGTGGCTGCTGGCGATCGAGTATACGGCTTCAAGTTGGCATCCAAATGAATCGTCGGCTCTGTACAAAGGAAAAATCCGGCGAACCGAGTCGCGTTTTGAGTGTATCGAACCAACGGGTCGCGGCCTCGGCGAATAACTCAGCGAGCCGAGTGGCAGGAGGCGGACCGTCGGGCGTGGTCAAACTAGCCGTTAAGGTAACTTAACGGTAACTTTCGGCGTAATCATCGCGTGGTAACGGCCCCCTAATTTGGCGGGCAGCTCTCGCTATATAAGGGAATGGTTGGCCATCGGAAAGCCAACCGCCCACCATTTCTTCCGAGTACGCACATCTTCGCCCGTTGATCTCGCGACCGCAATCCTCCGACCTCGTGCAAATCCTCACCATGGCCCTCTCCACCGAACCTTGGGTAGATCCAAGTGCACCAGATGAATCGGCCTCCTTCGAGGAGGCCGGAATCTGGCCGGCTTGCTGGCGAATCCACCGGAGAACGACCCGAACCAGCGAGAGAGTTCATCTGCTTCACTAGTCACCTCGGCGGGTTTAGGGTTTCCCACTTCTCTGTTCTTCCGGCCTGCGCCTACCACGGATCCAGCCCTCGGATCTGGGTCCCCATAGTATCGAGCAGCTCGCCATCTTTGTGGCTCGCGAGTGCTACTTGGGCTGCCGCCCTATTTTCCTTGTGGCAAGATCTGTTCCATGGACGGATCAGCCGCGAGGAGGCGGTGACCCAATGCTAGCCGCGGTGGCTTAACCTTCCAACTGAAATCCAAAGCCTCCTTCGACTTGATGCTGCCGCCAAAGCAGCGAGCGATCGAAAGTCTTGGTTTTACGTGACCGAGGCGACCCGGAGGACGAGGCGGCGATCCCACGGTTTCGGCCGACCGCCCGAGCCGCAATCTCCAGGTCGCCAAGCTTCCCGACGACCAGCGGATGGTCGTCGACGAGATGCTCCAGACCATTCGCGGTCTGAAGAAGAAGGGGCTCCAGACGGTGAACTGTACAACTGCTGGCTTGGGCGGCGACGTCCCGCCGCCTAACGCGAGCACTACATGTACCAAAGACAGGCCGAGAAGACTCGACAAGGCCTGCCTCGCCGAGTGGAAGCCGGAGGACTACCTCTGGCGTGAAGAGGATCACCCAGCGGCATACACGGATGCGCAGGCCGGGCTCCTCCATACACCACGGCGTCCGCCCGACGGTAATAACCTGATCTTATTCGCAGTCGCAGCATATGCAGTCGCGGTAATTCTAACTTTGTTCCATGTTAACGCAGCTATTCCAAGTGGTGGAAGGGTGGCTTCCACCCGCCGATGACGAGAGCTCCGGGCCATCCGCCCAGGACACAAGCGAGTCGCCTCCCGCCAAGGGCAATGAGGACGGCGAGGACGAATCAAGAGGAGATCGCCCATGGTCCGAAGACCCGGGCAACGCGTCGGCGAACTCGAGGCGAGCAGGAGCCTCGAGCGTCATGAGGATGACGAGGAACTCCCGGAGACCACCTCGCTCCGTCAGGCCACTCCCGCGAAGAAGAAGGAGAAAGAGGCGAGGGCCCCCCTAAGGAGGAGGGCGAAGCCGCCGAAGATGGCCTCACCGCCGCGCTCAGCGAGCAGCTCCGATGCCCATAGCTCGGCCGGTGACGGGGCGGCCCCGGCAACAACCACACTAGACGCACCATCCATGGAGGCACCGCTGGCCTCGATGCCCCCGCCCTTCGCGCCGATCTCCGGGCTAGGGAAGGCTCCAGCTGAGGCGACTTCGCCTCGCAAAGGGGTCCCGAACGTGGCGGTCTCGCCTCGCAAGGAGGCTCCGGTCGCGGCAGCTCCTAGCAAGGAAACCTCCGCCGAAGGCGCCCCGGAGGCGCCAACCGCTACCTCAACATCAAAGAAACCGTCCGTGTCCTGGGCCCCTGGCGCCCTGGACCTGGGGCTCAGTCGCCGGCTTGGCCCCGAGCTGGAAAAACCGGCCGGCCTTCGCACAGGGCTGCGTTTCATTCCCGTCGCCAAGTGAGTGTACTCGGCTTTCGCCTTTCTCTCTTAGTATTTTGAATGTTTTTCCTGAATTGTCTCGTCGCGAGGGACCGGAGTGAAGAAGATGAGCCACCCGACGGTGGCCAAGGTGCCCTCCGCCACTAGCGGGGAGGACCCTTCCCGTAAGAGGAAGGTGGATGAGGTCGCCGCTTCCATGGAAGGCAGCAAGAAGGCCAAGGGCGATGACATCGCCATCGTCTCGACGACACGGCGATCAAGGCTGGGCCCGCCGTTGAAGCGACCGCATCCACGAAGAGGCATTTCGTGTTAGACCGAAGAAGCGAGCTCCTTTGGGGGGTGCTACCTTCCCCGCTTCATGACCAAGGCGGCCACGGCGAGTGAGGCTGCGACTCGAACCCGCTCGAGGCCGCCGACGCTGAGATTGACCAACGTCGCGGCACACACCGCTGGCGTCCGTGACGCCAGCGCAACCTGCACGGCATGCTTGGCGCGCCATCCAGGTACCTCCGGTCCCGAGGATCGGTCGGTGTTCTGCAGCGGCACGATTCTTTATAGTTGCTTGTTTCGTGCGTTCGAGTCCAGTGCGTGCTCGCTAAATTGTAGCGGGTGGGCACTTAGTAATTCGAGCCTCCGGTCCCGAGTGCGCACCCGCTAAATTAGCGGTGGGCACGAGTAATTTTCGAGCCTCCCCTCGAGTGCGCACCCGCTAAATTGTAGCGGGTGGGCTCGAGTAATTTTCGAGCCTCCGTCCCGATGCGCACCGCTAAATTGTAGCGGTGAGCACCGAGTAATTTTCGAGCCGCCAGTCCTCGATGCGCACCGCTAAATTATAGCGGGTGGGCCTTCGAATTTCGTGAACTGACTTTGAAACTTTGCAGGGTTTACAACCGGAGTCGGCAGAGCGATTGGCTCTTGCGGCGTCTTGAGAAGGAGTTGGGCGCTCCAAGAAGTAAACAAGGAGCTGGCGATTGCTGCTTGTGAGGTGGCTCGCCAGAGCTTGTCCTATGGCGGCCGACGGCGCGAAGTCTGCGTTAAGCATCGCTGAGCAAAGGATCGCCGACCTCGGCGCGAATCGGAGGCGAAGAAGAAGCGAGCTCGGCGAGCAGGCGAGCTAAGGCCGCCGTTGCGCATGGAGGAAGACCGGAAGGTGTCGGAAGCCCTCATCGTTGGGCCGGGACGATAAGACATCGCTTCAAAGCTTCATTCTTGGGCTCGCCCGCCCGTTGATCGGTGAGTCGTCTTCCAGTCTTGTGGTTATATTGTTTGTGGTTTCCGTGGTGCTCACAACTTTCCATCTAGCAGGCCGTATGATTGGTAGCCATGAAGAAGCGAGTTCTCTTGATGCGAGGGAGTGCGTGAGCATGCTCGTCGACTTCGGCGCTGTCGGCGACTTGCATCCGCGCCTACCTTCAAGAGATGTCGCCACGGAGGTTATTCCCAATGACCTCATTGAGGTGTGGGAGTACTTGGAGAAGGCGCCCGCGTCGTGGAGTTCATGACGCGGTCGGCTTTTCGACGTGGGCGTCGACGGCTCGAGCACGGGACTCGCCCACTTCCCGAAGATTTCGACCTCGACGGCGTGGCAGTGGTTATCCTTCATCGTCTGGCGCGTGGATCTGTCAAGTTCTTAAGCTGCAGGAACGCGTCGCCGCGTACTCGGGCGTGTTTGGGCGATGGGCGACCTTCTTCCGTACCAGAAGCGGTCGTCGCGAACGACGCCGACGCCGCATCGCGACTTCAAGGTCGAGCAGCCCTTCCAGCGGCGATGGCGGGCCAGTGACGACTTATCCATCGAACCGACACTGTATTCATCCAAGCGCCGGACGCTGGTGCATCATCGTCGAAGCCTGAATAGTGTTAGTAACAATTCTGCCGAGTAGGCATATTTTGTAATGTAAGACAATGCGATATGCGATTGAATGGAGCGTTGTGTTCATTTTGCTATTTATTTGCGTGTTTTGATTGATTTTGGGTGAGTCCCGGAGCGTCCGCCCTTTTGGGGTTTCACCTTAAATATGATGTTTTGTTGTTTATCATGTGTTGTTGGTTGAGTCGACTCGCGAGCTCGGAGAGCCAGCCGCAAGGCGACTCCCTCGAGTGCTCAGATTTACTGCTTTACCGTTTTCCGACTGTGACGGCGGGTGGCCGAGTCCCCGAGCGTGGTACTTGGTATTTCAAGGCGCGACTCGAGGGTGGTTGAGGACTGAGCGCGTTTGTGTAAGCGCGTCGCTCCTGCCTGGCCCGGTGGGTCAGTCGCGTGGCGAGTCCTGGGCACGCTCTCTTACTTGGCGTTTTCCCTGTCCGATCGAGATGAACTGGTATACAGTCCTCGAGCGTGGTATAGCCGTCGAGTTGCTCGCCAAGGATGCGGAGGACCGGGGTCGCTGTGGGAAGCGAGGACAGATGTCTTGGTTCGTAAAACCAGTCGAGCTAGGCGACTCCGATGGGGCTCCGGATTGGCGTTTTTCGTGGACGATGTAAGACCTGAAGTGCCTTAGTGCTCTTACGTCGCACTACTTAGCCGCGTGCCGCTGTACCAAGGGTTGACTTCGTATTTTAGCATGACGTGTTAATTACGAGTGCGAGTGGCACAAGGTATGGAGAGTAGACGAATTTTGCGAACCGTTTCTTTTATTCATAGCGATCGGAGTACATATGTGGGGTTCTAGGTATAGAACTTCCGAGGAGATTTACATTCCACGGCCGCTGACGTCGAGTTCACCGTCCTTGGACGTCGGCGAGGTAGTAGGCGTCGTTGCAGCACGCCCGATAGCGAACGTGCCTTCCCATGGAGGGAGAGCTTGTGCATGCCCTTCTTGTCTGGATGAGGCGTAGCACCAAGTCGCCTTCCTGGAAGGTGCGGGTTTTCACCCGTCGGCTGTGGTAGCGGCGGAGCCCTTGCTGATAGATAGCGGTGCGCGATCGGGCGAGGTCGCGTGCTTCGTCGAGTTGGTCGAGCCCGTCTTGGCGGGCCAGTTCGTTTGCGGCCTCCGTATAGTGGACGATCCGCGCGAAGTCGTGTTCGAGGTCGGTTGGCATGGCGGCTTCCGCCGTAGACCATGAAGAAGGGTGAATCCGTCGACACATTGACCGAGGTGCGGATTCCCCAGATGACGGAGGGAAGCTCTTCGACCCAGCACCCGGCGGTGCGCTCGAGTGGTACTTGGAGTCGCGGTTTCAGGCCGTGGAGGATGCTTTGGTTGGCTCGTTCCGCCTGGCCGTTGGATTCCGGGTGTGCGACTGACGCGAGGTCGAGCCGGATGTGGTGCTCCTCGCAGAACTCGTGTGGCATCCCGCAAAACCACTACTAGAAAATCGCGTTGAATTTGTGCATTGCATCGTCATCATCATGCGTTGTTTGCATAAAACTATGTTTGCAAAACCCGTCTTTGTTTCCTAAACGCCCATCTTTATTCAAACGCCAAAACCCCGGGGCTCCGGAGTATTTTTGTTTTGTTGCATTCGGGTTGCAAACGGCCCAATTCAATTAAATAAAATATTTTATTATTTTGCGGGGGCAGTCGAACGGGCCGTTCCGACCCGAACGACCACCCCCTGGAATATAAATCGGTCCGCCCCAACCAACCCCATCTAAATCCTAAACACACCCACTAGTCTACCCACCCCACCCAGCCACATCACCCGGGCCAATCAGCTCGTGCCACCTCCTCTTGCTCCTTCCCTCAGCCAACCAGGAACCGCCACTTGTCCCTCCCCAACTCTCCCTCTCTTTTCTCTCTCCCTCTCTCACAGCTCACACCCCACCTAGGACCCACCCGTCATACCCTCACCAGGCCCACACTCAACCCTCTCCCCCACTCCCAGCACAGCACACACACACGCGCAGCGCACGCACACACGCCCCGCACCCCCAGATCTTCCCCACTCCCTCTGCCACGCGGGCCACCCGCGGACCCGACCCCCACACGCCTGCATCGCTGCCCCTGGGCCCCACGCTCACCTACCGCGCCCCCGCACTCCCGCTGGAACCCCACGCGCGACCAGCGGCCTCCTCGCTGCCCGCCCTCTCTCCCTTTCTTCCTCCTCTCCGGCCGCCCGTCGCCCGAACCCTCCCCACCCGCCTTGGCCACCCTCTCCCGCCGTTCTTCCTCCCAGCCTCCGCCTCCTCACGCCAGCGACCTCGCTCCCCTCGGTTCTCTCCCCTCGAGCTACTTTGGCCGAGCCTCTCCGCCTCGCCTTGCCGCGCCCGCCTCCCACGCCAACCGCCGCGTTCTCCCAGACGCCCAGCGCAGCCCTCCCCACAGATCAACCCGCTTCGCTCGCCGGCCCCGCTCTAGCTCCTCGCTTCCGCTCACGGCCAAGGCCACTGCCAGCCGGCCACCGGCCCGCTTGGCCTCCGCTCGCTGCTCAGCGTTCCTCGCCAGCCTCCAGCCTCGCGCCAAGGCCGCCACGCCATCACCGGTCCGCGCCCGTCGCCGCCACGGTCGCCCAGACGCCCATGGCCCGTGTCGCCAGGCCGCCGTCAGCTTCGTCCTCAGCAGCGCCGCCAGCGAGCCCGCCCGGCAGGCCTCTTCCCCGCCCCGCTCGAACTCCCTGCCGCCCGCCGCTGCTCGCCACGCCGCTGGCCGCCCGCCAGGACCCGTCTCGGCGAGCCGTCCGAGCCCGTCCGCTTCCGTCGCCATGCCACCGAGCCCCGAGCCCCGCACCCCGCGTCCTGCGCCGCCGGAGCCGCCCCTGCCGTCGTCGCCCCATCGCCAAGCTCTCTCCATGTGCTGCCTCCGAGAACCGTACCTCCATGTTGGTACCCGGCGAGGTGTGGTGCACGTGTGTGTTGATGGATGCAGCGGGTTTTGGTCGTACCTCCGAGAACTCCGACACAGGGCACCGACGAGATCACCGAGACCGTGGGACCACGTCTAGAACCCGCGAGCTCCGAAGACCGATCCCGGAGCCCGATCCGAAGACCCCGGTGCGGCGAGCATCCTCCCCCCCCGACACCGAGACGCGGGATCCTCGAGTACTCCCTCCCGGACTCCAAGATCTGCCTCGGACGTCAACACCCGAACCGAAAAGGAACGCCAAGTCCGACACCGACAACCGAAACCCCGGTACCGGACAAGTTCGCCTTCGACCTCGAGAATGCCGGCACGGAACGACAAGATCTTCGCACGAACCCGCATGAACGCCGCTCGGAGCAACAAGTACTCTGCCGCGGAACCCCAAGACCGTCGCGACGACAAGAACGGCATTGGCCCGGAAGAATTTGACACGCCCCGACACCGAACCAAGTACTGCATCCCAAACGCCTGGACCGTCGACATGACCGAAGACCACGGATGCGACAAGAACGGCACCGACGCAGAACGCCTAGTACTTCTTCGCGGATGCGCCAAGACCCTACCCCCCGGAGTCCGAGAACGATCCCGCCAAGGCTGTCGAACCCTGGACCCCGAACCCCGAAAACCCCAAGATCGTCGAAACCCCTAATGTGTGAACCCCTTCCCGAAAACCCTATTTCATAATATGATAACAACTTGTCGCATCTTAAACATTCATCTTGCATGCATATCTTGTGGTTTGGGGGCCTTCTGCCGATTCACCTAATAATTAATTATGGGGCTCATATGCGGGCAAATCTAGCCTTATATTGACCTCATTTAAACTTGAGTAGCGAACCCGTATCATCTTTTGGCCATGTTAATACAACATTTAAAATTGCGGGGTATCTAAATAACATGAACCACCTAATTAATTGTCGGGACCTTCCCGCTTTATTATGGCCTAATTGCATCGCACCTGCCATGTCATCCATCATACATGCATCATGCCGATCTTACGCCGTTTATTTGAATATCGCATCCGTGTTTATTCTAGTGTTTTGCTTCTTCGCGGATAAGGCCGTTGAGTTGATGTGAGTCGCCGATCTTGGATGAACCTTCGACAATGTTTTCAATGAGCATCTCCCCCTTTCTACCTATCTTACTTTTATAGTATTTACTTCCCTCCTGTTGATCCATTGCTATCTGTGTTGCGATGCTTTAGTTTCCGTACCTGTGATATACCTTGCAGCCCTATATCGCCTTGGACACATCCTATTACCTGTTGTTTGGTAGATAGTTGGACTTGCGCGTCGTAGTTGCTTGCTCAAGTGCTGATGTGTGTCGTCATATGCCATAGTTGCTGATGTTTTGCCGCATGTTGATGTTGGAGATGATTCTAGTTTACCTTTCATCACTTTAATTTCTGTTAACAACTAAAATTGAATAAGCAGAGGCATCGGTGGGTGATAGATAATATTTGGTTTCCGAACGCCCACTTGTGTCCCGTAAGACCCCGAGTACTTGATTCCTGTTCCTTGTTTTTGCGCGCTATCCACATCCGGGAGGTATATGGGACCCCTGAGCGGAAGCTTGATTCAGGTCTTATTTCTTGGGGCCACAAACTAGTTTGAGGTTTTATTTACGATCTGTACTTATGCCATGCTTTACCGCTTTATTTACGATTGCGACGATAGCACCTCATCTGTTTAGGATCGGGACACGATTCCGCGGTGTCGACAAGCCCGTTTGGGGTTCCCGTCGTCACTGGCCGTCCACCCAGACCTTGAGGCCGTCTCGGAGCTTGTCTCCGTTGCGGATTCTACTTAAGGGTGGCCTGAAATATTTCTGAATCTGTGATTGTTCGATCGTGAAAGCCTCGTTGGTTTTGATTTGGTTTTCCGAGGTTGATCGGCGTGTGTTGCTATTGGTGCACCCGGCCGGTAAAACTTTAAAGCCGTGTCGCGGATATGGACGACTTGGAGCTCGATCATAGACAAGCATAACTAAAGTTTACTGCTATAAATTTGATTTATAATGACTAGTAATCAGCTTCACTATAATGGAATGGCTAAATAATACTGCCCACAATTGCTTGTTTGGAGTGTCGATTGCGACCATTGTACCTGACTAGTAAGTATGGCAACTTCTAGGAATGGCTGAATAAAAGTACCAACAAGCTTTGGGTTTTGGGTTTATCTCATGCTATCTGCACGATTAGTAATTGTTGCAACTATCACAGAATGGTTAATTAAAAGGCCCACCGCTTATTTTATTAGACGATTATCTATACGACTAGTAATTGCTGCAACGATAGCGAATAAATAAAATTGCCAACGATGTGAGTTCCTCGGTTGACTTCCTCGTTTGGTCTCGAGAAACACCGATGGGTTTGTTTGGTGTTAGCTTCGGTTGGATCGAATAGGTCTTTCTTATCCCTCTCGATAACCGCCAGGTTGTATCGAGTCTCTATAGGTTGTTTAGTGCATCTTGCATTGCGCTCGATCCACCATACCTATGTAGGCGAGGACCGCGAATTCTAGCCTCGCCGTGTCTTGGCCTCGATCTTGACGCTCCTTCTTTTCCTTTGCCCTTTGTCGGCACCCTTTGTTTAAGCAGGTTTTGAGATCGACGTTAGCGAGGTTACCCTTCCGCTTGGCACAGCAGGTTATGGACGCCATTGGTTATTCTTCAGGGCTCTTAGCCCCATTTGCTTCTTGTCCGTAGTCGGACGCCCTACCATTTTCAAGGTGATTTGGATCTTGTACCGTATATTTGTATTCTTGGCTCTTTGAGTCGCTGTTATATATATATCTGTTCTGTGGGTCCCATCGAGGACTGTTGTGTAATGTTATTATTGCTTTGCCACCCTTGAAAAGTGCCTGGTGGGCACCTTTGAATCGTTTCTATGCGGGCTTGGCGAATTTTGCTCAAACTTGCATAGGTCCGATTCTGAGGGTGTTACAGAGTGGTATCAGAGCTCAGCAGTTGCGATACCCCACAAGTCCAGCCTGTAGGATAACCTAGCTAACGGCCGAAGTAGAGCGTCAAAACTATTTTGCAAAATCGGTTGGATAGTTCTGATTAGGTCTGATTTTACTCCTTACCCCTCTGCTATTCTCCTCTTACCCCTGCGTGTTTTGAATCTACCTCTTATCTTTTCTTCGAGTTCAGGATTTCTCGTGGTTGGGTTTCCGTCGTACCTTCAGGGTTTCGCTTTCTCCCTTTTGTAACGGAGGTGCTACGATCATCAATCTGCAACTTGTCTGTTGAACCTTCATCCGATCTTTTGTTCTTGAGCTCTCTATCCATATGTGTTCCTCGCTGGATACCAGTGTCGTTGAAAAACATCTGAGAAGGACGAGCTTTGGTGAAGTTGGAGTCGACCCTGAGCATGTGTTGTTCATGCCAATGGAACCATCGTGAAGCCTAATCATTGTGTCTTTCATACGATTTCTGCTGGCATCATCCCTTTGTTCCGATACGCGGTGAAGATCTTGATCTAATCCAGAGTTGGTTGCTTAATCCGCCTATTCGTGTGCAGAGTAATGGTTTGAGTGTGGGATGGAGTAGCTACCCTACCACTGCTCTTATCATTCACTCTTGTATGTCGAATCAGTGGATCCAGCAATTGACCCCGTCCACGGAAGATAGGGGTGGCTTTATTGCGATACCTCTACCTTCGACCTTTTGTTTCCGGAGTGCTCTCTCGACGTTCAGGAACAACGACCTTTGTTGGTGGTGTCGCCGATTTCAAGATGAAGAAGGAACGCTCGTTAGTGGTGTCGCGAGGATCTACACGAGGCGCGAAGGATCAGAACGCCGACCTTCCTTCCGGTACCATGAGGCGGATCTCGAGGGCGAGATCCATTGTTAGTGGTGTCGAATTGTGGCATCCCGCAAAACCACTACTAGAAAATCGCGTTGAATTTGTGCATTGCATCGTCATCATCATGCGTTGTTTGCATAAAACTATGTTTGCAAAACCCGTCTTTGTTTCCTAAACGCCCATCTTTATTCAAACGCCAAAACCCCGGGGCTCCGGAGTATTTTTGTTTTGTTGCATTCGGGTTGCAAACGGCCCAATTCAATTAAATAAAATATTTTATTATTTTGCGGGGGCAGTCGAACGGGCCGTTCCGACCCGAACGACCACCCCCTGGAATATAAATCGGTCCGCCCCAACCAACCCCATCTAAATCCTAAACACACCCACTAGTCTACCCACCCCACCCAGCCACATCACCCGGGCCAATCAGCTCGTGCCACCTCCTCTTGCTCCTTCCCTCAGCCAACCAGGAACCGCCACTTGTCCCTCCCCAACTCTCCCTCTCTTTCTCTCTCCCTCTCACAGCCCACACCCCACCTAGGACCCACCCGTCATACCCTCACCAGGCCCACACTCAACCCTCTCCCCACTCCCGACAAGACACACACACGCTGGCCGACTGCACACACGCCCGCACCCCAGATCTTCCCACTCCTCTCGCCACGCTGGCCACCCCGACCTCCCCAAGACGCTGCCCTGGGCCCCACGCTCACCTACCGCGCCCCCGCACACGCACTCCCCGCGGAACCCCACGCGCACGACCCGAGCGGCCTCCCTCGCGCGTTCTGCCCCGCCTCTCTCCCTTTCTTCCTCCTCTCCAGCGCCCGCCCGTGGCCAGCCTCCCCACTCTGCCACCCTCTCTCCCGTTCTTCCTCCCAGCTGCTCCGCCTCCCTCACGCTGGCGACCTCGCTCCTCCGTTCTCTCCCCTCGAGCTTCTTGAGCCGAGCCTCTCCCGACCTCGACGCTTTTCGCCTCCACGCCAACCGGGCGCCCGTTCTCCCAGACTCACGCAGCCCTCCCCTTGTGAACCCCGCGCCGCTCGCCAGCCCCGCTCTAGCTCCCTCGCTCCGCCCTCCGCCTTCTCCGCGCCCACGCCCGCAGCAGCCACTGCCCCGCCAAGGCCCGCACTCGCTCAGCTCCCGGCCAGCCTCGCGCCTCTGCGAGCAGCGCGCCGCCACGCCATCACGGTCCGCCCGCCGTCGCCACGGTCGCCCAGACGCAAGGCTGCCGTGTCGGCCAGGCCCTGCCGACCCGGCTGCTTCCTCGCGCCCCTCTGCGAGCAGGCGCCGCCAGCCCGCCCGGCAGGCTCCCTCTTCCAGCCCCGCTCGAACTCCCTCGTCGTGGCCGCCCTCCTCGTCTCGCCGCCGCCTGCGCCGCCCGGCCAGACCCGTCCCCGGCGAGCCGTCCGAGCCCGTCCGCTTCCGTCGCCATGCCACCGAGCCGAGCCCGCACCCGCGTCTGCGCCGGAGCGCCTCGCCGCTGCCGCCCATCGCCAAGCTCTCTCCATGTGCTGCCTCAGAACCGTACCTCCATGTTGGTACCAGCGAGGTGTGGTGCACTGTGTGTTGATGGATGCAGGGTTTTGGTCGTACCTCCGAGAACTCCGACACAGGGCACCGAGATCACCGAGACCGTGGGACCACGTCTAGAACCCGCGAGCTCCGAAGACCGATCCCGGAGCCCGATCCGAAGACCCCGGTGCGGCGAGCATCCTCCCCCGACACCGAGGCCGGGATCCTCGAGTACTCCCTCCGGACTCAAGATCTGCCTCGGGACGTCAACACCGAACCGAAAAGAACGCCAAGTCCGACCGCAACCGAAACCCGGTGCGGACAAGTTCGCCTTCGACCTCGAGAATGCCGGCACGGAACGACAAGATCTTCTGCCTGGAACCCGCATGAACGCCGCTCGGAGCAACAAGTACTCTGCCGCGGAACCCCAAGACCGTCGCGACGACAAGAACGGCATTGGCCCGGAAGAATTTGACACGCCCCGACACCGAACCAAGTACTGCATCCCGAACGCCTGGACCGTCGACATGACCGAAGACCACGGATGCGACAAGAACGGCACCGACGCAGAACGCCTAGTACTTCTTCGCGGATGCGCCAAGACCCTACCCCCGGAGTCCGAGAACGATCCCGCCAAGGCCGTCGAACCCTGGACCCCGAACCCCGAAAACCCCAAGATCGTCGAAACCCCTAATGTGTGAACCCCTTCCCGAAAACCCTATTTCATAATATGATAACAACTTGTCGCATCTTAAACATTCATCTTGCATGCATATCTTGTGGTTTGGGGGCCTTCTGCCGATTCACCTAATAATTAAATATGGGGCTCATATGCGGGCAAATCTAGCCTTATATTGACCTCATTTAAACTTGAGTAGCGAACCCGTATCATCTTTTGGCCATGTTAATACAACATTTAAAATTGCGGGGTATCTAAATAACATGAACCACCTAATTAATTGTCGGGACCCCGGTTCCGCTTATTATGGCCTAATTGCATCGCACCTTGCCATGTCATCCATCATACATGCATCATGCCGATCTTCTGCCGTTTATTTGAATATCGCATCCGGTGTTTATTCTAGTGTTTTGCTTCTTCGCGGATAAGGCCGTTGAGTTGATGTGAGCTTCGCCCCGATCTTCGGATGAACCCTTCGACAATGTTTTCAGGCGAGCATCTCCCCCTTTCTACCTATCTTACTTTTATAGTATTTACTTCCCTCCTGTTGATCCATTGCTATCTGTGTTGCGATGCTTTAGTTTCCGTACCTGTGATATACCTTGCAGCCCTATATCGCCTTGGACACATCCTATTACCTGTTGTTTGGTAGATAGTTGGACTTGCGCGTCGTAGTTGCTTGCTCAAGTGCTGATGTGTGTCGTCATATGCCATAGTTGCTGATGTTTTGCCGCATGTTGATGTTGGAGATGATTCTAGTTTACCTTTCATCACTTTAATTTCTGTTAACAACAAAAATTGAATAAGCAGAGGCATCGGTGGGTGATAGATAATATTTGGTTTCGAGCCACTTGTGTCCAAGACCCAGTACTTGATTCCTGTTCCTTGTTTTTATGCGCTATCCACATCCGGGAGGTATATGGGACCCCCTGAGCGAGCTTGATTCGGTCTTATTTCTTGGGGCCACAAACTAGTTTGAGGTTTTATTTACGATCTGCATGCTTATGCCATGCTTTACCGCTTTATTTACGACAGCGATAGCACTGCATCTTTATTTAGGATCGGGACACGATTCCGCGGTGTCGACAAGCCCGTTCGGGTTCCCGATCGTTCACACCGTCCAAAGACCTTGAGGCCGTCTCGAGCTTGTCTACTGCTATGATTCTACTTAAGGGTGGCCTCAAATATTTCTGAATCCTGTGATTGTTCAGTCGTGAAAGCCTCGTTGGGTTTTGATTTGGTTTTTCCGAGGTTGATCGAGCGTGTGTTGCTATTGGTGCACCCCGGCCGGGTAAAACTTTCTGAAAGCCGTGTCCGCGGATATGGACGACTTGGAGCATAGTTTCTCGATCATAGACAAGCATAACTAAAGTTTACTGCTATAAATTTGATTTATAATGACTAGTAATCAGCTTCACTATAATGGAATGGCTAAATAATACTGCCCACAATTGCTTGTTTGGAGTGTCGATTGCGACCATTGTACCTGACTAGTAAGTATGGCAACTACAACGGAATGGCTGAATAAAAGTACCAACAACTGCTGGGTTTTGGGTTTATCTCATGCTATCTGTACCTGATTAGTAATTGTTGCAACTATCACAGAATGGTTAATTAAAAGGGCCCACTGCTTATTTTATTAGGACGATTATCTATACCTGACTAGTAATTGCTGCAACGATAACTGAATAAATAAAATTGCCAACGATGTGAGTTCCTCGGTTGACTTCCTCGTTTGGTCTCGAGGGGGAAACACCAGGATGGGTTTGTTTGGTGTTAGCTTCAGGTTGGATCCGAATAGGTCTTTCTTATCCCTCTCTGATAACCGCCCGGTTGTATCGAGTCTCTATAGGTTGTTTAGTGCATCTGCCTGCTTCGATCCACCATACCTATGTAGGCGAGGACCGCCGAATTCTAGCCTCGCTGTATCGGCCTCAAGATCGACGCCTCTTCTTTTCCTTTGCCCTTTGTCGGCACCCCTTTGTTTAAGCAGGTTTTGAGATCGACGCGTTAGCAGGGTTACCTTCCGGCTTGGCACAAGGTGGTTATGGACGCCATTGGTTATTCTTCAGGGCTCTTAGCCCCATTTGCTTCTTGTCCGTAGTCGGACGCCCTACCATTTTCAAGGTGATTTGGATCTTGTACCGTATATTTGTATTCTTGGCTCTTTGAGTCGCTGTTATATATATATCTGTTCTGTGGGTCCCATCGAGGACTGTTGTGTAATGTTATTACTTCGTTTGCCACCCGCACGAAAGTGCTTGGTGGGCACCTTTGAATCGTTTCTATGCGGGCTTGGCGAATTTTGCTCAAACTTGCATAGGTCCGATTCTGAGGGTGTTACAACTCGGCCATTGCTCCCTTGGCGAAGTTTGTGCCGTTGTCCGTGATGATGCTGTTGGGGAAACCGTAGCGGTATATGAGCTCGCGTAGGAACTTAGTGGCAGTCTTCCCGTTGCATTTCCGGACTGGCTTGGCTTCTATCCACTTTGTGAATTTGTCGACGGCGACCAGCAGGTGGGTGTAGCCAGAGGGGGCCTTCTTGAAGGGGCCGACCATGTCCATGCCCCACACGGCGAATGGCCAGGTGATGGGGATTGTTTTGAGCGCCGAATTTGGAACGTGCGTCTGGTTGGCGATTTCGCACCCGGCATCGCTGGACGATATCGACAGCGTGTGAGCGGGCCAGTAAGCCGTGTCGCATGGCTTTGGCGACAGAGCGCAGCGGCGTGGTGGCGCGATGCCGAGTGGATGTCGTGTAAGATTTTGCGCCTTCACTGGTTGGACGCAGCGTTGAACACGCCGGTGACGCTGCGCTTGTGTAGCTCGCCGTCGGCGATGGTGTAGGACTTGCATCGGCGAACAATCATTCGGCGCTTGTCTGCTCGCGGGCAGGTTGCGCCTCCGTAGGCGATGTAGGGCTTGGTCCAGTCGTGCGTTCGGTGACGAGCGACCAAGGTTGCCTGGTTGGAGCGGACTCAATGTCGATCTCCTTCGAGGAGAGACCGACGGCGTGAAGATGGTGTCGAGGAACACGCCGGCGGTGGTGCGGATCGTGCCGACCGATGCGAGAGAGCGTCGGCCTCCTCGTTTTTCCTCTGTCGATCCACTCGACCGAGTAGCCGTGAAGTGGCCTCCCACCTTGTCCACCTCTTGGCGGTATGCCGCCATGGTAGGGAGACGGCGTCGCGGTGCGGCGACTTGACCCAACGAGGTCGGAGTCTCCGTAGCATCGAAGGCGATTGACGCTCATCTCCTTTGCGGCTCGCATGTGGAGTAGGGCCTCAGATTCGCCATGTTGTTGGTGCAGGCGTGAATTCGAGGAGGATGTAGCGGAGCTTGTCGCCTTTGGTGAGGTCGGCACTATCCTGCTCTGCGCCGTCGCGTTCTTGGACCCGTCAATACGGGCTCGATAATGGAGGTACGGCGGCTTCTTCTGCTGGGCCTCCTCCCGGGCGAGGAAATCGCCGGTCAGGACTTAATCGCCCTGCGTGCTCGTGCCTTAATGTTGTGGACGCCGATCTCGACGGCCCACTTGGCGACTCCGTCGCCTCGCGATGCGGATGATGTCTTGTAGTGGAGCGGAGGAGACGACCGTGATGGGTGCTCACGAAGTAGCGGCAGGCGCTGAGCTCAAGACCGCGTATACCAGCTTTTGATGGTATGGGTGGTATGGCGACTCGTTAGGACCTCGCTGATGTAGTATACCGCCGCTGGATCGGGCGCTCTTTCCTTCCTCGGTCGTTCGACGACCATTACAAACCCGACAACGCTTTCGGACGCCGCATGACGTAAACCAGCATGGGCTCCTTGTCGACGGGTGCGGCGAGTAGTGGTGCGAGTAGCACCTTTTTGAGGTCGCGAGGCGTCGTCCGCCTCCTTGTCCCAATCGGAAGGTGGGATTTTGGCGATCGAGCGGTATAGGGGCATCGCCTTTTCGCCCAAGGGGGATGAAGCGGCCGAGAGCCGCTACCCGCCCGCCAGCTTCTGGACGCCGCAGCACTCGGGTTTGCCGAGCCGGCGATCGTGTCGATCTTCGTTGGTTTGCCTCGATCCCTCGTTTGGAGACGACGTACCTAGTAATTGCCCGCGGTACAATCAAGGTGCACTTGCGGTTGAGCTTTATCTTGTACCTCCGCAGGTTGGCGAAGGTCTCTCACGAGGTCGGCGAGTAGGTCGCCTTGGCGAGAGGATTTTACGACCACGCCGTCGATGTAGACGTGGATGTTGCGCCAATTTGGCTCGCGAGGCATTCTTGCATGCACCGTTGGTATGCGTTGCTCCGGCGTTCTTGAGGTCGAAGGTCATGGCGGTAGCGTAAGGCTCGAATGGCGTGATGAACGCCGTCTTCTCCTCGCCCTCGAACCATTTTGATCTGGTTATACCCGAGTAGGCGTCGAGGAAACACAACGACCCGAGCCCGCGGTGGAGTCGATGATCCGATCGATCCGCTGGAGGAAGCGCTCTTTTGGGCAAAGCTGTTCAGTTTGTGTAGTCGATACACATTCTCCAGTCCGCTTTTTTCGACCAGACTGGGTTTGCCAGCCATTTGAGTATTTGATTGGCGAATGAAGCCGCAGCGGTAGACGCTGCACTTCCTCGGCGATTGCCCGAGCGTTCTTCGTTGAATGGCCGTAGCGACCGCTGACTGGTCGCACTTTGGGGTCGGCGTTAATTTGTGCTCAGCGAGCTCCCTAGGGACACCGGGCATGTCGGAGGGTTTCCATGCGAAGATGTCCCTGCTCACGGAGGAACTTCGATGCGCGCCTTCCTATGCTGGGCTCATGCTCGTCGACTGCCACCGTTCGCTGGGTCGCTGGGACCAGCTTCGACGGTCTGGTGTCGCCGTGGCCTCAAAGGTTGAGGTGTTTGTGCCCCGAGTTGGGCTTCTTAAGTATTGTGGGGTCGTCGTTGTTGACCCTTCGCGTGATTTGGCGAGCTCATCGGCGTGACTAGCTTCCGCCGCGATCACGGCGTCGGCGAGTTCGGCTCCTTTGGCCTCGCATTCGGCGCCATGTCGGGTCGCTGATGGTGATGACGCACGCCCGGGAGCTTCATCGTGTTGTACGCAGAGCGGGTGCCGCCATGAATTTGGCGAACGCTGGCGCCCAGTGACGCAATGGTAAGCTGTCGAAGGGCACCAGCTCGAAGACGATCCGCCAGCGCGGAAGTTTGCCGAGTGCGAAGGTGACGGTAGCGTGACCTTGCCGATCGGGTACGCCTTCCGACCGGCGATGCCGTGGAACGTGGTGTGGGTTGTCTCGATCATCGATTGCGGGAGCCGCAGTCGCTCAAGGTGTCGAGGTAGAGGATGTTGATGGAGCTGCCGTCCATCGAGTCTTGGGAGCCGAGTCGCCGACCTTGGGCTTGACCACCAGGCGACTCGCCCCGGTACTGGCGCGTGGCGAGTGGTCTTGCCGGCTCCGGTGATAGGTTGCTCCGACCAGTTCAGAACCGGGGACGTCTGTCAGGCCACCGTTGACGGCGACAGCTGGGCGATGACCTTCTTCGCGCCGTGTTGAAGCCGGTGAAGGTGTGGAGCGAGCCGCCACTTTGCGAATTTTCCGCCATTTTGCGGGTCGTTGTCGGTGTCCTCCGCGTCGCGTGCCTTCTCGATCTCCCCGAGGGTGTGGCGGTGGTGTGCGTGGCGGGCTTTCCTTCCCGCCGTGAAACGCACATGGTTGGTTAAGGAGGGCCGGGATCAAACCTTGGCTTGTTCTTGTAATTCCCGCCGTGCGTCGTTGCTCTGTCGCGGCGGTAGCTCTTGGGGTCGCAGCGTGCGTGCTCAAGATTGGCGGCAAGTCGACTTCGCCCATCGTTCGGCGCGCTTGTCGTGAGGCGAGTGCCATCAGCGTAGGTCTGCTTTCGGCGCCGTTGCCGCCTGCCGCGTCGTTGTCCGCCGGACTCGTCGTCGACGTCTTGATTGGGATCTTCCTCGATCGTTTGGCGATCTCGAGGAGGTCGGGGATGTTGTCGAGTGTGCGGGCGTGTCGCTTGAGCTTGGCGACTAGAGGCTCGTAGCGGCACGAGGTCTTGAAGCAATGGATGGCGGTGTCCGGGTGGATGCCGACCGCGTTGTACCAGAGCTCTTGCCACCGTTGGACCCAGCTGCGGGTCGACTTCGGGTCCCTGGACGATCGTTCCAGTCCTCGATGGTGGTGGCGGTGTAGGAGCACTCGAAGTGCTCGACGGCGTCGCATTTCCTCCGTGAGTCGACATTGTCACGGGGAGCGTGTTGATCCATTGCCTGCACGTCCCCTCCATCATCAGTGGGAGGTAACGGGCGGCGAGTAGGTCGGTGTGACCCGCGATCCCCATTGCCATGAGGTATGTGTCAAGCCAGACCGCGGGGTCGTACGAGGAGTCGTATTTTTCGATCTCCTTCGGCGCCTTGAAGTTGGGTGGGTACTTTTCGCCTCGGATCATTGGTCCGGCTTGGGCCCTAGTCGTTGGCGACCCCATAGGCTCGCCATCGCGCGAGTAGTTAGGGTGTGCCGCAAGTCGCCGGGCTGGCGGCGCGCCAGTTTGGTTGTTGATGATGAGTGCGGCGATTGGCTCTCCATTGGCGGCGACGAGGTTGGTCGCCGCCCGGGATCACAGGAGAGTGCCGCATTCGCGGGTCGTCGTTGGAGCTGCGGCTCTGGCGGCGGGCAATTGAGGGTGTTGCCACCGCTGGGCGGCCGCTTGAGGCCGCCCGCTTCCGAGGAGCGAGTACACTCGCCCGCGAGTCGGCGCCGCCGCTGTTCCACGGCCTTCGCGAGTAGGGCCTCGACATCTTTGGATCGTAAGGCGCCGTCGCCGGTCGCCGTGATGTCGCCGACGGCTCGGCCTGCCACGAGGTTGTCCATCGGGTGGAGAATGTGGAAGGCCGTCGCGCCGCGCTCCCGTGAGGAGACGACTATCCGCGGCTGGTCCACAGGAGGTGCGGTTGGGTGGTGGTGGGGCACCCATCGCCGTTGATCTGGCGGAGGGCGGTTGCTTCCTCGGTGGCGCGTTTCGCAGACGCGCGCCGCCGGCTATGCGAGCCGGGTCGTTCGCTGCCGGTTCGTGCGTGAACGGTGGGTTCAGCGTGACCTGATCCGCCTGGTGGTAGCGTGAGTTTCTGCTGTCACACCGCTCGAGGCGAAATTTTTCGGCCGCTCGCGCTTGCCTCCGCCCGCCAGCGGAGTTCCTCGACCTCCGCCGCGGGCGTTAGGAGGATCGGTGGAGAAAGGGTCCGGCGGATCGGTGCCGGTGGCCATGTAGGTCGCGGGCGTGGCGGCCGCACGTCGTGGAGGTCGGCGGAGTTCTCCGACCGAGTCGGAGTCGAAGATCCCGAGGATGGAGGGTCTCGAAATCTCCCGCTGGAGACTGGCGATGGAGCCCGCGGACGAGGTCAGGTGATGGATCCGGCGAGTGACGGGTCGCCGAGTCGGCGTCGTCGGTGAGGGTCACGTCTTCCGCGCCGCTGAATTCTCCACGTTCGCGGGCCGAGTCGCACTCGAGGCGAGGCGGTGGATCGTGCGGATCTGGCTCTCGGAGAGCCGATCGGCGTGGCGACTTCGCGCGGATGCGAGCCGAGTCCTCCGAGGTGATGATGTCGGTGAGGCCGACGAAGAGGCTGATCGTGCCGTTGGCGGATCACGCCAGGCGTGACGGGTCGCGCCACGGACGTAGCTTGGCAAGATCTGGAGCATCTCGCCAATCGCTATCATGCGCCGGTGGCGACCGCCTCGTTGATGGGCAGATTGGATCTCGCCGCAGAACACCGCCAGACCGCCAGGCCCACGGTGGGCGCCACCGTGGGAATGACCACGGCAGATGCTGCAATCGGCAGCGAGTAGTAGAACGAAGGGCAAGGGCGGCCAGCCATCTGCGGTGCGAGATGAGGGCGGAGACTCAGGGTTTTACCCAGGTTCGGCCCCCCGGAGGGTAAAGACCTACTCCTGCTAGATTGTATTATGGAGGTGTTTACAATGGGCGGACTCGGCGGCTAGGAGGCGAGTTGCTTGGGTGTATGAGGGAACGTATCTCTACTCACCCCTTAGGGAGGTTTATATAGGCTTACCTCCCCTAGGGTTTACATATCTCAACCGATTCGGTTACAACTTTGTCAATCGTTTAACTCAGACCGAGGCCTATCTCGCCTCGGGCCTTCGACCTCCATGCCTGGTACCTGATGGGCTTTGATCCACTCGCTGCTCACAGGCCCACTCGCCACCTTTGGGCGGTCGGAAGCCCTCCGAGGATACCCCAGTAGGCATATCCCCATCAGTTGCTGATTCCCATGATGAGGAGGTAGTAGTTCTACCTCGAGGCTAAGGGCTCTACCGGTAGCTATGTGTTCATCTCTCTCTATGCATGATCTTGTGGTCATGAGATTTGTAATCAAGTAGATCTACCTTGCTACTCAAGTGCTTCATTAGATCTCTGTTCTCCCCATGTATGTGAAAGTGATAGTGTGCATACAATGGTGGCACTTAGGCTTGAGTCTACATAAATACTCTTTGTGCTTTAATAGATCTATGCTTTTCTCCACGTGTGTGAAAGTGACATCGTGCATACCGTGTGTAGCACTTTGGCTAGATTGAATATTTGTTATGAGTTATATTTGGAGTTGGATGTCTATATGAAATTGTGGTGTTTGTTGGAACCATCTAGCGCTGAAGGTGACAGTGTGGGGTTATCTAGATTGGGGAAGGCGGACTTTGAGAAGTGCCGTTATAGCCCTACCATGGATTAGAGTGTCTAACCGGATAGTATTTAAGAGTAGTATCATGAAGAGAGGATATTTATATGAGAGAGTGTTCACTAGTGAAAGTATGATCCTTAGGCATTGTTTCTAAGCATTGAAACACCGTTTGCTACTAGATCTATTGCATGTTTGCTTGCTTCCATCTTTGTTCCGTTTGCCAGGGAGGTTTTGGGCTATTATCTTTCCTCCACGCCATCAGCTCTTTTCTGGCAGCGTTACCCCATGTCAACAACAAATCAGAAGCTATTTTCTGGCACCGTTACCACTTGTATTTCACTATCTCTTCGCCGAACTAGTGCACCTATACACCTGGCAAGTGTATTGGGTGTGTTGGGGACACAATATACTTCCTGTATCTTGATTATATGATTGCTTGAGAGGGAATACCTTTGACCACTTTCTCCCTGGGTTCGATAAACCTTGGGTAATCCACTTAAGGGAAACTTGATGTTGTTCTACAAACCTCTGCACATGGAGGCCTAACAACTTTCTACAAGAATAGAAGTGCGTAGACATCAAGCTCTTTTCTGGCGCCGTTGACAGGGAGGTAAGGTAAAAGGTACTCACATCCTACGGTGTGAGTGCTCAAAGTTATTTCCTTTTAATTCTGTAGTTTTGTATTTTTGTTTCTTGTTTTCACTAGTTAGGCTTAATGGAAAACAACAACAAAATTAGAGAGCTTTATAGTGTTTATCTTGAGTTAGGACATGAATTGTTTGAAGAGAAAATTAAAAAACCTATGGAACTTTATTTGCATGCTAATAGCAATGTTATTAGTATGAATTCTTTGGACACCATTGCTGTTAATGCTATGGAAACGTTTAAGCTTGGGGAAGCTAGTTTTGATGAAAATGATATTTTTAGTTCCCAGCTTTGGAAGATAGCTATTCTATTGCTTATGATGATATTATACCTCCAATATATGATGATTACAATGATGAATGTGATATTTTCAGTCCACCTACTATTGAGGAGAAAATTTATTGTGATTACAATATGCCTCCTATATTTGATGATTATGGTGATGAGAATAATAGTGATAGCTATTTTGTTGAATTTGCTCCCACTACAATTAATAAGAATGAATATGCTTATCTGGAGAGCAATAATCATTTTATGTATGTAGCTCATGATAAGAATGTTTTATGTGATAGTTATATTGTTAATTTTGTACATGTTGCTACTGAAAGTTATTATGAGAGAGGGAAACATGGTTTTGTGTATCGCAATAATATTAAGTTTCCCCTCTTTATGTTGAAAATTTTGAAGTTGCATTTGTTTTGCTTTCCTATGCTTGTTGCTTTGTGCTTTCATGCCTTGTTTCTTTACAAGATTCCTATGCATAGGAAGTGGGTTAGACTTGAATGTTCTTTGAATTTGCTTCTTGATGCTCTCTTTTAAATCAATTCATATTTCCTATGTGAGAATCTTTGAAACTATCATGCCTAACTTAAAGGCATTAAAGAAAAGTACTTGTTGGGAGATAACCCAAGAGTTTTCTTGAGTCTTGGAAGTTATTACTTCAGTAATGACCTCTCCTTATCCTGTTTGTTTGCTTTTTGTGCCAAGAATGACCTCTAATGAGAGGGAAGTAAGATTTGGGGAGTTGCTATCCTGAAACAGATTTCTGTCCTCCACCATAAAAATTCGTGAGGAGTCTCTGTAAGTAGTATTGAGCTGAAAATTTACGAATAAATCCCCCAGTATGTTAGCTAACTTTAGTTAGTTCAACACTTTTTTGATTTGAGCAACAGAAGATGTTCGAAAAAATCGGTTTCTACCTTCTGGTCTGTTTTGACAGATTTCTGCCATTATTTGCATTTGCTTCTTATTGATTCCTTTTTGAGTTCTCTTTTGGGGAATTGAGCTTTTTGAAGGAGTTACAACAGTATCTTGTGTTTTTAGTGAAAAGTTTTGCTGTTCCAAAGCTTTGCCTAAGGTCTAATATCTCTTGAATACACTAATGTTGCTAATGAAGATTGTGTGAAGTTTTGTATGAAGGCAAATTTCAGGTGTAGAGAGAGAATGATGTAATGAGATGAAGAATGGCCAAAAGCTCAAGCTTGGGGATGCCAACCCGTGTCACCCCAAGAAATATTCAAGAGGTACAAGCGTCAAAGTTTGGGGATTCCCAAGGCATCCCCTTCTTCATCAATAAAAAGCTTAGGTCCGTCTAGACACTTCGTTTTTATTGTTTCATGCATTGTTGTGTTGTTCTTGGAGCGTCTTAGTTTTTGTTTTTGGTTTTGTTTGCTTAGTTTTCTTGAGTAAGTTGGTTGGTTACACCACACTTCTTTTGGAGAGATACACACTCTGTTTTCATTGCCTAGAGCACTCTAGTTTTCACTCTTGTTGTTCTGTGAGTGTTCACTTTTGCTAGCACTGCGTTTAGCCTTAGTTTTTGTGTGCTTTGCTTAGAACTTTTTAGTTCTTCTTTGTGGATTTGTGAGACAAGCTCACTGGTCTTTATCGATTATTATATTTGTGAGTTGTTTCAAATAAGTTGCTTGGTGTTGGAAAGGAGTAGTAAGTTCTTGCTTGTAAGTGCAAGAGGAGCTTGCATTGACTATGACTTAGACTTTAGCATGACATGATAGGTGTTGTTTTGACCTTATGCTTAGTGATTATTGTTGTAGAATGTCTTGTTCCAAACAATTGGGATTGCTTAATGTTCCTTGAAGGAATCATGCGTTGTTTTAGCATACAAAAGCATAGTATTGCGGTATTCTCCTTTGATGATTTGTTTGGGTTGACTTAGCACATGCTCACACCATGTTATGACTATGACAAGTCAGCATAGCCTCTATGATCATTTAGTCCTTGACTTGTAGTACCACTCTATGCTTTGATTAGTAATGTTTTGTTGCTCTGTATGATTATGGCCATTATTGCTCTCTTAGTTGGTTGCTCCCAGTCTTTTGCTAGCCTCCACTTGTATGAGTAAGATCTACTCATGCTTCCAACTCCCAAGAAACCAATTTATTCCAAAGTGTCCACTATAAATTCCTATGCATGGTGTGTTACACCATTCCAAGTATATTCTTGTTTTAAGCTATCTTCCAATTAAAAACTATTTTGTTATGTGAAAACTTAGTTATTAAAGCCCTCACAAACTTGATGGCACACTTTATATTCTTTGCCCCTAATAAACTTGAACCAATGTGTCGTATATGTTGTATATGCTTGCACTTATAAGTTGGAATTAGCAGAACCGTGTTGTCACGGGGAACGTTTTCAACATTGCACTTGTACTTTGTACTCAATTGATATCATGTTTTTTTTTGTCTATGGATGTCACCGGTGTGAAATAAAGAGGGAACTTGTAAGTCCATGGAGTTTTTATCCTGTGTTAGAGAAACGCCTGGGCCGCTAGCCTAAGACATGCCTAATCATGGTGGAAACTTGCAGCATCACCATAATGAGTTATCTATGAAGCATCCTTAATAAAAAGCTATGAATATGGTAAACAAAAAGATTGCTGAGATGCTCATTGTCTGCTTGCCTTGTCATTTTGGTTATGGGAAAGCTCCTGTACCATGTGCAAGGGGTACCTCGTTGGCAGTTCTCAATGATATGCAAATACTTACAATGACAAGAACTTACCTGGACCCAAAGTTGAGTATGCATGAGGTGTGGCCCTCGTATTCAAGGGACTTGAGATTGCCAACTTATACTTCGTCAAGCATATACTCCACCTTTGCCACTTTAACCATAACCACTTCAAGATGCTTATGATAGGGGCAATGAGGGATGAAAGCTAACAAGTACCATAATTTTTGGAAGCTCTTTTTGAAACTTGTAATCCCTGCTTCCTTTACAAAAAGGGCCTTTCTTCCACCACTATTGAGTCTCCACCTGCTACCTTTAGGCACCATTAAGAGAGCATAGTTTTCATTCTGTGTGTAGTGTTCCAAAGCTTATTGATTGAAGCATATTGTGATATTACCTGTTC
This sequence comes from Avena longiglumis, assembly GCA_030063025.1. Classification (NCBI taxonomy): domain Eukaryota; kingdom Viridiplantae; phylum Streptophyta; class Magnoliopsida; order Poales; family Poaceae; genus Avena; species Avena longiglumis. The sequence goes on along the minus strand of CP125974.1, from coordinate 496,935,535 downwards.
TTGTGCTATTTGTTTCTAGTCACCCTTGTGAACTTTGAAGGTGTCCTATGCATCTATATTGATACTCTATAAGGGACAAGCTGAATGCCACTATGCCATGTTTTCTGTATGTGAAACAAACAAACATTTTTCAATGCATGTTATTCATGATCTTTGTTTGTAGCCTTTCATGTTGCATGCATAGTTACTTTGTCTTACTATTAGAACTCCATCCTTCATGATCATGTTTAGAGTTCTTTGATCCCAGCTTTCAATGCTTGCAAATGGTTTGATCTTGATTTTGATGGTGCATGTCACCTCAAAAATTATTCTTTTTATCACTTACCTACTCGAGGACAAGCAGGAGTTAAGCTTGGGGATTCTTGATACGTCGGAAACGTATCTATAATTTTTGATGCTCCATGCTTGTTTTGTATCATTTGTCTTATGTTTTGTCTACACTTTGAGGTGTTTTTATATCTTTTCTGGAACTAACCTATTAACAAGTTGCCAGAGTGCCAGTTGCCTGTTTTCTTATATTTTTGTTTCCAGAAAGGCAGAAAATCAATATTCTCGGAATTGGACGGGACAAAGCCGAAGTCATTATTTTCCGGGAGCAATACAGAACCACGAAGCAGAGCCGGAGGGGAGGGGGGGCACAGGGTGGCCGCACCCCCTAGGAACGGGCAAGCCCTGGAGGCACCCACAGGGGGTGTGGGCCCCCTGGACCCCCACCGACCTTGATTCCTGTGCCTATAAGAAGCCTCCGACCCAAAAACCCTAGGGCATCTAGAAGAAATCCACGAAAACATCCGTAGTACCGCCGCCACCGAAGGGGAGATTCGGGGGACAGAAAGTCTCTGTTCTGGCACCCTGTCGGGACAGGGAAGTGCCCCCGGAACCATCTCCATCGATCTCCATTGCCATCTTCATCACCGTTGCTGATTCCCATGATGAGGAGGGAGTAGTTCTTCCTTGAGGCTAAGGGCTCTACCGGTAGCTATGTGTTCATCTCTCTCTCTATGCATGATCTTGTGGTCATGAGCTTTGTAATCAAGTAGATCTACCTTGCTACTCAAGTGCTTCATTAGATCTCTGCTCTCCCCATGTATGTGAAGTGACAGCGTGGATACCATGGTGACACTTAGGCTTGAGTCTACATAAATACTCTTTGTGCTTTAATAGATCTATACTTTTCCCCACGTGTGTGAAAGTGACAGCGTGCATACCGTGTGTGGAACTTTGGATAGATTGAATATTTGTTATGAGTTATATTTGGAGTTGGATGTCTCTATGAAATTGTGGTGTTTGTTGGAACCATCTAGCGCTCAAGGTGACAGTGTGGGGTTATCTAGATTGGGGAAGGCGGACTTTGAGCAGTGTTGTTATAGCGCTACCATGGATTAGAGTGTCCAACCGGAGAGTAGTTAAGAGTAGTATCATGAAGAGAGGATATTTATGTGAGAGAGTGTTCACTAGTGAAAGTATGATCCATAGGCCTTGTTTCTAAGCATTGAAACACCGTTTGCTATTAGATCTGTTTCATGTTTGCTTGCTTCCATCTTTGTTCCGTTTGCCAGGGAGATTTTGGGCTTTTACCTTTCCTCCATGCCATCAGCTCTTTTTTGGCACCGTTACCCCATGTCAACAACAAGTCAGAAGCTATTTTCTGGCACCGTTACCACTTGTATTTCACTATATCTTTGCCGAACTAGTGCACCCATACACCTGACAAGTGTATTGGGTGTGTTGGGGACACAAGAGACTTCTTGTATCTTGATTGCAGGATTGCTTGAGAGGGAATACCTTTGACCACTTCCTCCTTGAGTTTGATAAACCTTGGGTAATCCACTTAAGGGAAACTTGCTGCTGTTCTACAAACCTCTGCACTTGGAGGCCCAACAACTGTCTACAAGAATAGAAGTGCGTAGACATCAGCGACATGAGGGAAGACTAAGTGGAAAAGACATGCTGGGAAAGAAAGCAATGATATGTAGGGACGGGGAATCTTTCACTAAAGCACACTACACAGTTCTACATATAATTCCACCTTGGCAGCTCCGTATATCGAGGAACACAAGAATATTGTATGCTCCAAAAACCTGGGGAAGCCTGACTCATGGATTATAGATGAACACATGAAGTCTTTCGGCGGTTGGATGCGACACATCTCTTGAATGACACCACTCTTGGAGATCAGCTATACTTGTTGGCCGCGTCACCATCTTCTACTATATTGAATTTCTAAGGGTACAAAATAAATGGGAATACATTCTACACGATCGCCCAAGATAAAAAGAGTACCATCCAAAACAGTGGTGTCCGCTTTGATGCAACAGACGAGAATGGGAAAAAGGACACATACTATGGTTACATAAAGGAGATATGGGAACTTGACTATGGATTCTCTTTTAAGGTCCCTTTGTTTCGCTGCAAATGGGTCAACCAGAATGGGGAAGGGGTAAAGATAGACCAGTTGTATGGAATGACAACAGTGGATCTCAACAATCTTGGTTACAGAGATGAACCATTCGTCCTAGCCAATGATGTGTGTCAGGTTTTCTATGTGAAGGACATGTCCTCCACACCGAAAATGGAAAAAATAAGCAAACGAATACATCATATGATGAGCAAAGCATCACACAGTTCTTTCAGGTAAAAGAAACATCATGGGAATCGAGGACAAGACAGACATGTCAGAAGATTATAGTAAGTTTGATGAAATTCCACCCTTCACAGTGAGAATTTACCCAATCATTCTATTAATTAAAGAATATGCTCCATGGTTATGTCCTAAGCGATCATAAGGAAGGACACACGCCAAGAAGTTCATGCTCATATTGTGTACCTCTAGTTCATGTCTGGCCAGTCGGCCGTATATTGTGAACCTAAATGCCATGAGACATGATATCTCATTTTGTGAAGGATATTTTATGATGTTTGCAATTTTCCAAGTTTATTATTTTTCCTTGCAACTATATTTTTCCTTGTATTTTTGATAAATGTGAAAATTTAATTCGGTTGTTGCTTCACAAACTATATATTTCCCACCATTTCCCACTGCTTCCCGCCAAGTTTTCCCGCCCTTTACCTCTGACCAGATCTTTTAGTCCCGGTTGTAGGCACTAACCGAGATTAAAGATATTTCCCGCCATTTCCCACCGCTTCCCACCAAGTTTTTCTGCCCTTTCCCTCTGACCGGAGGTTTAGTCCCGGTTGTAGGCACTAACCGGGACTAAAGATATTTCCCGCCATTTCCCACCGCTTTCCACCAAGTTTTCCCGCCCTTTCCCTCCATATCTAGGTTGGCCGCACCATGGCTATCCACACATCCACACCTTCGTCTCTCACAACAATGGATAGTGCATACTGGGCAATTCTGAACCTCGAGGAGACCGAGGCGCTGTGCGCCTCTAGCTACCCTTTCCCGTCGGGCTACCTGCCGCCCGCCGGCTGGATGCTGAGTGCTGGAGGTGTTCCTGTCCCTCCTATCCCTCAAGGTTCCGCACACTAGGCGGCCATCACGAACCTCTTCTACCACGAGCTCACGCCGGAGCAGCGGATGGATCCCAGTGGGCTCCCGACAACTATGACACCTGGAATGCCTTTTTTGCTAACCGGCGACAAAGAGAGCTCGCCAGGTACGAGGGTGACGCCTGTGGTGGGCGAACCGGACTATCATCAGCGTGATGCGCCACATCGCCGAGGGAGACCATCCTCGCCTGCGGTACCCGCAGCCGCCAAAAATCCATAAGAAGGGTGGAAGTGTTGAAGGCATCGTCATCCGGTATCCCCCTCCCCCACGCGTCGTGAATCCGAGGCCAGAGTGGCAGGTGTCCCCACAATATGCCATTGCTGGGCCGAGGATCCAGCCGCGTGTGCCTAGCAACAACCACGACGACGAAGACGAAGACGACCCTAAAGCTATGTACTATAGGGCTAGATATGAGCATGAATAAAGGGGGGACTTTAGTCCCCCTATAATATTAATAAATGTATTGAGTGCTAGTCCCGGTTTGTGGCTGGACCCGGACTAAAGGGGGGCCTTTAGTCCGGATTCTGTAGTCTTAGTTTTTAATATTAATAAAAGTATTGAGTGTTAGTCCCGGTTTGTGGCTGGACCAGGACTAAAGGGGGGCCTTTAGTCCCGATTCCATAGTCTCAATTTTTAATATTAATAAATGTCTTGAGTGTTAGTCCTGTTTTGTGATTGGACCGGGACTAAAGGGGGGCCTTTAGTCCCGATTCCATAGTCTCGGTTTTTAATATTAATAAATGTCTTGAGTGTTAGTCCCGTTTTGTGGTTGGACCGGGACTAAAGTGTAGCCTTTAGTTCCGATTCGTACTACGACTTTCCCAAACTATGAAGATGTTGTCCCAATTCATACTTACCATAAAGATTTGATGTCCAAACACATGTGGTCATATATTAGGGAGTGCCTCTATGACCAACTTTAGGGACATGTTGGAGGACTGGGCTCTGGTGGCATATCCCTAAAGCTGGTCGTAGTGGTGTCCCAGCTCTCGCACACCATCTTACAGCTTGTAACTTCTCTAACTAGATCAATACGCCTGGGAGCTAACTAATTTCACATATTAAGGAGTGCCTCTATGACCACTTTCTTGGAGATGCCGGAGGACTGGGCTCCGGCGGCATCTCCCTGAGACTGGCCATAGTGGTGTCCCTGCTTTCGCTCACCATCTTGTATCTTGTAACTTCTCTAACTAGATCAATACACATGGGAGCTAACTAGCTAGTTTTACATATTAGGGAGTGCCTCTATGGCCAGCTTGTTGGAGATGTCGGAGGACTGGGCTCCAGCGGCATCTCCCTCAAGCTGGCCGTAGTGGTGTTCCTGCTCTCGCAAACCATCTTGGAGATGCCTCAAACTGGCTGGAGGACTGGACTCACAAGGATGCCTATTTATAGTATAAGTTGCTCAACATAGTGTCAAACTCACGACCTAATATCGACACTCACCCCTATTATTAGTGATGACTCATGTTTTGTCCCGGTTGGTGTCTCCAACCGGGATAAAAGGTTCATCTTTAGTCCTGGTTGGCGACACCATCCGGGACAAGGTACAAGCCACACAACATAATGTCGACAGTCACCCCTATCATTAGTGTTGCCTGGCCTAGCCTGCCGCAATCCCTCTAATCGGGACTAAAGATGAACCATTTCCCTCTATTTATAGGCCTTTCCCTCTATTTATAGGCTGCCCACCTCAGCATGCCTTCCCTTTCCCTCTATTAGTTTTCAGAAATCCAATCATATTATGTGACATAAGAAATTCAAAAAAGGTCCGAACAATGTAAATCCTTCACATGGTGTCATATTATGTGACATAGTTACAAGGAAAAATACCAAACTTGGTATATTGATCATGTCTCGAAAAAACCTTCACAAAATAACCTATCATGTTTAAGGTTTCATGGCTTTCGGTCCAAATGACCAATGTTATATGCTGAATCGCGGCATAGTTTGTGATACTGTGCCCATATTATGCATGCGTGTGGACATTGGGATGGAGAACAATGTTGCAGGAGAAAGTTTTCCTTTTTGTGGCATGGAAAAGCCATTTTCCATTTTCCGAGCACAAAAAGGGTCGTTTTGTGAAGCAACCACCAAAATGCTGTTTCAGAATGCTACCGTACCATTTTTCTAAAATACTAGACTAACTTACATGGAATATCTCCCAACCGGGAGATCTGAAACCTTTCCGTCCTTCCCGGGTGAAAAAGACAAATGTCTACTAAATCGACAAGAAGTGGTCCGGTTTGTACTACAGGTACATGATCTAACGCCCGTGATTTTGTGAAAAAAATCATTTTTTGACTCACAATATGTTGTTTCTTTAGAGATCCAATGCAAGTTCTAACGAGGTCCGTCCCCTATATTCATGCACGCCGGTTCGACCTTAGTTCGAAACAGGCATAAGAAATTCAAAAACGGTCCGAACAATGTAAATCCTTCGTCTGGTGTCATATTATCTGACATAGTTGCAAGGAAAAATACCAAACTTGGTATATTGATTATGTCTTGAAAAAACCTTCACAAAATGACCTATCATGTTCGAGGTTTCATGGCTTTCGGTCCAAATGACCGATATTATGTGTTGAATTGCGGCATAGTTTGTGATACCGTGCCCATATTATGCATGCATGTGGACATTGGGATGGAGAACAATGTTGCAGGAGGAAGTTTTCCTTTTTGTCGCATGGAAAAGCCATTTTCCATTTTTTGAGCGCAAAAAACGGGTCGTTTTGTGAAGCAACGATCAAAATGCTGTTTCAGAATGCTACCGTCCCATTTTTCTAAAATACTAGACCACCTTACATGGACTATCTCCCAACTGGGAGATCTGAAACCTTTCCGTCCTTCCCAGGTGAAAAAGAAAAATGTCTACCGAATCGGTAGGAAGTGGGTCCTGTTTGTACTATAGGTACATGATCTAACGCCCATGATTTTTTGAAAAAAAAAATCATTTTTAGACTCGTAATATGTTGTTTCTTCAGAGATCAAATGCAAGTTCTAACGAGGGTCGTCCCGTATCTTCATGCACGTCTGTTAGAAACGGGAATTTTTTTGAAACGAGCATAAGAAATTCAAAATGGTTAATAGTTTAAATGGTTACATTAATTGTTTTTTAAAAACAGAAAATGGTTTTGAATTAATTATTCAAATTCAAACACTTTTTATGTTTAAAGTTTTTCAACCAAATTAATATGGAAAAAATATAAGTTAATTCATTTTTAATTTAAAATGGTTAATAGTTTAAATGGTTACATTAATTATTTTTAAAAATAGAAAATGGTTTTGAATTAGTTATTCAAATTCAAACACTTTTTATGTTTAAAGTTTTTCAATATTCCAAATTAATATGCAAAACAAATATGTTAATTCATTTTTAATTTAAAATGGTTAATAGTTTAAATGGTTACATTAATTACTTTAAAAAAATGGTTTTGAATTGGTTATTCAAATTCAAACACTTTTTATGTTTAATGTTTTTCAATATTCCAAATTAATATGCAAAAAATATAAGTTAATTCATTTTTAATTTAAAATGGTTAATAGTTTAAATGGTTACATTAATTATTTTTAAAAACAGAAAATGGTTTTGAATTAGTTATTTAAATTCAAACACTTTTTATGTTTAAAGTTTTTCAATATTCCAAATTAATATGCAAAAAAATAAGTTAATTAATTTTTAATTTAAAATGGTTAATAGTTTAAATGATTACATTAATTATTTTTAAAAATAAAAAATGGTTTTGAATTAGTTATTCAAATTCAAACACTTTTTATGTTTAAAGTTTTTCAATTCCAAATTAATTATCATTTAAAAAACATTACAAATTTAAACTGCAAAATAAAAAATAAGGCAGGAAGAGAGAGATAATTTGTGAAAAAATTGAAAGCAGGACCATTAGTCCCGGTTGGTGTATACGTCCCCTGTGCACCCCTTGGGATCAGCCCAAAATATGAAAAAAAAGTGTAGCATACGTCCCGGTTGGTGTATGACCCTTTAGTCCCGGTTGGAACCACCAACCGGGATAAAAGTGGACCTACTAGTTAACCACGCCCCTTCTTCTTCTTCTTCTTCTTCTTCTTCTTCTTCCCCGTTCCTCTTTCTCACTCACCCGCAACAGAGATCGCTGCCGCCGCCGCCGCGAGGACAAGCGCTCGGACGCCGTCAGGCTACCCAAACGCTGCCCCGTCGTCGGCCTCAATGCGCTCGCTGTCGGCCTCCACGCGCTACCCCGACGTCAGCCTCCACCTCCTGGTGAATCGTTCTCCATCCGCCGCCAGTTGTCGTCGCTCATCGTCGACTCCCGCCTCGCCTTGCCTCCTCATCAAGCTTGATGTGCTCAGGGTGAGCTTCTCGACCACGCCATTCCTTAAGTTTCGCCACTTTCTCGCTGTAGCACTCTACCCGTACGAGCCCAACCGTGCCGCCATAGGAGCTCGTCGCCGACGAGGTTGCAGTGACCAAAAAGGGGCGGCGGTAGTGCTAGGTTGATCTCCGTCTCCGTGTGGTTCTAACACGCCTAGCCGCGCTCGCTGGGGCGCGCTGTGTCGCCGACGACGACCATAGCCCGGTGGTGCCGACGTGGCCACCATGGCAAGCCGACGTGCCCATGGGCCCAGCTGCCAGCCTCTATGGGTAGAATTCGTTGTGGTACATAAAGTTTTAAGGTTAGGGTTGATGACGTCAGGGTGACGCAATAATCTTTTAATCTTTTTAGGAATGTTTAAAAATGGCAGAAATTGATGTAAATTTGTAAAATTCATATTTAATCAGAAAAATATGAATAATATATCAAAATGTTCAGAAAATTGAGATCTATCTGTTTAATCTATCCTCACACATTGTCAAGCAACTTAAAACCCTAGTTTAGTTAACGAAACATCGACACCCCTTATGTACATGTGGGTTCGACGGTGTGTCCTCGCCAGGGCATCCCGAACCCTTTTAAATCGATGTTGCACCTATGGTTAGTGTCGGATCTCTAAATCTGACTTGTCATACATATTGATTGTGCATTGCATTATGCCATGTATTGATTGTCACCTTTTTTCCGGTATTGGTTCTTCGCGATAGGATCCGAGCCCGAGGCAGAAGTCAACGACACCGAAGATCCATATTTGTCTACTGAAGGACAAGGCAAGCGTAGCCTCTCATTCTGAACCTATGTTATCATATCAAGATGAATAAGTAGTTATCTTATCTCTTTTCAAATGTTCTAAATAGAATAGCCTGTTATATTTTCTAACTATTTAAGCTATAATCATGCATTGTTCAATAACTTTCAAGATCATGCTGGTGGTTCCGTAGTTTCCCTGAGTTAGGGTCTACACCCCTCGAAACCCCGATTAAACTGCCGAGCATGCCTTAAGTTTAAGATATAATGATGCATTGTTAAAAAATTTACATGACAAGTTTAATTAGAGAACAAAGTAACCCCTCTCATATGCATCCGAGGTTTCTCCGAACTAGGGTTTACACCCCTCGGAACTCCGGAATATTGATTTTAGTTGATTTTTATTATTGTAAATTCATTTTTATTATTGTGAATGTATATATTCGGGTTTCTCCGAATTAGGGTTTATATCTCTCAACGCCCTACCTAACCTTCTCCCTTAGCCGTTTTGACTTATCTGTTTTTCCACCTATGTAGAAAATATGGAACCACATGGCAGAGATGAAGAAAAGGAAGAGTTGATCCATGGTGTGATCCGCGAGAAGGAAAATGTGGATGTATCGATGTTTTTGAACAACTCCGGTTAGGGTGATCCTCTTTTTGCCAGAAGAGACGACTTCCTTGAGGGAGAGGCGTCGGCTTAGTTGGGGGAGAAGGTGATGCCTTCCATGAGGGATAAGGCGATGCCTTCTGTGATTGAGAAGACGACCGCTCCGTAGGAACATTCAATATTACAAACTCCGACGATGTGCATGTAATATAATTAATTAATCATCTGATGTCTATATACATATATTAATGATCTTTCTTCTTTTAGCCCTACGGATCGAGCAAATCTACTGAAAAGAGAAAATGAGGCCCAACCAAAAAGTTGGAAGACCATGAGAGGTACAGGATCGATAAAGTCGGTGACGACGGAAAACTGACAGCTCCCCTTGTTGTCGCAAACAAATTTGTGGCACAATGCAGAGTAATCGTTAGGGACTCGTCCCGATCACCATTTGAAATTGGAATAGGCCTGATAATGCGGAAGAAGAAACGTCTTTATATGTCCCTGACATGGCCAAAGATTTACTGTGGAAGAGTTTCATGCTTAATTTCACCCTACCGATGGTAGAGGTGGATCCAAATGCGGAGAATCCAGTTGAAGAGGCCAAGAAACAGGCCGCTGCCACCCAGAAGAAGATCAAGGAGTGGATTTTAAGAAGATGTCCCAGCAATTCACCAACTAGAAGAAAATATTGCACCTTGACTATGTCGTGAAAGGGAAGACTCTGGATTTCAAGAAGATTCAGTATCAGAAGTTAAAACCATTCTGGGCTAAGTTTGTGGATTACAAGACATCAACAGAAACTAAGAAAATGTCTGAAACGAATAAGCTAAATGCTGCTAATAAGAAGTATCACCATACTATGGGGCAATGTGGCTACATGGCTGGCATTCCTAAGCGGAAGAAACTTAAGGATGATCTGCGTGATAAAGAGGTCCACCCAGAGATAGACGATTGGATCAAACATGCAAAGAATTGGTTTTACGGGCATGGGGACACGTTGGACTCAGAAGGGAAGTGTATATATAACATAAGACATAAAGAAAACCCCTTACCAATCGAGAACATAAGAAATGCAGTAAAGGATGTTGAAGAGGGGGAGTTCATTCTCGATAGATAGAATGAAAAGCTCACACTTGCCCTTGGGAATAAGGAACACGATGGACGAACACGAGACACAATAGGGTCCCAACCATGGAGCACTGGGTTTCCGCAGACAGAAATAAATATACCGATAGAAGCCGTAAGACGAGAATTGATAAGGCGGAAATTGAAGCAAATATTCAGGCAGACCGGATGCGTAAAATTGAAGAACAAATAAAGCGACAACAAGATCAAATTAACGCACTTAGCCAGCAAGGTACTACCAGCCCATCTCAGCAGCACATGGTGGTAGAACTTGCATTCGATGCTACCGGCCTACCGAATAATAGAAAAAGCAGTGTGGCTTCCACCGAGATCCCGGGTGATGACGATGATGGTGTTGCACCGACAATGGCTCGTGTTGGCTACCTACTGGATGATATCATGCATATGACTCACTGCGAGTTACATGCCAAAGTTGAACATAACAATGAAGGTGGCGGTCAGTTATGCCTGACCAATTGGACCTGCACCAACTTACCATTGTCGTCCGATTCCACATGGCTATGCTATTGTCGGGGTGGATGAAGTCATGCAGAATTTTCACCAGTTGAAGCTTGACTACCCTGCAGGTGAAGGGGATGTGACTGAACTGGGAGAAGCAACAAATGTCACCATTCTATGGCCAAATGAATGTATCGTGATTCCAAATCAGACGCTAAGGCCATCTTCGCCACCGCCTTACCCGTCTCCAGTGCAGCCGTCGCCGCCGCGGCAGCCATCGCCGCCACCTCACCCGTCTCCAGTGCAGCCGTCGCCGCCGCGGCAGCCATCGCCGCCACCTCACCCGTCTCCATCGCCTCACCCATCTCTGCCGCCTCACCCGTCTCCGTTGCCTCACATGTCTCCAGCATAGCCGTCATCGCCACGGCAGCCATCGCCGACGCCTCAAGAAAAAAAGCGTAAGCGTACCACCACTACTCTGTGGTGGTAGGCATTTTCCGACACGTAAACAAGAGCCTCTTCCAAAAGTACGAAAGGTTCCTCCCAAGAGAGCTTATGACTGTACTCAAGAGGAGACTACGGCGATCGTCGAGGCAGAAACGATAGTGTTTTTTGCTAAGCTGAGGCGGCGGAAAGAGCCAGAGTTCCCCACCACCAAAGAAGATAAAGCCTGAGTGTTCAAAATGCTAAAGGGCCTTCACCAACCCGAGCCAAAGCTTTCATCAGACTATGAGCGCTCTATTCTCAAGTCACATGCGACACAAAAACTGTCGAAGAGCACTAGTGCAAGCGGGAAATCTGTTCCCTAGCTCGGAGAACAAAAAAACAATCTTGCGCCCCTCTCAAGGTGATTTTCATACCAATGTGGGGTCTAGCAAATATGCGGCCGAAGAGAGGTATGATCTAGAGGTAGTTGAACTATACAGAGAAGCGGACGCTGCTCAAGGTATGATTATTGCCCACTACTTATCCCACTTACAGTACTTCCCCGAGACTCAAGTAGCATACAAATACCATTACGAGAAACCTCTCGTCAAACCTGCGGAGGTAAAGAATCTACCAACAAAAATGCGAAGATTGCATAACTGGTACATGAATGCCACAAAGGCCGGGTCTAACTGGATAATGTTGAGGGTTACAAAAAAACATTACGGGAAAGAAGATGACATGGTAGCCATTGAATTTGTTGAACTATTTCAATTATTCAATCAAGACGCCTTGGACAAATCTATCATCAGTTCCTATTGTCTTTAAGTACCAATTCTGTAATTAAGTCTAGCTATCTCACCTCGTTTATTGCATGTATATAATCATACTATATTATGCAGAATGAAGATTCTCGAATACAGCAGAGGACAAATCTATGACATTGGGTTCGTTGACCCATATTTTGTTCATCAAGCTAATCTCAAAGAAAGACCCTAGGATACAGAGGATAACATTGTACACGCATTAAGGTTTCAAGAAACCAGAAGGGAAATACTATTTCCTTACAACTTCGAGTGAGTGTTATTGTCTTGTATACACTTTTTATTTCGATTACTCGACGTTAAGTGTATAATTGATGATTTATGCATGCGCTTCTTCCACTATATTCTCCTAATCATTCAACCTGACAAAGGGCGGGTACTAGTCATGGACTAGAAAAATAAACCCCTTGAGACATGGGCGGACATGCAGATGATGCTCCAGCAGTAATTCTAATCATTACGGCACTATATCGTCAATGTTCGTGAATTTCATGGTGTCAAGTAATTAATAACTTCTTTTATTCGTTTTCTTTGTCGGGTAGCGCTTGGAAACGGTTCACCAAGAAGGCTAGGGGTGTTTGGAAACATGAGCTTACATTTAAACCACTAGATGTAAGTACCACTAGCTAGATCTGCGCATCTCTTTGATTCTAGTTTTGATACTGTTATCATGCTTGATTATTATTTTGATTGAACTATGTTCTCGTAAAGTTCCTGACGCAGGGAACAGGGAATAATTTATGTGGATACTATGTTTGCGAGTTCATCCGTTAGACATGTCGTGAGAAGGGCAGAAATTTAGAGCAACTTAACGCACGTAAACAATTTTCATAGTTTTTTATTACCATCCAATTATGTTTAGTTTCATTCATATAGGTTGACTTCTTTTTTAAATCAGCTCGAACAGCTGCGGGATGGTCTTCTGCCAAAGGATCGCACACGAGCAATTCAGGAGGAATTAGCAGGATTCTTGGATGCAGGAGTCATAAACCCAAAAGGAGAATACTATACGGACTTGGGTGTATAGGCAATAGGGACTATACAAAGATCTTATTTTGTATGTATATATGTGCATGAAACCCGTGTATCGAATGTAATATGTTCGACACTTGGATCTCTATTGTCATAATGATGTTGTGTAATATAATTGTTTCTTCATTGATGAGTGCAAAATAAAAAATAAAACAATATAAATGAATTCTCTGCCGCGGCACAAAAAGTGGCAAAATGCTACCGCGGCACAAAAAGGTGGCCAAAATGAATTCTCTGCCGCGGTAGAGAAATGTGCCAAATCTCTGCCGCGGCAGAGAGAGATTTGTCTCGGTTCGTAACATGAACCAGGACTGATGCTTCTCCCCCTCGCGCGGAGCAGCTGCCACCTGGAGCACATTTTTTCCAGGTTCATGGCCGAAACGGGACTAAAGGGTGGGGGCTTTAGTCCTTGCCCCTTCCCAGTTGGGCAACCGGGACTAAAGCCCCTTACTAACCGGGACACTTGGAGCTGTTTGCACTAGTGTCGTTTACGATAAAAAGCTAATGTGTGGATATTGCCTAGGGTCTTATCCACATATATCATGGAAAACATTTCTTGAATCTTTTAGTGTTGCGACTTGTGCAACAACGATGTTGGTGGTGGTGAGCAGACTCTGGTCCTAGTATCGAGTGTATCAAAAGAAGAACCCAAGGCACATTTGGTTGCCCACATGACGATACTAGCAAGTCCTGTCAAAGTATATCTCACCAGTAATGGGCCATAGTGAAATTTAGGAACCAATTTTAACTTACATACAAGTGCATAGTGTTTAGTTTTTTGCACATGCACCCCGAGCGTTTTGGTTCGACATGTGGACAACTGTTCTTAATTAAGGAGACTATACCACCTCATTTTATCACACGGGATACAACGTTTATATCATAACAATAACATAGTTCAAACTACCAAACCACAAATAGAGATGTAAACATGAGTACTTTACGCTAGACACGATGATGGTTTGGGTTTTGGATAAATGGCTTCATCCATATTTTATCTATGATACCTCATTTTAAATTGCTTAGTTTTTTAATTTGATTAATGTGCATTCTTTGTAATTACTAAAGTTGATACAGTAAGTCTGAATACCTTAATTACTTAGTATTGCCATTGATTTTTTTGCTGAGTGGGGAAACCCTAGTGGAGAGCGACCTTTATCACCACAACTAGTGGGTTTACCTATGGAAGCTAATACTTAATTTGGGTTATTTAAGATCCTTATTAGACAGCCTGCAAGATTTGATTATAGCTATCTTGTGGAAATGTGAGATCTTTATTACATTGTGTATTATGTTTGAGACTTGGTTTGTATCCTAAGTGTTGAACTCAGATACGACTATAAACTCACGATTAACCATTTTCTTCCGTATTGTGCTTGTGTTGTAATAATTCAATCGTGGATATGCGTACACGCTAGACTGATCCTTGGGAACTAAGTGAATAGACGATTTAAAACTATTATCTTTTTGGCTCAAATAAATGTAGAATAAAACTAGCGTTTAATTTATCAAGAACAAAACATAAATATGCTAAGGTTCAACTATATGCACCAATAACTTATGCTAAGTAAGAAAAGCAACAAGGTGATAGCAAGATAAATTATTTCAAGCACAGATGCTATCATAATATAAAGTGCATAAGTAGAGATCTCGGATATGGAAATAACCACAATGGAGACACGAAGATGTATTCTGAAGTTCTTTGCTTGTTAAGGGAAGTACATATTTGTTGGAGAGGTGTGGTACCATACAAGGCCACCGGAGTCTCACCTTATTCTCTCGTGTTCGCACCACTTAGACGGGATCATGGTCCACTTTGGGACACTTGAGGATGGTCACTAAAGCCATACAAGCTTGGATCAATCTTCACAACTTAACTGGAGGATTCCAAAAATCACCACAAAGGCCACAAGCTTGGGAAATCTCCACAACTTAATTGGAAGTCCCAAGAAACACCACCAATGTTACAAGTTTGGAGAAATCTCCACAACTTAATTGGAGGCCCCAAGAAATACACATCACCACAATGAGTCATCTAGGGTTCCAAAAACCCAAGAGTAAAAGCTACTCACTTTCACCCAACCGAAACCTCGAGGAGAAATCAAACCTATGCAACTAATGCAATGGCAAGAACATAAAAAGTGCTCAAATACTTCTCTCCCAAAACCCACCAAATAAACTAATTCTATGGAGGGGTATGAGAGGAAGAACGCTAGAGTAAATTCACAAAATACTCCAAGATCTAGATCCAATATGTTCCCCTCACTTAGAGGAGTGATTTATGGGTGAAAATGTAGATCTAGATGTCCTCTCTGTTTTCCCTAAAAGTATGCAAAATTCATTGAAGGGATTGAGAGAAAGAAAGCTTGAGAAGGTCAGCCATGGGGCGAAAAACTTGCAAGAAATATTAGCATTCCATTGGGGAAGAAGGGCCCTTAAATAGGACCCCTAAAATCCACCCGTTATTCCTAGGAAACACTTGGGCCATAGTCTCTAGGCTAGGTCTAGTACCGTTCAACTCAAAAAAATTACCTGAGCGGAGTTCTCGGTTGGAGTCTCCGGCCTGAAAGGACCAGACCCCCCCCCCCCAAAAAAAACAAGTAGAATAAATCAAACGGGAACAACCATAACTTTTGCATTTGGACTCCGATTTCGACGATCTTGGACTCGTTTCAAAGAGGAAAAATATATAAAAGATCATGACGAGAAAAGTCATAGTCAAACAAAGGAAGAAATATCAAGAAGAGAGAGAGAGAGGTCTGAAACCTTCCTTATAGAAGAACCATTAAAACCTCCAAACTAAAAAAAGACAACATGTTTTTCATTCGAAATACATTTTCGTTGAACTTGAGCTTGTCTTGAAGATATCAACAATGTCTTAAACCTCACATGGAAAGAAGACAAATAAGAACCAATAAAGATAATGTCAAGTATGTAAAGGTGTGAGCTCTAGGAATGATATGATCAAGCTACTCACTCGAGAGCCTCTCTTGATAGTACGGCTATCTACTCTATAATCCGGTCTCCCAACTGACAACAAGACCGATAAAACAGAAAACCTATCAAGAGTATACATTTGCCTTGTGCATTCCACTTGAGCTTGACGGTCATGATATTGTCCTTCTCAAGTAGGAATACCTTTCTTGATTGTTCTCTCTCATGCTTGCTTGATGAAGACTTACGAATTTCTCCCCAAACTCCTATAGGAGAGACTCTTTTTATGCATATCTCCACATATAATGATGACATGCTTCAAGAAAAAGATTACTTCGAGATGTCCCATCTTAAACTTGCACTTCATTTCTTCTTTATTCATTATGTTGATAATGTCTTTAAGGTACATATGAGACCTCACTACATATTCTTCAAGATATGTTTTCAATAGGCTCAACTCTCATATGTACATTATTTAGATCTTTCTTAAATATCACATTGGTAATCATTTGATATTCTTTTCTTTCTTCTTCTTCCAATCTTGAAGCCAACATATGGTTCAAGAATTGCCTATGGACAATCCCTACAAGTACAACTCAAAGGAAACATTACTCCATAGATATTGGCATTAATTACCAAAACCACACACGAGGCACACATGCACTTTCATAAGTGACACAAAAGACAACATAAAGTTTCAAGAATCACAAGATCAATAGTTTGTACATACTCGTGATCCACCAAAAAGCCTTATCATGATCAAGGTTTCTATGTCTTATCCAAAATTCAGATAAGCATCTGATCAACAAAATAACAAACCAATGAAAGGTGATCAGGACCAGTGATCACTCTTGTGTGGTGGATGTCACAACGTCGAATATTTGCACCTTGAACATGGAGTCCTAGACTATGATCAAAACATTGATCTTCATCGCCAACCCTCCCACTAGTGGAGAAGGGGCCTCTAGTCCCGGCCCTTAAGGGGCTTCTGGCCCGGTTGGCAAACCGGGACTGGACAAGCGGAACTAAATGCCTAGACATTAGTCTCGGCCCGGTTACCAGTCAGGACAAATGGTCCAACAAGTGTCCTCTGCGGCGCGCGTGGGGTGCACCCCAATTAGACCCGGTTGGTTTTTCGGACCACGGCAAATGGTTCTCTTCTGTGACAGCATTTTGGGAACTTTCTCTGCCGCGGCAGAGAATTTATCTTATATTCTTTTATTTATTTATTTTTTCATTTCAAAATAGTTTTTGAATATTTCTACGTTATCACATACCGTACATGTTCGTTCATATATAAGTTAACTTGTCTTACGATCGAGGATACAAATATATACAATTTTGATAGTTACATGGAGATCATAATTACCGGGACTAGAGCCCGTCTATTCGATTACACAGCCGGGGATCATCAGTAGCGCCTATTGACACTAAATTCTCCGGCATCGTCTACCATCACTTTCAACAAAAATCCCACCAGTTCATCTTCAATTCCTAGTATGCGTTGCACTTGTATCTGATGATCCCGTATGCTCTCGAACTATATAAGAAAAGGAGATCAATATGAATATCAATCATGATAACAAAAAGTGATGGTAATAAAATAATTTTGTGAATGTATTGCTTACGTTGACTCTATAATCTTTGTGCTCAGTGGTAAACGTACGAATGAACTTGCAAACGTAGTATCCACATAGATTCGTCCCCGGTGGCTGCCTCGCGCACTTTACAATAATAGAATTCAATCAAAATAATAATATAGCATCATAATT
The DNA here is from genome assembly GCA_030063025.1 of Avena longiglumis. Taxonomy (NCBI): domain Eukaryota; kingdom Viridiplantae; phylum Streptophyta; class Magnoliopsida; order Poales; family Poaceae; genus Avena; species Avena longiglumis. Next base: position 496,917,722 of record CP125974.1, on the reverse strand, counting down.
GTATTGAAACTAGAAGTAAAAAGATGCATGGACATATCACGTACTACTTACCGAGACCAGAGTAAACGACAACTTCTCATGAAAGAAACCCGTAACAACACTCTTGAACACGTTCCAAACCCTGCCCGATAAAGAAAATGAATGAATGAGTTATTGATTACCTGATATCTCAGGAAATCAACAAAAGAGACCGATATAGCGTGGAAATTACCTCTAGAGCATGTACCGCATGCTGCGGAACTCTTCCAGGTGTCTCTTTAATGGGTCCATGACTTCAACTATTCTCTTATCAAGTTGAATGTCTAGCAGAATCCAGTGGAACCTATACACGTTTATATATATATTAGTAACTCGTCAATTACACTTAACATCGAGTAAGCAAAAGTGAATGTGTACCACAGAGTAAGACCTTCACTTTAAATTGTAAGTAAACAGTATGTGGTCACAGAAAATTTTGCTCCGTTAGAAACCTTAGAAGTTTTCCTACGTCTCCTTAGGTTTAGTCGTTAACATCTCTATATGTACTTTATCTGGGTCAATGAACCCAAAACTATAGAGTGTCCTTCTTTTAAATTCCTGGATCTTCATTCTGCATAATAATAGAGTACAAAAGGATTTAATGAGGATAATTACATGCAATGAACTGAATAACTGAAAAAATTGAACAACTTATATGTAGACAATGAGTTCAACAACTTACAGACAATAGTAACTCATGAGAGATTTTTCGAGGGCATCGAAATTGTATAAATATAAGAGTTCTAAAAACTCAACATGGACCTGTTCGGCTAGGAAGTAGTACTCATGTGGGACTTTTGCCACGATCATTGTTTTGTCCCCCTTTATGACTCTCAAGTACCATTCATGGAAATTCCGCATTTGTGTTGGCAGTGGTTGTAACTTCTCTTTGCTGACCAAAGGCTTTTCTGGGACATATCTGGGGACTACATCAGCCTTGGGTAACTTGTGTTCTTGGGAACCTAGCAATTCAGCAACACTCACACCATAGCGGCCACCAACTTCGCAGCTTCTTCCATATCCTACAATAACTGGGAACTTCTTTGGATAACACCTTGCGGGGTGGGATCGATTAATCGGCTGTTTCTCCGATCTAGGAACGTCCTTCTTTTCCCACTTGCACTTCTACTTGATTTTCTCTTCTTCGCTTCCTTCTGAAGTGTGCATAGATAGTCATCTGGCTTATGGTGCAACTCATATTGCTATTTTGTGTTTAGAAAATCAAGTGCAGACACTTTTTGCTTCTTGGTGTATACCGGGACGGGCTCGGGTTTCTTCTTTTGAAAATGTGCATCACATTGGGCCTTTGCGATCACTGCATTTTCCTTGTCAGTACGATCGTAAGGTCTGATGGGAAGATTCTTATGAGGTACGATAGTGCAGACACTTTTTGCTTTAAATCGAGTAAGCAAAAGTGAATGTGTACCACAGAGTAAGACCTTCACTTTAAATTGTAAGTAAACAGTATGTGGTCACAGAAAATTTTGAGTTCAACAACTTACAGACAATAGTAACTCATGAGAGATTTTTCGAGGGCATCGAAATTGTATAAATATAAGAGTTCTAAAAACTCAACATGGACCTGTTCGTCTAGGAAGTAGTACTCATGTGGGACTTTTGCCACGATCATTGTTCTATCCCCCTTTATGACTCTCAAGTACCATTCATGGAAATTCCGCATTTGTGTTGGCAGTGGTTGTAACTTCTCTTTGCTGACCAAAGGCTTTTCTGGGACATATCTGGGGACTACATCAGCCTTGGGTAACTTGTGTTCTTGGGAACCTAGCAATTCAGCAACACTCACACCATAGCGGCCACCAACTTCGCAGCTTCTTCCATATCCTACAATAACAGCTGGGGAACTTCTTTGGATAACACCTTGCAGGGTGGGATCGATTAATCGGCATGTTCTCCGATCTAGGGAACGTCCCTTCTTTTCCCACTTGCACTTCTACTTGATTTTCTCTTCTTCGCTTCCTTCTGAAGTGTGCATAGATAGTCATCTGGCTTATGGTGCAACTCATATTGCTATTTTGTGTTTAGAAAATCAAGTGCAGACACTTTTTGCTTCTTGGTGTATACCGGGACGGGCTCGGGTTTCTTCTTTTGAAAATGTGCATCACATTGGGCCTTTGCGATCACTGCATTTTCCTTGTCAGTACGATCGTAAGGTCTGATGGGAAGATTCTTATGAGGTACTCTTGGGAGGGGCAACATTTGTCGTTTTGGGCTGCTGCGTCAGTTAGTACTCATCGACGGACCATGCTTACGCTTATTGTCCTTAACAGGCGGCGACGACGGCTGACCCTGTGGTGGATATTGATATGGAATCGCTTTGTGGTGGTCGTAGTCATGGGGTGCTCTTCTTGGAGGTGATGGAGGTGAAGGTGACCCGCAAAGACTCGGAGGCGGTGTTGTTCTTGGCGTCGAGCCTAGAATATTGATGTTGTTCTTGTCACGTAGAATTATAACACCCAGTACTTCTCCGAGTGTCCTCTCTCCTTCAGGTCCAGGGATGTCAAGCTCCATTTAGTCCCACCCCGTTACGATTTCATCCACCCCAACTTTAGCATAGCCAACTGGAATCTCACAGGCATGTCAGCTGCGTCAGGTGGACAAGGTAAAGCACATCTGACCGCCACCTTCAGGGATATGTTCTTCTCCTTCTAATGGAGCTCACAAGATATCTTCTCCTTGATTCCATCCATGGGGGTAGCCGGGACCTCCGATTCAACCACGCTGCTTCTCCGTTGAGATGGGTTGGCGGTAATATCGAGTGCAGGATCTTGCAGGCGCACTACTCCTATAAGTTCATCAATCTGCTGCTGCTACTGCTTGTCAATTCTTGCTAGCAACTGGTTGAACCTGTCTCCCTCCTCCTCCTTTAGTCACTGCTTTTCTCTCGCTCGTCTTCTATAAGTACCTTTGTCATCTTTGGGAAACCCAATATCCCACGTATAACTAGGGCCAACGCCTCGTACTCGTCTTCCATGTTTGCCATACCCGAGGACCTTTGTTAGCAAGTCTTTCTCTCTATTCGGACGGAACTTTGTTTTCCACTCTTTAATTTCTTTCACCACTTTCTGACATGTATCCCTGGGTATCATAATCCTCTCACTACAAACAGGGTCCCTGTAATATCGTCATACTCACTCCCATGCCCAAGGAACCAATTTATTGCCCTATTCCTATTCTTCGTGCATTGGTTCTGGGTTAACCAAGTAGCTCTTTCTCTTTTTTATCCCACTTTGTGTCGTGGGAATAGTCATGGCAGATGCTGCAATCGGCAGCGAGTAGTAGAACGAGGGGCAAGGGCGGCCAGCCATCTGCGGTGCGAGATGAGGGCTAAGACACAGGGTTTTACCCAGGTTCGGCCCCCGGGAGGGTAAAGACCTACTCCTGCTAGATTGTATTATGGAGGTGTTACAATGGGCGAGCTCGGCGGCTAGGCAGCGAGTCGCTTGGGTGTATGAGGGAACGTATCTCTACTCGCCCTATAGGGAGGTTTATATAGGCTCACCTCCCCTAGGGTTTACACATCTCAACCGATTCAGTTAAAGCTTGAGTCGTTTAACCTAATCCATTGGGCATATCTACTACTTTGGGCCTTGACTTCCATCGCTTGGTTCCTCATGGGCTTCAATCCATTCGCCGTCTGCAGGCCCACTCGCGGTTCTTGGGCGATCGGAAGCGTCTGCTGGGTATACCCGGTAGGCATATCCCCATCAGTAGTCCCGAGGCCGTCGTCGATTAGGCGTGGGTGGCTGGCGATCGAGTATCTGGCTTGAGTAGGCATCCAGTCGAATCGTCGGCGGGCTCCTGCATAAAGGAGGAAACCAGTGATCCAGGTCGCAGCTTTGGCGAGTCGAGTCGGCAAAACACTGTCATAGTGATTGAGTCGGCGAGTCGAACGGCTGTAGTTGGACCGTCATCGTGGTCAAACTAGCCGTTGGGGTAATCCAACGGTAACTTTTGGCGTAATCATCGCGCGGTAACGGCTCCCTGATTTGGCGGGTAACAGCCACTATATAAGGGGAATGGCAGGCGATCGGAGATCCACCTTCTCATCATTTCTTCCAACTGCACGCATTTTCGCCTCCCCTCGCATCGCGTTCCAGCCGACCCGAAATCCCCCGATCCCCAACAAACCTCTCGTCCATGGCCCTTTCCACCGAACCGTGGGGTAGATCCAAGTGCACGAGGGCGTATTCCCGCAGCCGGAGAGACGACCCCGAACCTGCGAGAGAGGGAATTCATCTGTTTCACTAGTCATCTCGAGCGGGGGCTAGGGTTCCCTACGTCCCTGTTCTTCCGACGCTTCTGTGCCTACTACGGGATCCAACCTTCAGATCTGGTTCCCCACAGCATCGAGCAGCTCGCCATCTTCGTGGCGTTCTGCGAATGCTACTTGGGCTGCCGGCCCTACTTCCCCTTGTGGCAAGATCTGTTCCACGGACGGATGAGCCGCGAGGCAGCGGACCCAATGCTAGCAGGCGGCTGGCGTTCCACTCAAGTCAAAAGCTTCATTCTTGATCGATGCTGCCCGCCAAGGCAGCGGCGGCTGGAAGAAGTCGTGGTTTTACGTGGCGGCGACCGGAGGGCGGCGATCCCACGGTATTCCGCCAATCGGTCCGAGCCGCGCCATCTCCAAGTCGGCAAGCTCCCCAACGATCAGCGGATGGTCGTCGACGAGATGCTCCAGACCATCCGCGGTCTGAAAAAGAAGGGCCTCCAGACGATAAACCTGTACAACTGCTGGCTCGGGCGGCGGCTCGTCCCGCTCGCTCAGCGCGACCACTACATGTACCAGTACACCGGCCGGGGAGACTCGACGAAGGCCTGCCTCGACGAGTGGAAGCTGGAGGACTATCTCCCAGCACTGAAGAAGATTACCCAGGCGGTGTACCTGGATGCGCAGGCTGGGGTCGCCCCCTATACCGCAAAGCGTCCAGCTCCAACGGTAACCATTTTACTTCGCTCGCAGTCGCAGTTTATGCAGTCGCGGAAATTCTGATTTTACTTTGTATTCATCGCAGCTATTCCAAGTGGTGGAAGGGTGGCTCCCACCTTCGGACGACTAGAACTCGAGCTCGTCCGCCCATGATGTAGGCAAATCGCCGCCCGCTAAGGGCGACGAGGACGATGACGACGAGTCCGAGGAGGAGGTCGCCCCGCTGGTCCGAAAGACCCGCGGACAACGACAACGCGAGCTTGAGGCAAGCAGAAGCCTCGAGCATCATGATGACGATGACGAGCTCCCAGAGACCACCTCGCGCCGTCAAGCCACTCCGTCGAAGAAGAAGAAGAAGAAGAAGAAGAAGGAAAGGGAGGCAAGGCCCCCCCCAAAGAAGAAGACAAAGTCGTCGAAGCCGACCTCGCCGCCGCACTCGGCGAGCAGCTCTGAGGCTCCTAGCCCGGCCAGTGACGACGCGCCACCAGTGACAGCCGCACTGGACGCGGCGACCGAGGAAGTGCCGCTGGCTTCAATGCCTCTGCCGTTCGCCCCAGTTTCTGGGCTCGGGGATGTTCCGGCTGCGGCGGCGGCTTCGCCTCGTAAGGAGGCTCCTGCCGAAGATATCCCAGAGGCTCCGGCTGCGGCCTCAACGACGAAGAAGCCGTCCGTGTCCTGGGCACGCGACGTCCTGGAGATGGGGCTCAGCCGCCGACTGGGCCCTGAACTGGAAAAACCAGCCGGCCTCCGTACGGGGCTACGCTTTATTCCAGTCGCCAAGTGAGTGTACTCACCCTTCCTTGTCTTTCATAATTACTTCAATTACTTTTGCTTATACGATTGATGCACAGGACCGGAGTGAAGAGGATGGGCCATCCGACCGTGGCTAAGGTGCCGCCCGTCGTTAGCGAGGAGGATCCTTCCCGCAAGAGGAAGGCGGACGAGGTCGCCGTCTCGGCGGATGGCAGCAAGAAGGCCAAGGGCGACGACACCGTCAATATTTCTGACGACACGGCGGTTGCACCAGCCGGACCCGTGATGGAGGCAGCCGCGTCTACGAAGGAGGGTGCTCCCTTGCCTGGACCGGCGGAGCCGACCTCCTTTGGAGCGGGTGCCTCTATCGCCACCTTCCCACGCTTCGTGACCAAGGCGGCCGCGGCGAGCGGGACTTCACCCTCAAGCCACGCTCCTGGGACCGCCGACGCTGAAGTCGACCAACGTCGTGGGCATACGCCGGCTCTCCTCGCGTCCGTGGACGCGATACAACTCCATGGCATGCTTGGCGCAGCCATCCAGGTACATCCAGTCCCCGAGGATCAGGTCGGTGATTTGCAGCGGCCTGATTCTTATAGTATCTTAACTTTATTTTTCGCATCCAGTCCCCGAGTGCGCACGTGCTAAATTTTAGCGGGTGGGCACTTAGGAATTTCTTGATCGCCAGTCCCCGAGTGCGCACTCGCTGAATTTCTTGATCGCCAGTCCCCGAGTGTGCACTCGCTGAATTCAGCGGGTGGGCACTTAGGAATTTCTTGATCGCCAGTCCTCGAGTGCGCACTCGCTGAATTTCAGCGGGTGGGCACTTAGGAATTTTTCTTTGATTAACCTTTTTGGTGATGTGCAGGGTCTACAGCTTGAGTGGGCGGACCGATTGGCCGCAAAGCAGCGCTCGGAGAAGGAGCTAGCCATCGTCCAGGAAGCAAACAGAGGGTTTCAGGCTGTTGCCGCGAAGGCAGAATAATCTCACCAGGGGCTTGTCCCTGCTAGTGAATTGGTGGCGGCGCAATCGGCTTTGAGTGCCGCGGAACAGCGGATCGCCAACCTCGAGCGCGAGTTGCGGGAGGCAAAGGAAGAAGCGAGCTCGGCTGATGGGCGAGCTAAGGCCGCCATTGCAGCCGCTGAAGAGGATCGCAAAGTGTCGGAAGTCCTTATTGCTGGGCTTCAGGACGACCATACATCGCTTCAATGCTTCATCACGGAACTCGCCCGCCCGCTGCTTGGTGAGTACATCTGCCCCTTCCGGTGGTTGTGTCTTTTTTTGTGTCCGTCGTCCTCATTATTGTCTTCTACTCGTAGGTCGCATCATCGATAGCGAGGAAGAGGCGAGCTCGTTCGACGCGAGGCAGTGTGTAAGCATGCTTGTCGACTCGGCAACGTTGTCGGCGACGTGCATCCGCGCCTATCTCCAAGAGATATCGCCCATGGAGTTGATTCCCAGCGAGCTCGTTGAGCTGTGGAAGTATTTGGAGAAATCGCCCGCGGTCGTTGAGTTCATGACGCGGTCGGCGTTTTGGCGCGGAGCATCGACGACACTTAGTCTTGGACTTGCCCACTTCCCCGAGGACTTCGACATCGACGATGTGACGAGTGGATATCCATCGTCGACTGGCGCGGTGGAGCTGTCCGAGGTTCTCAAGTTGCAGGACCGTGCCGCCACGTACTCAGAACGTGTCTGGGCGATGGGCGACCTCCTTCCGTACCAGGAGACGGTCGTCGCGCCGAATGACCCCGAGCCGCCGCATCGTGACTTCAAGATCGAGCAGCCTTTTCGCGCGGCAATGGCGGGTGAACTGACGACGTATCCGTCGAACCCGTACACGCCGTTCATCCGCAATCGCCGGGATGTTGGCGAGTCGTCGTCAAAGCCTGCAGAGTAGGATTGTTTGCCTCGTGGCGTTAGCAGCAGGTCTGCCATGCGGGCATATTTTGTAGCATGAAACAATGCGATATGCGATTGAATGAGACATCGTGTCTATTTTGGTATTTGTTGTGTATTTTTGATTAAGTCTTGAACGAGTCCCCGAGCACGTCCGCCCCTTTTGTGGGGTTTACCTCGTACGTGATATATGTGTTGTTGTTATGTGTTCTGTTATTTTGGTCGACTCGCCCGAGCTCGAAGAGCCAGTCGCTAGGCGACTCCCTTGAGTGCTCTTTACTTTACCGTTTCCCTGGCGCGAACGAGGTCGGGTGGCCGAGTCCCCCGAGCGTGGTACTTGGTTGTTCTAGGCGCGACTCGAGGGTGGTTGAGGACTTAGCGCGTTGGTTTGAGCGCGTCACTCCTGCCTGGCCCGTGGGGTCAGTCGCGTGGCGAGTCCTGGGCATGCTCTCCTACTTGGCGTTTTCCCTGACCGCTCGCAATGAACTGGTCTTCAGTCCCTGGGCGTGGTACTTAGCCGTTCGAGTCGCTATGCCGAGGATGCGGAGGACCAAGGTCGCTGTGAGAAGCGAGAGCAGTTGTCTTGGCTCGTAGAACCAGTCGAGCTAGGCGACTCCAATGGGGCTCCGGGTGGGCGTTTTTCATGCAAGACCTGAGGTGATTCAGTGCTCTTAGCCGTGCCGATCGATGTACCAAAGGTTGACTTCTGCGGTTAGCGTAACGCTGTTATTACGAGTGCGAGTGGCACAAGTCATGGAGAGTAGGCGCAATTTGCGGTAACCGTTTCTTTTTATTTCATAGCGACTGGAGAGTACATGTGTGGGGTTCTAGGAGTAGAACTTCCGTAGGAGGTTTACATTCCATGGTCGCTTGACGTCGAGTTCGCCGTCCCCGCGGACGTCGATGAGGTAGTAGGTGTCGTTGCCGAGTACGCGCCCGATGGCGAATGGGCCTTCCCACGGAGGGGAGAGCTTGTGCATGCCCTTCTTGTCCTGGATGAGGCGTAACAACAGGTTGCCTTCTTGGAAGGTGCGAGCTTTCACCCGCCGGCTGTGGTAGCGGCGGAGTCCCTACTGGTAGATAGCGGTGCGTGACCGAGCGAGGTCACGTGCTTCGTCGAGTTGGTCGATCCTGTCTTGGCGGGCATGCTCGTTCGCAGCTTCTGTATAGTGAATGACCCGCGGTGAGTCGTGCCCGAGGTCGGTGGGCATGACTACCTCGGCGTCGTAGACCATGAAGAAGGGGGTGAACCCTGTCGATCTGTTGACTGAGGTGCGGATCCCCCAGATGACAGAGGGCAACTCCTCGACCCAGCACCCGGCGGTGCGCTCGAGTGGTACTTGGAGTCGCGGCTTCAGGCCGTGGAGGATGCTTTGGTTGGCCCGTTCCGCCTGGCCGTTGGATTCCGGGTGGGCGACTGACGCGAGGTCGAGCCGGATGTGGTGCTCTTCGCAGAATTCGGCCATGGCTCCCTTGGCGAAGTTGGTGCCGTTGTCCGTGATGATGCTGTTTGGGAACCCGTAGCGATATATGAGCTCGCGTAGGAATTTAGTGGCGGTCTTCCCGTCGCATTTCCGGACTGGCTTGGCCTCCACCCATTTCGTGAATTTGTCGACGGCGAATAGCAGGTGGGTGTAGCCGGAGGGGGCCTTCTTGAAGGGGCCTACCATATCCATGCCCCACACAGCGAATGGCCAGGTGATGGGGATTGTTTTGAGCGTCGAGCTCGGTACGTGCGTCTAGTTGGCGTACTTCTGGCCTCGAATCATTGGTCCGAAGCACTTGGGTCCGAGTCGACTGAGCGATCCCATGGGCTCGCTGTCGCGGCGATTGGTTAGGGTATGTCGCAGGTCGTCGGGCTGGCGTGCGCGCCAACTTTGGTTGTTGATGATGTGGGTGCGGGCGTCGATGGGTTGCCCGTTGGCGGCGACGAGGTTGGTTGCCGGCCTGGGGTCGTTGGTGGAGAGTGCCGCGTTCGCGGGTCGGTGTTGGAGCTGCAGTGGCTCTGGTGGCGGGCAGTTGAGGGTGTTTGCCGCCGTTGGGAGGCCGCTCGCTTCCGAGCAGCGAGTATACTCGACCTTGCGAGTCGGCGCCCGCTCTTTGCTGCTCGACGGCCTTCGCGAGCAGGGCCCTGACGTATTGGATCTGTAGGGCGCCGTCGCCGGTGGCCGTGATGCTGTCGGCTGCTGCTCGGCCTGCCACGAGGTTGTCCATCGGGGTGGAGAACAGTGGGAGGCCGTTTGCGTCTCGCTCCCGTGAGGAGACTACTATCCCCGGCTGGTCCCTGGGAGGGGTGCGGTTGGGTGGAGGTGGGGCGCCCATCGCCGTTGATCCTGGCGGGGGCCGGGCGCTTCCTCTTGGTGGCGCGTTCTCGCAGATCGCGCGCTCGGCCATGCGGGCCGGGTCGTTTTCGTCGTCGAAGTTCAGGGCACGCCCCTGAACGGTGGGGTTCAGGCGTGACCTGATCCGCTGCTGGTAGTAGCGTGATAGCTCTTGCGCCGTCACCTGCTCGAGGCGAAATGTTTCGCGCTCGGCTTGCTCCTTGCGCACCGCCTCCGCCAGTTTCAGGCGGAGTTCCTCGACCTCCGTTGCCGTGGCGTTAGGAGGGATTGGGGTGGAGAATGGATCCTCCGGCGGATCGGTGCCGGTTGCCATGTAGGTCGCGGCGTGGCGACCGGTTCCGTCGCGGAGGTCGGCGGAGTTCTCCGACCCGGAGTCGAATTCGAAGATCCCAAGGATGGAGGGGTCCTCGAAGTCTCCCACGTTGGAGACCTGGGCGATGGAGCCCGCGGATGAAGCCGCGGTGATGGATCCGGCGAGTGACGCCGGGGTCGCCGAGTCGGCGTCGTCATTGAGGGCCGCGTCCTCTGCGGCCGCTGAGTTTTTGGCCACGTTGTTGTGGGCCGAATTGTACTCGGAGGCGAGGCGGTGGATCGTGCGTATCTGGATCTCGGAGAGCCGATCGCGTGGCGACGACTCGCGGATGCGAGCCGAATCCTCTGAGACGATGACGCCGGTGAGGCCGACGAAGAGGCTGATCGTGCCTATCGGCAGGATCACGCTGTGCGTGACGGGTCACGCCGCCGGGACGTAGCTGCTCGACAAGATTTGGAGCATCTCGCCGATCGCTATCATGCGGTCGGTGGCGACCGTCTCGTTGATGGGCAGATTGGATCTCGCCGCAGAACACCGGCCGGACCGGCCAGGCCCCACGGTGGGCGCCACTGTCGTGGGAATAGTCACGGCAGATGCTGCAATCGGCAGCGAGTAGTAGAACAAGGGGCAAGGGCGGCTAGCCATCTGCGGTGCGAGATGAGGGCTAAGACACAGGGTTTTACCCAGGTTCGGTCCCCCGGAGGGTAAAGACCTACTCCTGTTAGATTGTATTATGGAGGTGTTACAATGGGCGAGCTCGGCGGCTAGGCAGCGAGTCGCTTGGGTGTATGAGGGAACGTATCTCTACTCGCCCTATAGGGAGGTTTATATAGGCTCACCTCCCCTAGGGTTTACACATCTCAACCGATTCAGTTAAAGCTTCGGTAGTCGTTTAACCTAATCCGACTGGGCCTATCTACTGCTTTGGGCCTTGACTTTCGCTTGGTTCCTCGCAGGGCTTCAATCCATTCGCCGTCCTGCAGGCCCACTCGCCGGTTCTTGGGCCAGTCGGAAACGTCCTGCTGGGTATACCCCGGTAGGCATATCCCCATCACTTTGGCATGGCAGTCGTTTAGCCCCTGGCCCTAGGTGATGGTGATATTTCTTTTTCGCAGCATCTTTCTTGTTTTTTCTCACTTTTTCTTAGCATGTTCTGACTTCTTGTACTTCAAAAATGCATCCCATTAAGGCTCCTACTTCGCTAGATAGCCTTCAAATTTTGGAGCAGTCATGTCATTCACATACTTTAGCCATAATGTTTTCTTCCAGTTTCGGAATAGTTCGGCCATCTTCTTAAGAGCCTACTCATTGACTTTTTTCCTCAATGCAGTTGTGTACGCATCATCCTCATATTCTGGTAGGGTGAAATGTGCCATGAGGTCATTCTAAAGAACCTCTTTGTACCTTTCGGCGACATACTCACTCTCTTCCGCCCCTTTGGGCTTTTGCCACTCTCGAACGATGATCACATGCGGTCCCTAACCATAACTCCGCATTGTTGTACAAATACATTCTAGCCTTTTTGGGTTCCAATGGTTCGCCCAGTGCTGATAACACCGTAATTGTATAACGCGTAGATGCAGCCAACTTTTTGGCCAAGCCTCATTTGGAAGATTTGCTCGATGTGGAGGCCTAAGAGAAGAAACATTCGCCAATTTATATATATACAACTCAATTAATGTATCTACTGATCACTGGACTTCATATATATACCTCGTCAGACTTTGTTAAGGGTACACCAGAGTCGTCGGCTTCTCCATCATCGGAGTTATCGTCTTCTCCATCATCAGATTCGTTGGATTCTCCCTCACTTCGGTCGACCTCCTCACCCTCACCGGAGGGGTTCAGAAACATCGACGGATATTCGGGTGGATCAGCATCGGGGGCGTCGTGGATTATATCCTCGAGAATTTCTTCATGTGCTAGGTCTCTGTGGATTGGATCCATAGTTTCTACAAAATGCACACAATATCATTTTTGCATAAAATATTGCTACATAAAATAATACTAAACAATAATATTTACACCTAATTTTCTACAATAATACTAAACAATAATATTTACAGAACATAGCAAAAAGCACACTACATAAAATAATACTAAACAATAATATTTACAGAACATAGCAAAAAGCACACTACATAAAATAATACTAAACAATAATATTTACACCTAATTTTTTTTGACACAAAACAGTAGGGAAGGCTCCCACTGTGTCATTTTTCATTCATAAAGGTGGAATATGTACATGTGGGAACAAGTGTTTACATGTATAGATTACAAAGTGTCCAGGCATTCTAGCATGCCTTCCTTCAGTCTCAGCTTAGCTCTATGCATAACTAGGCTAAATGATTCCTTAAAGAATCGGAAGCATTGTCTCATATCAATCTCCTAGCCATCAACAATAATCTTGTTTTGGTGGTTCCATATACTCGAGCATGCATTATTGATAACTTCCTTTGAGCACTGGAGGTTGGCTCGTTTATTCCCATCGATCAACATATCCATAAGGCCCAGTTCAGGATTCTACTCCAAGTTTAACTTCCACCAGAACTGTTGGCTGAAGTCACATGTGAAAAACAAGTGCAGCAAGGTTTCTCTTGTGTTTTCCTCATAGAGAACGCATGAATTAGATTCAATGTGGAAATATTTCCTATTGAGGAGGTCTTTGGTGTTTAACCTGTCTTGGATCAGAAGACAGAAGAAGAATTTTTTCTTTGGAAGAACGCATGATTTGAAGATACACTGGAATGGTCCTGGTGCAATATCATATGGACTCAGGTTATCATATACCCTCTTGCAAGAGAAGCCATTTTTCCATGCGCAGATCCATTTATTAGTTTCACCTATGAAGTTAGTATCCTAGAGGAGTTGATGTAGTTGGTTGAATTGATGGGAGGCAATGAGGGATAAAGGAAAGTAGAAATGGTCATATAGGTCATTTGCATTAATTTGCACTGCTCTTAAAAGGCAGATATCTTGGTCCAGGGAGAAGGAGAAAAGGTTGGGGAAAGTGTCCTTCAATGGTTCATCACTCTAGCAGTCCTTCCATAGTCTGACAGAGTTACCTGACTCTACTTGTACAGAGATAAACTTAGTATAGGTATCCCAGAGTGCAAGGTAGTCTTTCCACCAAAAGGACCCACATGGATTGGATGCTTGAGGGAGTTTTTTGTTGTTGTAGTGGGCTTGAAAAATGAGCTGGACTCATGGAGTGTCCTTGTGATTCATAAAATTGTGCAGGTGCTTCATCATTAGACAAACATTCTATGTTCTCAGATCTTTGACTCCCAGACCACCAACCTTTTTTGGTAGACAGACATTTTCCCATTTAACAATACATTTCCCTCTTTTTTCAATTTCCTTGCCTGCCCATAGGAAATTTATAGTTGAGTGTTCAACATGATCAATAAAACCCATAGGAAGTTTGAGGGAGCACATAGCATAGTTGGGAATAGCAGCAATTACAGCCTTGACAAAAACCAGCCTGCCATCATAGGATAGTGTGGTGGACACACCAGTGAGTCTACTGCCAATCCTTTCAAGGATACTGATAGGCTGATCCATTTTAGGCTTGGTAGTTCCCATAGGAAGTCCAATATAGGTGAATGGAAGTATTTCTCTCTTACATCCAAAAGCATCAACCAACTCCTGGCATCTTTCATTAGTGATGTTGATTGGGACCATGATTTACTATAGTTTACATGAAGGCTAGTGGACAGGGAGAATTTTTTGAGAAAATCTTTGAGATTATGCAGTTGGGTGGGATCAGCTGGCATAATAATAAGGGTATCATCTGCATATTGAACAATTGGATAATCCAGTCCAAAATAAGAATCCAGTGGCAGGGTGAGGGTGCCATCATTCCAGGCAGCTTTAACCAGGTATTGAAGTAATTCTCCTGCAATGACATATAGGAGGGGGTAATGGTTCCCCTTGCCTGACACCTCTTTTACATGAAACATGTTTTCCAGGTACACTATGTTGGGGATATGCTATATGGGTATCCTCATAGCATGTCTCCTATCTGGATAACCCGGGTGGCCTACAGTTGGTAGCATGGCCCATGGCCTACTGGGCGGCCCAGTTAGATGGATCTAGAAGGGAGGCCCATGCCGGATAAAGGAAGGCTACGGTTGGAGTCACCGACGTACCCGGAGCCTTGGAGTGCAAGATACACAAGGCTAGTAATAGACGGTGTAGGACTCTGTAACCTGTCCGGCTAGGACTTTTCCCTGTAACCCTAGGACCTGGCGACTATATAAGTCGGGCCTATGGGAGACTTTAGGGCACGACAACTTAGACTTTCTAGTCACCTCGCACAGCAAACCAATCCATGTAGCTCGGCGTATTACCCTTATAGTGATTTATAGCAAGAGTAGAATTTCGCCACCGTCGTGGGATCTGAACCTGGGTAAGCTGTGTTACCTCGTATCCATCAACCGTCCGCCTTCCCCCACGTCTCTAAACACGCACTATGAGGACCCCTCCATGGCATACTCGTCGGCAATACCACGACAGTTGGTGCCCACCGTGGTTCAAGAGGCGCTTTAGGCTCTTCAGCGGGCGAGGACCAAGATCTTCGCGGGAATCGGCAAAACCGTAGCCATCGGTCGTGTTCTCTGCTCCGGCAACATCCCGATCGTCCCTCCCGATGAGTTCTGGATCCGGGCGAAGACGAACCCTACACAGTGTTCGATCGTTCCTATCGGAGACATCCACCTCTTCATTGGCGAAACCGACTCGGGCACTAGTTCCCTGGGAGTCGGAGGAGCATCAAGGCCCGCACGGACCGCCTACAGGCAGGATACGTTCGCAGAAGGATCGATGTAGGATCTCTCTTTGGTGTTTGTCGGCAAAGATCAGAAAAATTCAAGGCCCACCCAAACCGCCCCTGTGCAGGATATAAAGGTGGAAGATCGCTGCAAGTCCGCCGGCTTCGCCCGTGCGTCTGGACAGCAGAGATCCAAGTTCATAGGCATGGTTACCATCTTCGATCTGGCACGTTGCATTCAGAGAGAAGGCGAAAATCCCGCGATTACCTGGCCAGGTGGCTCCGCATACGAGGCGATCTGGCCCACTACCCCAATGATGATGCTATGTATCACTTTGTGGAAGGACTAGACATGGCATGATTCTTCGACATTCTCTTAGACGGTAGCAGGCGTCAGGCCGCCTTACCTTCGAAGGCATGGTGAACACTGATGGGGATATGCTTACCGGGGTATACCCAGCAGGACGTTTCTGACTGGCCCAGGAACTGGCGAGTGGGCCTGCAAGACAGCGACTGGATCAAGGCCCGGTGTGGATCCAAGCGACTGGAAGCTGAAGGCCCAGGCGAGTAGATAGGCCCAGTCGGATTAGGTTAAGCGATTACCGAAGCCTTAACTGATTCGGTTGAGATATGTAAACCCTAGGGGAGGTGAGACTATATAAACCTCCCTACGGGGCGTGTAGAGATACGTTCCATCATATACCCAAGCGACTCGCCGCCTTGCCGCCGAGCTCGCCCATTGTACCTCCATCATAATACAATCTAGAAGGAGTAGGTCTTTACCCTCCGGGGGGCCAAACCTGGGTAAAACCCTGTGTCTCTGCCCTCATCTCGCACCGCAGATGGCTGGCCGTCCTTGCCCCTCGTTCTACTACTCGCTGCCGATTGCAGCATCTGTCGTGACCATTCCCACGACCTCGCCGACCGTTCCCATTGCAGCATCTGCTGATTGTCACCGCAGACAGCGCTCACGCTCATTGACGGAGCCCCTCCGATTCAGCCAACGCCACCACCGCCTCCGGTCGCCATCTTCGCAGCTGCGCCGCACCTCCAGTCATCGTCGTTGTTGTTGCACCTCCACCGCCCGTCATCGAGAAAGTCCTGGCACCCTCCGACTCTGTTATTGACACGCTTTATGCTGACTTCAGTGCAGATTCAGAGGAGATAAATTTCAGTCCAGAGGAACTACACTCCGCCATGCAGGAGATGGAGGAGGAGTACACGCGCGACGAGCAAGCCAATAATGTTGTCACGTCTCGAGAGGTGTTCGTCACCATTGGGACGACGATGGATGAAGATCAACCAGGACAAGCTCCACCTACAGCGCTGGAGAAGGGGAAGGGGCCACTTATTGCTGCTGACGATGATCGCGCAAAGGTCATGCCTCCTCCGTCTAACCCAGTGCAACAGCCGCAAGAACTCGGCACCGGCCTGAGCAACAACAACACCGCAAACTTGCCGCCTCCGGCATCTACGTCTGCGGCAGCCCAAGTTGCTCCAGTAGATATAGTGATGTACGTCAATATCCTCGTTGAACCACTGACCGTATCTCATATCCGGAACGTGGCTCAGCTTGATGAGAAGTGCCAGCAGCTGCTAGAGGAAGCGCAAGCCATCGCGGAGCAAGGCGCTAAGCTAGATCAAGATCTGGTTAATGCACAGAAGTCCATAGAGAAATCTAGAGCAATGGAGGCTGAATACAAGACCCTATAGCAGAAGGCAAAGAAAGCTCCAGCTCCCGTCATCAACGATCCTGGTGTACGACGAAACCTAGGATTGGATACCTCGAAGCCGGCACAGGCCAAGCCATACATTGACAGTGAAGCCAAGCAGGTGATGCCCACCCCACTCCTTAACCTCGCCGTCGCCAAGACCCTTATGGAGCACGATAGATCGCCTGAGGCAGTGGAACAGGTCTATGACCTAGTGGCCAAGGCGGTGAAGCAGCAGGAAAAGGCCACCTCTCAGAGGCTTGAGTCTGACCCAGCGCTTTGCCAGTCTAGCCAGCATAAGCCGCCAAGGGATAGATCTCCTCTTGATGTCGGGTCCCAGACGGGTTCATCAGAATGAAGACGTAGGTATGCGCACAATAGGAAGGATGCTATCCACATATCCTCCAACCACGGAGAAAAGGCCCAACCTCGTCGCCGGTCCACCCGACATCGCGAAGATCACAAGGCTAACCATCGTACGGATATGCCCCCACCAAAGCAGTGAGGCATCGTCATCCGTGACAATGCGGAGCAGACCCGTCATGACGGAGAGCGCAACCAAGGACACAAGAGCAGGTCACGCCATGACCCTCCGCGTCCGACAAGCAACCGTGACAGGCGGGAGGCATCGTAGGAGGGCAGCAGCAAGAAGGCTAACCCACTGCCACCTCCGCCTCTGTCACCACCAAGCAGTCACCATGATGGAGGAGGCCCGCATCGTTCACGCAGCCCATCCCCTGTTGACAAGAAGAATAAGAACCCGGAGCCATACGATGCACGTTCGCGGATCGATAAGATCCACGAGGCCCGGGAAGGACCATACATGGGACCACGTTGCTTTGGACCTGCAATACGGTCCGCAACTTACCCCAAAGGTTTCTAGATTGACAAGACCATCAAGCCCTATGACGGCACCGCAAAGCCAGCCACATGGTTGCAGGACTATGGCAACACGGTGGAGATTACCGGAGGCAACCCCAACGTCGCCGTCAAGTACCTCCTGTTAATTTTGGCGGGCACGGCCCGTCAATGGATCGACAACTTGCCGGAGAAATCCATCTGCCATTGGTTGGACATTCAAGAAGCGTTCACCAAGAACTTTGAGGGTACATACAAGCGCCCTGCACTGTTGGTGATCTACAGCGGTGCATGCAAGAGAAAGACAAGACATCTCGTGCCTACCTCTCCCACTGGCTGGACATGAAGAATTCCTGCGCAGGAGTGCATGCTCAGACCGCCATGGCCGCCTTCATCAATGGGTTGTAAAGGGGCACGTTGCTCCGACATAAGCTTAAGCGCTTGTAGGAAAATCACCAGCTTGACTTGAACCAGATGATTAAGTTGGCTAGTGAATTCGCAGCTGCCGACGATGATGCTCGCGGCTCCCTGCCGGCAACAGCCGTTCCAACTCAAGCTCGGAGGAATAGCAATACAAAGCGGAAAACCTCTCTAGAAGAAAAGCAATCTACCGACATGGTCGCTATGACTTTTGGAGGACGAGGTGATGGCGGACAACGTGGCCGGGGAAGGGGAGCTGGTCGTGGGTAGCAACGAGGAAGCAAAACTACCTCGGCGCCACTCCGCGTTCCCCAAACCTACGAGGAGTACCACGATATGTCGTGCCTCGTAAACCTACACGACAACGGCAAGGCCACCCATACCATTCGACACTGCAAGTTCGTCAACGACCTCAAGGAAGACCCGGAGTCCGGCTATAAGCAAAGTCGGAAGAACAGACCGCGAGGCAAGGGCAAGGGGAAGAAGAAGGAGGAGGAGTCCAAGGATTCAAGTGACATGGACGAGAACGTTGACCCCAAGCACACCGCCAAGAGCGACGACAAGGGCAAGAACCCCTTCATGAAGAAGGCGCCAGTCTACCACACTTTCCTTGGCACACCCACCGTCCGATAACAGAAGACCTCCCTGAGGATCCTGATGGCTACTCTCCCCCAGTACCCTAGTACCTGCGCTGGTCGGACGTTCAAATTACATGGGACAGGACGGAGCACCCAGACCTTATCCCTATAGAGAACCAGTACGCCATGGTCATCAACCCCTTCATTGACGGCGTGGAGTTCACCAAGTGTATGGTGGATAGTGGAAGCAGCATCAACATCATGTACCTGGATACACTGCAGAAGATGAACTTGACAGAGGCAAACCTAAGGCGTACCAACACCATCTTCCATGGCATAGTTCCTGGTCGGGAGGCTCGGTCCCTTGGGTGCATTAAACTTCAGGTTGCCTTTGGCGATGTTAACAATTACCGCCAAGAGCGCATGAACTTTGAGGTGGTCCCCTTCAAGAGCGTGTACCACGTCATATTCGGCCACGACATATTCCCGGACCAAACGGTATCATCACCGTATCCGGAAGCTTTACCAAGGCAAGGGACTGCAAGATCAGTGAAGCAGCCATTGCGGAAGCTGTCCTCTACAGCGAAGAATTCAAAGAGATCCAGAGCAAGGTCAATGACTCAGAGATGCCCGCGTCAAAGAAGCAGATCTTCGACTCCGCTCCTGCGTTCAAGGCCGCCATCGAGACCAAGCCGGTGGAACTTGTGGTAGGCGATGCCTCCAAGGTCATCGCCATTGGGACGAACCTGGATCCCAAATAGGAAAGCGCGCTCGTCGAGTTCCTCCGTGAGAACAGGGACATCTTTGCCTGGCAACTTGCCGACATGAAAGGTGTACCTAGGGAACTTGCCGAGCACAGCTTAAACATTGATCCAAAATCCAAACCAGTGAAACAACCTCTACGACGCTTTGGAGATGAGAAGAGACGCGCCATTGGCAAAGAGATAGCAAGGTTACTTAAGGATAGATTTATCCGAGAAGTCCTTCACACCCAATGGGTGGCCAATCTTGTACTTGTCCCCAAGAAGCAACCAATGAATTAAGAATGTGCGTTGATTACACCGGCGTGAACAAAGCATGTCCCAAAGATCCGTTTGCTTTGCCTCGCATTGACCAAGTCATTGACTCGACGGCTGGCTCCGAACTTTTGTGTTTTCTCGATGCATACTCAGGATACCTCCAGATCAAGATGAGGAAGTCGGACCAATTGGCCACTTCGTTCACTACCCCCGATGGCACGTTTTGATATGTCACGATGCGCTTCGGGCTGAAAAACGCAGGTGCTACGTACCAGCAGACAATGCAACATTGCCTTCACGATCAAATTGGTCGGAACGTTCACGCTTATGTTGATGATATCGTGGTGATGTCTAAAAAGTCAAACGACTTAATCTCCGACTTAAAAGAAACCTTTGATAATCTCCAGCAATACAACATGATGCTTAACCCTAAGAAGTGCGTCTTCGGGGTTCCAGCCTATAGGACATTCAACAACTAAGATGTTGTGTTGCAGCAGTTAGCCAGTTCATCAGCTGACTTGGAGAGAAGGCTCTGCCGATGTACAAGTTGCTGAAGAAAGCGGACAAATTCACATGGACAGACGAGGCAGATGCAGCATTGAAGCAGCTCAAGGAGATTCTTTCCTCAGCGCCCATCCTTGCAGCACCCGAGCCTGGCGAGCCCCTGTTAATCTATATGGCGGCAACCAACCGGGTAATCATCATTGTCGTCGTGGTAGAATGGAAGGAACCAGGCTATGAGCATGGAGTTCAACGACCAGTTTACTATGTGAGCGAGGTCTTGACGGAGTCCAAGCAGCGTTACCCGCACTACCATAAGATAGCTTATGGAGTATTCCTCGCTTCTCGGAAGCTGAGGCACTACTTTCAGGAGCACCCAATCACAGTGGTGAGCAAGACTCCACTGTCCGACATTATCGACAACAGCGACGCTACAGGAAGGGTCGCGAAGTGGGGCATTGAACTTGCCGCCTTCGAGATCACCTACAAGAGACGCGACGCTATCAAGTCACAAGACTTGGCGGATTTTGTTGCAGATTGGACAGATATGCCAGATGCTACTCCGTTGCCGGAACTAGAGTACTGGGTGATGCACTTTGATGGATCAAAGCTGCTCAATGGCTCGGGGGCTGGTGTATTGCTACAGTCACCAACAGGAGACAAGCTACACTACGTTCTGCAGATCCACTTCGAGGCTACAAACAACATGGCGGAGTATGAAGCACTCATTCACGGACTACGTGTAGCCAAGGATATTGGCATCAATCGCATAATTTGCTGTGGAGATTCCGAATTGGTTTCCCAGCAGGTGGCTGGCACCTGGAATGCGCCCTATTGTGGCATCCCGCAAAACCACTACTAGAAAATCGCGTTGTTTTTGTGCATTGCATCATCATGACCGCATGCTCACGTCATCATGCCACATTGCATTGAGCATCGTCATCATCTTGCATTTGCTTGCATGAAACTATTTGCGGAAAAACCTGTTTGTGTTTTCTAAACGCCCAGTCCTTATTCAAAAGCAAACCCCGGGTCACCGGATTATTTTGTTTTGTTTGCTATTGGTTTGCAAAAGTCCGTTTGAAACAAATAAAATATTTAATTATTTTTGTGGGGGCAGTCGAACGGGCCGAATCAACCTAGTCGACCACCCCCAGTATTAAAACGGTCCATCTAAATCAGCCACCTCTAAAACCTATCCCCACCCAATCCTAATCTACCCACCAACCGCAGTGTGCCACCTCACCCCTCCCCCAAACTCCTACCCACCCTGCCACCTCACCAATCCACCACTTTTCCCCTCTTCCTCTTTCTCACCTAGTCCCTTCTTCCCCCCCCCCCCTCACTTACAACCTGGACCCACCCCCTGGTCAACCCACCCCTCTCTCTCTCCCCACCCCACTCAACCTCTGGGCCCCACCCAGTCCCCACCTCTCCCATGGACCCACCCAACACGCTCCCCACGCTGACCGCCCACCCTTCTCCTTCCTCCCTCGCCTCCCTCCTCCTCTCCGCCTCCTCCGCCTCCCCACCGACGGCCCCGCCGCCTTCCTCTCATTTCTTCCTCCGCCGGCTCGCCGCCTCAAGGCCTCCCGCCTCCTCCTAGCCGCCAGTCCTCCTCGCTGCTCCTCCGTCGTCCCGCCTCCCATCCTCGCCTTGCCTCTTCCTCCCGCTCCGGAGCCGCCCGCCTCTCCCCACCTCCCTACCCGGCTCGCCCCCACCCTTCACCTCCTCTCCAGTGACCCACCCCGTCGCCCTTGAGCCGAGCTGCCCGCGCCTGCCGACCTCCCTGCCCGCCGCCTCCGCAGCCGCCTCCTCTGCCGGCCTCGGCACCCTGCCGACCTCCCCGCCTGCCGCTCGCCTCCCGCAGCCTCGCCCTCCCGCTGCCTCTCGCTGCCGCGGCTGCCTTCCAGCCGCCGCGGCTACCCCGCCGCCTCTCAGCGCTCGTGCACGCTGGGCCGCTTCTTCCGCCTGCCGCCCCGAGCCTTCGCCCTGCTCGCTGAACCGCCTACGCTCGAGCGCGCCGCCGCCCTTCCGGGCTATCGTCGCGTTCCCGTCGGCGCTCGCCGGCCGCCCTCACTCGCCACCGCGACACCTGCGTCGTCCTTCATCTTTTTCCTGGGGCCCGCCTTCGTGCGGTGTTGTTGATCTCGTTTGTCCCGTGGGGTGCCTGTGTGTTTGTTTTGTCCTATTGAAGATCACCGACAAATCAAGGAGCCACCCATCACCAATGGTAGCAATACCTCGAACGCTACTGCCGAGATCGCCCACTCATAGAGACCGACACGAGGCAAGATCCGGAGGGGTATGCACGACCACTGACGCCAAGCTGGAGTCAGATTCCTGCACGATGCCAAGATATTCCACCCGGAGCACCGAGAACTACTTCCCGGACCCGAAGACCGATCCCGCCGAACGCCAAGATCTTCAATCGGATCCGAGGACACCGAGACCCCGATGCGACAAGTACTTCCTCTCGGATTCCAAGACGCTGAGACCCGGAACACCAAGATCTCCGCCGTGGAACGACATGACCCGACGCCCGTGAACCCGACAAGGTCTTCGCGACGACGAGATCGACCGCGTGGAACCAAGATCTCCGGCATGTCATGACAAGTTCTCCATCTCGTTTCTGATCCCGCCGAGGCCGAACCCCAGATCCGGACCCTGAGACCGACCCCGAACCCCGGAACCCCAAGCTCGCCGAACCCTAATGTGTGAACCCCTTCCCGAAACCCTATTTTATAATATAATACAACTTGTCGCATATTAAATGTTCATGCATGCATATTGTTGTGTGGTTTGGGGGCCTTATGCCGATTCACCATATAATTAAATATGGGGCCCATATGCGGGCAAATCTAGTCTCATATCGGCCTCATTTAAATCTGTGTAGCGAACCGGTGCTATCTTTTGCCCTGTTAATGCAACATTTAAATTGCGGGGTAGTTTAATAACTTGAACCATTTAATTAATTGCCGGGACCCTGGTTCCACTTAATATGACCTAAATGCATCGCATCTTGCCATGTCATACATCATACATGCATCATGCCCGATCTTCTGCCGTTTTATTAAATAGTGCATCCGGTGTTTATTCTAGTGTTTTGCTTCTTCGCGGATAAGGCCGTTGAGTTGATGTGAGCTTCGCCCCGATCTTCGGTTGAACCTTCGGCAATGTTTCAGGCGAGCACCTCCCCCTTTCTACCTATCTTACTTTTATAGTATATATTCCCTCCTGTTGATCTATTGCTATCTGTGTCGCAATGCTCTCGTTTCCGTACCCGTGAAATCCCTTGCAGCCGTATATTGCCTTGGACACATCCTATTACCTATTGTTTGGTAGATAGTTGGACTTGCGTGTCGTAGTCGCTTGCTCAAGTCTATGTGGTTGTCAAGTGCCACAGTTGTTGGAGTATTGCCACATGTCTAATGTTGGAGATGAGCATGGCTTTATTTATCGTTCACTTTAATTATTGTTTAACAACTAAAATTGGAGTAAGTAAGCAGAGGCATCGGTGGGTGATAGATAATATTTGGTTTCCGACCGCCCACTTGTGTCCCGTAGGACCCCGAGTACTTGATACCTGTTCCTTGATTTATCGCGCTATCCACATCCGGGAGGATTATGGGACCCCCCTGAGCCAGAGCTTGATTCATTCTTATTTCTTGGGGCCACAAACTAGTTTGAGGTTTTATTTACTAACCTATACCTATGCCATGCTACTGCTTTATTTACGATTGTGCGAGGAGCACACTGTACTGTTTAGGTAAGCGGAATGTTTTCGCGGTATCGACAAGCCCAGCTTTTGGGTTCCCGAAGTTTTCTGACCATTGTCGCAAACCTTGAGCCCGTCTCGGAGTCACCGCTTCGCTATGGTCTACTCAATGGGGTGGCCCCCTGAAATAATTCTGAATCCTTTGATTGCTTTGTCGTGAAGGCCTCGTTGGGTTTTGATTTGGTTTTTCCGAGGTTGATCGAGTGTGTGTTGCTATTTGTGCACCCCGGCCGGGTTAAAACTTTCTGAAAGCCGTGTCCGCGGTTATGGACGACTTGGAGCACAGTATCTCGATCATAGACAAGCATTACTAAAGTAGTGCTATAAATTTGACTTTATCATGACTAGTAATCAGCTTCACTAAAATGGAATGGCTAACTAAAACTGCCCACAATTGCTTGTTTGGTTTGTCGCTTGCGACAATTGTATCTGACTAGTAAGTATTGCAACTACAACGGAATGGCTAAATAAAAGTACCAACAACTGCTGGGTTTTTGGGTTAACTCATGCCAATTGTATGTGACTAGTAAGTGCCGCAACTACAACGGAATGGTTAAATAAAAGTGCCCACTGCTTAATTTATCAGGATGACTATCTACATTTGACTAGTAATTGCTGCAACGATAACTGAATAAGTAAAACTGCCAACTGTGTGAGTTCCTCGGTTGACTTCCTCGTTTGGTCTCGAGGGGAAACACCAGGATGGGTTTGATTGATGGTAGCATCAGGTTGGTTCCGAATAGGTCTTTCTTATCCCTCTCTTATAGCCGACAGTTGTTTCGAGTCTCTATAGGTTGTTTAGTGCATGCTGCCGCTGCCGCTTCAGTCCACCATACCTATGTAGGCGAGGACCGCCGAATTCTAGCCTCGCCGTGTACTGGCCTCAGTACTAACGCTCCTCTTTTTCCTTTGCCCTTTGTCGGCACCCCTTTTGTTTAAGCAGGTTTTGAGATCGACGTTGTTAGTAGGGTTACCCTTCCGGCTTGGCCTGGGCAGGGTTATGGACGCCATTGGTTATACTTCAGGGCTCTTAGCCCCATTTGCATCTTGTCCGTAGTCGGACGCTCCATCTTTTCAAGGTGATTTGGATCTTTGTACTGTATATCTGTATTCTTGACTCATGGAGTCGTGTTGTATCTATATCTGTTCTGTGGGTCCCATCGAGGACTGTTGTGTGATGTTATTACTTCGTTTTCCACCCGCACGAAAGTGCCTGGTGGGCACCTTTGAATCGTTTCTATGCGGGTTTTGGCGGGAAGCGCTGAAACTTGCATAGGTCCGATTCTGATGGTGTTACAGAGTGGTATCAGAGCCCAGCAGTTGCGATACCCCACAAGTCCAGCCTGTAGGATAACCTAGCTAACGTCCGAAGTAGAGTGTCAAAACTATTTTGCAAAATCGGTTGGATAGTTCCGATTAGGTCTGATTTTACTCCTTACCCCTCTACTGTTCTCCTCTTACCTCTACGTGTTTGAATCCACTCTCTTTCCTTCTGCTAGTTCAGGATTTCTCGTGGTTGGGTTTTCCGTCGTACCTTCAGGTTTTCGCTTCCTCCTGTGATAACGGTGTTGCTACATCTGGACTTCATGCTATCCGAGGGACCCTTCGTCTGGTGGACTTCTCTTTGTTCCTTCTCGTGCCTTCCGGTGTTTTCCGACGCGACGACATCATCTACGCCAGATCCGAGGCAGAGTCTGCATCGCTCATTTGTTTCCGAACCTCGATTGTCGAGATCTTCAGTCTAATTCTGAGAGTTGGTTGCATAATCCGCCGATTCGTGTGCAGAGTAATGGTTTGGGTGCGCGATGGACTGATCACCATCCGACTACTCTTATCATTCGCTCTTGTACCTCGAATCAGTGGATCCAGCAATTTTACTCCGTCCACGGAAGCTAGAGGTGGCTTTATTTGTTGATGCCTCTACCTTCGACCTTATGTTTCCAGAGTGTTCTCTCGGCGATCACGGACAACGACCCCTTGTTAGTGGTGTCGCGAGGATCTACACGAAGCGAGAAGATGCAGATCACCGACCTTCTTTTCGGTATCATGAGGCGGATCTCGAGGGCGAGATCCATTGTTAGTGGTGTCGAATTGTGGCATCCCGCAAAACCACTACTAGAAAATCGCGTTGTTTTTGTGCATTGCATCATCATGACCGCATGCTCACGTCATCATGCCACATTGCATTGAGCATCGTCATCATCTTGCATTTGCTTGCATGAAACTATTTGCGGAAAAACCTGTTTGTGTTTTCTAAACACCCCGTCCTTATTCAAACGCAAACCCCGGGTCACCGGATTATTTTGTTTTGTTTGCTATTGGTTTGCAAAAGTCCGTTTGAAACAAATAAAATATTTAATTATTTTTGTGGGCGCAGTCGAACGGGCCGAATCGACCCAGTCGACCACCCCCAGTATTAAAATGGTCCATCTAAATCAGCCACCTCTAAAACCTATCCCCACCCAATCCTAATCTACCCACCAACCGCAGTGTGCCACCTCACCCCTCCCCCAAACTCCTACCCACCCTGCCACCTCACCAATCCACCACTTTTCCCCTCTTCCTCTTTCTCACCTAGTCCCTTCTTACCCCCCCTCACTTACAACCTGGACCCACCCCCTGGTCAACCCACCCCTCTCTCTCTCCCCACCCCTCCACCCAGTCCCCACCTCTCCATGGGACCCACCCAACACGCTTCCCACGCGCGACCGCCCCCACCCTTCTCCTTCCTCCCGCTCGCGTCTCCCCTCCTCCTCTCTGCCCCGCTCCCTCTGCTCCCCACCGACGGCCCCCGCTCGCTCCCCTTCCTCTCCTTTCTTCCTCCGCCGCCGGCTCGCCCTGCCCCGCGCCTCCCGCCTCGCCTCCCGCCTCCTTTCCGAGCCGTCGTGTCCTCCTGCTTGGCTCCTCCCGTCATCCCCGCTCCGCCTCCCATCTCGCTGCCACGCCTCTTCCCCTCCCCTCGAGCCGGCCCGCCTCTCCCCACCTCCTACCAGCTCGCCCCACCCTTCACCCTCTCCGGACCCACCCTTGCCCGTCATGAGCCAGCCCAGCGCCCGTCGACCTCCCCGCCTCCGGCCGCCTCCTCCGCCGGCCTCGGCTCGCACCCGTCGACCTCCCGCCTCCAGCCTTTCGCCTCCTCCTCGGCCTCCTCCCTTGCCGCGCCTTGGCCAGCCTCCGCCCGCGCTACCCGCCCTTCGCCGCCTCTCTCGAGCCAGCCGTCGCCAGAGCCCTTCTTCCGCCTCGGCCAGCCTCGCCCCGTCGCCCGGTCGCCGCGCCGCCTGCGAGCGCGCCAGCAGCCGCCGTCCCCTGCCGGGCTGTCGTCGCGTCGCCGTCCTGACGCGTTCCCGTCGGCGCTCGCCGGCCGCCCTCGCTCGCCACCGCGACACCTGCGTCGTCCTTCATCTTTTTCCTGGGGCCCGCCTTCGTGCGGTGTTGTTGATCTCGTTTGTCTGTGGGTGCTGTGTTTGTTTTGTCCTATTGAAGATCACCGACAAATCAAGGAGACACCCATCACCAATGGTAGCAATACCTCGAACGCTACTGCCGAGATCGCCCACTCATAGAGACCGACACGAGGAAAGATCCGGAGGGGTATGCACGACCACTGACGCCAAGCTGGAGTCAGATGCCTGCACGACGCCAAGATATTCCACCCGGAGCACCGAGAACTACTTCCCGGACCCGAAGACCGATCCCGCCGAACGCCAAGATCTTCAATCGGATCCGAGGACACCGAGACCCCGATGCGACAAGTACTTCCTCTCGGATTCCAAGACGCTGAGACCCGGAACACCAAGATCTCCGCCGTGGAACGACACGACCCGACGCCCGTGAACCCGACAAGGTCTTCGCGACGACGAGATCGACCGCGTGGAACCAAGATCTCCGGCACGTCACGACAAGTTCTCCATCTCGTTTCCGATCCCGCCGAGGCCGAACCCCAGATCCGGACCCTGAGACCGACCCCGAACCCCGGAACCCCAAGCTCGCCGAACCCTAATGTGTGAACCCCTTCCCGAAACCCTATTTTATAATATAATACAACTTCTCGCATATTAAATGTTCATGCATGCATATTGTCGTGTGGTTTGGGGGCCTTATGTCGATTCACCATATAATTAAATATGGGGCCCATATGCGGGCAAATATAGTCTCATATCGGCCTCATTTAAATCTGTGTAGCGAACCGGTGCTATCTTTTGCCCTGTTAATGCAACATTTAAATTGCGGGGTAGTTTAATAACTTGAACCATTTAATTAATTGCCGGGACCCCGGTTCCACTTAATATGACCTAATTGCATCGCATCTTGCCATGTCATACATCATACATGCATCATGCCCGATCTTCTGTCGTTGTATTAAATAGTGCATCCGGTGTTTATTCTAGTGTTTTGCTTCTTCGCGGATAAGGCCGTTGAGTTGATGTGAGCTTCGCCCCGATCTTCGGTTGAACCTTCGGCAATGTTTCAGGTGAGCACCTCCCCCTTTCTACCTATCTTACTTTTATAGTATTTATTCCCTCCTGTTGATCTATTGCTATCTGTGTCGCGATGCTCTCGTTTCCGTACCCGTGAAATCCCTTGCAGCCGTATATTGCCTTGGACACATCCTATTACCTATTGTTTGGTAGATAGTTGGACTTGCGCGTCGTAGTCGCTTGCTCAAGTGTTGTTGCGTGTTGTCAAGTTCCACAGTTGTTGGAGTATTGCCACATGTCTAATGTTGGAGATGAGCATGGCTTTATTTATCGTTCACTTTAATTATTGTTTAACAACTAAAATTGGAGTAAGTAAGTAGAGGCATCGGTGGGTGATAGATAATATTTGGTTTCCGACCGCCCACTTGTGTCCCGTAGGACCCCGAGTACTTGATACCTGTTCCTTGATTTATCGCGCTATCCACATCCGGGAGGATTATGGGACCCCCCTGAGCCAGAGCTTGATTCATTCTTATTTCTTGGGGCCACAAACTAGTTTGAGGTTTTATTTACTAACCTGTACCTATGCCATGCTACTGCTTTATTTACGATTGTGCGAGGAGCACACTGTACTGTTTAGGTAAGCGGAATGTTTTCGCGGTATCGACAAGCCCAGTTTTGGGTTCCCAGTCGTTTACAGCCATTGTCGCAAACCTTGAGCCCGTCTCGAGTCGGTGGCCGTTTGCTTGGTCTACTTAATGGGTGGCCCCGAAATAATTCTGAATCCTGTGATTGCTTTGTCGTGAAGGCCTCGTTGGGTTTTGATTTGGTTTTCCGAGGTTGATCGAGTGTGTTGCTATTTGTGCACCCGGCCGGGTTAAAACTTTCAAAGCCGTGTCATGTTATGGACGACTTGGAGCACAGTATCTCGATCATAGACAAGCATAACTAAAGTAGTGCTATAAATTTGACTTTATCATGACTAGTAATCAGCTTCACTAAAATGGAATGGCTAACTAAAACTGCCCACAATTGCTTGTTTGGTTTGTCGCCATGACAATTGTATCTGACTAGTAAGTATTGCAACTACAACGGAATGGCTAAATAAAAGTACCAACAACTGCTGGGTTTTTGGGTTAACTCATGCCAATTGTATCTGACTAGTAAGTGCCGCAACTACAACGGAATGGTTAAATAAAAGTGCCCACTGATTAATTTATCAGGATGACTATCTACATTTGACTAGTAATTGCTGCAACGATAACTGAATAAGTAAAACTGCCAACTGTGTGATTTCCTCGGTTGACTTCCTCGTTTGGTCTCGAGGGGAAACACCAGGATGGGTTTGATTGATGGTAGCATCAGGTTGGTTCCGAATAGGTCTTTCTTATCCCTCTCTTATAGCCGACAGTTGTTTCGAGTCTCTATAGGTTGTTTAGTGCATGCTGTCGCTGCCGCTTCAGTCCACCATACCTATGTAGGCGAGGACCGCCGAATTCTAGCCTCGCCGTGTCTTGGCCTCGATTGGCCTCCTCTTTTCCTTTGCCCTTTGTCGGCACCCCTTTTGTTTAAGCAGGTTTTGAGATCGACGTCGTTAGCAGGGTTACCCTTCCGGCTTGGCCTGGGCAGGGTTATGGACGTCATTGGTTATTCTTCAAGGCTCTTAGCCCCATTTGCATCTTGTCCGTAGTCGGACGCTCCATCTTTTCAAGGTGATTTGGATCTTTGTACTATATATCTGTATTCTTGACTCATGGAGTCGTGTTGTATCTATATCTGTTCTGTGGGTCCCATCGAGGACTGTTGTGTGATGTTATTACTTCGTTTTCCACCCGCACGAAAGTGCCTAGTGGGCACATTTGAATCATTTCTATGCGGGTTTTGGCGGGAAGCGCTGAAACTTGCATAGGTCCGATTCTGAGGGTGTTACACCTATGATGGCGGCATATCGAGACGAAGTGGATGAGATAGCCAAGAGCTTCTAGGGCTACAAAGTCAAGTATGTGCCTAGGGAGAAAAACGGGGCGGCTGATCTGCTGACTAAGCTTGGGTCAGGGCGCAAACGAATTCCGCCAGGAGTTTTCCTAGAGCACCTGCGCACACCATCCGTGAAGGGAGCCGACATCGAAAACCCGGATAGAGCTTACTCTTTCGTCAACATGGTGACCAAGGTCCCTCCGGCTTGGACAAAACCATTCATGGAATATCTCGAACATGGAACTTTGCCCGACGACGAGGTCGAAAGAGGAAACATAGTACGACGAGCAAAGGGTTATACCATAATCGATGTACAACTCTACAAAAGGATCACTACTGGTGTATACCTAAAGTGTGTTTCTTAGCTAGAAGGTATGGAAATCGTACGCAAAATCCATCTCGGAGATTGCGGGCATCACGCCGCTCCTCGATTGTTGGTCGCGAAAGCCTTCCAGGAAGGATTCTACTGGCTGACCGCAAAGGCGGACGCCGATAAGCTGGTTGAGACATGCATGGGATGCCAGTATTCTTCCGACAACCACATGTTCCTGCTGAAGAATTGCGAACAATACCTATAACTTGGCCGTTCGCAGTCTGGGGGCTAGACATGACGGGACCGTTACAGACGACACCTTGTGGGTTTACGCATCTGCTTGTAGCAGTTGATAAATTCACTAAATGGATAGAAGCTAAACCCATTAGAAAGCTTGATGGGGCAACTGCCCTCAGGTTTGTCCGGGATCTTGTGGTGAGATTTGGTCTCCCACACAGCATTATCACCAACAACGGCAGCAATTTGTCACTCGGAGAAGTGGAGCCTTATTGTTGGGAGAAAGGCATCCGACTTGACCTTGCATCTGTGGCACACCCACAATCCAATGGTTAGGTTGAACGAGCCAATGGATTAATTCTGCAGGGAATCAAGCCACGTCTTGAGGCACCGCTACATAGAGCAGCTGGAGCCTGGGTGGAAGAATTGACATCTATGCTGTGGAGTTTACGAACTACACCCAACAGATCCACCGGCTACACCCCTTACTTCATGGTATATGGAGCAGAAGCCATCCTAACTTCCGACATACTTCACGATGCACCAAGAATTGCCGCCTACGATGAAGATGACGCTGAAGAATCCAGACGCCTAGATGTGGACCTTCTCGAGGAGGAGCCCGTTTTGGCATGCCAAATATCTGCCATCTACCAGCAGAAGCTACACAGCTACCATAGTCGCCGCGTTCGTCATCGCTCGTTTAAAGAGGGGGATTTGGTGCTCTGACTTAAGCAGAAGAAGTCACACAAATTATCCCCGCCATGGGAAGGACCGTTCATCATAAGCAAGGCGCTACTCAATGGGTCTTACTACCTCGTTGACAATCGTGAACTGAAGGATAGACCCAACGAGGATCATAAGCGTAAGCGACGTGACCCGGATGATGACTACCCGGATCTTGATCGGCCATGGAACATAGCACAACTACGTCCTTTTTACACTTAGCATTTTTTATCTAATTGTGTACCTCTTATATGATCAATGAAATAAAGCTCTCTAGTTCACTCATATTTCTGAGTCTTTTACCTCCTTTAGTGTTCATTTTGGATCATGTAAAACCTTTATGCACAAGTTTTGCGATTGCACTTGTGAAAATCCCGCCTACAGGCGTTAGCTTAAGTTTTTTGGTCTACACGCTCTTTGCCATTTTTATGTGGATTCTGGAGTAGCGACTTTCGGCACTTATTATCGGCGATATTGTGCTTAGGTTATTGATGGTGCCATTGGGCATCATCACCTGAGCGCATGGTTCCGACAACGAGTCTTCCGACTCACGAAAGGTCAAGCATAAGAACCAAAGTAATGGATAAGCCAACACTTGCTTAAAAAATATATACATGCTGGAAACTGATTCTTAAGTAGCAGGACATGCAACATTGTTTTCCGCCTTAAGATACATCAATAAGTTTTTTCCGCATATGCACCAAAGGTGAGACAAATAGTACAAAGTTGTTCTTCATTCCTTTGGCGCAGGTGACTTAGAAGCAGCATCATCACCAGCAGGAGAGCCACCCTCGAAGTCGGCGGTGTGAAGAGACTCGGAGGAGC
Organism: Avena longiglumis; assembly: GCA_030063025.1. Lineage (NCBI taxonomy): Eukaryota > Viridiplantae > Streptophyta > Magnoliopsida > Poales > Poaceae > Avena > Avena longiglumis. The sequence goes on along the minus strand of CP125974.1, from coordinate 496,885,312 downwards.
TTTGGTTGCCTCCATCGATGGTGTTCATAGGCACGAAGACGTTGATGTCGACCAAGTAGGAAACTCTGGTATCATAGCCCGCGAGCGACGACAAGATGGATTTGTGGTTAATCTCCTTGCCATTGTCGTGTGCGTCGGGAATGCCAGAGGTCACCGTGTCAATGTCGGCATCTTCCTAGTGTGCCTTCACCATTGACAGCGCCATCCTTGCGCCAGCCCATGGACATGAAGCTTTCTAGCTCGTCATACGCTCGGGGGCTCAGCGCAGAATCTCTGAGTACTTCGCCATGGAGTCCGATGCCTTGATGTTGATCTGGAGGGGCTTGGGAATCTCCTTAGCTTGCGTGATGGCGGTATTGATGAAGTTGCCGGCAAGAACCATGCATTACTTGGCTGGAGGAGGCGATCGGGTTAAACCCATGGGAGCTTCAAATTCCGACAAGGAGCACATGAGTTCAACAATTCAAAGTACCCGGACTACAGAAATCCAAGACGGAGAAAACTTACTGAAGATGCTAGCCTCAGCTTGCTAGAGGGTGTCCGCCAAGGATTCTTTCTCTTGTTGGAGGAGCTTATACGCCTCATGATGGCGTTGATTCTGCTCATCGGCAGCTTGCTTCTGATCTCTTAAGATAGAGATCTCCTCCTTCAAGCGATTGATTTCCTCGGTGGCGGAGTCCTGCAGGGCCTACATTGACTCCTCATGCATTTTCAGCATGTCCTTCCTCTCCTGCTTAAGAATTTTGTTCTCGCTATCCAGCTCTTGAATGTGCTTGGATTGCTCGACAATATTCTTGGCCTTGGCAATGGTTTCTGCAAAGTTGGAGAAAGCAAAGTACACAGTGAGTACTCGGAGAATATGGGCACAAAACCAAGTCGGAATGCGAAAAAGAAAACAGATGCTTGCTCTTAGTGATATGTTCCTTCAAGAAGGCAGTTTTACCATTTTCAGCTTCCAGGTCTGCGCGCATCTTCTAGTACTTGTCATTGGCCATGCCCCTTCGAGCACTCTCGTTCTGTGGAAAAAAGGACAAAGTTAAAACGTTGTTTGGTCTGCTTGGAGCATCTAGCTGGAAATTTTCCATCTAGACGCTCGGGGGCTACAGCGAGAATTTTTGACTTAGCATTATGCTTAGCTTTTCTTTAAGCATCTAGTCGGAACTAATTCAGTTTTCGATTAGAAGCTTGGGGGCTACGGTATAAAGTTTTTTAACTCGGATATATGCTTAGCTTTTCTTTAAGCATCTAGTCAGAACTAATTCAGTTACAACTAGAGGCTTGGGGGCTACAGTATTGAAATTTATAAAACACTGCGTATGCTACTCTTACGAGCATCTAGTTGGAATAATTCATTCCACCTACATGCTTGGGGGCTACAGTGAGAGGTTTTCTAACTTAGTCACTCTTAGAGCATATAGATGCAAAGACCTATGGTTTTCCGTCTACATCCTCGGGGGATACGGTGGGATACTCATATGAAATGCAAAAGGCAATTAAAACTTACAAGTGCAATGATCTTGAGGTTTGTAGAACTCTCGGCCAGCAGCTTGCCAAAGGATTCGCTGTTTCCTTGCAAGATTTCTGCTTGTCGGCGGAGCTCCTCTAGACCGCACGTCGGAGATGTCGGTGCACGAGGACAGGCGTGCTACCCGGTGTAAGTACCGGATAGACTATCTTTGGATAGGCTATGGTTTTCTTGGGTGCGGGGGCGCCGCCAATGACAGAAGTACCTGCTTCCACCACTGCCTTACCGCCACTGATGGCATCCTTAGACGGAGCTTCAACCATTTGGTGGACGGCACTCTCCTGCGTCGCCTGCTCGCCGACGACAGCAACCTCGGTAGAGGCACCTGAGTCCACTTCCATGGCGGAAGGGCCAGATGCCTCCTTAGCCTGTGAGCTTGTCTGGGCAGAAGAGGGCTTGACGGAGTGAGTGGCAGGGGCGATGGCGGGAGATGCGTCGCGATGCATCATGTCCTTGATGGTTCTAGAAGCCCCCAATTTGGAGGTCTTCTTCAGGCTGGTCGTGGCTTTCTTCCTGAAACGTGCAAAATGCATAAGTACAGGAACAAGACAGATAAATAGACAATGTCGAAAAGAAGAAGCTTACACAAGTGGGGGTGCTTTGGCAAAGGGGATCCCGGTAACTTTTCTATTTTCCGCCTCCAGGGCGGCGGTAGTCTTTTTGGAGGCTCCACCCTCCGTCTTCTTCTTCTTGCCTCCGTCAGCAGCGTCAGAGGTGGAGCTCTTCCGCTTTTGCGCCAATGGAGCATCGTCGTCGGACATGACCATAACTTCCTTCATTTTTGGATCGTAGATTTGGGCAGCCATGCTGTCCTCCTCTAGATCGCTAAGATGATAAGTGAGAAGTCATCGTCTTAGATGAGATGACATTTGCAAGACGGAAGAACTGGAGTATATGTCATACATGGAAAATAAATAAATACCTTTGGGCACTTGCCGTCTACGAACATGTCACAGGTGATGGTTAAGCCACGCTTCTTGTCCTTCACCTTGACGATGTCCTTAAGGCGAAGCTTGACGGAGTCGCTCGAGAAGTTGTCCACGGAGATGTGGAGGCTATCCCTTCTATCGCTGGTATACTCGTGCATGAGCTTCGCGCGGTGCTGCAGAGGTTGGATTCGCCTAATGAACTAGCACATGGCTAGGTCCAAGACGGTCAAACCCGACTCTACGAACCATTATATCCGCCTTATGGCGCGGGAAGCATCGAGGTCGGAGGGAAGGGAGGCCTGGGATCTCCATGACGAGGCTTCAGCGGCGGCTCCGTCAATGAAGTCCGGGTACATTATTTGTTGGCCAGCCAGAGGGATATCTGGGCCGTAGAAGTAAGTACGCTGCCAGTTTTTGCAGGACTCATGACCGACGATGTCGGGGAACCGCCGACCAGGACGGATCTTGAAGCTTATGGTGCCGCAATTCCTAAGTTCTTCCTTATTGGCTCCGGCTTCACGCTTGACGGTGAAGAAGTACATGAAGAGGTCTAGCCTAGGCTTTATCCCTAAGTAACCCTCGCAAAGTGCCGCATAGTTGCTAAGCGCTAAGATACTGTTGGGATAAAGGTTCTGGGGTTGGACTCTATAGTGGTTCAAGACGGAGAGGAAGAAGTTGGAGATGGGCAGGGAGACACCGCGTACCAGTTGGGCTTTGAGGTACACCTTTTCTGCGGCTTGGGGAGAAGGTGTCACCTCGCCGGCTGGCGCCGCCCGCCAGGCGAGCCCCTGCGTCGCAGGGAGGTAGCCCTCGGCGATCAGCTCCTGGATATCACGGTTGGTGATGTCTGAGCCGCACCAGTCGCCCTTGTGCGAATCAAGTTCCTCCTCCAATGGCTCCAGCACCGCTGGATTATGGTCGCCGCCGGTGGACTCAATCACCGTCGAGGCAGGGATGACCAAGCCCTCTGGGGGAACGACGATAGACCTCGCCGGCTTCGCTTGACGCTGCCATGGAAGGGGAAGTGCTGCTGCTAGCCATGGAGAGAGGTTGGAGGTGACTGGTGCAGATTGGGGCTAGGGTTTTTCGCGATTTTTGCGCGGAGAGCACGAGGAGGCACGCGCTGGAGGAAGAAGACGATGCGAGGAGAGAATGAGGTAAAAGGTAAAAATTCCACCACGGTTACTATTTATCATCTCCAACATCAAGATTCGTGCATCTTGATCGGACGGTTGACACGTAGACAACGTGTTTGTGAACGTGCGCAAAAATTTCGCCACGGCTCCAACCGTCGCCGCCAACGGTTCGTATCTCTCGCGTGGGAAAATCGGACATGATTGCGTTCTCTGCATGTGTGCATTACAAGGCGTCGCTGACCTAAGCCTACATCGCCCTAGATGACATAGGCAGATGAGCCATCACATCAAAAGATTCTGGAATGTACGGATCTAGTCCGGCTACGGAAGAGTACGATGGAAGATTCAGCATTTCTCCGACTTACGTGTTGAAGACGGAGAAAATCTTGCAGGGTTCTTTGGGAGAACTATAAGATGTTGCTTGACGATTTGCCGACATACATCTAGACAGAGCATTCCACACGAAGAGGCAAGACGGCGCAAGATCTCGGAGTTCTCCGGGGGCTACTGTTGGGGATATGCTATATGGGTATCCTCATAGTATGTCTCCTATCCGGATAACCCGGGTGGCCCATAGTTGGTAGCATGGCCCATGGACTGCTGGGCGGCCCAGTTAGATGGATCCAGAAGGGAGTCACCGACGTACCCGGAGCCTTGGAGTGCAAGATACACAAGACTAGTAATAGACGGTGTAGGACTCTGTAACCTGTCCGGCTAGGACTTTTCCCTATAACCCTAGGACCTGGCGACTATATAAGTCGGGCCTATGGGATCCTTTAGTGCATGATAACTTAGACTTTTCTAGTCACCTCGCACAGCGAATCAATCCATGTAACTCGGCGTATTGCCCTTATAGTGATTTATAGCAGGAGTAGAATTCCGCCACCGTCGTGGGATCTGAACCTGGGTAAGTTGTGTTACCTCATACCCGTCAACCGTCAGCCTTCCCTCACGTCTCTAAACACGCACTGTGAGGACCCCTCCATGGCATACTCGTCGGCAATACCACGACACACTATTTAAGAGCATAGAAGTGGAAACTGATGACAGGATAAGCTTAACCCAGTTGATGAATTTGTTACCAAAGCCAAGGTGTTGAAGCATCTAGATTATAGTAGAGTATTCCACTTTGTCAAAGGCCTTTTCAAAATGTAGTTTGAGAATCAGGATCTCCTTCTTTGATTTGTGCAAAGATGGATGTACTCAAAAGACCATGCCAAGCACTCATGGATAGTTTTGGTTTTAATAAAGCCATATTTATTTTTATGGATCATGGGAATGATCATTTTCTGCAAGCTGTTTGGTAAGGAATTTCGGGGCTAAGCTGACCAGGGAGATTGGCATGTAATCTGACACAGTTGAGGGGTTTGAGTGTTTAGGAATTAAAGTAATAAAACCAGTATTGATGCTTTTGATATCAAGATTGCCATTATAGAAATCCTGGCATAATCTGTAGAAGCTCCCCTTAATGTTTGGCCAGCATTCATCAGGCCTAGGTGATTTGTCTGGTGGCATGTGTTTTAAAATATTATCAATTTCCTCGTTGATGAAAGGTTCTTCAAGGCTAAGGAAATCCACATGGGTGATATGTTGGATCAGTTCTTGAAGATCAAACTTCATGGTGACATTATCAGAGTGCCCAATTCTGTATTTCAAGGATTGCCAAATCATGGCAGCTTTTGCATCATGCTCATCTATCACTCTCCCATCCTCACATGTGATGTTAGCAATATAGTTGTTCCTGAAGTTCTTTGTGGCAACAATATGGAAAAATTTGGAATTTTCACCTCCAAGCTTGGCCCATTTAATCTTTTCCCTGTTCTTTCGGTAAACTCTTTTAGCTTCAAGAAGTTTAAGTTGGTGATCCGTTAGTGCTTTTATGAAAATTTTCTCTTGGAGGGATAGGTCTCTTTGTTCTTCAAGGCCATCAAGTAGTGTCAGGACAAAGCTACAGGAATCGATGACTTCATTAAGTTGGGAAAGATTTCTGCTCCATTTTTCAGACCATGCCTCAGTGCCTTAAACCTTGCAGTGATATCAGTTGCTGGGTTTGAATGGAAAAATGCATTGTTCCAGAAGGTTTGTATAGTCTCTTCAAAACCCTCAAATTCCATCCAATAGTTCTCAAATCTAAAGATGTTTGCTTTAGGAATTGAGGTGCCAATCTAAACCTTGATGGCTATGTGATCTGATGTTAATTTAGCAAGAGGGGTGGCCAGGGTGTTGGCAAAATTAGTTGTCCATGTAGTGCTAGAGAAAACCCAGTCTAGTCTCTCTAGTAATGGGTTATCCTACATGTTGATCCATGTAAAGACTCTCCCTTTCAAGGGTATTTCCTCTAGATCAAGGTGTTGGATGATCCTGTTAAAAAGCAGCATGTTATTGGTATCACCCCCATCCCTGTTTCTGTCTTCTGGCCTTCTTATCAGGTTGAAATCACCCATGATTAGCCAGAGCTCCATCGGTGTGGTGTCAATGTTTTGCAGCCAGGTAATGAATTCTTGTTTGTTTGCAGGAGTAGTAGGTCCATAGACATTTGTAAGATACCATATATGTGAGAAGAGTTTGCAAATGAATTTGGTTGTTATTTGGAATCTATTTTGGTGCATGAAATTACCCTCAAATAAGCTGCCATTCCAGGTGGTGATAATGCCACCAGAGTTTCCAATAGATGGGACATAGCCAAAGTGGTCTTCTTGGGAAGAAGTTATGAATATATGAGTGGTCAAAATGCTCTATGTTAGTTTCCTGGAAACACATAATATGCAGTTGGATTCATCAATTTTTTTCCTGATGTCATCCCATCTCCTCTAGGAATTAATCCCTCTCAGATTGTAATCTAGGATATTCCAGTTTCTACTCATTGGGGAACCAGCTGGATTGGATTGGACTAGGTAAAATTAATGAGTCCGGAGTGTAATACAAACATACATAATCACAGATAACCATGTCAAAGAGGGAGAAAACCAAATATCAAGAACACATAATGCTCAGGCCGAGCAAAGATCTCACAGAGGTCACATGGTAATTATTACATATTGAAGAGCATAGCTATAGATTCAGACAGTGCAAAATGATAACTGGATAGTTTAGCTGGTAGACATGATATGAAATAAATAAAGGATAATAGTTGATGAGTCATGTGCTTGCCTCCCCAGCAAAGATGGGGTTGGGTGTCTCAGATGCTATCATAATAACTATCATAGTTGAGGTGATCCTCAGATAAATCCCCAGGATTCATCTGACATGGTCCAGTACCAATAGCTTGGAGATTTTGCACATGTAGGAGGGGTGGGACTCATAGACAGGTGCAGATGTGATTGGTCCCTTGTATTTATTCTGCTTATTTGGCTTAGCTTGAGTGTCCTGATTTTCCTCCACAGTAGGGGCCTTGTCTTTGTATCCAGCATTACTGGTGGCAATCCTGTCACTTCTCCTTACCACCTCCACTATCTTGGATGGGTTTTTATTCTTGGCTTTGGATATGACTAAATCATGAATCTCAGTGATCTGGATAGTGGATGGTAAAATGAGGTCCTTTTCCTCAACGGTGTTGATATGAATGAATCATTTCCTTTTAGCCCTGGTCCCACTATCAATATCAACAATATTGCACTAAGCATTAATCACAGTGGAGCCACAAACAGCGGGTATGACAGTTTTTGCAGAGTTGGCAAGATTTCCAATGAGCCCCATCATGGCTTCAATGTGATCCATAGTTGTTGGGATCATTTGTTCCATAGAAACATGATGTTCGGCTGTAGTACCATGTTGATCAACCATGAATTGTTCAGCAGGTTCCTCCATGATGATATCTTCATCCACAGGCTCCTCTAGTTCCTCCATGTTGGCATCCTCCTCCACATGTGTTGCAGGTGAGATTTCCTCAAGCACATGACCCACATGTTGAGCTGCAACATTATTTCCAATAGGTGCAACATAATGGGGATCAGGTACAACATGTGCAATCATATCTTCAATCACCTGTCCTTGTGGTGTGGTTCCCACATCAGGGATGTCATCATTCTGCTGGATTGGTGCAGCTGGGGCAGACTGTGCAGAACATACCTAGGCATGTCCTTCATTTTTAGCATGCCAAATATCAGTCATCAACAATGATCGGGATAGGATGTGGGCTTTGACCATGTGGTGGCAATGAGTCCTCATCACCAGCTACAACCCCAAGTAGACGAGCAAACATGATCACAGTAGGACATGACCAGATGGCACCATGTCCTTCATCAGAGGTGTTTTGGACAATAACCAGGCTTAGTGGGATCCTATCAATATCAAACACTCTGACTTTGACTAGCACTCTGTCCCTTTCAGAGTTGATTCTATTCCAAACAAGCAGGCGTCCATATTGGGCCATGGAAGTGATGATGCAGTCTAAGTCCCAACATTCTTGTGGGAAGTTTGCAATGGAGAGACAGACATCATGTGTGAAAGTTGCTGATCTGTGGTTGATGCAACGTTTTTTTCCACTACACGCATGACAGATTCACCAATAAAGTAGGGGATGTTTTCTACTGCATTGTCACGATCAATGACTCCACCAAATCTAACTAGAGCAGTGCCCATACCAGAACGAGAAACATGCCTAACCACGTAGCCTCTATTCTCAAACTAATATGTGATCAAAGTAGCAGTACCTTGGAACATGTCGTAGGAGGGAGCAAGCACAATGGTGACAACAACCCAATCATCGCAGATAACTGGCATCTTGATTCCAAGGACGACGTATCCACACTGTGGGCGAAGCCCATTGTTGGGGATGTAGCCACTACCAAGAGGGAGGAAGCGGATGGAGTCGTAGGGGTAGTTAGCCATGGCCAAATCTGTAGCGGAGTTCTTTGAGAGAGGGTTTTTACTGTAGCTTGGGGAAAAATAAAAGGACCGTAGTCATTTGCAACTATATTATTAGATAGGGAGGCATCCTTGTTAACAGCCATGTAATATATCCTGAAATTTCTCCTTAAAAAACAATTGCGAGATATATGCCCATAATAATAGCAGATTCTGCACCGAATTTGGTTGCAACAAGTTCTAACATGATGGCCATCAGATATACAGCGGGAGCAGGTGAAGGGATACGGGTAGGCTACACTAGCGCAAATCAAAATTTTCTACAGCGTAAACCAGGAATACTGTTTTCATAGATCTTGGGATTACCACTAGATGCGCACTTGCAGAACTTGATGAAGCGCGTCGAGACAGTGTAGATGTTCTACATCTCCTCCTCGTCCTCATCCCACGATAAGACCCCTTTGCATGGCCCGTACAAGTGCTACAGCTACAGCACCTCCGAGGTATCCACACGTCCGGGGTGGAAGCGTCAGAAGCCGGACTGCTAGTTCAGCGCGTGCAACACATGCGTGAGAGGAGTGGTGGATCGGTGGAATACTCAACCCTATTCAGCTCGCCCCACCCTGTCTTATATAGGCATCCCTGGTGGGCTTCTACATTAGCAGCTCATTAGTATCCTAAGCCTGGTTTAATTCAGATCCAATCCTCATTAGGCTTCTAGCCCATCAAGTTTGTGACCCTATAGGTTCATACACGTGTAGACATGACACGAGTACACTTACTCCATCAATAGTTGGTAACGGCCTCTAGCAAGACGTGACAACTCAAAAATGCATACAAAGATCATTCGGACAAACCATCACAAGGTTAAGTACATGTCTTTCTCTTTGCCTCACGATATTTGGTCTAGCTCCAAGCTGACCTATCTTTCTCAATACTGTGATTCGGAATCCCTTTACTATGTTAACTCTTAACCTTATGTAGCACGGCGATGCATTTATGGATCCGATCACTCGACGGGCCCAGAGATATCTCTCTCAAGTAGAGAGGGGCAAATCCCATCTTGATTGACCCATGCCTTGCAGCATTCTTCAGGACAAACCCGAAAGCTACCTTTGTAACTACCCAGTTATGCAGCAGTGGTTGATAGACCCAAAGTAGGTCGATCCACATCTCAAGTATATGCGACAATGTCAGGTCTAAGGACAAAACGTAAACGATGTGTAGAGAGAGCTGCAAGTATAATTGCCAGTCTCAATTTGGGTCAATCCAACCCCATGTTCATAACATGTGTTCACATCATTGGTTTGGCATCTCCATGTCTATGACTTGTGAAACATAGTCATCAACCAATCGATGTGCTAGTCTAATATTCATGTGTGTCCTCACATGAACTCCGACTAGGGACAACTATTAGATAACCATACAAGTAAAGAGTTTCACAAACAATTCACATAATTGTCAATCAATACAAGTTGCCTGATATATGGATATTCAAGAAACATTACAATAACTCATGGATACACAATAAATATAATCATCTCTATGATTGCCTCTAGGGCATATTTCCTTCAGCAGGTCAGGTGGGTTGAATTCTCAATGGGATGCAAGGGAGCAGTGTCGGCAGGACTGGGCTGATTTGGGCTAACGGTCGGGAGGTCAATCGCATTTGAAATTTCAAGATTCCCGCTGAGGTGGCACTAGTGGGGTTGATGTGTTCGTGATTAGCGGCAAAGGCATCAGATCAGTAGATCTGGGGCCAATCGGGGTCAGATTGGCACCAGAGAGAGGCTTAGGGTTGCAAATGTGCTGTGCTGATCGATGGTCAGATGCAATGCGGCCAAAAACATGAGAGATGGGGAAATGATTTCTGCCAGGATGTCGATCACGAGATGGGCTAGGTGCAGCAGAGGGTCCTTTCTTCCTGGGATTAATCCAGGCATTATCTTGCTCCTTGTACCAAAGTTGTTCCTCACAAATCCAATTTGGACCACCAAAACCCCACAAATGAAAGTAGCATTTGAATTGATTGCATGAGAAAGATCTTTTATTGTGAATCATAAACCCAATAGCTTTGTAGCTCACAGAAAATCTAAAGACCCAACTAGACAATTGCTTAATCTGAAGGAAATATGCCCTAGAGGCAATCATAGAGATGATTATATTTCTTATGTATCCATGAGTTATTGTAATGTTCCTTGAATATCCATATCAGGCAACTTGTATTAATTGACAATTATGTGAATTGTTTGTGAAACTCTTTACTTGTATGGTTATCTAATAGTTGTCCCTAGTCGGAGTTCATGTGAGGACACACATGAATATTAGACTAGCACATCGATTGGTTGATGACTATGTTTCGCAAGTCATAGACATGGAGATGTCAAACCAATGATGTGAACACATGTTATGAACATGGGGTTGGATTTACCCAAATTGAGACTGGAAATTAGACTTGCAGCTCTCTCTACACATCGTGTACGTTTTGTCCTTAAACCTGTGATTGTCGCATGTACTTGAGATGTAGATCGACCTACTTTGGGGCTATCAACCACTACTCCATAACTAGGTAGTCATAAAGGTATCTTTCGGGTTTATCCTGAAGCATGATGCAAGGCATGGTCAATCAAGATGGGATTTTCCCCTCTCTACTTGAGAGAGATATCTCTGAGCCCCTCGAGTGATCGGATCCAGAAATGCATGGCCGTGCTACATAAGGTTAAGAGTTAACCTAGTAAAGGGATTCCGAATCACAGTATCGAGGAAGGGAGGTTTGCTTGGAGCTAGACCAAATATCGTGAGGCAAAGGGAAATACATGTACTAAACCTTGTGATGGTTCGTCCGATATGATCTTTGTTTGTTTTTAGGAGTTGGCACGTCTTGCTAGAGGCAGCTACCGACTATTGATAGAATAAGTGTATTTGTGTCATGTCTATACATATATGAACCTATAGGGTAACACACTTAAGGGGCTGGAAGCCTAATGAGGATTAGATCCGAATTAGACCAGGCTTAGGATACTAATGGGCTGCTAATGTAGAACCCCACTAGGGATGCCTATATAAGAGAGGGTGGGGCGAGATGATTAGGGTTAGACCATTCCACCTAGCCGCCACTCCTCACGCCTGTGTCGCATGCGCGGACCTAGCAGTCCAGCGTCTGAAGCTTCCACCCCGCACATGTGGATTCCTCGGATGTGTTGCATCTGTGACACTTGGACGAGCCATGCAAGGGGAGCTGCTCGTGGGACGAGGAATATGAGGAGACATAGAACATCTACACTGCCTCGACGCGTTTCATCAAGTTCCTCAACCGCGCGTCTAGTGGTAATCCCGTGATCTATGACAACAGTATTCCTGGTTTATGCGGTAGAAAATTTTGATTTGCGCTAGTGTAGCCTACCCGTATCCCTTCAGTGGTATCAGAGCCGATGTTATTCAGAGATAGGTTTGGGATGTTTGCATATGGTGATATGCAGATTGATATGAATGATGTGATCGTTTGTATTACGGTGGTTCAGGATTGATCTATGATCTTGCTTTTCGTGATCGTGATTCTGAGGTTGTCGAACGACTTACCCCTACCGGTCGTTTTCCGCCATTGGGGTAGACAGTGACACATAAATCCTATTGAATCACGCGAAGATCAATATGATTGATCGAATCGGAACCAAGATCTAAAATCGATGTACCGTGATGTAACACCCTCAGAATCGGCCCTATGCAAGTTTTAGCAAAACTCGCCAAACCCGCATAGAAACGATTCGAAGGTGCCCACCAGGCACTTTCGTGCGGGTGGAAAGCAAAGTAATAACATTACACAACAGTCCTCGATGGGACCCACAGAACAGATATAGATACAACAGCGACTCAAAGAGTCAAGAATACAAATATAATGTACGAAGATCCAAATCACCTTGAAATGATACAGCGTCCGACTACGGACAAGATGCAAATGGGGCTAAGAGCCCTGAAGAATAACCAATGGCGTCCATAACCCTGCCCAGGCCAGGCCGGAAGGGTAACCCTGCTAACGACGTCGATCTCAAACCTGCTTAAACAAAAGGGGTGCCGACAAAGGGCAAAGGAAAAAGAAGGAGCGTCGATCGAGGCAAGACTGCAGCGAGGCTAGAATTGGCGGTCCTCGCCTACATAGGTATGGTGGATCAAGGCGGCAGCATGCACTAAACAACCTATAGAGACTCGATACAACTGGCGACTATCAGAGAGGGGTAAGCAAGACCTATTCGGAGCCAACCTGGTACTAGCATCAAACAAACCCATCCTGGCGTTTCCCCCTCGAGACCTTCGAGGAAGTCAACCGAGGAACTCACACGGTTGGCGTTTACTTATTCAGTTATCGTTGCGGCACTTTACTAGTCAGGTTTAGATGATCGTCCTGATAAAGTAAGCAGTGGGCATTTTTAGTTAATCATTCCGTTATAGTGGCAACACTTACTAGTCAGATGCAATTAACATGAGACAACCCCAAAACCCAGCAGTTGTTGGTACTTTTACTTAGCCATTCTGTTGTAGTGAAGCTGATTACTAGTCAAAATGGATACAAGTCAATTTATAACAATAAACTTTAGTTATAGTTGTCTATGATCAAATCGTGCTCCAAGTCGCCCTTAACGCGACACGGCTTCTCGAAAGATTTAACCTGAGGGTGCACCAAAGTATCCACAGCACTTGACCCTTTTGCGGATCGCTTAACATACACCCATCGGTATGTCGGCGGGGCCTAAGTCACGACGTTCCCACTCCAAAGCAAGCACGGGCCACCCACTAAGTACACCCAGCGAAGTCGGCGGTCTCCGAGACGGACTTAGGGTTTGTGGGCGGTAACGCAGAACGAGTCCCCAAACGGGGACTGTCGATACCACGTAACGGTCACAATTCCTAAACAGACAGTGTGCTCCTCGCAAACGTAAATACATAAGTAGCATGGCATAAGTACAGGATAGTAAAACACCTCAAACTAGTTGTGGCCCAAGACAATACTTTGAAATCAGGTAATTATCAATGGGGGGCCCATATCTCCCCACCTGTGGTTAGCGCGCTCGATCTCGGAACAGGTGTCAAGAACTCGGGTCCTACGGGACACAAGTGGGCGGTCGGAAACCAAATCTTACCTATCACCCACGGATGCCTCTGCTTAATTCAATTTTAGTTGTTAAACAGGAATTAAAATGAACAATAAGTAAAGCCATGATCATCTCCACCATCAACATGCGGCAATCCTCCAACAGTTGTGGTACATGACGACAAGCAAAACACTTGAGCAAGCGACTACGACACACGGGTCCAACTATCTACCAAACACAGGTAATAGGATGTGTCCAAGGCTATATATGGCTGCAAGGGATATCACAGGTACGAAACTAGAGCATCGCAACACAGATAGCAAAGATCAACAGGAGGGAAATAAATACTAGAAAAGTAAGATAAGTAGAAAGGGGGGATGCTCGCCTGAAAACATTGTCGAAGGTTCATCCGAAGGTCGGGTCGAAGCTCACATCAACTCAACGGCCTTATCCGCGAAGAACCAAAACACTAGAAGAAACACCGGATGCAATATTTAATACAACGGCAGAAGATCGGCATGATGCATGTATGATGCATGACATGGCCAAGGTGCAATGCAATTAGGTCAATATTAAGTGGACTCGGGGTCCCGACATTAATTAATTGGTTCAAGTTGTTTACCTACCCCGCAAATTAAATGTTGTTTAGCAAGACAACAGATGGAACCGGTTCGCTACACATGTTTAAATGAGGCCAATATAAGGCTAGATTTGTCCGCATATGGGCCCCATATTTAATTATTAGGTGAATCGGCATAAGGCCCCCAAAACACAGATATGCATGCGAGTATGACAATTAAATATGCAACAATTGTTGTTATGTTATAAAATAGGGTTTCGGGAAGGGGTTCACACTTTAGGGTTCTCGACGATCTTGGGGATCCGGGGGTTCAGGGTCGGTCTCGGGGTCCGGATCTGGGGTTCGGGGTTTGACGGGGTCGGTCTCGGATAGCGGAGTAGATCTTGGCGTCCGGGGGAAGCACTTGGTCTGGCGTCGGGGCATCGGACTCGCCCGGGTCGGTGTCGTGCTTGTCGTTGCGAAGCTCTTGTCGGGTCCGCGCCATCGAGTCGATCTTGGCGTCCGCGATGCAGATCTTGTCGGTTCCCTGTCGGAGGCCTTCGGGGACGGGGTCTCGGCGACTTGGCGCTTCGGTTTGATGTCGTCCTCCCGGTACCGCGGGCTCTCGGTGTCCGGGGTGAAGTACTCGGCGTCCTCGAGGGAGTACTTGTCGTATCCGTGGTCTTCGGGTCCGTGTCGGTGCACTCGGTGTTCCGGATTGGCGATCATGGTGTTCGAGGGTTTTCGGTGGGATCGGTCTTCAGGGTCCAGGACGAAGATCTTGACAATCCGAGGGGGTTGGGTGTTCCATGTGGCGTTCTTGGCGTCCTTGTTGGAGTTCTCGGGTGTTGGTGGCGAACTTGGAAACGGCGCCCGGGTTCGGGGATTTTTTTCCGGGTCCATGACGGTATCCTCACTGCCCCGTGAGAAGATCCTGTCATTCCGGCTTCTTCATTCGAGGTCGGCCTTGGTTCGGGCGACGTGGTCTTACGTTCAACATTGATCCTCAAGTGCCACGGTGACTGCTGCAACCCCAATGTTCATCAGCACTAGCACACCACGGGCGGGAGACGGCTCCAAGACGCGACGTCGTGGCCGCCGATGTGACCAACAGAGGGATGCGGCAGCCGGGTTCAGGGCCGGCGTGGTTGCAGAGGGGTGGGCCCGGCGGCGACGGCAGCTCGGCAGGCAGCCGGCGGGCAGCAGCGACGCAGCGGACGGCCGAGGCGACGCAAGGCGGCGGAAGAGCGGCGACGGCGGCGGGGAGTGTGGCCGACTTCGGATCGGGACGACGCGGCGCTCGGAAATGCGCGCGCGGAATCGGGGCGACCGAGGCGACGGCGGGCGTCAGCCGCGGGCGAATGGACCACGCCTGGCGCGCGGCGGGCGGGCGGGAGAGGTTGGGCCTTGGCGGGAGCGCGGGCGCATCGCGACGCCGGGACTGGCGGAGGCGGGCTTGCCCGGGCAGGCGCGGCCATGGGCGAGGCGGAAGAGGGGCCAGGGGAGCTTGCAGAGGAGGACACGGAAGGAGCTTGAAGTCCGGGCTGGGGGCGCGATGGCGAGCCTCGAGGGGGTCCATGGCGAGAGGGGCAGGAGGTCCATGGGCGTGGCCCAGGCGGAGACGCTGACGCGGCGAGCGCCGGAGGAGGAAGACAGCGGGCGGCAGGAGCGAGGCGCCGGGCGGCGGAGGAGAGCGAGAACGGGGTGGGGACCGGTGGGCAGCGGTGGAGGCGAAGGGTAGTGGTCGCCGTGGCGAGGGGAACCACGGAGGGGAGGAGGTGGTTGCGGGGATGCACGCTGGCTCGGGGCTCAAAGGCGGAGAGGACGCGGGGATGGCACGCGCAGGGACACGGCAGGGGTGGGCCTGCACGGGTCAGGGGCCAGGGGACAGTGGGTTGGCGGGAGTGGACCAGGGCGTGCGTGAGCGTGCGTGTAGTGCGCTGTGTGGTGCGTGCAGGGGTGGGGTGGGGAGAGAGAGGAGAGAGAGTGGGGTGGGGTGGCTCAGCCTAGGTGGCAGCATAGGATTGGGTGGGGGGATAGGGCCAGGTGAGGTGGCTTCTCGGGATTGGGTGGGGTGATGTGGAGAGGGGTGAGGGTAGAATATCTGGTAGGTTTAGGATTAGAGGCGGACCGATCTGTTTTGTACGGGGGTGGTCGTTCGGGTCGGGTTGGCCCGTTCGACTGCCCCCACTAAAAATAATATAATTTTTATTTGATTTAAACGGGCCGTTGGCAAACCGATAGCGGCCAAAGCAAAATATTCCGGGAACCCGGTTTTGGTGTTTGAATAAAGATGGGGCGTTTTAGAAAACAAAACAGGTTTTTGCGAAATAGTTTTAGACAAACAACATGATGATGACGATGCAATGCACAAATTCAACGCGATTTTCTAGTAGTGGTTTTGCGGGATGCCACAATTCGACACCACTAACAAAGGATCTCGCCCTCGAGATCCGCCTCATGGTACCGGAAGGAAAGGTCGGCGATCTGTGTCTTCTTGCTTCGTGTAGATCCTCGCGACACCACTAACAAGAGGTCGTTGTTCCTATTCGTCAAGAGAACACTCCGGATAAACAACGGACGAAGTTAAAGGTAAGGCCACCTCTAACTTCCATGGAAGGAGTAGAGTTGCATCGATCCACCATTCAATATACAAAAGCACATGATAAGAGTAGTGGTATGGTCGCGACTCCATCCCGCACTCAAAGCATTACTCTGTACACGAATAGACAGATTATGCAACCAACCCTCGGATTCAGACTGAAGATCTCGACAGGCGAGGTTCGGATCAAAGGAGCGAGGCAGAATCTGCATCGGATCTGGCGTAGAGGATGTCGTCGCGTCGGAAAACACCGGAAGGCACAAACAAGGAACAAAGAATGGTACCACAGTAGACAGATTCCTCAGGCAGCTTGAACACCGGATAATAGAACACCGTTGACAAAGGAGGAAGCGAAACCCTGAAGGTACGACGGAACCCAACCACGAGAAATCCTGGACTCGAAGAGAGGGAAGAGAGCGGATCCAAAACACGTCGAGATAAGAGGAGAATAGCAGAGGGTAAGGAGTAAAATCAGACCTAGCCAGAACTATCCAACCGATTTTGCAAAATAGTTTTGACACTCTACTTCGGCCGTTAGCTAGGTTATCCTACAGGCTGGACTTGTGGGTATCGCAATCGCTGAGCTCGATACCACTCAGTAACACCCTCGAGAATCGGCCCTATGCAAGTTTTAGCAAAACTCGCCAAACCCGCAGAAAGCGATTGAAGGTGCCCACCGGCACTTTAAATGCGGGTGGAAAGCAAAGTAATAACATTACACAACAGTCCTCGATGGGACCCACGTAGCAGATATAGATACAATGACTCAAGAGTCAAGAATACAAATATAATGTACGAAGATCCAAATCACCTTGAATGATACAGTCCGACTACGGACAAGATGCAAATGGGGCTAAGAGCCTCAAGAATAACCAATGGCGTCCATAACCCCTGTGCCAAGGAAGGGTAACCACGCTAACGTCGATCTCAAAACTGCTTAAACAAAGGGGTGCCGACAAAGGGTAAAGGAAAAAGAAGGAGCGTCGATCGAGGCCAAGTACAGCGAGGCTAGAATTCGGCGGTCCTCGCCACATAGGTATGGTGGATAAGGCAGCGGCAAAGATGCACTAAACAACCTATAGAGACTCGATACAACTGGCGACTATCAGAGAGGGGTAAGAAAGACCTATTCGGAGCCAACCTGGTACTAGCATCAAACAAACCCATCCTGGCGTTTCCCCCTCGAGACCTTCGAGGAAGTCAACCGAGGAACTCACACAGTTGGCAGTTTTACTTATTCAGTTATCGTTGCGGCACTTTACTAGTCAGGTTTAGATGATCGTCCTGATAAAGTAAGAAGTGGGAATTTTTAGTTAATCATTCCGTTATAGTGGCAACACTTACTAGTCAGATGCAATTAACATGAGACAACCCCAAAACCCAGCAGTTGTTGGTACTTTTACTTAGCCATTCCGTTGTAGTGAAGCTGATTACTAGTCAAAATGGATACAAGTCAATTTATAACAATAAACTTTAGTTATAGTTGTCTATGATCAAGCACTGTGCTCCAAGTCGTCCTTAACCGCGGACACGGCTTCTCGAAAAGATTTAACCCTGCAGGGGTGCACCAAAGTATCCACAGCACTTGACCCTTTTGCCGATCGCTTAACATACACCCATCGGTATGTCGGCGGGGCCTAAGTCACGACGTTCCCAGACAAAGCAAGCACGGGGCCACCCACTAAGTACACCATAGCGAAGTCGGCCGGTCTCCGAGACGGACTCAAGGTTTGTGGGGCCGGCGGTAAACGACAGCAGATCCCCAAACGGGGACTGTCGATACCACGTAAACGGGTCACAATTCCTAAACAGTACCGTGTGCTCCTCGCACACTATAAATACATAAGTAGCATGGCATAAGTACAGGATAGTAAAAACACCTCAAACTAGTTGTGGCCCCCAGTACAATACTTTGAAATCAGGTAATTATCAATGGGGGGCCCATATCTCCCCACCTGTGGTTAGCACGCTCGATCTCGGAACAGGTGTCAAGAACTCGGGTCCTACGGGACACAAGTGGGCGGTCGGAAACCAAATCTTACCTATCACCCACCGATGCCTCTGCTTAATTCAATTTTAGTTGTTAAACAGGAATTAAAATGAACAATAAGTAAAGCCATGATCATCTCCAGCATCAACATGCGGCAATCCTCCAACAGTTGTGGTACATGACGACAAGCAAAACACTTGAGCAAGCGACTACGACACGCGGGTCCAACTATCTACCAAACACAGGTAATAGGATGTGTCCAAGGCTATATATGGCTGCAAGGGATATCACAGGTACGAAACTAGAGCATCGCAACACAGATAGCAAAGATCAACAGGAGGGAAATAAATACTAGAAAAGTAAGATAGGTAGAAAGGGGGGGATGCTCGCCTGAAAACATTGTCGAAGGTTCATCCGAAGGTCGGGTCGAAGCTCACATCAACTCAACGGCCTTATCCGCTAAGAACCAAAACACTAGAAGAAACACCGGATGCAATATTTAATACAACGGCAGAAGATCGTCATGATGCATGTATGATGCATGACATGGCCAAGGTGCAATGCAATTAGGTCAATATTAAGTGGACTCAGGGTCCCGACATTAATTAATTGGTTCAAGTTGTTTACCTACCCCGCAAATTAAATGTTGTTTAGCAATACAACAGATGGAACCGGTTCGCTACACATGTTTAAATGAGGCCAATATAAGGCTAGATTTGTCCGCATATGGGCCCCATATTTAATTATTAGGTGAATCGGCATAAGGCCCCCAAAACACAGATATGCATGCGAGTATGACAATTAAATATGCAACAATTGTTGTTATGTTATAAAATAGGGTTTCGGGAATGGGTTCACACTTTAGGGTTCTCGACGATCTTGGGGATCCGGGGGTTCAGGGTCGGTCTCGGGGTCCGGATCTGGGGTTCGGGGTTTGACGGGGTCGGTCTCGGATAGCGGAGTAGATCTTGGCGTCCGGGGGAAGCACTTGGTCTGGCGTCGGGGCATCGGACTCGCCCGGGTCGGTGTCGTGCTTGTCATTGCGAAGCTCTTGTCGGGTCCGCGCCATCGAGTCGATCTTGGCGTCCGCGATGCAGATCTTGTCGGTTCCCTGTCGGAGGCCTTCGGGGACGGGGTCTCGGCGACTTGGCTCTTCGGTTTGATGTCGTCCTCCCGGTACCGCGGGCTCTCGGTGTCCGGGGTGAAGTACTCGGCATCCTCGAGGGAGTACTTGTCGTATCCGTGGTCTTCGGGTCCGTGTCGGTGCACTCGGTGTTCCGGATTGGCGATCATGGTGTTCGAGGGTTTTCGGTGGGATCGGTCTTCAGGGTCCAGGACGAAGATCTTGACAATCCGAGGGGGTTGGGTGTTCCATGTGGCCTTCTTGGCGTCCTTGTTGGAGTTCTCGGGTGTTGGTGGCGAACTTGGAAACGGCGCCCGGGTTCGGGGATTTTTTCCGGGTCCATGACGGTATCCTCGCTGCCCCGTGAGAAGATCCTGTCGTTCCGGCTTCTTCATTCGAGGTCGGCCTTGGTTCGGGCGACGTGGTCTTACGTTCAACATTGATCCTCAAGTTCCACGGTGACTGCTGCAACCCCAATGTTCATCAGCACTAGCACACCACGGGCGGGAGACGGCTCCAAGACGCGACGTCGTGGCCGCCGATGTGACCAATGAGGATGCGGCAGGTTCAGGGCGGCGTGGTTGCAAAGGGTGGGCGGCGGCGGCAGCTCGGCAGAGGCAGGCCGTGACGGCGACGCGGCCGAGGCGACGGGGCAGGCGGCGGAAGAGCGGCGGCGGCGGCGGTCCGACGAGGTCGACTTCGGGATCGGGGCACGGTGCGGCGCTTCGGAGTGCTCATGGCGGTCGATCCGCGGAAGCGATCGGCGGGGAGGCGAGGCAGCGTGGCCGCGGCGGCAGCGGCGCTGGCCGGCGGGGCGGAGCGGTTGAGGCGCTGGCGGGGCGCGGCGGCGATCGCGCCGGGACCGTCAGGCGAGGCGAAGCTTGAGGCGGGCGCGGCTCGAGGGAGGCCTTGTGGAAGAGGGGCGGAGGAGCTTGCAGAGGAGGACGCGGAGCTTGAGGAAGTCCGGGGTATGCGCGATGGCGAGCTCGGGAGGGGGTCCGCGAGAGGGGCAAGGAGGGTCCCTGGCGTGGCCGTGAGGCGGAGACGCTGCTGCAACGCTGTGAGCGCCGGAGGAGGAAGACAGCTGGGCGTGCGGCGGGAGCGAGGCGCCGGCGGAGGAGGCCTGGCGAACGGGTGCGGGACGGCGGTGGGCAGCGGTGGTGGCGAGCGCGGCAGAGGGTAGGCGGGTCGCCGGCGGCGAGGGGAACCGCCGGAGGGGAGGAGGGTGGTTGGGCGGGGATGCACGCGGGCTCGGGGGGGCTCGCGGATGTAACACCCTCAGAATCGGACCTATGCAAGTTTGGGCAAAATTCACCAAACCCGCATAGAAACGATTCAAAGGTGCCCACCAGGCACTTTCGTGCGGGTGGAAAACGAAGTAATAACATTACACAACAGTCCTCGATGGGACCCACAGAACAGATATATATAACAGCGACTCAAAGAGTCAAGAATACAGATATAATGTACTAAGATCCAAATCACCTTGAAAAGATAGAGCGTCCAGCTACGGACAAGATGCAAATGGGGCTAAGAGCCCTGAGGAATAACCAATGGCGTCCATAACCCCGCCCAGGCCAAGCCGGAAGGGTAACCCTGCTAACGGCGTCGATCTCAAAACCTGCTTAACAAAAGGGGTGCCGACAAAGGGCAAAGCAGAAAACAAAGAAGGAGCGTCAGTACTGAGGCCAGTACACGGCGAGGCTAGAATTCGGCGGTCCTCGCCTACATAGGTATGGTGGACTGAGCGGCAGCGGCAGCATGCACTAAACAACCTATAGAGACTCGATTCACCGGCGCTTATCCGAGAGGGGTAAGAATAACCTATCCGGATCCAACCTGAGACTAACACCAAACAAACCCATCCTGGTGTTTCCCCCTCGAGACCAAACGAGGAAGTCAACCGAGGAACTCACACAGTTGGCAGTTTTACTTATTCAGTTATAGTTGCGGCACTTTACTAATCAGATTAAGATAATCGTCCTGATAAAGTAAGCAGTGGGCACTTTTATTTAGTCATTCCGTTGTAGTTGCAACAATTACTAATCGAATCTGAGATATCATGAGATAAACCCAAAACCCAGCGCTTGTTGGTACTTTTATTCAGCCAATTCGTTGAAGTTGCAATACTTACTAGTCGAGATACATTTGTCGCAAGCGACAACCAACAAGCAATGGTGGGCAGGATTAATTAGCCATTCCATTATAGTAGAGCTAATTACTAGTCATTATAAGTCAAATTTATAGCGAAAACTTTAGTTATGCTTGTCTATGATCAAGAAAGTGCTCCAAGTCGTCCATATCCGCGGACACGGCTTTGAGAAAGTTTTAACCCGCCGGTGCACCAATAGCAACACACGCCGATCAACCTCGGAAAAACCAAATCAAAACCAACGAGGCTTTCACGTTGAACAATCACAGATTCGAAATATTTCAGGCCACCCTTTGAGTAGAACCATAGCGGAGTAGACAAGCTCGAGACGGCCTCAAGGTTTGGGTGGGCAGTGTGATCGGGAACCCGAAAGTGTGGCTGGGCTTGTCGACACCGTGACGTGTCCCACTCCTAAACAGTACAGGTGCTCCTCGCACAATCGTAAATAAAGCGGTAAAGCATGGCATAAGTACAGGATCGTAAATAAAACCTCAAACTAGTTTGTGGCCCCAAGAAATAAGAATGAATCAAGCTCGCTGGGGGTCCCATATACCTCCCGGATGTGGATAGCGCAAAAACAAGGAACAGGAATCAAGTACTCGGGGTCTTACGGGACACAAGTATGCTCGAAACCAAATATTATCTATCACCCACCGATGCCTCTCGCTTATTCAATTTTAGTTGTTAAACAGAAATTAAAGTGACGATAAGTAAAACTAGAATCATCTCCAACACAACATGCGGCGATACATCAGAAACTGTGGCATATGGCGACACACACCAGCAATATAGCAAGCGAAGGCGACGCGCCAGACCAACTAGCTACCAAACAACAGGCAATAGGGTGTGTCCAAGGCAATATATGGCTGCAAGGGATAACTAGGTACGGTATCTAGAGCATCGCATAACCGAGATAGCAATAGATCAACAGGGGAAATAAAGACTATAAAAGTAAGATAGGTAGAAAGGGAGATGCTACTTTGAAAACATTGTCGAAGATTCAACCAAGATCGGGGCGAAGCTCACATCAACTCAACGGCCTTATCCGCGAAGAAGCAAAACACTAGAAGAAACACCGGATGCAATATTTAATAAAACGGCAGAAGATCGGCATGATGCATGTATGATGCATGGCATGGCAAAGTGCGATGCAATTAGGTCAAGATTAAGCGGAACCGGGGTCCCGACAATTGATTATATTGTTCAAGTTATTTAATTACCCCGCAAATTAAATGTTGTTTTATCAAGACAAAAAGGTAATACCGGTTCGCTACACAAGTTTAATGAGGCCAATATGAGACTAGATTTGCCCGCATATGGGCCCCCATATTTAATTATTAGGCGAATCGGCATAAGGCCCCCAAACCACATGATTATGCATGCAAGATGAATGACAATTCAATATGCGATCAAGTTGTTATTATGCATTTATAAAATAGGGTTTGCGGGAAGGGGTTCACACATTTAGGGTTCGGCGATCTTGGGGTTTCCGGGGTTCGGGTTCAGGGTCCAGGGTTCGACGGGGATCAGGTCTCGGGGTCCAGGGTTCGACGGAACGTTCTCGGACTCCGGGGGTTAGGGTCTTGTTGTTCGGGATGAAGCACTTGTCGCACCGGGGGGCCGGACTTGGGGTCATGTCGACGGTCGTGGCGTTCAAGGGAAGCTCTCGGTGTCCGTGAGGTAGACCTTGGCGTTCACGAGGGAGTACTTGGTTCGGCGTCGGGGGCGCATCGGGTCCTTCCGGGGCGGTGTCGTTCTTGTCGTCGGCCAGATCTTGCCGGGCCCCACGGGGTCGATCTTGCCGTTCCGGGATGGAGAACTTGTCGTCCGGGGGAGTACTTGGCGTTCCGGACTCTTGACGAACCTTGGCGTCCGAGTAGAAGATCATGTCGGTCCGCTGCGTAGATCTTGGGGGGTTCGGGTTCCACGGGTTCGGCTTGACAAACGGAATCCGTGAACGGGTCTTGGCGAACTTGGCGGTTATTCGGATCCGGGCATCGGGGTTCGATGTTTCCGCTCCGGGAACGGTCTTGTGGTCCGAGTAGACGAACTTGACGCCGGGCTTCAGCAGATCTTCGGAGCCTCGGGATTTTCTGTGGTTCATACGCGGTTACCATGACACATACACGCGCTCACACACACACGAGCACACACATACACGCACGCGTGCAGCGGGCCCACAGGGCCACGGCGGGGACGGGGATGGCGCGCAGAGGGTGGAAGCGCCAGCGGCGAGAGGGGTCCGGGGCGCCGCTGGGGACGGGCACGACGCCGGCGATGGCGGGGCCGCGGCTCGGGGGCGGCAGGCGACTGGCGGGTCGCGGACGGGCGGCGGAGGCAGCGAGAGGGCCGGGCCCGACGGTCTGTGGCGGGTGTCCGGAACGGGCGGCGCGGAGGAGCTGCCGGGCGGCAGGCGCGAGGCGGCGGCGCGCGGTGGTCGAGGGGGTGCGCCGAGGAAGGCGGAGGCGCTGAGACGCTGCCGGAGGCCGTCGGCGAAGGCGCGTGACCGAGAGAGGGTGGAGAAGAGGCAGAGCGCTCGGTCGGGAGGCGGTCGCGTGGCGGGCGGCCGTCAGGGGAGAGATGCTGAGCAGAAGGGGAGCTGAGGGAGCGGGAGGGAACGGGCGGAGGCGGCGGCGAGGGAGGCGGTGGCGGGGCGCCGGGGTCAGGGGAGCACCCGCCGGAGGCGGCTCAGGCGGTTGGCGGGGACGGCTGCTAGCAGGGGAAGGAGAGCGCGTGAGGGAGAAGAAAGAGAGGCGCGGGGCGGTGGGTGAACTCGGGTGGGGCCCGCTCGGGGGGGGGGGCGATCCGGGGAGGCGGAGTGGCAGGCTGTGGGGGCGTGGGGGCCCGCGGGTCGAGGGGAGTTCTGGCGCTGGGGGTGTAGAAGCTGGTGGGGAAAAGGGTGAGAGAGGAGGGTGAGGGTTGAGGGGCTGGCACGTGGCAGCCTGTGAGAGGAGGGGGGAGAGGGAGATGAGGTGGCAAGCGTGATAGGCTAGGGTGATGTGGCTGCAAGGGGTGGGTAGGAATCGGGTAGACTTAGGAATTAGGGGCAGTAGGTGGACCGTTTTGATTTACAGGCGGTCGTTAACTCGCCTGTTTCGACGCCGCTAAAATTAATTAAAGGCTTTATTTAATTACACGGACCGTTGCAAACAATTTTAATCAAAACAAAAATATTCCGGCGACCCGGTTTTCGATGTTGAATCAAGAGGGGCCGTTTTAGAAAACAACACGGCTTTGCAAACATAGTTTTGGCAAACAATGCATGATGATGACGATGCAATGCACAAATTCAACGCGATTTTCTAGTAGTGGTTTTGCGGGATGCCACAATTCGACACCACTAACAATGGATCTCGCCCTCGAGATCCGCCTCATGGTACCGGAAGGAAGGTCGGCGATCTGAATCTTCTCGCTTCTTGTAGATCCTCGCGTCACCACTAACGAGGGTTCCTTCTCCATCTTGAAATTGGCGACACCACCAACAAAGGGTCGTTGTTCCTGATCGTCGAGAGATCACTCCGGAGAACAAAGGACGAAGGTAGAGGTATCAAACAATAAGGCCACCTCTAACTTCCATTAGAAGAGGGAAAGTTACGTTGATCCACCCGTTCGATGTACAGAGCGAACAGTAAGAGTCGGGTAGGGTGATCAGTCCATCCCGGACCCAAACTATCGACTCTATACATGGGTAGGAGAATCAGGCAACTCAACTCTCGAGATTTAGACCGCAGATCTGTGAGGTGTATCTGAAACAAGGAATGATGCCAGCACAAATCGTATGAAAGACACAATGATTAGGTTTTGCGATGGTTCCATTGGCATGAACAACACGTGCTCAAGGTCGACTCCAACTTCACCAAAGCTCGTCCTTCTCATATGTTTTTCAACGACACTGACATCCAGCAAAGAACACATATGGACAAAGAACTCAAGAACAACAGATTGGAGGAAGGGTACAACATACAAGTTGCAGATTGATGATCGTAGCACCTCCGTTACAAAAGGAAGAAGCGAAACCCTAAAGGTACGACGGATACCCAACCACGAGAAATCCTGGACTTGAAGAGAGAGAAGAGAGCGGGTTCAAAACACGTCGAGATAAGAGGAGAATAGCAGAGGGGTAAGGAGTAAAATCAGACCTAGTCAGAACTATCCAACCGATTTGCAAAAATAGTTTGACACTCTACTTCGGCCGTTAGCTAGGTCATCCTACAGGCTGGACTTGTGGGGTATCGCAAGGCCGAGCTCGATACCACTCAGAACACCCTCGAATCGGACCTATGCAAGTTTGGGCAAAATTCACCAAACCCGCATAGAAACGATTCAAAGGTGCTCACCAGCACTTTCGTGCGGTGGAAAACGGTAATAACATTACACAACAGTCCTCGATGGGACCCACAGAGAGATATAACAAATGACTCAAAGAGTCAAGAATACATATAATGTACTAAGATCCAAATCACCTTGAAAAGATAGAGCGTCCGACTACGGACAAGATGCAAATGGGGCTAAGAGCCCGAGGAATAACCAATGGCGTCCATAACCCGCCCGTGCCAAGCCGGAAGGGTAACCTCTAACGGCGTCGATCTCAAAACCGCTTAACAAAAGGTGCCGACAAAGGGCAAAAGAAAACAAAGAAGGAGCGCCGATCGAGGCCAAGACACGGCGAGGCTAGAATTCGGTCCTCGCCTACATAGGTATGGTGGATCGAGCGCAGCGAAAGATGCACTAAACAACCTAGACTCGATTCACCGCGCTTATCCGAGAGGGTAAGAATAACCTATCCGGATCCAACACGAGACTAACACCAAACAAACCCATCCCGGTTTCCTCGAGACCAAACGAGGAAGTCAACCGAGGAACTCACACGGTTGGCAGTTTTACTTATTCGATTATAGTTGCGGCACTTTACTAATCGATTAAGATAATCGTCCCGATAAAGTAAGCGTGGGCACTTTATTTAGTCATTCCGCTGAAGTTGCAACAATTACTAATCGACATCTGAGATATCATGAGATAAACCCAAAACCCAGCAGTTGTTGGTACTTTTATTCAGCCAATTGCTAGAAGTTGCAATACTTACTAGTCGATACATTTGTCGCATGACAACCAACAAGCAATGGTGGGCAGGATTAATTAGCCATTCCATTATAGTAGAGCTAATTACTAGTCATTATAAGTCAAATTTATAGCAGAAAACTTTAGTTATGCTTGTCTATGATCAAGAAACTGTGCTCCAAGTCGTCCATATCCGCGACACGGCTTTGAAAGTTTTAACCCCGGGTGCACCAATAGCAACACACGCTCGATCAACCTCGGAAAACCAAATCAAAACCCAACGAGGCTTTCACGATCGAACAATCACAGGATTCAGAAATATTTGGGGCCACCCTTTGAGTAGAACCCGAACGAGTAGACAAGCTCGAGACGGCCTCAAGGTTTGGGTGGACGTGCAGGAACGATGGAACCCGAAAGTGTGGCTGGGCTTGTCGACACCGCGAAACGTGTCCCACTCCTAAGCGATGCAAGGTGCTCCTCGCACAATCGTAAATAAAGCGGTAAAGCATGGCATAAGTACAGGATCGTAAATAAAACCTCAAACTAGTTTGTGGCCCCAAGAAATAAGAATGAATCAAGCTCTGGCTCAGGGGGGTCCCATATACCTCCCGGATGTGGATAGCGCGCAAAAACAAGGAACAGGAATCAAGTACTCGGGGTCTTACGGGACACAAGTGGGCGTTCGGAAACCAAATATTATCTATCACCCACCGATGCCTCTGCTTATTCAATTTTAGTTGTTAAACAGAAATTAAAGTGACGATAAGTAAAACTAGAATCATCTCCAACAGCAACATGCGGCGATACATCAGCAACTGTGGCATATGGCGACACACAACAGCAATATAGCAAGCGACGGCGACGCGCAAGACCAACTAGCTACCAAACAACAGGCAATAGGGTGTGTCCAAGGCAATATATGGCTGCAAGGGATAACTAGGGTACGGTATCTAGAGCATCGCAACACAGATAGCAATAGATCAACAGGGGGAAATAAAGACTATAAAAGTAAGATAGGTAGAAAGGGGGAGATGCTCGCCTGAAAACATTGTCGAAGATTCAACCGAAGATCGGGGCGAAGCTCACATCAACTCAACGGCCTTATCCGCGAAGAAGCAAAACACTAGAAGAAACACCGGATGCAATATTTAATAAAACGGCAGAAGATCGGCATGATGCATGTATGATGCATGGCATGGCAAAGTGCGATGCAATTAGGTCAAGATTAAGCGGAACCGGGGTCCCGACAATTGACTATATTGTTCAAGTTATTTAATTACCCCGCAAATTAAATGTTGTTTTATCAAGACAAAAAGGTAATACCGGTTCGCTACACAAGTTTAATGAGGCCAATATGAGACTAGATTTGCCCGCATATGGGCCCCCATATTTAATTATTAGGCGAATCGGCATAAGGCCCCCAAACCACATGATTATGCATGCAAGATGAATGACAATTCAATATGCGATCAAGTTGTTATTATGCATTTATAAAATAGGGTTTGCGGGAAGGGGTTCACACATTTAGGGTTCGGCGATCTTGGGGTTTCCGGGGTTCGGGTTCAGGGTCCAGGGTTCGACGGGGATCAGGTCTCGGGGTCCAGGGTTCGACGGAACGTTCTCGGACTCCGGGGGTTAGGGTCTTGTTGTTCGGGATGAAGCACTTGTCGCACCGGGGGGCCGGACTTGGGGTCATGTCGACGGTCGTGGCGTTCAGGGGAAGCTCTCGGTGTCCGTGAGGTAGACCTTGGCGTTCACGAGGGAGTACTTGGTTCGGCGTCGGGGGCGCATCGGGTCCTTCCGGGGCGGTGTCGTTCTTGTCGTCGGCCAGATCTTGCCGGGCCCCACGGGGTCGATCTTGCCGTTCCGGGATGGAGAACTTGTCGTCCGGGGGAGTACTTGGCGTTCCGGACTCTTGACGAACCTTGGCGTCCGAGTAGAAGATCATGTCGGTCCGCTGCGAGATCTTGGGGGTTCGGGTTCCACGGTTCGCTTGACAAACGGAATCCGTGAACGGGTCTTGGCGAACTTGGCGGTTATTCGGATCCGCATCGGGTTCGGCGTTTCCGCCCGAACGGGTCTTGTGGTCCGAGTAGACGAACTTGACGCCGGGCTTCAGCAGATCTTGAGCCTCGGATTTTTCTGGTTCATACGTTACCATGACACATACACGCTCACACACACAGCACACATACACGCGACGCTGCGCAGCGGGCCACGGCGGGACGGGATGGCGCGCAGGGTGGAAGCGCCAGCGCAGAGGGGTCCGGCGCTGGGACGGCACGCCGGGCGATGGCGGGCGCGGCTCGGGACGCAGCGGCGGTCGCGGACGGGCGGAGGGACGGGTCGAGCGCACGGGCCGGGCGGTGGAACGGCGCGAGAGGGCCGGGCCCGACGGGTTCGTGGCGGGTGTCCGAACGGGCGGCGCGGAGGAGCTGCGCGGCTCAGGACGAGAAGGCGGGCGGGCGCGCGGTGGTCGGCGGGGGTGCGCCGGGCCGAGGAAGGCGGGTGGAGGCGCTGGAGACGCGGCCGGAGCGCGTCGGGGCGGAAGGCGCGTGACCGGAGAGAGGGTGGAGAAGAGGCAGAGCGCTTGGCTCGGGAGGAGCTGGTCGCGGTGATGGCGCCGGCGGGCCGGGGAGAGGATGCGCGGCAGAAGGAGCTGAGGCAAGGGAGCGGAGGGAACGGGCGGAGGCGGCGGCGAGGGAGGCGGTGGCGGGGCGCCGGGGTCAGGGGAGCACCCGCCGGAGGCGGCTCAGGCGGTTGGCGGCGGAAGGAGAGCGTGAGGAGAAGAAAGAGAGGCGCGGGCGGGTGAACTCGGGGCCCGCTGGGTGCGATCCGGGAGGCAGGAGTGGCTGGGCCAGTGGGGCGTGGGGCCCGGGTCGAGGGGGAGTTCTGGCAATGGGGGCTGGGTGTAGCTAGTGGTGGGAAAAGGGGTGAGAGAGGAGGGTGAGGTTGAGGGGGCTGGCCACGTGGCACTGTGAGAGGAGGAGAGGAAGGAGAGGTGTGGCAAGTGATAGGCTAGGGTGATGTGGCTGCAAGGGGTGGGTAGGAAACTGGGTAGACTTAGGAATTAGGGGGGCAGGTAGGTGGACCGTTTTGATTTCTGGGGCGGTCGTTCGGGCTAACTCGGCCCGTTCGACTGCCCCGCTAAAATTAATTAAAGGCTTTATTTAATTACACGGACCGTTGCAAACAATTTTAATCAAAACAAAAATATTCCGGCGACCCGGTTTTCGATGTTGAATCAAGAGGGGCCGTTTTAGAAAACAACACGGCTTTGCAAACATAGTTTTGGCAAACAATGCATGATGATGACGATGCAATGCACAAATTCAACGCGATTTTCTAGTAGTGGTTTTGCGGGATGCCACAGCGGAAAAGGGGGAGAGGACGCGGGGGATGGCACGCGGCAGGGACGCGGCGGCAGGGGTGGGCCCGCACGGGGTCGGCGGGGCTGTGGGGACAGGACTGGGGTTGAGGGGAGGACTGGGCGTGCGTGAGCGTGCGTGTAGTCAGGTGCGTGAGGGGGTGGGGAGAGAGAGAGAGAGAGAGTGGGGTGGGTGGCTCGGCCTAGGTGGCGACATAGGATTGGGTGGGGGATAGGGCAGTGAGGGGGCTGCTCGGGATTGGGGGGGGTGATGTGGAGAGGGGTGAGGGTAGAATATCTGGTAGGTTTAGGATTAGAGGCGGACCGATCTGTTTTGTACGGGGGTGGTCGTTCGGGTCGGGTTGGCCTGCCCCACTAAAAATAATATAATTTTTATTTGATTTAAACGGGCCGTTGGCAAACCGATAGCGGCCAAAGCAAAATATTCCGGGAACCCGGTTTTGGTGTTTGAATAAAGATGGGGCGTTTTAGAAAACAAAACAGGTTTTTGCGAAATAGTTTTAGACAAACAACATGATGATGACGATGCAATGCACAAATTCAACGCGATTTTCTAGTAGTGGTTTTGCGGGATGCCACACGTGATCAAAGGAGTTTGATTGAATCAGAACAAGAGTCGATTTATTGTAAATTTGATTTGCCGATCAAAATCCTTAAAGAAACCGCGAGGGGCGCTGCCCCATCGAACCCCGCAGGGGGAGACCCCCTAGACCCCCCTTAATCGTAGCCCTGTTTGTATCTCATTAAGGTAACTAGGTGTTGTGATTTCACATGATCTGGTAGAATGCGATTCTATGCATAACTTGTTTTTGCAGGATGTATGTGATCAGTATGGCCCATATATGTATGTGATGCACGCATAAATTTTATCATGACCTGAGTGTTGTGAGTAGGGCAACACGGCTGGAGCCATATGTGTTGTCAATTGTTGTAATGGCTTGCATGCCAACTTGTGCTGATCCCAATACTATGTAATTTTGATTACTAGCTATGAGGAGTAATAGCTTGTATTAGTTCTTGGAGGACTCATCACTTGGAGGATGGCTCGCATGGAACATGAAGATGGATACCATCATGGTGGACAGGTTCTATGGCGATAGAGATCACCATGAGAAAATGGGCCAAACTGTGTCACAACTGTGTGAATGCTATTCTTATGTGTTTACTCTATGCATGCTTAGATGATAGAAGTAGAATGATCCCTCACAAAGTTTAAGTTAAACCGTGCCCTACCAACCAAACCTTGCACCATCCTATGCCCTGTACAATCATTGGTGGGCCTATGAAATTAGGGTGCCGCGGTTTTCCTTGGTTGGATGGGTTTGTATCGGATACCTACACGCATAAGGGTTGGTGAACTTGACAAGGTCATATTAACAGTTAAGGACCTTGGGGCATAAAGATTGGGCGCCTAGTTTTGACATAGAGATGTCACCCAACAAGAGGAGTCATATGTGATATGATTAGCAAGTGTTGCTTGCCGATTTACCTTGTCTTATAGCTGTGATGCTAAAGCTCACTAGTCGACTTGTTAATTGTTGATCTTGAATCACTTAGTATCAATAGAGGGATATTGATTTAAGTGGGATTATATGCTATTAAATTGTTTAATATGTTTTACTCTTTCATGTTTACATGGCTTAGTATTTTGCATGTTTCTGTTGTAGATCAATGGCACCAGACAGTGCATCACCTTTTTCTTTGCGTCCGATTCTTGACAAAGTTAAATTTAATGGAACAAACTATTCAGACTGGGTCCATAACCTAAGAATTGTTCTCAGGTCTAATAAAAATGAAATGGTTCTGGATACCCCAATCCCCGATGAACCTGCTGATAATGCATCTGCTGCCCTCAAGAATGCCTACAAGATATCATGTGATGATTCTCTTGAGGTTAGGTGTCTTATGATTGCATGCATGGAACCTGAACTCCAAAAGAAGTTTGAGGATCAGGAAGCGTACGATATGATCGTCGCGCTTAACGACATGTTCCAGACTCAGGCCAGGACTGAGAGGTATAATGTCGCCAAGTCCTTTGTGTAATGCAAGCTGGCAGAGGGAGCAGGTGTAGGTCCCCATGTGATAAAAATGGTTGGTTACAGTCAGACTTTGAAAAAGCTTGGTTTTCCACTAGGAGAATAGTTGGCTACTGATTTCATTTTGGCGTCTCTTCCATCTAGCTATGGGCAGTCCATTTCGAACTACCATATGCATGGGGTGGAGAAGGGCCTTAATGAGTTATGCAGGATGCTAAAAACAACAGAAAGTGACATGAATAAGTGTGTAGGGCATAGCCATGTGGTGGCTGTGCAGAACAAGCCTAGCTTCAAGAAAAAAGGTACTTCTTGGAAGAAAAAGGGCAAGGTTAAGGATACGATCCCTAAGCCTGCACCCAAGCAAAAGGCTGGACCTGTAGAAGACACCGAGTGCTTCTTTTGTCATGAACATGGCCACTGGAAGAGAAACTACAGCAAGTACCAGGATTCTTTGAACAAGAGTGGAAGTAAGAGTACTTCCCACTCAGGTACGCTTGTTGTAAATGTTGTAGACATTCTTCTTGCTGATTCCTATGTTAACTCTTGGGTATTTGATACCGGATCGGTTGCTCATATTTGCAATTCGATGTAGGGGATAATAAGGACTAGAGAAGTGCAGAAAGGCAAAGTGGATTTTCGCGTCGGAAATAAAGCAAGGGTTGCTGCATTGTTCGTCGGCATCATGCAACTTCACCTTCCGTCAGGATTTATTATGGAGTTGAATAATTGTTATTACATTCCAAGTATGGGACGAAACATTTTATCACCTTCATGCTTTATGAGGGATGGATATTCATTTGCGAGTATGAACAATGGTTGTGTAATCTCTAAGAATGATATGTTTATGGATAATGCTCCCATTGTGAATGGGTTATTTATTTTAAATATTGATGATGCATCTATTTACAATGTTAGTGCTAAAAGCCTTCGGCCTAATGATTTGAGTCCTACCTATTTATGGCATTGTCGTTTGGGGCATATAAGTGAAAAGTGCATGAAGAAGCTCCATGGTGATGGTCTTCTAACTTCGTTTGATTTTGAATCATACGAGACATGTCAAGCTTGTTTACTTGGAAAGATGACCAAGTCGCCCTTTTCGGGTTTACCCGTGAGAGCGACAGACTTGTTGGAACTCATAAATACTGATATATGTGGACCAATGAGCACAACAACCAGAGGAGGATATCACTACTTCATTACTTTTACTGATGATTTCAGTAGATATGGTTATGTCTACTTGATGAGGCATAAGTCTGAAACTTTTGAAAAGTTCAAGGAGTTTCAGAGTGAGGTAGAGAATCAACATGGCAAGAAAATAAAGGCCTTGCGATCTGATCGTGGAGGTGAATATTTGAGTCACGAATTTAGCAATCATCTTAAGGGTTGCGGAATTTTTCCACAACTCACGTCGCCCGGAACGCCTCAAAAAACGGGGTCTCTGAACGACGCAATCGAACTTTGTTGGACATGGTTCGATCGATGATGAGCCTGTCAGATTTACCATTATCATTTTCGGGATACACTCTAGAAATAGCAGATTTCACACTTAATAGGGTACCATCTAAATCCGTATTTAAGACACCATATGAGATGTGGACTGGAAAGAATCCCGGTTTGTCTTTTCTAAAGATTTGGGGTTGTGATGCATCTGTCAAGCGACTTTAGTCAGACAAGCTAACACCCAAATCAGATAAGTGCATTTTCATGGGATATCCGAGGGAAACCTTAGGGTATTACTTCTACAACCGAGAAGAGGGCAAAGTGTTTGTCGCTTGTAGCGATGTTTTCCTAGAGAAAGAGTTTCTCACAAAAGGAACGAGTGGAAGGTCGGTGCGACTTGAAGAAGTTAAAGATGAGCCAGCCGGGGATGCTTCTACGAGTGATGCTATTGTAGCAGAACAAGTTGAGGAACCCGTGGCAATAGAAGCACCACAACCACGAAGGTCGGCGAGGCTCCATGAAGCGCGGGAATTATTATTGTTAGACAATGATGAGCCTGTGACCTATGCAGAAGCGATGGTGGACCAGAATCTGAGAAATGGCTGATCGCCATGAGATCCAATATAGATTCCATGGGAGACAATCAAGTTTGGAACTTGGTTGACCTTCCTGATGGTTTTAAAGCCATCGAGTGCAAATGGATCTATAAGAAGAAGATTGATATTGATGGAAATGTTCACATCCATAAAGCTCGACTTGTTGCAAAAGGTTTTCGACAAGTTCAAAGAGTTGACTACGACGAGACTTTCTCGCCCGTAGAGATGCTTAAATCTATACGGATTATTCTAGCCATTGCTGCACTTTTCGACTATGAAATATGGCAAATGGATGTCAAGATGGCTTTCCTAAATGGAAGCCTAACTGAGGACATGTATATGATGCAGCTGGAAGGTTTTGTTGATCCAAACAATGCTAGAAAGGTATGCAGACTTCTAAAGTCCATTTATGGGCAAAAGCAAGCATCTCGGAGTTGGAACATTCGATTTTATGAAGTTGTAAAGGAGTTTGGCTTCATCAAAAACGAACAAGAACCTTGTGTTTACAAGAAGAAAATTGGGAGAGCACTTGTATTTCTAATCTTATATGTAGATGACATATTGCTGATTGGAAATGACATTCCTATGCTCGAGTATATTAAGACCTCATTGAAAAATAGTTTTTTGATGAAATACTTAGGAGAAGCGGCATATATTCTAGGCATCAAGATCTATAGATATAGATCAAGAAGGCTAATTGGATTAAGCCAGAGTACATACATTGACAAAGTGTTGAAATGGTTCAGCATGGAAGAGGCTAAGAAGGGGTTCTTGCCCATGTCTCACGGCATAAAACTCAGCAAGACTCAGTGTCCTTCGATTACTGATGAGCGTGATCACATGAGCAGGGTTCCATATGCTTCGGCTATTGGATTCATCATGTATGCAATGATATGTACTCGCCCATATGTTTCTTATGCTCTAAGTGTTACGAGTAGATACCAGGCTGATCCAGGTGAAGGTCACTGGACAGCGGCAAAAAACATCCTTAAGTACTTGAAAAGGACTAAGGATGTATTCCTAGTTTATGGAGGTGAGGATGAACTCAATGTAAGGGGTTACACAGATGCGAGTTACCTTAACGACTCAGATGACTCCAGATTGCAATCTGGTTATGTGTTTGTCATGAATGGTAGTGATGTGAGTTGGAAAAGTTACAAGCAATATATAGTGGCCTCCTCTTCAACAGAAGCTGAATATATTGCCGCCTCGAAGGCTGCAAAGGAAGCTGTTTGTATTAGGAATTTACTGATCGCTCTTGGTGTGGTTCAGGGCGCGTCCAATCCCATGGACATTTATTGTGACAATAATGGTGCTATTGCACAAGCCAAGGAGCCTAGACAACACGAGAAGAACAAACATATTCGCATGCATTACCATTAGATTCGAGAGTTTGTTGAGGATGGTAGTGTCATGATATGCAAAATACATACTGACTCAAATGTTGTTGGTACTTTTATAAAGCCACTCCCACAGCCTGCGCATGAGGCGCACGCAAGAGCAATAGGTATTAGATACAATCTAGATTGACACTAGTGCAAGTGGGAGACTGAAGGAAATATGCCCTAGAGGCAATCATAGAGATGATTATATTTCTTATGTATCCATGAGTTATTGTAATGTTCCTTGAATATCCATATCAGGCAACTTGTATTGATTGGCAATTATGTGAATTGTTTGTGAAACTCTTTATTTGTATGGTTATTTAATAGTTGTCCCTAGTCGGAGTTCATGTGAGGACACAAGTGAATATTAGACTAACACATCGATTGGTTGATGACTATGTTTCGCAAGTCATAGACATGGAGATGTGAAACCAATGATGTGGACACATGTTATGAACATGGGGTTGGAGTGACCCAACTTGAGACTGGCAATTAGACTTGCAGCTCTCTCTACACATCGTGTACGTTTTATCCTTAGACCTGAGATTGTCGCATCTACTTGAGATGTGGATCGACCTACTTTGGGTCTATCAACCACTACTCTATAACTAGGTAGTCATAAAGGTAGCTTTCGGGTTTGTCCTGAAGCATACTGCAAGGCATGGTCAATCAAGATGGGATTTGCCCCTCTCTACTTGAGAGAGATATCTCTGGGCCCCTCGAGTGATCGGATCCAGAAATGTATGGACGTGCTACATAAGGTTAAGAGTTAATCTAGTAAAGGGATTAGGGATTCCGAATTACAATATCGAGAAAGAGAGTCCAGCTTGGAGCTAGACCAAATATCGTGAGGCAAAGGGAAAGACATGTACTAAACCTTGTGATGGTTTGTCCAATATGATATTTGTATGCGTTTAGGAGTTGGCACGTATTGCTAGAGGCTGCTACCAACTATTGACAGAATAAGTGTATTCATGTCATGTCTATACATATATGAACCTATAGGGTTACACACTTAATGGGCTGGAAGCCTAATGAGGGTGGGGCGAGCTGATTAGGGTTAGACCATTCCACTCAGCCGCCACTCCTCACGCATGTGTCGCACGCGCGGACCTAGCAGTCCGGCATCTGACGATTCCACCCCGCATGTGTGGATACCTTGAAGGTGTTGCATCTGTGGCACTTGGACGAGACGCGCAAGGGGAGCTGCTCATGGGACGAGGACGAGGAGGAGACGTAGAACATCTACACTTCCTCGACGCGCTTCATCAAGTTCCACAAACGCGCGTCTAGTGGTAATCCCGTGATCTATGACAACAGTATTCCTGGTTTACGCGGTAGAAAATTTTGATTTGCGCTAGTGTAGCTTACCCTTATCCCTTCACAATCAGAAATTCATCAAAAGCAGCACCCAGGCATGCCGAGAGTGCAAGGACAATATTCAGATTGTCCATACATAAGTTTGCATGACCAAATGATACGACCAAGTAGAAGAAATTCGAAGATGAGACTCGGTTGATCGGACAGGAGAAGAGGTCACGAACCTTGGCTCTGATTGAATGGACAGGAGAGAAATCCATTAGGTGGGCAATGGAGGCTGGATCGGAGAATGGATCCATGACCACCATAGAAGAGATCCACGGTGAGATTCCACTCAGAGGGCTTTAGATCTGCCATCCCCATGGAAATTACCAGGAAGGTCGGAGAGGTGGGAGAACGCCATCTTTTGTGGGAAGAGGAGAAGTAATGGAAATTAATTCTTTTTATTTACAGCTAATTTGCTACAATAATACTAAACAATAGCCAAATTCTATTTACAATACTACTAAAATACACCTAATTTAAAATAATACTAAACAATAATATTTACTACACTAAATAACTAAAAAAAGCACATGGTTAAATTAAATCAACTAAAAAAGCACACAATTAAATTTTGCTACACTAAATAACTAAATATTGCTACACTAAATAACTAAATATTGCTACACTAAATAACTAAATCAACTAAAAAGGCACACTATTAAATTAACTTATCGGCGCATGCTGGTGGGGCCGGACTGACGAGCCATGACTGCGGCAA
This sequence comes from Avena longiglumis, assembly GCA_030063025.1. Lineage (NCBI taxonomy): Eukaryota > Viridiplantae > Streptophyta > Magnoliopsida > Poales > Poaceae > Avena > Avena longiglumis. The sequence continues at coordinate 496,847,417 of CP125974.1, read as the reverse complement.
TGTGGTGGAGGCGGCCAGACGGGCGACATAGCGGAGGAGCGAGAGCTGGGCGCACAAGATGGTGGAGGCGGCCTTAGACGGTGACGAGGACGCGCACGGGCGGCGGGCGAGGCTAGCGGCGCGAGGGCACGCGTGGGCAGCGGGCGAGGCTAGCGGTGGCGCGGCTCGAAAAATCGGTAGTCTCCCGGCATCAATTTGGGAATTTTCCTCTAGTGTCGAGGTGCGTGGAACCTATAGGGGTGGTGGCCACGTTTATATACCCTCCCCCCTTTAGTAGCGGTGCATGGCACCAGCCGGGACTAAAGGGGGTAATTTTCAGTTATCCACGCGAAAATGGGCCATTAGTCTCGGTTGGTGATACGGGCCGCAACTAATGGGCCGAAATTTGCGCATGCAAACTCGCTAGGTGAGTTTTTTTTGTCTAAGAACTTTTTTAAAATCTGGGTGGCTTTTCAAAACATTTAAACATTTAAATAAATTATTTTCTACATACTTATGAATTTGAGAAAACTTTCAACACAAAAGTGCTTGAATTTGAATAAGTAATACAAATCCATTTTCTGTTTTATAAAATAATTATTCTAACTTGTCAAACTATTAACCGTTTTGCCATTTTCAATTATAAAATGCATTAATTATTACCTTTTGCATATTTTTGAATCTCACTAAACTTTCTACATAAAAAGTGCTTGAATTTGAATAAGTAATACAAATAAATTTTCTGTTTTATAAAATAATTATTCTAACTTGTCAAACTATTAACGGTTTTGCCATTTTTAATTATAAAATGCATTAACTATTATCTTTTGCATATTTTTGAATCTCACAAAACTTTCAACATAAAAAATGCTTGAATTTGATACAAATTCATTTTCTGTTTTATAAAATAATTATTCTAACTTGTCAAACTATTAACCGTTTTGCCATTTTCAATTATAAAATGCATTAACTATTATCTTTTTGCATATTTTTGAATCTCACCTAAACTTTGAACATAAAAAGTGCTTGAATTTGAATAAGTAATACAAATCCATTTTTTATTTTATAAAATAATTATTCTAACTTGTCAAACTATTAACCGTGTTTCCATTCTAACATGTCCTCCAGACGAAAAAAGGAAAAAATAATATATCATACGATGAGCCAAAACTCCACATAGTTCTTTTAGTCCTGGCTGGAGCCACTAACCGCGACTAAAGATATTTCCCGCTATTTTCCACCGCTTCCCGCCATGTTTTCCTGCTTTTCCCTCTAACCGGGGTTTTTAGTTTCGGTTGGAGCCACTAACCGGGACTAAAGATATTTTTCGCCATTTCCCACCGCTTCCTGCCATGTTTTCCCGCACTTTCCCTATATATCTAGGCCGACCGCGTCATGACTATCCACACATCCACACTTTCCTCTCTCATAACAATGGACAACGCATACTGGGCCATTTTGACTCTCGAGAAAACCGAGGCGTTGTGCGCCTCCAGCTACCCATGCCCCCGTGCTACCGGCTGCCTGTCGACTGGATGCTGAGCACTGGAGGGGTTCATGTCCCTCCTGTGCCTCAAGGTTCCACCTGCCAGACGGCCATCATTAACCACTTCTACCTCGATCTCACACCGGAGTAGCGGATGGATCTCCATTGGGATCCCGATAACTACGGCACCTGGAATGCCTTCTTCGCTAACCTGCGGGAAAGGGAGCTCTAAAGGTACGAGGGTGACGCCCGCCCCCGATGAATCACAACAAAGCCGATCGCCACCTATGCTGGGCGAACCGGACTATCGTCGGTGTGATGCGCTACATTGCCTAGGGAGATCATCCTCGCCTGTGGTGCCCGTACTTTGAACCTCCACAAAGAAACAAGAAGGATGGCAGTGGTGAAGGCTACGGGAGTAGCAGCGTCGTCATCTAGGAGCCCCATCCCCCATGAATCCGAGGCCGGAGTGGCAGGTGCCCCCGAAATATGCCGTGGCTAGGCTTAGGATCCAACCACGTGCGCTTAGCGACGAAGACGGCCCTAAAGCTATGTAATATAGGGCTAGACATGAGTATGACTAAAGGGGGTAGTCCCGATTCCGTAGTCATGATTTATTAATAATAATAAATATCTTGAGTGTTAGTCCCGGTTTGTGGCTGTACCGGGACTAAAGGGGGGCCTTTAGTCCCGATTCCTACTAGGAAACCGAGACTAATGGACCGTTTCCTACTAGCTAGTGTTGGTCTCTCTACAATTTTTTCGAACTATGAAGATGTTGTTATATTCTTGTGGCGGGGACCTAACTAATTTCACATATTAGGGAGTGTCTCTATGACCAGCTTGTGGAACATGTCGGAGGACTAGGGTCCACCAGCATATCCCTCAAGCTGGCCGTAGTGTTGTCCCTGCTCTCTCACACCATCTTGTAGTTTATAACTTCTCTAGCTAGATCAATACGCCGGGGAGCTAACTAATTTCACATATTAGGGAGTGCCTCTATGGCCAGCTTGAGGGAGATGCCTGAGGACTGGATCCGTAGGTATCTCCCTCAAGTTGGCCGTAGTGTTGTCCCTGCTCTCGCACACCATCTTATTTGTAGTTGATAACTTTACAAGGATGCTTATTTACAGAATAAGCAGCACAACATAGTATCAACACTCACGACATAATGTCGACACTCACCCCTGTCATAGTGCTGCCACCCATCGAAATAGTGTCGTAACTCAGTGGCATGTCGCCACTCACTCGCATAGTGCTGCCACCCACCGAAATAGTGTTGCCACCCATGTTTAGTCCCGGTTGGTGTCTCCAACCGGTAGTAAAGATGAACCTTTAGTGGCATAGTTTGTGATATTGTGCCCATATTCTGTATGCATGTGCATCTTGGGATGGTGAACAATGTTGCAGGAGGAAGTTTTCCTTTTCGTCGCACAAAAAAGCCATTTTCCATCTTTCGAGCGCCAAAAACAGGGCGTTTTGTGAAGCAACCACCAAAATGTTGTTTCAAAATGATACCACCCCATTTTTAAAAAAAAATTACTAGACCACCTTACATGAAAGATATCCCAACCGGGAGATCTCAAACCTTTCCGTCCTTCCTGGATGAAAGGTCTGCCGAATCGGCAGGAAGTGGGTCTGGTTTGAACAACAAGTACATGATCTAATGCTTATGATTTTTTTAAAAATCATTTTTAGACCAATATGATGTTTCTTTCGAAATCCAATGCAAGCTTTAACGAGGCTCATCCCCTACCTTCATGCCCGTCGTTTTGACCATAGTTTAAAACGAGAAAAAATTGAAACGTGCATAAGAAATCAAAAATGGTCCAAACAATGTAAATCCTTCACATGGTGTCATATTATGTAACATGGTTGCAAGGATAAAAATACCAAACTTGGTATATTGATTAGGTCTCAAAAAACCTTCACAAAATGACCTATCATGTTCAAGGTTTCACGGCTTTTGATCCAAATGACCAATGTTATGTGCAGAATCATGACATAGTTTGTGATACTATGCCCATATTGTGCATACATGTGCATCTTGGGATGGCGAACAATGTTTCAGGAGGAAGTTTTCCTTTTGTTCAAACGGAAAAACCATTTTCTGAGCGCAAAAAACAAGGCGTTTTGTGAAGCAGCCACCAAAATGTTGTTTAATACATTACATAGATTTATTACATAAAAGGTTTAATACATTATTACACATCACTAACACCCATATCTAGTGTTGTGGTTTTCTTCTGCGTCGTGGCCATGGAGAATCTTCATCATTTAACAGGATGCTTGGGTCAGTTTTTTACTTTGAAGAGCGGAATTTCATGAAACTTATTATAATCTTCTGACATGTCTGTCTTGTCATCCTCTCCCATGATGTTTATTTTCCCTGAAAGAACTACGTGGCGCTTTGGCTCATCGGACGATGTATTCTTTTGCTGATTTGTTTCTCGGTTTGGTAGAGTGTCCTTCACATAGAAAATCCGAGCCACATCGTTGGCTAGGACGAATGGTTCGTCCATGTATGCAAGATTGTTGAGATCCACTATTGGCATGCCATACTTTTGGTCTACATGTACCTCGTCTCCTATCAGCTTGACCCATTTGCACCAAAACAAAGGGACCTTAAAAGTAGGTCCATAGTCAAGTTCCATATCTCCTCTATGTACCCATAATACGTGTTCTTCTGCCCATTGTCATCTGTTGCATCAAAGCGGACACCACTGTTTTGATTGGTGCTCTTTTTATCTTGGGCGATCGTGTAAAATGTACACTACAAGAAATGTGTCAACTTATGACCTTTTGATAGTGACTGTGGACAAAATCGTCATAGAGTTATGACGATTTCGCACCAAATCGTCGCAAGCCATTAGGAAGGGCCAAAACCTTATTAAACTATGACGATATCACTCAAAAACGTCGTAATTTCTATGGATGAAATCGTCATAATCGTTAGGCAGATCGAGATATAAGAAAAGGACAATATCTACCGTTGGATGTAAACAAAATGAACGGGTGAGATGATGATTTATAGAAATATGTTATGGATCGATGACCTGGCATCCATTGCCTGCACACATGGCACCCTTCTCTAACCCTAACCCTTATCTCTCCCCAGCCGCCACACTGCGCCCATATCTTCTCGCCCCCTTCTCCACCCCGACCTGCTTCCTTGTTCCCCAGATCCGCCGGCGCTGGAGCTCTCTTCCTGACTCACTTCCCCGGGCGTTAGATCCTTATTCCAAGCCACCCCGAATCTCTCGATCCCGCATCGACCCGACCCATCCCTAGCCAGATCCTCAAACCTTCTCCTACTACCGTCTCTCCATCGTGACCCAATATGGCGAGTTGTACATCGTCGGCGATGGCGGCGGCGCGCGTTTTGTGATGTACCAGTTCAAGGGGACGCCTCCCCTACCCACGGCATCGTCGACATCATCATCTGCGCTGCAGGATCCCTCTTGTCTCATGTAACACCCTCAGAATCGGACCTATGCAAGTTTGAGCAAAATTCGCCAAACCCGCATAGAAACGATTCAAAGGTGCCCACCAGGCACTTTCGTGCGGGTGGAAAACGAAGTAATAACATTACACAACAGTCCTCGATGGGACCCACAGAACAGATATATATAACAGCGACCCAAAGAGTCAAGAATACAAGTATAATATACAAAGATCCAAATCACCTTGAAAACGGTAGAGCGTCCGACTACGGACAAGAAGAAAATGGGGCTAAGAGCCCTGAAGAATAACCAATGGCGTCCATAACCCTGCCCAGGCCAAGCCGGAAGGGTAACCCTGCTAACAACGTCGATCTCAAAACCTGCTTAAACAAAAGGGGTGCCGACAAAGGGCAAAGGAAAAAGAAGGAGCGTCAGTACTGAGTCCAGTACACGGCGAGGCTAGAATTCGGCGGTCCTCGCCTACAAAGGTATGGTGGATCAAGGCGGCAGCAAAGATGCACTAAACAACCTATAGAGACTCGATACAATCTGGGCGATCGAGAGGGGTAAGATAGACCTATCCGGATCCAACCTGAAGCTAACACCAAACAAACCCATCCTGGTGTTTCCCCCTCGAGACCAAACGAGGAAGTCAATCGAGGAACTCACGCAGTGGGCAGTTTTATTTATTCAGTTATAGTTGCGGCACTTTACTAGTCAGGTTTAGATAATCGTCCTGATAAAAGAAGCAGTGGGCCCTTTTAGTTAATCATTCCGTTGTAGTTGCAACAATTACTAATCAGATACAGATAGCATGAGATAAACCCAAAACCCAGCAGTTGTTGGTACTTTTATTCAGCCATTCCGTTGTAGTTGCAGTATTTACTAGTCAGGTACCATTGTCGTAAGAGACAAACCAGGCAAGCAATTGTGGGCAGTATTATTAGCCATTCCGTTATAGTGAAGCTGATTTCTAATCATTATAAAGTCAAATTTATAGCAATAAACTTTAGTTATGCTTGTCTATGATCGAGATACTGTGCTCCAAGTCGTCCATATCCGCGGACACGGCTTTCAGAAAGTTTTACCCGGCCGGGGTGCACCAATAGCAACACACGCTCGATCAACCTCGGAAAAACCAACTCAAAACCCAACGAGGCTTTCACGTTGAACAATCACAGGATTCAGAATATTTCAGGGGCCACCCTTAAAGTAGAACCCGCAAAGTTAATGACTTCGAGACGGACTTAAGGTTTGTGGGGCCGGTAAACGATCGGGAACCGAAAGTGTGGCTGGGCTTGTCGATACCACGAAACGGGTCACAATTCCTAACAGACAAAGGTGCTCGCACAATTTAAATACAGAAAGTAGCATGGCATAAGTACAGGATCGTAAATAAAACCTCAAACTAGTTTGTGGCCCCAAGAAATAAGACTGAATCAATCTCTGGCTCAAGGGGGTCCCATATACCTCCCGGATGTGGATAACGCGATAAATCAAGGAACAGGTATCAAGTACTCGGGGTCTTACGGGACACAAGTGGGCGTTCGGAAACCAAATATTATCTATCACCCACCGATGCCTCTGCTTATTTCAATTTTAGTTGTTAAACATGAATTAAAGTGAACGATAAGTAAAACTATGATCATCTCCACCATCAACATGCGGCAATTCATCAACGACTGTGGCATATGACGACACACAACAGCACTTGAGCAAGCGACTACGACACGCAAGTCCATCTATCTACCAAACAACAGGTAATAGGATGTGTCCAAGGCAATATACGGCTGCAAAGGATATCACGGGTACGAAAACTAGAGCATCGCAACACAGATAGCAATAGGTCAACAGGAGGGAATAAATACTATAAAGTAAGATAGGTAGAAAGGGGGAGATGCTCGCCTGAAAACATTGTCGAAGGTTCAACCGAAGATCGGGGCGAAGCTCACACCAACTCAACGGCCTTATCCGCGAAGAAGCAAAACACTAGAATACACACCGGATGCAATATTTAATACACGGCAGAAGATCGGCATGATGCAAGTATGATGTATGACATGGCAAAGGTGCGATGCGATTAGGTCATATTAAGCGGAACCGGGGTCCCGACAAGTAATTATATGGTTCATGTTGTTTAGAAGCCCCGCAATTTAATGTTGTATTAGCAAGACAAAAGTTGGCACCGGTTCGCTACACAAGTTTAATGAGGCCAATATGAGGCTAGATTTGCCCGCATATGGGCCCCATATTTAATTAGAGGTGAATTCGGCATAAGGCCCCCAACCCAATGATATGCATGCGAGGATGACCATTTAATATGCGACAAGTGGTTATTATATATTATAAAATAGGGTTCTCGGATAAGAGGTCACACATTAGGGTCTCGAAGAACTTGGGTTTCCGGGGTTCGGGGTTCGACAGGGTCCAGGGTCCGGTCTCGGGGTCCAGGGTTCTGACGGGGTCGTTCTCGAACTCCGGGGTTAGGGTCGGGGTAGTTCTTGTCGCGTCCGGGAAGCAGGTCTTGGTTCGGTGTCAGGGCGTGTCGAATTCTTCCGGGCCGATGCCGTTCTTGTCGTCGCGACGGTCTTGTCGGGTTCGCAAGTCGGGTCGGTCTTGGCTTCGGGGTGAAGTGCTTGTCGCACCGGGGTCTCGGTGTCCGGGATGAAGTACTCGGCGTCTCCGCGTCGGTGTCGTTCTCGTCGCATGCAGATCTTGTCGCATCCGCGGTCCTCGGGTCATGTTGTCGGTCATGGGTTATCCTGTCGGCGTCCTCTGTGTTCCGCGGTGAAGGGCTAGTCGTCTTGGTGTCGAGCTTGGCGGTCATCGGGGTTCCGTGGATCCGGTCTCGGCCATCAGATCCATGACGAAGCACTTGGTGGTCTTCGGGTTCATGAAGGAGACCGCGTCGCTCGGGTTCAAAAAACTTGTCGGCAGTCCTTGGAAAACTCGTTCATGGTCGAGCTTGTCCGGCAGGAGATCTTGTTAGCAACTCTTCATCAAACCGAAACTCGGGACTTCGAGTATCACTGCGGCACGGCATGCAAAACAGAGGCGTCGCGGCCTAGACAAGCCGTCAGGAGGCGGCTTCAGGTCGGGCACGGGCGGACGAGGTTCGGGCCTGGGCGGCCCTGGCGGTGACGACAGCAGGGTGCCGGGACGAGCGCGGAGCGGGGCCGACGGGGAAGGCGACGCGGCGGAGCTTGGGTAGAGGCCGGTGCTAGCAGCGTGGTCGCGGAGCCGAGGGCGGTGGTTGGAGGCGGGCGAGGCCGGGTCGGAGCTCACGCGAGGCGGCAGTGGTGGCTCGGCAGGTGCGGAGGCGAGGCGGTCCCAGGCGTCACGGTCGAGCCGGGCGGAGGGAGGAGAGCCGCGACGCAGGAGGGAGGAGGCGACCGACGGGCTCGGCGGTGCTGAGGCGGCTTGCGGGCGGCGGCAGTGGCGGGAGGCTCGGCACGGGCGATGGCGCGGCAGCAGCAGTGAGGGGGCGCGGTGGAGCTGGGGCGGCGGCGGGAGCTGCTCCATCTTGTGGCCGTCGCGGTGGGCGGGTGGCGTCGTGGCGGAAGGAGGCGGGGAGAGGGAGGCGAGCCCTCTGGCCGGGCGGGAGAGGAAGGAGGCGGGGAGAGGGAGAGGCGGAGGAAGAAGAAAGCAGGCGCGGGGCCTCATGCGTCTTGGCGTGGGGCCCAGGGCGGTTCGGCGCGGGTGGACAGGGGAGCCGCGTGCGCGGTGGGGTGGCCCAGGGGACAGCGTGCCTGCGTGTGAGTGCGTGCGTGCGTGTGTTGGTTGGGTGGGGTGGGGTGTGTGTACAGGTGAGGGAGTGGGGGTAGGTGGCAGGTTGCTATTGGTTAGAGGAGAGAGGGTAGCTGAGGTGGCGTTCAGGGATTGGAGGGGGTGAGGTGGAGGCTGGGTGTGGGTAGTTTTCTGGGTAGCTGTAGGAATAAGGGGTGGGCCGATCTGGAATATGGGGGTGGTCGTTCGGGTCGATACGGCCCGTTCGACTGCCCCCGCTAAAATAATAAATATTTTTATTTATTTCGAACAAGTCTTTTGCAACCCGATAACAGACAAAACAAAATAGTCCGGCGACCCGGGTTTTGGCGTTTGAATAAATATGGGGCGTTTTTAGAAAACAACACGGGCTTTGCAAACATAGTTTTTGACAAACAACATATGATGATGGCGATGCAATGCACAAATTCAACGCGATTTTCTAGTAGTGGTTTTGCGGGATGCCACATCTCATCCACCGTGGGCTCTCGCGTCGTGGCGCTCGCCACGGGCTCTCGCGTAGTCGCTCCAGGTCCCTCCCTTCTCCCGCAACCCTAGAGGTTCCGTCCCAGATCCCTCTTGAGGAGGGCCTGCTCGCATACACCAAGGCTGCGCCAGACTACTCCAGATCCGTGGAGGTGAGGGGTTCGGAGCTGGGCGTGTCGGCGGCGATGGCGATGTCACCATCATCTCTGTCAAGGACGGCGTGTCTTCCTCAGGCTTGAAGGTAAATTGTATTTCTCGCCTTGCGTACATACACAAATTCGTGGCTAATCCATCGGGACGTCAAATATGACCCTGATTACCAATTTACCGTAGTCTCAAGGAGAAGTTCGGTGACGCCATCAAGGACATCCGCAAGGTGTTTTACAGGGACCAGTCGCCGACAGAGGCTGAGGAGGTATACCACCACCAGGCCAATCTAGAATCGACTCGTGGCGATGTCGAACTCCTTACGCCATCTTAGTGCAGAGATGTGTCTTCTCTGTTACATGCTACTGGTACCACACCTCTGAACTAGTAGTAGTAGTACATCTCTGGAGTGTTGGATGCTGATTACATTATCCTCCTACGCTGCTTGACTTCGAGGGACTACTTCTGTGAAGCGTCATATACTAGCATAGATTTTGTTTAATGATATTCGATGCAATCTAGTAAGTATAACTGAAAATGACATTAATTAGAAAAACTACTGTGAAGTTGGTGGCAGGCATTGGGCATTTGAGCGTGGCAACTGCAATATTTGTCATGTTTATCTACAAACAACTGTATGATATTTATATTTGTGAACTATATTGACATCAATCAATCTAGGGTTAGCGAATGTTAGTAACTTGGTAAAATTAAGTTGGTCTTCCTTCCATTCACAGTAGAACAATAGAAGTAGGGTTAGCATTTCTGAATGTTACAAACAACCATTTCTGGAGTTGATGTTGGTGTGTTTAGGCTAGTGTAGCATTTTGGTTTATTAGGTGATCTTCTCTAAGTCTAGAACATTGGCCCGCTTATATAGAGTAGCTATCATGTATGATTCTGGTTACTTTTCTTCATGAACCTTGTTCAGTTTTGGCCGTTGTGTTTATGGTTTGCAATGTTTCAATCTTACACAACCAATAACTAGCAAAGACTAGCAATCGTCATAGCACTTGCCTATTCTAAATTGACCCTTCTTATACTTAGCTTTTGCTATGACTTGTTTGATGATGCTTCAAATTTTGCATGGTTATGTGTTATGTGACTATGTCACTCCCAAATTCTAATGATAGTATATGATTTATTTTGAAAGTACCACGAGGAGGATTTATTTGTCCGTCGCCAGGATCCCAGGTAACGTATCCCTCTCTCCCCTCGCCCTTTATCCCCTCCCCTCTTTCTTCTCCCTCTTGGTCCCTCTCTCAGTATCCCTCTATCTCAATGCAGACGCCACCGCACCCGAGGGAGGATGATGACGAGGTGATCACATAGGAATCCGTGTCCATGGAGGGCAAACAAATGAGGCAGGGCAAAGAGGCGCTGAGCACCTGTGTCTATGCCTCCTGGCTTCACAACTCACTGTCGCTGGCGAGATCTCGTACCCTTCCTGTGGTCTCCAGTTGCGGGCTTCCCGTCCCACGCATCTGGCAGCGCCGCTCCACGACACGACGAGGTCATACGAACTGTAAGCCCCCACTTCCTTCCCACGCATGTCTCTATGTTTAATGTGGCATCTTCTTATTTTTGCTACTGTATTTCGAACATCCTGGACACATGTCTTTGGCTAGGTCTTCAGATCTTACTGACCTCACCCCCTACTGTTCCTCTTCTTCACGAGCTCCATGGTGTATGTAAGTTCCCTAGTTCATCCCTTTTCTCCTCCACTTGTTATATGAGACATGGCTATGATAGAATAAGTGTTTATCTACTCTTGTGTCATCGGGATAACTATGATACTCGTGAGCTAAATGTACCCACGTCTCCAGATCTGCCGGCTAGGTCTTCAAGTCTTCAATGTCTAATCATCTTCATGATCTCCATGGTCTAGATAAGCCCTCGGTTCCTCCCTTTTCTCCTCTTCAAAAGTTCATGATCTAATCATGTTCTGTTTACTTGCATTATGTGTTGTCTTCATAGAACTTGTTAAGAAAGCTACTAACATAAAACTAATGGAGTCACATGGTTGCTACCGTTACATTGTTTGTGAATAGAATGAATAAGAAATGGAGTCACAGAAAACTTGCCTTTAATTCATACCGTACTTAGTAAACATAGCACATATTATTCTTTCTTACTGTTGCTCATATGTTTATATGTTAACAGTGGCTCGAGTATGTAAAGTTATAAACATATCTATAAATCTGGCTACCGTAGTTTATAGTGGTTATGAATCTGAAATTTCTTAAGGTCATTCTACTTGACTATCCAAAAGCACACAATTTTGTACACCTACGTTGTTAGACATTGTTAGTTAACTTGACTATCCATAGAAGCCATACGTTCCTAGTCCCCCATGTGCACTTCGTTTTTCTTAATCACGAGTCTCCTCAATTATCCAATCACCACATCATATACTCCATTATTAGTCAAGTATGATCTGCCTGCCATTCACGTTCGCTGGGGTGGTCGGCCGGGATGATCTGCCTTGTTGTGGGCGTTGTGGTCACCTTCTACTCATAATCTCATCTCCCGTGTCCATGAGCACCAAGTGCAGCAAGGCTGTCGCCAGCTCCGCTTCAGGGACATGGCGACTGACATACTAGGTCGGTACTACCATACTAATTGAACAAATTCATCCTGCTAAATTACGCAAGTTCTAGTTTACATTAGGCTATGATTGCATGGACAACCATATGGATAACGGTCCATGTCAACCACTTCCATGGTCAACAAATTGATCAACCAACTATTCTAATGGATCCTTGTATCATAAATATCAGCTGTAGTTAAATGTTAGGAGTATATAAATATATTGTATAGTTATTTTAGTTAAGTAATACATTGTACTTGTAAACTGGGCTTTGAGAATCTGTTGTTACCAGTATACCATCTCATAGTAGAGTTTAATTCAGTACTGGTGATTGTGTTAAAGAGCCAAGACATAACTTGTATAATTTGTGCAGATGCTTGGTGAAAGCTTGTACCACCTGTTGATCAGCTGGATCATGATCTTGCTGCTAAGGTTTTACTGGAATGCTTGTTGAGATGGAACAGGCATGTTCTTCATCTTATTGAGTCTGCCTGATGCTTTGAAGGCCAAGGTGATAGAAGCTATGGAGCTATTCTCCGCAGTGCCTAGCAGCTGATCAGCCCAAAACTATGCTTGGTGTTTAGTTAAATATTGAGATGGACCAGACAAATTATTGAGTCGCCTGATGCTCTGAAGGCCAATGCCTCATCTGATCAGCTTGCCACTCTCTCCCTGAGAGATCACTTTGTACCTGCTTAGTCAGTCAGACCGTGTGTTCTCTTATTATTATATGTGCTTGGTGTTTGAAATGTATCTTAACTTTGTTGATTATCAACATATGAGACTTATGTTTGGTTAAATGTTGCGATTGTAATTTGATTTCTTTGTGGATTATTTGTTTTGTTTGTCCGCTGTACCAGTGAAATAGATCGTATTTGGGCTCTAAACAAATTCTGATTCGGAACAGTGTACCATTCAGAAAAAAAGAATATAAAGGCGAATAAAGGAAAATAAAATGTCCTGTGAATAGGCCGAAGCCCAAAACTTAGAAGCACCTAAACTGGCCAAAGCCCAATGATTAAATGGATTACAAAAGGCCTAGGACAAAAAGACAGAGCATTGAAAAGGCCAAGGTCCAGTTAATAAAAGGCTGAAATTATTTGGGCTTGGCCCATGTAGACCATCAAAATGGACTGGGCTGATTTCTTGCCACGTCGGATTGGCCACGTCGGATTGGCCACGTAGGATCTGATCTGGCGAGGCCAATTTAGCCATGACGATATTGGATCGTCATAATTTTTATGACGATCCAATATCGTCACAAATGGTTATGACGATTTTACCAAAATCGTCGTTATAGTTCATTTGCGACGCCCAACTTTCGACGATTTCATTTTCGTCATAGAATCATCATAGATGAACTACCGTGACGATTCAGTGACGAAAATGGAGGGTCATAGAAGCCCAGATTTCTTGTAGTGGTATTACCATTTATCTCATACCCTTGGAAAGTATATATAGTCGAAGATGGTAACCTGGTAAACAAGTACAGATGATCTCCAACAGTGGTGTTATTCATGAGATATGTCTATAACCAACTGTCGAAAGTCGCCTCATGTTCCCCTTTAATCCAGGAGTCAGGCTTCCCCAAGTTTTTGAAGCGTAGAATATTATTGTGTTTCTCGATATAAGGAGCCACCACAATAGAATTGTGTAGAACTGTGTAGTGTGCTTGAGTCAAAGAATGCCCGTCTCTACGTACCATTGCTTTTTTTCCTAGTGTGCCTTTTCCAGTCAGCCTCCCCTCATACCGACATTCAGGAACACCAATCGTCTTAAGGTCGGGAAGAAAGTTGAAAGTGCAATGGATGTCGCCTATAGGGGGTGAATAGGCTTTTTTAAATTATTATGGTATAGGCTCAATTAAATGCGGAATAAAACTAACGTTTAATTTATTGAGCACAAAACCTAGCCACTAAGTTCACCTAGGTGCACCAACAACCTATGCTAAGCAATACAAGCAACAAGGTGATAGCAAGGTATAAATACTTCAAGCACGATGGCTATCACAATGTAAAGTGCATAAGTAAAGGGCTCGGTTGAGAGATAACCGATGGACGCGGAGACGGAGATTTGTTTCCCGAAGTTCACTTCGAAAGAATCTACGTCTCCGTTGGAGAGGTGCGATGGCGCAATGCTCTCCGAATGCCACAAATGGATCACCTCGAGGTGTGGTGGCTCGATGCTCACCCAACGCCACACAAGGCCTCACCCCGGATGTGGAAGCACGCAACTCACTGACGCCACAAAAGGCTCATCCTATTCTCCCGAGTGCGCACCACAAAAGGCGGGCACCCACTCCACTATGAGACGCTTGGGGGCGGTCACCAAACCCGTACAAGATTGGGGCTAACTCCACAACTCAATTGGAGGCTCCCAACAACAAAGCCACAAAAGGCCAACAATGCCACAAAAGGCTACAAGACCACAAAAGATCAACGATACCACAAAACTTCAACAAGACCATAAAAGTTCAACAATCCAACCACACAACCGTCTAGGGTTCCAAGAACCCAAGAGAAACAAGCCCACAAGCTTGAACTCACCGAATCTCCGAGGAGAACTCAAACCTATGCACCAAATGCAAGGGCGAGTCCTTCTCTCCCAAATTCCAACAAAGCTACAAAAGCTATTGGGGAAATAAGGGAGGAAGAACACAAGAGGAGAACACAAAACTATCAAAGATCTAGATCCCAATGATTCCTTCACAAAGAAGGGATTTGACTTTGGGGATTGTAGATCTAGATCTCCTCTCACTTTTCCCTCAAAAATATGTAAGAGTCATGGGAGGGAGAGGGAGTTAGAGCGCTCAAATAGGTCAACAATGGTGGGCAGAAACAGGCTCAAAAGATGGGGAACCATTGGGGAAAAAGCCCCCCTTAAATAGGACAAGGAAAAACTGACCGTTTGGGTCAGATTCACGCACCACCGGAAAAACTGACCGTTTGGGTCAGATTCACGCACCACCGGAACTTCCGAAATATGATGCTATGAATGCAAAGGTTTGAGCTCTCTCTGAACGATGTTATCGAGACACCCGCTTGAGAACCCCTCTTGATAGTACGGCTATCTATCATAAACCCGGTCTCCCAACAACACGAGACCGGAAAAAGAGAAGCCCTATCAAGATCATACCTTTGCCTTGAGCAATCCACTTGAAATTGATGTAGACCGCCTTGTTCTTCTCAAGTGGGAACACCTTTCTTGATTTCTCTTGCTTGCTGAAGATGAGGACTTGCCAATTGCTCCCCCATACTCCATGGGGAAACTTCTTCTTTTAACTTGTCTTCATCACTCCATGATCACGAGGATGGCAAGATTCAAGCATGAGGTCTTCTAGAGATGGCGCATCTTGAGCTTTCCCTTCTTCATACCTTCTTGAGGTTGATCCATCTTGATGCAACTCTTTGCACTTGTCTTGATCAACCTTCAAGCTCCTTCTTTCTTCATGATTCCAATGGCACAAAGCCCTTGGAGATTTCTTCATCTTTTAACCTTGAGACCAACACATGGCCCAAGCGATGCTAATGGACAAAACTACAAGTGAAACTCAATTTACACATTAGTCCAAGAGATTGTCATTAATTACCAAAACCACACATGGGGGCATACATGCCCTTTCAATCTCCCCCATTTTGGTAATTGATGACAATCCCTTAGCGAGGGTTTAAATATGACAATTAACGACCAAAGTGGTTGCCCCAACATCAAATACTACGCAACTATGTGATGTTGGTACAACCACAATATATAGAGCAAACTCCACCACAATCTATGCATGTGTGATGAACTTGAATTTCATTGCATAGATTGCCCAACCATTACCGCTGGTTGAGTTTCCTCTATATATTCAACATGCAAAGCAACCACAAAGATGCAAGAGCATGAGAGGCAAATGCTTAAGAACACACCCAAATCAAAGGCCGACTTCCCTTAAACCCTCCAAAACTTCTCCCCCATTGGCATCGATTGCCAAAATGGGTGAAAAGTTCTAGACGACCAATTTAGTGAGAATTCCTCCAAAGGTGTGCATAAGCACAAATCAAATGATGAGTACTTGGGAGGAAGCAAAAATATATTGAGGACCCAAATATTGCAAAAAGACAATAGAATAAATAAACTTCAACAAATGGAGCGAGCAAACAAAGGATCCAAACGGAACAATGGAAACACCAACAAATGATGTCAAATGGAAGCAACAACCAAGAGTGTTTTAAATGAGAATAGAGAAGCTCTCCAAAATTTTTTGCAAAGTTTAGAATACTTGTATTGAATACAATATGCACAAATATGTAATCCTTGCTCCCCCCATAAGCATTTAAACCACAAGAAATGAGAAAGGAGGAAATTGTGCACTATTAAATGAATTAGAGAAGCTCCCCAAAGATTGTGCACCAATTATAGTAATTTTATTTGGAAACAACATACACAACCATGGAATCCTCACTCCTCCAAACTCATCTAACAATGCACACAAAATACAATAATTTGGAAGCCACCGAAGAATCAAAATGAAGTAAGAGGTGATTTCCAAGAAATGCAAAAACAACCAAATAATGATCTACTCTTGTGTGTGTAAATTTCTAGGTGGAAAATATCACAAAGACAAATGTCCACAAAGAAATATGCACAAACAAGATAGATACTCAAGAAATCACATGAAAAGCAACGAGGAAGTCATAGAATATACCAATAAGATGTTTTGCTTGAAAGCATGCCCAAGGGCTCAAATATATCTTATTGTACATCGATGAGCTTCAAACACCAACATACTCCATACATAACAACTATTACCAAGGGAACAAGGGATAGGAGGAATATATGGAGAAAGGTAACAAGTATCACAAGATAGAAATCAACTTGGCAAAAATACTCACTATTGCACATGAGAGATATTGATGAAACGATATGCAACAAAATTGCTAGATTGACATATTTGGGATTGGTGAATCATGAGCATGATTTAGTATAGTCCCCATTATATGCACTCATCTCAACATACACATGTTTGCAATAGAGAGAAATTCATCAAAGCCAACTCAAGAAATCCAACATATGGAAGAACACAAACTAATGCCAACAAGCAACCTACACAAGGTTGGGAACAAGATATGTATGCATGAGAGAGAGAGATACTTGTTACCGAGATATAATTGGTAGGATGAAGAAGATATGAATTCGTTGATCATCCTAGCTTGCATCCAATTGACATGTAGACGCCACTTCTTCCTTGTTCAATATACAAGCACCCAATATATATCCCAATGTACCTAAAACACAAATAAGTACACTACGGTCCCCAAACAAATTGGGTCCAAAGTAGTTAGTGAAACTATAATACATAGGAGAGCCCCCACACACATATGTGCATATTGATATGAAATTGAATTTCATGCACATCTTAGCCCATTAGGATTTGGTGGAGTTTCCCCTATATATTGGATCAAAGAAAGCAAGCATGCCATAATATATACAAGAAGTAAATATGCATGCATAGGCTTTCAAGAACCAAAAGGAGATACAATTTGAACACAAACACCAAGTAAACCAATAAGACACACACAGACGTGTGACTCGACAAAAGGTGTCCAAATTGTATCGAAGAGGATAAGAAAAATACCAAGGCTCAAGGATTTATCTCATCCTAAAAGAACAAAACAAGTGAAAAGGAATGAGAAAAGCCAACTCCCAACGAGAACAAGGAAATAATAACCAAAACAAACTCTTCACACTTTTCATGATGGCACACAAAGTACCAACACAAAAAGGATTGAGCTTACAAGCAAAAAGGATCAAATCAAGAAGCATAAAACAATGTTCTAGATAATATAGGAGAGCTCCCCCATAAGTAGAGCATTATATATAATTTTTCCTTTGAATGCAAAATGCCCACAAATGAGATCATCCCTGCTACCTACACTAAATAAAACACAAGGGGATACAAATAACATAAGAAGGTCCACAAGAGGCAAGGAAAGCTTGGGAGCAAAAGGAAAAACATTTTCTTGGCCAAAGATAAGACAAATAAGAAAAGGCCAAACCGAATATGATCAATGAATTCTACCATATATCAAGTACTAAATGACCAAGGAGAAGAAGTAATAGGGATAATTTTCCCGAGGTAGTTTGTAAGAATATCCAAGATCATATTCACACAAAGAAGCATACAACAAGATAGGAATTAAGCTTGATGCTTCGAAAGAGATTCTTGATTGCTTCAAATAGTTACACAATCACTAGTGATTGGATTAAATATAAGCAAGTGGTTCTCATGAGGATATATAGATCCAAATATGAGGAAACACATACCAAGAATCACTCTCACAAACAAGATCCAAAAGATGAGCAATAAAAGCATTCAAGCAAATTGGAACTTGTATGAGCCATTGTGCCACATGGGAGCTAGAAAATTTTCAATATCAATTCTAAGTGGAACTACCTCAAATGTTCACATTTTCTAGGTTTGTAATATGCACAAAGCATGTGACTCCCCCATAATGTGATAAACCAAGAAATCTCAACAAGAGGCAAAAAGATCAAAATAGAAGTATTAATGGACATTATGGAAAAGATTATATCATGAGAAAGACATACCACATAGAGGCTAGATAACCAAACAATATAACTACTAAGTGGTTTTCCTCATGTACACACATTTTAGGATTGTGGAATGCCTAAGCATGACACTCCCCCAAAACGGAATAGTCCATTAATACCTCATAAGAGCCAACTAGGATACCAACAAGAATCAATAAAGGCTCCAAACCAACAAACACAAATACATGGTGTGCCAACCAACATACACAAATATACATCATAGGTCAATATAAGTAAGTGGGAAGCACAACATGTACAAACGCATGCAAGGTACAAAACCAACACATGCACAAGGGAGCAAGTAACTATAATGTAAAGGAGTTAAGCACAAGTTACCGGAAGGAGGAACATTGGATATAGAATAGATGCATGATAACCCAAATGACTTGACTTTCATAAAAAAGAATTGATGAAGATCCCTCAACTCTTCATAAGGTTGCCAAGCCTTCAATACCCTCCAAAAACGCATATGGATCAAGTTTTAGCTTGTTGGTCCCCAACCAAGTTGGGTCCTAAGAAGTTAGTCACAATAGGCTTCGCCACCCAAATGGTTCTTTTCTTGACACCACTTTGGGCACCAACAAATTTGGCAAACACATTTCCATCCTCATCCTTATGAAGTGAATAAGCATCATTGATCAAGATAGGATGGGATGAGGAGTTACCCATGGTGCATGAGGAAGAAAGGTGCCCCTTCTCACGGCAATTGTAGCAAGTTATTCTTTTGTCATCTTTCTTCTTGGGAGGAGCTGCACCATGAAGAAGAGCTTGAGGCTTCTTGGGAAGTGGCCCATCTTGAGCTTGTGGAGGAGCTTGAGGCCACTTCCCTCGTTGCTTCTCACTAACAGGCTTCTTCTTCAATGGGCAATCCCTCACATGATGCCCTTCTTCCTTTCACTTGAAGCACACAATGTTGGCTGGATTCTCCACTTGTCCTTGGCCCTTCTTCTTGTTGCCCTTGTGCTTCAACGAGTTAGTGGGCTTGCTCTTGGTGTTGGATTTGAATCCAAGCCCACTCTTGTCACTTGGGGGTCGTCGCAAACTTAACATATTCTTGAGTGTGGTCTTCCCTTCATGACACATTTTCAATTCATTCTTCAAAGAAGTGACTTGAGCCTTGAGCTCTTTTACTTCCTCTACATGGTTAGTATCAATAACAATACTAGAGGAAGTAGAAGCTTTGTTAGAGCAACAAGGCAAGGAATTCAATTCATCACAAGATATAACATTGTTATGAGTGGATGAATCACAAGGACTAGCACATGGAAATATAACATTGGGAGTATATATAGTGCTAACGTCCACATGAGGCCCACTAGATGTTACCCTTGACATAATGGCCTCATGAGCTAACCTTTGCCTACCATGGGAGACTAGAAGATCCTCATGCGAGCTTGAGAGCTTGGCATGACTTTCTTATAATTTCCCATAGTTGTTCGTTAGCAAAGCAAGTTGAGCCTTTAGCTCAACATTCTCCTTCAACATAGATGCTTCACAAGAAATAGATTTAGTAGCACAAGCATCATCATTTAAAGCATGAGGTGAGGGCAACTTGGACAGCTCTTTAGAATATGAATCTTTAAGTTTCTCATGTGACTCGGTGAGTTTGATGAGCTCACCCTTGATGACCCTAGAGCCATTGTTGAGGTGCTCAAAATCCTCAAGGAGTTTAGCATAAGCAACTTCAAGTTCATCATTTTTAATTTGAAGAGCACTTGCCACCTCAAACTCTCTATCATGAGATTCCTTTACTCTAGATAGCTCTAGAGAAAAGGTCTCCTCAAGAGATTCCTTAGTGGTTTGTTCCTCTTCAAGAGCTTCATTTAGGTTGGCAATTTCATTAGCATACTCACGCTCAAGACTACTTATTTTATCTATTTTGTCCTCATGATCATATATTAGTTGCCTACTTTCAATAGCACAAGTCAAGATTTAAATGAAAGTAGAGCAAGCATTTTTATTAGGATGAAGAGCACGAAGGACTATCCCCCTTCTCTTTTAAAAAGGCAACATCATCATCTACTTCATGATCAAGATTCACATCATCATGAGATATATTGGAATCCAAAGGGGAGGTTACCTTTGAACCCTTAGCCATGAGGCACAAGTGAACATTGGGAGAATATGACGATGGGGGAACACATGAAGCTCCAATCGCAACCTTGCCTTGTCCCAAACATTCTCCGATTTCCTCTACATGTTTAGCAACACAAGTACTAGAGGAAATGGAAGCACATTTATCATGGCAACAAGGCAAAGCAAGCATATCATCATGAGATATATTCAATAAATTTCTACATGATATGCAAGGTCAATCAACACTAGGATGTAAATCACATATGGTCCTATAAGTGTTCATGCCCAAAGATACAACATTGCAATGAGATAGAGACAAAGGATCATGAACGAAAATCTCACTATCTACATTGCAAGTTCTATCACCACTCACCATATCATTACCTTGTGACAATTCACATGTTGGTGTAGTGGAAGAAGATGAGAACTCATCGCGGCCGGAGGTGGAGGGAACACAATCATCCTCATTATGCTTGGACACACATATTTTGCTTGAAGCTTGGTCCAAATATCATGAGCTTTCCGGAAAGGCATGATTGAGGAAAGAACTACAAAGCTCACAACATTAACAAGCACATTAGATGCTTGAGCTTCGAGATAAGAGTTTGTCTTCTCCTCCAAAGATAGATTTGGGGATCTTTAGGAGGAGACAAGCCCATATCTAGAATTCGCTCAATGTTTGGGTCAATGGCCCGGAAATGACTAAGCATGCGAGTACGCCAAACATCATAATGTGTGCCATCAAAAGTAAATGTGTGAGAGTGCACTAAACCCCTAGGAGACATATTTACTCTCGAGGCGGTGAAGCCTAAAAGCGATAGACCTTGCTCTGATACCAATTGAAAGTGCAATGGATGTCGCCTAGAGGGGGGTGAATAGGCTTTTTAAAATTATTACGGTATAGGCTCAAGTAAATGCGGAATAAAACTAACGTTTAATTTATTGAGCACAAAAGCTAGCCACTAAGTTCACCTAGGTGCACCAACAACCTATGCTAAGCAATACGAGCAACAAGGTGATAGCAAGGTATAAATACTTCAAGCACGATGGCTATCAAAATGTAAAGTGCATAAGTAAAGAGCTCGATTGAGAGATAACCGATGGACGCGGAGACGAAGATTTGTTTCCCGAAGTTCACTTCCAAAGAAGCTATGTCTCCATTGGAGAGTTGCGATGGCGCAATGCTCTCCGAACGCCACAAAAGGCTCACCTCGAGGTGTGGTGGCTCGATTCTCATCCAACGCCACACAAGGCCTCACCCCGGATGCGGAAGCACGCAACTCACTGATGCCACAAAAGGCTCACCCTATTCTCCCGAGTGCGCACCACAAAAGGCGGGCACTCGCTCCACTATGAGACGCTTCAGGGAGGTCACCAAACCCGTACAAGATTGGGGCTAACTCCACAACTCAATTGGAGGCTCCCAACAACAAAGCCACAAAAGGCTACAATGCCACAAAAGGCCAACAACGCCACAAAAAGCTACAAGACCACAAAATGTCAACAATACCACAAAAGGTCAACAAGACCACAAAAGGTTAACAATCCAACCACACAACCGTCTAGGGTTAAAAGAACCCAAGAAAAACAAGCCCACAAGCTTGAACTCACCGAATCTCCGAGGAGAACTCAAACCTATGCACCAAATGCAAGGGCAAGTCCTTCTCTCCCAAATTCCAACAAAGCTACAAAAGCCATTGGGGGAATAAGGGAGGAAGAACACAAGAGGAGAACACAAAACTCTCCAAGATCTAGATCCCAATGATTCCTTCACAAAGAAGGGATTTGACTTGGGGGGATTGTAGATCTAGATATTCTCTCACTTTTACCTAAAAAAGATGTAAGAATCATGGGAGGGAGAGGGAGTAAGAGATCTCAAATAGTTCAACAATGGTGTGCAAAAACGAGCTCAAAAGATGGGGAACCATTAGGGAAGAAGCCCCCTTAAATAGGACAAGGAAAAACTAACCGTTTGGGTCAGGTTCACGCACCACCGGAACTTCCGCCCCCCCTACCGGAAATTCCGGCAAATAGAAACACAAGTTACTGAACCTGACCGGAACTTGGGTCGGAACTTCCGCTCAAGGAAAAACGCAGGATAGCATTGCACGAAAACTTCAATAATTTTTTATTCCGGACTTCGTTTTTGATGATCTTGGGCTCGTTTTAAAGAGAAAGAAAATCTCTACAAGATTATGCAAAGAAACATCATAGTCCAACATGGAAGGATAAAACCAAATTGAGAAAGTTATGACCTCTCTAGAAGCGATGAACTGGTAAAACCTCCAAAACCATAAACACAAGAAGTTGAGCTTTGAAACTCCGATTGGGATGAAACCAATTTTGCTGGGAAGATAAAACCAAGTAGAACCCAACAAAATGTTAAATATTGGATACCACCAAGGGATAAAATATCAAGTATATATATGTGAGATATCTCCTAAGGTGTGGAGCCGGAAAAACCCGCACGATCAAGAATACAATAAGATATGCAAGGAAAATCCTTATTTGATGAACTAGAGATTGTTATGATGATAACCACAATCTCTAGATGCTCTCATGGATAAGAACCAAATAACAACCAATAAATGTGATGCTATGAATGCAAAGGTTTGAGCTCTCTCCGAACGATGTTATCGAGACACCCGCTTGAGAACCCCTCTTGATAGTACGGCTATCTATCCTAAAAGCGGTCTCCCAACAACACGAGACCGGGAAAAGAGAAGCCCTATCAATATCATACCTTTGCCTTGAGAAATCCACTTGAAATTGATGTAGACCGCCTTGTTCTTCTCAAGTGGGAACACCTTTCTTGATTGCTCTTGCTTGATGAAGATGAGGACTTGCAAATTTTTTCCCCATACTCCATGGGGAAACTTATTCTTTTAACTTGTCTTCATCACTCCTTGATCACGAGGATGGAAAGATTCAAGCATGAGGTCTTCTAGAGATGGCGCATCTTGAGCGTTCCCTTCTTCATACCTTCTTGAGGTTGATCCATCTTGATGCAACTCTTTGCACTTGTCTTGATCAACCTTCAAGCTCGTTCTTTCTTCATGATTTCAATGGCACAAAGCCCTTGGAGATTTCTTCATCTTTTAACCTTGAGACCAA